>OY728146.1:1687560361-1690060361 GCA_963277665.1 Viscum album
TTCAATCCATGTAACTTATGGTTCTTTAAGTCAACACTCCTTCATATGTTACTTTTATACCCCTGATATACATTCACACGTTTTAAAATTCAAAGGAATGTATCCTTATCTCATTTTTTCATTGAATAAATTTATGATGAATAATGTCTATTATCATCTAGACATAGATCATGATTTATATTCATTTTTTGTATGTTCTTATAATAATTTAGATGGACCTTTTATTTTCCATTATCGCTAGGTAATTTTAAGATCAAATTGTGACAAACATTCTTCTAAAAATGAATAAAAATGATATTATGATGCAACAAATTAAATTACCAATACCGAAGTTAGAAGAATATACTTTTTTTCTCCCTTTATTGTGTTTTAATTTCAAATAATAATGCACTTAGAACTTTTTTCCCACTATTATTGAAATAATTTCCTTTCCCAACTTATGTTTCTACGTTTACTATTTGTCCCATTATTTAAAAACCTATCAAATAAATTTGAGTTGGTATATGATCAACTCACCCATTAAATTTTTACTTGTTCAATAAAAATCTAAGAGATGAAATGTAAAATATGTGATGATAGAATTAGTGAAATTTTTTACTATAAGGTAGATGTTCAGGATCAAAATCAAATTTTCCAATAAAAAATCCAAACCCATGTAATTGTTCCAACTAGATAAGTTCCCAAGTCCAGGGAAGTCACTAATGGTCCATATTAGAGCAGTTTGCATTTTGAACATTGTTCTAGAATATTCATCATGTTTCTCAACATATTTTCTCCATAACTCTGGAAATTCTTCAATTATAGGCTACAGTTATACAACAATATCATTTCTACGCATTTTTTCAATTAATAATGATTGAAATGATAAAATATGTTTATTGCATACACGCCCATATAGGTAAGTTGTAAAGGGTCAAAAAAATATTCTAGATGATATAACTGGTACTCAAATACCCAAATGGGTTGAATTTATCAGCATCCAATTCCATTCACACATTCCTAGGATAAAATGAGGAATTTGTATGTGATGAATCAAATTTCTTTCATGATTTTGAATCTCTTGGATGTTTCACAAACCCATAATTTTTATTATCTATTGAATTTCACTTCATATGATCAGTGGTTTTTAATCACATGAATAACCTTTGCATTCAAGGTTTTAAAAGGAAGTAACACAAACCCTTTGTGGGTGTGTTCTTTTTCATCTTAATCATAATAGTATGTTGATTCAGACATCCAATATCACCCATAGAACTCCATCTAGAAGATGAAAAAACAATCCTATCAACTTGACTCCTCTCCCCAATAAATCATAAAATCATTGAGACAATAATGTATATTTTTACAATTCAAACCAAGATTTTAACAACTTTTTTCAAATCATAAAAATACTCAAGAATCATAGCTTTATAAAATGTGTAACCCAACAATTCCAATATTATGGACATAGCCTTATCTATAATTCCTCATAGGCATTTGAAATGGTAAAAATTCAATACAAAATAAATTTTTGAACATTTCATTCATCCACCATACACCTCTTGATTTATATCATCAACTAAATCATGAAATTCATTTTTCATCTCAGAAAAGTTCTCTCTAACATTAGTCTCTACGAAATCAATAGGAGGGTTCAATGATATGTTACAATCTAGATCTGGTTTTCTTATAGCCCCAAAAACACCATTTTCTAAGTTACTATTTGCATCACCCTCAATTGGATGTTATGATATGTTTTTATGCTGATTTCATTGCCTTATAAAAATGAAAGCATCATTTATAAGGTTTCTCATTTCATTTTATATTTTCAATGATGTTGGGACCTCATTTAATTTACTGACATCAGTTATCAAACTTCCTTTATTTTTTGATTATTCATGCCAAATGCAACAAAAATATCAAGTGTTCGTAAACTTCATGTCTCTTAAACTATCTTCTAAATTTACATTTACGTCTTGAAAATCTTATTTCTCCATCAACAGGTCGATTGGAAATTAAAAAATCTTAAAACTACTACAAACCCTAAGCATAATAAAGTGTTTTCCTTTGTAATTTTATCAATATTTTTTCCATATAACACAAAGTTCCTACAATTCATTAATAAAATTAAAACACATAAGAAAAATTATGACATGTAAACAACAATTAAAAATTTATTCAAAATCAACAACATAAAAAATTATTTATGAAGATTAATTTGATTATATTTTTGAATAGCATAATTTTTCATAAATTTTAATTTGAATGTAAATAATCCATAAAAATACATATTTTCTAGAAGTATTTTTAATTAATTTCAAATACAAAATGGATGTGATAGTATGACGTTAAAAGATAATCAAATAAATCAATAACCTTATAATCCATACTGAATCATAATTATAAAATCAAGAGATTTGTGGATAAACCCAAACCTTAAATTTTTATAAATAATTCAATAACATCAATAATAAAAAAAATCCAATAATTCTATTTTTTTCAATAAGGAATTAAAATTAGAGAATAAAGAAACAAAAAACACATGGAAAGTAAAAAATATTAAACTAAAATAGATAGATTATTAAAATCACCTATGACCGGTGAGAAAGATGGATGATGAAGTAGTTATGTAGTAGGAGTTGAAGTTCTCTAAGGGGGAAAGGGCAGCATGGGATGTAACACCCCAATATTTCATAGTAAGTTATTTTTTTTAAAGTAATTCAATAGCTTGCACTACATGAAACACCGAGTTTGAGCACACCACGACTTACCAAACTAGTCGTTCAAAAAATGGATATGAATAGTATTAACTGAATTTTGAATAGTATATACTCCATATAATTTTAAAATCCATATTATGTGTTTCTTAGATAAAATATAAGAACAAATTCAATTTTTCAGATAAAAGAAGTATTTTTCAAAAATGAAATTTTACCACCTTTTAATGGAGAACCCTTTTTAAAACCAATATTTGACACTTTTATATATTCAATTTAATGAAATTAAATTCTTCTTCAGAATATGGATATAAAAAATTTATTTTGGATAAATTTTTGGTACTTTTCTGAGAACATTCATATTATTATGAATAGTGAAAAATACTAAATTTTAATTGAAAATAACTTTTTGAATCGAATTAATTTATAGTGTTAAATTGTGAATTTGAATGGTTTGGAAGTATAATGAGATTATATTTTTATAATTTAATACAATGTAGGTCATTATAAGTAATTTCACATTTAAATTTGACATAAACATATATCAATCTTTTGATAGTTTTTACTTATTAAAAACCCTCATTTTGGTTTTGACAATGGGAGTTAGTTTTATATTAATTAATGTAACTTATATGTTTTAAATTTGGTAAAATAGAATTCATTTTTGAATTTGTAATATCAAAATTATCTTAGGATGAATTTTTTGTATTTTTCTGAAAACTTTCAATTTTTGATGAATAGTGAAAAACATTGCGTTATTGTTTAAAAAAACTTTTTATTTAAATAATTATTTATTTTTTTATTTAAGTCAATATAAATACATAATACCTACTTTAGTTCAATTTGATTCAATGGAGTCATTTTTTATAATAAAATTAGATGTATAAAATTTTATTGAACTTTTTACCGTCTTTTACCCACCTTCTAGAAGCATTTTCAAATTTGAATAAAACTTAATTTTACCACTTATGTGAGTTGAATTTCAAAAATATGAGAGACACTATTGACATTAGTAAGTAAAATTTGGTTCAATAATATGAAAATAATATTTGGTGAATAGTAACTTTGGACTTTTATTTAACACGGTTAAAAGTAAATAGGGTAATTAAAGGTAAAAATGATATTATAATTACCCTAAGAAATTTCCTAATTCTATTAAATAAGTTTAATTCAACCAAAAACAACCTTAGGAATAAAATATGATCCTTTTTGTCCACTTGGATTAGATTAGAACATTTATTATTATTTTATTTAAAGAAGAGTTAAAAGTGTTAAATTTAAAATTTAATAGCAAAACTGTTTTTAATATAGGGTTATACATAAGATTAATTTGACTATAAATTTTCATTATAAATATAAAAATATTTTATACATAATGGTATTTTATTTATAATTTTTAGACAATAATTAATCCAATTTGTTTATGACACAATGATGACACAGTAATTACCTTATTAATGAAAGATTAAAATAATTGATATTATAAATATCCAAATAAATGTAATTTGAAACTTTTTATGAATTACACTAATTTTATAGGTTAATATGAAATTTTAGGGTTGATTGAAGAATTTTTTTCTAAGTAATCAAGTTGTTATGATTTTCACAAAAACCAAATTCTAAATAGTGTCAAAATTGACCTAAATGAGTTTTTAATACAAATACTATATTATTGGTTGATATAATATTCCTAAATATATAAGGTTCGAAAAAGGGATTAAATATTATTATATATTTCATTAATGAACCAATTTAGTTTCTCTTGGAAGTTTTGTCTAATTTTATTAACCATATAGTGTAAGAATATAAGAAGACACGGTAAAAGTTAAACTATTTAACTAATAGTTAAATCTAAAAGATAAGGTTAATATGGTGATCTAAACATGTCTAAAACCTATTTTTTGAGAGGATTGAGACCCATAACCAACTTAGATTCTAAATTAATTAATTTTGATCCAATAGAAACCGAAAATGATTTATAATAAAATAATATTTCAAGGTTTCCAAAAGTTCCCCTCACCTCTCTTATAAAAGGGTACTTCCCCTTCTCTTAATTTCACACCTACAAAGCCATCTATATCGACCAAAACCTACCCAAATATCCTCCAAATTATTTTCAGTACATCCTAGAGTCCTTATTTTGATCATAAATTCAACTAATGGAACCCTTTTGATCAAATCAAAAGGAAGCACCCGAAGAAGAGGTAATAATTTTAGCACCCTCTTTCAAGTTCTTTTCTTCTTCCAATTCCCCTTTATTTGTTGATTACATACCAAAATAATAATTACAGAACCTCCTACATACTATTATGTTATTATAAATATGGTACAACCATATTTGTTATTCTATCCATCCTATAAATGACAAAGTCACCATACGTGCATACGTACGGATTACCGTCTCCACCTCGTGGTGTAGTTTCTTATTCAAAAAATTCATTATTTGGATGGGTATAATAATGATTATAATTTATGAAAATAATAAATATAACATGTTAATTATTCTTTATATATGATATAACATCCAATTATATACAATTTCACCATCAAAAGAATGATATTGTCGCTCGTGCAAACGTACGGCTTACCGTCTCCACGAAGTGATGAGATGTCATTCCCCATCGTAACCATTCAAGAATAATTTTCATTTGATGATTAAAAACAATTTTTAAATACTTGATATCATTCTGGATATGAATCAAATACATCCTATCCATAACAAACATGACTTACATAACAAAACATATAAAGGAAAACGAATCAGCTAACACCCGAAACAATGATACTACTAAAATATTCTTAACAAAGAAATATTAGAAGATCATATATGATATCATATTTATGTATTTGGATATTGTATAATTTAATAACAAATATTTAACTATTATATAGGAGTTTAATGTACCCTCGACTAAGGAAAAGTACAAGGTAAGGGGTTTCTTATCTCACTTTTAATTACGTGAGATTTCCATTGTTCGCCGCTTATTTCTTGCATGTGGTGTATTGTGTAATTCCATTTGATATATATTATCATTATTATATTTATATTCATGGTATTCTGTGATTTATTTGGTGTTTATTAATTTTTTGTCATACAAATCAATTTATGACAATGTGGTAAAGGGTTTTCATCTCACTTTTTATTCGTTTGAGATTCATGCTATATTTGCCACTATTTCCTTTTGTGTGGTATATGTACTACCCCTGATTGTATTATTTGTGTAATATAATATAATTTATGGGTATTTACATCTTCATTGTATGATCCTTATTACATGTGGTGTATGTTTCGTAAGTTACCAAATCGGTAAAGAAACCTTTCACCATCCTCTTTTTAAAAGACTTTTTTTTGTTATGTGTTTTAATTTACATCTTCTCATGTTGGGATATGTTCTTATATATCCTTATTACTGTAAATTTTATGTCCAAGTGATTATATACCCTTTTATTTATCATCAACTAATTTTCTAAATTTTAAAGTTACGTCGTTAGGCTATCAAATTTCCATAAGGGAACTTCTTTATACAATTTCAATTCTTTGGTTTAAACTTATACTTATTGATTATGTTGTTCTACGAATATGTGTGAATAACCTATGATTGTTTTAAACATAATATCCACTTATATTTTGTGTATTTATATTTTTCACACATAATTATGTCATATATTTATCCTTAATCTAAGTATATCGTCTTTATAAGGTATTTCATCTCAATTTATATTCCATTGAGACTTCATTGTTGTTATGCACCAATTAACTTTTATATGGTATATATATTGTCCTTTGACATATTTTATCATTAATCCCTGTATTCTCATGATATTATAATGTTTTGATTAATGTTATTTCTCAATTACTTGTATTTAAGTGTCTCTTATTTGGTTTGGAACTTTCTAACTAAAATATTGTTTTATATGTTTTAAATATTTATTCTTCTAAATATTTCTCATTAATGTCCATATTTTAAAAATGGTTTTAAGTATTTATTTATATGGACATGAATTTTTTGAAATTAAAATTCCTTTTAAAAGTTTGAAAGTTTTATTGGACACTTTGATTCAAAAATCTCTTTTAAACAACTTCTTTGATAAATAGTGTGACCTTTAAATGTTTTCTAGAAAAAGGGGATATTTCTCTCAAATAGTTTTAATGACTATTTTAATCTATGTAAATATCCTTCCGGGTATTTTATTCTTGATTGAGGTTGATTTAATATTATAAAATCATCCATATTGTATTTAATGAGTTATATTTGACTGTGGATGTGCTATTTTTATGCCATTCATGGTTTGAAGTTAAAATACTGACATTTTGTATGCTAGTTTTAATACGAATGTTTAGATTATGTTTCAACCTTTTATATGAGGAATTAATTGGACTTAGTAGGTGACGGGTGGATCCCTCTATAGCTCCTCGATGCATCGGTAGGTCTCATGAGACGAACTATCATCTTGGCACAAGGCCTTGAAAAAATCTTTTTTGTAGTCTTGGCACGACGCCTTGACTATGTGGTTATGATGTATGGAATTATGAATTACATCATTATAAAACTAGCTATTGATATTACTTGTTATTATTTGAATAGTATAATATCTATGTGAATAAGTAAATGGAATTATTTGATTTATATTTTCCATATTATGCTGAAGTTTAAGTTTAAAAGGCTTGTGTTTTAATCTTATACATTCCCTTAAATTTTTATTCTTATTTATGATATTTTCTGCTATATTAGTATCCTTACTGAGCATCTGATCTCACCCCTTTATTATGTTTTATCTTTCCTAGGATGAAAAGAATTATATGATTATTAACCTGCAGGAATTGACTAAGGGATATAAGAGTTTTCAAATGGGACACAATGTTGTTTTTTTATTTCATGAAGTAATGTAAAATTTATGTATGTTTCTAGTACTTCTAAGGATACTAAACCGATCAGTATTTTTGGACATTATTCCTTGTATCATGCCAATGTTATGTAATAATGCACTGATTATGGGTAACAGGGGTCATGGCATTACATGAGAGGCCATTAGGTCAAGTATGGGGGCTCATGAGTGGTAGTGATGGCTTAGTGGCTTGATAGTGAGGGATCGACAGTGGGGGATTAGTGGCTAGGTAGAAAGGGGTAAATAAAAATGGTATAAGTAGAGATGGATCATGGAGGTGTGGTGAGGATTTGGGAGGGTACGGTGATGGCTTGGGGCTCGAGGAATGGTAGTTTAGGGAGAAATTATGAGGGATCGAGAAGTTTTTGGGGAGCAGCAGCAGTGAGGGCTTGGGGAGTGATGGTGAGGGATCGGTTAGGAGTGGTGGTGAGCTCGGTTGAGGAGAGATGGTGAGGGTAAAATGGGAGCATTGGTGAGGTCTCAAGAGAGAAGGGGGGCTTGAGGAGCTATAGTAGTAAGGGCTTGGGGAGCAGCGGTGAGGGCTAGGTGAGGAGTGGCGGAAAAGGGGGAAAGGGGAGTAGCAGTGAGCTCGGTTAGGGGGCAGAAGTGAGGGGGAAAGGGGAATGATGTTGAGGGATATAGGGATAATGGGAGATCAGGGGAGATGGTTATAGGGGTAGAAGTGCCTTTTTTAGGAAATGAAAAAAATAGGAATCATTTTTATAAACTTTTGCTAGATTTTTTTAGTTTTTTATAGTTACGGTTTCTTAAACTGTCATTAAATGGTGAATTTGGTGTAGTGATCCTTAAATTCTCTATGTGATCCTCCAAAATTTAGAAAAAAGTATATCATCAATAAATACAACAACAAATTAATAAAATAATTTCTAGAATATATGGTTCACAAGTATCGTGAAGATTGTGGGGAATTCCTCACACCAAAGATAGTCAATAGGAACTCATAATAACAGTAGAGAAGTAGAAATGTTGTCTTAAGAATGTCCTCACAAACCCACAACTAGTAATAGTCAAACCTAAGATCGATATTTGAGATCCATATCATTCTTTTTAGCTAGTAAAATACATTATTGGCCCTTTTAAAAGGTTACTTATTCTTGATCGGTACTTGGTTTAGGTGATGATAATCTATTCATAGACTCAAGATATTATCTTCATTATTAGAGAACAACATAGGATTCACTAGGGGGCACACTAGGTTAGATAAAACTATTCTCCTAAAGGTTTTAAAACTATACCCTCATCTCCCAAATCTTATTAGTGGTTATCCAATATACTACAAAAGATATTGGACTAGTTATAGGGTGAAAGTCAATACTGAAATTGATCTCTTCATAAGAAGGTAGTCTCAGAACAACATTGAAGAATATATCCATGTATTCCTATAATTATATTGGAATCCAAGTGTATAAATAGCTTGTTGCACTAATATCTAATCTCACTAGTTTATGGGATATAGTTTGCAACTTCCTACTCATAAGCCCCACTCATTCTACCAGCAGGTCCTTCTCACCAATGATGGAGAAACTCATCTCATCCACTCATAAACACATAACTCTCCTATGGTGGAAGATTATATTGGAACATACCATGGGTAGCTAGTATATACCAATAATTACATCATACAGTTTCACAAAAACTTACAAGATTTTTCACATTAATGTCCCTCCACTGAGCATCATCTCACACTATCAATGGATGTGTGGAATAGTGTAATTTCACCCCATAGAAATATTCAGAAAAAATTAAAAGATAAAGTATCCATAGGAATATCAATATCTTAAACAAGGGATAAGTAAATGAAATAATGACTCATGCCTATGTTTATAAGTAATGATTCTAAATTCAAAAATATGTAGATCATGCCTAAAATCATCTCATGTAGACCCTATTCATTTCTCTATTTAGATTTTAGTGGATATTACCCTCACCTACTATCCCTATAGACCTGGTATGGACCCCTTTAGGGTGTAGGTTTAAGTAATTCATTAAATCACACTACACTTATAGTTCATCCTCTTTGGGTTCCTTCTACCCCTCTGTCAGCACCACCTCACTGGGGTCCACCCACTTCTCCATTAGTGGATCCCTGATTATGATGTTTATTTTTCTATGGAGGTCAATCCACTATCTAACCACCATATATAGTAAACTTTATCTGATACTCATGATCCATGTGTCACCATATGTCACAAGAATTTAATAACATGTCTATCAATTTAATGGATGCCTAAAGTGATCCCTACACTACTAATCCCCAAGACTGAGCATGCTTTCATTAAGTTCTCTTGTTATAAGAAACTAAATTAAGATATCTATTGGTAGAATAAAAACACTATAATCTATTATGTTTATTACAAGATCCATCTATCTTATGCTCATATTCCCTGATGATATCTATCCCCATGGATTTTACTAGAACCCTAGTATAAGTGGGAACACATGGATAGACAATATTATCTTGAATGTCCCTACGGACTCCCTTCTTGAACTTCCACATTGGTAAGTATCTATATCACACCATATCAAGAGATTATCATGTGAGGTTATTAAACCTTGAATCATACTCCACCATAGTAATATTTCCCTACTATAGATATAGAAGCTCTCAAATATGTATAGAGTGAAAGGTTGAAGGATGTTACACATCATGGAAAAAGTTCTGAAACTCCTCCCATTATATTTTTTTCCTTATCATGGTTTTTAGTAACTTGAATTCACCATCACCTCATTACTCTGATTATAAGGCCATTTATAAGCACAACCATCAGATCACTTTGGGTCTGTATGAGCTAGAAAATTCATCCCATTGAATTAGACCAATCCTTCACTACTTGAGGGTCTTGATCATCATGAAACAAGAGTAGTATCTTCCACTAAAACTCAAACAATAAAATTTTCCTACATGAATTTTCATCTCGATCCACTGGAATAATCAACTTATCATCATGAAGACGAACATCATCCTAAACTTCTATAGGTATGTTCATGCATTACTAAAAAATGGAAGTAATTATATATATATTCCTAAAGGGAAAACCTTGTTTACAAGCCCCCACACTAAATCATCGTCACTCAACTGGTCATCACCACGACCCTGCATTGATTTCTAAGCTAGTTTTCATCATGTTGGAATCCTAATAGTTAATTAGACGCACCAAAATTTGATGATAATATCTGGGAAAATAAATCCAGAATGAAATATTAGTTAATTACCCATTACTATATGATTCTTTTACTAATGGTTATTCTATAGATAGTGTATCATTATGTCCATTCATCAAGTAGGCTATTAGAGTCCTAGTGTATGGGTTTGTTGGCTATCACACCATCACTGGGTTCACTGGCCTAAAATATGAACATGAAACGCCTTAACACTATTTACCTAAGTTCCAAAACTAATCCTCACAACAAACATTACTCTATATGTTTTCCCTAGTATAGACCCACTCTGACACCACTTTGTCATAACCTAACCCACCAGGGTGCCACTTGGACTGATGGTAGGATGAGAGTGACCCCAAAATCCAACCTACAATAAGCTAAGAAATGGATACTAGCACCGAGTAGGCATATCACATATATTTTATACCTTATCCTAATAAACTTATACATTCTCACACCTCCAAGTACATCATAATTATGTATGGTAATTATAATTATTCTAGCCCAAAAGGAATAAAAATGCCTGTAATAACCTCTAGAAAAAAAAGATCACAACAATATAAAAATATCCAATGTATGAAGAGGAAAATACACTCCCAAATAGAAATAAATGGAGGAACAACCTAACAGAAAATTTATAGGGAGATTCCTCTGCACAAAAAATTAAATAGACCACCTCCTATGATCATTTTTACCATGTACTACAAATCTCCTCTAATACTAGTTTTCCAAGGTCACTGAATAACTACCTCTCATCTTTATAAGACACAAAATATCCTGGAAAAGACATTTAAATTTTTAGTATATACATACCTAGTAGGTTGATTTGAAAACTCAAGAAGATAGAAATATAAATAAATAGTCATCTCAACTTACATGACAAGGAGGGGAGAAATAAAGATAAGTACAAATATTATCATAGATATAACTGAATAAAGAGGGAATGGAAGCTCTCAATCCTCATAGCCAACTTAGGATGATGAGCTTATCTTAAGCTCCATGATTCAATGTTGTCCTAATGCCAGTATTCTGATGTAATCCTCATAATATCATATATGGAGGAATCACACCTTGCCAATGGAATGACATGACCAATGGGGTGCATACTATAAATGGTGGAGGGCTCACACCTTGTCTGCACTCAATGAAGAGGGGGTTATAATCCATGGATAGAAGAACCATTCCCTAATATGAGTATGATGGTTTGCAAACATACCTATAAAGGAAATGGGGGATCCATATCCTAACCTACATGTGTCATCAGGGGGCTTCCAACCCCTATATATCTTCAAAGATCACTCTCATGTCTCAATGTTATCAAGTCATTCTGGAATAATCTAACCAACCACACCACCTTAAACCAAACCTCCCATGTTGAAACAAGGTCCACCATCATGTCCTATGCATAATTATACTCAAGGACTTCTCACTTATCCAATTATATGTCTAAAAGAAAGAGATACGGTATGTGTAAATCTAGATAAAATTATATGACACATATCTTATCAGGCACAGTATGTATTCCCTTATTCTCTCCTATTCATGTCATGTTTCCTGATATGGCATGTGAAAAATCATATACATTGTGAATATTCTAAGGGACATGACATGTGGGACTACCTGGGGTCTCAGGAATGTACACCATGTACACATATTAGATGGATCGGTTGGTTCTCATACTGTGTGGTCCTTCCATATGGATGTGTGATATTTAACTCCGTTCGAAACCCTATCCACCATAGAAAGTATACTACATGGTGTATGTTATTTTAGAAAACATCGAGTGTAGTCAGTAATTTCATAGACAATAAATTATTATTCCCTAACCCTTTATATGTTTGACATCAATCTTTCTTGTGTCCATAGAATCCATTATCGACCTCACCTGATATATCTCTAGCATAATTGAACATGTATGTTCCATCATTGGTGATCGATTTCAATCCCTCGCTTCACCCAAATGGGAATAATCATCAAATGTCTTCACTCCCTCATACCCAAGCTTCATAAATTAAAATATATTTCATCATCATAACTTATTTTTAATATTTTATACTATAATCCCGAGAATTAATATCTTCACATTTTTCCTCAATCATAAGAACACAAATTCAAGGGATAAATCACATCTCAAACTGGACTGATAATGGTCGAACCACCACTCAAAACATGTCTGATGGTAAAGAACATGAATAATTGTGGGAGAAATATAAATAAAAATCAATGTTAATGTCATAATTATCCTATATAGATTTAGTTAATGATCATTATTTTGGAAACTGAAGAATATTGGAGAGATTCATTATCAATAATTAAACTCAAACCAGAATAAAATTGTAAATTTGAATGGTCATGAAAAATTTTGGGGCAATTTTTGTATTCATTTAATTTAATCAATTATATGATAGAAATTTTAAAGGATAGGAAAAAATAAAAAAATAAAAAAGAACTACATCGATGTTGGACCGATTGTTGGAGAAGAAAGGTTTCATATCAATGTTGATGATGCATTCATTATATCACTTTTTTCAATCCCTGATCTCCTCGATTGACTATTGAATCCTCTATTGATGGGTTTCCTTCCCTTATCTCAAAAATCACCCTTGGTTATGTAGATAACTCTATAGATCCTTCATAATAGGGATTAAATGTAGGAGAGGCCCAAGGTCAAACATTAATAAACCATATAAATTAACAATTTAATGTATTTAATTTATTTAACATATCCACTAGTGATAGAACTCCAATGTGAAACCTAATGTGAGTAAAATTATGTCATTCCTAGGTTGAACCCCACATTATGAAACTAATGGTTTCTTGGTTTCCCCATATAAGCCTCTTTTCAAGAGAAAAATTATTATTTCTAAAAATATATGAATGCATGGTTTAATATATTAAATATATCAATTTTTTGAACCTACTAAAGCTATAATATTAGGATAACTCCAAAGAAAAAACCCAAAATAATATATAGAAATAGGAAAATGCGCGAGACATGAGAATTATTTTCATAAAAAACCTATATATTCTTCTAAAAAAAGCACATACTAACATTAATTTTCCATTAAACTTAATCATATAATGTTCCTAAAAATATTATACCCATTTATCCCAATCAATCATAATTACCCAACATTAATGAATTTATTAACCCTAAAAGTTATGTTTTCATTTCAACTTATGTACCCAAAAAAATTAAATAACATTCTTCTCCAAATAACCATTACACTAAATCATATAGTAAATATAAGGGTTGAATATAAATTAATCATATATTAAAAACAAAAATAGAAAATTTCTTCAAAAATAAAATTAATCACCTAGTCACCCATTCACTTTTTAGTCCCCCAAGGTTATCAATTAACTCATTGTTCTAATCGACTCAATCATAAAATCATATATCAATGTAAATGGTTATGTATACTTCAATCGTGTATAATTAATAAAAAAAATATCTCAAATATAATTAACCACCTTTTAATGAAATCACATAATACCTCAAAAGGATATTTGTACTTTTGAACTTATAATCATCTTTAAACTTATCAATCCTTAAATAAAATACCATTACATCATAACTCTTGAATCCTTATATATAGATAATTTAATCATTAACTTCCTTAACAAACCTTTAACCATGATTTTTTCATCTTATTCCTCAATATTTTCATCTTATAACCAAAAATAAAAAACATGTCCTAAGATTCATAAAACTCATTCTAGTCATGTTTCTAACTTTAAACATAAGAAAAAATATAATTCATACCTTTTATATGTCACTTATAGTTTATTTATCTTCATAATATGACCTTGCTAAACCTTTATTCATATGATCTTATTGATACCCTTCATGATAATTCATCCTAGTGCATATATTTTCATAATTCCCACACTTCCCACATTTAAAACATTCATTTCGTACCTTATTAATACCATTATTCCCTTTGAATGTATTAACCAAACTCTTAATTATTCCTCGATAGTTTACTTCTCTATTCCCTACTTTACCACATATGAAACATCTTAATATTTCATCAATACATTTCTCTAGGTGCTTCTTCCCATGTTCTTAATATATACAATGTGGAATCTTTTTACCTTCGTGATCTTTATTGTAGCGACCGTGAACCTAGTTTCCCAGAGTCGGTTCCTGCTACCATTAAATTGGAATAAGATACAAAGAATCACAACCCAAATAATTGATTGGTTTAGTAGTCACGGTAAAATAGATACATACATGAGTCTTATATTACATTTGGAATATGAATTACAACATTATTTTTTTCAGGAATAAATTTATCCCATCTAGTGTAACCATGCATATCAGTCAAAGTAATCTTCCTAAAATCCTTGGGAAAGGAAAAATATTAAGGGTGATCACAATTACTTATTAAGGATTAAATATGTTGAAATAAATAATGAATCAATGAGAATTATTAATATGTAAATATAAATAACTGAAAACACATGCTATTTAATCAATAAACTGATAATGAAATGCATCCATAGATTTTATCATAGTGAAAATCTAATAGATAGTAGTAACTTAATACGAAATGAGGGAATTATTAATTATTTGATTCCACGTTTCCCATGGATATTGATCCTTTACTCTTATCACCTTTCACAATATAGTTTAAAACAAACTAGTTGAAAACACATTAGTTAAGTCTAGCCAACTGATTCATCCCATGAGACTACCAATGCATCGAGGGGATTACATTAACAGTTCTGTAACCCGTGTATTTCATTTCCAAGGAATTCATCATATATATAATAATATATTTAATTCATAAAAAAACTCCACATCATAAAATATCTGTATTGATTAAAATATATGTATTTAACATCATCTCCCCAGTTATTCAAATAATGTAACCGTTCTATATAAAAATGGTATATGGCATAGCAAATAAGCACATCCATGATAAAAAAATGGATATTTAAGATAAATTTAATTTTAAATTAATTATGATCATAAATAAATCAAATAGTTATTATGTACACCATATAAAATAAATTAGGTATATAATATGAAAATATTCCTCAAGGAAGTTAATTTGAGATGAAGTCCCTTACCAATATCATATCATTGAAGTTAACATTAATAAAATGAATAGATTATACATATCCAATGTAAATACACATTAAGAAGGTGTAAATAAAACATAATATAATCAAAATACATTTCACACATTATCATAGCATGACATAATCAATAAAGTATATGTTTAATATAATGAATAGAAATTGAGTTAAATAATCCCTTACCACTTTATAATCAGTCGAACCGTATGCCCTGTAAAATTAATAATCATTACATAAAAAGAATTATACCATTAATATATATATATTCATGATATTTTATATGAATTTGGTGGTACATCACAAAATAAATAAGTGGTGAGTAAGGAATTTACCTCACAGAAATAAAAGTGAGATGAGAAACCCTTATCTTGTACTTTCCTTTAGTTATACATGTTTTAACATCCTTCATAATGGTTTAAAGAATTTTATTAATTTATAATAGAACCATTTTTATATTTACGATATCACATATTATCCTATAATATCATATTATCACCCTCTTTTTAATAATATTTTGTTATTACCCTTGTTTCGGGTGTTAACTACTTCATTTTCCTATGCATATTTTGTCGTGTAAGTACCGATTCAAGGGTTTAGGATATAATTGAATAATATATATAATTATATTAAGTTAATAGATATAATATTTTTTAATTATATGTATTTATAATCATTATTGAATTTTTAACATGGAAAATGAATTGCATCGCATTGTGGAGACAGTAGGCTATATGTACGCACGAGTGGCGGTATCATTCCTTTAATGGTGAAAGGGTAAGGAAGTGGGTGGTATATTAATTTTTTTAAAATAAATATAATTTCATAATTAACATATATATCCATTATTTCCATCATTATTCTCATCCAATTAAAGTGGTTATGAAAAATAAATTACACCATAGCATGGAGATGATAAGTTGTACGTATGTACTTGCGGTGGTTTCATTTTTCATAGGATGGATAAAAGATACAATATTATTATCCCATAATCATAATAACATATAATAATATATATGATATGATATTTATTAATTTTTCATGGAAAAACACATGGAAAAGAATTATAAAAAGAAATAAACTCGAAACAGCTGGTAAAGATGATTACCTCTCCTTCGGCAGACATCCTTTATAAATTTTACTAAGGGACCAAGAGTATGTATTTTGGAAGAAACAAAATATAAATAACATAACTAAGGATGTTTAATAGTTAAATGGGTAGATTTTGGTTGATATATATAGCTCAATTTGGTGTAAATAAGTGAATGAATAAGTGCCCTTTTATAATTGAGGTGAGGGGAACTTTTGGAAACTCTCTAAAAATTAAATTAAAATTACTTAATTTTATATAAAAAATGGGTCAATAATGATTTATTTAGTAGATAATATGATAATGGATCTAAATACACTTATAAAATTATTTTTAGACAATTTTATTTCACCTTCATACCCTTATATTTTGGTTTTAACCCTTATTTAATCATTTTAACTCTTGTCGTGAAAATATGGATTTTTACACTTCGAGGGTTAATATATTTAATATAAAATTTTAAGAGATCCATATATGGATATTTTATGATATTTTAAACCTAATAGAAATAATTTTTCTGAATTTAATATTTTTATAAATTTTATATCATTTAAAAAAATATTATTTATTTTTAAATATCATTAATGTCAATTTTCATACTATTCATTACATTGACTTTTAAAACTATCAATACAACATGATATCTTCAAACCAACCCTTTTAATAAATCCATAAAATTTAAATATCATCTATAAAAGTCATCTATGACATTAATTAACTAAAACTATATTTATTTTAAAAATTTTAATATCATTTATTTGATTTTACCATTAATAAATAATTACAGCAGCACAATTGTGAAAGCATTTAAGTTAATTATTTATTCACTAAAAATTAGAAATATAATACTATGATGAATAAAATTCCCTTATATTTAACAATAATATTTATTGTTGAATATACATTCTGTATTTCCCCATATTTAAAATTTTATGGTTATTAAAATCATGAATGTGGCATATATTACTTTTCTGAAAATAAAATATTATAAGGGTCATAATCACTTAATAATAGAGGAAAAGGGTCATATATCCTAAAATTGAATTATTATGGATTAAAATTACTTGTAAAATAAAAATTTTCTAAATATTAGGGTCATTTTCCAATACTTATCATTTTATTTTTAACCTAAACAACCCATTTTACCATTTATTGTGGTAACAAAAATTACTAAGGTTATTATTCATATTATCCAAAAATAAAAGGGTATTATTAACTAAATTTGGAACTTATGAATTCAAATATGGAATAAATTTTAAAAAATTAAAAAAAATCATAATTTAATTTAAAATTTATCTCACAAAACGCAATGAAAATTATTTTCTTGGAAACTGAATTTTTAAGACTAAATATATACTTATAAAAAAATAAAGTATAAGAATTATTAAAATAAAATTAATTATTTTATATATAAATAAATAATTATTATATTAATTTTACATCAAATTAAAATTGTAAAGGTAATTTTAATATAAATAAATTGATAGTTTTATAAATAAATGGTATTTTTAACTATTCACTAGAAAATCAATCTTCTCAAAAGATTACCAAAAATTAACCATAATTCAATTCACAACGTCCAATTTAAAGGAAATTTTATAACTGTCCTATTAAAATAATAATATTTAATAGTATTTCATGGTTCATTTAAGCTTGGTGTTGCGTGCAATGCATGCTATCGAAGAAATTAAATATATTTAAAAAGATAAACACAATAAAACATAGGGTGTTACAATATCTTCTACTTAAATAAATTGTGACCATGAAATTTGGAATTTTACTTCAACAATCAAAGGTTCATATTTTAAAATTCTTTTTTGGGAAACCCACATCATAAATATGGTTCATAAAACATCCTTTTAATAATAGGGAAAGGAAAATGTGATGGTCACCAAAAATTATGATTTTGAAAGGGATAACATTAGTGGGAAGTGAAAACATGGACAAAAAAGAGACACATAACTATCAAGTTCTGATGGATACTGATAGATAAAATGGTCATTGAAAATTTAACCATCATAAAACAATAAATATATGATCAGTTAATATACCATTGATTTATCAATAAGAAATGTAAACAGGAAACATTTTTTGTTCCAAAATAATTTTACTAGAGTTGAGTAATTCTTTTACTATCCATATAATCACTTCATAAAATAAACTTAGCTATTTTCTTTCCATTTCATAAGCAAAATATCATCCTTTATTTTTTCTTTGATCAATTTTAACTCCATCTCTTACTCTAGGAATGGATATTCCTGATGAATTTTTCATGCCTAAATCACCTTAATGAATCATAAGATCCATAATTCATTCCTTTAAACTTTAAATATTTACTAAAACAATAATATTTATCACATTTCATCAAAAAATAATAATATCCAAAGTTTAACTTAATTCATTCCAGAAGTAGTTAATATTAAGACTCGTCCAAAATATGTTTATCCAAATTCAAAGACCAAAAATTTAGAAAGAAGGTCACTAAATTTACAAAATCAACTTAACATTATATTCCCCTAACTATATATTGTAATATTTATTTTCACATATAAAATATATTAATACCTTAATCACCTTAAAACCTTAATGAAAAAATTCATTCTTCAAAAAATAAAATCTCAGGTTGTTGAATATATTCCTTAAATCCCAGCATATAGTAAACTCCATAAACCATCAGATTGCTAACCAATTCCATGGTCACTAATACTTTCCCATAAAAATCCATCTACTATTATTATATAATCATTTGGAACATATTTAGGTTCATATTACTCAAATAATGTGTTTTTTGAAAGATCAACTAGCCACAGAATCACTTCTCTTGGTTACCGGTATCATTCATCACACACTCCAAAATAATTTATGAAAAGGTATTGTAATAAACTCCTTATATATTATATATTTAGTATAACCAGTTAATCATTGATTAAAATAAACAAAATAAATAAATATTGAATCCAATAATAATCACATTAATCATTACTCTTCATTTGTGGTAATATTATAATCTTGAACATGATCGATTATCTTCTTTGGATGTATATTACTTTGATTCTTGGGTAATTCTCTTACATAGTTCCCCATATCTTTACAGTTGAATAATTGAACACTAAAAAATTCATTCCTTCCCTTGAAATCATTATCATTGTGTCCTTTTTCTAAACATTTTAATTAACTCTATTTCATATTTATCATATACCAAGGTGCTTCATTCCAAAATTATCACATGTGGGGAAATCATTCATTCCCTTATTCCCTTTATTTATCTTTTTCCCTTCCATCTTATTCTTCTAGTTCTTCCTTCCAAATCCATAATTCTTATATAATTCTTTTTTTATCTTATTATAACATGATACTATTTCCCCATATGATGAAAATGTTTGGGATACAAGTTCCCTTTGAAATGTTGGCTTAAAAACATATAAGAAATGATCATTCTTACTCTATGAATTATGTGTATTGATATGATTTTCATTCCTTATGTTAGGAGCCATTTCTAAATGATGGAATACAATATATTATAACATAATGTTATAAAACATAATGTAAATTACCAAAACTAGTCAACCACTTGACATAAATTGAAAATTTATGAATAAATAATCTATAAATCATAATCTTGTTTTCTTTGGGAATATAACCAAATTATATCACAGCTTTTCATACTTTATGCAATTTTTTCATAAATATTGTTCCCAATGAATCTAATAGGCTTCCTCTGATACAAACTATAGTGAGCCCGACCCTAGTATCCCAAATTTGGTTCCTACTACCATTACATTGGAATAAGATACAAATAGTCATATCTCAAAGGAATGATCGGTTTATTAGCCTTGGTAAACTAGATTCATACATGAGTCTTACATTAAATATGAAATACATATTACAACATAATTTTTTTTGATAATAACTTTATCCCATCTAGCGTAACCTTGTATATAATTTAAAGTAATCTTCATTGAATCCTAGGGAAAGGAAAAAACTAAGGGTGAGCTCAAATGCTCGATAAGGGTTAAATATAGTTGAATAAATAATGAATAAATGATCATAATCAATATTGAAAGTTAAATAACTGAAAACACATACCATTTAATTAATACACTGATAATGAAATGCATCCATTTATTTCTTCATAGTTAAAAACTAAAAGATAGTAATAATTGAATAATAAATTAACCGATACATAATTATTGGATTCCATGTTTCCCAATAACATGGAACATTTTCCATCAAGACCTTTCATAATAAATTTTAAAACGTACTGGGTGAAAACACATTAGCTGAAGCTAGCCAACTAATTCATCCCATGAGACTTTCGATGCATCAAGGAGCTTGCTTTAACAGGCCCCAACCCATTTATTCCATGTAAAAATAATTAATAATATATATAATAACAAATTTAATTCATAAAAAATGTTATTTATCATAAAATATTCATATTGAGTAAAATATATGAATCTAACATTATTTCCCAAGTTATTCAAATAAACTAATCGTCGTATATAAAAATGGTATATGGCCTAGAAAACAAAAAATAAATGATACCAGAATATGGATATTTAATAGAAATTTAATTTTAAATTAATTATGATCATAAATAAATCAAAGATTCATCATGTACACCATGGAAAATAAATTAGGTACATAATATAAAAATATGCTTCAATGAAGTGAAATTGATATGATGTCTCTTACAGGTATCATATCATTGAAGTGAGTGTTAATTAAATGAGTTGAATTATGTGTATTCACTATAAATACAAATAAAACAACTATAAATACAACATAATATAATCAAAATTAATTTCCCACATAATCTTATCATGACATAATTAATAAAGTATAAGTTTAACCTGATCAATAGAAATTGAGTTAAGAAATCCCTTACCACTTTGTAATCAGTCGAATCGTATGCCCCATAAAATTAATAATCATCAAATGAAACATTGAATACCATGAAGATAAATATATTCATGATACAATATATCAATGGGGTGGTGCACTACACAAAATAAATAAATGGTGAACAGGGCATATATCTC
Source organism: Viscum album (assembly GCA_963277665.1). Taxonomy (NCBI): domain Eukaryota; kingdom Viridiplantae; phylum Streptophyta; class Magnoliopsida; order Santalales; family Viscaceae; genus Viscum; species Viscum album. Next base: position 1,687,582,345 of record OY728146.1, read on the forward strand.
ACAGAAATAAAAGTGAGATGATAAAAGCTTACCTTATACTTTCCTTTAGTTGAACATGATTTAACCTAATATATAATGGTTTAAAACATGTTATTAATTTGTAAAATAATCATATTCATATTTTTTATATCATATATGATCCTCGTATATCATCTTATCACCCCTCTTGTTAATAATATTTTATTATTACCCAGGTTTCTGGTGGTAACTTCTTCATTCTCCTAGGCTCATTTTGTCATGTAAGTCTAGGTTCTTATGAATAGAATATAGTTACTTCATATATAAAATTATATTATGGTCATATATATCATTTTTAATCATTATATAAATTTTTATAACCATTATTTAATGGTGACCATGTAAAATGAATCACATCACGTCGTGGAGACGGTAGTCCGTACGTACGCACGAGTGATGATATCATTCCCCAAATGGAGAAAGGGAAAGAAAGTGGATGGTATATTAATTTTTCAATAATCGATATCGTTTCATAATTATCATATATATCCATTATTTGCATCATTATACTCATCCAAGTAACATAGTGATGATCAAAAATTACACCACGACGTGGAGACAGTAATCCATACGTACGCACGTGTAGTGATTTTGTTTTTATAATATGGGTAAAAGGTGGAATATTGTTATATCGTAATAAAAATAAAATATTACATATATATTATATTGTATTTATTAATTTATAATTTAAATAGAAAATTAATAATAAGTATAAGAATAAATAAATGTGAAATATTTGGTAAAGATGGTTTCCACATCTTCGATAGACTTGGTTTATAAAGGTCATCAATAAAATTTGTGTTATAAATTAATTATCTAAAATTATATTTATTTTAATATTTTTAATATCATTTATTATATATTTAAATTAATAAAATAATTATTGCATCACTGTTTTGCAAGAATTTAAGCTAATTTTTTCTTAAATAAAAATTAAAAAAAAATTAATATGATGAATATAATTCCTTTATATTTCCTGATACTATATATAATCAAATATATCTTCTAGATAACACCATATTAAAAAAATTATAGTTATTAAAAATATGAATGTCATATCTTGGAATTTTCTTCTAATAAAATATTATAAATATAATACCCCATCCAAATGGCTATAAATGGTTATATAAATGAAGTAATGGATAATTGGAAGAAAGGAAAGAAGGATTTTCCAACATGTCATAATTGTGGAAGGAAACACCTTGGTATATGCTTAAGATGAAAAGGATTTTGCATAAAATGTAGAGAAAATAGACACTATGCTCATGATTAAAATGGAGGGAAAGAATTTTCCAATGTTTAATTCTTAAACTATAAGTATATCGGTCACTATTTAAGATAATTTCCCAAGATTAAAAGGAATGTACCTATAAAGAAGTTAATGGATCATGGTCAATCTTATGCTATTACCAAAAACGAAGAGGAATGATTAATGTGATTATTCTTGAATTCAAGAATTATGTTATTTGAGTATTTTAATCAATGATTCTTTATTTAAAAGAATTATATAATATATAAGGATTATACTATAGTATATTTTCATAAATAATTTGTAACCATGTGATGAATAATACTAGTAAACAATAGAAGTGATTCTGTGGAAAGTTGATCATTTAGAAAACACATGATTTCTGGATGATAACCCTAAATATGTTCCCAATAAGAGATAATAATTATAATGGTATGTTTAAGGGAAATTATTGGTGAATATGTAATTGGTTAGTAATTTTATGGTTTATGGAGTTTACTATATGTTTGGATTTGAAAAATATATTCAATAACCCAAGATTTTATTTTTATAAGAATACATGTTTTCATTAAGGTTCTAAGGTGATCAAGGTATTCATATATTTGATATGAGAAAATAAGATCTAGATTATATTTTTTGGGGAATCTAATGTAAATTTTATTTTGGATATTTATTTACCTTCCTTCTAAATTTTTGTTCTTTGAATTTTAGACAGACATATTTTGAATGAGTCTTAAGATTAACTACTTATAGAATGGATTAAGTTTTACTTTCAATATTATTTTTTATTGATAACATGTGCTAATAATTTTGGTTTCAGTAAATATTTAAAGGTCAATGGAATCACTTTTAGATCTTATGATTCATTAAAGTGCTTCATGAATTAAAAATTCATCTTTAATATCCATTCTTGTAGTAAGAGATGAAGTTAAAAAAAGATCAAAGAACAAGAAAAGGATGAGACTATACATATAACATGGAGATAAATCAAGTAAGTTTATTTTTTTAAGTGATTCTATTGATATTAAAATATTTCCTCAACTCTAGGAAAATAATTTTGGAAAAAAATATCCTTTTACTTTTCTTACTAATAAATAAATACTCCTCAAACCGATCACATATTTATGGTTTTGGGATGGTTAACATTCTAATGACCATGTTTTATATCACTCAACATCAGAACTTGATAGTTATATTTGTCTTAGGTTTCCATATTTTCAATTCCCACAAATTTTATCCTGCTCAAAATCCTAATTTTGTGGTGATCACTAGATTTCCCTTTTCCACTTATTAAAACGATTCTTTATAAACCCTATTTATGATGTGGGTTTCCCATAAAGGATTTTTCAAATATGAAACATTTCTTTTGAAGAGAGATTTGAAATTGTGAGGATGCAATTTATTAAAGGAGTGGAGAATGTAACATACTTGGATTTTATGGTATGTATCTTTTTAAATAAATTTAATTTCGTCAATATCTTACATTGCACACAACACCAAACTTTAACGAACAATGTTATATTATTAAATATTATTATTTTAAAATGGTGATTATAAACTAGTCATTAGATTAGAGGGTGTGAATAGGAAAAACTATATTATAATATATATAGATATAGTTCGTATTTATTAATGCTTAGTAAAGAAGCTCTAAATTTTTAAAAGTTATTTATTCTTCAAAAATATGTTTTCTTCAAAATAGATTTCTTTCTTTTTTTGAGTAAATATTATAATAAATTTTAATAAATTCTATAAAATTTAATTTATAATAATAATATCATTTTTATATAAGTATATTAAATTTATATTATGGTAATTTTTTTAAAAAAATTTCTGAGAAGATTAATTTTCTAGTAAATAGTGATAAATACTTATTTTTTATAAAACAGTGAATTTATTTATTTTAAAATTACCGTTATGATTTTAATTTTATCTAAAAGTAACATAATTACTCCTTATTTATATATAATCTAATTAATTTCATTTTAATAATCCTTATAAATTATTTTCTAAAAGTGTATTTTTTAGCTTCAAAATGCATTTTTCCAAAAAAAATGTTTTTCATTGCGTTTTGAGGGATTACATTTAAATTAAATTCAAAAAATTAAATTTTTTGAATTTTTAAAAATGGATGTAATATTTGGAATCATAAATTCTAAGTTTATTAAAAATTCCCCTCTTATTTTTTTCCAACATAAATAGTAATTTTTGGTAATTTTTGTTACCACAGTAAAGGGTAATTTAGGTTTAAAATAAAATGATAAGGATTATAAAATAACCCTAACACTTGATCCAGTATTATTTTATGAGTAATTAAGTCCATAATAATTCAATTTTTGGATGTTTCACCACTTATTTTCATTAGGAAGTTATTATGACCCTTATAATATTTTATTTAATGAAAACACAAAGATGTCACATTAATTATTTTAATTACTATAACATTTTTAGTATAGTTATATCGAGAATTTATCTTTAAATATAAATAATATTTTGAAATATAAAGTAATTATATTAATCACAGTAATTTGTGTTCAGTTTTTAGTGAATAAATAATTACCTTAAATTCTTTCACAATAGTGATAATGTGATTATTTTATTAATGAAAATATCAAATAAATGATATTAAAAATATTAGAGTTAATATTTTGTGAGATAATTAATGTCAGGAAAAAAATTATATAACCCTGACATGTTAGGGATTTATTAAAAGAGTTTTTCTTAAGATATTTTTTTTGTATTGATATTTTTAAAATTCAATGTAATGAATAGTGTTGAAAATGACATTAATGAAATTTTAAAATAAATAATATTTTATTAAATGATAAAAAAATCATAAAAATATTAAATTAGTCCAAATGATTGTGATAGTATTTTTAATTCCATCAATGATCTATTTATGGGTCTTTTTAAATTTTATAGTAACTATATTAATCCTCAAAGAGTAAAAATCCATGTTGTTATAGTTAGGGTTGAAGAGCTTCAATAACGGTTAAAACCAAAAAAATGTAATAATGTGAACTAAACCGGTATAAAAATTATTGTATCGGAGTTTCTAGAAACATAATCATATTATATTCTAAATACCACATTTTTATCTATTTTTAATTGAAAATTAATTGATATTAATTTAATTTTTAAAGAGTTACCAAAAGTGTCTCTCACCTCAGTTATAAAACGGCACTCCTTCCTTCACTTATTTACACCGCTTTGATCCATCTAGATCAACCAACCTCTAAAAATTTCATTTCTAAAGATACTTAGTTAGGTTATTTAGGTTCTTTACCTTCCAAAATACTTACCCAAGGTCCCTTAATAGAAGTTATAAAGAAGTTCATCGAAGAAGAGGTAATCATATTTACCGACTCTTTCAAGTTTATTTCTTATTCTAATTCCTCTTCATGTATTGTTTTCATTAAAAAGTAATAGCTCAATTATCATATATATACTTATATGTTATTATGATTATGGTATAACCATATTATACCTTTTATCCATCCTATGAGAAAATGAAAGCATTGTGTGTGTGTGTGCGTACGACTTATTGTCTCCACACTATGGTGTAATTTGTTTCATAAAAACTTTACTTGGATGGGTATAAGGATATAAATTATGGATATATATGATAATTTTTAAATAAAATTTATTCCATAATAATTAATATACCATTCACTTCCTTACCCTTTCACCATTAAGGGAATGATACTGTCGCACATGCATACGTACGGCCTACCCTCTCTACGATGTGATGTGACTCATTTTCCATGTTTACCATTCAAGAATAGTTATAAAAATGTATATAATGAATAAATATGATATCTATGGACTAAAAATAATTCTTTAGATGATATAACTGTATGATATTCATAATAAATGAGACTTATAAGATAAAACATGCACATGAAAATCAAATAGTTAACACCTGAAACATGTGTAATAACGAAATATTATTAAAAATAAGGTGAAAATATGATATAAGACGATCGTATATGATATAATAAATATTAATCTGGTTCTAATATAAATTAATAACATGATTTAAATAATTATATATGAGGTTAAACCATGTTCAATTAAATCATAAGGTAAGGGTTTCTCATCTCACTTTTACTTATGTGGGACATATGTCATATTCACCACCTATTTCTTTTGTGTGGTGAATATACTTCCCCTTTTATATATTATATCGTGAATATATTTTTCTTCATGGTATCTAAAGTTTCATTTGAGTTTATTTAATTCATGGGGAATATGATTCAACTGATTATAAAGTAGTAAGTATTTATTTCACAATTTCATAATTATTTGAAATTGTTTAAATTTATATCTCTGTAGAGGAATAATTATTTTCAATCCCCATATTTTATAAAAGGTTTTTAAAAAAATTTAACAATCTCTAATAATTTTTAAAATTCATTTTTACCCCTTTTTACTTTTTACAAAATGTTTTAAAAGGAATTTTCTTTTCGTTTTCCAAAATGTTATTTTATGTTTTTTCTTACAAAAAATTGAAATAAATGTTTTTTTAACTTATACAACATGAAAGGAATTCCTGATGTCATGAATACTTAATGAATTAAAGATTTTTTTAAAAGTTTACAAGCTTATTTTCAAAGAAAATTTTTTCTTTATTACGTGCACAGATTTTAGATTTTAAAAAATATTTTCAAAGTAAAAAAGGGCATTTTCCTTATGAGATATTTTAGTAATATCTTTAATGTATTTTATTATATAGAAACATCCTTTATTTAATTTTATGTTGAGGATATACTTTAATTATACCATTCATCATATTTATTTGGATGGTTTATGATTATTTTGACTGGGGAAAATAATGGTAAATCTGTATCTTTTACTCAATAATGATATTTGTGTATAAGGCACATTATCTATAAATTAAATAGATTATTTGATATGTGGGGAATGTTTTGGATATGAAAGGCATGGGTTGGGGACTGGTTAATGAAATCCCTTAAATAAATCAGTAGACTTATGGGATGAATCAGTTGGCTAGCTTCTGCTAATGTTTTTTCACCTAGTATGTTTTAAAATTTCTTGTGGAAGGTATTGACGATGTAAGTTTCATGTTCCTAGGAAACATAGAATCCAATAATTATGAATTACTTCACTCAGAATCCAATTATTATTACCCATGATATTTTGAATATGAAAAAATTTAGTGATTCATTTCATTCTCGATTTATTGATTAAATTGAATGTGTTTTCAGTTATTTATCATTTCCATGTTGATTATTATCATTGTTTTGTTATTGCTTCTACTATTTTTAACCCTTACTGATCATTTGATATCACCCTTATTTTTTTCTATTTTCCCCAAGATTCATTGAAGTTTACTTTTATTGATATACAGGGATACTCTAGATGGAATAATGTTATTCTAAAAAAATTTGTAATTTGTTTTCCAAATATAATTTAAGTTTCATATATGTATATAATATTCCAAGACAATGAAATTGGTCGGTCATTTGGGATGTGATTCCTTATATCTTATTCTAATGTAATAGTAGCAGGCACCGAATTAGGGCTACTGGAGTTGGGGTCTCTACAGTTGGTATCAAAGGAAGTTTATTAGAAATATTTGGAACTAGATTTGGGAGAAACATATATTAGAGAAAAAAACCCTATGACTAAATTTATAAATATATCCAAATAAACTAATCTTATGATTTAGAGATTAGTTATACATAAATTTTCAATTTATGTAAATTGAATCACTATATTTCATATTATAAATTATGTTTCATAATGTTATAATATAATATAGTGTAAACCATCATTTATAAATGGTTCCTAGAATAAGGAATGGGCACTACATCAATAAACATAATCCAAAGAGTAAAAATGATCATTTATTCGAGGTGTTTAGTCCAATAGTTCAATAGAAACTAGTCACCCAAATATTTTCATCATATGAGGAAATAGTATCATGTTCTAATAATACATTGAAATAATTATCTATGTATTGCATCTATGGAATGAGGCACAAGAAGAAGTTGATGGTAGGGAAAATGATAGATACAGGTAAAACAGGGGAAAGAGATTTTTTCCCACAAGTGATAATTGTAGATGGAAACACCTTGGTATATGATTTATGGGAAAAGGATTTTACTTAAAATATAGAGAAAAATAAAACCATTCTTAGGATTTAAAGGGAAGGAAATAATTTTCTACTGTTCAATTCTTCAACTATTAGGATATGGGGAACTATGCAAGATAATATCCCAGGCGTCAAAGGAATATACCTCCAAAGAAGCTAATTCATCATGGTTAAGCTTATTCTATTACCACAAATGAAGAGGAATGATTTCGGTTGTTATTATTGGATTCAAGAATTGTTTCGATTTTTTATTTTAATCAATTATATACTAGATAAATGAATTTTTTTAATATATAAGGATTTTACTTTAGTAATTTTTCGTAAAGTATTTGTAAGAATGTGATGAAAAATACTAGTAACCAAGAGAAATGATTCTCTTGAAATTTGATCATTTCAAAAAAAACTTAAGGAATAAAACCTTAAATATGTTCCTAATGTTGAGATAATAATGGTGAAGGGATGTTTATGGGAAAGTATTGGTGACCATGTAATTTTTTACTAATTTGATGGTTTATGGATTTTAAGATATATTTGGATTTAAGGAAGATATTCAACAACCTGAGATTTTATTTTTTGAATAATTAATGTTTTAATTAAGTTTTTAAGGTGATCAAGGTAAATGTATATTTCATATGTAAAAATAAGAGCTACATTATTTTGTTTTTGGAATCTAATGTTAAGTTGATTTTGTAAATTTAGTGACCTTTATTCTAAATTTTTAGCCTTTGAATATGGACAGACATATTTTTGATGAGTCTTAAGATTAACTACTTATGGAATGGATTGAGTTAAAAATTGGATAATATTATTTATTTATAACATGTTCTAACCATTTTGGTTTTAATAAATACTTAAATACTGAAGTAATTATGTATAGATCTTATGATTCCTTAAAATGATTCGGGCATGAAAAACTCATCTTGAATATCCATTCCTAAAGTAAGATATTGTAACGTCCCGGTTCCGAGTACCACCAAATGGGTGCCCCGAACCTGGTTCACCACGTGACCTCAAGTGCATTTCCCCAAACGCCAGAGGCTGCCGACTAGCAGCGAGGGCCCAAGTATGATAGTGGGGAAACTATGCCCTCATTTTTCAAAGTGTAGCGCAGCGGAAAGAATAAAACATACAACAATAGCAGAAGCAAATAACCATACATAACTGAAATAAACAACTGCAGTAGATATAACCAACTAGTATATAAATAATGATGCAACATGCCTCAATTCTATGAAAATATCCAGAAAATGTTACACAATCAATACCATATAACTGCAGAGTACAACAAAACAAAACGAAACAGCCGGTAGCATCGCAAGCCTAAGATGGGTCCCATGCTCTCCTACTCCTTAGCACCAATCAAGTACCTGTATAAGGACCCTTGACCTTATCCAAACCTGTAGAAACATAATCTGTTTGGGCCAAAAAGCATGACCCAAACAGTGTGTGGGAAATATATCTAAGTAGGCACCCACCAAAGGCTTATGCCCAACTGTGTGTAAACATGCAACAACAGTGTGCAAAGGTAAAATGAAATAAAATAAGAAGTACTCAAAATTAACCAACTTACCAGTTATATTGACATTTAATTATACATTTAATCAATTTAATATAAGAAAACAACATAGTGAATTTCTAAGTAAACAGTCAGCGTCCTCAGACAAGCAAAACCTTACCCTCAAGTAATCAGAATCCAATCGATAGGTAATTTCCCTTAGGCGTAATAGAATCTCACCCTCAGGAATTTCCCTCAGGCATATCTGAATCTCTCCCTCAGGCATAAGAAGTTTCACCCTCAGGAATAGAAGTAAATCCCTCAGGCATGAAAGGTTTCCCTCAGGTGAAATAGAATTATGGCTTCAGGCTAATACAGTCACGCCCTCAGGCTATAGTAGAACACTGCCCTTAGGCATAAGTAACCAGGCCATTCCCAATATATAAACATGCAATTTACATACAATTCCTCTCAAAGCAAAAGTAATTCATAATTTAAACATGGAATACCCTCGGGTACTCTGGCCAAACGGCTAAACAGAGGAACGCACCCTCGGGGTGGTCCGGGATCCAAGCAATGATCCCAAACAGCATTTTAATATCACATTTATTTACCTATACAATTTTAGGTATTTTAAATAGCCACGGACTCAGCCACACGATACCCCAAATATGGGTTCGTATCCCAAAAACACACAAAAATGCACGATATTTGGAAAATAAACACCAAGCCACCTACCTTATACACCAACGAACGATATACACGAACGTTGATTCCAGAAATGCCCAAGAACGACATAGATCTGACGTAAAAGAAAACTTTATTAAACTTAAATAACTCCCATTAGAGGAATAATTGGTAAGAACTACTCTAGAAGAAGGGAGATCATACCCGCGTGGTTTCAGGGAGATCGACGGTGGAGAAAACGGATTTATGACGTGCGCTCGGCGGATCTCCAAAGCTCCGGCCTCCCTCTCCCATTCCTTCTTCATGTTCTAAGCCTTCCCTGTGAACAGGGGAGGCTACTACCCATTTAGGCGAAAAAACAAAGTAAACAGCGTGTATTTCCAAGTACACGGCATGTACTATGCATTTTTTAACTGTTCCTTTGGCGGTTTCCCACCAGCGTGGCACTGTTCATCTGCCGACATGACTAAACGGTGTGTCTCTTTGAGTACACGGTGTGTTCTGTCACACAGCTGGCCACCACCTTACTATTCTCCTGCCGACTAACTACGCGGCGTGTAAGGGACCACTACACGGCGTGTAGTCGGTTTTTACACCCTTCATCACTGACATGGCCACACGCCCTGTGTACTCATTCCACACGGCCAAAAGTACATGGTGTGTGGAAAAGTACACAGCGTGTACTTCCAAAATTCAGGATTTTTCCCCATTTTCCTTATTTTCTCTATAACACTTAAGGAAAAAAGAAAAGAAGAAACTCATACCTCAAAGATAAGAACCGGGTTCTTACAAACTTCCCCCCTTAAATCAATTCGTCCCCGAATTTCCCTTCCAAGGGTGGTGAAGATATATCCATGAACAACTCCAGCCACTGAGCACGTACATTGATCTCCCGCTCCCAGGTTTCGTCCTGCACTCGGCCATGCTACCATAGCACCCGTACGAGAGGAACTGACCGGCCTCAGAGAACCTTCGTGCTCCTATCAATGATACGAATCGGATGCTACTCAAAGTATTCATCTCTCTCTAGCTCAACCTCCTCTGGCTAAAAGATTTGAGACGGGTCTGAATGATGGCAGCGCAGTTGAGATACATGGAAGACGTCGTGCGTGGTTCGGTACCTCTGTGGTAACTGCAACCGATAGGCAACCGTCCTGACTCTCTCCAGAATCTCAAATGGTCCCACATACCTCGGTGAAAGTTTACCCTGTCTCCTGGTCTATCTATGTCCCAGCCTCGGTGAAACACATAAGAAAACCTGATCCCCGACCACGAACTCCAAGGGTCATCTGCAGCGATCATCATAATATTTCTGACGAGACTGTGCGGTAGCCATCTGCTTCTGAATCATCTGGACCTGCTCAGAAGTCTCTTGCATGAGACGTGGTCCCGGTAAAGTTGCATCACCTGCCTCCATCCAGCACAAGGGTGATCGGCATGGCCTACCATATAAAGCCTCGTAAGGTGCCCTCTCAATAGTTGCCTAAAAACTATTGTTATAGGAAAACTCAACTAGGGGTATATGCTTCTCCCAAGAGCCCCCAAAGTCTAGGATGCATGCACTCAGCATGTCCTCAAGCACCTGTATCGTACGCTCTGACTATCCATCTGTCTGAGGGTGGTAAGTCGTGCTCAGAAGCACCTATGTACCCAGTGCCCTCTGAAAACTCTGCCTGAAACAAGACGTTAAGTGGGCATCCCTATCTGAAAGGATAGAACGAGGAACCCCATGAAGACATATGATCTCTCAGATATACAACTTCCCAAGATCTTCAACACTGAAGGTCTCCTTGATTGGCAAAAAGTGATCTACTTTCGTGAGTCTATCCACAACAACTCACACGACATCATTTCTTCGAGGTGAACTCGACAACCTGGTCAAGAAGTCCATTGCTACATCATCCCATTTCCACTCCGGGATGGGTAACTTCTGTAACAGTTCATCTGGCCTCTGGTGATCCGCCTTCATCTACTGACAGGTGGAACACCTCGTAACAAAACCAGCTACATCTCTCTTCATACCCAGCCACCAGTACTGACGTCTCAAGTCACGATACATCTTGGTAACCCCAGGATGAACTGCCCAAGTTGAAGCATGAAACTCCCACATCAACTCCTTATGTATATCCCCTGGAACCCATACTCGTCCATGGAAATGTAGAACCTCATCACTGCCTATCGTCCAACCAGGAAGAGGGTCGTCACTCGCCACCGACTCCCGTAGAACTAGGCCTTCTGAGTCAGATAGTTGTTTCATATTCACTCTATCTAGGAGGGTAGAAGTCACAGCTAAAGATGAAAGATAGGTTTGCCCCTGACTATCGTGCACCTCCAAATGCATCTCAGAGAACAAATCCATAAGCTGCCACTCACTAATGGCCTCCTTCACAGCCTGTATCTGAGTCTTCCTGCTCAGTGCATCAGCTACTGCATTACCTTTACCAGGTGTATAGGGAAGCTCAAAATTGAAGGACTGAAGGTATTCGACCCACCTTCACTGCCTCTGATTCAAGTCAAGATGAGTAAAGATATACTTGAGACTTTTGTGGCCTGTGAAAACCAAAAAACCTTCTCCCAATAGATAATGTCTCCAACAACACAACGCGTGAACAAATACAGCCAAATCGAGGTCATGTGTCGGGTAATTCTTCTCATGTGGCCTCAACTGTTGAGACCCGTACGCAACGAATCAATCTCCCTACATCAACACTACTCCCAACCCAATACCCGATGCATCACAGTAAACTATATAGATCTTCTCCTGCTCTGGGAGTATCAGGATTGGGGCTGATATCAACCTTCCCTTCAGGTCCTGAAAGGCTATCTCACAAGCTTACGACCAAACGAACTTCACACCCTTCTTATTCAAACTCGTCAACAGCGCTGCTAAGCAGGAGAAGTCTTGTATGAAGCCTATGTAGTAACCGTCCAGCCTTAAGAAACTCCGTATCTCAAAAACGTTCTAAGGATGCTCCCTGGAAACTAATGCTCTCACATTCTCCGGTTCCACTACAACTCCAGCCTCTGAGATGATATGACCCAGGAAGTGTATCTGGTCCATCCAGAAGTGTCACTTTGAGAGCTTAACATATAGTCGATGCTCTCTCAGTGTACTCAATACGATCCCAAGATGGGTGGCATGGTCTTGTCTAGTGTGAGAGTACACCAAGATGTCGTCCACAAATACTACCACAAAAGAATCCAGATAAGGATGGAACACATGATTCATCAGATCCATGAAGACCGCTGGTGAATTCTTGAGTCCGAACGGCATAACCAAGTACTCGTACAGACTATATCTGCTCTGAAAAGCTGTAAGCGGTATATCCGATGGTCTCACGTGCAGCTGATGATATCCTGACCGCAATTCAATCTTTGATAACACTCGTGCTCCATGAAGTTGATCAAAAAGATCATCAATCCTTGGAAAGGGATATCGTTTCTTAACCGTCAACTGGTTCAGCTTCCGATAATCCACACAGACTCTGAGGGTACCATCCGCCTTTTTTGCAAAAAGGACCGGAGAACCCCATAAAGAAGTATTGGTTCAGATAAAACCCTTTGCCTGTAACTCCTCTAACTGCCTCTTGAGCTCTTGAAACTCTGGTGTAGCCATCGTATAAGGAGGAATGGACACCGGTGCTACTCCTAGAACAAGCTCAATAAAGAAATCCACCTCTCTCTCTGGAGGTAGACCCGAAAAGTCGTCCGGGAAGACATCCCTGAAGCGATCAACGACTGCAGAGAAATCCACCTAGCAAGTCCCCTGATCAACTAGATATAAGCTCATAATCTGGGATGTGACTCCACATCGCCCATGATGCTCTGGTCTAGCTCGACTCGCCTGAACATCCCATTTTCCCTTGTATAGAAACTCTCCGCCCTCTGGTGACTTGAAACTCACCCTACGACGATAGAAATCTACAAAGGCTCGAAAGGGAACTAACCAGTCCATCCCGAGACTGACGTCATAAGCTGTCATCTCTAAGACATAGAGGTCCCAAATAAAGTGACACCCACCAACCTCAAGGGGGAACTCCTTGCACTGATGCACACCAGTCGTTCTAGTCCCCAACGGAGTTTCTAGGGTCATGATACCAGAAGAAGAAGAAACACAGAGCTCAAGGCTCTCCACAATGGGTACAGATATGAAACTATGTGTAGCACCTGTATCAAAAAGTACAAAAGATAAGACAGAAGCTACTAGAATAGTACCTATGACTGTAGAAGGTATGGGACCCTGCTCCTGCTAGGCCTATTGCACTGCATATGCTGGCCCAGTGCCACGGCCCTGCGACACAGACTGGATACCCTGACTTGTCCCGTCCTGCTGCCTCTGAGATCCTGGTGTCTGGCTACCACGGCCATGACCACCATCCCTGCCTTCACGCCCTGGCGTATTCCAGTTCCCCGACTGGTAAGAATCCCCTAGTCCTGCTCCCGCATGCGGAGTCTGCACATAATCCCTCTCACTATCCATCTATGGAAACTCCCTACAAAAGCGTTGCAGATGACCCACCTTGCCACAAGCTCAGCACTCCACTGGATCATGTGGACACTGCAGTCTCTCGTGCCCCTCTTTACCACACTAGTAGCACCTGATCGGGCCACCTGAAAAAGCCGCATGGATGGTACTACCTCCATGAGATAAATCCATCTATCTCTTCCTCTTGCTAGTAGAAAAAGTACCAGTAACTGGTGTTGAACCACCCTGGCCCACACCACTAGCTTCCCGTAGGTTCCTCTCTGTAATCAGCGCCTGATTTACAATAGCATGTACTGAAGGCAACCTGAAAACATTCACCAGCACTTAGATGTCATACTGAAGACCATCCTCGAAGAGTATGGACCTCAACGTCTCATCACCCACTAGAACGGGTAAAAACCGTTGAAGCTATGTAAATCGAGCATAGTAATCCATTACCGACATAGTGCCCTGCTGCAAATTCATGAACTCTCGAGATCTATCTTCCCTCAGCGTCTCTGGGAAAAAGAAATCATAGAAGACTGCCTGAAAATCTTCCCACGCCATGTCTTTGTGATGCTCTGACTGGTTGGTAACATCCCACCACCTCTTGGTGGAATCACGCAACATATATGTCACGAGCTTGACCCTCCGCCCTGGAGGCGTATCAAGATGCTCAAAAATATTCAACATCAACCCCAGCCAAGACTCTACAACCTGTGGTCCGCCATCCCCTGAAAACGTAGTTGGATGCTGCTACTAGAAGGTACGCGTCAGCTCGGCCATAGATGTGGTAGCATGTGGTGCTCCCTGAAAGGTCTGCATGAACTGCATAAAGCCTTCACGGAACTGCGCATCTGCGCCTGTGTCTGGTATAATAGCTGGCGCCGCATCTGGATCTTCTGGAGGGTCCACTGGTAGCACATGGCCCACTATCTCTGGTGTATACTTGTTACTGCTCTCCTAGCGAACAACAAGTGGTCTTCTTGGCGGCATGACACTACAAGGTCAAACACGCCTTAGATTCAAGATTATCAATGACCGAAAATGAAGAAACCCAAAAGGGAACAGGAGGAAGAAGGCATTCAAAATTTTCAAAACAAGACTACACGACGTGTATACTGACTACACGGAATGTACTTGACTTCTCTTCCCCTACCTGGGTCCTTCTATAAGGCTAAGACACACGACTCATGTTGAACAAAACTACACGGCATGTATAATATCTAAATTGCGTGTATGGTGTAATTTCCATCTCCCCGTGTCGTTTGTGACACGGCCGACTACTCGGCTTGACACTACACGGCATGTTACACCCGCACACGGCATGTACACTACCCTGTTTACCAATAACATGGCTAAGTACACACGGTCTGTCCTCGGACAAGACTACACGACATGTCCCACATCTATACAGTGTGCACTAGACAAGCTTCATCGACCCGTGTTGTTAGTTACGCGGTCGGGTCCCCATGTCAGACTACACGGTGTGTTCCATAGTGGACACGGCGTGTATGTCTTAAGGTCTCCTCCATCCATGTTGTTATTTACATGGTTAGACTCCAGGTTAACACTACACGACGTGTATATTCGGTACACGGCGTGTTTTCCCCAAACATTCCCTACCCCGTGTCATCGCCCACACGGTTTGTGACATGGGAAGAGACTACACGGCGTGTACTCTGGGTACACGGCATGTACTCAAAAAGTTTTCTTTTTCTTCCCGAACAGAAGGCCATACGCAGCGTGTCGGAGGTACTACACGGCGTGTATACTGGGAATTCCGGATAGTATGCCTCAAAAACTTCCCCAAAACCCATAAAATACTGAAAAACAACACCTAAGTGTCAAATTCCGACCCGTGAGGGCCCATACTCCCCACGAATCAAATTTTCACATCTTATCTGTGTTATAACTAAATAACCAGCTAATGATCCACCAATTTCTGGTCAATGGGGGCCCATACGCCCCAAAAACCAAAGTTTGGTGTCCATTATTTTAACAAAATTATACAACAATACCCTATCACATAGGAGGTATTTATCAAAGCAGCTATCACAACAGCAGTCTTTTCTAGCACAACAACTATAACAACAACATGAAAATTCTAATGCACCTACATGGAATGGAACTATGCATGGCATGTGATTTCTAGCATGTGCCTAAATGATGCATGAGACAGGATACCCTCATCTCATTGGGTTCCAACTAAATAGATCCCATGGATAAAATATAAACATCATAATCACAAGTGTGTCACCCATCGGTGAAATCAAATGAACTGTAAAATTTGAAAAATCAAAAGAATTGAAAAAATCTGAGGTAGACTGGCTTTTCCCTATACACGGGTTAGCTACGCCCGGGCATAGCTTATCACCAACTACCATTTCCATCTTATCCCTGACTAAGGCTCCAAATAGTAAGTCAAAGAAAAGAATCTTTTTTATAACACTTTGTAACGTCCCGGTTCTGGGTGCCACTCAACGAGCGCCCCGAACTCGGTTCGCCACGTGACGTCAAGCGCATTTCCTCAAACGCCAGAGGTTGACGACTAGCAGCGAGGGCCCAGGTCTAATAGTGGGGAAACTATGCCCTCATTTGTCAAAGTGTAGTGCAGCGGAAAGAATAAAACATACAACAATAGCGAAAGCGAATAACCATAAATAACTGAAATAAACAACTGTAGTAGATATAACAAACCAGTATATAAATAGTGATGCAACAAGCCTCAATTCTATAAAAACAGCCAGAACATGTTACAAAATCAATACCATACAACTGTAGAGTACAAAAAAACAAAACGAAACAGCCAATAGCATCGTGAGCCTAAGCCCGGACCCATGCTCCCCTACTCTTCAACAGCAATCAAGTACCTGTATAAGGACCCTTTCCATTATCCACACCTGTAGAAACGTAATTTGTTTGGGCTGAAAAGAATGACCCAATCAGGGTGTGAGAAATATATCTCAGTAGGCACCCACCAAAGGCTCATGACCAACTGTGTGTAAACATGCAACAATAGTGTGCAAAAGTAAAATGCAATAAACTAAGCAGTACTCAAAAGTATCAAACTTACCAGTTATATTTCCATTTAATTATTCATTTAATCCATTTAATATAAGAAAACACCACAGTGAATTTCTAAGTTAAAAAGTAAGTGTCCACAAACAAGCAAAACCTTACCCTCATGTAATCAGAATCCAACCCGCAGGTAATTGCCCTCAGGCGTAACAGAATATCGCCCTTAGGCATTTCCCTCAGGCATATCAGAATCTGTCCCTCAGGAGTAAGAAGTGTCACCCTCAGGCATAGAAGTCAATCCCTCAGGCACGAAAGGTTTCCCTCAGGTGAAATAGAACACTGCCCTCAGGCTAATACAGTCATGCCCTCAGGCTATAGTAGAACACCGCCCTCAGGTATAAGTAACCGGGTAATGCCCAACATATAAACATGTAATTTACATACAATTACTCTCAAGGAAAAAGTAATGCATAATTTAAACATGACATACCCTCAGGTATTCTAGCCAAACGGCTAAACAGAGGAACACACCCCCGGGGTGGTCCTGGATCCAAGCAACGATCCCAAACAGCATTTTAATATCACATTTAATTACCTATATAATTCTAGTTATTTTAAATAGCCACGGCCTCAGCCACACGACACCCCAAATATGGTTTTGTAGCCCAAAAACACACAAAAAACGCACGGCAGTTGGAAAATAAACACCAAACCACCTACCTTATACACCAACGAATAATATACATGAACGTCGATTCCAAAAACGCCCAAGAACGACGAAGATCTAACATAGAAGAAAACTGTCTTAAACTTAAATAACTCCCATTAGAGGAATAATTGGTAAGAACTACTCCAGGAGAAGGGAGAGCTTGCCTGCGCGGTTCTAGGGAGATCGACGGTGCAGAAAATCGATTCCCGACGTGTGCTCGGTGGATCTCCAAAGCTCCAGCCTCCCTCTACCGTTCCTTCTTCCTATTCTAAGCCTTCCCTGTGAACAGGGGAGGCTACTGCCCATTTAAGTGAAAAAACAAAGTACACGGTGTGTATTTCCAAGTACACGGCATTTATTTCCCATTTTTTAATTGTTCCTCTGGAGACTTCCCGCCAGCGTGGCACTATTCATCTGCCGACATGACTACACGACGTGTCTCCTTGAGTACACGGCGTGTTCTGTCGCACAGCTGGCCACCACCTTACTATTCGCATGCCAACTAACTACATGGCGTGTAAGGGACCACTACACGGCGTGTAGTCGGTTTTTACACCCTTCATCACCGACATGGCCACACGCCCTATGTACTCATTCCACACGGCCAAAAGTACACAGTGTGTGGAAAATTACACGGCATGTACTTCCAAAATTCGGGATTTTTCCCCATTTTCCTTATTTTCTCAGAAACACTTAAGGAAAAGACAAAATAAGAAACTCCTACCTCAAAGATAAGAACCAGGTTCTTACAGATATTAAGTTTTGATAGATCAAAGCATAAAAAATGACCCATAAATGGATAATTGATAATATTTTTAGCCTTATCCAAATCAATTGTCTAAATTAAACATTTTTAGGAATGTAATATAATTTTATAAAATATTATTTATTTTAAAATATCATTAATGTCAATTTTGACACAATTCATTACTTTGACATTTAAAAATATCAATACAACAAGATACCTTAGAAAAAACTCTTTTAATACATCAATAACTTATTAGGGACATCTATAAATTTTATGTATGACATTAATTATCTCAAATTATATTTATTTTAATATTTTTAATATCATTTTTTAGATATTTCCATTAATAAAATAATTACTCCAAAAATATTTTGCAAGCATTTCGGTTAATTATTTATTCACTATAAACAAAAAATAAATCACTATGATGAATATAATTCCATTATATTACAAAAAACTATTTATATTCGAAGATACCCTCTCGATAACCCCATATTAAAAATGATAAATTTATTAAATATATGAATGTGGCAT
The DNA here is from genome assembly GCA_963277665.1 of Viscum album. Taxonomy (NCBI): domain Eukaryota; kingdom Viridiplantae; phylum Streptophyta; class Magnoliopsida; order Santalales; family Viscaceae; genus Viscum; species Viscum album. Next base: position 1,687,601,389 of record OY728146.1, read on the forward strand.
CTTTGACTTTTCTTTAAATAAAATACTACAAATAACATATCCTCATTTAAATAAAAATAAATGGGAATATAACCGATACTAAATTGATAAAGAACAAAATTGGGTCAAACAATAATATTTCAATAATTTTTTGATTCATTTTCCAGTTCTTATTATTTTATTTTTAACCTAAATTACCCAATTTACTATTTACCGTGGTAATAAAAATTACCAAGGTTACTATTCATATTGGTCAAAAATAAAAGGGAAATATTTACTAAATTTTTAATTTATAAATCCAAATATTAAATCCATTTTTTAAAATTCAAAACACAGAAGTTACAGTATTTAATTTAATGTTAATCCAGCAAAATGCAACGAAAAATAGTTTTCTTAAAAAATGAATTTTTAAACCCAAAAATGTACGTACACCAAAGTAAATTATAAGGATGATTAAAATTAAATTAATTATATTATATATATATAATACTTATGTTACTTTGAGATAAAATTCATATCATATATGGTATTTTATTATAAAGAAATTAACAGTTTTATAAAAATAAGTATTTCTCACTATTTATTGAAAAATTAATCGTCTCAAAAAATTAAAAAAATTAACCATAATATAATTTTAGTATTATTATTTCAAATATTACATTAGTTTTATAAAATAAAATTTATATAAGTTCCATAAATGTTTTATAATATTTTCTTATAAAAAGAAAGAAAACCATTTTTGAAGAAAACATATTGTATTCTATAAGTAAATATTATAAACAATTTTTGGAACTTCAATAAATTTTAGTTTATAAAAATAATATCATTTTTTAAATAAAAATATTAAAATTATCTTATGGTTAATTTTTGGTAATTTTCTGAGAAGACTGATTTTCCAGTGAATAGTGAAAAATACTGATTTTTATAAAACTGTTAATTTCATTATATTAAAAGTACCTATATGATTTTAATATTATATCAGAGTAAAATAAGTATTATTTATTTATATATAATATAATTAATTTCATTTTAATCATCTGTATACCTCATTTTGGTATAAGTATAACTTTTTGATTACAAATGCATTTTTCAAGAAAATTGTTTTTCATTGCATCTTGATATATTATGTTTAAATTATATACTAAAAATTATGTGTATTTAATTTTTAAAAATGGATTCTATATTTATATTCATATGGTCTAAATTTATTAAATATTTCCTTTTTATTTTTTGACCAATATAAATAGTACCCTTGGTAATTTTTTTTACCATATTAAAGGGTAAATTGAGTAATTTAGGTTAAATATAAAATGATACGGACTATAAAATTATACTAAAACTTGGAAAAATATTATTTAATGATCTAATTTAATCTATAATAAATTAATTTTAGGTTATATGACCATTTATATCCATTAATATGAGGATATGATATTTATAATATTTTATTTAAAGAAAGGTCACTGATGTCACATTCATATTTTTAATAACTATAACATTTTTAATATGGATTTATCCAGAAGTTATCTTCAAATATAAAAAATATATTTAAATATAAATTAATTAAATTCATCATAGAAATTTATTCATAATTTTTAGTGAAGAAATAATTACCTTAAATGCTTGCACAATAGTAATAGAGTAATTATATTATTAATTGAAATATATAATAAATGATATTAAAAATATTAAACTAAATATAATTTGAGATACTAATGTCATAAAAAATAAAATTCACATTACCTTGGAATTTTAGGTATGTATTAAAAGGGTTTTTCAAATATATCTAGTTATATTGATATATTTAAAAGTCAAAGTAATGAATAGTGTCAAAATTGATATTAATGATATTTTAAAATATATAATATTTTATTAAATGATATAAATTTTTTAAAAATATTAAATTTGTCCAAATTACTGGGATAGGGTTTAATATTTCATTAATTATCCATTTATGGGTCTTTTTACATTTTATATTAACTATATTAACCCTCAATGAGTAATAATCCATATTGTCATTGTAAAAGTTAAATGGATATAATAAGGGTAAGAATGTGACCTAAATTTGTATAAAAATTATTATATGAGAGGATTTCAACCCATTATCATATTTTATTTTAAATAAATAATTTTTGAGACATTTGGAATTGAAAATAAATTTATATTAATCTAATTTTTAAAGAGTTTCCAAAAAGTGTCTCTTACCTCAATTAAAAAAGTGTGCCTCTTCCTTCACTTATTTATACCAATTTTATACATCTAGCTCGACAAGAATTTTCAAATTTATCTTCTTAAAATCCTTATTTAAGTTCTTGAGGATTTTTTACTTCTAAAATACCTACCCTATTTCCCTTAATATAAGTTATAAAGAAAGTCCTTTGAAGAGGTAATCGTCTTTAATAGCATATCATTGTTCGTTTAAGCTTAGTGTTTCATGAAACCTTAGCTATCAATGAATTTAAATTTATTTAAAAATATAAATTCTATAAAATCTTGGAGGATTAAATTCTCCAATAATTTAATAAATTGAGTTCGCATAATTTTAAATGAACCTAAAAAATCAAATTTTCAGATTTGAAAATTCTTTTTTGGGAAACCCACACAATAAATAGGGTTTATAAGACATCCTCTTAATAAGAGGGAAAGGGAAATGGTATAGTCACCGGAAAATTAGGATTTCAAATAGGATAACATTATGTGGAATAGAAAACATGGACATTGAAGATAAATCTAACACTCAAGTTCTAATAGAGAGTGATAGAAAACAATATCATTATAAAGTTAACCATAAAAACCATAAATATGTGATTAGTTAAAATACCATTAATTTATCAGTATGAAAATTAAACGGATAGTATTTTTTATCCAAAATAATTTTCCTAGAGTTGAGGAATAATTTTAATATCCAGATAATTACTTGAGAAAATAAAATTACTTGATTTATTTCCATGTTATAAGTATAATATCATCCTTTATTGTGCTTTGATCTATTTTAACATCATATCTTACTCCAAGAATGGATATTCAAGATTAATTTTTCATGATTAAATCAATTTAATGAATCATAATATCCACAAGTAATTCCTTAATCCTTTAAATATTAAATAAAACCAAAATTGTTTGTATATTTTATCAACAAACAAGAATATCCAAGGTTTAACATAATCCATTCCATAAGTAGTTAATATTAAGACTCATACAAAACTTGTTTGTCCAAATTCAAGGACCAAAAATTTAGAAGTAAGGTCACTAAATTTCTAAAATAAAATTAAAATTAGATTCCCAAAAAAAATATAATGTAGCCTTTATTTTCTCATATCAAATATTTGAATACCTTTATCACCTTAAAACCTTAATAAAAAAACGCATTCTTCCAAAAATAAAATATCTTATTATTATATATATTCCTTAAATACAAACATATAGTAAACTCCATAAACCATCAAAAACTAACCATTCCATGGTTACCAATACTTTCCCTTAAAAATACCATTATCATTGTTATCTCAACATTGGGAACTTATTTCGGGTTATATTCCTCAAATCAGGTGTTTTCCATAAGATCAAATTTCTATATAATCACTTCTCTTTATTATCGGTATTATTCATCACATGCTTCCATAATTATTATAACCAGTATATCATTTATTAAAATACTAAAATGTAATAATTCCTGAATCCTAGCATAATCACATTAATCATTACTCTTCATTTTTGGTAATATCATAAGCTTGACCATGATCTATTTACTTATTTAGAGGTATATTCCTTCGATGCTTGAGGCATTATCTTACGTAGTGCCCTATATCCTTACAATTTAATCATTAAACATTGCAAAATTATTTCCTTCCCTTGAAATCATGATCATGGAGTCATTTTTCTCTACATTTGAAGCATGCTTCTATTACTATTAAGAATATACCAAGGTGTTTCCCTCCACAATTATCACATGTGGGAAAATAGTTTTTCCCTTATTCCCTTAATCCATATTTTTCCCTGCCATCCTATTATTCTCATGCTTCCTTCAAAATCTAGAATACTTAGATAATTATCTCCCTATCATATTAGTACATGATATTATTTCCTCATATGATGAAAATTTTTGGGAGACTAGATCCCTTCTAACACTACTGGAAAAACGGCTTATACCCACGGTTCAAAACCGTGGGTATATCCCCCAAAATAGTGGGTATAGGCTATACCCGCGGTTTTGGGAACTGTGGGCTGGAAAGGCATCGGTATAGGTCCCCATCTTATACCCACGGTTTTCCAAAACTGTGGGTATAGGTGTTCTGCCACCATGTCAATGAAATATACCCAATTTCCACGGTGTCAAAGGCTTTTACCCATGGTTTCAAAACTGAGGGTATTTATCCTAAAATAATGCATGTGGCGGGTTTCGATCCCGTAACCTCTTTGCTGCAAACACCGCATCTAACCACTACCCTAACATCACCTATGTGTATATATATATATATTTAGTTAAATATAGTTATATAAACCATTGGTATATAGGGAAGAACTATGGTTATAGGACTCCTGCCAAAAAAAAATTCCTTCCCACGGTAAAAAAAATTTCTTGCGCACACACGGAAAACCTATACCGACGGTTTTTTAAAACCGTGGGTATATGTATTTTATCCCAGATCTATCCCCATTATTTTGGGAGGAAATGTGTGGATAGGTACCCTTATACCCATGGTTTTGGAAAACCGTGGGTATAGGTGACTTTTCAGGACCTATCCCCACTATTTTGGAAAACTGTGGGGATAGACCCCCCCTATACCCACGGTTTTAGAAAAGTGTGGGTATAGGTTTTGAAAATTTACCAATTCCCATGGTTTTCAAAAACTGTGGTTATAGGGGTACATATCCCTAGGGTTTTGGGGAAAACCGTGGGGATAGGTCCATTTTCTAGTAGTGTAAATATTGGGTTAAACCCATATAAGAAATGATCATTCTTACCCTTTGCATTATGTGTATTGATATGGTTCCCATTTCTTCTTCTACACACCATTTATAAATGATGGAATACACTAGATTATATCATAACATTATGAAACATAATTTCAAATCCAAAAACTAGTGAAACACTTAACATAAATTAAAAATTTATTTATAACTAATCTCTGAATCATAAGCTTGATTTCCTTGGGAATAATTCCAAATTATATCATTGGTTTTAAAACCATAATATATGTTTTCCTAAATCTAGTTCCCAGGGTTTCCATTAAACTTATTTTGATATCAATTTTATCGAACCCAACTCTAGGATCATGTAGTTGGTTCCAAATACAATTACATTGGCATAATGTATGAGGATTTTCATCCCAAATGACCGATCAGTTTAGTAGTCATGGTAAACTAGATACATACATGAGACATACATTATATTTGGAATACAAATTTCAAGATATTTTGATTTCCAAAAATAAACTTATTCCACCTATTGTAACACTTCTTATCAGTTATAGTAATCTTCATTGAATCCTGAGGAAAGGAGAACAAAATAAGGGTGACCAAATATTAAATGTAGAAATAATTAATTATTAGATATCATGGATGGTAATAACCAAATTATTATTAGATTTCCTTGGGTATTGTTCAATGAGAATAATCAATATGGTAAGGTAAATTACTAAAACCACCTGGAATTTAATCAATAAAATGATAATGAAATGTATCCCTAAAATTTTTCATAGGGAAAATATCATGGATGGTAATAACCAAATATTAAATGTAGAAATAATTAATTATTAGACACCATATTTCCCAATAACATAGATCCTTTATAGTCAAGACCTTTCATAAGACAGTTTAAATCATATTAAGTGAAAACCCATTAGTTTGGGCTAGCCAACTAATTCATCACATTAGACTACTAATGAATCGAGGTCCTTACATTCACAGGTCCCCAACCCATGTCTTGTATGTCCGAATCTTTCCTTAGATATCTAATAATCATTTTAATTTATAAAAAATGTTATTTATCAACAAATATCTATATTGAGTAAAATATACAAATTTAACACTATTTTCCCCAGCCAAAATAATCATAAACCATACAAATAAATATGATAAATGGTATCATTAAATTATATCCTCAACATAAATTTAAAAAAATGATATTTTCAAAGATTAAAATAATTTAAAGAGATTATAAGAATATTTCATGAGGGAAATTCCCTTTTTAATTTGAAAATAATTTTTAAAATCTATAAAAATCACACATAATAAAGAAATAATTTTCTTTAAAAATAAACCTATAAAATTATAAACGATTCGTTAAATAATTAAGGTGTCATAATGGTGGAAATTATTTTCATGTCATATAAGTTAAAAAATATTCCTTTCAAACATTTGTAAGAAAATTCATCAAACACCATTTGAGAAAAGCACAAGAATATTCCTTTTAAAACATTTTTTATAAATTCAAAAGGGAAAAATGAATTTAAATTATAATTGGATAATAGTAAAAAAAATTGAAACACTTTTATAAAACATGGTATTGGAGAATAGATATTCCTTAGTAGAGACTTAAACTTAAACAATCTCGAATAATGATGAGATTGTGAAATAAATACTTACCACTTTATAATCAATTGAATCGTATGACAAATGATAGAAATAAATTTAAATTAAACTTTAAATACCATGAATACAAATATATTAGTGATATAATATATTAAAGTGGTGGTATATTCACCACACAAAATAAATAAGTAGTGAATTTGACATATGTCTCGCAGAAGTAAAAGTGAGGCGAGAAACCTTTTCCTTGTGATTTCCTTGAGCCTGATTTAACCTTTTTTAAAATGGTTTAAATCATGTAAATAATTTACAAAAAACCATATTCATATTTATGATATAATATATGATCCTCTTATGTTATCATATGACCCATTTGTTAATAATATTTTGTTATTACCCTTCTTTCAGATGTCAACTACTTCTTTTTCCTATGCATGTTTTATCATGTAAGTCTTGGTTCTTATAGATAGGATAGAGTTATTTAATCTAAAAAATTATATTGAGTTCATATATATAATATCCATACATTATATACCTTTTTATAATAATTCTTAAATGGTTAAAATGGAAAATGATTCACATCGCATCATGGAGACGGTAGGTCGTACGTACACACGAGTGAAGGTATCATTACCTTAGTGGTGAAAGGGTAAATAATTGGATGGTATATTAATTTTTCCAGGTGAAATATTATGTCATAAATATAATATATATCCAATATTTATATCATTATACTCATACAAGTAAATTGGTGATAAAAAACAAATTACACCACAGCGTAGAAACGGTAAGTCATACGTATGCACACACGGTGCGTTCATTTTTCATTGGATGGATAAAATTTGGAATATGGTTGTATCATTATTAGAATAAAATCACAGAATATATATTATAATATATTAATTACTTTATCATGGAAAAAAATAGATGAATAGTAAGTATAAAAATAAATAAACTTGAAAGATTCGGTAAAGACAGTTACCTCTTCTTCGGAAAACTTCCTTTATAATTTCTCTTAATGGACATAGGGTACATATTTTGGAAGGAAAAAAACATAAAAACAAAAATAATGATGTTGATAAAAGAAATGGGAAGAGTTTTTTCAAGCTATATGGCTCATATTTGTGTAAATAAGTGAATGAATGAGTGCCATTTTATAATTGAGGTGTGGGGAACTTTTGGAAACTATAAAAATTAAATTAATATAAATTAATCTTTGATAAAAAATGGCTCAAAATTATTTATTTCAAATATAATATGATTATGGGTTGAAATCCTCTCAAACAATAATTTTTATACAAGTTAAGGTCACATTATTTCCCTTATCTTTTGGTTTTAACCCCTATTTAATCCCTTACTATGACAACAGGGATTTTTTCTCTTTGAGGGTTAATATAGTTGCTATAAAATATAGAAAAAAAAATAAATGAATCACTAATTACATTTTAAACCTTATCCCAGTTATTTTTATGAATTAATTATTTTTCTGAATTTTATATCTTTAATAAAATATTTTTTATTTTAAAATATCAGTAATGTCAATTTTGAAACTATTCATTACTTTGACTTTTTAAAAAATTTCAAGTAAAAAATATATCTTCAAACCAACTCTTTTAATACATCACTAACATGTCAAGTTCACTGAGAAAATTTTCATATGAAATTAATTTTATTAAATTATATTTATTTTAATATTTTTGATATCATTTATTTGATATTTCCATTAACAAAATAATTAGTGCATAACTATTGTGTAAGTATTTAAGGTAATTATTTCTTCACCAAAAATTAAAAATAAATTAAAATGGTAAATAAAAATTCTTCATCTTTCAAAATAATATTTATAGACTAAGATAACTTCTAGATATCACCATATTAAAATTTTTATTGTTATTAAAATCGTGAATGTGACACCTTTGACTTTTCTTTAAAACAGATATTACAAGGGTAAAAATCACTTCCTATGGGAAAAAAATGGTCATGTGTTTGAACCTTGATGCTTATGGATGAAAATTACTCATACAATAAAATTGGGGTAAGTTTTAGGGTTATTTTCTAATCCTTATCATTTTTTAACCAAAATTTACCAATTTACTCTTTACCATGATAACAAAAATTACTAAGGTTACTATTCATATTATCCTAACTATAGCAACTCCAACTCTCGTATCCCAGAGCCTATTCTTTCTACCATTAAATTACAATAAAGAATGATAATCATATCCAAAAGGACTCATCAGTTTATTAGTCTTGGTAAACTAGATACAAACATAAGTCTTACATTAAATTTGGAATATAAATTACAGCCTAATTTTTTTCTAGAATCACATTATTACATCTATCTTATTAGTTCATATAATCCATAGTAAACTTCATAAAATCCTAGGGAAAAGAAAAAAAATAAGGGTGATCTCAAATGATCAGTAATGGTTAAATAAAGTGAAATTAATAATGAATCAATGTGCATGATCAGTGTGGTAAGGTAAATAACTGAAAACAAATGTCATTTAATCAATAAATAGAGAACTAAATACATCTATAGATTTTTTTCATTGTGAAATTATCATGGATATAATTAACTGAATATTTAATGAATCAATTCTTTATTATTGGAGATAACGTTTCATAATAACATGGAACCTTTACCGTTATTACTTTTCACAAGAAAGTTTAAAACATATTGGGTGAAACTCATTTTCTAAGGCTAGACAACAGATTCTTCCCATGAGAATATAGATGCATAAATGGGATTTCATTAACTAGTCCCAAAATCATGTCTTGTATATCGAAATGATTCTACTGATATCGACTAATCGATTTAATTCATATACATTGTGTTGTATCAATAAAGACCTGTATTGAGTAAAATATTTGTATATAACATTATTTTCCCCAATCAAAATAATCACAAACAATAAAAATAAATACGATGAATGGAATAATTAAAATACATACTCAACATAAAATTCAAAAAGGATGTTTCCATAAATACAAATTCTTTAAATTGATTACAGGAATATTTCATGAGGAAAATTCTCTTTAAACTTTGAAAATAATTTTTAAAATCTAAAAACTATGCACATAATAAATAAATCATTTTCCTTGAAAATAACCTTATAAACTTGAAACATAATCTTTAAATCACTAACTCTTCATGATGGCGTAAATTTAATTCATGTCATATATGTTAAAAAACATTCCTTTAAAACTTTTATAAGAAAAATCATAAAATATCATTTTTGGAAAATGACAAGAATATTTTTTTCAAAAAAAATTCAAAAAGTAAAAATGGGTAAAAATGAATTTAAAAAATCATTGGATAATAGTACAAAAAAATTAAAACCTTTTATAAAACATGGGAATGGGAAACAAATATTACTCCTCATAGAATTAAACTTAAATAATCTAAAATAATTATGAGATTGTGAAATAAATCCTTGCCACTTTATAATTAGTTGAATTGTATGCCTCATAAAATAAATAACCTCAAATGAAAATTTAGATAAAATTAATACAAATATATTCATGATATAATATATTCAATTGTCATTATATGCGCCACATCAAAGAAAAAAGTGGTGAATATGACATATGTCTCACAGAATTAAAATTGGGAAGAGAAACCATTGACTTTGGCTTTCCATGAACAAGATTTAACCTCTTGTATAATGGTTTAAATAATTTTATTAATTTATAACATAACCATATTAATATTTATAAAATCATATATTATCCTTTTATATCATCTTATCACCTTGTTGTTAATAAAATTTCGTTTTTACCCTTGTGTCAGGTGTTAACTGTTTCATTTTCCTGTGCATGTTTGGTCATGTAAGTCTCAGTTATTATGAATAGGATATAGTTTCTTCATATAAATAATTATATTAAGGTCATATATATAATTTTTATTCATTATATATATTTTTATAACCATTATTTAATGGTGAACATGGAAAATGAATAGCATCACATCATGGAGATGGTAGGTTATACATACGCACGAGCGATGATATCATTCCCTTAATGGTGAAAGGATAAGAAATTTTATGATGTATTAATTTTTAATGAATCAATATAATTTCATAATTATAATATATAAAATTATTCACATAATTACACTCATCCAAATAAGTGGTGATGAAAAACAAATTACATCACGGCATTGAGACGGTCAGTCATGTGTACGCACACACGATGATTTCATTTTTCATAGGATGGATAAAAGGTGGAATATAGTTGTACCATAATCATAATAACATATCATAATATATATTATGTTTTATTTATTACTTTATTATGTAAACAACATAGTGATAGGAAGTAAAAGAAGAAATAAACTTGAAAGAGTTGGTAAAGACGATTGCCACTTCTTCAGAGGAATTCCTTTATAACTTCTCTTAAGGGGACTAGGGTATGTATTTTGGAAGGAATATAAAATCAATAACTTAACTAAGGGTGTTTATAAGATAAATGGTCATATTTTTTTGATATATTTGGTTCAAAGTTGAGTAAAAAAAGTGAAGTAAGGGGTGCCCTTTTATAATTGAGGTGAGGGGTACTTTTGGAAACCCTCTATTAATCAAATTAATATAAATTAGTTTTCTATTCCAAATGGCGCCAAAATAATTTATTTAGAATAAAATATAATTATGGGTCTAAATAATCTCATATAATAATTTTTAGAAAATTTTAGGTCACATTATTACCCTTATTTTGGTTTTAACCCTTATTTAATCTCTTTAACTCTTACCGTGACAACATAGATTTTTACATTTTGAGGGTTAATATTGTTGCTATAAAATTTTAAAATACCCAAAAATGGATAATAGATGGCATATTAAAAATTCTCCAAATAATATTTCTGAATTTAATATTTTTAAGAATTTCATATAGTTTAAAAAAAAATATTATTTATTTTAAAATATAATTATTGACAATATTTAAATTATTCATTACTTTGGCTATTAAAAATATCAATAAAACAAGATATCTTCAAAAAAATATTTTAATAAATCAATAAAATATAAATTTCATCTATAAAATTTGTGTACCACATTAATTATCTCAAATTTTATTTATTTTAATATTTTTAAAATCATTTATTTAATATTTTCATTAATAAAATAATTATTACATCACTATTATGAAAGTATTTAAGGTAATTATTTCTTCACTAGAAAATAAATATAAATTACTATGATGAATATATTTCATTTATATTTCAAAATTATATTTATAGTCTAAGATAACTTCTGGATATCACCATATTACAAATGTTATGGTTATTAAAATGATGAGTGTGGCATCTTAGACTTTTTTTAAAGAAAATATTATAAGGGTCATAATCACTTCCTAATGGAACAAATGGTCATATATCTAAACCTTGAATGCTCAAGGATGAAAATTAATTATCATATAATTTTTTTCAAGTGTTAGGGTCATTTTCTAATCCTTATTATTTTATTTTTAACCTAAATTACCCAATTTACCCTTTACCGAGGTAACAAAAGTTACCAAGGTTACAATTCATACTAGCCAAAAATAAAAGCATCTTATTTACTAAATTTGTATCATATGAATCCAAATAACTAATCCATTTTTCAAAATTCAAAACATATAATTTTTAGAATTTAATTTAAAATTAACCCCACAAAACACAATAAAAAATAGTTTTCTTGAAAAATGCATTTTTAAGACTAAAAATATACTTATATCAAAATAAGGTATACGAATGATTAAAATGTAATTAATTATATTATATATATATAAATAATACTTATGTTACTTTTATATAAAATTTAAATCCTAAAGATAATTTAAATATAAATAAATTGACAATTTTACAAAAATCTTTATTTTTCAGTATTCACTGGAAAATCAATCTTCTCTGAAAATTACCAAAAATTAACCATAATATAATTTTTATATTATGATTTAAAATTTTATATTATTGTTATAAATTACATTTTATTTAAGTTCTAGAAATTTATTATAATATATACTCGTAAAAAAATAAATTCATTTTGAAGAAAATGTATTTTTGAAGAATTAATGACTTAAAAAAATAAGTGATTATTTACTAAGCATTAATAAATATGGAATTTTTATATATTTAATAATAAATTTAATCATTTTCACACCCAAAAATTTAATGGATATTTTATAATGTTCATGTTAAAATAATATTATTTAATAGTATATTGTCGTTCGTTTAAGCATGGTGTTGCGTGAAATGTAAGTTATCAAAGAAATTAAATTTATTTAAAAAGAGAAATACTGTAAAATATTGGAGTGTTTCATTAATCCCATTAAATTCCATGAAAACCCGTTTCTCTATTATTTTCAGTGTTAGGAAACTAATATAGGTTTAAATTTTTAATCATAACTCAAATAGATGGTTAGGAATAACCACATGAGTTTTCACTCATGCTCATATCCCATTCGGTTTCTCATTTGAAAAACCACTGAACTAACCTTCATATCCACTGCTAACATGGTTCCTTCTAGTTTCTTATATTTACAAAAAAAATGGTTATTGTGAGTATATAAAATAAATTCATAATAAACCATCTTATGAGGAGGATAAATATTAAGATATTCTTAACCATGTCATTTCTATTCAACTCTTTTGATTTAGTCAAAAAGGAACATAATTCTAAATAAAACACTAACGTTATAGTTATTTAAGAATTATAACTTATGATCCCAAACCATCATATTAAACTCTAATTTTTTCTCATCCAGCAACATTCTAACCTCTAAAGTTTTCCAATACTTTTCTTTTATACCAAATATAATACCCTATAACATGCGAAACCCATAATTACATGATTTATAAAAAGTTTTTCACATTATTAAATTTATAGGATCTCTTAAGTTTATAGTTTTAGAGAATTATAAAAATCATTGCATAATATAGGAGACATTCCTACATATTATATATTTTTTCTTTAAAAATTGGTTCTTATGTAAACACTCATTTTTCATTTATGAAACTTTATTTGTTAAATATGTGTCACAATTGTCTTTTATATAATCTCTACACATTTTTAAGATCTGTGAAAAAATATTTAGAAACATTTGATGAGAAAACAAATATTGGTAAGGCATGTAAATAGAAGGGAAACCAATTAATCCATTTTTCATTTATCAAAACCCATAAGGAATTTTTCGTTTTTATATAATAATATTAAATCAAAAATATTCATTTAATTACTCATGAAATAAACTTCAAAACCAAAAGTTTTTACAAAACATTTTGTAATCAAGCATAAAGGAAAAATCATAATCATGCGAGTTGCTGGGAAAAACATTAGAACTCATGAAAACTTTTTCTTTAAAAAACAAACCATTCACTTTTAGAATATCATAAGCTTTAATTTAATTCATAAACGTATTTTATTACCTTATTGAATCAAATTATTTCCATAAAAATCCATTTGCATGTATATAAAAATCATATAGGTATCTTGGGACACTGTCCATAAAAACACCCATACAAGAATGCTCATAAAGGAATAACCATCATGGTTAATTCCAACATATCTCTTAGGAGTAACTTATATCTTGTTAACTTTGTCACATTACCCAATGCATTAGAGATCTATATCATGCTCACCAATCATCATAATTATATCAGGCACACCCATCATTATAAAAAAATATGCAATAACCATATCTAGAGAAAAATACATAGAACTTAAATTCCCATTATAAAACACATAAAAATTGAAATTTTATCCCATAAGTAGAAGTAATTTTAGTTATCTCATAAAATCATATGAAATATCCTATTATTTTGAAAAAATATAAAAATTCACAAAATAATTAAAATTATATATTATTTAAAAAAAATAGAAAATTATAGTGGGATATTTATAATGAATAATAGTTATACTAATGTGAAAAGGCGGTCATGTGGTAAATGTTAAAAACATTATTTTTAAACTTTGTAAAGAAAATCAAAACTACTTCATATTAAAAATGTTTTAAAATTATCCTTTTAAAAAAATTAAAATAAATTCAAAATAGTTGAAAATGAAATTTAAAAATATTTTAATTATAAATAAGAAAATCCTTTCAAAATTTGAAAGAATATGGACATGGATTAAAAATATTTTGAAACATTTAAAATAATTATTTAAATAAAATTCCTTTCAAATTTAGTTACTTTTGAATAAAAAGTGTATTGAAAGATAAAACTTGAAATGGATTTATAAACCACTTCAATTTTAGTAAATGAATTACAAAATATATCCAAGAATTCGATACACCACACAAAATAAAACATGCATTGAAAATTTCATAAGTCTCAAAAAAAGGAAATTGTGATAAGAAATACCATACCTCAAGTCTCGAATGATTTTGTACATTCTTTAACCACTTAATAATAAAATCATATTAATCATTTACTTTATTAATAAAATTTTCAATTTTCATTCCATTATCATTATTATTTTTAATTCAGTTACTGTCATATTCTATATAGTTACTATAATGGATAATTTCAAATTGGACATTTTGGGGTCATTCAGTTTATAACATCAAAAAAACATCGGTGTATTATTTGTGGTCATATTGATTATGGTTGAATTATATCTTTAATCTTAAACTATTATAATTATCATTTTAATTTATTAAAAATACTGGTAATACCATCCATTTAAGGTGGACATGAAAGATGAAGTGTGTAATTTCATTGAAGGTGGTAGTCTGTACGTACACATAGGTGACATTTCCATTTTTCTAGTAGATAAAAATAAAAAAAAGTATATAAAGGTTAAACTTTATAGAAAATAATAATATTATAAATATATTATTTATTCATCAAATACATCCATATGACCATACAAGTAAGGTGTAAATGATAAATGAATCACATCGCTTTGTGGAGGTGGTAGTCCATAAGTAAACACGAGCAACAATATCATTTTTAAATATAACTAAGGGTAAGAAGGTAGGTAATATATTGTCTTGAAAGAATCATAATAACTTCACAAAAATAATATATATTTATTGACTCCATTTTTAAAACCAACCATATGAGGAGATTGTGAAAAATGAAACACGTTTCTTTGTGGTGGTGCTAGTCCACACATACACACGACTAAGGTTTTCATTTCCTATAAAATGGAAAGGAGATGGAAAATTATTTACCATAAAAATAGTAACATTTAATTATATTAAATATATATTTGTTATTATATTATTATTTTTAGAATATATTAGAAGTCTTTATAATATGAAATAAACTTGAAATAATTCATCTAAGACTTATACCTCATCCTTGGATATCATCCTTTGGCTTACACATTAAGCATTTAATGTTTGGTTTTTTTATAATAACATGAACTCAATGGAATGGGAAGGATATTTGAAGTGTGGTTTTTTCATATCCTGTTTGAGGTATTGTGCTCTATGTGTGTGGAGAAGTGAGGAGAGGAGTTTTCCTTTTATAAGTTTGGGGAGTGGCACTCTTGTAAATATTAAGAACTTTAAAATAATATAAAGTCATTTTCAAGGGAAAGTGGAACCAAGGAAATACCATTTTCAAATATAATAAATTATAAGACCTAAATATACTCAAAAAATCCTATATATACATGCTATTATATTTTTTTTATCCTTATCTTTTTGTTTTACCCCTTTTGAACCCTTTTTAACTTTTACTGTGATAACATAAATTTTTACCATGGTAACTTTTTTTATGAACAAATATAAAATTGAAATTATAAAAAAAATTGTACAATAATATTCTAAATATATAATTCATTTTCTATTTTTAAATTTATATAAGTGGTTTAAATTAATTCTATTATAATCGCACAAAACGATTAACACCATTTTTTTAAGAGTTTTATAGGTAAAAAAGAAGTTATAATTATTTAGGGAAAAGATACTTGAGTAGTGGTGATTCCAAAAAAAATAATTATATTATTATTAAAAAAATTATGTTTTTTTGAAATTATATCCCTTCCAAATGGAATGTAACCTTCCAACCATGCTATTAAATATAAAGACCCAAAAATAGTTGTTATATTAAATTATAACCCAGGTTCCAAAAAAATCATGCATGGGTTTCCAAATTAAAGGTAATGTTTTTAAATGATTTTTTTACTCTTTAAAAACATGTTTGGTCAAGTCTAAGGTTTCATATATTTTTAATTCATTATTATATCATACTGATGTCATAAAAGTTGTAGTATTTGTAAAATTGATATTTTTCACTTTTCACCTAAAAATCAACTATTTTAGAGAAATCCCAAAAAAATCACCAAAATATAAATTTGATATACTGACATAAAATAATAAATTTCATTACATTAAATTAAAATTCTAAAATTTATAAATATAACTTTTAAATGAAAATAAAAAATATAACGAAAACAAATTTTTATAGAAAAATGACCCTTGTAATCATTAAGTGCTCATAACCTTATCTCAAATCAATTACTAGAGTGTGTTATTTTGTTTATTTTAAAATTGTATATTCCGAATTTATTTGTGTTTAAATTTAATTTTAATAAATTATTATTCAATTTAGTTTGGCATTTCATATATCACACGTTATTCAACAAGATATTTACTTAAATTAATACATACTAAAATCTTAAGGTACTGCTTGTCGTGAATATGGAACTATTATTAATACCCTCCATTTATAACTTGACATTATATTTTCATACAATGAAATATGAGGCCCATATCGATTCCATGTTGAAACTCAACATAACAAAGAGTGAAAATGGATGCTCTGTTTTTTATAGCTCACATTTCAAGAATTGTTATCACATAACACTTGATTCGCACGCCCTTATAATCACATAAACATTTTAAAATGATTCTATTATATGTATTTAAACATATATTATACCAATATTATATAACATTAACCATTAAAAACTAAATTAGTAATGATGCACATATTGTGGTTTTCATTTATACTGAAAGATGCATGATGTATCGTCAGGGATAATGCACCTGATACCACTAATGGGATTCATATAATAATAATATTATCCTATAGTGTTAGAATACAAACCAAATATAGGCTGAATATATAATTGATAAACCCAACATAAAAAATAAATGAAAAACACAGAAGGTGGGGCATAACTAGTTCAAAATAACAATGAACTGCTTCTTCCTTACTGTAATGAGATGGATTGAGTAAGATCGTGAGGAGTAATAGAAAAATATACCATGTTCTTGAGGGTGGGGTAAACAATCTTATATATCCTTATCTCTATAACAGGACACCAAAATCTCTTGAAGGGGTGTTAGCACCTTCTTGGGAGAGATGAGGGGGGCTTGGGAAGAAAGAAAGCTTCAAAAACATTGCATGAAACTGATGATCATCCATAGAATCAAATAGACATGATAATCCACACACAAACAAATACTTATCCTTTAATAAGAATATATCAATGTTCCTCCCTGAATTAGGAATGCATCGGGCAACATTAAATGAAACCCCAACCTATGAATGTGTTCAACAATCTTAATGAAAAGTATATAATCCATTCTTAATGGTTTAAAATAATGGAAATCATGAACAAGGATATTTATGTTACGATGTATAAATGTGTTATTTTAACTACATTTCAGGTTGCATTGATTTTATACATGTATCATATTCTTGAATATTGCATGAAATTGTCTGTATAAACACATACATCATATGTATGTATTCTTCATGCATAATATTCATGATTATATAAATGAATCATATGCATGTATGATATATGAATTATATTTGTATATAATACTATCAAATACTATATATCAACAACACACACACATATATATATATATAATACATGTATCACATACATGTATCCAATGTAAAAACATCATATGCATGTATATTTTGGCGCACAACCAAAAAGATCTCTCATACGAAATGAACCATCAAGTAAACCATGATATCAAAGGATGATGGTGGGAATAATATCTCTACTTCATATAAAGAAAAAACAATATCTTTTTGTATTTTTAGTTACTTCACCAGGTCAATAACTTTACTGGATACTAATTTGACCAAATAAAATATCTTGTTTATTATTCACTTAAAATTTTTCATCAATATGAATCATATTTCCATGGACATATATTTTTCAATCAAAACATGGTATTCATGTGATTTTTATGCTTATAAATAGAGCTTAATCAATAATACTACATTCACTACTACAAAATAAGGCTATAGATACAGTTTTAAACTGTGGCTATATGCCCAAAAAGAGTGGTTATAGGTTATAGCCACCGTTCTGTCAACCATGGCTGGTATTGGCGTAGCTATAGGGTAAAACCTATAGCCATGGTTCAAACTATGGAAACAACCTCAAAGCCATGTTTTTTAACCTGTGGCAAAGGATAAAGTCACTCCTCTCCTATATCCATAGTTTCAAACCATGGCTATAGACATATATCCAAGGTTTTCAACCGTGGTTATAGACCTATAGCTAAGGTTCAAAATCGTGGCTATATGCCTACACATTTCCTAAAAAACCAGCACTATTCAGCCGGTGTTGGACCCTTTCATCCTCCCCACCGCCCCCTAAAAATCTCCCCCCACTCTCCCCCTTACACCCCACATGAACCTTACAACCCCCCCCCCCCCCATGCACCCCTCACCCCTGAGAAGACCCACCCCTCCCCCTACAGCCCCCTTTACCATCCTAGACAGACCCCCCCCCTCCACCCACCGTAGATAGACCCCACTCACCCCCCTGAATATACCCCCCCCCAGACACCCCCTGGATAGCCCCCCCCCCCCCTTCTGGGCACCCCCTCCCTCCTAGAAAACCCCTGGACAGACCCCTCCCCCCCCCTGGATAGACCCCACTCACCCCCCTGGACAGACCCCCTCCCTCCTAGACTCCCCCTCCCTCCTGGAAACCCCCATGGACAACCCCCCCCCCCCCCCCTGGACAGACCCCCCCCCCCCCCCCCCTCCCTTCTAGAAACCCCCTGGATAGACCCCCCACCCCTAGAAAACCCCACCCTGATAACAGCCCCCCCCCCCCGGACAGACACCCCCTTGCACCCCCTACACACCCATGCCCCCCTTCACAGCCCCTGTCCCCTTTCACACTTGCACACCCCTTGAACCACCCGTGTTGGACACCCCACTGGATAGAACCCCCCCCCCCCCCCTCGTTGCACACCCATACCCCCTTTAACCCCCCCCCTGCACCCCCACTTGCACACCCCCATGTCCCATTGCACACACCCCCATGCACACCCCTTGCACCACCCCTATTGGACACCCCGACTAGACAGACCCCCCCCCCCTCTCGCACACCCATGCCTCCCCCCCCACACACCCATGTCCCCTTGTATACACCCCCTTGCACCACCCCTACTGGTTCCCCCCACTAGACAGACCCCCCCCCCACCACCACCACCCTAGACAGACACCCCCCCCCCCCCCCGGACAGACACCCCCCTTGCACCCCCACTGTTGAACCATGCCCCTCCCCCCCCCCCACACACACACCCCCACCCCCCTGACAACCCCCCCCCCCCCCCCAAGACAGTAGCCCCCCCCCAACCCACCTCTGGACAAACACCCCCCCCCCCACACACACACACACACCCATTCCCCTTGCACCCCCCCCCCCTCGCACCCCTTGTCCCCTTTCACACCCCCACTACACCACCATGCTGGACACCCATTGCACCACCCCTGATGGACACCCCCCTGCATATCCATTACCCCTTTTACCCCCCCCCCCCCCCCTGTACCCTTGAACACCCCCACCGCACCACCCCTGCTGGACACCCCCCCTGGACAGACACCCCCTCTTGCACCCTACTGCACAACCCCCCTTGCACCCCACCCTACACAGCCCCCCCTGCACACCTGCACACCCCACTACATAGACCTGCAGAGCCCCCTCCCCCAATACCCCTTGCACCACCCCTGCATACCCCTTGCACCACCCCCCTACACACCCCTTGTAGGTAGAATTTTGGAATTGCACTAAAGAAGGAATGATGGTATCCTGGTTAACACATGGCGACCTCAGGTGTAGAGACTAATATTGGCCTAGGTATTTTATCATGAATCAAGCCTAGGTGTGGTATCAAGAATCACCAGATAACAAAAACCACAACATGATGGCTTTTACTACATCATGTCGTATACTTTGGTGCATATTTACAATAATCTACAACTTTCACGTATGCATCACAGGTTTTATTCAAATAATTGAAAATTATTGTGAAATGATACCAAGACTATTGGATATGATCTTTATATAAACACCCACAAACATTGGGAGAAAACATTGTACCAAAATTGTGAGAAACTAGAAGCCCTCTACGGGCTTTTTGGTGGACATATTAGAGTTGTGAAAGATGAGAATATATGTTTAGGAGGTACATGACTAAATAATTATGTGGCCATGGAGATGGTTTTTTCCTGATTATTAACTACTTAATGCTACAGTGTCAAGAATAAGGGTATTTCATTAGGAGTGAAGTCCTAAGAAGCACTCAAAATGATATGAAAATTGTGGTTATATTGTACATCATTGATAATCGTATGACTTATAATTTCATATGAAAATTTTCTGCATAAGTTTTTCCTAAAAGTATTCAAATATCTAAAATATGACTTTTTTGACTATGTGATAAAAGAAGATATGACAATATAGTCTAATAGGTGGGATTAACACTACCCCTTGCACACCATATGCACCCCCCCTGCACACCCCTTGCACCCTCCCCCTACCCCTTGCACCCTCCCCCACCCCCTTGCACCCTCCCACTGCCCCTACCCCCTGCCCCAACAGACCCCCCTGCACCCTCCCCCTTGCTCTAGGGATATTATTTCTCTCACTTGGCCCTACTCCAGGGTTCTCTACTATACCATCACTGCCTCCTATTGTGCATGAGGAATCATCTTCTATTAGTAAGATCTCATAAAGTTATAAAATATAATATTTTTCCTCTGATATTCTAAATGAGTTTGATAATATTTGAGGAGATTATAATGAGATGAAACAGGAGTTAAAATATATTAATGATGAGATTAGAGAACTTAATAATTACTCTATTCCCATGGTTGATTTTGAAAAGTTGGTTGGGTTAACGAATACCCAAACAAAGTTGATTAGAAATTTCCAATAATTCCCTCCTACTCAAAAAGATGTTTCTGAAGTAATTTTCAAAGATATTAAAGATGTGAATGGTCTAGTTAGATATTTGAAGGATGTTTATACTACCAAGTCTGAGTTCAATGATATTGGTGTTATGGTTTTATCTCAAAGGTACATGTTCTAAAATCTTTCAATGGTGAAATTAGACATGTCTCAAGATGTTCTTGATGAGGTTAAGTATTTCAGGAATGAAATGAAGGGAATCCTACACACTCTATAAAGTGTTGTATTATGATAGTTTGATTTCATCAAAAGGTTTCAACCCTATATAACTTCCACCTCATAACCTTCAGTTGTTCCAGTTTTTTAGAGTGGAGTTGGTCAATTTCTCTCAAAATTGAATTATGTATCCTTACATATCCAGTCCCAATAGTGTTATATGTTCACACCGTTTCTTATGCAATATTTCAAGAGGAATATTATGGGTGAGTTCCATGATACTAGAGAAGATGTCAAGAAGCTTGGTATTGTAACTAATAGATCTGTAAAATTAAGTAGTGGTCTTTTAGGATGAATTTTATGGGAAGTTTAATGAGATCGTGAATGTCTCTAAGGATGATCAATGTATGGTTTTTAGATCTCTTATTCTAGTATCTAGAAACTACTATAATTTGTTAACCTATTTGAACAAGGTTTATAAATAAGTTCAAGTGCTATATTCATATTATTCCTTGACAAAGCTAGTGGAAATTAGAAACCCATTTTTTAAAATAATAAAGCAATTATGGAAACATGTTTTTAAAATAATCAGGAAATTATAGAATTCAAATTAAAGGTTTAGGCATAGGGAACCAACATCAACCTCAAGGCGCATTACTTTTGACAATAAAAACTCGAATATTCTTTTTTTTTGCTTTCATGCATATGCAAATTCACATATATATATAAGGACACATATCCCCTATGTACATATTTTCATGGCCAAATATGCACAAGGTGGTCCTTAGATATATGTTTATACTTGCATATATCCCTTTACTTACACATGTAGGAGTTTTTTCATATCTATATATAAGCACACCTATCCCCAATATATATATTCATACTACCATGAGTGAATATATATAAAGGGGGAACTTATATATATATATGTATGCATACCTATGCATACACATGTAAGACCTCGTCAATAGTGACTTGAATCCACCTCAACGAAATCCAAAACGTACTGAAAAAATATAAGGATCCCAAAAATAAAAAATACCCAAATTAAAACTGGTCCAAAGAATAATAAATAGAATAAACCTTACCCAAATCTGATGTTGAACTCACTGTAATCAATAGTGGTGGATAGAATTTGCCTCATCATAAGAAACCACCTATAAAAATAGTGGGAAAAAATGAGATATAACGACTTCTTATATATATGTGATCAGTGTGTCAACTGTACATGATAAATGATACATTAATACATAACCAAAAATGAACAAATAATATTCATATTGAACAATGACTCCTATAAAGAGTTCAATGACTCTTATAGTTTTCAACATGACTCTCATGGAAATTTGAAATGAACTAACACAGTATCAATGACTCTTATGAAATTTTTAAGCCTCGGATGATTCTATATTTTAGAGATAAAATGAATCTTATGATCCCTGTGGGTCTTCATGAAAATTATAAATATTTCAACTCATTAGTATGAAAATGAATATTAGGGAATCAGACTTAGGTAATTTCCATTGATACGTAGTTTCTAGAATTGAAACAAAAATCTTCAACAATTAAATTGGGTACTTTAGGAGCACATTATACTTATTGACTGTCATTTTTATACACATGAGTTTCAAGTCTAAAAATTTCTCATTATAATCTATTCATAAGGGATCATGTAGTAATGGGAAATACAATTCTATGCAACGGACGTAGCTATTCATTTTTAATAGTGAACATTACACATCATTGTGTTCATATTTTTTGTATGGGTATGGAAAAGGATTCACCATTAATGAATAATAAAAAATAATTTTTCACATATTCACCACTCTCTAGATGAATACTTATAACGGGGACTCAATATTATTGGTGTTATTTTCATCTATACTAATTCAAGGAGAATTAGTAGATGATTTATTCACCAATGTTAATGATATTGAGAGATCTATCATAGATTTTTTAGAATCTCAATAGGATTCAATAATTATAGAGAAGTTGTTTTATATCTTTCTAAACAAGTTCGATGCTAAAGTTTCAACTTTTTAATATCATGATTTTAATGGGAAGACTAATAATGTGGTTAAGGATAAAAGTAAATATTCGTATTTAGATAGAGATGTTGAGGTGTATACTGATAAGACAATGTCACTTATCATAAGAAGTTCCCAAAAGGGAAAAGGTAGATATACTAGAAAATTTACTTTGAAGTGTTTCAGTTATTGAGTAATTAGAAAATTTTCTATATATTTTCCAATTTTACAGGAAGAGGAGAGTGAATATGAAAATATGTAATCAAATATGTTCTTTTGGGTGAGGAATTCAGAATTCAGTAATAAGATGTAACCTTCTTAGGGAAATGAAAATAAATTTTTAAAGATTAATAAGATCTGTTATATTTCAATGATGTTTGAATAAGATTATGATGAAACTAAAAGTGAAGATAATTGATTACCATGGGATCATAGTGAGAATTTTTAGGTTTTTAAGGTGAATAAAGAAAAGTTATCTTTTACAGGAGATAAAGAAGAAACAGAAATGGAGTTAATTTTGAAATTTAGATGGAGTGACTTATTAAAATCTCAAACAGAGAAATATAATAATAAATTGGTTAATATATTCTTAATGCTATGGTTTCTAAGGTAATAGGAAAAGGAATTTATATATGAATGAATTATATTAAAATATATATATCAATTTTAATGTAGAAATTTAGGTGGTGGATAACCCACTAAAAAATGTTCAAAAAGTGGTTGAAAATTTTAGAGTTCAAACAACGAATTAGTTTCATGTTTTGAATGAAATATATTGAATATATGATCAACTTGGTACATATGTTAGAAACTGACTTCCATAAGGAAGGTGTAATCCAAACATGAAGTATAAGTCACCCCCTTACCCAGTACTAGCCTCCCCCCCAAACCATCCCCCCCCCCAAATTATTGAGTAATTAGACAAATTTCTATATATTTTCCAATGTTATAGTAAGAGGAGAGTGAATATTAAGATATGTCATCAAATATGTTCTATTGGATGAAGAATTCAGAATTCAGTAATAAGATGTAACCTTCTAAGGGAAATGAAAATAAATTTTTAAACATTAATAAGATGTGTTATCCTTCAATGATGTTTGAATAAGATTATAATGACACTCAAAGAGAAGATAATTGATTATCATGGGATCATAGCGAGAATTTTGAGATTTCTGAGGTGAATGAAGAAAATTTCTCTATCAAAGGAGATAAAGAAGAAACAAAAATGGAGTTAATTTTGAAATTTAGATGGAGTGACTTATTAAAATCTCAACCATAGAAGTATAATAATAAATTGGTTAATATGTTTTCAATGATATAGTGTCTAAGGTAATGAGAAAATGAATTTCTATATGAATGAATTATATTAAAAATGTATATATCAATTTTAATCTATAAATTTAGGTGGTAGATAACCCACTAAAAAAAGTTTAGAAAGTGGTTGAAAATTTTGGAGTTGAAACAATAAATTAGTTTCATGTTTTGAATGAAATGTATTGAATATATGATCAACTAGGTTCATATGTTAGAAACCGACTTATATAAGGGAGGTGTAATCTAAACATGAAGTATAATTCACCAACCCCCCCCCCCTCCCCCTATACTAGCCTCCCCCGAAAACCAACCCTACCCCCCCCCCCAGTTATTGAGTAATTAGACAATTTTATATATATATTCCAATGTTACTGGAAGAGGAGAGTGAATATGAAGATATGTCATCAAATATGTTCTATTGGATGAATAACTCATAATTCAGTAATAAGATGTAAGCTTCTTAGGGAAATGAAAATAAATTTTTAAAGATTAAAAAGATGTGTTATATTTCAATGATGTTTAAATAAGATTATGATGACACTAAAAGTGAAGAGAATTGATTACCATGGGATCATAGAGATAATTTTGATATTTTTGAGGTGAATAAAGAAAAGTTCTCTATCAAAAAAGATAATGAAGAAACAGAAATGGATTTAATTGTGAAATTTAGATGGAGTGACTTATTAAAACCTCAACCGGAGAAGGATAAAAATAAATTGGTTAATATTTTCTCAATGTTATGGTGTATAAGGTTATGAGAAAATGAATTTCTATATGAATGAATTATATTAAAAAAATATCAATTTTAATCTAGAAATTTAGGTGGTAGATAACCCACTAAAAATGTTCATAAAGTGGTTAAAAATGTTAGAGTTCAAACACCGAATTAGTTTCATGTTTTGAATAAAATATGTTGAAAATATGATCAACTAGGTTAATAGGTTATAAAATGACTTCCATAAGGGAGGTGTAATCCAAACATGAAGTATAAGTCACCCCCTTCCCCTTGTACTAGCCTCTCCCCCAAACCAGCCCCCTCCCCCCCCCCCAAACAAGTCCACTCCCCCATAACTGTCCCCTAACCCCCCCTGCACCAGCCCCCCAACCCCTACACTAGCCCTGCTAACCCCCCCCCCCCCCCCCTGTATTAGCCTCCCCCCAAAGTAGTCCCCCCCCCACAACCATACCCTAACCCCCCAGCCCCTAGCCTGCACCAGCCCCCCAACCCCCCCCCAGACTACACCAGCCCCCCTAACCCCCTTGTACCACCCCCACCCCTTCCCCTATACTAGCCTCCCCCCAAAACCAGTCCCATACCCCCCCAAACCAGTCCCCTCCCCCCAAAACCAGTCCCCCCTCTTCTAACCCCCCCCCCCCCCCCACACACACACACACACACACCACCCCCAAGTCTCCTAGCCTGCACCAGCCCCCCAACCCCCTAGCCTACACCATCCCCCCACCCCTGCACTAGCCCCCTAACCCCCCCTGCACCACACCCACCCCTTCCCTTTTACTAGCCTGCACCAGCCCCTCAACCCCCCCCCCCCAGACTATACCATCCCACCTAACCCCCTTGTACCACCCCCACCCCTTACCCTATACTAGCCTCCCCCCAAAACTAGTCACATACCCCCCCAAACCAGTCCCCTCTCCCCAAAACCAGTCCCCCCTCTTCTAACCCCCCCCCCCCACACACACACACACACCACCCCCAAGTCTCCTAGCCTGCACCAACCCCCCAACCCCCTAGCCTACACCATCCCCCCACCCCTGCACCAGCCCCCTAACCCCCCCTGCACCACACCCACCCCTTCCCTTTTACTAGCCCCCCCCCCCCAAACTAGCCCCCCCCCCCCAAACCAGTCCCCTCCCCTACAAATATCCCTTAATCCCCCCCCCACGCACCACACCTATCCCCCTAGCCTCCACCACCCCCCCCCTGTACTAGCCTCCTCACCCCAAACCAGTCCCCTCCCCCACAACCATCCCCTAACCCCCCCCCCCCCCATGCACCACCCCCAACCCCCCAGCCCACACCACCCCCCTAATTAAAAGGAGTTATAATATTCATATATTTTTATAATTATCTTTGTAGTAGTGTATCAATAATTTATAATTAACCTATCCATCCCTAAAAAGTATATAACTAATGAATTAAGAAATTTATATAATGTAATCAATAACTAAAGGATAGGTGTGGCCTTAATTTTTCTTCTACAATTTTCAAAACAGCAGTTCAACATAGGTATTATTCTATAAATAGAAGAAAGAATCATGAATACTTGAATAATACTAGCCCCAAAATGTATTACAAGAAAATGAAATCTATATATATTGATTCAAAAATATAAACTCACTATAAAAATACATTATAAGGAATAGATTCATGTCAAAATTATAGAATCTTAACATGCTGAACAAAAAATAAAATAACCATTTTGATTAACCCCAAATCAAAAATCATGATAAGTATGAGAAAACAAGATCAAATTGAAGTGTAACCAACAACACCAATAAATATAAAGCAGTAAAGAAATAATAAAAAGGACACTGATATTTTTATGTGCTTCATAGAATTAGAAAGAAAGAATCTCCATAACCAGG
This sequence comes from Viscum album, assembly GCA_963277665.1. Classification (NCBI taxonomy): domain Eukaryota; kingdom Viridiplantae; phylum Streptophyta; class Magnoliopsida; order Santalales; family Viscaceae; genus Viscum; species Viscum album. The sequence continues at coordinate 1,687,629,176 of OY728146.1, forward strand.
TTTCTCCAAACACAGTAGAAGAAAAAATTTCAACCTCAAGGACCCTCAGAGGTGTTGCAGTTCCCCTTATTCACCTCTTTTTCATCATCGGTAACTCATAATTTTCAATAAAAACTAATTTAGGTTTAACAACATATCATCAATTGTTCTTCAATACAGAACCCAATTTGGTGTTAGGAAAATAAATCGGGAACATAGTGAGTAGTAAACAACAAAAATGAGGATAACCTTAAAAATTATCGTCGATTTCATAGGTATGGTCGAACGGTCACTAGAGATGGGTATCAATTTCTTGGGAGGGAAGATTTCGTAAAGGAGTAACCACAGAAATCTTCGCAAGTGCAAGGGTCGGCTCACGCGAATACCCCTCACAGAAGGTCTCAGTTCAGCCGATGCACCGATTAGAGGAGGAATGCGCGACGAAGGGGGTGGAGGAGGAGACAAATTTGTGATGAAGGGGATGGGATAGATTTTGCGAGGGAGGGGTGAACCGAGTGGAGAATTCGGTGAGGATCAACAAGGGAAAATTAATCCATCAAGGAGAAGGGTTTCGTGGGTGGGAGGAGTCGCGGCAAGGGATATGTGGGTGGGAGATGAGTCTTGATGGATTGAAACCTGATTGGGGAGCTATTACCATGGGATAAGTTTATTCTTCGGTTTTTTTGCTCTAAAGTCATGATTTTCAATTACTTGTGGCTATATTTTAACCTATAGCCACAGAACAATTAAATTGTGGCTATAGGTCCATGGCTATAGGTCATTTTTCTAGTAGTGATTCTTGGTATTTGAGAAATACCTCTTAGAAACCATTTCATCATTTAAAAAGTTAAAAAACTAAAATATTTATTTCCTAGAAAGAGTGTGTGCTACTAGAGGAAGAAAATTTCATTTCCATTGATTTACCAACACTAACTCTTGCTTAATTACCATTTCAATAATATCTAACATATTCTAGAAACCATGATTGGTCTTACCTTTCATATTTACTAATGTTTCAATTACACTATTATATACATTTTTCTTGATATATATTACATCTAGAAAATGTATAACATAAGAACTCCTCCAATAAGGTAGTTTAAAAAATATATCTCTTTTTATAACCCAGAGTCAAAATGTTTTTAGATAATGATTTACCAATTATATTAACAACATTATTTACATTATCAAGTAGTTCTTATCTTTCTAAGGGAAGTTTTTAAAACCCTTCTTCCAAGTTCCCATAAAATGTGTTCATCCATGATCGATATTGATATTGTTGAGGTAAAAACCTTTGATGTCCAAGGTATATAGTCTTCATACTATGTTTCAACTTAAGTTAGTGTGTAACTTCTTCACACAAAGGACACCATAACATTCCTTTAATGTATTATCCTGAAAAATTACCATAATAAGGTAAGTCATTTATCATACCAAAAACTATTACTCTTAATAAAAAATGTTCTTTCTTTTGAGAATCATGCACTATAATTCATGTATCCCACAACAATTTCAAATCATCAATAAGTAGAGCCAAATTAATTTCAATATTTTTACCAGAATGTTCTTGTCTTGGAATAATCAATGAAAATATAATTTACTTTCTCTTCATGAATAACCATGGTGGTAAATTATAATTTACCAATATAACTGACCAAGTGTTATGAGTACTTCTATATATTCCATATAAATTAATTCCATCTATAGATATCACAAGATGAAAGTTTCATAACTCTTTCTTATATTTATCATACTTGTTATCAATTTGCTACCATTGAAAAGCATATTCTAGGTGTCTTAGCTTTCCTTCCAAAATTATTTTATCTTTATTCCATGTCAATGGTCTTTCAGTATCCAAACTTCAATATAACTGTTAAAATGTTGGAATGGCTAGAAATTAACATACAAATATTGATGGAATTTGGGTTTTTTATTGTATCGAGATGCATCACACTTGGGATATTTCTATATAGATTCATACCCTATTTGAAATAATATACATTAATTAGGGATAGAATATATTTTTTTCATATCTCATAATTAATGAACATAACACCCATTTATCTTTATATGTTCAACGTGGAAGCTCACTCTTATCTGGAAGCATATCAGTCAACAAACCAAAAAGAACTGTAAAACTAGAATCACTCTATATGTTTCCCAATTTCAGGTTATATAGTTTTATTATTTTTTTAGTGTTTTATATTTCATACAACCATCAAATAGGGTAATATCTATAAAATTATTTAATTTCTAAAACATTTTGGGATAGTCATTATGTTTATCTTCCACTGTTTTTGTAATTTAGTTGATAATATATATATCACTATATAGACATGTACCAATATCTAATGATTCATAAAATTTGTTATCACTCCACTTACTAGATACATTTAATTCTTCTATGTGTTTGGTTAAACATTTGTAACTTTGATCAATTCCAAAATAGATCAAATGTTTTTTGAATTCCATTAGACCAATTATATTTGAATAAAAACAAAACAAGCACTGAAAAATGATTCAATAATGGTCATTCACATTATCAGTAGAAAATTTGATTAACTCTTTGGCACATTCCTCACATTATTTGTCTATATGATTATAAATCATCCATATTTTACTCATATTTATCTTATTTTAGTAAAAAAGAATAAAACTCTTTAATGTAACTAAAATGCATTTCTATATATAATTAAACGTAATCTTATATATGCACACACATATACATAGAGATATATAGATATATATATTATATATACACACAAATACACAAAATAAAACATATATAACAATAATGTATAAATAACACATATAAACACTATAAATATATATACACACACTCATACACACACACATATATATATATATGTAAAGAATAAAATATATATATATATTGTATAAAATAGATATTTATATATAGAAACCCTCATAAATATAAACATAAATATATACTACATAAATGTGTGTGTGTTTGAAATATGGATTGGTCAATGGGGGAAAAACATCAGTTAAAAGAGAAGTTGATTTTATAAGTTTTTAGAGGTTAATGGAATTAGGGACAGTAATGGGTAGGGTGCCCACTAATTTTGAGGCACATGATCATGAACATGATTAACCTAATGACTACCTAAAACCTACATGAACCTGATTATCCATATTTATTTTCTATCATAACCTAAACCTCAATAACTACCTAGTGCCTTTTAATAATTGAAACCATTTTATTTTTTATTTTTTATTTTTATTTTATTCAAAAAAATTAATATTAAAATTTTCATTTCATGGTAGGAGAGAATACAGTGCAGGGTAGGGATGCTTCTAGTGTATAATGGGTCCTATTGGGAGATGAGGTTGATAGTTGATGGGCACAAGGGTACTTATAAACCCTTGTGGACCGCTTTAATGTTATGATGTGAGATTTCATCTATATAGCCGACACAACCCATCATAAAACATTAAAAGTGGGTCACATGGGTTTATAAGCCCCCCCCCCCCCATCCCATGTGCTCAGTAGCTCTTAGCCACCTCTCCCAACCGAAGTCTCCACCTTCCAGACATGTCTCTTCCATAAAATCCAAACATCAATTTTTAGAAATGAACAAAATAAAAAATTAAAAATAACATGTGTTTAGATTTTAGGTATCGTACCATAGATACATGAACCCAACCTAATTATTAATTGGGTAGTCTACTTAGAACCCAAACTCATTAAGGGAGTACTTGAACTTTATTTTTTTGGGTCGTGTAGTGTATGTTATCTGAAAATCAAGTATCAATTTACATCTCTAAATGGAATCATTTAAATATTTATTTACTATTTAAATATTTATTATTTTTTAAAATTAAATATTTATTAAAATATATGTGACTGTAGGGTTGAGTTAATTGATATAAAGATATTATGACATGGATATAAATATTTCTCACTAATAAAATATATTTAAAGGGAACTTTTTAATGTATAGTTAAATAAATATTAAATATAATTCATAAATATATTTCTAATATATTACTAAATTATATTTTTAGAATGTTTTGTAAATTTTTGATAAATATATGATATTATTTATATAAAATATATTATTTGATAATTTATTTACGTTTTAAAATGCATTGATTGTGATTTATTGATTATTAGTAAATTGTGAGATTAAATGTATATAATTTTCTTGTTAAACAAAAAAATTGAATTTTTTTATATTTGTAATAGGCATTGGATAATAATATTTTGATAACATTAATGTTGGATAATTGTTCATATGATTGAATAAATAATTGTTTGATATTTTTTCAGTGTAAAATTTTAAAAAGAAATGAATTGTATGTTTTTTATGTATAATAATATATTTATATGAGTAAAATTTGTTGTCTTGATTTTGAAAAGATAAGTAAACATTAATATATATTATCTATTTCTAATGGTTTGTGATTGTTAATAAATATTTCATAATAAGTAAATATAAAAATGTAAGTAAACATATATTCAAAATTTAAAATATATATATACACATAAAAATGAATATTCATATATAAATACTACTAAATACACACACACACACATATATATGTGTGTGTGTGTGGGTTGGTGGGTGTGTGTGTGTGTCTGAAAACAGACACATAGAGTTATATATTTGTGTGTGTGTTTATGTTAAATATTTCATGCATGATTTTGATATTTAGAAATTAAAATATCATTTCAATTATTATGATGATTGTTTTACATGCATGGGTTTCATGGATTTTTCTTATGTGGTTTTTTTAATTCATATGAATTTATCTTGTGGTATATTGTGAATTTGATTTTTCTTATTAGTAGGATAAAATTGGACCATTGATCCTTTTGATCAAACGGTTGTGTGGGACCTCATTTGTGTTTCTTTTCCACAGTGTTGATCCATGTTTTTTTTCCTCTCCTCAAATACGGTGCTCCCACATGTCATCATCAATTTTTTTCTACAGTTATTCAAACCACCATATTCATCTGGTCCATCTACACATCCTTAATTTCATGGTTATGCGCTTACCACCTGATTCCCTCTAACGCACAATTATTTTTCTTCTCGTCTTCCTCTATGGGGTACGTTGTTTTAGCTCATTCTGTTCATTTAGAGAAATTCTCTAACAGCTCTAGATATAAAAGAAAACCATCAGGGGAGATCTTGGAGAAGCCAAGAGACTGAGGTATCGACTACCACTCCCATTTCCCCATTGTTGTATGGAGTTATGATATCCTAGAACAAGACATCTCATCCAATAGAGATTCGGTGGCGTCTTCAGTGGGAACTTATCCTAGATTATCCTCACACACAATTCTATTACTGAGGGTTTTACATATTCATCTAAACTAGATTTTGATAAATAAATATGGATCTAAAAGTTATTTATTTCTTTCTTTTTTTGATTCATTTTTATATCCTTTTAATGTTGGGTGCATGTGTGAATCTGTCTAGTAGTGGATGGTGCTAACTCCATGTGACGGGGTTTATCATTGTTTCCTAGTTTAGTAAGGTCAGACTTCTTAGATAGTTTCATTGGTCCTTTTATTTATTGAATAGTTCCTATAATTTTAGTTTTTCTATTTTTATAATAATAACGTCTCACCCGGTGGTGTTTTCGCCGTGCACGTAGGATCCCAAGGATCTGAATCACGTTACATCTATGTGTTATTTCTGAATTTATTTTCTATTCTAATCATGAGCATTCACCCTAATCTGTAAACTCAATTTTCTTAAGTAAAAATATTTCTATAAATCACTTTTTAACCATATAAAATTCCTCAGTGGATCTTGTTCATTGAGTAGAGACAGTCACGTGAACTTTTCCCCAAACAATTAAAATCAGAGAATTTTTGAATTGTTTACAATGGTTTCAATGAAGTTTGAAATAAATAAATTCAATGGTGAAAATTATTTTAATCTATGAAGAATTAAGATGAATGATTTGTTAGACCACAATTAATTAACTGACGAAAAAGTGACCACTCTATACCCCGATGGACAGACCATTGTTACTTTTTTAGATGTTTCTGATTACATTCTTAGGAAATCCCATAGCCTCATTTTGTTTTCATTATTGTATAAGGTTCTTAGGGAATTATCTTTTGAGTCATATTCCACTAGTATCTGGTCTATTTTAGAATCCCTATATATGAATAAGTCTTTATTTGGAATGTTGTATAAAAAATGAGAATGTATACCTTTAAAATGTGACCTGGAACTATAGTGAGGTCACATCTTGATGATTTTAATAAAATATGATTAAACCTATCCAACATAGATGTTGAAATAGGGGATGAAGATTGAGAAATAATTATTTTAACTTCATTAGATTAATCATACATTTCTATAAAATATTTGATGATGTTCGGTAGAGACTCTAACTTTTGAAGAATTTAAGTCTGCTTTGTTAGACAAAGAGATCCAAAAGAAATTCATTGTTAAAAATGAAGCTGAGGGTTTAAATGTAATAGGAAGAGGTGAGAAGGGATATAAGCAGAAATAAAGGATTCAATCTATAAAGTATAGGTCCAAATCTAGGAATAGATAATCTAAGACAAAAGTGTTCAAGTGTTTTTACAGCAAACAGCCTGGGCACATGAAACGTTATTGTCCTAATAGAAAGAATGTTTATAATGAAAATAATAGTGACTGTTATTTGTTAATTTAAAAATACTTTTAAAATGATGATGTGTTGAATGTTAGTGATTCTCCTATCTCTGAGGAATATATCTTGGATTTAGTATGCTCCTTCTATATGTGTCCTAATAGGGGGTCCTTCACTAAATTAAGAGAAGTTAAATCAGGTAGTTTCCACCTAGGTAATAACAGGATCTGTCTCAATATGGGTAAAGGTTTTTTTATTTAAAAATCCATGATAGTATAGTTAAAAAAAATTAAGAGGTTAGGTGGGTACTCAAGATTAAAATAAACCTCGTTTCCTTATGAGCTCTAAACTAGAAGGGTTACACCTTCATGTCTGGTTCTGGTTGTCTTAAAATCACCTATGGCTATCTTGTTGTTATATAAGGAAACCTTTATAATGGGGTATATGTGTTATAAGGAAATACCCACATAAAATAGTTAAATGTTTCAGATGTTAAAACCTTAGATAATATTAACTTATGGCATAGAATTCTAGAGAACGTTAGTGCTAAAGGTTTATACGGACTTATAAAAAAAGTTATATTAACCGATGTCAACCCTAGTAGTCTTCCATTCTATGAGGATTATGTTTATGGTCAATCTAAATTGGTTAGTTTTATTAAGTCATACTATAAAGTTATAAACCCTTTAGAGTGTGTACACTCTGACCTTTGGGGCCCCTCTAAGACTGTCACTCATGGTGGAGGTTATTACTTTGTGACCTTTATAGATGAATACTCCTGGAAGGTTTGAATATATATACTGAAAAAAAAATATGATATGTTTCAAACATTTAATAATTGGAATTCTAGTGTTGAAACTGGATTTGGTAAGAAGTTAAAATCTCTTATAAAAAATAATGGTTTGGAGTATTTACCCACTAAATTCTTTGAATTATGTATCTCTCATGGTTTTCATAGATATAAAACTATTGTTGAATACCCACAACTAAATGGGATATCTAAGAGAATAAATAGAACCATCCTAAAGAGGGTTAGGTGTATTCATTACTGTTCCTCCCATCCTAAGTCCTTTTATGTAGAGGATATTACCATAGTCATATACCTAGTTAATATATTTTGATCTTCAGCTAATGCCATTAAAAAATTGGAATAACTCTGGATATGAAAACCTACCAGTCTTGATCACCAAAGGGTTTTTGGATCCACAACATAAGTACATTCTAAGAATGATAAGCTGGAACCTAGGGCAGTCAAGTGTGTATTTATTGGTTATCTAGTGGGTTTTAAGGTGTATAAATTATGGGAATAAAATACATGTTATCACAAATGTATTATCAGTCGTAATGTCATGTCTAGAGAGTCAATTATTCCCAAAGAGAAGACAGTTGAGTCTGAAGAGACTGGTGTACCCAGTACTTTGGGTGTTAAAGTTGTTCCTAACTCTTATGATACTTCAAAACCTGAAACTTCACCTTCTTATAAACCCTCACAGTCTGAGGGTGAATCAAAATCTAAAATTGATTATGAAGCCAAATCATAGGCAGGTGATCTTTGAGGATACCAATTGACCAGAGATCGAGAGAGAAGGGTTATCAAAAACCCTACTTGGTTTATACATGTTGATTTGGATGTTTATGCCCTCATTGTTCCACAAAATTTGTATAATGACGAACCTCAAACCTTTAAGAAATTATAAAAATAAAAATAATTCTGAAAGTGGTTGTCTATTATGAATGAAGAAATGAATTCCCTTCTGAAGAATAAAACATAGACTATTGTGACTAAACCTAAAAATTAAATGGTTATAGGTTGCATAAGGATCTTTAAGATGAAACTGGATAACACTGGGAAATTAAAAAAAATTAAAATCTTATTTTTCGCTAAGGGGTACCTCCAATGTGAGGTAGTTTACTATGGTGAGATATTTTTTCACTTATCAAACATTCATTTATTCATGTTTTACTTTCTTTTCTGCTGAATATGATTTCTATATTGATTGGTTAGATGTAAAAACTTCTTTTTTTCATTGTATATTGGATGAAACCTATTATATGTGACCTAAAAAAAATTTCAATGAATTTTAAATTGCATCAAGTCTTCCTATTGAAAAATTATTTTTTATAGTTTGAAGTAGTCCTCTTGGAAATTGTACAAATGTTTTATTTATTTTATGATTGAAATTGGTTTCAATAAAATAAAATTTGATGCATGTTTTTATTATAAACATATTAAGCATGAAATTATTTGATTAATTTTTTATATTGATGATATTCTAGTAATTTTTAAGAACAGGAAACTAATTTTCCATATGAAAACCCAATTGAATTCTTCATTCAAAATGAAAAATTTGGGAAATAAAAAATAGATCCTTGGAATTGAAATCATTAGGCATATAAAAGAAATATTTGTTTTTGTACCTCATAATTATTATATAAAAAGGGTTTTAAAATGATATTAGTTTGAGAACATTAAACCAGTAGGCATACCTCTAGGTCGGCACTTTAAATTTTCCTTAATACAATCCCCTGTTAGTGATTCTGATATTGAGTTTATTAGCAATATACCTTATGCTAATATTTTTTGGAGTCTTAAGTATACAATGGTTTATTCTAGATCGGATATTTATTTTTCTTTGTGTACTTTGAGTAGGTTTATAGGAAACCCTGGGAAAGCACATTGGTGTGCTCTAAAATGGTTTCTCAGGTATGTCTTGATGTCTTCTGTTTTATGCACTCATTTTTGGAAAAATACTAGTTATGATGATGATATTGTAGGATTTATAGACTCTAACTATATATCTAATATAGATACTCATATTTCAATTACTGGTTATTTCGTTGTTTTTGGTGGTCTAATTTCTTAGAAATGTTATATGCAATTGGTAGTTGCTCTTTCCACCATGGAGGCTAATTACATAGCCTTGAATGAATTAATTAAGGAACCTATTTGGTTGAAATGTATTATTCGTGAGTTTTCCATTCCTTATTTAACTATTTTGTACACTATGATAGTTATTATTCTTTACATTTGCCTAAAAACTATGTTTTCCAATGTAGATTGAAGAATATAGACATTAGAATTCATTTTGTTAGAGGTATTATTGAATCTATGACTGTGTGTGTCACTAAGATACACACAGGCGATAATCCAAATGATAGTTTGATCAAGGATTTTCCCATTTCTAAATTTATCCATTATTTTAATATTATGTACCTTTTCCTAGTTCAATAGTATAAATTATGAGAACACCATCTTAAACATGAACCATTTAAACTTAAAGGTGGAGATTTTTAAATATGTCATGCATGATTTTGATATTTTGAAATTAAAATGTCATTTTAATTATTATTATTCTTTTTATACGTTCATGGGTTGCTTGGATTTTACTTATGTGGTTTTTTAATTCATATTTATTTATCTTACGATATATTGTGGATTCACTTTTCCTTATTAGCGGGATAAAACTGGATCGTTGATCCTTTTGATTAAACAGTTGTGATGGCCCCCGGTTGTGTTTATTTTCCACGGTGTTGATCTATGTTCTCTCCTCTCCTCCAATACGGTTCTCTCGTATGCCATAAATAGTTTCCGCTCATAGTTATGTGAAATTCCTTGTTCATCTAGTCCATCCATGCTTCCTTCATCTGATGGTTCTGTGCATGCCGCCTGATGCCCACTAATGCGAAATTACTACATTACTCATCTTACTCTACAAGTTATGATGGTTTGGTTCATTCTGTTCATTTGGTGAATTTTGATGAGAGATTTGGAGAGAAAATAAAACCATTAGGTTTTCTAGAGATATTGGAGAAGTCAAGAGACTGAGGTGCCGACTACCACTCATGTTTCCCAATTGATATTCAGAGTTCCGATCTTGTAGAACTTGACATCTCATCCGGTGGATATTTAGTGGAGTCTTTGACATGAACTTTTCTTAGATGATCCTATCGCATGACATGGTTACTAATGGTTTGATATCTTCATCATAACAAGATTTCAGTAAAAAAAACAATTGGCTCTGTAAGCGATATATTTATTTCCGTTTTCAATCCATCATTGTATCCTTTTAATGTTGGGTGTATGTGTGAGATTTTCCAGGAGTAGATGGTGCAAACTCTATGTAAAAGAGTTTATCACTGCCACCTAGTTTAGTAAGGTTGGTCTACTTGGATATTTTCTCTAATCCTTTTCTCTCCTGTGAAATTTCTATAGTTTTATTATTTCTATTTTTATAATAATAATGTCTCACCTAGTGGTGTTCTCTCCATGCACATAGGATCCCAAGGATCTGAAGTAGGTTACGTCGGTGAGTTCTTTTTTTCTTTCTTTTCTTTTCTAATCACAATCATTCACCCTAATATGTAACCTTATTTTTATTAAGTAAAGTGATTTCTCTAAATCACTTTATAACCATATAAAACGCCTCAGTAGATATTTTTCATTGAGTAGGGTCACCCACATTAATTCTACCCCTAAAATTTTATATTTTTGTGTGAGTTAATTTTTGTAGAAAAAAATCTTATAATCTGACTAATTGAAAAATAGATATTTAAATTCTAGGAAAACAAATAAAATATAAAAAATTGATAGAAATGTATTAAAAATGAATGACATTACCATGGATTCTAGAATAATTCAAGGAATAAAATGAGATTTATAGTGAATCATCAATGATAGTCATCAATTTGGAAGAAACAATTTACCAGTAGTGCTTAAAGAAGATAGAAAAGGAGGTAGAGGCTAGTAAGGGTTTTAAAGTGAAAACCCTTTCTTAGAACTATAAGAAAAAGCATTAATAATGGGTAGCACTTTATTATCAACAATATGTCATAGTTAATCACCTTGAGTGCCTTCTTATTAACCTAGGAGTGAGTTTAAAATAGATTATGACATTTAGAATCTTCCCACTATCACTTTTGGTCAACATATGGTTCTCATTGAAATCTTAAACACTACCTTAGGGGGTATGATTTTTTTATCAAAAATTGAGTGGGGAAATGTGGTGGGTTTAAGTGATTAATAGAAGGTAACAATTAGGGATAGAGGAATACTAGGATTGTAGTGGGTGAATTGAGATAACTATTGATTAATGGAAGTGTGTGAGGAAAGGCATTGCATTTGTAGAAATTGTGTTTGGTATATTTATGGTTAATCACATGGTTAATAAAAGAGTAATTCACATAAAAAAATTGTAAAGGATAATATAAAAACCTATACAAATATAAATAAATGAAGACTTGGAAAAATTAAAATTGAATGTAAAATTTGATTAAATAAATGAAAAAGGGGGAAAATAAATGGAGAGTCAAAATAATTAAAAAAATAAAATAAAATAAGAAAATTAATTAAATAAAATTTAAATTTAAATAATGTTGCATTAGATGTGGTCAATAAAGTTGAGGTAGAAGGATTGGGGGTTAGAGAAATGATGTTCGTGGGTGATACATTTGAAGAGAGATCATTCAGAGGAGGGGATTGATTCAACATTACTATATGAAATCAAGGATGAAGTGTTGGTTGCTATAAAATGTGATGTATTTTTTCTCGTTACTGATTTTAACAACAAATAGAAAAAAAATCATGTGTCAGTTTTTTTATTGATTACTAAATATCCATCATTGAAAACACATTTCACATGGATATTTAATAATCAACATAAAATATTATTTGGTGCTAAAATAATTTACTATTGGAGTGTGATCACAATTTGTTGAAATTATTTTTTATGTTTTTTCGAATTAATATGTTATTTTATTAGTTTTGGCATGAAAAATTGTTTTAGTATTTATTATTATCCAAATTTTTTTTTATGGTCTTTTTTTGGTCTCACTACTATAGATTCGTGTTTATTAATCACTAAACATTATCAATTCTAAACAAATTGTGCTTGTAAAGTGGGACTTTTATCAGTGCTAACTAAAAGCAATGATAAATTTTACCTTTATCAGCACAAAAAAAAAGCATTGATAAAATGGTATCCTTTATTATCACTTTTTTAGCACCGATAAAGTTACGACTTTATAAGTTCTTTTTTATCACTAAAAAACCCCCTTTAACCATGCTAAAAAAGAACTGATAAAGGGTGTCCTGAAAAATTTAATATATATATATATATGTAAATTTGATTCATATAACAATTAGTATATATATATAAATATAATATATAAAAATAATTTATATAAATATATTATAATAAAAATTTGTTATCAATCTTATTTTAACAATTTTATATATAAACATATTAAATTTATATTAATCAATAGAAATTTTTAATATATCTATATATAATAATTACAAAATGTATATATATATAATATTAATATTTTATTTAAATAATTATATAAATATATAAATGAATATATAATTCTTTAAATATAGTTCATATTTGAATTTATATATTTATATTCTTATTAACTAATTTAAAATATACAAATATTTGTATGTATGTGTATGCATGTGTATGTATGTGAATGTATGTGTGTGTGTGTTTATTTAGGTGTATATAAGTATGTGTTTATATGTGTTATATGTGTGTGTTTATATATATTGTGTGTGTGTTTATATATATGCATGCTTGTGTATGTGTATGTGTGTGTGTGTGTGTGCATATATACGTGTATGTGTGTGTAATGTCCCCCGATATGTCACTCTCTCACGTGATCGAGCCGGGTTAGATATAAGACCTCAAGCACGCCTCCCCGTACACTAAAGGATATCGAATAGTAACAGGGGTGTGATAAGTATAGTGGGGAGACTATACCCCTGGATTTAGAGTTTACAATAAAGTATAAAATATCCAAATAACTACATATATAAATATCAGAGTGCATAAGAAATAGAAAAAAAAGATAAAGTGGATACAAACTAATAATCCAATAAATAATAAAGGACAATTGTAATGAAATGTTGGAATGTAACTAAATGACATTCTAGGAACAATATGAAAAAAAATACTAGCAGAATCAAATAAAGAATAAAAAGTACCTTGTCCCGAACCCCATATCGGTCTCATCACTAAAATATTTCCCATACAGCAAGCAAACAATCAACAATAATATACTTTACCCTTGTCCAAACATGCATCTGTATAATGTACTCAGGTGCCAAATGGAAACCTGAATAGGGTGTGAGTATAATTCAGCAGATCAATAGTGTTGTGACTAAATATAACCAGTCTAATAACAAGTGTATGCAATAATGCAATAAATAAGTGTATTAATTAATTAAACAATTATCTTAATACCACATCAACTAGCTTCAACACCATTCCATAATATCTCTGAGCAATCTCATAACTATTAAAATCATAACCTTATAACAAAGGTAAAACATAACCTACCTTGGTTCCATGCCGGAATATCTCTAAGCATGTCTCATAACCATGAAAACCATAACCTTATAACCAAGGTATAAATCACATTAATCTGGGTCAAAAGTGCTATATAAGCATTTCAGCACTCAATCTGGGTCGAGCCCACTGTATAATAATTTCAGCATATCGACTGGGTCAATCCCTCTATAACCCCCCAAGGATTTACAATTAAATTTAATATAGAATGTAATGAACACAACACTAACTCTTTATGAAACAACACTTTGTTATTATAATAAATGTAACCTAGTCGTTAAACATAGTAATATTATTAGTAATAACAACTATTAAATGTTATTTAAAATGGTTTCACATAAATAAAACATATTCATAATGAAATATATAATTTTTTTAAAATAAAAATATTTTTTTCAAAATTAACTTATGGTGATTTTTTAGTATTTTTCTGTGAAGATTCATTTTTATGAATAGTGAAAAATATTGCATTTTAGTTAAAAACTATGTTTTTTGTTTAAATAATTATTATTTTAATTTATTTTTAAAGTAAAAATAGATCAATTATATATATATATATATATATTATTCCAATTTAGATCACTAGAATCAAGTTTATATTGAAATTAAATATAAAGACTTATTGAGCTTTTAAACATTCTTTTTACCCGCCTTCTCACCACACTTATGAGATTAGCATTAAACGTAATTTTTTCCCTTCAGTGAATTGAATTTCAAAAAATGGACAAACACATTTGTGATCGTTAAGATATTTATAGTCTGATAGGATCAACTTAATTTTTTTGGGAATAGTAAATTGACCCTTTGGAATAATAATGTTACCTTTATAAATAGTAATTGACCCTTATGAATAGTAAATCAGCCAAATGAATAGTAACAAAGCCCATGAAGGTATAAATAAAATTTAGGCATCTTATAAATGATGGTATGATATAATTATATCATAGTATAAGTAAGTAAATATTTTAGAAATTAATAATTAAGTTTTTGTATTTTTGAAAGTCATGAATATTTAATTATAAGTTTATAATTAATAAAATAATTTAAAATAAAATTTTCATTTGATAAAATATATTCATAAATTAATATTTTGTTGTCTTATTATTTTAGGATAATTTTATGAGACCTTAGTTTATTTTTCAAAGTGTTATAAAATTAGTTATAATTTTAAAATATGTTATTTTTTGGATAAATGATGATTTAAATTAAAAAATTAAATTTTTCATATTTAGAAAATAATTTTCATAAAATGGAGTTAATTTTTCAATTCTATACATTAAAAAAAATTAGGGTGAAATTTTTGGATTTTTTTGAAATACTTGAATTTTGTGAGTAGTAAAATACGGTAATTTACATGATAAATACATTACAAGTTAAATACACTATTCCTTGAGTCATGAATGATTTAAGCACCATAATATCCAAATTAACTTCATTATTTTAATATATTTGGTGATAATTATCAAACTATTCATAGTATTGATCCAAAATAATAAACAAATGAATTAAATATTCAAAAATCACCCCTCTCCTCCACTATAAATACCACCCTCACCACCACTTCTCCTCACACCTTTAAGCTTTTAATCTTGTCGAAATTCTTCCCAAGTCCTCTTCCCAAGTCTGTCCCAAACTTCCATGATATTATGGTGACAAAAAAATACCAAACCAAGGTGCCTTAATGGGGTTCTCAAACAGGATAATTCAAGAGGGAAATCCTCTTTCATTTTCTTTGAATTTCCTTTAAATTTCCTTTTTCATTTATTATCATCTCCTCACCTCCTTTATAAAAATAAGCAAGATAACTCTAGTATCATATATATAATATAATTATATCATGTTAATGGAATATACTTCATCAAATTTCTTTCTATCTCTCTTGTATTTTAAAAACGAAATCATTGTCCGTAAGGTGATGATTTACAACCTTCATGAATGACGGATTTTCATTCTTCAATTTCTCCTTCAAGGATGTTCATGAAACCATTTTTATGGTTAAACCATACTATAATATATATATTAAAAATAATTTAATGTTATTGAACCATTATATAATCATAATATTAATTCATATGAAAAAAATAGTTCGTGATGATCGAAAAACTGCCAAAATAATCCAAATGATTATCACAATTGTTTTATCTAATGAATCATCCTCATACCATAAAATAAAAATATATATATAACTATTTAATATTATGTATATTCATTAATACCATATAAATTCAATTCTAGAGAATCATAACCATTATACATGAACTCTATTACTTATAAACAATCGAATAGATCATGAAAATCATGGAAATGAATGCTCTCGAACAATGAAATTAAAATATATAGCTCATTAATAATGCCATAAATGAAATTATTAAAACTATAATGAATAAAATATATATGTAAAAGTTTATTAATTAATTAATTAATGGATTTAATTTGATTATCCAGAACATTAAGGTCAAGTGCAGAACATATTCGGACATAAGGTAAGGAATTCTACCCAAACTTTCATCTTTCATTTAGGTTATTCTTTCACTATATTTACCCCATTGTAATTATTATTTATTTCTATGAAATTATTCTATATTATATGTATATTTTCCAAAATCAAATATCCAGATCATTTTTGTAACACCCCAATCTTCCATAGTATGCTTCTTTTTAAATAATTCAATAGCTTGTATTGCACGCAACACCGAGCTCGAGTGCACCACGACTAGACTTTTAAAAAGGGTTTATTAATATTATTAAACAAATTTTGAATTTTATATCTTCCATATAATTTTAATATTCATCTCATGTGTTTCTTAGACATTATATAAGAACAAATTTAATTTTTCGAATAAAAGAAGTATTTTTCATAAAATGTAGTTTTACCGCCTTTTAATGGAGAACCCTTTTGAAATCCAATAATTGAAACTTTTATATATTAAATTTTACAAAATAAACTTATTATTTTGAATCTATACATAAAAATTTATTTTGAACAAGTTTTTGGTGTTTTTCTGATAACTTTCATATTTTAATGAATAATGAAAAATACTGCATTTTAATTCAAAATTGTTTTTCATCTAATTTATTTATATTGTTATATTATCATTTTAATTGGTTTTAAAGTATAATTATATTAAGTTTCTATAATTTAATATAATTTAGGTCATTAGAATTATTTTGACATTAAAATTAGATATAAACATATACCAATCTTTTGATGGTGTTACTTATGAAAAACTCATTTTCTGGTTTTGTCAATGGTGATTAATTATAAATTAATTACTAAAACTTCAGTGTTTTAAATTATTAAAAATTGATTCCATATTTGGAATAATTTGGTCCAAATTATTTTAATATGTTACTTTTTATTTTATTTTTTTGATATTATGAATAGTAACTTTAATAATATTTTTTACTGCGGTTAAGGGTAAATTGATAATTAAAGGTAAAATAAAATTATAAAATTACCCTAAAACCTGTAAAAATAATGTTTGATGAATAAATTATACCCTTTAACCTATTTTTCAAATTTAATCATTTAGGTCAAAAATATTTCTATTAATATTATTAAAATTAAGGAATATGATAAAATGTCACTCTCTCATTTCTTATAAGTATAATAATTTTAATACAAAGGTATATAAGAGATTACATCGATTATAAATAGTATATAGAAATCTAAAATAAGGACCTAAATCATATAAATTTATTTATAAATTTTATATATTAAATAATTACCATTAATGATGACACAATAAGGATGCATAAATTATTTTATTAAAATAAATATCAAATAAATGATATTAAAAATACTAAAATAAATATAATTTGACTTAATTAATGATATAAAAAAATTTATAGATAAAATATACATGTTAGAGACATATTTTAAATATTGGTTCAAATTCATCATGATGTTTTGATATTTTTAAAAATGAAAATTTTGAATAGTATCAAAATTGACATAAATAATACTTTAAAATAAATAATATTTTATTAAATGATATAAAATTAATAAAAATATAAGGTTTGGACAAATAAAAATTATAGTTTTAAATATATTATTAATGATCCAATTTTAATTCTTTTTTAATTTTATAGTAACCATGTTAACCCTATAGTATAAAAAGACAAGTAGACACCGTAAGAGTTAAACTCTTTAACTAAGGGTTAAACCCAAAAGATAAGGCTACTTTTGTGACCTAAAATTTTCTAAAAATCCTTGGTGGTGAGGATTTATACCCATACACATATTATCCTTAAAATAACTCACTTTATAGCTATTTTAAATCAAAAATAAATTTGTAATAATTTAATAGTTTTGGAGTTTTCTAAAGTGCCCATCCCCTCTCTTATAAAAGGGAACCTCTCATTATCTTTTATTCACACCTATAAGTCCCTTTGTACCAGAAACACCCTTCCCCATTCTCCTCATAACTTCCCTCAATTCATCCTAGATGTCATAATTTGGTAATAAATCCATCCTAAGGAGTCCTTTTGTGCAAATAAAAAGGAAATGTTCAAAGAAAAGGTAATTGTTTTACCAATTCCATTCAATTTCTTTTCTTCTTCTACTTCCTCTTACTATGTTTTTTCTATACCAAAGTAATAACCCTATTATCATATATGTGATTAGATTTTATTATAATTATTTAATAACTATATTCTTTCATTTATCCATCCTATGAATAACAATATAACCTTGTGTGTGTGTACGGATTACCATCTCCATGTCGTGGTATAATTTTTATTCAACACTACTTTATTTGGATGGGTTTAATGATGATTATAATGAATATAAATAATTAATATAAAGTTATAATTATTCTTTATAATTAATATATCATCCAATTCCATACCATTTAACCATTAAGGAAATGATATTGTTGCTCGTGCGTACGTACGGCCTACTGTCTCCAAGACACAATGAGATTCATTATCCATGTTAACCATTCAATAATGATTATAAAATATATTTAATGAGTAAAAATAATTATTATAAACTTAATATCATTCTGGATATGAATAAAATATATCATATTCATAACAAACATTACTTACATGGAAAAATAGGAAAGGGATATATATGATATCATAAATATTTATATAGTCTTAATATAATTTAATAACATGATTTAACCATTATA
Source organism: Viscum album (assembly GCA_963277665.1). Taxonomy (NCBI): domain Eukaryota; kingdom Viridiplantae; phylum Streptophyta; class Magnoliopsida; order Santalales; family Viscaceae; genus Viscum; species Viscum album. The sequence goes on from OY728146.1 coordinate 1,687,648,245, forward strand.
AAGAAGGTTAAATCACCCTTGACTAAAGGAAAGTACAATTTAAGGGTTAATTTTACAATCTCTTTATTATCCGGTATTTTCTATACGTAAGTATCTATTGGTACATCTTTATCATCCATGTTTGTGTTTCCTAAAATGTATTTTTAAATATTATTAAAAAAATTAAAAGTCATTTTTACCCATGTTTAGTTTTTTATAAAACGTTTTTAAATGAATCTTTCCGTCATTTTCCAAACGAGGTATTTTATGACCTTTTTGAAAAATTAAGGAAAGAATGTCTTTTAACTTATATAGCTAAAGAAGCTATTTTGCACCATTATGACGCCTTAACATTTTAAATATTTCCTTAAAATATTACAATGTTATTTTCATTAGAAATTTTATCTTTTATAATGGTGTGGATTTTAAATAATTTCAAAGTAATAAGGGATATTTCTCTCAAAGAGTTTTAATGAATTTATTAGATTATTTTCATCTATATCAACATCCTTTGTTGGATTTTATGCTTGATTGAGGTTTATTTATTATGATAAAATCTTTCATATTTTATTAAAGGTTTTATAATATTTTTTACTGTGGATATGTTATTTCTATACCATTTATGGTTTAGGGTTAATGTATTAACATTTTTTATGCTAGTTTTAATATGAATGTATATGTTATGTTTCACCCATTTTATATGAGGAATGCATGGGACTTAGTAAGTGATGGGCAGGGACTTCTATATCCCCTTAATGCATTGATAAGTCTCATGAGACAAACTAGTGCCTTGGCACGAGGCCTTCATGGTATGGTTATTTATGGTCTTTTCATGAGGCCTTGATAGTATGGTTATGATGTATGGCATCATGAGTTTCCTCGTTATGTGATTAATATTACATGGTATTATTCAGAATATCCAAGTGAATATTTAAATGGTATTATTTGATTTATTATTTCCTTATTATGCTGAATATTATATTTAAAAGGCTTGTTTTTCTATTTCATACCTTGCTTTAAAAGTTTATTCTTATTTATGATAGCTTCCGCTATATTTTTTAGCCTTACTGAGTATCTAAGCTCACCCTTTTCTTATGTTTCATTTTTTTCATGATGTGATGAAGTATATTATGATAGACTGTCTGGTATAGTCTAAGGGATATGAAAGTTTTCAAAGGGGATAATATGTTGTTTTTAATTTCAAGATGTAATGTAAAACTTATGTTTGTATCTAGTATTTCCAAGGCTACTAAACTAATCAGTCCTTCGGAATTTTATTTCTTGTGATCATGCCAATATAATAAAATAATGCACTGACTTTGGAAAATTTGGGTTAGAGTGTTACAGGTTCATATTTATTTAATGGGTAAATACATGTTTTAATATGGTTTCCATCACCATTCTTCCAAATAAGCAATACTAATTAAAGGTAAATTACCATATTCTTACCCATTTTTAAGTGCACTATATAGTTTATTTTAAGCCATTACTGTTTTTCCAAAATCACATATTTTATCATGAAAAACTATCTTGGTTCTTTTCTAGTTTTATAAAAACAAACACGCCTTTCCACTCTAAAATCTCTTTAATATTTTCCTTAAACCACACAAAAATGTCGTATTTCTAAAAAATCTTTAAAACTATTTTTAAATCATTTCACTTTTGTGGGAATTGTTTATGACTCAAATATAACTTTGATGCCCTTCCCTTTTATTTTCTAGGATATAAATATTTATAATCTGATTTTATGACAAATACAAATTATTTTCCAAAAAGAACTCTTCTTTCCAAAGAAAAAAGGTTTTCTCATCTCACTTTTACTTCTATGAGATATATTCCTTGTTCAACAATTATTCTTTGCATGTGGTTTATGTACTACTATTTGATGTATCAAATATTGAGTCTTCTTATTCTAATGATATTCTATGTTATTCCTTCATAGGGATTAATATTTAAATGTTTCAAAGTGTTATGGAACACTTTGGAATGTCTAAATATTATTTTCCTCAAAGAATTTATCTTTCCTAAAAGAAATTATCAAGGATTTTATTAGAGTATTTTCATATATGATTATGATTAAAACATTTCAAATTGGTATGGGACACATTGATTAAAAGGTATATTTTTATTAGACATAAAAGGAATGCATTGAACTTAGTAAGTGACTAGTGGGGTCTGCTATAGCCCCTTGATGCATCGGTATGTATCATGAGACAAAACATAAATGGATTTTGGTTGAGGAATTAACCATTTATTTTCATAAGTCTTGGTTGAGGCCTCAATGATAGGATTATGATGTCCTTTATATGAATTCCCTCATTATGATATTAGTAATTGATAAATCATATGATTATTAAACTAGTAGAATATCCATAGTTAAGTTTCATGTGATTATTTATATGGAATTATTTATTCAGATTTTATTCCTGTCATATTATGCTCAAGATTACATTTTAATGGCATGTTATTTTAGTTATTCACCATGCCTTATTTTTTACATTATATCTTTTTCTGTATTGATTACCATTAATAAACATTTGATCTCACCGCTTTCGTATGTTTATTTTTCTCTAGTTTTCTGAGATTTATTTTATGAATGACTTGTAGGGTTAATCTAAGAGTTCTTGGGTGTTGTCAATGGAGTTTCTATATTGTTTTCCCTTAAAGTTTTATTGTAAAGTTCATGTATGTAATCCAGTTTCCAAAACTACTAAATAGATCTGTCCTTTGGGATTCGAGTTCTGTATCTATGCTAATGTAATAAAGTATGGTACCAACTCTGGGCTACTAGGGTCAGGGTCCTTACACCCGCTATATGAGAATTTTAGAATATCAATTGGGCCAAGCCTGCAATATCATCATTTCAGTATATCAACTAGGCCAAGCCCACTATATCATCATTTTAGTATGTGACCCTAAGTGTAGCCTAATATATAATAATTATATCATTTAATGACTACCCAAGTCATAACACAAGGATACCACAATATCACATCATATGGATCATGGGATAATTATGAAAATTACCATTTATCCTTCATTAACACATTTCATATATCAATTTTTCATAACTTAAAACATTGAATTTATCTTAATAAATAAGAAAAACCAAGGTGAATCGATATCAAGAAATCACCAACAACCCATTTCATTTTAAACTCACATTAATCCATTAAACAAGTCATTTCTATTCAAGGGTTTGTTCACCTAAATGGTATCCACAAACTAGGTAAACAACCAAATTGGATCTAAATGGACTCCAAGGGATTATTCAATTCATTCATTCAATTTATTCGGTGCATGATATATTGATGTAATTTCAATGTTGAATATACTCAATAATTATTGAATCATAGGGTTAAGTATTAGACACCATACCATTAAATGATGATCAAATAATACTTACAATGGAAAACACCCACAAGGAATAAGGTGCAGATGGTTGTAAAAAGGATCATAAAACAAAATTTATCAAGATCAAAACCAATAATTAACATGGACAAGTGGTTTGCACTGTATCATATAGAGAAACAAGTGAGAGGAGGGAATATTGGACCAAAAGAACTTACCAGGGATTGAATGCATTATCAGAACGTCTAAAAGGGAAGTGGGCACTCCAAAGTCGCCTGGAGGTTTCCCTAGGGTTGAAGTAATAAGGCAGGAGTGAGATGAATAGAAAAAATAACTGCACGACATACTTTAAAATAGAAGGTTGGGTAATTACACATCATGTAATATAGTTACACATCATATAATTCTTTTTAATGGGATATGCCAAAATACCCATCGCCTTGGACAAAAATATTAAAATTTTCCCAAACAATACATGACCACTACTACAAAACATGCCTTTAACAGCACTGGTATTTATTGGCACTATAAAAAACTACGGATAAATGGAATATTTAATAGTGCTAAATAAAGTGCTGATAATTTTATCATTTTATTAGCATGTCTTTTTTAGCACTAATAAAATAAAACCTTTATAAGTGCCTTATTTTTAGCGCTGATAAAGGTATTCTTTATCACCACTTTATTTTTAGCGCTGATAAAGGGTATCCTTTATCAATGCTTTTTTTAGCACTGATACTGGGTGTCCTTTATCAGCACTTTAATTTTAGCACTAATAAAGTGTATCCTTTATCAGTGCTTTATTTTTAGTCTTGATTAATATTTATATAAATAAAATAAAATTAATTAAATAAAATAAAAATAAAAAATGTGTTTCTTAAAAAAATATTACAAATTTTATTAATTAAATAATTATTGATAAAAATGAATAGATTGATTATACATTATTAATTATTAAACATTTTATTAATTAGATAATTATGATAATAAATGATATTAAATTGTATATATTAAATACATTGATATATATTAATGTATATAAATATGATTTATATATTACAAAATATTTATGCACTTTATATTAAATAGTCATATGTTTATTGAATAATGGTTTATAATTCAAAGTTAATATGAATTAAAAATATTGACTATAATTGCATAGTACTCGATATTTAATTGAATATCATTTGATTTTTCAATTTAACATAGATCAAATGTGTGTTATATTGATTTTACATATACATAATTAATGCATTTTTATATACAATGCACAGACACCAAACTTATCAATTTTTTCAATATTATTAAAGTGTACTTAATCTTAGTTTATACTATATCACTCAATTTTAACAAAGATTCATGCACTTAAAAGGAGATTTTCATTAATAATGTTACAAAAATATTTGTAAAAAAATATTTATAAATGTACAATCACTATATTTATACAATTATATATTTGTAATTATAAAAAAATAATATTTTAAAACAATTTATATAATTATAAATAAATAATTATTTATATTTAAATAATTATTAAATTTATAATCAATTTTCTTAAATAATGAGTATATTTACTATATTTATATTTATATATATATATATTAAATATATATGTATAATTATATAAATATATATAATGATATAAATAATATTTTTTAAAAAATATATAATTAGAAAAAAATAATTATAAAATTATAATAAATATATTTAAAAGAAATATATTTACTATACTGATATTTATATATATTTATTAAGTATATATAAATTTTTACAATTTTTTTATTTATATTTATAATTAGAAATCCTTTAAAAGCGCTTCAATAATAAGTGATGATAAAAGAATCTTTATTAGTGTTTTTTCCGCACTAAAAAAGATGATGATTTATCAGTGCTAAATAATTAATTGATAAAATGAAGATTTATCAGTGCTTTAATTTTAGAACTGATAAATATTGGTTTTATCAGCACTAAAAAAGTGCTGATAAAAGTGTCCCGATCTATTTTAAAAATCCTAACCATTTGAAAACTCATCACGATATCAGGAGATATCCACAGAATCCACCCACTATCGGCACTCCTACTTGGTGAATCGAAGCTCAAATCACACCACTTGACTATTCTCGGTGCTCCAGTTGCACGAAAATCTCTTCTAATATCTGGTTTTTTATTGTGGTTTCAATGTGGGTGGCGTTTCGCATCACTTTTCATCAATTTTTATGCCCGAGATAGGTGGTTCCATGCCCTAACAAGTTTAGATAATTTAATTTGCTCGCTTGGTTAATTTTTGCATGCTCTATTATTTCTTTTAGTGGTTAGAACATGTTTTGGAAATTCTTTGACATGAATTTTTGTTGAAAATAAATTTTCTAAACATAAATTGTTATGTTTCTATATAGGCCTTGTTGTGAAAATATTAGTGGAAGTGTTCAATTAATTGTTTGATTAGTGAAAAATGTGTTTTTGTGGGTGCTTAAGGTGTGCATGTGTTGAAAAAGGATTTTTTATGGGAAATAGATCAATTTTTGCATGTTATCCTTATTTTTCACTTTTGAGTATGAGTTGTGAAGTATTTAAATAATGAATAATTTGTTTTAGAAATTAAATTTTGGATGTGTAAATGGTTTATTAAATGGTGTGAGTGATGAAAAATGTGTTTTCGAAGGTTTTAGCATTCTTTATATTAGGTTTGGATTTTTGTAATGTAAAATGGCTATATTGGGTATGTGTGTGTGTGTGTTTTACTGTGGTGTTCCATGGAAGGGTTTTATAGATTTTTTTAAAGGTGCAAATCATTTTTTCAGAGGCGCATAAATGCGGATAGGTTTAGAAGTAAGTTATTAAAGTAAATTTACATACTTTTCCATGTTGAACATGTTGTGACATTTTTTAATGTGAATTCTAAATTGTATTAGGATGGAAGACATGTTTTGAAAATGATTTTGGGTTGTGTACAAATTTTTTAAAGAAAAGGACTTGTTATGGAATTGGTTATGAATTGGTGAAAACTCTATTTTTGTTAAGTGGAAGTGTTCTATAAATTAGTTAATATATTTATTAAATTATATAATTGTTTAAAATTATGTTCAATAAGGTTATATTTTAAAAGTATCATTTTCATGTGAACTTGGGTGTGTTTTTGATGAAAATCCTTGCAGTGCCTCTGGGGTTTATTTTAGAAAACTTTTTAAATAAATTATTAACATACATAATAGGTATGAGGCATGTTTGTGAAATGATTTGGTGTGTGTATGTTTTAAAATTGTGTTTTGGTGTGCAATTAGTGTCAAGCTATGTGTACTTTGTTTGGCATGACTTTTGTGTGTAAATGATCTATGTTAGTGACATATGAATGTGAAACTTGATTGAGCAAAAATAAAATGGAATCATGGGTAACTGGGTAACTTGATTGTGATGTGTTAGGGAATATTGATGTTTGTATAGTAAAATCATTGTCCATTGAATTAATATATTGGTTAATATTTATGTTTAATTTATTTATTTTTAGTATTACTAACATAATAATTGTTTTCTTATATAGGTGGATTATTTTGTTCAAGTTGGGGTGCTCTCTCCAACTTTCACGCTTCTTCTCCATTAAAATCTTTTCACCCATGCAGTGGTGCATTTTTCAATTTCTTTCAACTTACCTCCACTTACTTTGTATGAAGAGCAATGATGCTACCTCTGCTCAATCACATAGGTAATCTTGATGTTTTCATAGTAAAACCATTTTCAATAGAATTAAGTTATTGCTTCATATTTATGTTCAATTAATTTATTTTTATTATTACTTGCATAATAATTGTTTTCATATATAGGTGGATCATTTTGTTCGAGTTGGGTGCTCTGTCTAACTTTTATGCTCCTTCTCCCTTAAAATCATTTCAACATTGCAGTGGTGAATTTATTATTTTCTTTCAAGTTACCTCTACTACCTTTGAAAAAGGAGAAACAAAACTGCCTCTACTCAATCACATAGGTAATATTGATATTTATACAGTAAAATCATTGTCCATGGAATTATTTTATTATTTCATATTTATGTTTAATTCAATTATTCTTAGTATTACTCACTTAATAATTGTTTTCTTATACAGGTGGGTTGTTTTTTTCAATTGGGGCGCTATATCCAACTTTCATGCTTTTTATCCCTTAAAATATTTTCACCCACATAGTGGTGCATTTATCATTTTCTTTCAAGTTACCTCCACTTCCTTTGTAGGAAGAGCAATAATGTTGTCTCTGCTCAATCACAAAGTTAATCTTTATGTTTTCACAGTAAAATTATTTTTCATATAATGAATGTATAGTTTCATATTTATGTTTAATTTATCTCTTATTAGTATTACTCTTTTATAGGTGGATTCTTTTTTTCAAGTTGATGTTGTTTTTTTGAAGATTCTCATGCAGTGTAGGCAGCTTGACAAAGAAAGTCAATACAAATCATGGTAACATTGATAGTTAGGATTGTTTTTGAATGTATGTAATAATTTGTATTTATGTAATTGTATAAAATAATTTTTTAAATTTCTATAATATAGTTCTGTTTTCTAGTATTTTTTTGTAAATTTCATTCCATTTAAATTATATATTGGAAATTGTTTTTTTATATATCTGGTGTGTTTCTAGTGCTTCTGGTACTTCCGGTGTTGCAGTGTACTGTAATAGCACACCGTAGTGGTGCTGTAGTGTGCTGTTACAGAATACTGTAGTTTGGCCATTTATCAGTGCTTTTAAAAGCACTTATAATGAACACATTTATCAGTGCTTCTAAAAGTGGTGATAAAGGTCTAGTTTATCAGTGCTTCTATAGCACTGATAGAGAATTATTTTAGAAACACTTTAATATGCATTGATAAATGTCCCCATTATCAGTACTTTTTTAGCGCTGATAAAATTCCTAGGCTTTTAACGTCCCTCATGCTATCTATACTTTTCTAGCACTAATAAAGGTCATTTATAGCGATGTTAAAGGCCTTTTTATAGTAGTGGATGTATAATACACTTACATGATGTGTAAATGTTCTGCATATGGTTTTTCTGCCCATTTCATTATTAAACAACTTGAACGTCCTTTAATTATTCTCAAATTACCGATAACCCATGGTAACACTTGACCCACTTATACCAAAACTCCATTAATTCAGAAAAAACATCAATCTCTGGAATTTAACTCATTTTCCCCAACAAAGGAACTCTATGTGGATCCTCGCCGATTTTCTCATGTTTCCTCACAACCTAATGCTATGTTTACTCTAATGAACAATCATCCATGATGAAAACGCGACCAATAAGGTTTAAAGATGATGAAAAAATCTACCAAAATATGTTTAATGAACAACTCATAGAGAGACATACTTCGAAAAAGATGGGATCTTACAACCTCTCCACTATATAACAGTTTGTCCCCAAGCTACTCCAAGCATCACTATGGGGTCGCAGTGAACAAGTCATACCACCATGCTCACATATCAAACTCTCTCTTCTATGTATCCTCCTAAACTCATCCATTCATCCACGGCACTAAAAACAATGGTATATTCCTACCCCATAGATACTTCTCACTACAGTTCACGATCTGTATTAGATTCTCCTAAAATGATGCATCAGCACTAAACTAGATGTCTACTACGTCTATCACGTGAGAAGGTTCTGGATAATATCTATGAATCTGTGACATGTGGAACACATCATGCATGGCACTGTTGCATTATGGAATGGATATATGGTATTCCACTGGACTGACCCTATCCGCTATATCAAACGGCCTGACAAACCTGGGCACTAGCTTTCCCTTTTTCCTGATACAACATTACTCCAATCTAAGAAACACCTAAAGTAAAACACAATGACCAACATCAAAATCCATAGGTCATCTTTTATTGTCACCATAGAATTTTTTTCTACACTTTTCGGTCACCAACTATTTTTCGATCAGCTGAACCTGCTCCAACATCTTCTACATAAGACTAAGACCAATAATCACTAACTAACCTTCCTCCAAACAACAAAGAGGTGAATGGAACAAACTACCCTAAAAATTCTTTAAAGATTCCATTTGGATAGATGCTTAAAATCTATTATTATATGAAAAGTCCACTAGTTTTATATGGTTCTCCCACAAACCACCAAAATCCAAAGCCTAGGCTTGCAACATGTACTTCATAACCTAAATAGACCTCTCAGATTGACCATCAATATGAGGATGATAGTCTTTACTCAAAAGAACTTTTGATCTTAAATCCTTCTAAAGACCCTTCTAGAAATATGATGTGAAATGAGGATCTCTATCAGAAATGATACCCCTTATAACATAGTGTATCCAAACTACCTCACACACATAAGGACTGCTCGTATCATCAATTGTGAAGGTCTACCTAATGGGTAGGAAGTGGGATACCTTTTTCACTCAGTCTATAATCATTCATATAGCATCATTCTTATGGTTTTTCATGGGTAGTACTATCACAAAATTCATAGTTACATCATCCCATTTCCACTTAGGAATGAGAAAAGGCTGCAAAATCTCAGCTAGCCTCTGATGCTCAGCTTTCCCCAACTGACAAGTGAAACATATTTCCACAAATATTTCTCCTTCTTCATTCATTCCTTACCACCAGTATTGTCTACATAGATCGTGATACATATTTTTTAAACTATGATGTACCACTAATCTAGAATATTAAAACTCCCTCATTATCTCCTTATGCAAAACCGTAGGAACCTATACTCATCCACAGAAAAGAATAGAATTTTACTTATTAAGAGACCATCATAATGGTACCTCCTCACTATATAAGTTGTCTCTCAGAACTAATCCCTATAGATTAAACAAATCCTTAGTCATAATATGATCCAAAAACATGGGTATAAAATATGTCTAAGTGAGATCTACTCATCCTTGAGACTCCTCTACATTTAGAGGAATGTCTGTAAATATATCCATTATCCTCCACTCATTACAATACTCTCGTACTACCTCTTCCTATGTCATTTGGATCAATTCATCATCAAAAATTTTGTCCTTTCCCATTGTATAAGCCAACTTGCTGTCGAAAGTCTGGAGATACTCAACCCACCACCTCTATAGAAGGTCCATGTCCCACTAAGAAAATATGTACCTAAGTCTCTTGTGATCCATGTATAATAAAAACCTATGACCCATAAGATAATGCCTCCAGCATCTCAGGTCATGTACCACTCTTGCTAAATCCAAGTCATGGGTAGGATAATTCCTCTCATCTAGCCTCAACTGTCTGGATCCATACGCAACCACTCAATCCTCCCGTATCAGAACTGCTCTGAGTCTAACTTCAAATGTGTAATAGTATATGGTAAATGATTTACCCAGAATAGGTAAAGTGGGGATAGGTTTTGAGGCCATCCTTCCTTTCAACTCATAAAAATAACTCTCGCAAGAATCTAACCAAACAAACTTCACCCCTTTCTTTGTTAGCTTGGACATCGGTGTATCCAAATAGGAGATATCCTAGATAAAGAGACAATAATAACCTAATAAACCTAGAAAGATCCAAATATCGAAGATATTATTGGGTTTCTCCCAATATACCATGTTTGAAACTCTCTCTGGGTTTACTGACACTCTTTCCTCTGAGATGACATGGCCCAATAAGTGTACTTTATCAATCCAGAAACTATATTTGGTTAGCTTGGCACAAAGATGATACTCTCTCAATGTAGTCAAGATGATTTCTAGATGTTTGAATGATTATCATTAGAATGGGAGTAAACTAAGATTTAATCAATGAAAACCCACAATAAACTGGTCCAGAAAAGGATGGAAGATCATATTCATTAAGGACATGAATATCTCTGGTTTATTAGTCAAACCAAACTCATCACCACAAACTCATACAATCCATACTTGCTCCTAAAATCATTACAAGGTATGTCTGATGGTATAACCATCAATTGATGGTAACCTAATCTCAAATCAATCTTCGAGAATACCTTATCACCTCTCAGATGATCAAATAGATTGTCAGTGCATGAAATAGGATATCGTTTCTTGACCTCCATCTAGTTCAATCAATGATAGTCCACAAAAAATCACAAATACCTAACAACCTTCATGGAGAATAAAACTAGAGAACCCCAAGGAGATGTAATAGGACATATAAAACCTTTAGATTCAAGATATTTTAACAAAACTTTCAACTCTTGAAGCTCTACTGGTGTCATTCCGTAAAGTGGGATAGAAACTGGTTCTTCTCCCAGTACCAACTCAATCTTGAAATTGATCTATTTCTTGGGAGATAATCCATATAACTCATTAGGAAATACATCCTTAAAATTTTCTACCACTATAGGAAAATAATCTTTTTACATTACACAATTACCTAGACAAAGAACGTTTATTTGAGCCTTGAGACAATCTAATCTACACTGAATTGGTCCTGCATGACTAGACTGAATATGCCACTCACCCTGGTGAGAATAGATCCATCCTTATAGGGATAAAAACGATAATTTTCCTCTATTAACAGTTGATATGAGCCTAGTGTATAACTAACCCATCCATACCATGAATAAATTCAAATCCTATCTTTTCTAGCATGAATAGTTCCCAAAAGAAATGGTAATCATCAATCTCTGGATAATATACCTTACAATATTTTAAATTATTTGATCACACTCCTAATGGTGTTTAGATGTTTAAAACACCATCCATTATCTCCACATCCAAGTCCAAAACATTTACAAATAAAGTAGATAAAAAGGAATGTGATTCTCTAGTGTCAAAAAAACACAAGCAATGGTAGATGATACAAGAATTGTACCTATGATGGTAGAAGGTCATGCATCAACAATAATTGAAGTATTATACATAACATGAAGCTGACCATACCCTATACCCAAGGCTCCAACCTAAATCCCCAGAGCTATACCCTATCCTCAGTACTTTCATTCTTACAGAAGGGTAGCATATCCCCTACCTCAACCAGAACATCCCATGGAACTCCAACTAACTATTTTCTTAGTCATACCTGAGTCCTTCCCAGAATTTGGTGTCTATCCTCTTCCCCTACCACTTCTCTACTACTAAATTCCCTTAAAAAACTCTTTAGGTGGCCCAAAATTCCACACACATGACACTCCAAAGCAGGGTATGGACACTTAGGTCATTTGTGTCCCATCTTGCCACACTGATAGAACTACAATAGAACATGTCCCTGAGATAGCTTTTAATTGACCTAGATTTTCTACCCACTATTTCCTAGTAGAAAACTATCACAACGATTCTTCTTCCCACTAGAAGAAGAGCTCACAGTTTTCCCTACTGAAATAGTGTGGCCACTACTCGAGGCCTCTCTTTGATTTCCTTCCATGATGAGTTCCTGATTTATCACATCTACAAAATTGTTCAGACAAAACATGTTTACCTATGACCTAATCTCATATTTAAGACCATCCTTAAAATGTATCACTCTGAAGATCTCATTATCTACCAAAGATTGTAAAAATAATTTTTAGGTTGGTGAAACATTAAGCATAGTCCATCACTAATATTATCTTATACGTCAAGTGAATGAACTCATGATCTTTATCATCCTTCAATGTATCGGGATAGAAATGGCTTAATAAATTCATCTCTAATTCATTCTAAGATAACTCCACTCTCTTCCCTTACTTCTCCAAAATTCCCCACCAATGATTGGCTAGTCCATGAATTATATACATAGTAAGCTTCACCCTCTGATCAACAGGTGACTCAAGATGCTTAAAGATCATCTGAACTGACTCAATCTAGAACTAGGCTACCTAGGTTCCTCCCTCCCTAGTGATATAAGGTGTATGGTGTAGTTGAAACTTTCTCATCAACTCAGAAATTGAAGGGATGGTGTGAAAAGTATCTCTTTCCATGTATCTCATGATCCTTAAGAATATGTCATAACGTTGAACATACAACTGATCCTTAGGATCTATAGAAATCTCTAGTTTATCCACATTAGGAGCGTGAAAATCGTCACTCCCCTAATGATCAACTCGAATATGGTGAAGATGAATCTTTTCAATGAGGGAAACACACTCCTTAGAACACTGGATATCCCAATAGGGTAAACCTCAAAAAGTGACAAAGAAAGAGAACCACTAACTATTTGTCTCTATAAATAGGGATTAAAAGTGTTAAAGTATGACATAACAGTTCATTTATTTCATTTCTCAGATACAACAGATATCTTGTATCACAGTTCAATAGGAATGTATATATCACATGTAAATAAATATGTCCCTATCATGAATAATTCATGTCAATATATCCATGTGCCTATTATAATGCATGAATACTCATCTTTCACTATACTATATCACATGTATAAATCTCAAGAACCAAATAACATCATCAAACAATAACCTCACACACCATGTGAATCACCCAAGGTTAAGTAACATCAATTATAACAAGAACACAACAAAAACAGTAATCTACCCATGGGTACTTGAATTTTCCCCCATACATGGGTTAGCTACTCCCATGAACAATCTCATTACTAAGTCCCAAAACATCCTTGTATCCTTTTTACCTTTCCCAAATAGTAAATAAATAGAAAAAAACTTAATGTTCTCTGATACCACTTTGTAATGTCCCCCGATCCAGCACTCTCTCATGTCTCCCACCTCTCTGTATGCCAAATATTTCCAACTAGAAGTGGGGGTGTGGTAAATATAGTGGGAATACTATACCTCCAGGATTCAGAGTTTATAACATAGCGTAAAATAACCAAATAACTATATACATAAATATCATAGTGCAGAATCAATATAAACAAAATGATAAAGAAGAAACCAACTAATAATACAACTGAATAATAAAATAAATATTAAAGGAATAATGTAATGATGTACTAGAATGTAATTAAATTTCATTCTAGGAACAATATAAATAAAATTCTAGTAGACTCAAATAAAGACTCAAAATTCCCTGGTCCTGAACCCCATGTCGAACCCATCTCTAAAATTCATTCCATCCATTAAGAAAACAATCACTAGCAAGGTCCTTTCCCTTATCCAACCCAGAATCCATATAATCTACTTAGGTTCCAAACGGTATCCCATATAGGGTGTAAGTATAACTCGGTAGTTTGAAACTACCATGTATAAATATAACCAGTTTGATAACAAGTGTATGAAATAAAGGAATAAACATGAGTATTAATTAAATAAATGATTAACTTAAGACCACATCAACCTACTTCGGCACCATGTTTGAATATCTCTGAGCATGTATCAAAACTATTACAACCATAACCTTATAACTAAGGTAAAACATAACCTTATTCGGTGCCATTCTGGAATGTCTCTGATCATGTCTACCAATCATGCTAACCATAACCTTATAACCAAGGTATAAATCACAGTAATCTGGGTCAAACCCTCTATATAATCATTTCATCATTCAATCTAGGTCGATCCTTCTATATAAGTATTTTAACATGTCAACTGGGTCATGCCCTCTATATCAGCATTTTAGCATATCAAATGGGCCAAGCCTGTTATTCCATCATTTCAACATATCAACTGGGCCAAGGCCGTTATATCATTATTTCAGCATGTGTCACTGGTAATAGCCCATTATATAATTGTTAAATCATTTAATCACTATGAAATTCCTAACACAAGGATATCACAATATCTCATCATATGGATCAATGTATAATTATGAAAATTACTTTTATCCTTCAATTACACATTTCATATACCCTTTTTTTGTAACTCATAAAATGCCATTTATCTCAATAAACAATAAAACCCAAGGGGAATCTATATCTTTAAATCACCAAAAATCCATGACATGCTGAACACACTTTAATACATTAACTAATTCATTTATATTCAATGGTTCTCTCACTCGAACAGTAACCACAAACCAAGTAAATAACCAAATTGGATTCAAAGGGACTCCATGGGATTATTCAATTCATTCATTCAATTTATTCAGCACACAATATATTGGCGCAATTACAATATTGAACATGCTCAACAATTATAAAACCATGGGTTTAATATTTTAACCCCCTTCCTTTAATTGATGATCATACAATGCTTCCAACAAAAAACACCCTGGAGGAAAAAGGTGCGGGTGATCTTAACAAGTATCCTAAATCAAAACTAATCAAGATCAAAACCAACCATGAACATGGTCAAGAGGTTTACACCACAACATCTAGAGAAAAATGGGTGATAAGGGAAAACAAGACCAAAACAACTTTCTAGGGATTGAATGCATTATCAAAACGTTCCTAAGGAAGGTTGGCACTCCAAAATCACCTGGAGGGTTCCCTAGGGTTGAGAGGAGAAGGATGAAGTGAGATGAATGGAAAAATCAAATGTGTGACATACTTTAAAATAGTAGGTTAGGGAATTACATGGAATGTAATATTGTTACACATAGTGTAATTATTTTTAATGGGATACACTAAAAAACTCATTTCCTCGGCTGAAAATATTAAACTTCACCCTAATGTCACATGATGTTTGATCCATTTACATGATGTGTAAATGTTTTGTAGATGTTATTTCATCCCATTTTTTATTAAACAACCCAAACCCCCTTTAAGGGTTCTCAACCTATCAAGAACCTGTGGTAACACTTGACACACTTATACCTAGACTACATTAATTCAAACATACATCCATCTCTAGAATTTAATTCATTTTCCCCAAAAAAGGCTATCCATGTGGATCCTATTCAATTTTCTCAAGTTTTTAAAAAACATAAGACTGTTCTTATTCAACCGACCAGTCATAGGTGATGAAAACACAACCACCAAGGTTTAAAGATGAGGAAAAACTCAACCAAAATAAGTTTAATGAAAAACTTAGAGAGACAAGTACCTAGAAAAAGATGGGATCTTACAGTGTGCATGTATATATGTATGATTATGTGTATACATATGTGTATGTGTATGTATATGTGTGTGTGTGTGTGTATGTCTGTATATGTATATATATGTGTATGTTTATGAAGCATGTGTATGCATCCATATATATGTGTATGTATGTGTATGTACATGTATGAAATTGTATGTGTATGTATGTGTGTACAAGTGTGTACATGTATGTATTTGTAAATACATGTAGATGCATTTGTGAATATGCATTTGTATTTGTATGTGTATGTATGTGTCTCTGTATTTCAATGTGTATGTATGTGTGTATCATTTTGTATGTAATGTGTATGGCTATTTATTCATTTAACATTATTTATTCATTTTTTATTTTTCTCAATTTTTAATATTTTTGATAATATTTTTATTCCTTTTGAATATTTATTAATGTTTAATATTTATTCATTTAATATTTTTGTAATATATTCAATTTTTTTAGTTATATATATTTTTAGAAATTATTATTAAATAATTTTACTATGCATATAATTTTTATAATTAATTATTATTAGCTTTTTATTTTAATATATTTGTATTTAAGTATTTATACAATTGTTATATACGTACTAATAATCAGTACTTCATTAAAATTATCTAGTTTTTAAATATATTTTTTAATAATTTTTTATTTTTATTTTAATATTAATTCATTTTTTATATTTCATTAGTTTATATAATTAAAATTATTATTTTCACTTTTTAATATTTCTTCATTTTATTCATTTATAATTATTAAATTTTATATATTTTTAATATTTATTCATTTACCATTATCTATTTATTTTTAATACTTATTCACTTTAATATCTTTGTAATTTATTCATTTTTAATATTTATTCATTTAATATTTCTATAATTTATTCATTTATTCATTTTTATTATTTATTTAAACATTTTTATTTGTTAATATTTAATATTTTAATATATTTATCTTTTATATAATTAACATCTATTCATTTTAATTTTAATTTTTTTATTTAAATATTTATACAATTATTATCTATTTTTATTTAATCAAGAATTTATTTTAAATCATTTTAATTTAAATAAAGTTTTCAGTATTTATTTATTTTTAAAATTTATTCATTTATATTATTTTCGTAATATATATATATATATATAATTTATATAATTTATTCATTTTTAATAATTTTGTGACTTGCATAATGAATATCATTTATTCATTTATCATAATATTAATACATGTATCACAATATTATCACGTTTATTAATATATTTAATATAAATAATATTTTTTATTTATTTTATTATATTTTTTAAATTTTTTATTTATTTTTTATTTTTTATTTTAAGGTAACTTTTAATATTCATTTTCATATAATTATTAATTTTTGTCATTTTTTATTTTTTATTTTATTTTTAACTAGTATTTATCAACACTGTAGCAAGCACCAATAAAAGCATAATTTATCAATGCTAATAAAAAATATTGTTCTTTGAAAAACCGCTGATAAAAAACACATTTATCAGTGTTAAAATGGAAAGTTCTAATAAATGTATGATTTATCAGTTCTAAAAAAGTGTTGATAAACCATAAATTTATCAATGCTTTTTGCTGGTGTAAACTAAACCCCTTCACCTATTTTAAAAGAATCATAACTGAGATTTCCCCTGCTCATGCCATTCAAGCTCTCATAGAATCCAAATTCTACAGTCTCCTCCTTCAAATCATTTGACAGAATCAAACCTTAAATTGAATCTATGTTATTCTGTACTCATTTTTAATTGATCTCTCATCCTTTTTTACAATTTTTGTATTCTTTTCACTGTGTTTTTATTATCTGCATGATGCTTTTGGCACTATTTTCATGAATTTTGGTTCTTATCCTTTGTTCTTCTCTTATGATCGATATTTGGAACCTTGTTTTCGTGATTTTTTGTTCTTTCAGTTTTATTCATTTTCAGTTTTCATTACATTGACTTATTTTCATTATAATCTAAGAAATTTTTCCTTTCTATGAATTTTAAAAAACTCTCATTATCATATCCCTATTATGAATGGTTTTTTCCTTTCACAAAAGATGTCTTATATTGAACTCGATGTATTGTAAATTCAAAATCAATATGAAAACATAAATGCATTCAATATGATCAAATTAATTAATGAGAAACCAAAAAACTTGGGTATTAGGTTGTATATGTTTGGGATATTAATCATTTTGATTATACTTCATGGATATTAGATGTTGGAATTATATCATACATTTGAGTTTATGTGCACTATTTGAGAAGAAAAATGGAATTGGTTAAAGTAAAAGACCACCTTCATGTGAGAAATGGTGTAAGGGTTGTTTTTAACCACAGGAACCTACCATCAACCCTTTCATAGTGGATTGATTCTAGGTTTATAAAATTGATACTAATTTCTTACCATAAGGAGGTTGGTTTATATTTATTTTTTTAAAAAAATAAAGGTTTTTTTAAGGATTAATAAAAAATTTCAATTTACATAAACAAAATTTGTTATGGTGGTATAAGTGAGTTTAATGTTTTATATATCCTAGGATTTAAAATAATCCTATAATATAAGAAATAAGATTGTTAAAGCTAATAACTAAATATCAGTTTTATCATTACCACCTATAATCTAAAAATGAAAAACACGTCCAATAACCCCATAAATATACATTTTCATAATTATTTGATTATAAATCATTTGATATGCTTGAATATTTTGAATTGGAGAAAGTGATTAAAAATCCTTTTAGAAAAGTAAAAGAGGTATAGTGAGTTACTATCCCCCAAACATAAATATTTGTGTGGCTCAACATGTACACAAACAAGTGGTGGTTTATGGTACTTTATTACCTCACAAATGATATCAGTGTATATAAATATGTATTTACTATGAAATAAAAATATTTAATCTTTTAAATATTCCAAAATATATAATTACTATCTAAAAAATTAATCTTGGAAATGTTATTAAATTGTTTCAACCAAATTGAGGGAGTAAATACCTATGTGGATAGTTTACCAAATATTTAAGGGGGTGTCATATTGAATCATAACCTACTCATTTGGAAATAACATAATATAATAGTGTATTAAAATAAAAAAACATTATTAAAAATGGTTCAGCCAATCATGATTTAAGATTGAGTTTCTTATATTAATTTGGGATTATGCTCTAAAAACAATAAAATTCACAATTAATAAAGTTCTATGTATAATTACATAGAATACACTATATAAGATGTAAACTTGAAATCATCAAAAAATTTATAATTATTTTTTCTTTAAGGTGACTTCTAATGACTTTGTATGACCTTGATGACCTTTGATGAAATGAGTTGACTAGAGATGGTGATCTCCGTTTTAAAATTTTACATTATCATCTCCCTTAGTGAATCTATTTCAAAAAAAAGAATGAATTTTGTTATATGAATTCTTGTAATAAAAAAAATAAGTTTTATAACACATTAAATTCATATAATTCTTGGTCTTTATATGTTCTAAGAAGTTGTTAACATAATAATAATTTAGAACAGATATGTTTGTTGTTGTGTGTATAAAGAATATCCTTTTAGGATTATAAGCTCATAGCTTCTATATATTTATTTATTTATTCATTAAATATGAAAATTACTAAATAGAATAGGATGGATATGAATAAAAAATGGATGGATGTCAATCATATGACTAAAGAGTATAAGTATGGGGTTAAATATTTCATCAAATTTTCAAAATATCATGCATTTGACCCTTCTCAAATCTTTTTTATCTATTTACATTATTGTTATTCAAGAGTAATTAGTCTAGAGGGGTTTGAAGAACACTTGATATATCACGAAATAGTTCAAAATTATAAATGTTAGACTAAATATGGGGATAAACTGAATGTAGCTAGTGAATGGGATAACACTACATTTTATGGATCATTTTATATGATTATAATTTTAAACGATGATGAAGAATATATTGAGGATATGATTACAGGTGAAACATTATGTTTTTTATTAGTTTCAAAATTTTACGTAGTTCATTTCTATTTAAAATAATCCAATTATGTTTGTTTAAAAAGATTTTATACTTGAATTTAGTATAAAGAAAATTTATATTGAAAACGGGAAATTTTATGAAAAATAGTTTTTCTTTGTGTTTTGCCTATTTATTTTTAAATAAATTCTCCCACTTTTCAGTTTTTAATTTTAAAAAATGTATTATATATTTGGAATCATTTGGTAAAAATTTAGTAAATAGGACCCTTTTATTTTTTGTCAATATGAATAGTAAACTTATTAATTTTATTACCGTGGTAAAGGGTAAATTGAGTAATTTAGGTTAAAAATAAAATGATAAGATTCATTAAATGACCCAAATTCTAACCTAAATCTTATTTTATGAGTGTATCTTGACCATAATCATCCAACAGTAAAATTTATGACCTTTTGGGGCCACTTGGATGATATTATGACTTTTGAAGTATTTTATTTAATGAAAATTTAAACATGTCACACTCTTATTTTTAATAAGTGTAATATTTCCAATATGGTGTTATCCAGATTATATATTTGAATATAAATATTATTTTTAAATATAAAATATTTATATTCATCATGGTAATTTCTTTTTAATTTTTAGTGATTAAATAATTACCTTAAATGCTTACTCAGCGTTGATTTAGTAATTATTAAATTAATGGAAAAATTAAATAAATTATGTTAAAAATATGAAAATGAATATAATTTGAGATAAATAATGTTATGAAAAATTTATAAATGACCATTACATGTTTGGGATATAATAAAATATTAGGTTTTAATTTAAGATGTTGTTTTGATATTACTAAAGTCAAAGTAATGAATAGTTCCAAAAATTGACATGGTGGATATTTTATAGTAAATAATATTTTTCCAAAAAAACATAAATTTGGAAACTTTAATATTATAAGGTTAAAAATATCATCTATAATACATTTATTGGTCTTTTTCATTTTATATTAACTATATTTACCCTTAAAGAGTAAAAAATCATATTGTTATGATAAGAGTTAAAGAGGATAGAAGCGGGCTAAAACTGAAATATAAGGGTAAAAATATAGTAAAAACATGTATAATATTTATTATATGAGGGGATTTAGATTCAAACTAATCATATATTCTAAATAAATCACTTTATATCTATTTTAATTAAAAATTAATTTATATTAATTTAATATTTTCATAAATGCCAAGAGTGTTCATCAACTCTCTTATAAAAGGGAACCTCTGCTGTAAAGACCCAAAGTATTTCAATGGAAAATTCCCTTCTTATATTTATGTCATAAAAACACAAAATAATGAACTACTAAGTGATAAGTGACCTTTAAACATAATTTTGTCACCCCTATGTTTGGAATTTTAAAAATCTGACATACACGGTTGTGTTCAAGATAGTTTTTGGAGTCTAATAAAACAAAAATAATTTTTGGTGAATAGTAACCTACCCTTATGAATAGTAACCTACCCTTATGAATAGTAATATGACCCTTATGAATAGTAAATAATAGTAACATTACCTATGAATAATAAAATAAAATTTAGACATCTTAGAAAGTGACAATTTGACCTTAATAAACGTTTTTGGTATTTTATAAGTCATAAATAATTAATTATAATTAATTAATTAATTTAAAAGAATATTTATTCCCATTAAATGTATTCATAAATTATTGAATCAATTTCTAATAGTTTTTAGATAATTTTATAATACCCTACGTAATTTTTGAAAGAACTACAAAATCAGTTTTAATTTTAAAAACTGTTCTTTTAAGTAAATTATGATTTTAATTAAACATTAAATTAATAATATTTAGAAAATTATTTTTGAAAAATGGACATCATTTTTGGATTATACATGTCGAAAATTGGTAGGGGTAAATTTTTTGTTTTATTCTAAAATACTTCAATTTTCAGGTGAATAGTAAAAAATACAGTTTTTCGCATAATCGGTGTACACTAAATTGCATCATTAATGATGTAATGATGAAATAAACATTCTAGAACTTTAGTTTCGGCCAAAACATATTAAATTTCATAAATTTTTCCTTTAAATACAATAAATCCAATTCTCAAACCTAAAAAAAACTTTCCAAAGCCTAAAGTCAAAAGGTGATTTCTTAAAGTGTCCCTTTCTCTTTCTTTCACTTTCCTTTTAATAAATTAATGAATTCGAATTATAAAGAAGAGTTAAAGCCTAAAAATAATTTTATTATATTAATATATGATTTAGGATTTCAAAAAACTACTATTACTAGTCTAACCTATGATAAATTATTTTATTTAATATTTTATACCAAAAACACCTCCCTCCTCGTGTATAAATAAGCCATCCCCCTCCTCTTGCCAAACCACACCTCTCAAGCTTCAAGAATTGTCTAAGATCTGCCTAATAATCTCCCCTAGCCCCTTTCCCACGTCCAAGAGCTTTTGGTCTCATCAAAAGACCAAGCGTAGGCCCTTAAGGAGGTTCTCAAGTGAAGGATTCAAGAGGTAATTTCCCTCCCTCTTCTCCTTTAATTTCCTTTCAAGTTCAAGTTCCTTTCTTCATCTCTCCCCACCTATCTTCATCCAAATTGTTTTTTAACTCCAGTATTATACATATAATTTAATATTATTATTCTAATGGTATATTATATCACCCCACAGCCTTTCTCTCTTCCTTTTATTTTATTAAAGAGAACGTTGTTCACGAGGTGTTAAATTTATCACCTTCCAAAACGACATGTTCTCTTCTTCCATTTCTACCTTTAAATCTGGTCATGAAACCATTTTTATGGTTGAAACAAAATATGTTATATGTATTATGTTATATTTTAAGTTCTATAAATAACCCATGTCCATATTACTAAGTGAAAAGTTAAAATGAGTTTGTTGTGATCCAAAAACCGCTCAAATTAACCCAAATAATCTTCATTTAATTCTTATCTAATGGTTCATCCACATGGATCTAATATAACTCATTATAAAATCATTAAAGCTTCTGTAATATCATTAATAACATGTAATATCAGTTCTGGAGGTTTACCCCTGATCTACCCAAACATGAATTTAAGAATACAAGTGGACCGCTCAAGAAAACCCTGAAAACGAACATCCCCGATCAATGTTTTTAAACTCTATAAGTCATCCAAAGGAACATAATATGAAAAAATGAAACCATAATGAACCATATTAATGTATAAAAGGTTCTGTAATTTCTAATTAATGAATATAATGTCATTATATAGGACATTAAAGAGAAGGAGGCATTCGAGTACTAGGTAAGGGGAAATCTCAAACCCAATTTTCTTCCTTCGGGTTCTCCCTATTTCACTCCATTTTTGATATGGTTACTCCTCAAAGATCATTTTTTCGTCATTGAATTTTTTTTCTGGGATATACATGTTTTTCACTGGTTTTTATGTCCATCAAAATGTTTTCCAAAAGAACTCTTCTTTTAAGATCTCACCTTTTACCTCTCATTCAAGGTTGGTGGTCCTTGCATCAAGTATTTTGTTCCTTCTTTCTTTTGGGAACTCAAAGCTTATGAATGTGTTATTATGAGATAAAGCCCATTCCTTTCCATGGGTTATTTATGTACATGTTTGATATATTCTCTATGTGGCAATCATGATAATGATAATGTTATGATGTGACGGGTGCACCCGAAATTATATAGCACTCCAATGCATTGGGTAAAGTGATGAATCTCATGAGTAAATGTGAAATGATGTGTGAACAAGATTATAGCTTGGTTCACAAATATGTGTGGTAGTTAACCCCTAAGACATAATGTTTCATTTTTATGCATTATCACATTTCAAGTCTATTATTTATGCTCCTATCATATTCATGATCTTTTTCCTATGTCATGATTATGATCACCCCATGATATATTGTTCTTATCTATCCTCTTACTGAGCTTTTAGCTCACCCCTTTTGATGTATATCCTCAGGTGGCTACATGTACTAAGGAGAGGACAAGTGCCACTAAGAATCTAGTGAAGAAGAAATTAAATAATTTTTTATGGTTGATGTTGTATTTGTTATGTGTGGTCCTAGTTTTCCCAAGACACTAAACCTTTGGATCCTATATGTGTAATATTATTATGTTGTTTATCTTTGAAATGATGTAATAGTAATGAAATAAAAGGTCGGGTCGCTATAGTTGGTATCAGAGGAAAGGTTTAATTAATTTGGGAATTAGGATTAGTAAACCCTAGAGAAAACCTCTAGCAAGAGAATAAGTACAAATATGTACACAAGAATATTTACCTAAGGATCCCATATGTTATGTTTTTGGTATAATTGTTTAACTGAATAAGTTATTAATGACTTTTTTAGTTATGTTTTGTTCTATCCTTTTATATTTTAGAAATTGGTGGGAACCATGAGAGGTAATGAAGGAGAAGTACCCTCACCTATTTGTGTAAAGTGAAATTTCAAGGGCGAAATTTCTTAAGGGGGGAAGAATGTAACGACCCAAAGTATTTCAATGGAAAATTCCCTTCTTATATTTATGTCATAAAAACACAAAATAATGAACTACTAAGTGATAAGTGACCTTTAAACATAATTTTTTCACCCCTATGTTTGGAATTTAAAAAATCTGACATACACGGTTGTGTTCAAGATAGTTTTTGGAATCTAATGAAACAAAAATAATTTTTGGTGAATAGTAACCTACCCTTATGAATAGTAACCTACCCTTATTAATAGTAACCTACCCTTATGAATAGTAAATAAGAGTAACATTACCTGTGAATAATAAAATAAAATTTAGACATTTTAGAAAGTGACAATTTGACCTTAGTAAACGTTTTTGGTATTTTATAAGTCATAAATAATTAATTATAATTAATTAATTAATTTAAAAGAATATTTATTCCCATTAAATGTATTCATAATGTATTGAATCAATTTCTAATAGTTTTTAGATAATTTTATAAGACCCTACGTAATTTTTGAAAGAACTACAAAATCAGTTTTAATTTTAAAAACTGTTTTTTAAAGTAAATTATGATTTTAATTAAACATTAAATTAATAATATTTAGAAAATTATTTTTGAAAAATGGAAATCATTTTTGGATTATACACATAAAAAATGGTAGGGGTAAATTTTTGGGTTTATTCTGAAATACTTCAATTTTCAGGTGAATAGTAAAAAATACAGTTTTTCACATAATTGGTGTACACTAAATTGCATCATTAATGATGTAATGATGACATAAACATTATAGAACTTTAGTTTCGGCCAAAACATATTAAATTTTATAAAT
Source organism: Viscum album (assembly GCA_963277665.1). Classification (NCBI taxonomy): domain Eukaryota; kingdom Viridiplantae; phylum Streptophyta; class Magnoliopsida; order Santalales; family Viscaceae; genus Viscum; species Viscum album. Next base: position 1,687,673,749 of record OY728146.1, read on the forward strand.
TGTTCCTTGAAATACAATAAATCCAACTCTAAAACCTAAAAAGAACTTTCCAAAGCCTAAATTCAAAAGGTGATTTCTTAAAGTGTCTTATTCTCTTTCTTTCACTTTCCTATTAATAAATTAATGAATTCGAATTATAAAGAATATTTAAATCCTAAAACGAATTTTATTATATTAATATATGATTTATTATGTCAAAAAACTAATATTACAAGTCTAACTTATGATATATTATTTTATTTAATATTTTATACCAAAAACACCTCCCTCCTCATGTATAAATAAGCCCTCCCCCTCCTCTTGCCAAACCACACCTCTCAAGCTTCAATCATTGTCTAAGATCTGCCAAATCATCTCCCCTATCCCCTTCCCCACTTCCAAGAGCTTCTGGTCTCATCAAAAGACCAATTTTAGGCCCTTAAGGAGGTTCTCAAGTGAAGGATTCAAGAGGTAATTTCCCTCCCTCTTCTCCTTTAATTTCCTTTCAAGTTCAAGTTCCTTTCTTGATCTCTCCCCACCTATCTTCATCCAAATTGTTTTATAACTCCAGTATTATACATATAATGTAATATTATGATTCTAATGTTATATTATATTACCCCACAGCCTTTACCTCTTCCTTTTATTTTATTAAAGAGAATGTTGTTCATGAGGTGTTAAATTTATCACCTTCAAAAACGACATGTTCTCTTCTTCCATTTCTACCTTCAAATATGGTCATGAAACCATTTTTTTGGTTGAACCAGAATATTTTATATGTATTATGTTCTATTTTAATTTCTGGAGATAACCATGGCCATATTAATAAGTGAAAAGTTAAAATGAGTTCGTTGTGATCCAAACACCGTTCAAATTAACCCAAATAATCTTCATTTAATTCTTATCTAATGATTCGTCCACATGGATCTACTATAACTCATTATAAAATCATTAAAGCTTCTTTAATATCATTAATAACATTTAAATCAGTTCTGGATCTTTACCCATGATCTACCCAAACATCAATTTAAGAATACAAGTGGACCGCTCAAGAAAACCATGAAAACGAACATCCCCGATCAATGTTTTTAAACTCTATAAGTCATCCAAAGGAATATAATATGAAATAATGAAACCAGAATGAACCATATTAATGTATAAAAGGTTCTGAAATTTCTAATTAATGAATATAATGTCATTATACAGGAAATTAAAGAGAAGGAGGCATTCGAGTACAAGGTAAGGGGAAATCTCGAACCCAATTTTCTTCCTTCGGGTTCTCCCTCTTTCACTCCATTTTTGATATGGTTACTCCTCAAAGATCATTTGTTCATAATTGAATTTTATTTTCTGGGATATACATGTTTGTCACTTGTTTTTATGTCCATCAAAATGTTTTCCAAAATAACTCTTCTTTCAAGATCTCACCTTTTACCTCTCATTCAAGTTTGATGGTTCTTGCATCAAGTATTTTGTTCCCTCTTTCTTTTGGGAACCCAAAGCATATGAATTTTTTATTATGAGATGAAACCCATTCCTTTCCATGGGTTATTTATGTAAATGTTTGATATGTTTTCTATGTGGCAATCATGATAATGATAATGTTATGATGTGACAGGTGCGCCCGGAATTATATAGCACAATATGAATGTTTAAATGTGACAGGTGCGCTCAGAATTATATAGCACTCCAATGCATTGTGTAAAGTGATGAATCTCATGAGTAAATTTGAAATGATGTGTGAACAAGATGATAGCTTGGTTCACAAATATGTGTGGTAGTTAACCACTAAGACATGATGTTTCATTTTTATGCATTGCCACATTTCAAGTCTATTATTTATGCTCCTCTCATGTTCATGATCTTTTTCCTATGTCATGATTATGCTCACCCCATGATATATTGCTCTTATCTATCCTCTTACTGGGCTTTTAGCTCACCCCTTTTGATGTATACCCTCAGGTGGCTACATGTACTAAGGAGAGGACAAGTGCCACTAAGAAGCTAGTGTAGAATAAATTAAATAAATGTTTATGGTTGATGTTGTATTTGTTATGTGTGGTCCTAGTTTTCCCAAGACACTAAACCTTTGGATCCTATATGTTTATACTATTATGTTGTTTATCTTTGAAGTGATGTAATAGTAATGAAAGAAAAGGTCGGGTCGCTATATCTACTCATTTATTCGCACTTAAAAACCAATTGGTTCATCCAATATATACACAAATAATTTAATAGAATCCATCTCTTAATTATAGAGATATTTTTAAGTCATAATAAAAATCTTATAGGTCTTAAGGTGTTATGCAAGGAAGTTTTTTCAAAGAAGAGGTGTAGTTTTTATCTGTATGTTTTAGTTTTGTTTCTCTTACACATCACTCGAATATTATTAAATCATGATAAAATAATAAATATAGTATCTAAAATATACTTATATATTTTTATTTTAGTTTAATGACTTATATCCAAATCCTCTTCCATCAAATGATAAAATAATTCATCGTTCGTGTGTATGGAGGACTACCGTCTTACAAACCGATTTAATTCAATTTTCATCGCCGTCTCTCAATAATAGATATAATGATGAAATTAATGTTTATATATTATATTAATGACATATTTATCATTATAAATATATAACATATCATTTACATTATTACCTTTCTATTCACTAAAAAATGATAACGTCGTTCATGCAAACATGTGGACTAGCACCTCCACAAAGAGATGTGATTGATTTGTTATAACTACATAAAATGGATGATATATATAAAAATATTTGAAGAATTAATATTATATTTATAATATTATTATTAATATGGTAATATAAAATAATTTTTACCTTCTTTCCATAAATATAGTTGAAAAATTGAAACGTTGCTCATGCGTACGTACGGCCTATCGTTGTCATAATTGTACGATAGTTTATTTTTCATAACCATGTTTAATGGATGGAATTAAAAGTTTAATTGATTTATAAAAAGGATAATTATTTCGAGATTATTATTCTATATATTAGGGAATTCTGACCTCTTTGACAATAGTCAACCGACCGTAGTCATTTTGGACTTAAGTACTGAATATCATCAAAACGTTTGAAATAAATTTAAGTGATTAAGTAATTGTATATAACATGTAAATAAGTTATATAAAAGGAATAATAACCTTTAAAAGGGTTCTTAATCAATTAAATAATTGACCTAAGTCTTTTACTTAGGAATATAAATAATATACGAAATAACATATGTGAAAAGTTAGACTTAAGGTGAGGGACTTTCTTTTAAAAATATTCTTTTCCAGTTTCCCTTAAAACTTTATTTTTCATCCATTTCTATAAAATTATTTTAAAAAAATTAAATATTGTTTTTAAAATTATCTTATGATTTTTTGAATTCATTTTAACCCATGTTTTACTTTTTAAACAATTCTTTGAAATTAATCTTTTGTAATTTTCTAAATAAGGTGCTTTGTTTCTTTTCCAGTAAAAATACATAAGGAATTTTTTTTAACTTATACAGCATGAGAATATTTTCCTACAGTCATGACTAATATTTACTTTGAATATTCCTTTACAATTTTATATAGTAATTTTTAAAGAAAATTTTTTCCTCTGTATGTGCGTAGTTTTTCTAAAAATAAGTGATTTCAAAATAAAAAGGTTATTTTCCTTAAGAATGTTTTTATGATGTGAGATTTCAAGATTTATGATTATGTTATGGTTCTTGGGCATTGTTATGAAGATGGGTGGTTCTGTTATAAACCAAGGATGGGTGGTTACATTATTAACCAATTATGCAAGGTTCTGTGATAAACTAATTATGGGTGGTTACATTATAACCTCCAATGCATTGGGTATGTAATTTGACCGTATGGTTTTTCCATATATGAGATAGAGATAACCGATTAGGTTTCTCAAAAAAATAATGAGAGTATACTAAAATATTTATTCCAAGATTCAATGTGATGGTTAATCCATGAGTATCTATGATGGTTACTCTAAGGAAATTTTCAAAATTTAATTGTGGAGGTTTTCCATGAGTAGTTGTAGTGGTTACTCTAATGATACCCAAAGTTTCTAACATATTTTATCTATGTTTGATATGGTTTTTAAAAGTTTTATTTCAAAAAAAAAGTGTGTGTTTTTCTTATATATGTTATTTATTCCATAATATCAAAGAATAATGTGATAATGGTATTTATATTATGGATTTTCATGTTTTTCACTAGACTAAAACTTTTATTTATTTTTATATCCTTTAATAAGATTTTTGGGATCATCCCACATTTTAAAATGTTTTTTCATAGATTTTAAAGGAAAATTAGGGGAAAGTATGAGGTCAAGATGAAAATTGTGAATATTTTTCATGAAAATAAATCATGTTTTATTTTAAAGAGTTTTGTTTGGTGAAAAAAAGGGATACTTAGTATAAGTTTCCACTTTCAATGTATGAGTTTACTATATAAGATTTTGTCCTAATTATCTAAAAAACTAAACCTAAAATATCATTGGGAATGAAATAATGGGAGTTCTAGTTTAAAGATACTATATTATGTGATGTTTAATTTTGGGTACTTATATTGTCCAAATCTATTTAAAAAGTTAAAGATCTTTTCAAAGACACCGTTATATACTGGTTATATTAAATATACAACATTTTTAGCCATACTGAATATATATAATATAAAAGTTGGAAACGAATGGTGTGACACCATCCTTACTAAACTACATTCCCTCTTGAATAATATTATACTAGAAGATAATGAGATTCCTTACCTAAAATATGGTTCTAAAATAATTCTACGTTCAATGGGTTTGATCTATGAAATAATACATGCATGTCTAAATGGTTGTATATTGTTTTTCAATGACCATAAATAACTTAAAAAATTCCCAAATTTTGGTGTGTCTCAATACAATAAAGTTGAATCAATTCCTACAAAATTTTTATGGTATTTTATAATTATTTTAAGGTTTATGTGCCTATATATAAATGAAGAGACTGCAAGGTGATTGACATGGAACACAGATGAAATAAATTAATATGGGAAACTTAATCACCCAAAAAAATATCCTTAGTTAAAGAAAATTATTCTAGAGTATCCTGAATTTTCAAATGAGATGATAAGCCTTCATCTTTCACAATCTACAAATGGAGTGGATCTTTTTGGTGTAAAAAGTTTCACTCACAATACATGTCTAGTTATATTGGTAAATTATAACTTTCCATTTTTCTTATGCATGAAATAGAAATAAATTATGTTTTCTTTGATTATGTCAAGAATTAAACAATAAGGTAATGATATTGATGTTTATTTGTCTCCATTGATCAAATATTTAAAATTAATGTGGTTTTTAAGTTCTATGTTGTATGATGTTTACATAAATGAAGATTTCACATTGCGATTCATATTGTAGAGAATGATAAATGACTTTATTTCTTATGAGAAAAATTAGGATATAGAATTAAAAGAATTCAATGGTGTCCCATTTGTGAATAAGGTACACACTCAGTTAGGTTGAATAATTCCTCAAAGACTGTGCTTCTAGGACATCACAAATTTCTACCTATATGATATAAATACTAATCTTAGATGAAATCATTTTATTAGAATTTAGAATATGGTACAACACTATATCCACTATCTTGTCATTAACTATTTGAGAAAGTAAATGATATAGTCACTGATTTTGTAAAATCTTCATTAAATAATTTTATAAAAGCTATTTGGAAAAATATATCAATTTTTTTTAATTACCTTATTGGAATTGTTTGTATACTATACATTTTATTGATGTCTTGTATGTAGTAAACAATTATGTGATAGTGTCATTAGAACATTACAAAATGAACTCAAAAATATAATGGATGGAATTAAGGATATGTTTAACATGATTGACATGGGGATATAGAAATAATTGGCATTGGTGAATGGTGGGTGGAGGACGTTTCTTCCTCCAGTTTCTTACACTATTTCTAGGAAAGAGAGATGTTAGTTTTTTAACTTCCTAAATGAGTTAAAGGCTCTAGAGTGGTATTCATCAAATATCAAGAATATCTTTTCAATGAGAGATTTAAAGTTAAAGGAATATAAATGAAATTAATTTAATGCTTTGATGAAATATTTAATACTTGTAGATATACATTTCATTTTTCATAACAATTTATATCATACATTAACCAAGATTTGTTTCTTTTTCAAAGCTATATGCAGTAAATTTACAGGCCAAGAAAAATTTCTAAATATAGAAAAGAAAATTAATATCATACTATGTGAATTGGAGGTGTTTATCAAATCATTATTCTTTGATATGATGGATCACTTGGAAGTTACTTGGTTCGATAGATATGGCTATGTGGTTCATTAAATTATAGATGGTTGTACCTCATTGGATGGTATATGAATATTTTGAAAGGGTATGTAAAAAATCAAAGTTATCCAAAAGGTTATATTATAAAGAAATATACTATCAACAAAGCTATTGAATTTTGTACTGAATACTTTTCTGGTGTGGAGAGAATTGATCTACCATAATCTCATCATATCGAGAAATTGGTGGGAGAATGAATTATTAGAATATATATTGTCACAATTACCACTATAGAGAAAGATAAAGATCACCTTTACATTTTATAAAATATTTTAGAGGTTTCATCGTATGTTGAAACCCAAAAATTAATTCCTAGGAATTACAATCCATCAAGGGATGAATTTTGGATATCAAATACACATAATTCAAAGCTTATATGTTGGTTTCAAGACCATATTTTTAGGAATTCAACTGCAAATATAAATTCAATTTCAGAAAAAATTTGATGGCTAGAAAAAGGAATAAGTGTGGATGTATTATATTTTAAGGGCTATGTAATTAATGGTTATACATTCTATATAAAGTAACATGATCAACACAACACCATGAAAAATAGTAGAGTTTCTATTGTGAAATAAGCAATGCATGTATCTGGTACCAAGGAAAAAATCCCATTTACATGAATATGTCGTAATTTGGAATCATCAAAAAATATTATAGTTGGATAATATAACATTCCAAGTGCCAAATTTTTATTTCAAGTTAGTTGATAACAGGATTGTAGTTAAAATAGATGAATTGGGATTGATGAAAGTTGATTTTAGTAAGGAAGAGTACAAGGATGAACTATTTTTAGTGTCATCACAGGTAGTAAAGGTATTTTAATTCCTAGATCCTGTAAAAATAACGTGGTCAGTTGTTATTTTATTGACCAAAACTAATGCAGGGTCAAATTTCAATTAAATTTAGGATGGACCTTTCATTAGGACATCGTAATCATTTCGCAGTGGTTCCAATGTAGATGGGTCTTGTATGTCAAAGGAGAACAAAATGACACAATTTGGATACTCGATATAGGGGTTAAATCCTTTCAACATTTAAATAAAAAAAATAAAGTGTTTAATAATCATCTTAAAGTTTTTTAAACATACATTATGTTACCTCGTAGAGTTCACTACTCCATTTACATAATCTAAAATAAATGTTCAAAAACTTATGTAAATAATGGCTTCTCTATATATTGATGCACCCCTTCCATAGGAATAATAGTTTTCTTCACATGCTGATTCTCCCAATCCATAGGAACAATAGGTTTCTACACATTTAGATGCTACCAAACCTGAGGAATAATATATTGACAATGTTGAAATTGAGTAAATTGTAGAACTTGAACATATTATTTCTAAGAAAAAAAATAGTGTCATAGCATGGTGGTATTAACAAAAAATGTTAAGGTGATAATTCATGGCTTATGGTTTAATTGAATACATATCGAGAGAATATTAATCCCAAAAATTCCATTTTCATTAGTTACATTGGGATCACCACTCAAATGAAGATTTTGATTGATGTAGATATCTGGCACAATGTTGTGCCCGTGATGAATTCACTAATGTGGAAAGTGATTGGGGTAACATTATGATATACTTTTTCTATTTTACTAAAAAATAAGATAATGAAATGTTGATTTACTCTTAATTATCCCTTATATAGTTCATTTATACTAAAATACTATAGAATTAAAATTGTATTAACGGTTCATGGAAATGCTCATAGAGCCTTTTGGAAAATTCCTATGAAGCATCATCATAGGGATGCTAAAGGGAAAGTAAACTTACACCCACTATAGATATATGCACACATTATAAAACAAGAAACACGGAATTCATTTTTTGGCCATCGTGAGGAGGTATTATTTTAGGTATATTTTGATTGGTAATACTTTAATTGGAAATACTTGTGTTAATCACTTTGATTAATAATTATTAATTCATGAAACAAAAATTGAGTGTTGAAAATAACAAGCATGCATCAAAACCAATGTACCCCTACCATAAATAAAGGATGGGGAATGATTTATTAGAAAAAAAATATTTTTATTTTAAATCTATTGTAATATTTTTATGTTTCATGAAAGAAAAACATAATTATATTACTTTTTTGTATGTATATAAATGAATCAAGATCCAAAGTCACTTCTATTCCATGTCATGTGTTATAGAAGGAGGCTCATGTAAATAAAGACAAAATTCTGGAATATTAAAGCACACAAAGATTATAGAAATCATGTTTAAGTATGACATAATAACAAAATTGATTTAACTGGTATAATATAATAATGAATACTTATTTTTCTATATTTTTTATCTGATTCATTCATAAGAATCCTCATCAATGGTACCCAATGAACAACTAATTTCAATGGAATTAAAGATGCTAGAACAATATATTTGTATCAGAGGTGCAGGTTTTGGAGTGTTTCCTCAAACATAATTTGAGAAAAAAATATCATAAGAAGATAAAGATAAGAAAATGGATGAGATACATGCATGAGTAAATTTTTTAGAAGAAAACCCTAATTGGTAGTCTGATTTGAAATAGAATGTTATGGAAATGAATCAAAAATAATAAACAACATAAAAATAACCACTAAATTAAAATAAACCCCCAATAGATTTGAGTAAAGCCATTCCCCTTAAAGGTATATCTTACTAGAGGTAATCAATTTTTCCACAACTATTTTTATAAAATATGAATCAGTAAGATATTGATTCCTTCCATGTACTAATATTATATAGGTTGAAATTGATTGTGATTTATATCTATCATCACCCTCCCATTTCCTTTTTATGATCATTATAGTGTAAATTATCCAAGGAGATATTTTACACAACAAATAGATTCCAAAAGATCATGTGAGAGTTGGAATTCACATAGATCATGAGCCAAGTACCGAGCTACCTATTCCCCTTGATGATCTAGATTCATAACTGGTTGAACTTGTTATTGGAAATTTCTTATCATTGTCCTTTGATATTATAAAAATACATGTCGACAACATGGTATGTCATTTCCAATTTATTTTTATGAGAATCCATAAAAATGATGAAAAAGGCATAAACTAAGGAATTTTATTACAGATAAAGAAATGGAAGGGTAAACATAAGATTGAATCAAAACAACCTAAAGGAACAACCAATCAATAAAAATGACCTTTATATATTACCATTACCCTGCTAGTCCAACTGTTGTATTTATTAATATTACATTTTCATGCAGATATAACATTTAAAATGGAAATACGACTATCATTGATATTTAAGAACAAATATATGGAGATTTAATTACAAACTATCTTGGTCATGAAAATATAAATGAAATCCTAAAGCATTCATGGTTGGGAGTCTCAGTTGTAAATGTATACATGAGATGGGTTTTCATAATCTGTTCTCCAATAGTTGAGGTACTATGATAATTATAGTAAAATAATATTTATATTTTTTTCTAGGTGTATATTTCAATACTATTTGAAGGTAAATCATTCCAAACAAAAAAATTGACTCATTAGTCCTCACATCAATTCTACGTAAAAAAGGCTATTAAAAGAAAATGAATATTTAAAAATACTGGGCCAACATGCCACAATATTTGAAAAGAAACTTATAGATGATAAAAAGTTTTTAATACCCATGATTAAAGGTTAAATATATACAATCTAATGAAATATACCAATAAGGATAATTGTATCCCTAAGAGGGGGAGGGGTGAATTTCGAGAGAATCTTGAATTTTGTTAACATTTCTCAACTCTTATCATTTATTCTCGATCCTTTTCAAATATTCTAAAAACTTCAACTCTCTTCTGAGTTTATTTATAAACATTAGTCTGATTCTAATTTCTTCAATACCATTTCTCTATTACGATGCTCTATTCCAATTTCATGTATTAAGAAATAGATAGATTTACTCTTCTTAGCTAACCTAAATTTGATTATGATTCTCCTTTCTGGTTTACATTACAATTTTACTCATTATAATGAAAGAAAATGTAAAATAATATGTTATTATTCTTCATCTCTCTTGAACCACTTAGAATAAAATTTGAATTTATTTTTGTATTGACCACCATACTATTTTCTATATCATTGGTCCCAAAAAATACCATCGAAAAAAATATTCCTTTGATTATTATGATGGTATACCTAGTTCTCTGGACTGGTATCATTATCTTCAAGTATAGAAACTTGTTTCTATTCTAAATACAATACCAATTATTCTTTTGTGCACAAACAATTCTTCCTCTGATGAATATGAGGGTATACCAAATACGATGGATCGGTATTCAGCAACTTTGACTTTAGAAACTTCCTTCATTCACAAATTTCTACTTGTATTATGACTTCCTTTATGACATTGAATACGTTTAAGATCAGATATAGAATCATATTACTTTTATTGGAAAGTATTGTAACTTTCTATTCCTCCAGCAACATCTTTCTTTCCTACTCATCCGGAATATGATTGACATGATTACGATTTGACTGAATATGATTGGCAGGTTCTCTTTTACTCCCCCTTTATTTCATCAAGATTTCATCACAAGTTTTTCACCTTAATTATGATTTATGGTAACTACAAGATCATAAAAGAATCATCACATTTTTATCATAGTCATACAGACTGTGATTCTAGATTTAGTGTGAATCCAATGATCCTTTTCTTCTAGCTATCTTCTCCAGAATAATATTAGATTTTTCAAGTATTGTGAGTCCAATTTCTTGAATATTATGGTCAGTCCAATTTTTTCCACATACAAAGTGAGGTGATTTATTTTCTCCTTTAACTTCTATGAAAACAAAAGATAATACTTAGGAAAGAACAAACTTCTTAAACTTCTTGAAACCTTTTTCATCTAACTTATTCCCAACAATATCGCCCTTTAGAATCTATTGTCAAACAAGATTTATAAATTACTAAAATTTATATCCTCAAGAAATGGATTACTTATCAACAATTATAATCTATAATGATCTAACACATTTTAGAAAACAAGAATAATTGATTTCAAAACCATGTCTTTCAAAAGTAGTGATTATGAAACCTCTTAAACTTTTCTTCACAAATTTCTTCCTTATATTTATCCACTTCTTAAACTTCCCTGGAATATAAAAATTTTGTTTCCTACAACCACTCCAACAAATAGTTAGAATAATTCATAGACATAAAATTTTAAATTCACTATTTACCCATAACTCCCCCTTTCTATAAGCTTCTATAAGGATATATTTGTGAAAAAAAATATCCCCCTTGAAAACACTATCCAAATGTTAGATGATACAGGGCAAAAAAAAATAATTCAACCTTGATGAGAGATAGGTTGGATGCCCATGTTCAACCTCAATTTAGAGAAAGCTTCCTTTGGTAAAGGTTTTGTGAAAATGATGGAGAATTGTTCCAATATAGGAACATACTCCGACTTCAATTAATTCTTCTCCATATTCTGTTTGATGAAATGATATTTTATATCTATATTTTTTTAATGAGAATATTGAATTGGATTCCTGGTGAGATTTATTGCACTTTGATTATCACAACCCAAGAGAAAGGGTAGATTTAATTCAACATATAAATATTCTAACTGAGTTTTCATCCACATAAGTTAGGTAGAAACTTGAGTAGCAGTAACATACTCAGCTTCAATTGTACTAAGATTTAATGAATTGTGATTCTTTTTATGGTAACTAACACAACTTTTTCCTATAAATAATACTCCACCATATTTGGATCTTCAATCATCAAAATTACCTACCCAATCAGCATCTAAATACCTAAATAAGTCAATACTTTCTGAGCTATCATACCTAATTCTGAATTTTTTTCCTTTTATATATCTCATAATTCTTTTTCCATCCATCCAATGTGATTATTTTAGAGAACTTTTAAATCTTTCATATAAGGTAACGGCATAAAAAATGCCAGGTATTAAGGTAGTCAAATAGAACAAACATCCAATCATCTTTCGAAACTCTTTCTGATCAACTGTATTTCCTTCTCTATCTTTACTCAACTTGGTTCACCTGAAAATTAGTGTGGAAATAGGTTTTGTTTTTTTCATGCCAAACTTATTAAGAATTTCCTTAGCATACTTTTCTTGAGAAATAAAAATGTGTTTTTTCTTTTGTAAATTTTTTAACCCATGAAAGTATTTCATTACTCCCAGTATGGACGTCTCAAATAGCTGTTTCATTTATTTATTAAATCTTTCAAAACTTCTTTAATTATTACCTATAAAGATTATTTCATCGACATAAACAATTATAATGAGAGAAAACTCCTGAATTTCTTTGATTTCATTTTTTGAAATTCATCTTCCTCAAGAAATTATCTAATTTGAAATACCATGATCTCAAAGCTTGTTTTAGTCCATACAAATATTTATTCAACCTATACACATAACATTAATATTTCCCAATAATAAATCCACAAGTTTGTTCAATGTAAACTTCCTCATCAATATCACCATTCAAGAATGCATATTACACATCCATTTATAAAATTTTATAACTTCATTCTTCAGAAATAGAAATAAATATTCTAATAGTTTCTAATCTTTCCACTGGAAAAAAAGTTTCATCAAAATCAAAATCTTCAATTTTTTAATACCATTTTCAAAAAAGTATTTCTTTTCTCCTTATCACTTCACCTTCTTCATTCAGCTTGTTCCAGAAAACCCACTTTTTTGTTATTTGTCTTAGGTACAAGTTCACATGTATCATTCTTCTCTATCAGATCTAGTACTTCATTCATAGCCTGAATCCATTCTAGATATTCAAAATCTTCATCAAAATATTTAAATTCCACTTTTGAATATAAATAAGTGTGTGTAATGGTATTTAATGTTCTTCTTGTTTGTACGTTCTGATGTTGATCACCAATAATGTTTTAAGATTCTACTTGCTTCTCCAGCCTAGGATGATATTTTCAGGTATCTTCCTCATCACTAGAAATATCTGAGTCTGATTCTTCTTCTTGAGCAGGGTTACAATTGTCTGTATCCTTATCATAATTGTTAAGAAATGTTTCCCTATCCTAGTAAACTTCCTTATCTGCATGAGTCTATTTATCTTCCTTTACATTTTCAATAAATTTCACATCACAAGAATCAATATTTATTCCTATATTTTATTGAAACATCTATATCCTCTTCCTTATGGAGCATATCTAATAAAAATTCCATCTTTGCCTTTCTGCTCAAAATTTCCCAAGTTTCCACCTTTCTTCTTTATAATACATAGACTTCCAAAAACTCTTAAGTGTTTAAAACTTGGATTTCTTCCGTAAAATAATTCATATGGATTCATATCAAAACATTTCTTATGGAAGCATTGGTTTTTTATAAAAATAGTAGTGCTCATGGATTGTCTCCAATATGATGAGAAAGATCATGTTCAAGTAACATAGTTCTTTTCCATTTCCACTAAACTTCTATTCTTAATTTCAACAAACCCTCTTTGTTGAGGAGTGTATGGGGAACTATACTCATGCCTAATTCGATGCTTATCAATATAAAATTCAAATTATTCACTTTAATATTCACCAACATTGTCAATTCTCAACTTATTTATTGAATACTCACATTCTTTCTTATATTTCCCCCTAAAAATTTCAAACATTTTTATAGACTCTGATTTATGTTTTGTATAAATAATACAAGTAATGAGTTTAAATTAATCAATTAAAGTTATGTCATACTTATATCCATTCATTTATTTTTTTCATTGTCTCATAGATATTGGAATGGATAAGTTCCAGTGGTTGTCTTGAACAAATATCAACATTATAATGCACTGAATTTATAATCTTTCTTTCTGACAGATAGTGCAACACCAATCTCTTCTTTTTGGTAAATCAGGAATATCAAGAACACTATCTTGCTTTGATAACTTGATTAAGTTTATATAACACATTTTTCCCATAATTTTATGCCAAAATTTATTCTCTTCAACCATACTCAAGAAACAAGAGTTTTATATTTCACCAACTTGAAACAAGTTTCCATTGGTACGTTGGCCTCTTGTAACTATATTTCCATTTTTCTCACTTTTCACAACAAATACATCCTTCCGGAAATTAACTTTTTTACCTTCATCACACAATTTTAAAACACTCAGTATGTTATGTTTTAGTAAATCAACATATAAATATTTCTTGGATTTCAATTTTTCTTTCCTAGTGATAGCTGATCCAACACCTTTGATTCTTAGTGATTCAGCCACAGTTAATTATTTGAAATCTTTTAAATTCTTCAAAACTCTCAGATATCCTATCATATGAGAAGAACACCCACTATAAAGAATCCAAGGTCATTCTACTTTTATAACTTTCAAAACAATTTTAAGAATAAGAGATTTTTCTTCTCCCTTTTCTTTATTCAACTCTAGATTCTGAGAATTATTAAGAAACTTTTGTTGTGCTGGTAACTAAACAAGACAACCGTTAGCAAGATTCCCTAGTTTTTCACATATTTCAAAAATAGTTTCCAGGGGTTGTAACTTATTTTTAATTCCTATACCACCATTCTTATATTTCATTAAAACTTTATTTTCAGATTTATTCTTTTTTAGTGGATTAACTCCCCCTAAACCTATGCTTTTCATAACCTGTTGAATAAAAGTAATTTTTTTAGTTGAACCAATATATATTTTCTATGTGTATGAATCCACCACAATACCAGCAGTAGCCATTGAAAGAATATTTGCCTCTAAAATTTCTATACTGACCAAAATTGTGAGCATGTTCTCAGAAATCTTCTTGATTTTCGTATCTAAATCACCTACCTTCGTATTATCAATCCGAATATTATTTTTTAGATCGATTTAATTTCCATATTTAACATTATCAAAAAATTTACAAACCTTTTTGGATTATGAATTTTTAGAAACATTTTCATACTCAGGGTATTTTGAAACTTCTGAATCATCCACTTTGTTAATCTTAGACACATATATAAACTTCATATCTTTATTCTCTTTAGAAAAAATTACATCTTTATTATCATAATTTAAAGCTAACTTTTTTTATCCTTCTTAGGTTCCTTCCTATAGGAACTTTATCTAGCTTTAGAGATAAAGTTTTTTAAAAAAAATATCTTTGGTCATCTTTAGAAAAATTTTATTGTACAAGTTCCAAATCTTCTTTTTTTTCCTTCAGCTTCACTTCTAGATGCTCATTATAATTTTTTTCTTCCTCATGATATTTTTTCAAAATCATCAATCTCCACCAACATTTTTTTATTCTCTTATAAAAAAATTATTGATTTTTTGTTGAGGAACATTCCCATTTCAACTTCTTGTTTTGTTATTCAAGCCTTATAATGTTTCTCAGGCATTCTTTTGTCTCTTCTTTCAAATGAAATTCAAGTTGAGTTTCTTATTAATCGGAACTACTGCTTATGAATTCTTCATCTTTCACTATTTAAATAAATGTATTCTTACCAACATAGTCAATAGATATTTCATATTCATCTTCACTAACTTATTCTTCTTCATCTTTATATAAGAAACATATTATTTTGGATTTGGATAGTTTTTTATATTTCGCTATGGAATACATCTTTCCTTTATCATTCTGCTAATTCCATGACCTTCTTATCCTTCTTTCATCTTCATCACTATTTTATTAATTCTTTCTTCATGGACAATTTTCCACAAAATTCACCATAGCTCCACATTCAAAAACATTTAATGGAAGTTTTCCCTTGTATTTACCAGTACCTCTTCTCGCATTTATAGAAAGAATAGATAAAATTTCATCAAGATTTTTACATACCACATTTTTATAATTAGAATCACCAGATTCTTATTTAACAAAAATATTCTTTGAATTCTCTTTCTTTGAAGCCTTTAAAGGAATTTCTATATCAACTTTTTTTTAATTTTCATAACTTTCACCCTTATCATTTCATAAGTGATGAGAGTTCTATACAAATCATATAGAGATAGTGTTTCAAGATCTTTATCTTCCAATGAAGAAAGTTTAGCATCAAACTTATTTGGAAGGATTATCAAGATATTTTCAATAATTGAAGAATATTATAATATCTCACCAAGAAATCTAATAGTATTGACAATATCATTTACCTTGGTAAAGAAGTCCCCAACGGATTCAAACTCTTCTATTTTTAAATCTGCATACTTCAGCCTCCAGATTTGTAATTTTTTCTTCTTCTCTTTTGTATTTCCTTCATATATGTTTTTCAGCTTATCCCATAAACATTTAGATTTGGAAACACCATTCACTCTTAAGAATTCACTTTCAGAAATTGATGATAATAAAGTATTCTTGGCCTTTCTATCATTCTCAAGATTCTTCTTATCAACATATGTAAGAGGAACTTTTTTATCAATAGGAGGAAACCCATTTATTTCAGATTTAAGAACATCATATCCAAGAGACGTAGGATAAGGTGGCATTATATCTTTCCAAATATGATAATTCTTACCATCTAAAACTGAAATACATTTACTATTCACACAATTTAGATTCTCTATAACAACTTCTCTTTAAAACTTCAGTAAAGAATAAATGAATGGAACCTCCCTCTAATACCAATTGAAATTTTCTAGTTAGGATAATTGTATCACTGAGAGGGGGGAGGGTGAATCAGTGATATATTTTTCTATTATATTTCCCTTCTTATTAAAAAACTTTTTCCACTGGTTAAATATTAATTTACTTGCTGAAAAAAAATTAAACACGCATCCACATGAACACAAGTATTTACAAGGTTCACTATTCAATAAGAATAGCTATGTCATTTGTATGGTTTGGAAATGATCTAATACCACACAATCCACTGGAAAAAATAATAATTTTGTATGGAATACAATGAGTAGAATATTCCCTTTCAATCATGTAGAACTATATAAAAAATTCAATAGTGTGTGTGATCATTTTAGCACAAATTATGTAATTCAATGTTTTTGTAACAGACATGTTATGGTTCTTCTTTATCAACTTTTAAAAATATAAAATTTCAAAAAAATGTTCACTTTTTTACCAAAAAGCTGGTAATAACTTCTTGGACTTTTTAATAAAACTCAATCTGATTTCCCAGTCAAATTCATCCAATTTGATTGCTTAATATGGAGAAGATAACTCTATTATAATATTATTGAGAAAATTCTGGGACAATACTCTCTGAGTTTGGAAATCCCAATATGATAATTATTCTCAATGCAATAATTAGCTGAATACGACAATTAGTTGAATATGTTTCATTACTGTATCTTCTCCTTTAACTTATATTCGTCTTGGTTTCTTCAAGTAAAATAATTCATAAACCACTTCTTCTTTCTATAAATCCTTCAGTGCTACACCTTCTCTCTACTTATCTAAATATAACTTCAGTCAGAAAAGTAAAATGTAATTTTCACCTATCATACTATCCCCAAAAGTTGTTTGGGTTGGATTTCGGAAATATTCCCCGCCCCACCAAATTACCTAAATTTTCATGTTTCCTTGAATTTCGTGTTCATATTGACTTTCTTCAATGTTTCTCAACTCTTCTCATTTCTTATCGATCTTTATCTAATCTTCTAAAAACTTCATCTCTCTTTTGAATTTCATTACAAACATTAGTCTAATTCTGATTTTCTCAATAATATTTCTCTATTATGATGATTCTTACAAATTGCATGTATGAAGAAATAGACATATTTACTCTTCTTAGAAAACCTCAATCTGATTTTGATTCTCCTTTCTGATTTTCATTACGATTTTCCTCATTATGATGAAATAAAATGTAAAACAATATATTCTTCTTCTTCTTTTCTCTTAACCCACTTGGAATACAATTTGAATTTATTTTGGTATTGACCACCAAATTATTTTATTTATCATTGGTCCCAAAAACTCCAATTGAAAGAAAATCTTCCTTTGATTATTATGATGGTATACCGAGTCTGATAAACCGGTATCAAAAAAAATCAACTGTAAAAACTTCTTCCTCTTCTGAATATGATACCAATGATTCATTTTTATACAAAAAATCATGCATCTAATGAATATGATGGTACACTAAATACGATGAATCGGTATTTATAAACTTTGACTTCAACAACTTCCTTTATTTAGAAACTTTTCTTTGTATTAGCACTTCCATCATGACTTTGAATACATTGAAGATTAGTTTTAGCAGGGTATGACTTTTGGTGGAAAGTATTGTAACTTTCTATTCCTCCAGTAACATATTTCTTTCTTATTCAGATGGATTGTGAATGACATGATTATGATCAAACTGGATATGGTTGGAAGCATCTCTTTCACTCCCCCTTTCTTTCATCAATCTTTCATCACAAGTTTTACACCATACTAATGATTTATGAGAACTCCAAAATTATCAAATCATCGTCACGTTTTTATCTTAGTCATATAGACTCTGATTCTTACCCATTATGATCAAACCTTTCATTCTGGATTCATTTTAAACCAAATAAATCTTTTCTTCCAGCTAGTTTCTTCTAAATATGATGGACTTTTTCATGTATTATGAGTCTGATTTCTTTAATATAATGGTCATTCCTATTTTCAAAAAATAAAAATTGAGGTGATTTCTTTTCTCTTTTAACTTCCTCAAAAAAAAAGACAATACTCGTCAAAGAAAAAACTTCTTCAAATTTTAGAAACCTTCTCCATCTAAATTTGTCCCAACATCTAATTATATCAAATATAATTTAATTTATTTAATCACTTATTCCTTTTTATTTTTTTAGGGTGCATTAGTTGCTCATTTCAATCAATTTGGATACTCCAAAGATTTATTTTTTGGATTTAGTGCATGAATTATCGATAAATCAACCAAAGATGATGATTCTTTTTAAATTGTAACACACTACATTCAATATTTTACAAATAAACTTCAATTTATACATGTTATATTATGTTTTAATAAAAAATATTATTATAGGTTGGTGTTTAAGTATCATCAAAATATTGATATGAGTATGGTTCATGAGCACAAGAATCCTATAAATTTCTAAAACTAGATAAGTATTCGGGTATATATAATAAAATTTCACGATCAAAGCATATATCAAAAAAATTAATTATTTTTCTCAACATTTATACAATTTCTAAAAAAAATATAAAATATTTTGGTTATTAAATTTTCAAATTTATGAAATATATCACATTCCATCAAAAAACTAACATCCCCAAATAGGTATTTCTAATCATAATTACAATTTCATTTAAAATTATTTCTAATCATTTGTTTATTTATATTTTTATATTACTACTAGGAATTTCAACTATCCACATATTCAAAAGAAGAAACCGATTTTTTTAGAAATGAGTGGGTAGAATACAGTGTCAGAATGTATACAGATATTATGAATAGGTGAATTCCTATTACTTATTTATTTGTTTTTCTCATCATTATATCTAATTTTTTTAGATAATTTTATCACTTTTATCTACTGCTTATTTAGTTTATTTTCATTGGTATCATGAATAAATGACTTCATTAATAATTTAATTTTCTCCAACCATTTTATGATATAAAGTGTAAAAAATACTTATAGAAAAATAAATTTTTGACAAATTCTTTGAAAAGGATGATTCACTTTGATACTATTTTTTCTTCACATAAATCCATTTGTTTGTTATTTTATCTGTTTATGTTCAATAGTATGTCTTTTCAGTTTTCAAATGACTCAAAGTGCATTTTTTTAGTTTACAAATGACATTTTCGTTAAAAATAATATTTACTCACTGAAAACCAATAAAATGCACTCAGGTTATCTTGATACTTTAGGAAAATAATACATAAGTAATTGGTAACTTGTAGGAATTATCCACATGTCAATCCATCACATGATATACTTGTTATGACTCAAAGTGTATGTTTTCATTTTAAAAGTAACATGTTAGTTCAAAACATGATTCACTCCTTGAAAATTGAGAAAATACATTTATATTATCTTGATAATTTAGTAAAATTATTGATAATTTATTTTTTAATGTGCAGGAATAAAATACAAGTCAATTTAACGTACTGTGTGGCCGGTATGATTAAAAGAGCATGCTTTTATTTAAAAGTGATTTTTTATTTCAAAACACATTTCACTCTCTAATAACCATCAAAACATTATTATATTGTCTTGATTATTTAGGAAAATATTTCATAATCCATTTATGATGTATAAGAATTAGTCTCACATGAATATGACATGTGGTGTGGCTGGTATGATTGAAAGTATGTCGTTTTATTTAAAAGTGACATTTTAGTTCAAAACATGCATCACTCACTAAAAACTTATAAAACACAATAATATTACCTTTATACTATAGTAAAATTATCCATAAATAACTTTTGACATGTAGTAATCAAAAAAATCAGTATGACACATGATGTTCCTGATATGACTCAAAGTGCATGTTTTTAGTTTGAAAATGGCATTTTAGTTCAAAACATATATCCCTCACTAAAAACCAAGAAAACACACTTTTATGGTTTTTATACTTTAGAAAAATGACCCATACATTATTTTTGAAATGTAGGAATCAGTCATGCATCAATATGACTCACAATGTGCCTGGTATGACTCAAAATGTGTGTTTTTAGTTTAATTATAATTTTGTTTTTAAAAATGATTTGTTCACTAAAAACAAAGCAAACACATTTTTATTGTCTTGATATTTTAGTAAAATGATCTATAATTCATTTGTGACATATATGAATTGGCTACAACTTAATCTGACACATGGTGTGCCCTGTAACACCCCAATATTTTACAGTATGTCTCTTATTAAATAAATTGAATTTATTCAGTAGCTCACATTGTACTCAACACCATTATAAGCTTATTATATACAAAATAATGACTTGGCTTGCGTTACACGCAAGGTAGGGTTTTATCAAACAAAAATATATTATTAAAATATTTTTCTTTAATATAATAAGATATAACATAGTCTGTTTGCTTGAAATTATTAATAATATTAACTAACTTATGAAAGTATATAGTTTAATTCATTGGTTACAAATTAATTAGAAATGAATATAGGAACCAATGGAATATATAGAAAATGTTTTTATAGAGAACTATTTTTATGTTCACAATGTCATTTTATCCTAATAAATTAAATTAATTACGATTATAGAATTATACTAATGAAATATATATATTATATATTCAATAAAATATATTTTATATTCATATAATATATTTGATAAGCATAAGATAAGAACAAACCCAATATTACAAATAAAACCCAATATTTTTTATAAAAATAGTTTTACCGCATTTTAATAGAGAACCCATTTTAAATTAAATTTTTGACACTTTTATATATTATATTTAAAAAAATAAACTTCTTCTTTTAAATTGGAATATTAAATTTAATTTATCTAAATTTTTGGAATTTTTCTGATAAGTTTCATGTTTTGATGAACAGTGAAAATACTAAATTTTAATTGAAAAAAATTGTTTTAATCAAAATAATTCATAGTGTTAAATCATATTATTAAATGGTTTTAAAGTATATATAGATTATTTATTTATCATTTAATATAATTTAGATCATTGGAAAAAAATTTACATTGAATTTAAATATAAAAATGTTTCAATATTTTTCATGTTTAAACTTTAATAACTCGTTTTCCCACCCCATCAAGGAGATTAGTTTTAAATTGATTACTTCAAATTCTGTGATTTTAATTTTAAAAAATGGATTTCATATTTGGAATCAGTAATTCCAAATTATGTAAATATATTTATTTTATTTTTGGTCATATGAATTGTAAAATTTAGAAATATTTTAATTATCATGGTTAAGGGTAAATTAGGTAATTATGGGTAAAAATAATATTATAAAATTACCCTAAAACTTATCCTAATTTAATTTGATTAGTGGGTTTAGAACAAAATAATCCTTCGGAATAAATTATACCCTTTTTAATACACTTTTATGACAATTAGAAATTTATTTTATTTTATTTAAAGATAAGTTAAAATAGAATACTCGTGTTTTTAATAAGTATTACATTTTTAATACATGGTTATATAGAAGATAAATTCAAATATAAATTTTAATTTTAAATATAATATATTTATATTCATAATTATATTTTAATTTTAATTTTTATAGAAGAAATAAGTTAATTAAAGTCTTTCGTAATAATGATGTAGTAATAGTTTAATTAACAGAAATATCAAATAAATGATATTAAAAATATTAAAATAAATGTAATTTTACATAATTAATGACATAAAAAATTTCATCTATAATTATACATTTTGTTGATATATTAGGAGTTTTTTTTTTAATTTATCATGTTTTTATAATATTTTTAAAATGAAAACTATTTAATATTATCAAAATTGACATAAATGATACTTTAAAATAAATGATATTTCAATAAATGATATAAAATTAATAAAAATATAAAATTAGTCCAAATAATTATAATAATGTTAAATATATCATAAATTATCCATTTTTGGTTCATTTTTCATTTTATAGTAACTATATTCACCCTAAAGTGTTAAAAGCCGGTAAGAGTTAAAGGGTTTAACTATGGGTTAAATCCAAAATATAAGGTTAATATTGTGACCTAAATGTGTCAAAAAATACTTTTTTGAGATTATTTAGACCCATAATCATATTATATTTGAAATAAATTATTTTTTATCCATTTTAAAATTAAAAAATAATTTATATTAATTTAATATTTTGATAGTTTCCTAAAGTACCCCTCACCTCAATTATAAAAGGGCTTCTACTAACTCACTTTCTTACACAACTTTGATCCGTATGGATTGACCAAACCTTGCACATTTCCAATATAAACTTTCCTATACACATCTTAGAGGTTTTGGTCTTCTCAAAAGACCAACCCTATTGTCCCTAAGAGGAGATCCCAAGGGGGGTCTCTAAAGAAGAGGTAATCGTCTTTACCGACTCCTTCAAGTTCATTTCTTTTTCTACTTCATCTTCATGTGTTTTTTCCATTATAAATTAATAAAATCATTATAATATATATTATGATATGTTATTATGATTATGGAACAACCATATTCTTCCTTTTATCCATCCTATGAAAAATGAAATCACCACACATGTGTATGTATGGTCTACCGTCTCCACGTCATGGTGTAATCTATTTTTCATCATCACTTTATTTGGATGGGTATAATGGTTAATATAATAGATATAAATAATAAATATTACATGATATATATTATTTATAATTAATATACCATCTAATTTCTTACCCTTTTACCATTGTGGGAATTATATCGTCGGTCGTGCGTACGTACGGCCTATCGTCGCCACGATGTGATGAGATTCATATTCCATGTTAACCATTCAAGAATGATTATAAAAATGAATATAATGAATAAATATGAAATATATTACATAATAATACTAATAGGATATATATATATATATACACACACATCATTTACCTTCTTCCACTCATTATGATAAGAAAACGGAAATAGCATTCATGCGTACGTACGACTTACCATCTCCATGAATGGTCTATTCCATTTCATATATATATCTTATATATATTTATATATATATATATATATCATGTTTTACATTATGTAAGTAATTAAATCGTGATTTAATTAATAGTATCAAGAATAAAAAGGCAAAATAAGTATGATAAACAAAGTAGTTATTACCCAAAACATTGCTTTAAATTAGAATTGTTAATAAACAGGAAATATAAATTCATAAATGAAGTATATATTATATCATAAATATTATTTAATAATATGTTTAAAACCAATATACATAATTTTCAGACACGTGCAAAGGTAATCAGGCCTATGGAAATCATACTTAAGGTAAGGTTTAACTTTGCAATCTCATTATTATTCAGGATTGTTTATATGTAAGTATCTACTGGGTAATATTTATCATCCATGTACATGCTTCTGAAAAAATCAAAAATATATTTACTATAATCCTACAAATCTTTAAAGTCTTTTACCCAAGTTTTACTTTTTATTAAATGGTTTAAAATGAATCTTTTTTTCATTTTCCAAATGATGTACTTTATGGATTTTTCGACTGAAGGAATGTTTGTTTTTAACATATGTGGTGTGAGCATATTTTTTTCATTATGACATCTTAACATCTTAAAGCTTACCTTGCAATATTACAAGGTTATTTTCAAAGGGAATTTTTTCTTTTATAATTTAACGGCTTTTAAATAAATGATTTCAAAGTAAAAAATGGGTATTTCCCTCGCGATATTTTTTCATAATTTTATTAGAATATTTTCATCTATATAAAAATCATTTATTGGATATTATACTTGATTTAGCTTGATTTATTATGATATAATTTACCATATTTCATTGAATGGTTTATGATTTAGTTTGACAGTGGATATTTTCATCTATGACAACATCCTTTGTTGGATCTTATGCTTAATTGAGGTTGATCTCTTATGATATCATTTACCATATTTCGTTGAATGGTTTATGATTTAGTTTTACTATGGATGTGATATTTTTATACCATTCATGGTTTATGTTTTAAGTATTTCTATTTCATTTTCTAATTTTAATACGAATTTTTATATTGACTATGATTCATCACCCCTTTCATATGAGGAATTCATTGGACTTAGTAAGTGATGTTCGGGGCCTTCTATAGCCCCTCGATGCATCGGTAGGTCTAATAAGACAAACTAGTTTGGGTTTTTACCAATTTATGTATGGTGTATTGGAAGAAGCCTTGAATGTATGTTTATGATATCTGGAATTATTAATTCCCTCATTATGAGATTAGTTATTGATTTTCCATGTGATTATTCAACTATTAGAATATTCATGATTAAATTTCTTTATCATCTGGTTATTTATATGGAATTATTTGATTATCTTTAATTACTACCATATTATTCTCAGGTTATTGATTAAATGGTAAGTGTTTAAGTTAATCATCATGACATAATTGTTTATACTTGTTTTTGATAGCTTTCGTTGTATGTATACCCTTTCTGAGCATCTAATCTCACCTATTTCTTATGTTTTATTTTTCTTAGGATACCAAGAAGTGTTTTATGAATGATATATAGGATTATTCTAGGAGAATAATGACATTATCAATAGATTTTCTATATTATATTTTACATTTAAAGTTGTGATATAAGGTTAATATATGTAATCTGGCTTCCAAAACTTCTATATTGGTTAGTCCTTTGGGATTTGAGTCTTTTATTTATGCCAATTTAATAAAGTAAGGCACCAGCTATGGGATATTAGGTTCAGGTTTGTTACATTCCTAATATATCACAAAGTGTAAATTTTCACTTTAAAATTGACCATTTAGTTTAAAATATATATCTCATACTTAAAATTGAGAAAACACACTTGGATTTCCTTGATACTTTAGGGAAAAAACCATAAGTCGTTTTCTATTTGTAAGAATCAGTCACACATCAATCTAATGCATTGTGGGCTCAGTATGATTGAAATTGTGTGTTTTGATTTAAAATAAATATTTTAATTTTAAAACACACATCACATACCCAAGGCTAATAAAACATTTTTTGGATAGTCTTTATACTTTAAGAAAATGATTTATAAATTATTTTTGACATGTTGGAATAAACCAAACATTAATCTCACCTACGGTGTGCCTAGTATGACTCAAAGTGCATGTTTTCAGTTTCAAAATAATATTTTATTTCAAAACATACATTAATTACTAAAAACCATGAAAACACACTTGTATTATATTGATAATTTAGGAAAATGATCCACAATGAATTTATGACATATAAGAATCAAATGTACATAAATCTGATACATGGTGCTTCTGGTATGACTAAAAGTTTGTATTTTATTTAGAATCAGTATATTATTACAAAACTAACTTCACAAACTCAAAATTGAGAAAACACAGTTGGAATAATATGTTAATTTATTATAATGATCTATAATAAATTTTTGACATATAGGAATAATCCCCATGTTAATCGGGTACACAATAAGCCTGATATGACTCAAAGTGAATGTTTTTAGTTTAAAAGTATAATTTTAGTTCAAAACACATACCACTAACTATAAACCATGAAAATTCATATATATTGTCTTGATAATTTCAAAAAATTATATATAAATCATGTTTTACATATAATAATCATATGTATATCAATATGGCACATAATGTGGTCGGTATGCCTAAAAGTCTGTGTTTTTATTTATAATCAACATTTTAGTATAAAACACACTTCACATACTTAAAATTGAGAAAAATAATTTATATTTTCATAATAATTTTATATAATTATCCATAAGTCATTTTTATGTGTAGGAATCAGTCAAACATCAATCTAACACATGATGTAGTCAGTATAACTCAAAGTGGATGTTTCAATTTTAAAATTGATATTTTTGTTCAAAAGACGTGTGACGTATGAAAAAACCAAGAAAACTAGCTCAATTTATTTTTATAATTTAATAAAATGGTCTATAAATTGTTTGTAACATGTAGGAATCAGTTGCATCTCGCTCTAATACATGTCTTACTGGTATGACTCAAAGTGTATGATCTCAATTTAAAAGTGATGTTTTAGTTAAAAACATGTATCGCTCACTGAAAACTAAGAAAAACATTTTTATTATTTTGATTTTGTAATAAAATGATCCCTAACTAATTTTTGATGTTTAACAATCATTTTCACGTCAATCTGATATACGGTGTAACCCATATGACTCAAAGTGTTTATTTTTAGTTTAAAATGACATGTTAGTTAAAAATGGGTCACTGACTAAAAAATCAATAAAAACATTCATATTTTCTTCATGTTTTATTAAAACGATCCATAAGTAATTTTTTATTAGTATAAAATAGTCATACATCAATCTGATACACGGTGTGACTGGTATGACCCAAAGTGCGTGTTTCAATTTAAAAATGAAATTCTAGTTAAAAATGTGTTTTACTCACTAAAAACCTAGAAAAAACCCCATTCTGTCTTGATACTTTAGGAAAACAATCCATATATCAGTTTTTATGTGTATGAATCAACTTTGTTTCAATCGGACACACGGTATGGCCAGTATGACTCAAACTGTGTGTTTTTATTTAAAAGTGAAATTTTAGTTCAAATGATGTGTGACATACTCAAAAACAAGAAAACCCATTCATATTAGTTTTATACTTTAATATAATGATCCATAAGTCATTTTTGATAGGTAAGAATCAATATCACCTCAATATGAAACATGGTATAACCAATATTACTTGAAGTGATAGTTTTTAATTTAAAAGCGGCATTTTAGCTAAAAACGTGCATTACTCACTAAAAACCCAGTAAAAAATAAAATTATTTTGATACTTTAGGAAAATAATACATAATTAATTTTTTATGTTTATCAATTAGACATGTATCAATCTGATATATGGTGTGATTGGTAAGACTCAAAGTGTGTGTTTTCAATTTAAAATAACATTTTAGTTAAAAACATACCACTCATTGAAAATTAAGCAAAAACACTCATATTATCTTGATGTTTTATTAAAAAGATCCATAAATAATTTTTCATAGGTAGGAATCATTATCACATCAATATAATACTCAATCTTACCGGTATGACTTAAAGTGTCTGTTTTAGTTTAAAAATTGAATTTTAGTTAAAAACATGTGTCACTCACTGAAAACCAAGAAAACAAAATCATATTATCTTAATAATTTTTTAAAAAATCCATAAATTATTTTTTATGTATAGGAATCAACCTCACATTGATTTGACACACAGTGTACCCAGTATGACTCAAAGTGCGTATTTATATTTAAAATTGATATTTTAGTTCAAAATACATATAACATACCCAAAACTGTAAAAACACAATCAAATTATTCAGATACTCTAGTTTATTTGTCAATAGTTCATTTTTTAATTTGTATCAATCAGTAACACCTCAATCTGATTCATGGTGTCACTAAAAGTTATGTTTTAGTAAAAAAAATGTCACTCTCTAAAAATTGATAAAAAACACTTTTATGGTCTTTATAATTCATAAAAATGATCCATAAATCATTTTTTATATACAGGAATCTGCTACAAGTTAATCTGATACACAATGTGACTGGCATGACTCAAAGTGCATGCTTTCAGTTTAAAAATTAAATTTTAGTTAAAAATGTTCCACTTACTGAAAAGTGAGGGAAAAAATTATTTTCTTGATATTTTAGGAATAAGATCCATAAATAATTTTTAATGAGTATAAATTACCCTCACATCAATCTGTTACATGATGTGACCGGAACGACTCAAAGTTCATTTTTTTAGATTAAAAATGAAATTTTATTTAAAAATGTTTGTTTCTTACTAAAAACCAAGAAAACACACTCATGTTATCTTGATACTTTAGTATAATGATCTATAAGTCATTTTTTATGTATAGGAATCAGTAGCATGTCAATCTGACATGCAGTGTGGCGGGTATGTGTCAAAGATCTTGTTTTTATTTAAAATTGACATTTTAGTTCAAAAGAAATGTGATAATATCAAAACCTAGAAAACATATTCATATTTTTTTTAATACTTTAGGATAATGATATAAAAGAAATTTTTGATGTGTAGGAAGCAGCCACACCTCAATCTGATACACGGTGTGACCAGTATGTGTAACAGCCCAAGATTTTATAAAAAAATATTCTTTTTAATGTCTTGTGTTAGGAGCTTGCACAACACGCATCCTTGACTTGCCTTGCATTACACGCAATCGCGACCTTCCTCGATAGCGTGTGTAATACGCAATACCGAGTTTCACTAAACAACGATATGCTATTAAAATATTATTAAAACTAGCCGGTATGAATAGTAATAACCACTTTTTAAAATTCTGTAAATCTTATTTTTCAAAATGAACTTCATTTTTGGATTCAGAGTATCGAATTTAGCCTATGGTGAAATTTTGGTACATTTCGGATAACTTTCATATTCTGATGAATAGTGAAAATTACTAAATTATAATTAAAAAACAACTTTTTTAATCGAAATAATTAATAGTGATAAATTATTAATTGGAGTAGTTTTAAAGTATATTTAGAATATATTTTTACAATTTAATACAATGTTGTTCATTGGATGTAATTGCACATTTAAACCAGACATAAATAAGTGTCAATCTTTTGATAGATATTGTTTCTTAAAAACACGCTATTTGTTTTAACAGCGGGATTTAATTATAAAATTAATTAATGCAACTTCTATGTTATGAATTTGGTAAAATAGACTTCATTTTTGAATTCGGAATATGAAATATAGCTTAGGATGAAATTTTGGCATTTTTCTGAAAACCATCATTTTTTGATGAATACTGAAACTACTAAGTGGTAGTTAAAAAACTGAATTTTTCATAAAACTTAATTTTACCGCTTCTGTGAATGGAATTTCAAAAATCCAAGAGACACGGTTGATGTCAGTAAGTAAAATGTGGTTCAATGAGATGAAAATAATTTTTGGTGAATAGTAACTTTTTACTTTTATTTACCACGGTTAAAAGTAAATAGGGTAATTAAGGGTAAGAATGATATTAATATTACCCTAACACATGTCCTAATTCTATTGGACAAGTGTATATCGACCAGAAACAACCTTAAGTGTAAAATATTATCATTTAGGCCCACTTGGATTAGATTAGGACATTTATTATTATTTAATTCAAAGAAGAGTTAAAAGAGTTAAAATCAAAGTTTATTCACTAAAACATTTTTAATATGGGGTTATACATAAGATAAATTCGACTATAAATATTCATTAGAAATCTAAAAATATTTCCTATATAATGATATTTTATTTATAATTTTTAGACTTTAAATAAATTAATTTATTTATGACACAACGATGATGCAGTAATTACCCTTTTAAGGAAATATTAACATAATTGATGTTATAAATACTCAAATGAATGTAATTTGAGACTTTTTATGAATTCCACTAATTTTCTAGGTTACTATGATATATTAGTTTTGATTTAATCAACTTGGTTCGAACATATAATTCTGTTATGACTTTCACAAAAATCATATATCAAATAGTATCAAAATTGACACAAAATAGTTTTTAAATCAAATATTATATTATTAATTGTTATTTTATTCCTAAAAATCTAAGGTTCGGCCAAATGACTTAGATAAGGATATATATATTAATAATAAACAATTTGGGGTTCGTTTGGCATGTTATAGTAAGTGTATTAACCATATAGTGAAAGAAAACAAAAAGACACGGTAAAAGTTAAATTATTTAACTTAGAGTTAAATCTAAATGATAAGGTTAAAATAAGAACCTAAACTTGTCTAAATCCTATTGTTTGATAGTATTTCGACCCATCCCCACTTTAGCTTCGAAATAAGACCCTTTGGAACCATTATAAATCGATTTTTACTTTAATATAAAATAATATTTTGAGATATTCCTAAGGTGCCCCTCTCCTCCCTTATAAAAGGGCACCTCCTCCCCCTCCTCCTCACACCAATTTGAGCACTCAATCTCGGCCAACCCCTGCCAAAATCTCTTCTCCACTTCCCTAGCAACATCCTAGAGGTTCTGGTCTTCCTCAAAGACCAATTTTAGTTCCCTAAGAGGAGGTCTCCAAAAGGCGCTTCAAAGAAGAGGTAATTACCGTTACCAATTCTTTCATCTTTATTTCTTCTTCCACTTCTTCTTATTAGGTTGTTTCATTATGAAGTAATAACATCAGTATCACTCATATACTGATATGTTATTATAAGTATGAAACAACCCTATTTGACCATCTATCTATCCTACGGAAAAAGAAATCACCGCGCGTGCGTACGTACGGAATACCGTCTCCACGCCGTGGTGTAATCTATTTTCCACCACCACCTTACATGGATGGGTATAATGGTGTAAAGAATAACTATACATAGTTATTAAAACATCATATTGATTCTGATATATTGTATAATCCACTCCAATTCAATTCAATATTTATGGAAATGATATCATCGCTCGTGCGTACGTACGGACTACCGTCTCCACGACGCGATGAGATTCATTCTCCATGTTAACCATTTAATAATGATTATAAAGTATATATAAGAAATAATAATGAAATATATGAAATTATAAAGCTACTGGAGTTATGTATATATATATATGTATTTCATCTACTTACTTCCATTCAAGACAATAGGGAAAGGAAAACAGCGTTCATGCGTACGTACGGACTACCGTCTCCATGAACGGTGTTTTTCATTTCATTTATCTATCTATTATATATATATATATATATACTGAATATATATGATATATAAATCATATTTTATATTCTGGAAGTAAGTAAATCATGATATAAGTAATAATAATGTCAATAACAACAAGTCAAAACACCTACGATAAAAGAAACGATTTTACCCAAAACGCTTCTTTAACATGGAATTTACAAAAGAACGGGTAATATAATGTCATAAGTGAACCATATATGATATCATAAAAATGAATATGATTCTGTAATAAGTCAATGACATTATTTAAACCATTATATAGGAGCTTCGGACACGTACAAAGCAAATCGGACCTAAGGTAAGGGAAATATCACAATCTCATTTTTATCTGAGATTGTTTATTTGTAAGTATTCACTGGGGTGTATTTTATCATCCACATCCATGTTTCATAAATATGTAATATTATTTCCATCCACCTACAATTGTTTAAATCCATTTTTACCCTTCGGTGAGTTTTTAGTAATATGTATGAAAGGAATCTTTTGTCGTACGAGGTACTTTTTGACTTTTCCGACAAAAGTATGAAGAATGTTTTTTTTTAAACTTATACGGCATGAATGGATTTTTAAAACATTGTTTCCAAGAAGCTTCCTTTACAAGTTTTCAAGTTTATTTTTAATCAACTTATTTTATTTTAAAGTTGTATGACATGTTATGAAAGGAAAAATGTTTTTGAAGAAGAAAGGATATTTTCCTCAAGAATGGAGTTCAAGTGTTTTATCAAAATTATTTTCCATCTAAGATAATAAAGGGTTCTGTTTTTATCCCTATTATTAAATTGATTTGTTCATGTTGTGATGGAATTATTTATATGAATTCCTTTATCTTATATGAATTGTTTTATGATGTCATGTTGTTTAAGAATCCCATTTTTATTACATGGGTTATGCGATGAAGTATGATTTATGATTATGTGGCACACATAAGAAAGGATTCATTATAAGATGGGTGGGACCTATATCTCCCTCCAATGCATTGGGTAAAGATTTTATATCTCATGAGATAGACAGGGCTGGAACGGTAGGTTATACCGGTTCAGTGAAACAGGACTGAAACGAGGGTTACTCGATTCAGAAAGGGACTTTGTCCACTAAGATAGTCTTGGAAATTAGTCTTGACTAACAAGAAATGATTCTCTATGATTATGTGTGTATGCCACAAAGTTTCATGTTTTAAGTTATGATTATTGGGATTAATTTTTCACTGCCATGATTTATCTCATGATTATGAAATTATGCTCTCTTTTGCAGGTTATGATTTCCAAAATGTTATGTTCTTATGAATATGATGTGATTGATATTTATTTTGTTTACCCTTACTGAGCATTTGAGCTCACCCTTTTATGTTTTCTTTTCCCCGGGATATAAAGAAAGGTTTTAGGTAAAAAAAAGGAAGATCTTTATGGGAGATTTTGAAGATCTTTCACCACGATTAGAAGATTATAGTCCGAGTTTCCAAAGACACTAAACTATTACGGTCCTTGTGTGTGTGTTTTTGTAATGTACTAAGTATTCCTCAAAAGTAATGTAATGTCAATGTACGTCAAGATATGGGTCTCTACAATTGGTATCAGAGGGAGGTTTAGTCAACCTTTGGAAACTAGGATGCGAAAACGTTAGTGAGATCCCTAGAGATATTTCTAAGGTATGTCTAGGGATGTCTCTAAGGTTAAGTATACGTATAGGTTATAGTCCTAGAATTGCTCTAACGATCTTAGAATTTAACCTAAGATGTTAGATATTGAGGGTACTACCCCTTTATTATGTTGTTTTCCCTAGCATGATTTTTTCCTCTCACACAATTCTTTTGGGGTTTTAGACGATGGCTGGAACCCGAAGGAACCGTGTTGATCAATGCAATGGACAATGCAATGATTGTCCCCCTGAGCAACCAAACGATAAGGGAGCTAGAATGCAAAAACTTGTAGCCATGCTCACACAACTTTCTCAAGCTATGAATCATGCAGGACTTCCAAACGAGCAAAGGAAGGAGCAACATTCTGTTGAATCCTTCATGAGGCAGCGTCCGCCTTCTTTCAGTGGGTCTACTGATCCATTAGTTTCTGAACAATGGATTAGTACTACTGAAAAGATATTTTCAGTTCTTCAATGTTCTGAACATGATAAAGTCATCTTAGTAGTATATCGTTTGGAAGGTGAAGCTGATCAATGGTGGAATCTTATCAAGAATACGAGGCAAAGATATGAAATTGATTCCATGGAATGGGACGAGTTCAAGAACTTGTTTTTCAGTAAGTACTTCCCTCGTATTCTTCGAACGAAGATGGAGAAGGAGTTTCTTGAACTAAAGCAAAAGGATGATGAATCTGTTGGTATATACGAAGCGAATTTTACAAGACTTGCAAGGTATGCATCTGGCATTATCATCCAACCTGAAAGTAAAGTTGATCGATTTTTCAGTGGCTTAAAACCAAGTCTTTGAAGGGAATTAGCTATAAAAGACTTCAGTAGCTATGAAGAAATTGTGCGTTGTGCTATCAAGGTAGAAATGGAAGTTGGTGTTACATATCCATCTCATGGTTTTGACAAGAAACGAAAGATGGAGTTCAAGGAGAAATCTCAGAATAATGGTGAAAAGAAGATGAATGTTTCCTTATGCACAAAGTGTGGAAAGAAGCATGGTGGAGATTGTCTTAAAGGGACTAGAAAATGTTTTAAGTGTGGAAAAGAAGGTCATCGAGCAGCTGAGTGTCGAAGTAA
Organism: Viscum album; assembly: GCA_963277665.1. Lineage (NCBI taxonomy): Eukaryota > Viridiplantae > Streptophyta > Magnoliopsida > Santalales > Viscaceae > Viscum > Viscum album. Next base: position 1,687,708,052 of record OY728146.1, read on the forward strand.
TGGAAAAACGGATTCTAATGAAGTGAATAAAGCAAACACTGTAGAGAACGCACAACCAACACTTCAATGCTTCAAGTGCAAGGAGATGGGACATTATGCCAATAAATGCCCTAATCCAAGGGTTAGTGATGATCGACATGAGCAACCGCTTAAGGCAAAGGACAAAGGGAAGTCACATGCGATCACTATTGGCAATGTTGAATATGACAACGATGTGGTGGAATGATTAAGTTTTCATGTAATGGGATTCCAAAATAATGTTGTATCATGGAATATTGGAATATTTATGTATTGGTCTAATGTGGTATTCAAAGTGATTGAGATATTATGCGCATAATGAAGGGAAAACGAGAAAATGAAATGTTTAACAGTATTCATGAGCTCATGATTGATATAAGGACTAAGTGATATCATGGTTTGAGTATATAGAATTTTGAGGATTTTGGTATGTGGAAAGTGTTAACTTTTAGCTGCATTCAAGTTTTCACTAAGGTTCAATGGGTATTCAAGAGAGTACAAGATTAAGGCCTTTGAATGTTTGGAATGTGTCCAACAAGATATATCTTATGATATATGGGGATCAACGATGGTATTAAATCTCTGTTAATCGTTTTCACTATGTTATGAGAATGGACTGCAGTATTATGGATAGGACTAAAGATTGGAATGGATTATGTTGGACATAAGTTAGTATTGTTTAAGGATAGAAGTTTTTTCGATATTATTTATGGGATGTTATAGTAATATAGTTTTAGAAAAAGGACAACCTGCAGGACGGGCGACAGCCCATCGCTTCGGACAAGGCTGTGGGAATCGAACCCACAACCGAAGTGCGACTGGACTTTATCTCCTACCACTGGCCTACAGGAAGTCCCTGTTTAGTAGAAACTAGTTTTATTATATTAAGCAGTATGATATATGAAGTATAAGTCCATTTTAGGAACTATATATGATTAATCTCACTATAGATCGACTTATGTATATAATTTTTGCTAACCTTTTGTTTGGGACAGATGGAATGACCCGTCATTCTATCACATGATCTGCTAACACTTCACGAATAACAAATTCAACGTCATTTATTTAAGAGATGAAGTGGAAATTGTTCTAGGCACGAACAATAGTGAGATTGTACCAAAATAAAGAAAGTATTTATTCCAATTCAAATTTTCAACTTTAGGGAAATGATCTTGAAAACCAAAAATGTTGTCCTAGTGATCTTATACCTGATGAATCGGATGGTACCTTAGATCGTCACAAATTTATGGATTTGTGATTATTGGCTTTTCCATAGCCATGTTCTCTACCACTCTCCATCAGAACATGATGGTTAGATTTCTCTTCCATATCCATATTTTCACCTATGTGGAAACCCAATGATTAGTTTATTTGGGTAACCGTTACGTTTCATACTTTTGTTTTTAAAGATTGGTTTTGATATTCCTTTTTACGATGTGGGTTTCTATTAAAGAAACTTTCAAATAGTAAACCATTTATAACCCCGACGAATTTCGAGGGCGAAATTCATTTTAAGGGGGGTAGAATGTAACAGCCCAAGATTTTATAAAAAAATATTCTTTTTAATGTCTTGTGTTAGGAGCTTTCAGAACACGCATCCTTGACTTGCCTTGCATTACACGCAATCGCGACCTTCCTCGATAGCGTGTGTAATACACAATACCGAGTTTCACTAAACAACGATATGCTATTAAAATATTATTAAAACTAGCCGGTATGAATAGTAATAACCACTTTTTAAAATTCTGTAAATCTTATTTTTCAAAATGAACTTCATTTTTGGATTCGGAGTATCGAATTTAGCCTATGGTGAAATTTTGGTACATTTCGGATAACTTTCATATTCTGATGAATAGTGAAAATTACTAAATTATAATTAAAAAACAACTTTTTTAATCGAAATAATTAATAGTGATAAATTATTAATTGGAGTAGTTTTAAAGTATATTTAGAATATATTTTTACAATTTAATACAATGTTGTTCATTGGATGTAATTGCACATTTAAACCAGACATAAACAAGTGTCAATCTTTTGATAGATATTGTTTCTTAAAAACACGCTATTTGTTTTAACAGCGGGATTTAATTATAAAATTAATTAATGAAACTTCTATGTTATGAATTTGGTAAAATAGACTTCATTTTTGAATTCGGAATATGAAATATAGCTTAGGATGAAATTTTGGCATTTTTCTGAAAACCATCATTTTTTGATGAATACTGAAACTACTAAGTGGTAGTTAAAAAACTGAATTTTTCATAAAACTTAATTTTACCGCTTCTGTGAATGGAATTTCAAAAATCCAAGAGACACGGTTGATGTCAGTAAGTAAAATGTGGTTCAATGAGATGAAAATAATTTTTGGTGAATAGTAACTTTTTACTTTTATTTACCACGGTTAAAAGTAAATAGGGTAATTAAGGGTAAGAATGATATTAATATTACCCTAACACATGTCCTAATTCTATTGGACAAGTGTATCTAGACCAGAAACAACCTTAAGTGTAAAATATTATCATTTAGGCCCACTTGGATTAGATTAGGACATTTATTATTATTTAATTCAAAGAAGAGTTAAAAGAGTTAAAATCAAAGTTTATTCACTAAAACATTTTTAATATGGGGTTATACATAAGATAAATTCGACTATAAATATTCATTAGAAAGATAAAAAGATTTCCTATATAATGATAATTTATTTATAATTTTTATACTTTAAATAAATTAATTTATTTATGACACAATGATGATGCAGTAATTACCCTTTTAAGGAAATATTAACATAATTGATGTTATAAATACTCAAATGAATGTAATTTGAGACTTTTTATGAATTCCACTAATTTTCTAGGTTACTATGATATATTAGTGTTGATTTAATCAACTTGGTTTGAACATATAATTCTGTTATGACTTTCACAAAAATCATATATCAAATAGTGTCAAAATTGACACAAAATAGTTTTTAAATCAAATATTATATTATTAATTGTTATTTTATTCCTAAAAATCTAAGGTTCGGCCAAATGACTTAGATAAGGATATATATATTAATAATAAACAATTTGGGGTTCGTTTGGCATGTTATAGTAAGTGTATTAACCATATAGTGAAAGAAAACAAAAAGACACGGTAAAAGTTAAATTATTTAACTTAGAGTTAAATCTAATTGATAAGGTTAAAATAAGAACCTAAACTTATCTAAATCCTATTGGTTGATAGGATTTCTACCCATCCCCACTTTAGATTCGAAATAAGACCCTTTGGAACCATTATAAATCGATTTTTACTTTAATATAAAATAATATTTTGAGATATTCCTAAGGTGCCCCTCTCCTCCCTTATAAAAGGGCACCTCCTCCCCCTCCTCCTCACACCAATTTGAGCACTCAAGCTCGGCCAACCCCTGCCAAAATCTCTTCTCCACTTCCCTAGCAACATCCTAGAGGTTCTGTTCTTCCTCAAAGACCAATTTTAGTTCCCTAAGAGGAGGTCTCCAAAAGGCGCTTCAAAGAAGAGGTAATTACCGTTACCAATTCTTTCATCTTTATTTCTTCTTCCACTTCTTCTTCTTAGGTTGTTTCATTATGAAGTAATAACATCAGTATCACTCATATACTGATATGTTATTATAAGTATGAAACAACCCTATTTGACCATCTATCTATCCTACGGAAAAAGAAATCACCGCGCGTGCGTACGTACAGAATACCGTCTCCACGCCGTGGTGTAATCTATTTTCCACCACCACCTTACATGGATGGGTATAATGGTGTAAAGAATAACTATACATAGTTATTAAAACATCATATTGATTCTGATATATTGTATAATCCACTCTAATTCAATTCAATATTTATGGAAATGATATCATCGCTCGTGCGTACGTACGGACTACCGTCTCCACGACGCGATGAGATTCATTCTCCATGTTAACCATTTAAGAATGATTATAAAGTATATATAAGAAATAATAATGAAATATATGACATTATAAAGCTACTGGAGTTATGTATATATATATATGTATTTCATCTACTTACTTCCATTCAAGACAATAGGGAAAGGAAAACAGCGTTCATGCGTACGTACGGACTACCGTCTCCATGAACGGTGTTTTTCATTTCATTTATCTATCTATTATATATATATATATACTGAATATATATGATATATAAATCATATTTTATATTCTGGAAGTAAGTAAATCATGATATAAGTAATAATAATGTCAAGAACAACAAGTCAAAACACCTACGATAAAAGAAACGATTTTACCCAAAACGCTTCTTTAACATGGAATTTACAAAAGAACGGGTAATATAATGTCATAAGTGAACCATATATGATATCATAACAATGAATATGATTCTTTAATAAGTCAATGACATTATTTAAACCATTATACAGGAGCTTCGGACACGTACAAAGCAAATCGGACCTAAGGTAAGGGAAATATCACAATCTCATTTTTATCCGAGATTGTTTATTCGTAAGTATTCACTGGGGTGTATTTTATCATCCACATCCATGTTTCATCAATATGTAATATTATTTCCATCCACCTACAATTGTTTAAATCCATTTTTACCCTTCGGTGAGTTTTTAGTAATATGTATGAAAGGAATCTTTTGTCGTATGAGGTACTTTTTGACTTTTCCGACAAAAGTATGAAGAATGTTTTTTTTAAACTTATACGGCATGAATGGATTTTTAAAACATTGTTTCCAAGAAGCTTCCTTTACAAGTTTTCAAGTTTATTTTTAATCAACTTCTTTTATTTTAAAGTTGTATGACATGTTATGAAAGGAAAAATGTTTTTGAAGAAGAAAGGATATTTTCCTCAAGAATGGAGTTCAAGTGTTTTATCAAAATTATTTTCCATCTAAGATAATAAAGGGTTCTGTTTTTATCCCTATTATTAAATTGATTTGTTCATGTTGTGATGGAATTATTTATATGAATTCCTTTATCTTATATGAATTGTTTTATGATGTCATGTTGTTTAAGAATCCCATTTTTATTACATGGGTTATGCGATGAAGTATGATTTATGATTATGTGGCACACATAAGAAAGGATTCATTATAAGATGGGTGGGACCTATATCTCCCTCCAATGCATTGGGTAAAGATTTTATATCTCATGAGATAGACAGGGCTGGAACGGTAGGTTATACCGGTTCAGTGAAACAGGACTGAAACGAGGGTTACTCGATTCAGAAAGGGACTTTGTCCACTAAGATAGTCTTGGAAATTAGTCTTGACTAACAAGAAATGATTCTCTATGATTATGTGTGTATGCCACAAAGTTTCATGTTTTAAGTTATGATTATTGGGATTAATTTTTCACTGCCATGATTTATCCCATGATTATGAAATTATGCTCTCTTTTGCAGGTTATGATTTCCAAAATGTTATGTTCTTATGAATATGATGTGATTGATATTTATTTTTGTTTACCCTTACTGAGCATTTGAGCTCACCCTTTTATGTTTTCTTTTCCCCAGGATATAAAGAAAGGTTTTAGGTAAAAAAAGGAAGATCTTTATGGGAGATTTTGAAGATCTTTCACCACGATTAGAAGATTATAGTCCGAGTTTCCAAAGACACTAAACTATTACGGTCCTTGTGTGTGTGTTTTTGTAATGTACTAAGTATTCCGCAAAAGTAATGTAATGTCAATGTACGTCAAGATACGGGTCTCTACAGTATGACTCGGAATATCTGTGTTCAGTTTAATAGTGACATTTTAGTTTAAAACATAGTTCACTCACTAAAAACTAATAAAGCACACATGTATAGTCTTGATACTTTATGAAATGGTCTATAAGTTATTTTTGATGTATAGGAATCAACCATGAAACAATCTAACACATGGTGTGACCGGTATGACTCAAAGTGTGTGTTTTTAGTATAAAAATTATATTTTAGTTAAAAACAATTATCGCTCACTGAAAACTACGAAAAACACTCGTATTATCTTTATATTTTATAAAAATGGTCTATAAAGCATTCATGATGTGTATGAATCAATAACACACCAATCTAACACACGTTGTGGCTGATATAACTCAAAGTGTATGTTTTTATTGAAAATTGATATTTTAGTTCAAAAAATGTATCATGTTGGAACCTCCTTACTTTAATAATCACAAATATTTTTTGGTATATTTACAATAAGATTAATGTTTTATGATAGTATATCATTTTGTGAAGAAACATGGCTAAGTACAGATCTACCATTAGTTATGAATATCTACCATCAGTTCAAAGAGATCTACCGTTGGTAGTGATGATCTACTATTAGTTCAATCAGATCTACCGATGGACTACATCTACTACAAGAATATATCGGTGATGAACTACCATTGAGTACATATTCCATTAGTTCAAAAAATACATCATTAGTTCAAAAATGATCTACCATTGAACTATATCTATCATCAACATATCTATTGATATTATCTACTAATATAGTATTTACCACCAAACCAGATCTACCACTAGAATAGATCTACCACCAAACCGCATCTACCACCATACCAAATCTACCACTAAACTAGATCTACCATCAGACTAGATCTACCATTAGTTCAGATGATCTACTATTGACATATCTACCACTGGACCATTCTATAATTAATCTAATCTACCATTGGTCTATGCTATCATTAGAGATGATCTACCACCAGTATGCTACTGTTGTTGTTCTGACTCTCATTCAAATTTAATTCCTCCAAATGGCTAGTTTAATGATTTAAATTTGTTTAAGACCCACATGGATTTAAGTATCATTATTCCTAAACCACTCCATGAATGCATTGAATACAAATTCAGAGTTTCCATATTTAGTGCCCAGTATGAGGATCTAGGATATCTTTATTATTATTCTTCAATGGATAATTTGAATTTATAGAGTAATATATTCATAAGATCTTCCTCATGTGTGATACGCGTACATGTGGGTGTGAAAGTGTGAATATATAGAAAAATAAGAATCTTCATATCCTGTATAGAGGAACAATCCTAACTCGCATGTGTGGAAATTTTTCAGAACATCTACAATTAGAAAATAAAAGGATTTTTTCAAACACTAGGACACTTGATTTTCCTACACATTCTAAGAAAATGGTTTGAGCTCCTTTATAATACATATTGAAGGACATATGGACAACTGCAGCATCACAGATCGAGAAGAAACATCTTTTCCCATCTCTACTCATTTGATCTCTTTGTTTATGCTTTACATTTGAGCAGTGTGTTATATTACTCAGTTTATCTATATACATTGTCTCTTGAGCTTAAACTAGAGTGTTTTATACACACTCTCTCAACTTTCTTTATTTATATACCCATAGAAACTATGGAAGAGGTCTTATGTGACCCGTTTATTGGTTTTATTCCCACATATAACTATGGAAGAGGCTTTGATCCTAGATAGATCGTGTGATATTGATTGTGAAACCTGGTCGAGGTTTTGGATCAAGTTTTTTATTTAATAAACTGATAGGAAATATGTGTTCTCCAAGTGGAGGAGATTAAGTCTTGGCTTGAGATTGAACTCCTTGTTTTATTCCGCTATGTGATACATTGGTTTTTCTTTTTCATTTCAAATCTAAAACTTATTTTTTTATTTAAATTTGTAAAAAAATCTAATATGATAGTTAGTCTTAATTTTTGTTTATATGAAGTATTTTATTGAGAAATATAGTTTCAAAAGTTAAAGTTATTTGAAATATTTTTTTAACTAAGACCAAATACCATTTTGAGAAATTATTTGTAAGATAAAACTTATATAATTATAATTTTTTAATACAATGGTCATTTTAAATTAATTTGGGGGATTTATTTTTAAATTGTTTTTAATAGAACTTTTATTAGAAACTCAATTCACCCCCCCCCCCTCTTGAGTTACTGACTCCTACCAACATTTTATATCCGAGAAACTTGTTCAAATATCTTTTCAATTGTGATTTAGTTATCATTTAAAGATCGTAAATTTTTATTATTTATAAATTTAATTCTTCATGGATATTAATAGAAAAGTGGGTTCCTCTAAAAATATGTCTTCTAATTTTAATTCCAAAAACTATGATCAATGGAAAATTAAAATGAAGATGTATATTGAAATTATTGGTTTTGAAATTTGGACCATCATTAAAGACAAATAGGAATTACCCAAAACTGCTAGAGTTGAATGGAGTGATCCTACTAAAGAAGCTTATAATAATAACTATAAATCTGTGAATACTTTATAATTTTTTAAGAGATAAAAATTTTAATTTAATTTCTTCATGTACTACAATATTTTAAATTTAGGATACTTTATCTATTTCTCATGAAGAAACATATAATGTAAAATAATTTCACTTAGATACTTATACTATTAAATATGATACATTTAATATGAAACTTAATGAAACTGTTTTTTATATGTATTTTAGGTTCAATGAGATTGTGAAAATGATGCATTCACTGGGTAAACTAATTCCTAACAAAGATCAAGTGACATGCCTATTGAGAATTTTACTAGATGGATGGAGAGGAACTTCAATTTCAATCTGAGAGTCATGTGATGTTAATAAGTTTCATGTTAAAGATATTATATGAAATCTTATGATGTATTAAGAGGAACTCAAGTTAAATATAGAATAATATGATAAAAACAGTGGAAATTTGTATCCTTTAAAACTATTACCTCAAGAAAAAAAGAAAAGATCAAAGTTGACATCTCAAGTGATGAAGAGTTGCCTACTGAAAGTGATGAATAAATGTCCCACTTAGTGAAACGATTCAAGAAAATTTACAAGAGGAATAATTTCTTCAAGAAATTCAATTATAAAAAAAAGTATGACAATAAAGGTAATTGGATAAATGATTGGATAAAGGATGATTCTACAAATGGGATAGTCTTCTACAAATGTAATAGAAAAGGTCATGTCAAAGTAGACTATCTTAAGTTAAAATTCAAGAAAAAATATGATTATAAGGATAAGAGGTGTAATAAATCTATGAAATAAACATGTAGTGATTTGGATGATAGTTTAGTTTAATCATATTCAAGAATAGAATACAACCATGATAGATCCAACATATGTTTTATGACAAACATATATGAGGTATCTAATGGGTTTCCTGCATCTCCTACTCATATTTCTAATTCTTCTGAAAATTAAAATAGTGATGAAAACATGTATAATGAATAAATTTTTGAATATTATAATATGTTAGAGGATATATTTAATGAACTTAAATATAAATATAATATTTTAATGATAAATTCTCTGACTTCTAGTTTTAAGACTGATGTTACTATTCAGAAGGATAAAAATGCCCAGTTGCTAAAAGAAAACAATTAGATAAAATTATCTAATGATAAATTAAAAAGGGATTTTAAAGGACTCAAAAATGGAATAAATACTCTTAATCATATTCTTGGAAAGAAAAATTTACCTGAATATACTAATGGGATAGTGTATCAACCAGGACAAAGAAGGATCGTTAAAAATAATTTTATTCCTAGATCCAGATATAAAAAATATATTATTAATTTTTATTCTTCTCAACATAACAAAGTTTTTATTTCTAAAATTATCAAATCTTCTTATAGGAAACCTTTTGAGAAATTATGGATTCTTAAATCTTTGTTTATTAACATTTCTATACCCAAGAAGATTTGTCTACCAAATCCATTTTTTGTTTATACTTTGTTTCGTAGGAAACCTTCTTAAAAAGCTATTTTAAGAATTTATGGTAACTAGATAGTGGGATTTCTAGACACATTACTAGAGAGTATTCAAGTTTCAAGAACCTAATCAAGTTTGATGGTGGACATGTCACTTTTGTTGATGATTCCAAAATAAAAATTATTGGACTTGGTTAAATTGGTAACTCTAAAATTGTTTTAATTTCTAAATTTTTATTTTTTAGATGGATTAAAGTATAATATTTTTAGCATATCATGTCTATTTTATGATGGTTTTCATGTTAAATTTGAAAATAATTCCTCCAAATATTTTTATTCTAAAAATATTTTAGTTTTTACATCTTTAATAAATGATAATGTATATGCTGTTAATTTAGATTCTTTTTTTCTAAAAAAATTTACTTTCTAAGTGCCTTTCACAAAGAATCTTGGCTTTTTAATAGGATAATAGTCCATTGAAATATTTTTTCACTTATCAATCTAATTAATAAAGGTTTAGTCATGGATCTACCTAAACTAGAATTCCCAAAACATAATGTTTGAAACCCATGTCAAAAAGTGAAACAACAGAAAATATATTTTGAATTAAAGAAAGAAGTTTCAACTTCTAAACCCTTATATTTGGTTCACACAAACTTGTTTAGACCTTATAGAGTTTCTATCTTAAATGGGAAGCACTATGTTTAAGTTCTAATAGATTAATTTTCTAGATATACCTGGGTATTCTTTATAGCTCACAAAATTAAATCATGTTCCTATTTTTCCAAGTATGCTAAATCTGTAGAAAAAAATAGTGTATATAGAATTAAAACCATATGAATTAATAATGGTCGTGAGTTTTAAAATAAAGATATTGATTCATTTTTCTCACAAAAGGGATATAATCCTAACTTTTCGGCTCTGAGTACCCCATAATAGAATGATGTAGTAGAAAGGAGAAATATACCCCTTCAAGAAATTTCTTGGATCATTCTTAATGAGTATGATATACCTATTTATTTTTTGATAGAAGCTGTGAATACATCTTGTTACAAAATTAATAGAGTTTTAATTAAACCTATCATAAATAAAACTCTTTATGAATTATGGATTCGAAGAAAACAAAATGATAATTACTTTATAGTTTTTGGTTGAAAATTTTTTATTCTTAATAGTAAGGATAATCTTGAAAAATTTTCTTCCAATCATAATAAAGGAATTTACCTTTATTATTCAACATATAGTAAATTGTATAGGGTGTTTAATAAAATAATAAAGATTGTGGAAGAATTTGTTCATATAAAATTTGATGAAATAGATCCACATGAGCCTAATACCCCTTTATAAAACCTTGAAGAAGATCTGTCCAAACTGAATATAGATTCTAAACCTTATTATAGTTCTGTGAAATAAATAGAAAAATCATCTAGTTCTGGGGAACAACCTGAACCTGAACCTGAACCTATATAGGATAATAAAATATATTTCCCTTATTTTTCTAAAACTCTTACGAATCATAGATAACATCCTTTAGATGTTGTAGTTGAACATCCTGATATAGGTACACAAACTAGAGTTTCTCTTAGAAATCTAGTTGAACATCCTTATTTCTTATTATAGCTTGAACCTAATATCATCAATGATATGATTAATAATGAATTCTAAATGATAGAAGTGCCATGACTTAATTAATTTTAAAGGAATGGATTTTGGGAACTATTTGATATACCTAAATCCACTATAACTATTGGAAGTAGGTGGGTGTTTAGAAATAAAGTTGATGAGTTGGGAATTATAGATAGAAATAAAGCTAGATTGGTTGCACAAGGATATATTCAAGAAGAGGTCATTGACTATGAGGAAACCTTTGAACCAATGTCTATACTTTAATCCATTAGAATATTAATTACCCATGTAACACATTTGGATTTTAAACTATATAAAATGGATGTTAAGAGTAAATTTCTAAATGGTTATATTGTTGAGGATTTTTTTGTTAAACAAACCCCTATATTTCAAAATCCTCATTTTCCAAATCAATTTTTTCAATAAACTAAATCATTATATGGTTTAAAACATGCTCCTAGATCTTGGTATGATAGGTTCATCTCTTTTATGATATTTAAAGGTTTTTCAAAATACATATTTGATCCTATTTTATTTATAAAAATAATTTAAAAGGATGTTTTAGTGGTTCAATATTATATTGATGATATTATTTTTGGATCTTCTAAAAATTCTTTGTGTACTGATTTTTCAAAAATAATGAAAAGTGAATTTGAAATGAGTTTAATGGGTGAGTTAAAATTATTTCTTAGTTTTCATTTTTTTCAAAATAAATATGGAATTATTTTAAATCAAAGTAAGTACACCAAATACCTTATAAAAATTTTTGGTTTGGAAGGACAAAAATTAGTGATATTCATATGAGTATAACTTGTAAGCTAGATCTTGATGAAATTGGAAAGTTAGTAGATCTAACCAATTATAGACGTATGATTGAAATCTTGTTATACTTACTCCTATTAAACCAAATATTATGTTTATTATGTGTATGTTTAATATTTTTCAAGTGAATCCTAAATAATCACATTTACTTTCTGTTAAAATAATTTTCAAATGCCTCAAGTATACAACCAATTTAGGAATGTTCTAACCTAGAGGATGAACATTTTATTTACTACCAGTCCTATTTTCTATGTTTATATTTTTATTTTGTTTATTTATATATACTTTATTATATTTTAAAATTTTTAATCCCAAAATGATAAAATCATTCTTTAAATCGGATTTTGGAACACTGTCACTCGCACCTTCCATTCAAACCTTTCGACTTTCGTTCTCTCCCAAACTTCAACCTTCCTCACACTCATCCTTCACCTTTTGATTATTTATAATGCTGAGATTGAATCATCCTTCAGTTTTAACTCTAAAAATATCACCTCTTGTGAATAGATCTCAAGGATAATCCATATGCACTAATGTAGTAGAACAATAGAATCCCCAGCTTGGGGATTCAGTAGTTGTTACAGATAAAGAGATGGATGATGATTAAATGATTTTAAGAAATTATATGGTATTGAAGGTGGTTCAGGACCAAGGATGGATGGAATGGTTTTCAAGTAATGATAGAGCATTATTTCCTAGGTTGGTTCACCAATTCTACCAGTATGAAGAGTATAGATTTAGGAAGAATAAAGATGTGACTAAGAGTATGTATAATGGTAAAAAGAGAATATTTTCTTCAAAGTAATGATATAGATGCATTAATTTTCCTCGTAGAGGTATTTCAGATAACTATAAAGTGATATTGAGATTTTGTATGAGAATTATCTTTCAGAATTAACATGAAATGGTATATTGTGAAGACCTGCTACTACAAAACTTGATGGTGAGTGCATAATATTTTTTAAGTTTATCCATCGCATATTATGTCCTAGGAAAGGTAATCTTAGCATGATGATATTCTAGGATGTATTTCTTTTATTCCTTATAAAAATAGGGTATAAAATAAATTTGTGAAGATATTTAATGAAACATATGATGTAGATGAGAAAGTATTTATCCAGATCAAATTCTTTGATCTATACTAAGCTAAACTTATCCATGTGGGAAGACAAGGGGTTTATAGATGATAATGAAGAACCAAGGGTAAAATGTGGTGGTTTTTGTTTGATCCAATTTACCTATAAAATATTGAAGGTCAATTGGAATAAATGGATGAATAAATGGGTCGTATAAAATGAAAAATTATATAAGGATTTTAACCCTATGCAGCACCCTATCAGACCCAGCAAATTAGTTGACCCTAGCTTAGAGCTAGATGAGGTTGTGTCTTATTTCTATGAGGAGGAAGTAAAAGAATAAAAAACTAAAGAAAGTGAACAATCAATTCTAGTATCCATTAAAGAAGTAAGTAATCTATTTATTTTCAATATACCAAATTTATCTTATGATTCTTCAAGTATCATGAACCAACTAGGGTCGACCTCGAACCAGTCACCCAAGCCAGCCCATGACAACCGTGAGGCACATTCGTGATCACCCCGAGGTGGTGAAAAGCACCAAGGTAATGAACGAGAGATAGTGGACACAATTTCACCCAGTATAAAATAAAATAAGTAGTGTAAATACAAACAATCATCCCAATATAAATGAAAATAAATGGCAAGAACAACAAAACATATACTAAAAATAAATCAAATCCAAACTTGACAACCAAACAAAACTTTGTGGGACCCCACAATCCACACAAATTCTTTTTAAATATAAACCTTTTCAAAATTATAAAAACACACCATTTAGGAATCCATTTTTTATTTAAAATACATTTGTAAAACCATAACATCATTTGGAAATCATAAACAGCTTATAAGGGCCAATTGAGATTTTAATCTAACACTTGGTGTGTGAGGCTATGTAAAATAATTCCACAAAATTTAATTCAAAGGGAAAGAAATTTTATTTCATCTCAAATAATCTTTCAAAACATTATATATTTCTAACTAATATCATAAAAAAAGTTATAAACATCAAGAAATCAATGGTTCTTAAATTTCAAGGCCAATGTATAAGGAAACCTACCTCAAACTCATAGTGCTTGGTTGACGGTGACCAATACACACTTTCACACACATACACGTTTATATATATATATATATATACCCCTTGACCTAATACACGTATTTTATTTTCCATGAGGAAATATGTACAAGTATGGTGTGTATATATATACATACATACTTATATATATAGGCATGAAAGATGTCTTCAGGGGGAACAATGTGTCACCTTTGACAAATGTTGCAATGAAAAAACTTAAATCAATCCCTGCTAACCTTAAAGACTAATAAAAAACCAAAATACATGTAAATTTCAGGTTATGGTTCTCCAAAATTGCATGCAGCAGAAGGGGGAAAGGAGACTAGGAAATAGGGGAAATATAATAATAAAGAGAGGAGGAGAACCTTACCGAAGTTGATCACACCATGAATCAGGAAGGAAGATAACCCAAAAACTGAGGGGGGAGGGAGGTGTGATGCATGCCAGGATCCCCCCTGCTGGGCATGGTTCGAGTGATAGGTGGAAGGAGGGGTCACGCGGATAAGGGGGGAGGGTTATTAGGTTATTCTTTTATTTTATTTTTTTCCTTTATTATAATTTTAATTTTAATTTTAATTAATTTAAAAAAGTTGAAAAAGTTAATGGTGCATATTTTAGGTTACGCTATTTGGAAAAATGTGAACCAATCATGTACCCTTTACTCAGATCCTAGATCACTTTACATGATCTGGCCACATAGTTTTGAAAACCATGCAACAACAGTGCATTTGGCTCTATCAAAAATTACAGAATTTGTCGCATGATTACCGCACAGTTTGGAAAACTGGGCACCTTAATCGTGTAACATGCTCTACATTCCCAAATACTCCTAATTTAAAGTAAAAACACCTAGAATAGAAGATAAATAAATAGAAACTCCAAATAATTAAAACAATAAAATAGTATTGGGTTGAAGTATGATAATTCTTTCCACTATGACACTTTATGCCGCTAGAATGTCCCAAGAGACTCAGTTGATCAAAACCAATGGAAGGATAAACTATGACCCAAGGAAATACCTAAAAACTCAAAGAACAAATAACTAACACTCTCTTATATTCAAAAAATTGGAACTATTAAATCTTAAAATAAACTACAAAGAAACCCTTAAATGAATCCAAACATCCAAGGAAGACATCTCATGAGACCAAAGAACTCAAAATGAAGGGATCATGAAGTGTAGACTCACTCCTTTTCAAAAACAAACCAATAAGAAAAACCCTGACCCCTAATATAGAGACCATAAAAGAAACCCATAGATCCATTTTTGGTATCTTTATGGGAATCTATCACATGAACCACTATCCAAGCTAACCAACTACTATGATCGGGGTCAGGAGGGGTAGAAAAAAGAAAGTGCCCCGAAATCCAGTTCATCGTGAGATCATCTTATGGTGGACCCCCCACCATATTAGGACTCCATTCAAACATTAATTTCCCAAGTCGTAATTACTATCAAATCTTAATGAAAACAAAAATACAAGGTAAAAAATGCATAGAACAAATAATTTTACCATCCCACTACAACAAGATTCAAAATTCTACCAAAAAGGCACTTACATTAATAAAAAAATATCAAAAGGGGTAAACAACCTTATTCTCCATCCCCAAATAAAATAAAATATCATTAAACACCACAAAAAAATATAAAACATTTACAACAATAGAACCTTATACTAAACCTAAATCAGCGCCCTAATCCTGAAAATAGGCTAGGGGTCTTTTGAAGGGGTGGACCTGGCTCTATGTCTCTTCCTGGGATCACCCTGAAAAAATAATTTCAAGTGACCCAAGCATCTAAATGTATGGAAGGTCTTTGGTGCTTCAAGACAAGATAGATTCTTGTGACCCTTCTTACCACATTGATGAAACACTAGGGTCTTATGCCAATAATAATCTGATGAAAGATCAGAAGGCCTATTAATTCCACCACCAATATAGTAAACTTTAGACCTCTTTCAAATCTATTTACCAGAATTCCCTTCACTTCTTCTAGAGACTAAATGAGGATTGGATGCCTCAAGAACCACCTATAACACAACCTCAACCCGAATAGCTTGCCTCACCACATCAGTAAAGGATGTTATACTAAATTTTAACACCCTAGAATAAAGATAAAGACAAATCCCATTATAAAAATGTCAATATTTCATAGAATCATCCTTGAAAAACTCTGGTGGATAAGGAACTAGATCCAAAAAATGATGAATGAATTCCAACATTAACTGATTGCCTTGGTGAAACCAGCACATCTCCATCTCCCTCACTACCTTTACAGTCTCAGAGAAGTATTATTGGATTAATGAAGCCTTAAAAAATTCCTAGGAGAGGTTTTCTTGAATATTTTTCCTAATGCTCAACTGCTACCACTTCTAACTTAGAACCTTAAACATAAAATTTTCAAACCTAACTTTTAGAGACTTAGGAAAATCAATGAAGCTGAAGATACTTTTGATTTTTTTCATCCACACTTCTGCTTCAAAAGGATCTGTTTGACCACAAAAGAGAGGAGGGTTCAACTTCTAAAACTCAAGGAGGAAGACTTTAGGTTTATCAAATGTAGGTTCTGCTAATGGTGAACCACCCATAGTTGCACCCCGAATATCCATCAACTCTTTAGTTGGAGCATACTCTAAATAGTAAGAAATAAAAACTCAATAAAAGCCAACTCACCATAAAGAACTCACTATATCTAAACACCAAAATAAATGGAAACCAACTCATAAATTTAAAAAAAATCCAAAATCTCACTAACCACCACTTTGAATGATATTTTCAAAATCCACATTTCAATCCATTTCATTCTAGCAAAAACCCCTTTAATTTCATCAAGAAATAAAAGCCTTTCCATTTAAAAAAATCATTTTAAAGAAATATTTAAACATTCCTTTTAAATAACACACATCATATTTTTAAAATCAACAATAAAAAATTAAATTGTATTACAAAAACCTTTTTATCAAAAAGTCATTGTAATTAAAAACCATTTTACCAAGACTCTCTTTAAAAAAAATTGAAACCACCATTTTTTTTTTCTAAAAATAAAAATATCACCATTTGAAATACGGGTTTTCATAATTTAAAACAAGGTTTTCATGATAATTTTAAAAGTATTAAAGACCTAAAATAAATTTGCAGGGGGGAGGCTAGTGATAATGGGTGACTTGGCCATATGGTTGGAAACTATACTCCAATCACACCACTATAATGGAGATTCATCCAAGACCACGTCCTTGGACTTCGTATGGATTTTCAGGCCTTGTGAGATCACCAAAAACCACTGGCCCAACTCTCATTTCATTCCCCAAACACTAAACCCATAGACAATCTACAAAATCTAAATAAACCAAACATCATAAAACAAACCAAGAAATACTAATAAAATAATGAAAGAAATTTGAAAATCAAAACTCAAAACACAACTTCCCATGGTAACCTAAGGTTCTACACTAGAATTATTAGCCAGAAACCTCCTCATACCTACACCCCAAGTCCTGACAATCCTACTCCTTCTACATTTAAATCCCAAATAAAAATGTGTGTTATGAAGGATAGGTCCTCTAAATAACCTATGCTCTAATACCATTTTGTCATGAACCAACCCGGGTCAACCCTGAACTAGTCACCTAAGTCAGCCCATGACATCCTTAATGCATGTTCCCAGTCGCACTAGGGTGGAAACAAGTAACCATATAATCTGTTTGGGTCCCTGAGGAGGCCCAAACAAGGTGTGAGATAAACATACCAGTAGGAAACCACCCATGTCTATATAGTTCTAACAGAAATTCTATAAAAGTTCTAGCAAGTGTAAATGACTAAATAAAGTAAAGTAAATGACCATGGAATAATTATACTACAATAAGAAAAAACAAACATTCCTCAAGGCTACCTACAAAAGATTCAGCTCCTAACAAAGAAGCTATAACAAAGTAAACAAGTCACACAGCCACACCATACATCCATTTGTATCATGTAATCCATATTCATGTTGTATAAATAAGTCAAATGTCTTGGCCATGCTGTATAGTGAAGTGAAATATCCCACGGGCACACTGTATAGTGAAAAGTATACCCCAAGGGCCGGATCCAAGGTGTCACATACCAGGGAACCCATGTAATAAATCTAGACCACAATGGGCCAAATACAAGGAGTTTTTCCGAGGTATCCCATAAAGTCTCATGGGAATCCAAGTGGAAACTCGTTTAGGAACTAGTTGGGGTCCTAGGATCATGGAAATATCATGTCCTACGTGAGCCCAAGAAAGCCTGATCCATTGGGTAGCAAGGCCCGAGGCATTGCACGGAATCAAGACCCAAGGAGCAGAATCCACCCAAGGTGTCCAATACCATGTTCCAGATCCATGGAGAGTAGTCTATTGCATTTATCAAACCATTCATTCAAGCATTCAATCATTCATTTTAAACAAATATTCTATTTGAGTATACCCACTCACATCAACTTGCACAATCCATGAGTATACCCACTCATGAAAACCATTTATCATTTACAAAGAATATGGGCATACCCTCTCATATAAACCATTTAACATGCCTTTAAACATGTTATATAGGTATACCCAACCATATCATCATTTTTATTTAATCCATTTTATCAAAATAGGCATGGAATCACAATATATGCATTAATCTAGGAGGCATTACATCTCCTACGCAAGATATTAAAAACCATTAAGGCATAAACGGGCTTCCTTTATCTAGGAAAGCACAAGAAAATGCCCCTAGGGTGGTTTAAATAGGCATAAGTAGGTATTTTACCTTAAGGCGATCCCCATGGGTGACCATGAAATGAGTAACGGGTGCCAATGTACCTAAATAGAACCTATGGGTATCCTAATGAGGTCCAACTATAGATATTAAAATCAACTCACTCAAAAATGAGGCCTTGTCGGAAAGTACGGTGGGAAGAATATCAGTCGAATACCCTAAAAGCACTAGAAAATTTGAAAGAAATTATAGAGAACCTACCTCATCTCGGTAGTAGACACGTCATCCAGTATCAAGTCCTGATTCATCTGGGTTTGGAATAAATATAAAGAATGGATGAAGAATGGGATATTAGGGAATATGAGAATAAATCCAAATAGTGTGGTCATTGTTCTGAAGAATCAAGAACAACTAAAAAGGAATCGAGTACTTACCAATGTGGTTCCAACATGACAAACCACACTTTAATCAAAGTTTGGATGGCTTCTAAATCTTAAAACACATTTTAGACAGTTTTTTGGCTTCAAAAATGAGAGGAAATGGTTTTACGTAACAAAAATGAGAGGTGCCTCTCTTTTTAAAAAACTCAGTGGGCCAGTACACAAAATATAGGCCAAGTACACGGTGTGTACTGCCCTATTTTTTCTGAACCAAAAAGGCTACATGTCTTGATGGTCTAGTACACATTGTGTACTTAGCCTACACATCATGTAGGAAAGTACACAGTATGTACCCAGCCTACAACCATTTTTTCAGCCTCTTTCCCCTCTTCTTTCCCAAAAACAACCCAACCGTCCCATGCCCCGGATTAGGGTATAATACAAAAAGGAAAGTAAATTTCATTTAACTTGAAATAAAATATTTGTACCACAAGAAAAACCTGGGATCTTACAATCTTTCCCCCTTATAGAAATTCATCCCCAAATTTCTCTCTGAAGGCTTATCAAGATTCATCTGAAAACAACTATGGCCACTAAGCACATACGTTAGCCTCCCTGTCCCAAGTCTTGTCCTGTAAATGGATATTCTACCATATCACCTATACTATAGGAACTAACTAGCCTCAAAGAACCTCTGTGATCTTGTAAACGATATGAATTGGATGCTCCTAAAATGACGCATCAAGAAGTAGCTCAACCTCCTCAGACTGAAAAATGTGATACAGGTATGAGTGATAGAATCGTATTTGAGATATGTATAATACATCGTTCCTGGATCAGTATCTCTAAGGTAACTATAACTGATAGGCAACAGACCCAAACTGCTCCAGAATCTCGAACGGCTCGATGTATCTCGGTGAAAGTTTACCATGTCTTCTGATCTTCCTGTGTCCCAACCTATGTGAAACATGAAAGAAAACCCGATCCCCAACCTCTAACTCCAGAGGTCATCTACGGTGATCGGTGTATGATTTCTGATGAGACTATGCAGTATCCATCTGCTTATGAATTAACTGGACCTGCTCAGAAGTCTTCTGCATGAGATATGGTCCCAGTAAAGCTACATCACCTGCCTCTAACTAGCATAGCGGAGAACAGCATGGCCCACCGTATAAATCCTCGTAAGTTTCCATCTTTATCTTCACCTAATAACAATTATTATAGATGAATTCAACCAAGGGAATGTGCCTCTCCCAATAGCCCCCAAAATCTTGGACGCATGCTTATAGAATATCCTCAAGCACTTGTATCGTATGATTTGATTGGTCATCAGTCTGAGTGTGGTATGTTGTGCTCAGAAGCACCTGTGTACATAGTTCCCACTGAAAACTCTACCAGAAATGAGACATAAAGTGTGAATCCCTATCCAAAACAATAGTGAACGGTACCCCATATAGTTGTACTACATCTCAGATGTACAACCTTCCAAGATCATAAACATTGCATGTCTTCTTGATTGGTAAGAAAAGACCGAACTTTTTAATAATTTCAAAAACAACCCACACGGCATTGTTACCTCGAGGCAACCTCGATAAACCAGTCACAAAATCCATCTCAACAACATCCCATTTCCATTCTGGAATAGATAGCTGTTGTAAAATCCCAGCTGGTCGCTGATGTTATGCCTCCACCTACTGAAATGTGGAACACCTTGTAAGAAAACCAGCTACCTCACACTTCATACCCAGCCACTAATACTAATGAATAAAGTCATGATACATCTTGGTGACACTAGGATTCACTACCCAAGCTGAATCATGAAACTCCCGCATCAACTCCTCGCGTATATCCACTAGAACCCAAACATTTACATGGATACATATGATCTCATTATCTCTTACCGTCCAACTAGGAGGTGGTTCCTCACCTGCCACACCTTCCCATAGGACTAGGCCTTCTGAATCTGATAGCTTCTCTATCATAACTCTAACCATCATGGTAGATATCACAGCTAAGGATGATAGATAAGTATTTCCCTATCTTTCATGCACCTTCATATGCATCTTATAGAACAACATCATAATATGCCACTCATTATTGTCCAACTTCACTACTTGTATCTGAGTCCTCCTGCTCAGTGCATCATCCACTGCATTTC
This sequence comes from Viscum album, assembly GCA_963277665.1. Lineage (NCBI taxonomy): Eukaryota > Viridiplantae > Streptophyta > Magnoliopsida > Santalales > Viscaceae > Viscum > Viscum album. The sequence goes on from OY728146.1 coordinate 1,687,729,625, forward strand.
CTTTATCAGGCGTGTAGGTAAACTCAAAATCAAAGGATTGTAGGTACTCTAACCACCTGTGTTGCCTCATATTCAGGTCACACTGCATAAAGATATACTTGAGTATTTTGTGGTCTGTGTACACCACAAAACGCTCTCCCAGTAAATAGTATCTCCAATAGTGCAATGCATGCACAACTGCAGCTAACTCTAGATAGTGTGTAGGGTAGTTCTTCTCATGAGGCCTCAACTGTCGAGACTCGTATGCCAAAACTCGTTCTCCCTACATCAGCACTGCCCCCAACCCCATACCTGAAGCATCATAGTAAACTGTGTAACTCTTTCCTTACTCTGGAAGTATCAGGACTGGTGTTGATTTCAACCTCCCTTTCAGTTACTAAAAGGTTGTCTCACAAGATTCTAACCACACAAACTTCAAACCCTTCTTAGTCAATCCCATCAATGGTGCTGCTAAGCATGTGAAGTCTTATATAAAACTCCTTTAGTAACCAGATATCCCAATAAACTCTATATGTCAAAGATGTTTTGGGGATATTCCTAGGAAACTACTGGTCTCACCTTCTCTAGGTCCACTGATACTCCTATCTTTGGGATGATGTGACCCAGGAAGTTAATTTGATCCATCCAAAAGTGGCACTTTGCGAGCTTAGAAAATAACTGATGTTGTCTTAGTGTATTCAAAATGATCTCAATATGGTTGGCATGTTTGTGTTGATTTTGATAATACATCAAGATATCATCTAGGAAAACCACCATAAAATAATCCAAGGATGGAACACTGGGCTCATCAGCACCATGAAAACTGTTGGTGTGTTCATGATACCGAACGACATAACTAGATACTCATATAGACCATACCTTCTAAAAAAGGTTGAATGAGGTATGCCTATAGTTTGAACATGCACCTAGTGATATCCTAACCACAAGTCGATTTTCAAGAACACTCGAGCTCCTCAAAGCTGATTAAACAAATCATATATCTGTGGAAAGGGATATCGGTTTTTAACAATCAGCTAGTTCAGTTTCTGATAGTTCACACATAGACTAAGGGTACCATTCCCCTTTTTTTCAAAAAGGACCGTCAAACCCCACAGAGAAGTATTGGGTATGATAAAATCCTTCACCTACAAATCATCTAGCTCCATCTTGAGCTCATACAACTCCATCATAGACATCCTATAAGGAGGAATGGATACCGGTGCAACTCCTAGCACTACCTCAATAGAGAAATACATGTCTCTCTAAAGAGGTAACCTAAAAAATTCATTAGGAAAGACTTCCCTGAAACATTAAACCACTGGAGGGAAGTTCACCTGACTCACTCCCTGATCATCTAGAAACAAACTAGAAATCTGGGTTGTCATCCCGCCCAGCCCACAATGCTCTGGTCCAGCTTTGCTTTCCTAGACGTCCCATTAACCCTTGTGAATAAACACTCCACCCTTTGGTGATGTTAAAGTCACCCTCAGGTGATAGCATTCAACGTAGGCTCGATAATCCATGAGCCATTCCATCTTGATAATGACACTAAACCCTGTCATCTTGAGGATATAAAGATCCCAAAGGAAGTGGAACCCACCAACCTTAGGGGGCCACTCCATACACCGGCGTACATCATCAGTTCTAGCTCCCAACGATGTTTCTAGCATCAAAATTCCCTCAAAAAGAAAAACCACAAGCCCAAGGCTTTTAAACACTCATGTAGAGATAAAATTATGTGATTCACCTGTATCAAAGAGAGAATATGTAATAGTAGAAGCTACTAAGATCGTACCTCTCACTATAGATGGTCTGGGATCCTACTCTTGATGGGTCTGTTGCATTGTATAAGTCTGGCCTATGTCCCGGCCTTGTGACACTACCTGGCTACCCTAAGCTGATCCACCCTACTATCTCTGGGAACCTGGCGTCTAGCAACCATGACCACGACCACCAATTCTTTGGCCCGACCAACCTCAACTTCTCCAGCTCCCAGCCTAACATGGAGCTAAAGAACCTACTCTTGAACCTGATGTCAGAGCTGACCCCTTACCTCTTGTTGCTAGAGGGAAGGTCCTGAAAAAATGCTACAAGTCTGTAAATAATGTTGAGTATTCCATAATCGTCATCGCACCTTGCTCCAATCGCATAAACTCACTCGCCCACTCTGCTCACAGAGTCACGGGGTAAAATTAGTAGTAGAAGTGGGTTTGTAAATCAGCCCAACCCATATCTCATATCCCATTAGCATAGTTTAAAATGTCACACCAGCACTTTTCCACTCCACATAGCATATAAGTCATGAGCTTGACCCTCTGCTTAGGAGGCGTATCCAGATGCTCAAAAATCACTAACATGGTCTCAAGCCTCACCTCTGAAGCCTACGGTCTACCATACCCTAAAAACATAGGAGGATGTTGCTAATGTAACACCCATGTCATCTCATCCATAGTCAAGGATTGCTACAGTTCTCCCTGAATATTCTATATATATCAAAAGAAACCCTCGAAGAACTGTACCTTAGCACCTATGTCTATAAAATCCTTAGGTGCTGCAGTTGGCACTATAGGAGGATCAATCGGTAGTCCTTGGACCAACATCTTCAAAGTATCTTCATCGCCTTCCTCACAGCATACCACTGGAGGTCGTCATGGTGGCATGTCTCTATAATTTCAAATTTACACCTCAGGAAAGAACAACATTAAATCATACAGCTCAAAATCATAGGACATGTCAAAACCCTCCTAGAAACCAAGTCAACCCATAACCTGCTCCTAAATCTAGGACTGTATAAAGAATAACCAATGAACCAATATAAAATATACATCTTTCCTACTCAAAAGTTAGGTCTAGGTCAAGTCTCTATTTTCCATTCAAGTTTCAATTTCCATTTTACATTCAGTTATTGATGAAATTTCACGAAGGGTTTACCAATTTCGAATCCATGAGGTCCCATAACACCTCATGAACCCAAAACTTGGTTCCCATTCAAACCATACATATATCAATTTCATTTAACATTTTTATTTCATCGGTGCATCGTTTCCCAATTCATAAGGTTCCATACTCCTTATAGTTTGAACGATGATGTCACTCCTTTATCCACTGCACCAAAACTAACACAACAGCAGGAATAGCTATCACATCAACTATCACAACAACATGAAATATCTAATGCATCCTAGATGGAATGGAATAATGCATGGAATGTGATTCTAACAAGTGTATATATGATGCATGAGATGGAACACCCCCATCTAATCGGGTTGAAACTGAAATAAAACACACAATTGCATCAATGGTAAGAGTAGAAGTCAAGTGTATCACCCAATGGTGAAATCAAATCAACTGTAATAGTCAAAATATAGAAAATCATAATTCCATTCAAGACCATTGGGATTTTTCCTGTACATGGGGTAGCTACTCTCGAGCTACCAAATCTCATTTCCTTTTTATCCCTATAAATTATCTCCAAAAAATAAGTAAAAATAGAAAAGACTCCTCTGATACCACTTTGTAATGTCCCGGACCTCAATGTCACCCTGTGGTGTCCTAATCCCAGTTGTCCACATTACCTCAAGCGCATATCCCCAAACTCTAGAGGCTGCTGACTAGCAGCGAGGCCCTAAGTGAGTCAGTGAGAAGACTATTCCCTCATTACCAGAGTATCATAGAGAAATTAAAGCATACAATAAATAGTGGAAGTGAAATAAATAGAAGTCAACTAAAAGTAAGACAAGATAGGAATATATATAAATAACTAAAAGTGTCTGATATACAAAATGATGCAGATGATACAAGTATATAGAAAGCATCTAGAACAGTCCATGGAAATACAATACAATACAATACAAGTATCCCCAAAAGAAAAAATACCAAAAAGGTATCCTAGTAGCATCACAAGCCTCAACTTGGTCTTATCCACCCCTGATCCAAATCCACAATCAACAACCTGTACCAGGGTGCTTTCCCCTATCATCACATGCAACCATATAATTTTTTTTGGACCCTGAGGAGGCCCAAATAGGGTGTGAGATAAAAATCTCAGTATGCAACCACTTGGGTCTATACAGTTCTAACAATAATTCTACGAAAATTCTAGCAAGTGTAAACGAAGTAGTAATGTAAAGTAAATTCCCATGTCATAATTCTACTATAAAAAGGAAAACCAAACAATCCTCAAGGCAACCTGCAAAATAGTTAGCTCTTAACAAAGCAGCTATAACAAAGTAAATAAGTCACATGGCCACATCGTACATTCATTTGTATCATGTAACCCACAGCCACACTGTATAAATAAGTCAAGTGTCATGGCCACGCCATATAGTGAAGTCAAAAATCCCATTGCCGCATTGTATAGTGAAAAGTAGACCCCAAGGGCTGGATCTAAGGTGTCACGTACCAGGGAATCCGTGTAATAAATCTAGACCATGAGGGGCTGGATACAAGTAGAATTTATAAGTCATCCCATCAAGTCCCATGGGCATCCTAGTGGAAAATAGGTTAGGCACTGGTTGGGGTCCTAGGAGCATGGCAATAGAAATTCCTATGCAAGCCCAAACAAGATGGATCCACAGGGTAGAAAGGCCTAATGCATCCCATTTAATCAAGACCCAAGGGGCAGAATCAACCCCAAGGCATCAACTACCACATTCCAGATCCATGGAGAGCAGTCCATATCATCTATTAAACCATTCATTCAATCATTTAATCATTCATTTTAAACAAACATTCCATGTGATTATACCCACTCACATCAACCTGAACAAGCCATGAGTATACCCACTCATGAAAATCATTTATCATTTACAAAGAATAAGGTACTACCCTCCCATATAAACCATTTAACATGCCTCTAAAAAATTTATATAGGTATACCCACCCATATCATCATTTTCATTCAAGACATTTTATCAACATAATCATGCAGTCACAAGATATTCATTAAGCAAGGAGGTAGTACGTCTCCTAATCAAGCTATTCAAAACCATTAAGGCATCAACAGGCTTCCTCAAACTAGGAAAACACAATCACACACCCATTAGGTGGTTTAAACAAGCATAAACAGGTATTTCCCTTAAGGTACACCCCATGGGTGACTTTGAAATGAGTAACGGGTGCCAACACATCTAAACATAACCCATGGGTATCCTCACTAGGTCTGGTAATAGGTACTAAAAGAAACTCACTAAAAAATGAGGCCTCATAGGAAAGCCCGACGGGCGGCATATTGATCGAATGCTCGAAAAGTGCCATAAAAGCTGAAAGAAAGTATAGACCACCTACCTCGCCTTGTTAGTAGATAGCTTATTTATTATAAATTCCTGATTTATCCTGGTTTGGAAGAAATCTGAAGAATGGATGAAGAATGGGATATTATGTCATATGAGACTAAATCCAAATAGCACAGTCATTGTTCCAAAGAATCAAGAATGACTAAAAAGGAATCGATTACTTAATGATGTGGTTCCAACATGACAAACCATGCTTGAATTGGAGTCTTAATGGCTTCTAAATCTAAAAAACTGTTTTAGATGGTTTTTAGGCTTCAAAAATGAGAGGAAAAGGTTTTAGGTAACAAAAATGAGAGGCTACTACCTCTCTTTTTTAAAAACCCATTCGGAAATTACAAGACGTGTCAGCCAAGTACCCGGCATGTACTACCCTGTTTTTTTCTAAACTGGAAAGGCTACACATTGTAACGGACCGGTAAACAACATGTACCAAGCCTGCAGCTATTTTTCAGCCACTTTCCCCTCTTCTTTCCCAAGAACAGCCCAACCAGCCCATGCCCCGGCTTAGGTTCTAAGCCAAAAAGGAAAGTAAAACTCATTTAACCTGAAAGAAAAGATCTGTACCTCAATACAAACTTGGAATATTACAGAAACTACTGACATTGAAGGGATAACTCATAAATGACATACATTCCTTAACTTGTGAATTTCTAGGCTTAAATATAAGTTATCCATGGTCTATTTCATAACATAAAATTTTATTGGAATTTTTTTCCACTTTATAATATTTCATAAAGAGCTTTTTAATTTACCAAATCATATCCCCCAGAAGTGTTAAACTAGATGTACAGCAAGGCATTTTTTTGTGCACCAGGTGATGATCAAGTCAATTCTCAATGCACCCTTTTCGAGGTTATTACCCCTAAGTAAAACTATGCTATAACCATATCCACTTATTATATCCAAACATCTATTTTTTTCTTGGAAACCACTTAATCTATACTTTACCATAATTTAGTAGTGTTTTCCAATGTTAGGTCTTATCCCCAAGGATTTTACTAAATTTTTCTAATCCTAATCCCCAAAAATAACTATACATTGTTATAATACCTACTATAAAAACCTATATCTTTAATACACCATAATTAATGAATTATTATATAAAGAAACAAATAATATAATCCCAAAATATCAAAACTCCTTGTGTATTTGGATAATTATATGTATAATATAATAACTTAGAATAGGGATACAACAATATTATTTAAAACTCCTTAACATGCTCTTAAAATTTTATTTCTCTTCTAAACTGCATGGGATAACCTGGGGATGTACATAAGAAATGGGTGATCTACAAAGCTCAATAAAAAATAATCATAGAATATCATGATGAAAGTAATACATTTTATTCAAGAGGTTTATCAAGGTGACATAAAATGGATGATAATTATAAACATGAACATCAAATCATGATATAAGATGATAAAATCAAGGCAACATAGAAGTGTGGAAATAATACAAAACATGAAATCATAAGAATAATTCAAGACTAACTACCAAGAAATAATAACATAGTGTGCTTAATATAACCTCATGTAAACTATACATGGAATATCATGAGATAAATACATTGCCAAATGCATTGGAGAGCCATATAATTTCAGGACCACCTATCATGTTCATATCATGTACATGAATTTGTTTGCCACATAGATCATGAAACATAAGGAAATATTTCATCATATTTAATTTTTATATCTAGTGGAATTTTCTTGAGTGGAAATGGGGATGGGTATTCACTACACAAATTTTTGGCATGGAAAATCACGGGATAATTTTGGTAGCATATCTAGTGTGCATAAAGATTCATGGAAGGGTTTAATGAGATTTAAAGGAGGTATATAATTACTTTTAAATAATAAGGACTGTAAAATGGATGTGTAAAAACACATTCAAACATGAAAAATTGGAAATCAAAAGGCATAAATCAAAGAAAGTTGTTGAATAAAGAGAAGAAAATCCCTTACCTTGAGACGAACCTTCTAAAAGATTGGGAGCATATTATTATGAGCTTGGGAACACCTTGGGAAAAATTTATAGAGGGATAAGAAGAGTAAATTTATTCTTAATGTTTTTTTATTGAAGTATATTGGGAGGTTTTTTGGGTATGTATAGCAAAAGATAGGTGAATTGTTTATTAATTTCTAAACATAGGTTTTGGACTCTATATGATAAAATAATCAAAACCAAAAAACATCCCTAGTCTTTTCCCATGGTTTCTACTAAATAGGAGTGGTTTTAAATATTTTATAAGGATATTATCCTAAATCCTTAAAATAATACCATTGGTGATGTGGAATTGAGTCATGTTCATGAAAATTTGATTTTAAAACCTTAAAATATAATATAGATTTTGGAGGATTCATTAAATGACAATAAAATTAATTAAATAACTTCAAAACACATTATTTTAAATTTTAAACCTATATTTTATCATGTATTCCATTTATATAATTTATTACATCACTTTTGGTCTATTAAGATGTCATAATACAGACCGTATATTTACACTGTATTTAATTTTTTCCCAAAAAATTGATTGTCTCAGAAAATTATAAAAAGTTCAGCATAGGCTAATTTTGAAAATTTTAATTCAAAAATAATATTTATTTTATCAAAATTCTTTTTTAAATATGTAAATTTTCCCTTTTAAATAAAAATCCCTATTTACTGGAAAATACAAGTTTTAACGATATTAACCACTTTCTAGCCCTTATAAAAATTGCGTTAAACTTTATTAAATTATATCATCATTTATATTTAAATATTTATTATATAATAATAATAATTTATTAAAATAACATTTATTTAAAAAATTATTGAATTTATCAAAAGGGTGTCTTAATTGAGACTATATATTTCCCAAAAATACAATTTTGATTTCTTCATATCAAAATCTAATTTTTATCAAACTCATTATATAATAATTTATAAAGTAATAAGGGAAGGAATAAATATAATCATTATTTTATTAAAAATAAAATATAAAAATTCATATTAATAGGGTCTGGATACATAACCCCTTATTACACGAGTGTATGCCCTAAGGGTAAGATGTGTGATGGTGGTTCTTTCTTAGGGTGGTTCGGTGAAAATGGTTTGGGTCATGATCTCGATAAGCATGAAATTATCCTATAAAAAGTTTCTATCAAGCTTTATTTATTGAATCTTAGTTTGGGATTGTTCAAGGGAAATCCCATTGGTTCTATCTCCCTCAAAATATCTAATAGATGGGCTTCATAGGGTATGATCCTCATGGTCAAGGTTATCACTTCTTTTATCTATTTCAAATGTACTTTATCATAACCCTTAATATATACAAATATTAATGGTCATTGTACAATGCTTAATATTATTAAGAGTCTTTTAAATCTAATAGGCTATATCAGTCCAAAATAACCAAAGTAGTGCATGTGTTTTCTATGAATAAAAGTTTTTTAATCAATATAAAAGGGAATTTAATTTATAAAAGTTTAGGTCATTAAATTGTTGTTACACTTTACTACTACTCATGGCATGATAATACTACTGCTTTGGTGTTCCTTCTTATCCATTGATTTAGGTCGGTCTGATAGCTATGTTGCATGGGTGTTGTGCTTCCTTGAAATGTTTCTTCACCCACACATTTTATGATGATTCGCGTCACCTACCTTGCCTCCAGTTTCTGAGTGTCATGTGTCTCTATATTTATATGATTTATTTTTATGGATGGGGTTATTGATACATTTTCACATTTTTATTCATTCATATATCCTCCTCGTTTATTATGCATGATAATTCATCTACCTCTATTCCCGCTCTACCTTTATAGGTGTCATATCAGTTCAATAGGGTGATTCATCCTTATTGAGATAGGTGAGTGGTTCTTCATAATTTTCCTTCCATATGATCCATAGAGAAGATATCTTGGGAGAGAAAGAGAGGGGACTTCCTCCTGTCTATGGCTCCTATGTGACCCTGTTTCGGTGATGATCTCTAGTGTAGAGATCGTTCCTTGCAATCTTGGTCTTGACCACAACATCTTCATGTATTTTCATCCCTATAAGCTCTTGTCATATATTTCAATGATATTCCTCCCATTTTTTAGTATTGGTCTAGGACTATAAGCCTCTACTTGTGTTTCCTTTTTAATTCATTAGTGTTGCACTATATTTTAATTCTTATTATTCTCAGTCAGTTTAGGTTTTCATGCGTGAGTCTGACTTGTTCAATGAAGTAGATTACCATCTTCAATCCAAGGTTCATCACTGGCTCTTGAAGTGATAAGGTTCATGTTCTCAAATAGATTATGTGGTTCATGTGAGTTTTCTGTTACTTCTTATTTATTGTATGTATTTTTTTCTTTTTACATAATAATAAATCATGATAGCAGTGTTATTTTCATACATGTAGGACCAGAGGTCCTAATCCTATAAATAATTAGTGTTATTGAATTTTTCACATATCTTTTTTTGTATGTTCTTATTTTCTTTGATCTGATTATATTTTTTGTTTTCTTCTTTTGGATGAATTTTTTTTTTGCTTCTTAATATTTTTTTCTTCTCTCACTTTGGTTTTGGTTTATGATGTAAATTACAACCTCCACCCTCACACTTTTTCTAGATGAAAACTTAAGATAGATAAAATTATTATTTTTATTTACTGTAGTTGTATTTTTTTAACTATAATGTCATTTTAAACTGAAAACATACACTTTTTATATATCAAAACATGTTTGGATTTTCTTGATACTTTATAAAAATGATGCATAAGTAATTTTTTATGTATAAGAATCATTCTTAGATAAATCTGATACATTGTGTGTCCAACATGAATAGAAGTGCATGTTTTTATTTAAAATTGACATTTTAATTCAAAACACACATCACATACTCAAAACCAAGAAAACATGGTTAGATTGTCTTCATGCTTAAGAAAAATAATATCTAAATCATTTTTGGTGTGTATTAATCAACTGCATATCAATATGACACATGGTGTTCCTGGTATGACTCAAAGTGCATGTTTTCAGTTTAAAAGTAAAATTTTAGTTCAAAACATGCATCACTTACTAAAAAAAATCAACCACACTCAAATTTTCTTAATACTTTAAGGAAATTAGCTATAATAAAATTTTGATTTATAAGAATCAGTCGCACATCAATCTGACAAACGGTGTCATAGGTATAACTAAATGTGTATATTTATATTTAAAATTGATATTTTAATACAAAAAAAACTTCACATACTCAAAACAAAGAAAAAACACTCGGATTATCTTAATACTTTATGAAAAATTGAATAATTAATTTTTTTATATGTAGGAATAATCCAAACATCAATATGATACATGGTGTGTTTGATATGAATTTAAGTGTTTTTTTTCAGTTTAAAAGTAACATTTTAGTTCAAAAGACACTTTAGTGATTGAGAACCATGAAAACTTGCTTATATTTTCTTGATAATTAAGTAAAGTGTGTGGATGGTATGAATATAAGTGTGTGTTTCTATTTAAAATCGATATTTTAGTACAAAGAAAACATCACATACTCACAAATGAGAGAAAACAATTAAATTTTCTTGATACTTCTAGAAAATGGTCCATAAGTCATTTTTTATTTGTGATAAATTGGAATGCATCAATCCAACACATGTTGTGGTCGATATGACTAAAAGTTCATGTTTTTAGTTTAAAATTGTCATTTTAGTTCAAAACATGTGTGACATACTCAAAACCAAGAAAATATACTTGAATTATCTTGATGTTTTAGGAAAATGATCCATAAATAATTTGTAATATGTATGATTCAATCACATATAACTCTAATACACGGTGTGATTGGTATGACTCAAAGTGTGTGTTTTCAATTTAAAAGTAACATTTTGGTTAAAATTGTGTATCACTCAGTGGAAACCAAGAAAACATCTTTATATTATTTGATTATTTAGGAAGATGATCCTAAGTAATTTTTGGAATTTATCAATTAGTCGCATGTCAATTCAATACACAGTGTGACCCATATGAATTGGAGTGTGTGTTTTTAATTTAAAATGACATTTTAATTAAGAATGTGACAATCACTGAAAACCAAGAAAATCACTCGGATTGATTTAATATTTTAGGAAAAAAATCCATAAGTCATTTTTGATGAGTATAAATCATTCATACATTAATCTAATACATGGTGTGGTTGGTATGACTCAAATTACATTTTCCAATTTAAAAATGACATTATAGTTAAAAACATGTGTGACTCACTGAAAATCTATAAAATACACTCAGGTTGTCTTGATATTTTAGGGAAATGATCTATAAGTCATATTTTATCTGTACGAATCAATTTCACATCAGACACATGGTGTTGATTGTATAATTTAAAGTGTGTGTTTTTATTTAAAATTGACATTTTAGTTCAAAAGATGTGTGACATGATCGAAAAAATCAAACACATTTGTATTGTTTTGATACTTTAAGAAAACAATCTATGAGTCATTTTTTATGTGTAGGAATCAGCATCGCCTCAATATAATTCATGGTATTACTGATATGACTTGAAATGCGTGTTTTTAGTTCAAAAGTGACATTTTAGTTAAAAATTTGTATCACTCACTGAAAAACAATAAAATACATTTGTATTGTTTTTATACTTTAGGAAAACAATTCATAAAAAAATTAGTGTTTATTAATTACTCACATGTTAATATGACATATGGAGTGACCGATATGACTCAAAGTGTGTGTTTTTAATTTAAAATGATATTTTAGTTATGGAAGTCAGACTCACTAAAAAATAAAAAAAACACTCAAATTATCTCAATATTTTATTAAAATGATCCATAAATCATTTTTCATGGGTAGAAATCAACCACATTTCAATCTGATAAATGATCTGACCATTATGACTTGAAGTGTGTGTTTTTAGTTTAAAAATTGAATTTTAGTTTAAATTTTAATTTTAGTTAAAAACATGTTTCACTCACTAAAAACTAATAAAACGCACTTATATTGTTTTAATGCATTAGGATAAGAATCCATAAGTCATTTGTGATGTGTAATTATCAACTTCATGTTAATTTGACACATGATGATCTTGGTATGACTCAAAGTGCATGTTTTTATTTAAAATTGGCATTTTAGTTTAGAAGAAGTATAACATCTTCAAAACTAAGAAACCACATTCATGTTGTTTTAATATTTTAGGATAATGATCCATAAGTCATGTGCAATGTTTAATAATCAGTCCCACATCAATATGATACATGATGTGATCGATAAGACTCAAAATGTATGTTTTCAATTTAAAACTATCATTTTAGTTAAAAACATATGTCACTCCCTGAAAACTAAGAAGATTCACTCAGATGGTCTTGATACTTTAGTAAAATGATCCATATATCATTTTTGACATGTAAGAATTGTTCACATGTCAATCTGATACATGGTATGACTGATATGACTTAAAGTATTTGTTTTCAATTTAAAATTGAAATTTAAGTTAAAAATGTTCCACTTGATAAAAATTAAGAAAAAACACATATATTGTCTTGATATTTTATGAATAATATACATAAATCATTTGTAATGAGTAGAAATCAACCAAACATTAATATGAAACATGATGTGACCGTTAGGACTCAAAGTGCATGTTTTTAGTTTAAAAATTACATTTTAGTTAAAAACATGTGTCACTCACTAAAAACTAAGAAAAATAACTCGGGTTGTCATGATACTTTAGGAAAATCATCTATAAGTCATTTTTTGATGCGTAGGAATCAACCTCACGTTAATCGGACACACGGTGCAACTGTTATGGCTCAAAGTGCTTGTTTTTATTTAGTAGTGACATTTTTAGTTCAAAAGATGTGTAACATACTCAAAACTAAGCGAAAATATTTATATTGTATTGATACTTTATGAAAATAATCCATAAGTCATTTGTGACGTGGAGGAACCGACCACACCTCAATCTGATACACAGTGTGACTAATATGACTTTAAATGTGTATTTTCAGTTTAAAAGTGATATTTTAGTTAAAAACAAGTCTCACTCACTAAAAACTAAAAAAATTAACTCATATGGTCGTGATGCTTTAAGAAAATGATCTATATGTCATTTTTTATGTATAAGAATCATCCATGCATCAATATGATACACAGTGTGACTGGTTTGACTCAAAGTGCGTATTTTCAGCTTAAAAATGTCATTATAGTTAAAATGTGTGTCACTCATTGAAATCCAATAAAATACACTCTAATTGTCCTGATATTTTTGTAAAATGATCCATAAATCATTTGTGATGTGTAGGAATTAGTTTCACATCAATCCAATACACGGTGTATCCAATATAACTCAAATTGCATGTATTTATTTAAAATTGACATTTTAGTTCAAAACACATGTCACATACTATAAACTAAGAAAATTTATCCTTATTTTCTTGATTCATTATTACAATGATCCATAAATAATTTGTGATGTGTAAGAATCATCCACAGGTTAATCTAACACATAGTGTGCCCGGTATAACTCAAAATATATCTTTTCAGTTTAAAAGTGGCATTTTATTAATGCATCATATCATATTTATGTTTAATTTATTTATTTATAGTTTTAATAATATAAATAAAAATTGTTTTTTATATAGGTACACTCTTTTGTTCGAGTTGGGATGGTTTTTTTTATAACCAGCAACATGATTAAGCTCTTTTGGGAGGGATCCAAAAACAATGAAACATTAATGTTTTTGAATTTTTTGATGTTTGTGATAACTTTTTCTTACCAATGTAATTGTATATACCAATTTTTAAATATTTGAAATAATTTTATAGTGTTTTTTTGTTTTATTGTGATGTTAATTTAGATCAAATTAAATTATATATACTGTGTTGTGATGTGCTGTAAATTTCATCAATACACCACTACAGTATGGAGTTTATCAGTGTTATTTCAAGAACTAATAAAATATTCTTATATAAGTTCTATAAATAGCACTCATAAAGGTTCTCTTTATCAACACTAAAAATGCACTGATAAAGATCCCCCTTTATCTACGTTAAAAAGGAACCGAAAAAAGGCCAACTTTATCGATGCTATTTTAGCATTGGTGAAGATGTCTTTTATCAATTCTATTTTTACCACTAATAAAATACATTAGATATTAAATCTATTTACAAAATCATCACTTTGTTAGTGATGATGAAGGCCATTTCTAACATTTATAAAGCCCTTATTTGTATTATTGGCTCTTGCTTGTTGGCTTTTGGTCTTAGTGCTGCCCTGGCCCACTTCTTGTGGCCCAATCAAACTACTACCATGGTGTTTCTTATTTTCCATTGATTGTGGATGATCAGATGACCCTATTGAATGGTTTTTGTGCTTACCTCATGTATTTCTTCACCATCACATTTCATGGTAATCCACATCACCTGCCTTGCCTCCAGTCTCTGAGTGATTCATGTCTTCAGATTTTCACAGTTTTTTTTCAAGTTGGGGTTCTCAATCCTTCTACAGATGCTCAGTTGTCCATATGTCGTCCTTAGATGTTACGCTTGTTAAACCATCTACCTCACCATCTGTACCACATTTATTATTTTCATTTCACTTCATTTTCTTGGTGACTCATCTTCATTGAGTGAGACGAGCAGTTCTTTAGAATTTCTATTTATTTTTCTCAAGAGAAAAGAGAGCCTAAGTGAGAAAGAGAGAGGTCATATACCTCTCATTGATGGCTCATGTGTCTCCCTATTCCATCAGTTATATCAGGTGGATATATCGATCCTTGATATATCTATCTCAACCAAAACATCTTCAATTATTTTCATCCCTGGCATATATGGTCATCTCTTCTGATGAGAATCCTACCAAGTTATTGGTGTAGTCCTAAGACCGTAAGACTACTTGTGTTTCCTTTTTGGTTCTTCAAGGTTGTGCTGTATTTTCTTTATTCTTATTCTCAATCCATGTGGGGTTGTGTGCATGATTCCATTCAATTTGATGGATTGTATTACTATTTTAGATATGGGGTTCACCACTGGATGCTGGAGTGACGAGATTCCAATGCTCAGATAGCTTATGTGTTCTGCGTACATTTTTTGTTGCATCCTCTTAATTGTATGTTTGTTTCTTCTTTTTAAGAATAATAAATTCGTGGTTGTGATTTTATTTACAATTACATAGGATCAAAAAGGTTTGAATCACATAAATACTATGTGTTATTTACTTTTCTATATTTTCTTTTGTTTTATGTTCTTGTTTTCATCGATCTGCTTCTATTTTTTGTTTTCTTATTCTACCTGAATCATTTTTTATTTTTTAATATTTATTTATTCTCTCTCTTTGGTTTTGGTTTTTGACATTTAGTCCAACCTACACCCTCAAAATTGTTATCAAATCCTATATTTCAAGTTAGAGATGTGTTGCTTGTCCACAGTGGACTTGTGGATGCTTTACATGATCCTAAAAATTCGTTATTACTATATCTCTTTAATGGAAGACTTCCACCACCTATTTTGATGTTGACCCTAATATTCTTGAAAATTTTCATTGCATTCTCCTATTGGATTTAGGGGATAAATTTTTATGTGAAGTTTCTCATGAAGCTACTGATAAGGCTATATGGTTTAAACACGAATGTATTTAAATTTCTAAGTCCTTGATTGGTCATATGTATAAGAATATTCACCTTTATACTTTCAAGATAACCCCTAGTTCTTATATTCATGCTCTTATTGATGATTTTAATAATCTTCTTTAATTAACTAATATAGATGTAAGTGTTGATGATGAGATCAATCCATAATTCTTTTGAATCCTCTACATGATTCCTTCAATGCTTTAAGAGACTCCATGATGTATGGTAGAGATTCGATAATGTTGGAATAGGTTAAGTCAGTTGTCTTGCCTTGTGGTCTTAAAACAAATGGTTTAAAGAAATTTTCTTGTGGTGTGAGGAACAAACATCAATTAATGCATGTTAGCGGTCAGTTGAAAATTAATAATAAAAAATGAAAATATAAGAATTGGCCTAAGAAATTTCGGTGTTTTGATTGTGGTAAGCCTGGGTATTGCCCTGATTTAAAAATGAAGGATAGTATGACCCATTCTAATGCAGTATGCCCCATGTTTTCTACTATGGATGTTCTATGATTTCTATTTAACATCCCATTGTTAGAGTTGGGTGAAAAATCTAGGTTTCCTTTTTTCTACATTCTTTGGACTAGCCTGCATGCATTTTGTAAGGGATCCTAATGGGAAGAGATGGATTTTCCTAAATTGGTCTGATCCATTCAGGCTCATGTGAAGAGTATCTCTTTTCAGCTTCCTAGTTTTGGTTATTGTTTGGTTTATTGTCTTTTACTATTTCATTATTTAATCTTTTTGTTTATCCTGAGATTCTTGTACACTGCTTTTAAATTCTGAGGAAGGTTGTTTTGTTGTTTGGAGTTTTTCATAGGCGTGGTAGTTCCTTCGGCTTCGGTGGAGGCTTCTGTAATGTGGGTAATCTCTGGTTTTAATGGTGTTACTTATTCTGTTTTAATTACTAAGCATGGTTAAATAGTATGATAATAGTTGATGGGTGGTACATATAGAACATGTGCCACTGTGGCACACGCTATGTGGTATTCATGTCGGATGAATATTCTTTTGTCTTAGTTTTTTTTCAATTTATGAAAATCTACCTGAACCAACAGGTAGGTTAAGACTTGAAAAAACATCACCTGTTTATTTGGGTTCATTTTATTTTAAAAGATGAATATTTGTTGAAATTTTTTTGTTTGTTTTTTCAAATTAAAATGTTGTTTTTTCAATTTTACATGAAAATTTTTCCTAGTTCTTATTATTATGAAAATATTTATTTTATGTGTAGCATGTTCTCATTTGGATTTTTTATGGGCCTTCATTGGGATCCTACTTTTTGGCTTTTGGGATTGGTGCTTCCTTAGCCTGCTACTCGTGGCTCGATCCTAATACTTCTGTGGGGTTCCATCCAATTTTTTGATCGAGGTCGATCTAATGATCCTTTTTCACAGATGTTGTGCTTCTTTGATGTGTTTCTTCTCCCTCACATTTTACAGTGACCTACATCATCTTCGTTACCTCCAGTCATCATGTGTCGTGTATCTCTGGATTTCAGCAGTTTATTTTGTAAGGGTGAAACGGAGGTGCGTGGAACTACAAATCACACAAAAATAAGAAAAATGGATGAACATGAGGATTTAGCGTGGTTCGGTCGGATGACCAATGTCCACAAGATAAGGGGTTCAGTTTCTCTATTTCACTTCTCTCTGATGCTCATCAGAGGATTACATTATACACATGTCACTTCAGTTCATGGTAATTAGTCCCATTAAATAGAAGAGAAAACCCAGAAACTGTCTTTGGTAGGTTTGGGTAGCTCATCTACCCATGAGAATTCCTCCCGCCACAGGCTGCTTCAACGAAGGATGTTGTCCACTGTGTCGGCTGCCCACCGTGGAAGACCCGCTGTAGTGGTTTCTAATAAAGGAGACTCCCAAATTAGGGAGTGGCCCCCAAAAATATCCCCCTCATGACCAATTTGGGGTAGAAACCATATGTGTATTATCCTTAAAGTCATTGAAAACTTCATCAAAAAATCAAACACGCTTCTTCACGCCAGATGATGTGTTGCTTCCACTATCTTTAATCGATATTGGGCTAACTGTGGTCCCCATAAAATGATACAACCCTTGGGACTCCTTCCTGATAATCATTGTTGCATCCCCACATGAGACTTCCAACACTCCACTCAATATGGAAATCTTGTATCCTATCGCATCGATCCTACTTAATAATACCAGGTTCTGTCTCATCCTCGGAATGAATTTCACATCATCCAGTTTTCATACTCCTCCATCAGGTGTCTTAAATTTCACCATACCAACTTCTCGAACATCACATGTTGACACATCACCAAGTCTCACCAAATCTTTCACCTACTGAAAATTATGAAACACACCTTTGGTCGTGCATATGTGTGTTGAGCTCCCCAAATCCAAAACTCATCCGTCTTCATTTGGATTTTGAACCCGCTCATTCTTCCTTTTTATAAATCGAAATTCCCGCTTCATGTGCCCATATATTTTACAGTAATGAAACTGCACTTCTACCCATTCAACTCTCTCATTTAAGTGAAATATTATTATTGTCATGTAGACTTGATCATCTGCCAATAATTTTGTGATGTTCACATTCGTCTCTTTAACTTTCTCTTTCCCAACAACATAACGTTTAACTCTACATAGTTTCTTTTATAGTGACCCTTTTTCTCACACCAGAAACACATGATTTCAATAGGATCACATCCCCTGGATTTTTTCCACCATTCTTTACCTCCTGACTTCTGATATCAGCTCCTCCCATATTGATCATCTCATATCACCATGATTTGCTCTCCGGAATGCATTGTGGGTCCTCATAAAGCCTCTAAATCTTGAAGTGATGTCATCACCTTGTCTAGATTCAATGTTTCCTTCCCCATGAGTAATATAGTAACAATTTCATCAAATGAACTTTTTAGAGATGACAAAATCAAAAGTGTTTTGCCTTCCTCTCTAACCTTCACACTGAGCCCCAATAATTGTGTCAGAATTTTGTTGAATTTGTTGGTGTGATCCAACAAATTCATTCCCTCATCCATGCGTAACTAGTACAATTTCTTCTTTAGGAATAATTTTTTGGTGAGCAACTTCTCCATATATCACGGCTCCAACTTCTTTCATATCTCCTTCAATGAGGTCTCATCCAACACTGAGTATTTTACGTCGTTCTCTAGACACAATCAAATTGTGCTGAAGAACCGCATCTCGAGCTCTTCCTAATCATCATCACTGGTTGTCTCAGGCTTCTCTTCGATCAACGGTCGGATCACTCTCTACTTCATAAGAATATCTTTTATTGTTCTATTCCACAAGCTGAAATTGTTCCGACCATCGAACTTATCGATGTCAATTTTTGGTAGTGCTCCGCCACCAACCATCATAATTGTTGAAACCCTTTGATATAACTTTATGGAGTACTAATTATGAAAATATTACCATACGGATGCGTTTGGAATGGTTGAAATAGTGGGAATCGACTCTTGGATCGCTGAAAATGGTGTCTTATTGGCTGAGATATTGCGAAAACAAATTCAACAATCCAGATTGCCTGCTGACATGGCGATGATGTGGTGCGCTAGAGCAGCTGCCTGAATCTTGCCGGAAATTTCACCGGATGTGTGAACATTACCGTCTTCTCCAGCATGGAGTTACTATTCACTCATGGTTTGACCGGAACATTGACCGACTCTAAAGGTCTCGTTTCAACTCTATTTCTAACGCTGCTTGAGCCGTTGGAATCATCTCGTCGTCCTCTTCATGGATATAGCCTCAGAAAAAATTCCAACCAGATTAAATTTTCCAGTCACCGGAAAACTCCATGTTGCTCCGTCGTTTTGAACTCCCTCAATCCGGATTCCTCTGATACCACTTGTAAGGGCGCAGCAAAGATGCGTGGAAGACCCACTACAGTGGTTGCTGATAATGGAGACTTCCAAATTAGGGAGTAAACCCCACATATTTCTCTGGCTGGGGTTCTCAGTCCTTCCACACACGCTTAGTCATCCATCTATCCTCCTCGGCTATTACACCCGACAAACCACTTACCTTGCCGCCTACTCTACCTTTATTGTTGCCGCATTGATTCATTTGGTGGGTGATTTGTCTTCATTGAGATAGGCAAGTTTTTCTTCAGCATTTTCATTGCTTCCACTCCAAATAGAAAAGATTGACAGAGAAAGAGAGAGTGCCCCTTATTATAGATCCACCTTTTATCATCCCACAAAAAGGGTTTTATCAGAGTTAAAACAATGATGATGTTGTAACCACCTTTAAAATTTGGATTCTTTTATCATCACTAGAAAAAATCCTTATAAAATCACTCTTTATATGCGTTTATTTTAGCATTGATAGATGGTTCATTTATCAATTCATTTTTTTTATTATAGATTAAAGGTGTTGTTTTCAGCACTAGTTTTATCAGTGCTGATAAACACTCCCTTTATCAGTGTTAAAAGAAGCGTTGATAAAACTACAGTTTATCTGCGCTAATAAAAAAATCAGGATTCCACACCCACCCAACCACCTTTATCATCACTCGGCAAACACCTTTATCATCGCTCCCCTACCCCCACTTCTCTTCAACCCCCTTTATCAGTGCTTCCTCACCCTCTCACCATTGTCCCATGCCTTTATTAGCACTCGACATCCCTCACACATACTTGCACCTACCTGGATTTGAACATGTGACCTCTACCATCACGCGTTTGCCTTGATTTGAACCTATGACCTCTACCTTCGCATGCTTGTGCTTTAACACTGCTCCATGTTATTTTCTTCCATGTTTTATGATATATATATATATATATATATATATATATATATATTATCCATATATTTGTATATATTTGTATAATTGTTTTTAAATACATTCATAAAATATGTTTATGTGTGTGTATTTGTATGTGTGTGTCTATATATATATTTATATATATTTATACATGTGTGTGTGTGTGTGTGTAAATATAAATATTTATATTCATTTAGATATATTATGTATTAATACTTATTTATATATATTATAATATACGCATAAATATATATATTTTTTTTAATACAAACACACACACATATTTATATATAAACATTATATATACATTTTTATAGGTATATACACATTCATATATTTTTAGTTTAAATAAAATGGATAATGAATATTTATTTTCATATGGTTTATATATTTAAAAATATTTTTTATATGTAAATATATTTAATATTTATATATAAATATATACAAATATGTATATATATATGTGCACATATTTAATTTTAAATAACACTACAAATTTAAAAAGGGTAAAATCTCAACACCATAATATTTATATGAGTGTAACCCCTAGTAATAAATTCAACCACCACTGAAAAAAGATAAGAATACCATCTTAAATGAAGCTGAAATCCCATTAAATATTAAAAAATAGATTATTCTAACTAAAAACTCAATTTTGGAGGCCTTCCAGACCTTTTTGACCTCTAAAAAACAATAATGAAGGTCTCGTGATTAAAATGGTGTTTGTCTTTTCACATGCTTCGATTTGATATGTGATAAATGTAACATTTCGACTATAATAAACATACGAACCATTCAATTTTTTTAGTTCAAATCCTTAAAGCAACCCAGAGCGTGCAAATGCACACTCTGTTGTGGATCCTAGACAGCTATTAAAATTATTTAAATAATTGCATGAATTTTATGTAAAATATTACATCAGGCTCTAGCGTAGCATTCGGGTTAAAAATAATTAAAGAGGGATTAAAAAGGATTAAAAATAATTTTAAGGAAATAAAAATAAATGAAAAGGATATAAAAATAAATAATATAATAAAAGCGGTTGGAGAAGAGTGGAAATAATTAAAATGGGTTATCCCATTTTATTAATTATTTTTCTTTCTCCCTCCCTTTTTATTTTTTTTATTTTGTTTTTTTCATTTTGTTTTTTTTTCTTTTTTTCTTTTTTTTTCCTCTCCATTTTTCATTCTTTCTTTTCATTTGTTCTCTCTCTTCTTCTCCTCTCTCTACACTTGGTGTGTCACGCCCCCTACTAGGTGGTGTGCCTCCTCCTCCTCCTCCTTCAGAAGCTCATTACACTGTCGTTCATTCTCAGTTTCCAACATCATTTAATGCAATGTGAAGCTCTCGGTAAGGCTAACCTCACTCACCAAGAATCGTGGGATTTCATCCACTCTTCGTCATGCAATTTTATGCGGAAGGTTTTTACCCGAAATTATGGTTTTCTTAAAATCATCTGATTTCTTCTGTTTTAGGTCAAATCAAAGGTCTTCATGGAGCATAGGATCCACTGCGATTACAACGTAGGGTTTCTACTCTCTTTACCATCATTTCGTTGTGTCTTTTAGATCGCACGTTGTGCCACTCGTCGGTGTCTACCGGTGATATTTAATTTTTCCTAGTATAATTTAATTAAATTACTTGGTATGACTATTGTAACCTTGTTTGAGATTAACTAGCTTGTTTAATTGGTTGCAACATCATTGGATACTCCTTTGGGTGTGCCATCATATTTGTTCTAAATTTCATTAGCCCCAAATAATTAATTTATTAATTGTATGTGTTGCAAGACCCCTTTTGGTTGAGTTTTAAATCAAATAAATTATTCAGGATAATTATAAACCATGAATTTTGGGGTTTTGTTGGTTTTTCTATGCCTAATGATTTCTTTGTTAAAAATTCTTACCGTGCTATGCTATTATAAAAGATAAAAGTGCATTTTTTTACTTTTGCTTCTAAAGTGTTTTGATTATGATTGTTTGGTTTGAATGATCAAGAAGCATGTGGCTATTTGTTTCTTAAATTGTTTTGTTGAAATTATAAATCCATACTCTGTGATATCTGCTTCATTGAAATCTAATTAAATTTTGGGCAGTGAGACAATGTGGGTTCCATATTAAGGATCACACATGAACTCTCCGTTCCTGATTGGTTACCACACTACGTGTTAGGAAGGCAATGTATTAGGCTTTTCCAGACATGGTTTTCCCTGGGTTTTATATATACTCATAAGTGATACTGGTTCCCTAAGGGATAATCGAGGATGGAATCATTGGAAAAGTGGCTATGTCATGCCTCTAGTGATACTTGACCCCTTATGTGTGCTACTCGGGATGGACTCATGATAGAACCATGCCTCGAGTGATACTTGGTCTTTAAAAAGATTTTCTTGGATGGACTCGGTGGTATTAGATAAATTGAAGGATGTACCATAGTGATACATTCAAAATGGGCTCGGACTCCAACACTAAACTTTAATATAATAATGATGATAATATGTGGGAGTTTTTATTTGATATAGCTTTGGGTTCCTTTTGAATTGTAATACCTTTCTGGTGCCTTAAATAACACTTTGTTAACACATAAACTAGATCCAAGCTAAAGCACAAGCTTTGGGGTATGTTAGTTTTTTATATGCCTTCTATTTTTCTAGCCTTTATATATATATATATATATATATACATCCTACTTATTATATGTATTTTATTCAGATTTTCGGCTTAGGTAAAAGTAGTTGTTATGGATGAGTGTTATTGAGAACCCAGACCAAGTTACACTTATTTTATTTTTGTCTATTTAATTAATTGAATTTATTGTATATTGGCACACTACTTTTGTTTACAGCATGAAATGGAAAGGGTTATACACCATGGGTGTCGGCCTACTGGGATTTTATCTCACACTCTACTCAAGCGTCATTTGGTACCCACTTTATGTCTATAGGTATGGATACAGGGAAGCGTGTCGCTCCCAATGCTTGATTGCTTTGCTATTTTTGATAGAGGTTGGGGATAGAGGACTGAGCCTATGCTTGAGATGTAGTTGTTGCACTTTTTGTCGTTTTCATTTCAGTTTTGATAGCATGATTGTATTCCTTATTTTCGTACTTTTATTTTAGTACAAACATCATAGCATGACATCATTGTGTATCTAGTTTGATTTTTCAGTTTCCACGCTTTTCATTTATTCAGTTGGGATTATTTAATTTCTTCTACTACAGTTTTTTTATTTATATGTACATGATACTTGTTATAAATTGTTTTTCTTCCACTTTGTATTACCTATTACCTATGAGGGCATAGTCTCCGCCGCAGACACATTAAAAAGTTCCTCGCTGCTAGTCGGAAGCCTCTGGCATTCGGGGAGATGCGCTTGAGGTCGTGTGGTCAACCCAGCTCGGAGAATCCTTCTCGTGGCTCCCGGGTTGGAAGCATTACAGTAAATCTCAGACATACATCTGAATCAAAAGTTATGATCATTTGAAGTTCAAGAAAAGTTTTCAACTAATCTTAATATATAAATTAATTTTTATGTTTTTTCTAGTACCAAATTGTTATTAAATGTCTCTTACTCAATACTAATCAGTAAATTTTTAATTTATAGTAATTTTTAATTATTTTTAAACCATTTTTCACT
The DNA here is from genome assembly GCA_963277665.1 of Viscum album. Taxonomy (NCBI): domain Eukaryota; kingdom Viridiplantae; phylum Streptophyta; class Magnoliopsida; order Santalales; family Viscaceae; genus Viscum; species Viscum album. The sequence goes on from OY728146.1 coordinate 1,687,753,920, forward strand.
AAATATATTATATATTAATTGTAAATACATATTTATTATTATATAAATCATATTTATGAAAATGTATTTTATATATATCAATATAAATATATTTATATATTAAAATATGATTTTTAATTATATATATATGAAGGACACCTTTTATCAACGTTCAGAAAAGCACAGATAATTCCTCCTTTTATCAGTGTTAAAAAACCGCTGATAAAGACATCATTTATCAGTGATAAGAAAAATAATTGATAAATGTGATCCTTTTATTATCACTTTTTTTAGTATTGATAAATGGGGTATTTATCACCTCTTTTTTCTAGTGCTGATAAAATCATCCCCTTTATTAGTTTTTTTAGTGTTGATAAATGATAGCGTTGAGAAAGCATGATTCTATAGTATTTCTCCAATTTATGGCTCATGTGTTCCCATATTCTAGTGACGATATCTGGTGGAGAGCTTGGTTCTTGTAAGCTCCATATCGACCAACATCTTTAAGGATTTTCAGCCCTGTCACCTATGGTCATCTCTTCTAATGAATATCCTCCTCTCAGGTTCTTATTGTTGACATGGTACTTTAAGCCTCTCCTTATGTTTCCTTTTTGGTTCTTCGATGTTGTGTTGTATTCTCCTTATTCTTCTCAGTCGGTGTGGGGTTGTGTGTGTGAGTCAGACCAATTTGAGAGAGTACATTTCTGTCTTCGAGCAGTTCACCAATAGCTCTTGAAGTGACAAGACCTTTGTGCTCAGATAGCTTCTGTGGTCCGCATACATTTTCTATTGCTTATTTTTTCACTACAAGAAAAGAGGGGTTTCATGACGGTTCTTAAAATTTCCGCTAAATGTATTTTTTTACAGTGACTTTTTTAAAATCGCCACTAATTTAATAAGAAAAAATATTAAAAAAATATTAAATTATGATTTATCATTAATAAGTATTATTTATCATTTATACTCATTTATTTTTTTATTTAGAATTTTAATTAATCATAAAGTGTTAATTATTAATTATATATAATTATTAGTTAATAGTTATCTAAAACTTAAATTAATTCTTTTATAAGTTAAAAATCAGAATTCAATATAAATGACTATAACTTTTGATTTGGGTGTCCATTTTAGCTCCATAACTAGTCAAATCGAAGCTTATCAAATAAACTACTACCATATTAGATGATAATTTGGTAATGATTAATAGAATAAAATTTATTATAGTTTTAAGAAAAGTTGAAAATCAAACTTCAACTTCAAATTGTAACTTTTGATCTCGGTATTCATTTGTGCTCTATCACATATAAAATCAAATTCTGTGAAGAGATCTATGCCCTGGTGACGAGGGGAACCCTGGTCACAGTTTTAAAGGCCAAAAAAGTCCAAAAGGCCTCCAAAACTGATTTTTTAGTTAATATGTCATGATTTTTGAACATTCGATGAGATTTTATCTTTGTTTAAGAGTGTCATCATTTTCTTTTTAGGTCATATATGATTTTATTCCACAAATTTACATTCCTATTGATTTGATGGTGTTGAAGTTGTTGTGGTTTTCCCTTTTTTGGTGATTTATTATCTATTATATATATATTTGTATATACTTCTATACATTTATGTATATTTATTTATATGTTATATATATTTACCGTTATCTATTTAAAATTATAAATAATTGTATCCAGTCATGGATATTTATATGTATTTATGAATATTTGTCTATATTTATATACATTTGTAAATATTTATACGTATTTATGTATATATATATATATATATTTATATATTATATGGCTATATATATATATTTACTTGTGTTTATATATATATATATATTCATATATAGTTGTGTGTATGTGTGTGTTTATATATATTTACGTAACATAAATGTTTGTTTATATATATTTATGTAAATTTCATTATTTGTATATTTATTTAGATATATTTATTTCTATTTATTATTTATTATTCATTATTCATTATTTATTATGTATAGCTTATTCATGTATTATTTTTTCCATTTATTATTTATTATTTATTATTTATTCACTTATTAGTTATCCATTTACTACTTATTTATTATATATTGATTTATTATTTATTATTAATTTATTGTTAAATTATTATTTAATATTCATTTACTATTTTTTATATATTATTACATAATATTTATTATTTATTATTACTTATTTATTATTTTTTATTAATTTATTATTTATTATTAATTTATTATTTATAAATAATTTATTATTTATTATTAATTTATTATTTATAAATAATTTATTATTTATTATTTATTTAATCCTTATTATTAATTCATTCTTTACTATTAATTTATTATTAATGTATTATTTGTTTATTTATTTATTTATTATTTTTTATTTATCTATTTATTAATTATTATTTATATATTTTCTATTTTCTACTTATTTATTATTTATTATATATTGATTTATAATTTATTTACTACTTGTTTATTTGAAATTAATTTATTTTTCATTATTAATTTATTATTTTTCATTATTTATTTATTATTCTCTAATTGTTTATATATTTCTTATTAATTTATTATTTACGTATTATTTTTTATTTATTTATTGATTATTTATAATATAGTCATTATTTATTTATTATTATTTATTTATTTATTTATTTATCATTTATTTATTATTTACTATTTACTATTTAATTAGAATTTACTTTTATTTATTACTTATTACTTATTATTTATTATTTATTTATCTTTTGTTATATGTTCTTATTTTCATTTATCTGCTTTTGTTTCTTGTCGACTTCGTTTGCTTGAATCTTGTTTGCCTCTTTTGCTTGAATCATTTTTTGTTTCTCTATCTTGGTTTGTGGTCTCTCTTTGGTTTTGGCCTCTTATATTCCTACACCCCCATACTTATTCTAGATGAAAAGTTGAAAAGGATAAAATTATAAGTTTTTTCTTTTACTTTAGTTTCCTTTTTTCTCTTCCTGGTTCATATTTTCAAAGGGAATTAAATGCTAAAGATAATTTTGAAAACTAAAAATCATAAATTTGGATGATCTGTTCCTTATACTTGTCGATAAACATTTGCATACTTTGAATTTGTTGGTTAAGTTATTTACTTAAAAAAAATTAATCATTTAAGCTTATTTATATTCATTCATTCTCCATTTTCGTTATACCAAACAATAATTTCTATACTTTAACTCTTATTTAATTTATCCATTCATTCTTACCCCTACAAAAAACATTTTTTCATACTTGGTTAAAATAACACATATTGTAGTGCGTTCAAATGGCGTTCATGGGTTATAAAGAGAGGCACCACATTTTCAGCCCTAATGCTCGGGCTCATAGTTGGTGGACTGAACCCTCGGTCGGCCGCCGCAACCGGAGGTGGCTATCTTCATGGCTTTGTATAGGGTATACCCAAAACACTTGTTGTGACAGCTCAACGATGCGGATCCCACCATCCTCCTCTCAGCCTGTTTTCTTTCCCTCTGGTTCGCCTCTCCTTCCATGATTCTTCCATCCTGTACCATAATTTCAACGGTTCAGAAAAGGGAGGGAGGGATGGAGAGAGAGAGTGAGAGAGACTCTAAGAGAGCTCAGTGTGTCTGTAGGCTGAGGGCTAGGGGGTTCCTGTTGAAAGTGTAGAGAGTCGGTAGGGTTTTAAAACTAAAAAAAAGTTTAAAAGGTGGTGGAAGGTTTCAGAAAATAAATTAAAGAAAAAAGGTACATCGTCTTCATCCACTGAAGAAGGCTAGATGAAAAGAAAATCAAAAGAGAAATGAATTCGCCAATATTTGGAAGAAGACGAACCTAGTGGTTGATCAAGGCTTCAGGGGTCGGACTGGGTGCCTGTTGAAACCCCACAAATAATGAACAATGTCACCATGAAGCAACTCTGGCTTCCTTCCATTTCCACAAAATCTTTAATGGCTGGTGGTGTTGGCAACAATGACGGGGTAGTGTGGTTCACTGGAGGCGACACTTCATCATTTGCTGCAGCGGCCCTTAAATAACTATTGTGCGTGGTGGGTATGCCAATTATGGGATAATAATGCTTTCCATCTCAACCAAGATGTTGATTGGTTCTCCCACAAGCGATTCTATGAGTCTCGTCTAACATGATAAGCAACACTCCATTCGATACTATTTGAAAATTTAGCTGAAACCCTCCAAACTGGTTCTATGAACTCATAGAATACAGAGTTTATAAGCCCCATGAACATAGATAGTGCGTTCGTAACACCAAATTACATGACTAAAAACTTGATGTGCCCATACCTACATCTGAAGGCAGTCTTCAGGATATAACTATCATTCACCCTCAACTAGTGATATCCATACTATAGGTCGATCTTAAAAAACCAACTTTCCCCTCTCAGATGGTCGAAATGTCTTCCATCCTCGGAAGAGGGTAACGATTTTTTACCGTCACCTGATTCAACCTCCAGTAGTCTATGCACATCCTCAAACTATCGTCTTCCATCCTTAGAAACAACATTGGAGCACCCCACGATGACACACTAGGCCGGATAAAACCCTTATGCATCAGATAGTTCACCTGAACCCTCAACTCCTACAACTCAAAAGGTGTCGTCTGATAAGGATCCATTGAAATTAGAGAAGCACCTAGTTGCAAGTATATCACAATATCAATATCACGTTGAGGGGGTAGCATCAAAACCTCCTCAAGGAAAATATATAGAAACTCCCCAATGACCCTGGGAACCACAACCATCTCAGCATCCATTGATTCCACTGACAACTCAACCAACAAGGAAAGAAGGGGCTCCATGCACTGACTACCCACCTAACAACACCACCCGCAAACAAAAACCACTCATTGAACATCCACATCTGAAAACACGACTCTCATCCAAAAGAATACAATAATATCATGTATGGAATACAACCATTCAAAGTCGACGATGACATCATATGACTGCATCTATAGTAAGAAAATATCCCCATGGGACTGATGCGGCTTCATCATCAGTCTTACACCCCCAGAACACATCAAACAAGTTGTTCTCACCTCCAACTAACATAGTTAACATCAAGGTTATGATAATACTCTCTACATCTAGTCTCATAAAATGAGCTGGAGTGGGTGCAACAAAAGAGTGTGAAGCGCCTAAATTAAACAAAGTAAAAAAAGGGTACTGAACAAACTGATCGTATCTCTGACGATCTATGGCCCCTCTAGAACTGTTGCCTCCACTGTGTGAAACTGACCATGACCAACTCTTATGCCTCTTTGCTGACAACCACCTCCATGACCACGCTCGGGTCAGAGTCCCTGAACACGATGAACATCCCGAGGTCGGCCTCTTCCAACTCTATCTCCCCTTGGTGGAGCAATAACTTGCTGCCCCTATTGCTGAAATTTCCTCATTGGAAACTGCTACAGAGGCTGGCACTGAACCTATCCACGTCCACAAAAATGAGCTCAGGGAACCACTGGGCACTATTTCTGGTGATTTCCACAAACCCCACAACCAAAACACACTCACGCAAAACTCCTAGGAAAAGCATGGAAACCACTGGCCCCCGAAGGCCATAAGGGAAGCTGTTGAGCTTGACTCCCTGAAAGTCAAAACCTTGAAGGTCCTGATGCCTGAGACCTTCCACTGACAACTCTTCTCCCAGAGGAACCATATTGGTTCCCCTCTCATAGCAAACCTCCTCATGAGTGCATCCACTCAATCACTTTTTCCTTCTTATGAACCTCCATATATGTCGACAACATAAAAGGAGTAACTGCATACTAGATAGAAGGACATGGTGTCTCCCCAAGATGTCTCATACGAGACTCCTCATATGGAAAAAGATCTGGGGGAAAACACAGAAGGTCCTTGAACATGATTCCTAGCTCCCGTACTGACATGCTCCCCTGCTGAAGAGAAAGAAGCTTCTGCCTCTTTACTTCCTTCATGGTCGATGAAAGGAACTATGCCCAAAACTCCTTTTGGAAGTCGACCCAAAAAACATTTTCCTCCTTCCACTCTCCTAGATACAGCGTCCACCACTGATGCGCAACTCCACACATCTGATTAACTACCAAAGGGACCCAGTACTCCATCGGGGCCCAGATCAATCTGAAAGCAATCTCAATCTCCTCTAGCTAGCTCTCTGTCTCCACATATGAAACACTGCCCTTGTACTTCCCCAAATCTTTCCACTGTAAAGCACGCAACGTCCTTTTCCATTGATCGTCCTCCTTAACCAGATCAACCCTACGGTAATCAACAAGATCTGTCTGTCGAACCTCAACTGCCTGAGCCACATGTGAACGACGAATGGGATCCATAGCTGAAAGGTAGACAAGGATTTTCTAAGACCAAGTAGTATGTAATTTCATTTAAGATTCATTTTAACTCAGTTAATTCATTTTTTTATCCATTTCAACTTTCCCAAAACAACCCAATTCAAACAAGAACGGGAGTCATTATGATGAATGCACTTTTCCAAGGACTCTACCCTGTAAGCAGGTCCATCTCACTTGGTCGTTCAATAAGCTTGGAATTCATGCACTGGATCATGAGGGGGCTTAAAATCCTTTTTCCTAGTCGGTCTCATTGATCTATGTCACGCACCAAGGTCAACTGGCACTGTTGTCATACCAACTCTTGCAACCCATACTGTACCTAACTCTAAACTTCATCCTATCTCTCAACCATCACCTATGATATCACTCTATCATGACCCCCTCCCTCCAAAGATGTCGCAATGAAGGGAATGAGATAATGACCCCCCAAGTCCTGCCTCCAGTAGGCCCCGGGTTGGAGACTAGCACTGATGGTATGAAAATCTCATATATGGGAGGCATTACCCTCTATAATATAAATAGGATCATGAGATAAGATGGATCATCTATGAACAACTCCAAGACACAATATAAAAAGAAAGCCAAAAATCATCCCTTATGCATGTATAAATAGAACAGATAAAGATACAATAAAATCTCCAAGATAAATACCTAAAAGTAAAACTAAAGCAGCGATATAGCAACTATCAAGGACTCGAGCTGGTAATGTCCAGTATAATCCATGTAGTCCTCCTGAAAACTTGAAAACATTTTTATATATGTAGGGTGAGCATACAAGTATACTTAGTAGGAAAAACTCAAGTCTCTCATGAACATGTGAAAGAACCATACTAATGCACCTGTGAAAAAATAGCAGAACCAAATAACACCTATCAAGGTATACTAACCATCCCAACCTCACCAAGGCACGCTCAGCAAATAACGCAAACCAAATAATATTGTATAATAAGAATCACATCGAAAAGGGTTCCTCACACCGCTTTCCCAATAGTATTCCACTCTCACACCCAACGTCACACGTCCTAACGCTCTCATCTCTTCCATAAATCACACCACCCCACAAGCACGGTCACAACACACCTCACCCACGGACACCTGGGATCGTCGATCCATAAGTACGGCTAAATCACATCTTTCCCAAAAACACCTGGTCCATAATACAACTACTACCAAAACCAGAGTAGTAGGGTATCATGAACATGTAGGACGTCAACCTCGTGCCCTCCTCTTACCATATACGACCCCCACCAGAAGCCGCCCCACAAGCATGGTCATATCTCACCCGAAAACACTTAGGTCGTCACATCTCGCCCGCAAACACCTGGGCTATCACATCTCACCTGAAGAAACCTGGTCCATCATAACAATCATCTAATGCACTAAAAGACCTTCGTCCATCACAACTTGTGCAATACCTACCTCATCTGGAAGAGATAAAGGGAAAGGGCGGGTACCTAATTATCTATATTCCTCAATAGATGTTGGGGAAAACACCCCTCGCGTGACTATGCGGACGTCGGCACATAGTGTTCGACGTGGATGGGGTGCGTATAGAAATCACAAGAATGTACAAGTATATATACATATATATATATAATATCAAACACTCATGATCAACCTATGGGTTCACAAACAAACGAACCAACTCACAACACCATCACTTTTGTCGCCACCTCTAAATGCTTAAGACCACGCATCAATCCCCAAACTCCACTTCACATTTCCAACCAATTTCAATTAATCACCCCCATTCATTTTATTATTTAGCATCAACCACATTTAACCACACAACCAACCGTTTAATTATCCATTAACCATTTTTCATCTCATTAACTAAACCAAACCATGTCATTCCAAACATTATTGAACAATTATTTATTTATTCCATCACTACTCGGACATCTAGCACAGAGCAACCACCACCTCGTCGCCCCAAAAACACGGCCAAACAAACCACCACCTCACTGCCCCAAAAGTATGACCAAACAAACCACATATCACCCCACATGCCCCAACCACACATAAACCACACATTGTCGCCCCAAAAGCACGACTACACATCATAGCACATCAAAAGTCATTTACAGATTTATAAATGGGCTTATCACATTCCGCTTTATTTTTTGGGGCGTTATCACACAAACCAAAATCCTGAGGCAACCATTTCATTATCCAAATATAAGTAATTGACCAATTTTCATTTAGGATGATATAACAACAATCACGATAGTCACAACAGTCACAAAAGTCATAATACATATATCCAGTGCAAACAAAGCCCCCAACGACCACAATTTTCATCGAGGCATCAAGCCCAAACAATTCACAATATCACAAATAATATCAAAGCTGTAAAAGCATGCGAATCAAACCTCGTTTACCCATTTCAATTCGATTTAAACAATTCTTTATCTTTGATTAAGTCGTCACAACCATAATCCATAGATAAACAAAAGTAAACCCCTTCTGCTTGATACACAAAAAAGAGAAACGAGGGATTCCCTACCTCAAAGAAGTTTTCTAACTTGTTGCGCAGTGCAGGGCAAAGAAGAATGTCTGCAAACCACAACCGCACCATGAGAAACCACGGATTAACCTACACCGCAACCAAATATCAAAAAAACGCAACCCAACACACACCCCAAACCAAAGAACATTGTTGTAGCGAATCCCTAGAAGAAGAACGAAAGAAAACCCACCAAGAAGAGAGAAGATCTTACCACAGATCAACCACAGATTGTCAACGAACAACCACCAGGACCAACAGATCAAAGAGGGAGAAAGAGAGCTTGAAGAACTACTTGGGGCGCCTAGGGTTCTCCCAAAACGAGAGGAAGAATAAACCATGATCGAATGAATGAAGGTTTGGCCGGAAAATAAATTTTAAAACTATACTGCATCTGAGGTTTACACGGTGTGTAATCCCCTTTCACGTCGTGTAATCCCCGGGGTTCAGTTTCGCCGAAAAACACGTCGCTTTTTTGTTATTTAACCCCGAAAATCTACATGTTGTGAACTAGCCCTAAACAAGTTATGAAACCAACTTTCACATCGTGTAATACACTTACACGACGTGTATTTCTTGCAGCAGTTCTGCTGTACCCTCAGCTCCCACGAAAAATTCTCAGAACTTCCCCCCGAGCATCTCCAACAACCAGAACTGGCAAACGGACCGAGAGGTCATGGACCATTACAGTCTACTCACCACATGAAGAGTTAGGTGGAGTGGTAAAGTCTTTGCAGTATATCCAAAAGGTAAAAGATTCAAATCTCTCTCAACGCATATATATGCTAAATTTATGAATGAAACATGCATGCATAGTAGGATAGATAAATAAATAATAATAATAAGTGAATAAGAACAAATAAATTTTAAATAGTAAGAAATAAATAATAATAATAATAATAATAAATTAATTAATTACTTAAATAAAAAAATAAAAAAAAACAAAACAAAAAATCGGGTGCCAAATGAAACGATGATGGATAAAAAACCGCCGCACAAAAAACATTTTGAAATGATTCTAGACAGTCAAATACGTGATGTTTTTAGAAAGCGTTTCGCATCATTTAGCGGTGGTTTAAATTGCAACTAAATGCGCACACAAAAAAATGCCGAAAACACCATTTTTTGTAGTATTTGTTGTATATGTGTTGTTCTTTTTTTGTAATAATAAATCGTGGTGGTGTTCTTGACGTGCACGTAGGATGAACAAGGTCTGAATAAGGTCTGAAGCCTATAAATAATCAATGTTCTTTACTTTTCCATATTTCTTTTGTTATATGTTCTTGTTTTCATCGATCCGCTTTTGTTTCTAGTTTGTTTCTTTTGCTTGAATTGTTTTTTGTTTCTTTATCTTTGTTTATGGTCTCTCTTTGGTTTGGGCCTATGATGTTCCTACACCCTCACACTTTAGATGAAAACTTAAAAAGGATAAAATTTTAAGTTTTTTCTTTACTTTAGTTGTCTTTTTTTCTTCCTGATTCGTATTTTCAAAGGGAATTAAATGCTGAAGATGATTATGAGAACTAAAAATCATGAATTTGAATGATCTCTTCCTTATACTTTTGGATAAAAATTTGCATACTTTGAATTTGTTGGTTAAGTTATTTGCTTAAAATTGTTTTTTAATCTTTTAAGCATTCCAAACAATAATTTCTATATTTCAACTCTTATTTACTTTATCCATTCATTCTTACCCTTGAAAAAAAACACACACATATTGTAGTGCGTTCCAATGGCGTTCATGGGTTATAAAGAGAGGCGCCACATTTGCAGCCCCAATGCTCGGGCTCATAGTTGGTGGACTGAACCCTCGGGCGGCCGCCGCTGCCGGAGGTGGCTATCTTCACGGCTTTGCATGGGGCGCACCCAAAACACTTGCCCCTACAGCTCGGCGGTGCGGATCCCAACGTCCTCCTCTCAGCCTCTCTTTCTTCCCTCCGGTTTGCCTGTCCTTCCATAAGAGAGCTCAGTGTGTCTTCAGGGTGAGGGCTGTGGGGGGTGCCTGTTCCAAGTGTAGAGAGTCAGTGGGTTTTAAAACTAAAAAACAAAGTTGAAAAGGTAGTGGAAGGTTTCAGAAAATAAAATAAAGAAAAAAAGCCCATCGTCTTCGTCCACTGCAGAAGACTGGATAAAAAGGAAGCAGAGGAACCTGGCGGTGGATCCAGGCTCCGGGGATCGGACCTGGTGGCTGCTGAAACCACACAGATAATAAACAGTGTCACCACGAAACAACTCCGACTTCCTTTCATTTCCACAAAAGCGCTAATGGCTGGTGGTGTCGGCGGCGCTGTGTGGTTCACTGGAGGCGGCGCTTCATCATTTGGTGCGGCGGCCCCTAAATAACGGCTGCGCGGGGCGGGTCTGCCAATTATGGGTTAATAATGCTCGCCATCTCAACCAAGACGTTGCTTGCTTCTCCCACAAGCGATTCTCTGAGTCGTGTCTGACATGATGAGCACCGACCCATTCAATCCTATTTGACAATTCAGCTGAAACCCTCCAAAAACGATCTGTTATATGATACAACCTCGCTCCCTCTGTGCCTCTCTCTCAGTCTCTGATGGATTTGTGGTTGCTGTGGCTCGGAAAGCCGCGCCCCTAACTGGGCCCTAAAATGGGCGCCGCGCGCCCAGACGAGTCTCTCGAGCTGAGTGGGAAATTTCAACGTCAGCCTTGGCTGCAGCGCCGTTCCGTCATCCGGCCATTAATTGGGGACCCCCCAAGATAAATATTTTTTAAGTACAGCCTTCTTCAATACAGTAGAATCCTTATTGGTTGTTCAACTCGAGGCTGTATGATCGGCTCCGGCCAATCATTTGCATACACCTACGTACAAAATCTAATCATTTTATGTCACACCCGATACATACAATTATTAAATTTTAATACAATTGTGTATTTTTTTTTTGAGATAAAGAGATAGTATATTAATGATAAAAAACACCTGACCTACAAATCCAATCAGGGAAGGAGTCAACCCAACAATGATCACCTCAAGATTTCTCATCTATGAGCCTCCAGATTACCCTCTCGATTGATGAAAGAAAATTTGCATTCAACAAAGCTCTCTATCAAAGACAAAATCTTTCTCTCGATAAAGCCAAAGGGTTACAAATCCTCCTCTTTCTTTGATAAAGCGATAATCACTTCATCGAAAAAAAGGCATTATGGCAATGAAATTAGATATGATGAAGGATTATGACAGAGTTGAATGGTCATTTCTTAAAATTGTTCTCTCCAGGATGGGCTTTGGGACGAAATAGATTATTAATATCATGAACTGTGTTACGTCTATCACTTTCAGAATTAATATTAATAGGGCCCATTCGGAGAGTTTTAAGCCCTCAAGAGGTCGGTGGCAAGAGGATCCACTCTCGCCTTATCTTTTCATTCTAGTGGCTAACGTTTTCTCTCATCTTCTTTTGAAAGCGGTGGAGTAAAGAGTTATCCATGGTGCTAAGGTATGTCGAAATGACCCCATATATCTCGTCTCTTTTTGGCAGATGATAGTCTCCTTTTTGCACGTGCTACCCCGCAAGAGTGCAGATCAGTTCTGAAAATCATTAATCTGTATGAAAGGGCTTCCAGACAACGTATTAACCCTTTGAAGTCAGAATTATCCTTCAATAAAGGTGTGGTTCAAGAAAAGAGGGAGGAATTGCGGTGGGTGTGTGGTTTGACTCTGGTCGAAAAGCATCTTAAATACATGGGCGTCCTGACTGTTATCGATAGATCGAAGAAACATGTGTTCTCATCAACCATGGATAGGGTGGATAATTTGATTTGATTATGGTCGAGTAGGAAGCTCTCCAAGGCAGGAAAGGAAGTTCTCATTAATTCAATGGCCCAAGCAATCTCATCTTATGCTATGTCGTTGTTCAAATTTCTGGAATCTCTTATCAATCAAATCCATTCTCGGTTGACTAATTTTTGGTGGGGATCCCATGATGGCAAACACAACACCCATTGGATGTTGTGGGATAAATTGTGTTTTTTGAAGTACCGTGGAGGTCTTGGCTTCAGGAATCTAAAATGGTTTAATGAGGCACTTCTGGCGAAGCAAGGATGACACCTTCTCTCCAATCCAAATGCCCTCTTCTCAAAGGTTTTGCATTCAAAATATTTTCCTTAATTTGACTTTTTGCATGCCTATATTGGATCGCGGACAAGTTTTCTATGAAGAAGCATCTAGGGCGCTAAATCTCTTCTCGAGAGAAGTTGTGTTTGGAGAATTGCGGATGGGAGCGACGTTAGTGTTTGGAATGATCTATGGTTGGCAAATGGCGAAAAATTTAAGGTCTCCTCAACTGCTATTCCAAGCTTTGAAAATGCAAGGGTGAGAGATCTGATCAATGATTCGTTAGAGGATTGAGTTCGGGAAAAGATTTGCAGCTAGTTTAATGAGGTTGATCATCATCTCATTCTCAGTATTCCTCTTATTCCAGGGATGAACATTGATTAGATTTTCTGGACGGGGGAATCTTCTGGGTGGTACTCAGTTCGCTTAGGCTACAAAATGTGAGCACATTGTTTGCCTCAGACCCATCCTGTCGATTGCTAGAGGATGCTCTGGTTGCTCACCTCTCCACCCAAGGTTAATTTTTTTGGTGGCAGGTTTGTGCTGGTGTACTTCCAACCCGCGACCTTTTGGTAAGACGACATCTTGCGGAGGATGACAACTATCCTTTGTACCTCCAAGAGGTGGAATCTCATGTGCATGAAATTCTCTTTTGTCGTGAGGTGGAAGGGGTGTGGAAGAAATAGGCACTGTACTTTAAAAATTATTTTGACCCATCTGTTGGCTTGGTACAAAATCTCAATAAATGGGTGAATTCGTTGGACATGGTGGGGCTACTTTGCACAATTTCTTGGTTGATTTGGACTAGAATAAATTAGTGAGTTTTCCAAAAGAAGGTGACCCAAGATCGTATTTGGATCGAGAGGGCCATGGAATGGGTGAATTGCTAGAATGCGAACAACGTGAGGCCCTCATTGGGTAGTACTAGGCAAGATTCTCAATGTTGGACTCCTCCTCCATAGGGTTTTATCAAAATTAAAACTGATGCAGTCATCTCTGCTAATTCGAGGGTGGGTGTTGGATTTATTGCTCGTCACAACAATGACCAGGTTGTGGAAACCCATTGCATGGCTGTCCAAGCCACTTGGAGTCCTGTGGTGGCGAATGCATATGCTATTTCTCCAAGGGATCCTTCTTGCTCGGTCAAAAGGTTGGAATTTTATTTAGGTGTGTGTGTGTGTGTCTAAACACACACAAATATAGACACATAAAACACACACACACAAATATTTTATAAATGTATTTAAAAATAATTATATAAATATACACTACTACATATTGTTCTTTTATCAGCGCTAGAAAATGATTTTAATAGCGCTAGAAAAGCGTTGTTAATCTCAGCGAAGATAGGAGGTCCCATTTAACAGTGCTAAAAAAGCGCCGATAAAGGGTGTCCTTTATCTGCGCTAAAAAAACGCTGATAAATGACCCCCTTTATCAGCACTCGAAATAGCACTGATAAAGGCCTAACAGCCTGTGATGTGCTGTTTATATAACATCACACCCACCAGCAGCACCTACACATATAAATAGCACACCCACCAACAACACCCGCACAACACACACGCACACACACACACCACCTACACAAAACAACACCTGCACAACGCACAAAAGAACAAAGCAGCACACACAACAACGCACACATGAACAAAGCAGCGCACACAAGGGTTTGACAAACAATGCTATATACATTTCCATCAATTTTTTATATAATTACATTTACAATTAACCAACAAACAGTTAAAAACATTAATGTTTCTTCCTTTGATATCCGTGATCCTCTCTCAAAAATGTCCACCCATGGTATTAGTTGCCGAACAAATCATCCCAACTTAAGAAAAAAGTTCTACGTATATAAGAATGCAAATATTATGTTAGTAATACTATAAAGAAATAAATTAAACATTAATATGAAAGAATACATTAAGAAAATATCAATTTTTAATAAAAAAGATACATTTGGAGTTATAAAGGTCACACAATGCATCATATTGAGATGAGGTTGATTCCAACACGTCACAAATGAGTTATGGATTGTTGTTCCAAAATATCAAAACAATCCAAATGTGTTTTCTTGGTTTTGAGTATGTCCCTTGTTTTTTTACTAAAATTAATATCAAATTTAAATGACATATTTGGATTTATACTGGTCACATCATTTGTTGGATTGAGGTGTGGTTGATTCTTACATGTCACAAATGACTCATGGATCATTATTCTAAAGTATCAAAACAATATGAATGAGTTTTCTTGGTTTTCAGTATGATAGTTGTGTTTTTTTACTAATATATCATTTCAAACTAGAAACACCCATTATGAGTCATACTAATCACATCATGCGTCGGTTTGAGGTGAGACTGCTTCATACACATCATAAAGGACTTATGAATTGATCTCCTAAATTATGAAGACAATCGAAAGGTGTTTTCTTGGTTTTCAGTGAGTGCAACATTTTGAGCTAAAATGTCAATTTTAAACTGATAACAGACAATTTTAGTCATACTAGTCACACCATGTGTCAGATTGAGGTAAGGTTGATTTCTACACATCAAAAATGACTCAGGGATCATTGTCTTAAAATATCAAAACAATCCTAATGTGTTTTCTTTATTTTCAGTATGTCACTTGTTCTTTTTACCTAAATTAATGTCAATTTTAAATAAAAACACATTTGGATTTATACTGGTCACATCGTTCATTATATTGAGGTGTGGTTGATTCCTACACATCAAAAATGACCCATGGAATGTTGTTCTAAGGTATCAAAACAATCCAAATGTTTTTGCTCGGTTTTCAGTATGCTAATTGTGTTTTTATACTAAAATATCAGTTCAAACTAGAAACACATTTTTGAGTCATATTGGTCACATCGTGCATCAATTTGATGTGAAAATACTTCATACACGTCATAAATGACTTAAGAATCACTGTCCTAAATTATGAAGACAATCAGAAATCATTTTCTTGGTTTTTAGTGAGTGACACGTTTTGAGCTAAAATGTAAATTTTAAACTAATAACAGACACTTTTAGTCATATCGGTCACACCGTGAAACATATTGAGGTTCGGTTGATTCCTACATTTCAAAAATGACTTATGGATCATTTTTCTAAAGTATCAAAACAATCTGAATGCTCTTGCTTAGTTTTCAGTATGTCAATTGTTATTTTTTTACTTAAATTAATGTCTATTTTAAATAAAAAAACACATTTGGATTTATACTGGTCACATCATGCATTGTATTGAGGCTGGGTTGATTCCTATACATCACATATGACTCATGGATCATTTTCCTAAATTATCAAAACAATACGAATGCGTTTTCTCAGTTTTCAGTATGTCGTTTGTGTTTTTTTACAAAAATTAATGTCAATTTTAAATAAAAAGATACTTTGAGTCATACTGGTCACACCGTGCATCAGATTGAGGTTTGATTTATTTATTCACATCAAAAATGACTTATAGATCATTTTCTTAAAGTATCAAAACAATCTGAATGCGTTTTCTCATTTTTTAGTGTGTCAATTGTGTTTTTTTACTAAAATATTATTTCAAACTAGAAACACACATTTTGAGTCATACCGATTGCATCGTGCGTCAGTTTGACAAGAGACTGCTTCATACACATCCCAAAGAAATTACGAATCTTTGTCCTAAATTATGAATACAATCAGAGAGAGTTTTTCTTGGTTTTCAGTAAGTGACACGTTTTGAGATAAAATGTCAATTTTAAACTGATAACAGACACCTTTAGTCATATCGGTCACACCGTTCATCGGATTGAGGTGTGGTTGATTCCTACAGGTCAAAAATTATTAATGGATCATTGTACTATGGTATCAAAACAATCCTAATGTGTTTTATTGGTTTTTAGTATGTCACTTGTTCTTTTTGATAAATTTATTGTTAATTTAATATAAAAATACACACTTAAAGTCATAACGGTCACACCATGCATCGAATTTAGGTGTGGTAGATTCCTACACATCACAAATGACTTATGGATCATTATCCTAAAGTATAAAAACAATCATAATATGTTTTCTTAGTTTTTAGTATGACACTTGTTCTTTTTTACTAAAAATACTGATAATTTTAAATAAAAATAGACACTTTGAGTTATACCAGTCACATCTTCATGCTATTTGTGTACATTATTTCATCAGGTATGCTGCCCATTTTTTCTAAACAAATCTATATTATCTTGTGAATATGAGTCTTTTCAAAAATCATGGTAGTACTGAAAAAATATAAATAAACAAAGGATTAATAAATATGTTAAATGAAATAGTAATTATCTTTGAAAATACCTCTTCAGGGATGCAAGTTTGTTCATGGAATATGATCTCTTTCATCAATTTACAAACATAATAACCACAGACTATTATTTGTTTGTTTCAGACACTGTAGAAACATTGAAAAAAATAATTAATTTTTTATGTGTTTCGATAGTGAAATCTTATTATATATACCCTGATTTGTATCCACTCGTAGTACATGTTATGTTCTGTTGGTCAGAGTGGATACTCAAGAGGGGGTGGGGGGTGAATTGAGTTCCAATTAAAATTTCTGTTAAAAACTTTATGATAAAAATCCCCCAATTCAAAATAGACCATCCAATTAAGTCAGTAGAGATATAAATGTTTAATTTCTCAACAAGTTTCTCTAAGGTTGATTAGTCCTCAGTTGAATCAATGCAATCACTAATTCAACTTTTGAAATAGGTTTACTAAATTAAGCATATATACACACTAACCAAAACTAACTATCAGAGTGAATGTAAAAACATTTTTCTGTCTTTGAAAAAATATAAGCAGGGGATAAAATAAAACAGAGTATATGAGGATTAACACAATAATATAAACAAGAGGTTCAGTCTCAAGCCGATACCTAATCATCTCCACTTGGTGATCACCTACCACCAAGCAGTTTATATTAGCAATAAACTTGATACACAGCCTGTATCGGGCTTTACAACTGTTTTTACAAACTATACAGGTTCTACAACCCCTACCATAGTTCTACGTGGGAAAACAAGCAACCAAGCCACACAAGGCTTCTTCATTAATTGTGTGTGGGAAACAAAGGTGATAGAGTTTTGCGTGGAGATTTTCAGTATCCCCCAGTTAAAGCACAAGAGACAGTGTGTGTGTAACAAACACACACTGCTCAGAAATGTAAAATAAGGAACACAGTAGAGCCAAAGAAATTTGGATGGAGTTTAGAAGGCTCTATGTGTTTGCAGTTCAGCTCTTGACTCCTTGAAGAATTTGAAGCTTGAGTCTATCTCTGGAAGTTGTCTTCAAAACAGAGTGTCACAACTCCAGGTATTGGCTTTTAGAAATTGAGTGTTCCGCTTCTTGAGTTGATTGAAAGTTTATGAAACACAGAAGGCAACCTCAAGTTGTTTTTGTCAAAATGATATTCTTGTAGTTCCAGGGGTTCGCAGTGAAGGTGCTCGAAAAAAGGTTATTCCTTGTTCTTCAGTAGTTTCTTCCTTATGCATTTGACTTGTGAACTTCACTTCTTTTTTGTTTTTTTTTATTTTTCTCTATGCCTCTATATATATCTTCATTTTCTTCGGTATTTTTTCTTTCGTATTTGAGGTCTGACAATAGGAGTACGTACATCACGTGAAATCTTTCTCATACCTCGTACTGTAAAGATATGGTCTCCAGATATGTCTACAACAAATATTAATTAAGTCAGAAGCATAAAAGTTAGAAAATATGACTGTTAGAAAAATATTAGGAATTTGACAAAGTAAGGGTATCGGTAGACTGGTAACGGTAGCCTTCGCATCGGTAGGCTTCAACAGTAGGTGCACATCGACAACCTACAATTGTAACCTTCCATAAGTAACCTTCAGCGGTGACCTTCAACATTAGGCTTGCATCAATGATCTTTTAATGGTGACCATGTATTAGTAACCTTGTATCGGTGACCTTTGTATCGGTGACCTTGTATTGGTGACCTTTGTATCGGTGACCTTGTATTGGTGACCTTTGTACTTAGATAAGTTCTGCACTGTAAGCTTAACCAATAAAGCAGTGAGATTGAGAGTATATGAATATTACTCTATAGAAACATGAAACATTAGTAAAACATAATTAGCATAGAATGAAAACATGGTTCTCACTTAAATGAAAACAAGATTTGGGATTATCAAAACATGATTTGGGATTATCAAAACAGGTGAGTCCAACAATCCCCCCCTTTTTGATAATCAAAAATTATGTCATTGAATCTTTAGATTTAAGAGTTTGGAATCAAGGTTAAACACATCTGCTAATGTCATTAGTGATGTGATCATACACAAATATTATGGAGAACACTAAATTTAGGTCAGAACATATACAAACACATATAAACACTTATTTCCCGAAGAGAATTCAAGTTTTGAATATTGTCTCCCCTTTAAATATCTTCTCCCCCTTTGTAATTAACAAAAATCGAGAAGAACAAAAATAGTGAAAAGAGAGGGTCTTTATTAATAAAACAGGAGTGCACTAAACAAAAATAGATACACCAATCCTTATCAGGTAAGAATGTCCACACTCAATCCACACCAGAGATGACAATTGGATATTTGGATTTGGAAGCTGAGGAGGCAGGTTCTGAAGGTGGAGGGATAGGCCGAGGGATGGCAGTAAGTAGTGTAGGAGGAGCAGTCACTGAGGAATCAGTAGACCTGTAGTGAGTAGATCTATGAGGAATCATTGGGATCAAACTTCTGATGGCTTGGACAGGAGTCATCGACAGAGTAGTACTAGTGGAACCTGAGGTAGCTGAAGAAGCAGGCAAAGCAGGAGAAACAATGATGAGAGTGCAGTCCACATGGAGGAAAGGAAAAAAGAGAATCCTGAAGTCCATAATAATGCTTCCCTCTCTTTCCATAGTTGAGATAAAGTCATCCTTATTTTCCATAAATTTGTCCAAAGCAGGATTCAGCTCTTGAAGCTTGATCAATTGATCCTTAAATGCCTGAGGGACAGGTGGAATCCTAAAGTTCTCCAATAGCAACTTCAAGTGGCCATCCATATGATGCTTAGTGTAAAACCATTTGTAATAGAAGTCAACTTGATCCTTGATGGCCTTCAGATATTGAGCAGCTTCCCTTAAATATTTTCTAACAAGGTTATGGATTTCCCTGGTGATGGAAATAACCTGAGAGTCTGAGGTATTAGCTCTGGTGAACTTTTCCACTTAGTCTCTAACAACAGATCTAAAAGCTTCAATGTCAATTGGAGGAGAGGCTAAAGTGGAAGCCGATGCACCCAGAGGTGCCATAGAGAAAGCCACAGTCTCCTTAAATGATTTGGTCAGCCCACTGATCAGCCTTTTTACAAAATCTTCTTGGCCTGTCACATGTGTTTCCATAGACTTCTTAAAATCCTCAAAAACTGTGACCATTTTCTGAAACACACTTTTAACATATCTAAGGTGTCTGTTCACCTAATCTCTTGAAGCCATATATGCATCTAAGCTGGAAATAGACTGTTTCATTGATTCTATAGACTCTTCCAAATATCTTACCCAATTCCAACATTCCTTGAACTCATGTAACATAGCCGAGTGAGAGGTAGAGACTATCCTTTCCACTACAGATGTCATGAGTTCTTGATTGTGAGATATTGTTCTTGCTATCTCAGTGTTTTTCTCATCAATATACCTCTTCAGTTCTGATATCTAAGAATCCAATTCATCCTTCTCTACATAGTCTCGAGGTAAAAAAACCACTGGCTACACAATGGTAGTTTCTCAGACAATAGGAATTGGAGGGATTCTGATAGGCTGGTCATCTTCAGAGTCTCCATAATCTAGGCCTAAAACCACAAAGCCAGGAACTTCTGTCCTGTCCTCTATCTCATGAGCAACAATAACTGATCCTATAGCAATATGTTCCTCCCCCTCACTTGGAGCATTCTTTTGAACAACCACATCTATCTATATCTGACCTCCTTGATCAACTTCATCAACATGAAGGTTCATTTCCACTTCCCCCACATAATCTTCAACAACTTCTAGAAAAATTCCTACTTTAACTGAATCAAAAACTTCTTCATCTATACTTTCTACCCTTTCTATATGTCCTATTAAAGGACTAAGACTTAGAAATTACCCTTCATTTTCAGCAGTAACTATCTCAAAGTCATCATGACTTGATTCATATTCCTCATCCTCATTTGAGGTATCTCTAACTTCTCTTAAGACAATTTCAGCCCCTTCTTCTTCACTGGTTTCCTTATCACTGTTCCTTAGGACAACCTCCCTTTTAGGCAATCTCTTTGGTGGGCTAGGCTCACTAAAGGATACAGTATTCGCACGAGGATTGGAGGGAAGGTCAGGGTCACTCCTGTCATCTATAGGAGAATCCTCTCTTTCTTGCACAGTAGTAACTTCTTCTCCTTCTTCTCTGAATAAGAAGGATCTACCTCATCAGGTTTAAGACCGGGGTCTCTCTTATTCTTAGGCCTAGTAGGATGAGTCACATGATTAAACTCTTCATACACCTTATCCTCATCATTCACCCATCTCCTCAGCCATGGATTCTAGTTAATCTTCATCATCTTGCATATTACTTTGGTGATGCAATGGTTACCTTGCACAACAATAGTTTCCTCCTTATATCCAGAAAATCCTTTCACTTTCAACATAAGGGATATCAGGTTAGCATGGAATAGGGCACTGGATTTGGAACTAGGCCTGGTCATATCTTCTAGTTGAATTATCAACAGCCTACATAAGTTGATATTCTGTTCATGCTTTAATAAATACAATAGAAAGACATCCCGATACATTAAAGTTGAAAATTAAACTCTCCCGGGACTTAAAACATGTTGAATAAGCTTGAAAAGCAGCTTATCTTCTCCTACCATTTCAGTAGCAATGACTTTCCTAGTAATTCCATTCCCTGTCAGTTCAGCTAATGCTTCTTCATAGCAGAAGAACTCACTAGTGGGAGGCAATACTTTTGAGTAAAAATAAAAAATCCCTTCATGTGGAACCCTCAAGCATTTATCCCATTCAGCAGAGGAGAACCTCACACTTACTTAATTTACTCTGGAAATCATTCGGTGCTCATCCTCAGACTGCTCGAACTTGAGGTACTCATAAAATTCCTTCACTAACTTTGGGTAATAGGGTCCATTATTGTTTGAAAAACATTCAACCCATCCTTGAGCTTCTAGTGCCTTAAGTACTAATGACCGGCTCAACAACAGCCACTTAGAACTTAACTCCTTCTCAACTATTATTTCCCTCTTGGATAAATGCGGGTTCAACACCTTTTACACTATCTGAATTCCGCTACTTGACTTGGCTCTAGGTCTCTTAGGATCAGGCACGTCTCCTTTATTAGCAACCAATGACCTTTTGACACTTGCCATTGATCTGGAGAGGTTCAAGGTTTCAGTAGAGGTTTAGGTTCTGAGATTGGGAAGCAAATGGTTCGGGAGATGGTTGGATGTGGATTGAGAAGTGATTTGTGTTTTAATTTTATCATGTAGGGATTGAAAAATAAAACAGATAAAATGAATAAGTAATATGCAGAAAACGTTTTAGATTCCAGCTGAGAGCACAAAAACGTAAAGTCCCAGATTCAAGTGGTCTATCGATAAGGAGGTATTATTAAGGTCTAACGGTGAGGTCTTATCAGTAAGGTCAAACAGTGAGGTCCTATTGGTAAGATCTAATGGTGAGGTCCTATCGGTAAGTTCTAATGGCGAGGTTCTATCGGTAAGGTCTAATGGTGAGGTCCTATCGGTAAGTTCTAATGGTGAGGTCCTATCAGTAAGGTCTAACGGTGAGGTCCTATTGGTAAGGTCTAATGGTGAGGTCCTATCGGTAAGATCTAATGGCGATGTCCTATCGGTAAGGTCTAATAGTGAGGTCCTATCGGTAAGGTCTAACAGTGAGGTCTTATTAGTAAGGTCTAACAGTGAGGTTCTATAAGTAAGATCTAACGGTGAGATCCTATCAGTAAGATCTAACAGTGAGGTCCTATCAGTAATATCTAACAGTGAGGTCCTATCAGTAAGATCTAATGGTGAGGTCCTATCGGTAAGATCTAATGGTGAGGTCTTATCGATAAGATCAAACAGTGAGGTCCTATCAGTAATATCTAATGGTGAGGTCCTATCAGTAAGATCTAACGGTGGGGTCCTATCGGTAAGGTCTAACGGTGAGGTCCTATACTGAAATTAATCATCCCTAATTCATGTTTGATGTAATTTAACCTCTCCGAATTCAAAGGCTTTGTGAATATATCAGCCAATTGATGTTCAGTGCCAATGAATTCAAGAGTGATATCACCTCTTTGTTAATGATCTATCAAGAAGTGATGTATTACATCAATATTCTTTTTCCTAGCATGAGATACTGGATTTTTAGAAATGTCAACAGCACTTGTGTTGTAAGAGTTTATAGAGACATGTTTTAATTGATATCCATAGTCTAGTAAAGTGTGTTTAATCCACAAAATTTGAGCACAACAACTACCAACATATATATATTCAGCTTTAGCAGTAGATGATGCAATGGAATTCTATTTCTTACTACACCATGATACTAGTGACTTGCCTAAAATGTGACATGTTCTAGAGGTGCTTTTTCTGTCTAACTTGCAACCAGCAAAGTCAGCATCAGAATAACTTATCAGATCAAATGATTGTCTTCTTGGATAAAATAGTCCTAAGTTGGGAGTATATTTGAGATATTTGAAAATCCTTTTGATAGTATTTAAATGAGATTATTTGGGATTGGCTTGAAAGCGAGCACACATGCATACACTGAACATAATGCCAGGTCTACTAGCTATAAGGTAGAGCATACTCCCTATCATACCTCTGTAGTTGGTTTGATCCACTATTTCTCCATCTTCACCTGCATCCAACTAACAAGTGGTACTCATAGGTGTATCACTACCTTTACTACAATCCAAACCAAAATGTTTCAAAAGATCCTTAACATATTTAATTTTATTTAAAACAAAACCTTATTTATTTTGAAAAATCTAAAATCCAAGGAAAAATTTAAGTTCTCCAATTAAACTCATTTCAAATTAATTTTTCATTATTTTTGAAAAATCAGTATATAATTTTTTTTAAGAAGATCCAAAAATCATATCATCTACATAAATTTTTACTATCAAAACATATTTGGAAATTCTTTTAATGAAGAGGGTAGGATAAACTATTCCTTTAGTAAAACTTTTTGAAATAAGAAAAGAGATGGGCCTAGCATACCAAGCTCTTGGAGCTTGTTTTAAACCGTATAAATTGAAAGTTTAAAAACATGATTTGGAAAATGAGGATTTTTAAAACTAGGGGATTGTTCAACAAACACATCCTCAACTATGTACCCATTTAGAAAATCACTTTTAAGATCCATTTGATAATGTTTAAAATTTAGATGAGATGCATAAGAAAGTAGTATTCCAATGGCCTCTAATTTTACTATAGGTGCAAAAGTCTCCTCATAGTCTATTCCTTCCCCTTGAATATATCCTTGTGCAACTAACCTAGCTTATTTTCTAACTATATTTCTAGACTCATCAACTTTGTTCCTAAAAACCCATTTAGTGCCTATTGTCAAAGTGCCCTTAGGTCTTTCAACTAGTTCCTAGATATTGTTTCTTTCAAATTTATTTAATTTTTCTTGCATAACCATCACCCAAAATTCATCATTGATAGAATCATTAATATTTTTGGGTTCAAGCTGTGAATGAAAAGCTTAATGTTCAACCTGGTTTCTCAGAGAAGATCTAGTTTGTGCCCCTCTATTTAAATCACCTACTATAGTATCTAAAGGATGATTCTTGAGAGTTATAATACCTCTAGAAAGAGTTGAACTAGACTCCTCATGGTTTTTTATAGGTTCAGACTCAATAGGTGCAGATTCTGGAAGATTCCCAGAACTGGTTACT
Source organism: Viscum album (assembly GCA_963277665.1). Classification (NCBI taxonomy): domain Eukaryota; kingdom Viridiplantae; phylum Streptophyta; class Magnoliopsida; order Santalales; family Viscaceae; genus Viscum; species Viscum album. The sequence continues at coordinate 1,687,778,738 of OY728146.1, forward strand.
TTTACAGGGTGTTCACTATCATTATCATTAAGGTCCAGAATTGAAATATCTTCCTCAAGATATTCAAGAGAGGTTTTAGGTTCATGTGGATCAGTCTCATAAAATTTGACATGAACTGACTCTTCCACACATTTGGTTTTCTTATTGAATACTCTATAGGCTTTAATCGAGATTGAGTAACCTAGTAAAATTACTTCATCACTTTTGGAGGCAAACTTGTCTAGATTATCCTTAATGTTAATAATAAATACTTTTTATCCCAAAACTCTGAAGTAGTTAACCTTAGGCTTCCTATTGTTCCAAAGTTCATAAGGGATATTCTTAAGAACAGGTCTAATAAAGACTCTATTGATGGTATAACAAGTTGTATTTACAGCTTCATACCAAAAGTAAATTGGTAGATTATACTCACTAAGCATAGTTAGGGAAATCTCTTGAAGTTTCCTATTTATTCTTTCTACGACTCCATTTTGTTGAGGTGTTCTAGGAGCATAGAAATTGTGACTATAGACATTGTGTGAGCAATAAGATTCAAACTCCTGATTTTCAAACTCACGGCCATGATCACTTATCAAGGTTTTAATTCTAAGTCCACTAAGATTTTCTACAGACTTGGAGTATTTGATAAAATAAGAACAAGCTTCACTTTTATGATCCAGAAAGTATACCCAAGTGTACCTAGAAAAATCATCTACAAGAACATAAACATAGTGATTCCCAATTAATCTTGAAACTCTTGATGGTCCAAACAAGTCCATGTGAACCAATTCAAGTGGTTGAGAAGTAGAGACTTATTTCTTTGGTTTGAAAGAAACTTTGTGTTGTTTTCCCTTTTGACAAGGATTACACACTTTGTTTAGAGGGAACTCTAATTTAGGTAGGTATATAACTAAACCTTTCCTAATTAGTTTCCTAAGTGAGTGCACATTTCAGTGTCCTAGTCTTCTATGCCATAACTATGATTCCTTATGAAACACATTTAAACAAGAAACACTTTGCTTAGCTAAAGAATCTAAATCAACAACATATACATTCTCATTTATAAGAGCAGTAAATATTAAATCATTTTTAGAATTAAAAACATTACATGAATCATGTTCAAACTTGACATTAAAACCATCATTACACAACTGAGAGATACTCAGAAGATTGTGTTTTAACCCATCAATAAAAAGTACTTTTGAAATTAATACAACATTAGGGTTACCAATCTAGCCTAAGCCGACGATCTTACCTTTAGCATTATCACCAAAAGTTACATTTCCACCATCAACTTTGATTAGGATCTTGAATCATGAGTAGTCTTCTATCATATGTCTTGAACATCCACAGTCCAAGTACCACAAGGTCTTACATGAACTATTTAGGCAACATCCTTGCAAAACAGATTAGGCATGGGGTAACTTTGGTACCCAGATTTTCATAGGTCCAGAGAGGTTAGAAAGTAAAACTTTGGGAATCTATACTTGTATCATAGATTTCCTATAATAAACAGATATATTTTGAGACATAACACTTTGTTTGGTCCTTTAGAGATTTTTTTTTCAAGAAATGGTCCAAAACTTGAACTAGTTGTGAATTGTCCAGATTTTGGAATAAATTTAGTTTTAATGACGCTTCTCTATCCTGGTTGATATCCTAGACCAGTTCTATATTTTGGGGAAATCTGTTTTCCTAGAAACCGAGTCAAGGTATCTCTACCAAAAGTAAACTTCTCAAGATCTCTCTTTAATTGATCATTTGATAATTTAAGTTCAGTATTTTCTTTTAACAGCTGAGCACATTTTTCTTATTCAATATCCAAATTAGACTTATAATTTTCATTTAAAGCATGATGTCTATTTAATAATTTATATTTGTCCTTGAGATAATTAAAGGTATCCTTAATCATTTCACAATATTAAAATAATTCATCCTTAGTCATATCTTCATCATTATGTGACTCACTCTTATTCCTAGAATAATAGGCATTATGTATAAGAGAATTAAGTGTTACCTCAGATGTTTCTGTCATGAAACATAAGTTAGCATGATTGTTTTGTTCACTATCAGAAGCATCAGATCCACTGGAGCTATCTTCTGAAGCACTCTAAGTATCTCTCATATCCTATTTATAACCCTTTTCCTTATCTTCATATTTCTTCTTAAATTCTATCTTGGGGAAGTCTGCCTTCACATGACCTTTTTGTTTGCACTCATAGTATATTATTTCATTTGAGTTGTCATTCCATTTTCTATCTTTCTTCCATTGTCCTTTACTAGCATACTTTCCCTTGTAGTTTGACTTCCTAAATAATTTCTTCTTTCTGTAGAACTTTTTGTACCTTCTAGCAAGATGAACCATCTCCTCATCACTATCAGAGTATGTGTCTTCACTTGTAGAAGTATCTACTGGAACTTGAACTTTTTCTTTGTCTTTTCTCTTTGAGGTAGTAGTATTGAATGCTACTGATTTCTTCCTTGGTTATTCATATACTTCTTGATTCACCTTAAGCTCTTCTTCATATACCATAAGCTTGCTAATTATTTCCTTTACTGGTAGCTTTCTTATGTCACAATATTCTCGAATAGAAACCGAAGTTCCCCTCCATCTGTCAAGTAGGCATCGAAGCAGTCTCATAATCTAGTCCTTTCTATCCACTGGTTTTCCAAGTAGACTCATAGTATTCACTATTTAATTGAACCTGAAATAGATTTCAAAGATAGGTTCATCAGAATTAATTTTAAAATTATCATATTTAATAGTATATGTATTTAATCTCATTTATTTAACATTAGTTGTTCCCTCATGATAGATAGCTAAAGTATCCCAAATTTCATATGCAGTTTTACAAGAATATATTCTATTGAATTCATCATCACATAGAGAAGAGTATAAGGCATTCATTTCTTTACAGTTATTATTATATGTGTATTTTTTCAACTGAGACCATGTATCCCTAGCAATAGCAGGCAATACATGTCGTTCTTCAATTGTATCCCAGATTTTAGGTCCCATGCTCTCTAGATACATTTTCATTTTTAATTTCCACTGAGCATAGTTATTACCGTTAAATAAAGGTGTCCTATTAGTAGCAGCAACCTCAAATCTAGTTTCTATAGTTACTTAGAATTTAAATAAATGAAAATTTGGATATGATAGAAATTTTAAGATCTTTAATATACAACTAAAATAACAGTTGAAAAGAATTTGAACACTTGAAAATAAAATCCTCTGATACCAAATGTTGGTCGGAGATGATACTCAATAGGGGGAGGGGGTGAATTGAGTTCTAATTAAAATTTCTGTTAAAAAATTTATGATAAAAATCCCCCAATTCAAAACAGCCCAGCCAATTAAGTCAGTAGAGATATAAACGTTTAATTGCTCAACAAGTTTATCTAAGGTTGATTAGTCCTAAGTTGAATCAATTCAATCACTAATTAAACTTTTGAAATAGGTTTACTGAATTAAGAATATACACAGACTAACCAAAACTAACTATCAGAGTGAATGTAAAAAAAATTTTCTGTCTTTGAAAAAATATAAGCAGCTGATAAAATAAAATAGAGTATATGAGGATTAGCACAACAATATAAACAAGAGGTTGAGTCTCAAGCCGAGACCTAATACTCTCCACTTGGTGATCACCTACCACCAAGAATTTTATATTAGCAATAAACTTGATACACAACCTGTATTGGGATTTGCAACAGTTTTTACAAACTGTTCAGGTTCTAAAACCTCTACCATAGTTTTACGTGGGAAAACAAGAAACCAAGCCACTCAAGGCTTCTTCCCCAGTTATGCATGTGAAACAAAGGTGAGAGAGTTTTGAGTGGAGATTTTCAGTATCCCCCAGTTAAAACATAGGAGAAAGTGTGTGTGTAACAAACACACACTACTTAGAAATGTAAAATAAGGAACAAAGTAGAGCCAAAGAAATTTTGATGGAGTTTAGAAGGCTCTATGTGTTTTCAGTTCAAATCTTGACTCCTTGAAGAATCTGAAGCTTGAGTCTATCTCTGGAATTTCTCTTCAAAACAGAGTGTCGCAACTCCAGGTACTAGCTTTCAGAAATTGAGTGTTCTGCTTCTTGAGATGATTGAAAGTTTATGAAACACAGAAGGCAGCCTCAAGTTGTTTTTCCTAAAATGATATTCTTGTAGTTCCAGGGGTTCATAGAGAAGGTGCTCAAAAAAAGGTTCTTCCTTGTTCTTCAGTAGTTTTTTCCTTATGCATTCGACTTGTGAGCTTCACTTCGTTTTTGTTTTTTTTTTCTCTGTGCCTCTATATATATATTAATTTTCTTCGGTCTTTTTTCTTTCATATTTGAGGTCCAACAATAGGAGTACATACATCATGTGCAATCTTTCTTATACCTCGTACTATCAATATATGGTCTCCAGATATGTCTACAACAAATATTAATTTAGTCATAAGCATTAAAGTTAGAAAATATGACCGTTAGAAAAATAGGATGAATTTTACAAAGTAAGGGTATTGGTAGACTTGTAATGGTAGCCTTCACATCGTTAGGCTTCAACAACAGGTGAACATCGACAACCTACAACTGTAACCTTCAGTGGTGACCTTCAACAGTAGTCTTGTATCGATGACCTAGTAATGGTGACCATGTATTAGTAACCTTGTATCAGTGACCTTTGTATCAGTGACCTTGTATCAATGACCTTTGTATCGGTGACCTTGTATCGGTGACCTATAAATTTTTCACTGTAAGCTTATCCAATCAAGCAGTGAGATTGAGAGTATATGAATATTACTCTATAGAAACAGGAAACATTAATGAAACATAATTAGCATAGAATGAAAACATGGTTCTCACTTAAATGAAAACAAGATTCGGGATTATCAAAACATGATTTGGGATTATCAAAACAGGTTAGTCCAACATGTTCCGTGTCCTTTTCCCCTGGCCTTAGTCCATGATGCAGATGATATTCACACACCGCCCAATCATAAGAAAATACCCATTAAAATATAATATAAATTATATAACTAGATGTTTAGTTCTAAAATGTTGGATGTAGTTTGTTAAAAATTGAAAAAACCATCATGTGTGGTCAATTTGTTGGATATCCATGCATTGAATCTAGGAAATAAATCTTTAGAGTATCTAAATTGACTGCAATGAGCATCCAATACTACCTAAGAACACAAAAAAGAATAAGTAATGAAAGAAATTAAAATATATTTGATATGATTAAATTATAGAGTTTTACCACTGCATCGTTGGTATTAAGAAGAATCTTTCATCCATAATTTTATTGTTAAACAATTTGAGTAAGACTGTCACTATTTCACCCTCTTTCTTGGATTTTATTTCTTTTTGTTCTGTAAAGGTGACGTGAGGACTAACAAGTCCAAATTTTTGTTCACGGGGAAATACCTTTAATTGTTTTTCATATATACTCCTGTGAAAAATATGAACTTTATTTAGTCATAATTATAATAGTATATCATATTTTGAAAAATAATATCACGAAAATGTACCTTATATATACATTTACAACTAAGCTTCCTAGAAAATCATACTCAAGGATTTCACTTACATTGTCAACACTAATGAAATTTGGATCTTCCCCTCTTTACAATTTTCATCAAAAAGAATTTTGTGAACCCCACCATATTTAAACTTTTTATTCACATGTGCCTGCAATGATAATAAATGTGGATATAGAACATGCAGGTTTAAGGTGCTTTCAGTAGATTGTTTCGATCGGTTGGTTGATCGTTGAGATGGTTTTGAGCCGTTCTTTATTTTCACCCCTTCCTTGTGTCGGTCTGTAATAAAATTAATTATTTCAAACCTTTTTTCATTAAATGTTAAAGGATTATCTTGAAAAATAAATTGGAAATGAATACCTCCTTACCGACATTTTTTTTACAAGTTGTGATGGAAATGTGATGAATGTTCCAAGAGCTTGTTCGACCTTATTAATATCTCCACCATCAACTAGAATAGGTATCCCAGTGATCAGATCATGGGATACGTTAATCAACACTCTGAAATGACCTCTTGGAAGTGTCCTATTGTGTAGTATGGCATTCTGGATATTGAACACCATAGCCCTCACTACAAGGTGATGGGTGGGTGTTGATAGATATAAATCATAATCATTTTCACCCTATACAATATCAGTACAATAAAGGTATAATTGTCTATCTAGTTCAAAATTCACAATTTTTTTTTATTAAAACATTGATTACCTTATCCAAGATAGGTTTTTGAGGGGAATGACTCACCTCAAGCTGGTGGGGGGTGGGGCAAGATCTTCACACACTGGTTGTTCTTGAGTTGTTTCTTCTCTTTCCCCGCCACCATCATATTTTCCATGAACTCCCTATAAAATTGCATATGTTATTCAAGGATATATATTATTTCTCTCATCATTTTTATTTGTTCACTTTGATCCTCCTCTTTTTTTTCTCAAAAATTTTTTGGGGTATCACCCAAAACCCATAACTCTAACACGACCATACATTTCTGGATGCTTTAAGGCCACCGAAAGTATGTCTGCATCCAATTTGGGTGTTGCTAATTCCTATGACTATTTCGATAGAAAATATAGGAAAATAAGTAATCATTGTTATGTAATATTTATTTAAATAAAAACAAATATTTATTATGTTAGTGACCACACTTAAAACCATGAAACACTCGTGTTCCATTTTACTACAAACACTGCATTATCCCAACGATCCTTGGATAACACCAAATCAATTGGTTATACACCAAAGAACAATGTATATGTATCTCACATGAAGTACTATTGGTTCTTTTATAAATACACCTAAGAAAATCTATAAGCATGAACCCATTATATAATCAAAAATTTCTCAAGTGTCATTCCTTTCACACAAAGAATTTCCCTATACCACTCATCACTAGAAGAAACTATATTTATTTCCCAATACTTTTAAGTACATCATGTCTCAAGTCAAAATAAAAAAATAAACATGGTACTAAACTAATAGATGGTATGATTTTCCATAGTCTATTTTCAAAAATCTTAAAAAATACTTTATAAATGACATTTCAAAGACTAATCCTTATAAAATTATTAACCGAACTCATATCAAAATACTTTAGAATCAAAGTGATGATAATATCATTATAAGTATCAAGAGAATTATTACCTCTCAAAAAATCATTCATGAGGTTAACAACATCAAGTTCCAAAATAGTTTAGAACCCTTTAAAGAAATTTTCATAATGAAAATCTAGATTTGGTACCTTTGATGGATGAATCAACCTAAATGTCATGACCACTTAATAACATTGAATATCAATAGATAATAATTCATTCATATAATTTGTTAAAGATGTAATAAAATAATAATTTATATATTTTGATATAAAATTATGCTAAGAAAAAAATATGATTTGATATGGTTATTTGACTAGGGTGTCTAAAAACTGTCTCATGTAGCTTTGGATAGGTAGGGCTAACAAAAGATATGTTTTCCTTATAAATCAATTTATCCATTAATAAAAATATCAATGTATTCCCCTATTAAGTAAGATTTTCATCCAAAAAACACAAATTTCATGTGGTGTACTTATTCTATTTATGTCATGCGTTTATACTTTATTGATCATTTTCCTTTGGGGGAGGTTTTTTCAAAACCATGAGGTTATTGGAACTAGAAGGTAGAGATATGATGTAGTGAATTAACAGTAGCTTTACTTCTATGTTATGGTGTATCAGGTTTGGGGATTTGATTCAGGTATGTTCTAGAATTTCTTCCACTATCTAAATGTTTCAGGGGTTTAATTTATGTTTTTGGGGTTTAACATTAGGATTTTTGATTTGTACCCAATCCAACTACTGATATCAGCTCTTTTTATTATTCTACTATTAGTGACCAAAACGTGGTATTAAAGCTTGGTTACATAACATATGGTGATAATTTTATCAAGACTCGATAGAAAGTCTTGGTTTCAAGACTACTGGGTTTCCTCTAGTGAAGTGGTTTTCTAAGATTTAGTGGAATTAAACTAGTAAAAAAAGTGTTGGTTTCATTGAAATGGGTAAGGTTTGGATTAAAATTCAATGGTGTGGGATTTAAACTTTAGAAAAAATGGCCTTCCTACTCTTGGAGAGTTAAAAAGTTACATTAATTTTGAATTAGTTAGAAGCGAGGTGTTTAGTAGAATGGGAATCCATGAGATGAAAGCATTATAATTTTTTTAAAAGGTGTGTCCAAAAGAATCTAGATCCAAGAAGGAAGAAGGACATGACTCAATGATGTTGAGAATTAAAGGTGGATGTGTATTAGAGGGAGGGATCAAGAAGTATGATTAGTTGAGGTTTTGGTGCAATAGGGCTTCTCAGTGAGAATGTATCAATCCCTAGAAAGTGAAGTATTTTGATCCATATATAAGGAGAGTATATTGATTCCTAGTAAGTGTGGGAATATAATCCTATATAAGGGAGAGAAGATTAATGTCTACCAAGTTCATGTCCTAGGTCACGTCTAAGTAACTGGGGTTCTCATGATAAATGAAATGGATGAGATCAAAATCAATTATGAAGTCAATCACATAAAATCTGAATGACATAAAAAAACAATTCATCTCACCTCTTAACACCCTTAACTAAAACAACCCCATTTTACCCATGTATAACAAATTCCAAAATAAAATCAACCCACTTTATATAACCATCAAAATCCAAATATAATATAGAGAAAATGTTCCCAAATCAAAAAACACTTTTTATAAAGTTCCAACCAGTCCGTAGATAATTCATTGATAACCAAAATATGAAATTATTTTTAAGATTTTTCCAAAAAATCCATAAATATTTCACCCAAGTTGGACACATAAAATCGTTTTTAGAGACCAAACACGATTAAAAACTTAATGAACAACTCTGTTAAATAATAAATGAATTAAATTACAATATAAATATATCAAACATACATAACGGGGTGTCTAAAAATCATATAAGATATCATTACATATTACTAAATCAAATTAATATATAAGATTCATAAAATGAAAACGAAAGAACAAAATTTAAATAACAATCAAATCCACTTAAAAAACCAACCAACATGTAATTCATTTAGTGCGCAAACAAGTACCATCAATTTCTTTTCAAAAACCAACCAACATGAAATTCATTTAGTGCCCAAACAAGGACCACCAACGACCATGATTTTTAGCAGGGCATTTAGCCCGTATAATTCACAACATCACCATAAAACAAAGAGAAAGAGGAAAAAACTCACCATGGAGGTGTCATTCAGCATGCAGCAGATGTGCATTCGTGGTGGAGGAGAGGTGCGTAGCAGAGGAATCCTCTGACGGAGGAGAGACGCACAATAGAGGAGTGGTGCGTGATAGAGGAGAGGCACACAACAGAGGTGTAGCGCGCAATAGAGGTGTGGCATGCAACAGGGGTGTGGCTCGCGATGATCTGGTTTGAAGTGGAAGAGAGGCTCACGACAAAGGTGTGGTTCACGGTAGAGGAGAGATGATGAGAGAGGAGGAGGAGGAGGAGGCACGACGGCAGCGATCAGCTTCCACGAGAGCTTGAGGGTTTTGAGGAAGGCGGAGGAAGTTAGAGTGTTTTTATAAAACCCGGTGAACCTTTTATCAACTCCAGATAAAAAGCGATGATAAAGGTATGTTTTATCAATGCTAAAATAGAAAGCACTGACAAAACATGCCTTTATCATCGCTTTTTTAGCGCTGATAAAGATAGGCCTTTATCAGCGCTAAAAAATGCTCATAAAGATATAATGTTAATAATTTATTTCTATTAGTATATATATTTATAAAATTATATACCTGATAAATATATATTTATATTTATAAAATTATAATTTAAATAATTATAAAATTATAAGAAATATACATATCATACTTATAATCTTAGAAATATATATAATAAATATATTAATTATATATATTTATAAGATTATAGATGTATATAACCATATTTCTTCTAATTTTATAATTATTTATATGAATATATATATATTTATAATTATAATTATAAATGTATATATATTTATTAATTTAAATAACAATAAAATTATAACAAGTTAATATTTCTAATATTTATAATTTTTTATAATATTTATATTTATTATATTTATTATAATTTCATAGTTATTTAAATATATCTGTATTTATTTATAACTATAACTATAAATATTTTTATTTATTTCTCAATATTTCTATATATTTATTTAATTATATATAACATTATATATGAAAATAATAAATATATATTTTTATGAATTAATAATTATTTAAATAAATATATATTTATTTGTAATTCAAAATAATAATAAATAAATTATTTACAGTTGTAATTATAAATATATATATGTATATATAAAAATAATTATAAATTTATAACAAATATATTTATAATTTTATAAATATATATAATTAATATATTTATTATAATGTTGTAATTATTTAAATATATCTACATTTATTTAGAATTATATTTATAACTATTTATATTTATTTATAGATATTCGTGTATAAATATATATATAATTAATATATTTATTATAATTTTTTAATTATTTAAATATATCAATATTTGCATAAGAATTATAATTATTAATATTTGTATATAAATATATTTATTTAATTATATATTTATAACTTTATAATTAGTATAATAAATATATTTATTATAATTTTATATTTTTTATATATATGTATATATATATATATTTATAGTTATAATTATAACTATAAATAAATATATTTATAAATTTTTATATATATTTATATATATATATATATTTATAAAATTATAATATATATATTTATTATAATTTTATAATTATTTAAATAAATAAATATAAATAAATATAATTATAATTACAAATAAATATATTTAAAAAGTATTTATATATACTTAAAATTTAATAATTATAAATATAATAAATATATCTATTATTTAAATATATTTAATGTAATTTTTTAAGTATAGAGAACATAATATAGTATATGGGTAACATGAATTAATCATACACACATAGTAAAATATACATAATAAAAAACGAGCTATCATTGGACAACATGAATAATAAGAAGAGTTTAATGTATAAATGAACATTCATGATGATACATAACATATATGCATGCATGATCAATATATTAATTAAAAAAATTCATTGGAAACACATATATAATAAATTACAATCTTATATTTTTTTAAAACATTATATATATATATTTGAATTATTAAAAAATATATATTAATTATAAATAAGCATTTTTTATTTAATATATAGAAATAAACATTATTTTTGAATATAAATATATTAATTGTATATAAATTATTATTAAAAACTTTTTTAGTGCTTTTATCTAGCACTGATAATGCTTCCCCCTTTATCAGCGCTTTCTGCTTAACACTGATAAAACAACACGCTTCCCTTACCCTGTTTTGTGGTAGTGATATATAAATATATGAATTAATATATGCATAAAAAATTTATTTAAATATATATAAATTAATTAATTTATCATAAAATATAGAATAAAATAGGATAAAGGCATATATGTTACAATTATGTGCTGTAGTGCGTTGTTATTCAAAAAGCACACTGCAACAGGTTGAGCCTTTATCAACGTTATTTCTAGCACTGATAAAGGGGGGCCTTTACGAGTGCTATTAAAAGTGTTGATAAAGGAGGGACTTTATCAGTGCCAATAAAAGCACTAATAAAGGGGACCCCTTTTAACAGTGGTGATGACAACAATGCTTTTTTAGTGCTGTTAAAGTCATTTTTTTCACATTGTTAAAGAGACTATATGTAGTAGTGATTGTTGAAAAATAACTCCCACTACATATCAAAGTCAATATATTCTTATTGAATGAATAATTTGATGTTTTAATTTCATGAGAAAGTTTATTGTGCACATTTATCCATTTATTTTAAGCTTTATTTAGGATATTTTAGAAGGAAAATTTACCATATTCCACTAAATCCTAAAATGAACTAATATATCTATATTATTGTTCTTCTTCTCATTCTAGGATATTTAATTTTTATATCACTATAAAAATAATGTTTTTTTCATGGGGATATTTACAATGGATTCTCATTACACATAGCTCATCGTGAAAAATCATATCGTAGATATAATTATTTTCAATGAATCATCCTAATTCGCCTAAGGCTTAGATTATTTGCGGCAGAAGTATTTATCCATCCCAAATAGTATTTGTGATGGATTATAAATCTCTCCACCAATAATTTTCTACTAACTTATTTGTTGTGTAAATAAAAATTCCATCATAAATAGTATTATGGGAACTTATTTGAAATTGATTTAGATTTTCATCCCTAATAGTATTTTCAATGGGCTTTTATATCCATTGCAAATAACTACAAATAAATAAAAAAATTAAAATGAATTGAAAAATAAAAACTTGAAACGATCTTTCATTATAAAATTGATAACCAATATAATAAAAAAATAGTTCATAATAAGGAATATAATAATAATTTCATTGAGGGGAAGGTGATCTACTCAGTTAGGAGGAGGGAACTCCATCCCTAAACCACATGCAATTCACCACATATAATCCATCATCTACTTATGTTGCTGCTCCTAATGCTGACATTGTTTCTCCTACTATTGTCGCTACTGCTCCTACACTATTTCAAATCTCTACATAGTTCCATTCCGAGCATGCATCCTCACCTCATACTCTATACACTACTATGGATGGGAATTATATCAGTGATAGAAACATCTTTTATCATCACTAAAAAAGCATCGATGTTGTAAACGAATTTAAAAGTTGTTTTCTTTTATCAGTTTTAAAAATAGTGTTGATAAAAGATCACTTCATCAGTGTTAAAAAAACATTGATAAAGTGGGCCCTTTATCAACATTTTTTAGCATTGATCAAAGTAGCCATTCATTAACATTTTTTTAGCATTGATGAAGGACACTTTTTTCAGCGTTAAAAATAGAATTGATAAAAGCTGTGTTATAGGAGTGTCCTACTCCAATATATAGCACACTACAATAAAAAATGTACACTTTAATTTCAAATAAATTAACATAATAATAAAAAAACTTTTCACAATACTTACAACATTACTATATAAACAAATTTTAAAATCACTAGAAAAATATTTATCAATGCTAAAAAATATTATTGATCTAAGCACCGTAAAAAATGATCCACTTTTATTAGCACTAGAAAAGCGTTGATAAAGAGGGACCTCTATCAGCGCTTTTGTTAACACTAATAAAGGGGTCCCTTTATCAATGTCAAAATAAGTGCTGAAAAAGGTCGTATTACTACAATGTGATGTTAAAATTATAGCACACTACAACATGAAATACACATGTATATGGAAAATTCAAATTTTATTTGAAATAAAAATTACATCACAAATACAAGACATAAAAACATATATTATAGACACTTCAAACATTGTTTTTATAATTACATTAACAAGTACTATCACAAATATTAAAAAACATCAATGGTTTCATTGTCTTTGGCACCTGATTCCCTCTCAAAAAAATCCGATCATGGTATTTGTTTCCAAACAAACTATCCCAACTTGAGAAAAATAATCCACCTATATAAGAAACAAAATTCTTATATTAGTAATACTATAAAGAAATATATTTAACATAAATATTAAACAAATAAATCAATAAAATATCAATTTTAAATAAAATGACAAAGTTTGAGTCATATTGGTCAAACAGTTTGTTGAATTGACGTGCAAATGATCACTATTGAAAATTTAGTTATTTGCGATGGGGACCCATCACAATTGACCTATTACAGAAAATTGCGTCGCAAATATGTTTTTTTTGTGATGGGAAAATCTCCTGTTGCAAATAGTTTACCTTCAGTATTTAAAAAACCTTTTGCGAAGGGCCCATCACAAAAAAACTTAAAAAAATTAATACTAATAAAATTTAATAAAATTATATCACAAATAATAAAATAATATTAATAAAATAATATTAAATAATAATAAGAAGAAGAAAATAATAATAATAACAATAACAAAATAATATTAATAAAATAATAATAATAATAATAATAACGAAATAATAATAAAATAATATTAATAATATTAATATTAATAAGAATTAGAATAATAATAAAATAATAAAAACCTCAATATTCAAAAAATATATAATAATAATAATAATAAGAAAATAATAATAATAACATAATATTAAATAATAATTTTAATAAAATAATAAATAAATAATAAATTAAGAAAAATAATAAAAATAAATAAATAAATAATAAAGTAATAAAATACTAAAAAATAAAAAATAAAAAATAAAAGCACAATATTCACAACAATATAAAGAAACACACTATGTCGAAATGTAAATAAATAATATTACAAAACAAAATTACATTCAAATGTTTTATTATAAAATGTAAATACATCACTGGGGGGTCTTTTAGAGGAGTTAAAAGAGATGGTGGAGGGAATTCCATCCCTAAACCATGAGTCAGACGAGCATGTACTCTATCGTCTACTTGTGCTGCTGCTGCTGCCATCGACGTATCTCCTCCTCCTCCTGCTGCTACTGTTGACAGAGCTTTTCCTGCTCCCTATGCATACTCTCTATAAGCTCACCCTGAGCTCATAGCCACTCCCAATAATGTGCAGCAGATGATGATGACTCTCCATGAGATCCTCTCAAGCTACACACTAACATTGCATCGGTCCCATAATAACTCCCAGACGCCAATCAAGAGTCGATACTAACAAATCAACCTTTGTCGAAGGAATACTCGGTCTCCTGCATCCATGCCACCTCATTAAATTGGTGGGCACTAGTCTGATCCTCAGTCTCAGCCTGACTCTTAGTCTGTGTCTGAGATGTCGCGACCTCATATGACTCCTTCAATTGTAATTTAAAATTAAAATAGTTAAAATATTATTTATAGTTAATTTTAAAACTAAAAAAATAAATTATACTGACCACAATATGATACTGACGATCACATCTAATCTCTCCAGTGACCGGATCACTATACATCCTTCTATAAACATCGAACTCCGCAATATCGGGTGGTTCGACTGCATATATGAATATAAAATAAACAATTTACATTTAAAGTTATATAAATTATTTTAAAAAATTACGTACCATATGTTCCCTATGCGTACTGAATGTATGACTATCAAATCAATGTGTCACCTCCTATATCCCTTAGATTTTTCAACCTACTGATGATATCCTATGAAAACAATAACCCATCTAGTGTGAACATAATCCATCCCAAACTTGAGATGGAATGTAATCAGGTCGGTGGGTGTGGCAAGACTCATCAAACTTTTTCACTCCTATATTCATCATTGCTTTCCTTCTCAAATTGTGCAAAAACTGACGGTAACAATCACACATAAACCCCTCCCATGACTTCCAGATAGCGTCACACATGCTCTCATCCATGAGATACCATAAACCCCACAAATAATTTATATTATAAAATTATTAATTAAATAAATTTCAAAATAAAAAATTATTTATTTACATACCAGACAATAATCAAACATGCCATGCTGAACATCAATGGGAATCTGATCCAATGTGACCATGCTTCAGATAAATAATTACGCAATATAGTTCTCCCTTGTCCAACATCTATATGTAAAAAGATGTAAAAAAAGAACAAATAATCAAATTATTAGTATATAAATAAATTAATGAAAACTAACTAAAATACATAGGTAAACATACCTCTGCATGCATGGATTGAAACCAAGACATGGACGTCGCTTGAGGATAGGATCAAAAATCATCAATTGCGTAAGACCATGCCCCCTCCGAGTCCTCCCTGAACTGTCAACAGTCTAAGGGTCAAATGATCCAACATCTTGCTCATGAAAAGGTAGATCAACCTCCTGAAACTGACAAAAACAATATTCATCCATCTGAAACATGAAATAAATGTTGTTAGGAAATAGTTGAAAACAACTATTATATATAGATATATATTATATATGATTATAACCAGCATTTAACTGTGTCAATATTCATCTTCATCTTCATCTTTATATCTGACGATGTCAATGTCTCCATATTCCTCCTCAACATCATCAATTTCCATATGAGTTTCATTTAAACCATCTCTTATCATTTCAAATTCAATTGTAACATTATTAACATCATCTTCACCATCTAACCTTAACCGTGGGGTGTCATTATCAATATTCATTCCTCTTTGTGAAAAAATGGATTTGAAGGAGTCTATTGAAAATTTCAATTCCTTTCACTTCAGTGGAACCATATTCAATTTGAGTAAACCGATTTTCCTGAGATTTCATTTTTATTATGCTCCACCAATTACCCAACTCTCTTAAAGTAGCACTGTAATTTTCATAAAAAAATTTACATACCTAATGAGCTAATAAAAATGGTTCGTTTACTACACGAAGACCTTTATATTTAATATCAATGATTCTATGGCTTAGATGAATAAAAAAAAAATCCTCTCTTAGTATCCAACCACGAACATTTAAACATTGTTATGTAATTCTGTCCCAGATAACACAATTTAATAATTACTTCCAGCATACCATAAAAGTCAACTTCAGTTTCTCTATGACGAGATCCTCTCAAGAAAACACCACTATTCATTATTTTTTTGATTCTCCATATGCACACATATGAAATAAAAAACCATTCACAACATATACATTATAAGAATTATCCATTTTGGATGGTGGGTTACTCAATACACATAATCGATTATCGGTTTTATAAGCATGTTGAGATACCAAATTTTTTTTAAAACAATTATCAATATAACAAGTAATAAATTGATTTTATATGTTAAACCATAAATAATTTTTGTTACCATTTTTTGAAACCAGTAGGAAAAATTATTTTGTCGATGTTCTTCAAGAGCAGCTCCTGTAATTTGTGGAAGCTGTTTCTTGATATGATTATCAAATAAACTACAAATAAAATAAGATTAATTTACTGTAAAAAAGATTATAGAATAAGTGACAAGAGAACTCACAGTATAAATGATGTCATTTCTTCACCGTTAAATAGAACATATGTATGAGCTTTGTGATGTTTATCATCTGAAAGCCATCATTTATGAACTCCACTAAAGCTAAGTGCAGGCTGATTAAAAATTGATAATTGATTGCTCATTCCATCATCAACCTTTCCCTCGTTATGTTCTGTCACTAATTGAATCTGGTCGCCACCAATAATGACACCAAATTCAGCCCATGGAAAGGCCTGAAGGGAGTTCCCTATCCCCACAAGCTAACACAAGTTCCCAGGTATCAAAAAATTAGGTTTGGGAATGATTTACCCAAGTATTAAAGCATAAAACCTTAAAAAAATCCATACTATAAATCTAAAATTTTCAGCCAAACAAGTATTGAGAAAAAAAAATAATTCAATACATGTCTTCAAATACAGTACAAGAGGTCCAAATAAAAATAAAAAAAGTAGAAAGATATCCACAAAGACTCCACACGATAAAGGGTCATCACCCACAAGTCGTCTCCACAACTCCGCCCCAAGGATGTGAACTAACACCCCAAACCGCCATCACCCAAAGCCTTCCCTTTACTTGATTCAAGAATAATAAAGTCTACTTACACCAAAGGGGTATAAATAGGGTGTGATCCTAAGCCCAATAGGATACCACCCAATTATTCCAAAGTTCATGCAATACAAGGTGAAAAATCAAGTATTTTTAATATGAAAAGAAAAGCGATGACAAATTCCAAGAAATGCAACTTTCAATTGAAAATAGTTTTCAAGCTAAAACGTTCATAATGTTAACACATTTAAATAGTAATGTTATCTACTACAATATACTACCAAACACACCCTAATACAAGGGTAAATACCACAAATCCAATGAGCAACAAAATTGGGAACACCCCAAGGCACAAGATAGTCTCGGGCCCCATGTACCTCATACCTCAGTGTAAAGTAACCATAGTAAAATCTGTTCTCATGCATGATCCACTAGTAGGGAACAAACCCATAACCTAGTGGTCCCAAATCATAATAAATATAGTTTATTTAGAGTTGACATTATCCAAATTCTAAGTGAAATAGGGACAAAACACATCCGGTCCACTAGCCGTACTAGTACATATCCGCCCCACCTAGGTACCCGGGCTTCCCCCTTTGTGATCAAACAATTTAAACATGATACAAAAATAAATTTTCATATAAAACACCACTAATGGTCACATAAAATTAGTAAATTATATATACACATTTTAAATCACTTAAAACACACAATAAAACACTTTGTTTTTTAATAAAATGATTCATCAAAAACCCCGCATATGTTTTGCACCACAAACTCTTTGAAATAACCACTTTACATACCATGTTCATACTAAAAAGTAACCAAAACAGAAATGGAAGACCAATTAAATTTCAAATAAACAAAAAAATCAATTTTAGGGCAGCCCCTTGTGAACCAAGAAATGTTATCTTTGCAAAACATTCATTTTTAAACAAACATGGCACTTAAAGTTCACAAGTTCAACAAACACCATTAAAAACCACTTTTACAACAACAAACAAAGGGGTTAAACATTCAAAACATGATGTTAATCCCTATTAAATTTCAATAAAATAAACTAAGTATTTACAGGGCTGCCCCAATTGAACCATTAAAATATTTCTAGGAACCCCCCCAATTTCACATTAAATTGGCACAAAAAATTCATTTGCATTACAAACTCCACTAAAACCTATTTTTGAAAAAATAATCAAATGAAATGAACATGGAAATATCATAAACACAAAATTCCAATTCACATAAATTTCCTACACATGGAATCACCTACCAAATTAACGAAAACCCTTGAATCCTTTGTGCAAAAATTCAATTGCACCACTGCCACACCTTAAGGAAGGTAGATTGAACCTAAAATCAGAATATTGGACCAATAAAACCCAAAGTTAAACCCTAGGTTTTAAACCCTAGTTTCTAGACATTAGGAACCTCAAGGACAATGGAAGAAACCCTAATAAAATTGAATGAAACCCTAAGAAAAATGAAAGAAGAATGAAAGAGACCCACTTACTTGAGGGATCTTGAAGAAATCTTCCCAAATCCACTAGTATCTGAATTTTAAAACAGAAAAACATTCAATGTTGGTTATAAAAATGATGAGGATATCATGTAGGAACTAGAATTGGAGGAAAATAGTGATAAATGAAGGAGTTATGAAGGAAAGAAGTTACCTCTTCAAATATGGACGATTCGAGAACCCCTATGAAGGTCTTCCATAATTTGTGATGCACACGAGCTCAAAATAGGGGAAAAAGGTAATGGGGATTCACATAAAGATGTTAGATTTTAGTGGTATGTGTAATCATGGAAAAATAGTAAAAAATGAATAAGTTATTAAATAAAGAAAATTCATTTTTATAATTGGAAATGGGCTTCCAGGCAGGCCTAATACTTAAATAAAAACCCAAATCCACCAAGATTATGGATTACTAAATGGTCAAAATTAATATGGTGGTTTTAATAGGTCAGAATGGCCAATTAGGAATTATAATGGATGAAAAATGTTGAAAAATAAAGGAGTTATAAAGGAAACACAGTTTATTTTTAAATCTAGAATTGGGCTCATGGTTTGGCCCAAATCATGAAAACCCACCCATTCCTCCAAAAATGCATGGGAAACCCCCAAAACAAAGAAATAATGGAAATTAAACTAAAAATACCTTTAAAATATGTCATGTCGTTGACAATTCTCCCCACCATGAAAGACTTTTCACCCCAGAAATTCAACCTGATGCTTGATCGGAAAACAAGAACATATACTCTTCCTCAACCCATGAATTCCACTCCCAGGTCTCATGTGTCTTACTACCATACTGCCAACAATCCCAGACCAGCGGAATAGACTTCCCTCAAAGAACCTTTTCTTGTGAGTCGAATATTTTCACAGGCCGCTCAAAAACTGACAAGTCAGGCTCTGTCTCCAGTTCTTCCCAACTCAACACATGGGATAGATCCGGGTTGTATTTCTTCAATTGGGAGACATGGAAGACATCATGGATGGATGTCAACTGAGAAGGTAATACATACCTATAAGACACCTTTTCAATATTCTCGATGATTTCAAAAGGGCCTACATATCACGACGTCATATTCTCTTAATTCCCCAGTCAACGATGGCCCAAACGAGGGGCCACTTTCAATAATACCCTGTCACCCACAGAAAACTCTAAGTTTCAATGCCTCTGGTCATCATATGATTTATAGAGACCCTGATCTATCAAAAAACACTTCCTAATCAACTTGACCTTCTCAGACGTCTCTTGCACCAGACTCGGCCCCAACGGTGAGGTCTCACCTACCTCATCCCAACACAGGAGGGATCAATAAGGCCGACCATAGAGAGACTCAAAAGAAGACATTAAAATCGAGTATTGGTAAATTTTATTATAAGAAAACTCAACAAACCCCAAATGGCTATCCTAAAAACCTCTAAATTCCAAAACACATGCACGGAGCATGTCCTCCGAAATCTGGTTTGCCCATTCAATATGACTATCTGTTTGAGGATGGTATACCTTGATCATCTTAATCTAGGACCCCAAGGCCTTCCCAAAACTGAGAAGTGAAACGTGGGTATCTATCTAAGACAAATTTTAATGGCACGCCATGGAGTCTGACCACCTTTGGAAGATAAAAACGGCCCAACTCATCCACTTTAGCTATATCTTTTATCAGAATGAACTGGGATGAGTTGGTCAGATGATCAATCACCACCCAAATGGAATTCTTACCCCAAGGTGTATGAGGTAATCCAACAATGAAGTCCATGGCGACCCCGTCCCACTTCCAGGTAGGAATGGGTGACGGACGGAGCAAACTAGAGGGTTTCTGATGCTCTGCTTTCACCTGTTGGCACGTGTATCACCTCGACACAAAGTCCGTTACATCCCATCGCATACCTGGAAACCAAAAATGTCATCACACATCATAATACCTCTTGGTGGCACCCGGATGGACAACCCACTAAGATTGGTGGCTATCCTATATCATCACCTTCCATAGAGATGATGGCACTACTGAGCGGCCCTTGAAGCATAAGATGCCCTCTGGGGATGATGGCCAATCAGAGGATGTCTCCCCACCATGAAGAAACTGCCCCGACCACTGACAAAGCTCATCACTAGGCTGTTACTGCTGAATCAACTCCAACAAAAAAGGGGTCAAATGGATGCTCTCCAAGAATGCACCTCCACTATACTCCCTGGTCTCTACATGCATCTAAGAAAAGTGTCCCATCAAAGCCCACTCATCAATGGACTTCCTCAAAGCCTGCACTAGAACTCTTATGCTCAAGGCATCAACCACCAAATTACCCTTTCCTGGGGTATAGATAATGTCAAAGTCAAACCCCTACAAGTACTTGATCCAATGATGCCGCCTCAATTTGAGGTCATTTTGTGGGAAGATATAGGCTAAGATTTTGTGATCAGAGTAGACCACAAACTTCTTGCCAAAGAGGTAGTGACGCCAGGTCTTCAAATGACGCATCACCATCTCCAATTCCAAGTTGTGGGTTGGGTAATTCTTTTCATGTGGTCAGAGTTGGAGAGAGCCATACGCCACCACATGATCATCCTGTATAAGCACACACCCAATACCCATACTTAAAGCATCACAATAGACCACATACCCCTTCCTGACCTGAGGAAAAATAAACACAAGGGAGATATTCAACCACCGCTTCATCTCCTCAAATGATTCCTAACATTATGGTCCCCATAAAAACTTCACCCCTTTCCAGGTGAGTGCGGTCATCGGTGAAGAAATCCGAGAGAAATCCCAAACGAATCGCCTGTAATAACCAGCCAGGCCACGGAAACTCTGGATATCAAACACATTCTTCAGTTTATCCCATGAAATGAACACAATGATCTTATTAGGGTCCACTAAAAACCCCTGATCTGATATCACTTTCCTCAAAACATTCACCTACATGATCCAGAAAGTTCACTTTGAAAACTTTTTATAGAGGCTGTGATCCCGCAAGGTGCCCAAAAATGATCTGTAA
Organism: Viscum album; assembly: GCA_963277665.1. NCBI lineage: Eukaryota > Viridiplantae > Streptophyta > Magnoliopsida > Santalales > Viscaceae > Viscum > Viscum album. The sequence continues at coordinate 1,687,800,807 of OY728146.1, forward strand.
GTGATGTTCGTGTTCCTCCTCAGATCCAGAGTATACTAGAATGTCATCCACGAACACCACAAAAAAGGAATCGAGATACTGATGAAACAAACTTTTCATGAGTGCCATAAAGACCACTGGAGCATTGGTCAATCCGCAGGGAATGACCAAATACTCAAAGTGGCAATACCTTCTTCAAAAGGATGTCTTCAGAATATCTGACTCATTCACCCTGAGTTGATGGTATCATGAATGTAAGTCTATTTTTGAGAACCAATTTTACCCCTTCAAATGATCGAACAAATCATCTATTTTGGGAAAAGGGTATTTGTTCTTAGTTTTTACCTTATTCAGCTTCTGATAGTCAATGCACAACTGGAGGGATCCATCAACCTTTTTCGCGAACAACACAGGAGTGGTCCAAGGAGAGACGCTAGAGTGAATGAATATTTTGGATTCTAATTTGTCTATATGTATATTTAATCCCATAATCTTGGTGGGGGACATAAGATAAGAGGGAAGAGATATCGGCTGTGTTCCTGGTGCCAGATCAATCAAAAACTTCACATCCCACTCCAGGGAAAAACCTAATAAATCATATGGGAATACCTCCGAAAACCCATTCAATACAAGAGTTAGTGCACCTTCAGGGGAAAGAAAATCATCCTCTAGCATGAGTGATAATAAATAGAAGATAATAATTTGCAACTTTGGGAGTGGAGGTCCTGCACGACTCGACCTAGGATCCCATTCTCCCTGAAAAACCTGACGACTCCCATCAGGTGCCGTGAAACTCACTCGTCACCTGTAGCAATCAATTTGTGATTGGAAGTGTACTTTACAATACATGACAAGTATTATGTCAAATAGATCCATATATAGGACCAATATGTCCTACTCTATCTCAACCCCTGACACAGAAAGCGCACATGAAGTGTACCTGAGACCCTGCTCCTTCTTCTTTCCCAGCAGCGTCACCAACTCCCTCGCAAAAGAAAAAAAAATAGGTTGCTAAATTCAGTGTGTGCACACAATAGGAAGAAATTAATGAAATAGAGGCACCATTATCAAAAAGAGCAGAAACTATAGAAGATTCGATCAAAACGATACCTCGAACAGTCGACGGTCCCGCCTCTGATCCTGCTGGTGCCTGATCCACCGTATGGAGATGTCTGGAGTCTGGTTGAGGACGACCAATAGTCTATGGCCATACCATGAACCGGATCTTCTGAGAAGATGACCCATCCCTACCACTATGACCACCAAATTGAGATCCCACAGTCCTTGATGGCTCGGACTATGCTGACACTCCTCTTGGAGCCACTGACCCTGCCCCACTCGGAAGTGGACGTGCCACCCCGTAGAAGTGATGTAAATGCCCCATGCCTCTACAATGGTAACAAGGCTTTAGAGGAAGTGTGAATTATGGTTGGATGTGCTCAGGATTCCCACACTGGTGGCACATGACCGATCTTGCATAAGAAGCCGCAGACGAAAACTGCCTGGAAGAGTGGCCTAAACTGCCACCTCCTTTCTTCACATGTTCCTCCTGCTTCCTTTTCTTCTCTGAGGAGATACCACTGATAATTACTAATACTAAACCAAATAAACTGGCCTTGTATTTCCTGCCAATCTCCACCATACATGCCCAGTCAACGACCTTAGCATAGTTCCTCAGCATGAACAAGAAAACCTAGGAGTATATCTCTGGTCGTAAGCCTTTCTCGAACCTCTGGGCCTTCAATTGTTCATTCAAGATGACTTCTGTGGAATATCGAACCAACTTAGTGAAATAGTTGGCATACTCCATCATAGAAATATTCTCCTAAATAAGGCCCATGAACTCTCTGGACCTGGAATATGCCAAGACCTCAGGGCAGTACTGTTCATTGAAGATGACCTTGAAATTTCCCCAGTGCATCTGCTCATTCTTCCCAGTCTGAAGAACTGCCTCCCACCACTTATGGCTAGGAACCTCTAATAGAAATGAGGCACACTTCACCCTGAACTCCTTGGGTGTTTCCAGGAACTCAAACATATGCTCAATCTTCTTGATCCATTCCTCTGCTTCCTGAGGTTCTGAGCTGCCTTAGAAGGTAGACGACATGTTTTTTAGAAACTTCTATGATTTATCTTTTCCAGGACCCATATATTCTTCCCTAACAAGAATAGAAGTAGGAGGAAGTCCCTGCCCCAAATCTTGGACAGCCCAGACCATAGCCTCGAGTAGTCTCTGATCAATCAGTGTGGGAGAACTCTTTCCACCTTCCTCCTATGGGCGCGTGGGAGCTTTCCAGGGAGACATGTTGCTACAAAATGAAATAGTCATAAAACAATAATAAATACCACAATTATGAAAATTTTAATCAAATACATCAAATATAAATAAACTAAAAACATTTCAATAATAAAATAAACAACTAATACACCCCTACCCAGTGTCCATGTGTGGTCTGCAACCCACACGTGTCACTTGGAAGTGAATTCAATCAGACAATTCCAATGTCCCCTAATAAATCAAGGTCTTCAATGAGAGATGTAGGCCAAGAACCCTACTCGGGCCCGAAACCATGATCCCTGAAATTCCTAGCTCCTATCTATCCCGACTCATCCCAAAATAGTAATATAACCCAAAAACATTAACTCCCTTTGATACCATTTTGTCACGAACTAAATCTAGTCACCACCAATACCGGCACCAAAACCGGACTATGGAAAAGTCATAAGGGCATTACCTATCCCCATGGGCTATCACAAGTTCCCGGGTATCAAAAACTTAGGTTTGGGAATGATTTACCTGAGTATGAAAGTAGAAAACCTTAAAAACAATCCATAATATAAATCTAAAATTTTCAGCCAAACAAGTATTAAGAAAAAACCAGAATTGAATAGATGTATTAGAATACAATACAAGAGGTAAAAATACAAATAAAAAAAGTATAAATACAACCACAAGTTCTCCACATGACAAGGGGTCATCACCCACAAGTCATCTCCACAACTCCGCCCCAAGGATGGGAACTAACACCCAAACTGCCATAACCCAAAGCCTTCCCTTTACCTGAGTCAAGAAGAATAAAGTCTACTTACACCCAAGGGACGTAATTAGTGTGTTATAATAATTCCAATAGGATACCACCCAATTATTCCAAAGTTCATTCAATATAAGGTAAAAAATAAAGTAGTTTTAATATGCAAAGAAAAGCGGTGAAAAATTCCAAGAAATGCAACTTTTAATTGAAAACAGTTTTCAAGCAAAAACTTTCAGAATATTAACACATTTAAATATTAATATTATCTAATATAATATACTTCCAAACAAACCCTAATACAAGGGTAAATACAACATATCTAATGAGCAATGAAATCGGGAACACCCCTAGGAACTAGATAGTCTCGGGCCCCATGTACCTCATACCTCAGTGTAAAGTAACCATAGTAAAATCTGTTCTCATGCATGAACCACTAGTAGGGAACATACCCATAACCTTGTGGTCCCAAATAATCATCCATATTTTTTAGTTATAGTTTTCATTATCCAAATTCTATGTGAAATAGGGATAAAACCCATCCGGTCCACTAGCCGTACTAGTACATATCCGCCCCACCTAGGTACCCGGGCTTCCCGCTTTGTGCTCAAACAATTTCAGCATGCTACACAAATCAATTTTCATATAAAAAACCACTAATAGTCACATAAAATAAGTACAATATATATACACATTTTAAAACACTAAAAACACACAATAAAACACTTTGATTTTTAAAAAAACAATTCCTCAAAAATCCCGCATTTTTTTGCACAAAAAACTCTTTGAAATCCCCAATTTTCATACCATGTGCATACTAAAAAGTCACCAAAACAAAAATGAAGACCAAATACATTTAAAAGAAACCAAAAAATCAATTTTAGGGCATCACCATGTGAACCAAGAAATGTTATCTTTGTAAAACTTCTATTTTTAAACAAACATGCCACTTAAAGTTCACAAGTTCAACACACACCATTAAAACCCACTTTTGTAGTAATAACCAATGGGGTTAAACATTAAAAACATGATGTGAATATATATTAAATTTAAATAAAATCAACTAATTATTTATAGGGAAACCCCAATTGAACCAATAAAATATTTCTAGGACACCCCCCCAATTTCACATAAAATTGGCACTAAAAATTCATTTGCATTACAAAATCCACTAAAATGAGTTTTCACAGAAATAATAAAATGAAATGAACATGAAAATATCATAAACATAGAAATAAAATTCACATTAATTTCATACACATGGAATAAACTACCAAATTAACAAAAACCCTTGAATCCTTTTTGTGAAAATTCAATCGCACCCCCGCCGCACATCAAGGAAGGTAGATTGAACCTGAAATCAGAATATTGGACCAAGAAAACCCAAAGTTAAACCCTAGGTTAAACAATATAGTTTCTAGAACTTATTAAACTCAATTATAATGGAATAAACCCTAAGAAAATTGAAAGAAAACCTAAGAAAAATGAAAGAAGAAAGAAGGAGACCCACTTACTTGAGAGATCTTGAAGAAATCTCCCCAAATACACCATTAGATGAATTTTAAAACATAAAAACATTAAATGGAGGTTCAAAAAATGATTATTAGATTATGTAGGAACTAAAATTGGAGAAAAATATTGAGAAATGAAAGAGTTATGAAGGAAAAAGTCACCTCTTCAAATATGGACGATTTGAGAACCCCTATGAAGGTCTTCCCTACTTCGCAATACACAAGAGCTCAAAATAGAGGAGAAAGATAATGGAGACACTCCTAAGGATGTTATATTATAGTGTGAGGTTGAATAACTAAAAAAGAAAAAATATTTAATAAGTTATTAAATAAACAAAATTCATTTTTAAAATTGGAAATGAGATTTTGGGCAGGCCCAATCCCTTAAATAAAAACCCAAATCCACCATGATTATGGATTCCAAAATGGTCCAAATTAATATGTTGGTGTTAATAGGCCAAGGAGGCCAAGTAGGAATTTGAATAGATGAAATTTTTTGAAAAATTAAGGAGTTATGAAGGAAAAAAAATTTATTTTTAAATATGTAATTGGGCTCACGGTTTGGCCCAAATCATGAAAACTCACCCATTCCTCAAAAAATGAATGGGAAACCCCCAAAACAAAGCAATAAAGGAGATTAAATTAAAAATACCTTTAAAATATGTTATGTATATTACATGTCTTATGTAGTTGTGTTTTTAGGGATATTCAAATTGAAAATAATGAGAGAATAAAAAAGAAATTTCCTCCTGTAAATAAGCTTATGCAATTGAGCCTTCAACCAATGATTTGTTACATACTTTTTTCTTCAATTTCTGCATGCATCTCTCAAATGGGTACATCCATTGGAACTGTACTGGGCTTACAAATTTTTCTTCATGTGACAAATGTAATATCAAATGTTCCACTGATTCAAAGAAATATGTAAGGAACATTTTTCAAGATTACATAAAATTAAAACATCATCTTGCAGTCTTCTTAGTGAATTCTCCCACAAGCGATTCTCTACGTCATGTCTGACATGATGAGCAATGACCCATTCAATCCTATTTTACAATTCATCTAAAACCCTCAAAAAATGATCTGTTATATTATGCATGCTCCCTCCCTCTACACCTCTCTCTCAGTCTCTGATGGATTTGTGGCTACTGTGGATCATAAAGAAGAAAACCTTTATAGGCCTTAAAATACGCGGCACGCGCCCAGCTGAGTCTCTCAAGTTGAGTGAGAAGTTTCAACTTCAGCCTTGGATGTGGTTCCATTTCATCATTTCCAGGAAAAAATATATCTGGCAGTATAAATCCATTAATTATGGACCCCAAAGATAAATATTTTTAAAGTACGCCCTTCTTCAATATAGTATAATTCTTATTGGTTGTTAAAAAAGGAGAGTCAACTCCAGGTTGTTTGATTGGATCTGGATAATCATTTTCCTACACCTTCATAAAAAATATAACCATTTTATGTCACACCCAAGAAATACAATGATTAAATTTTATAAGTTTTTAGTATAGGTGTATATAGGGTGATCATCCGCGGGTGTCAAATTCATATTATTGTAAAAATTAAGTACATAACTAAATATACAACATTAACTCACTAGAATATTTATTTTTTCAAATCATTAATACTAAATATATCTTAATATCCTTGATATGGAACATAAATTTCATGGATGTAAATGGATAGATAACATTAAATATGTAGTCACCATGCTTTTAATGTTCATTATTATAAACAAAAATATATATTCAATATATTTTAATATAAACAATAACCAATGTGAAATATTTATTAAAAAAACATAACCCTTTTTTTGATCCTCAATTCACATCATTCTCACTCTGCCATTATTATAAAATCACATTTATTTGCTACACTTTTTTAAGCACTACCTAAACCCGTTGATCGACCCCAAAAAATATGTACTTATAATTAAAATGTAATATATTTAATGAAAAATGGCTTATAAAATAATTAAAAATTAATATTAATTAATAATTTGTTGATTAGTATTGAGTAATAGATATTTAACATTTTATGGAAAGAAAAATTAATAAATTAATAAATATATTATAAAATGTTTAAAAAAAGATTTAACTTAAAATAACTATGATTTTTGATCTAGGTATCCATTTTAGCTCTACAAGGTGTCAAATCCAATATTGAAAAGAGATTCACAATGTCAGATCATGAGCTGATGTTGGTCCCTATTTTTATCAGTTAAAAAGGCCTTAGAGGTCTTTAAAACCAAGTTTTTAGTTAGAATACCTTAAATTTTAAACATTCGATGAAATTTAAATTTCATTTAAAAGTTTCTTATTTTCTTTCTTCTATAGAGATTGATTTTTTCCCTAGGTTTACAATAAAATGAATATTATGGTGTTCAAATTTTATCGTTTTTTCATATTTTATTTTTATTTATAATTAAATATATACATATTTGTATATATTTACATATAAAAATTTTATTGTATAAATAAACATTTAGAAGTTCAAATATAAAATATATTTTTAAATATATAAACCAAATATAAATAAAAAAATATTTTTCTATTTTATTTAAAATAGAAATTTATCCATTTTATTTACCTTATAAAAATATATGAATATGAATGTGTGTGTGTGTGTACGTTTTTAAGAAAAAAATATATTATAATATATGATAGCGAAGATCAAGAGAAAAAAGGGAATTCGACCATATGGGGAAAAGGTCCAACTAGACATGGGGATCTCCTGAGAGACCCAAGTATCTAAATGGTGAGCAACACTATTACCCTCTCTTTTGGTACAAGAGAAAAGACATGAAGATAATCATTACTGCAGAGAATAAATTCTCAAAACCAAATGAATAAAAGGCCGGAGGCCTGTCTCCAAATCAGAAATAGAACGAATGAAAGTGATACAGTTAAAATCCAAGATGATATTATTCTATCCTTGTTCGATAGAAAACTCTAGGCCAAAAAATAATTGCCCGAGCTTCCGCAATAGGAGGATAGAAAGAGGCCTTGCAAAAATTTTGTGATGTGAAAATGAGGGCACCAGATATATCATGAAACACCACCCCAAATCAATTGATATCATTGTATGAGGTAGAAGTATCAATGTTGATCTTTAAGGTGTTATAGAGGGGAGGGTTCCACACAGGAGGTGTAGGTTCCGGGCGCAGTAGAAGCATGGGAGGGATAGTGCCCAACTTTTCTTTTTTCCATTATCAATGATTAATCTGAGATCAAGAAATGATGAACGCCAGGATCAATGGATTTTAATCAAAGAACAATAAAGAGTTATTAACCTAGATCCAAGAGAGAGGATATCAATACATGTTGTTTATAATTAATTTAATTAAATAAGAATTATCTCCAAGTTTATTCTTTCTCCATTGATGTGTCTGACCACAGATCTGCAATGTGATGCCATTGTGTTGTCGAATCCAAGCATTGGATTCCTCTAATGATGATCCACACATTCCCCATGAATCTCTATACATCACCGAAGGAGTCTATAGGTGCTAGCATAGAAGATCCCTTCGATTGCGATGTTTGCCTTTGAATTCCTTGAGAACCACTTCCAAAACATTATCTTTGATCCACTAGAGGAGGACCTCTCCCACTCTTGAGAGTGTTTTTAGAGAGGGATGAACTCTCTAGGATTGAGAGTTTTTCTCCAATCCATTGCGTACAATGATTTTCTTGGCTAAGGTATGAGAAAATAATCATAATTGAGAATTTATATCACTAAGATTAAAATAATATAATTTCACAAGTACCCTTATTTATTTTATTAATCATAGAGAAACCCCATGTCAAATAATAATAGTATTATTATTATTATTTCTTGACACATGCATAACTTTCAAATTATAATTAAAAATTATTTAATAAAATAATATTCAACATTATTATTTCTCATTAGACCCTTGAATTAGGTCCTCCAATCCTTAACCGTATTTATTGGTCCTTGAATAATGTCTATTTATTTATTAAATAAATATCACTGTTGTCATGAACCAACCCGGGTTGACCCTAAACCAGTCACCCGAGTTGGACCATGGTAAGGCCCGAAAGGGATTTCCCAATCCCCATGGGATGACAACTAGTGTCGGGCATCAAAATTAAATAGGTGGGAATTATTTGGTCCATAAAATAAGATAAATAAATAAATAAATAAAAAATAAACTATAAAAATAAAAACTAGCAAGAGAAAGGAAAATAAAACTATTCATACCTCCATGTGACCCTGCTGGTCACCAATGACCTCAAATCAACGTCGCACTACTATGACCAAATACAATAAAGATGCAACACCTGAAGCTAAAAACAAAGATAAAACTATAGGCGTGAGTATTAAAACTCATTATTCTAGCCTGATATTCTATTCTTAATGCACTTACCTTAAAATAAAATAAATATCAATTTTCAATTTTGAACTACAATATATAAAAGTATGCTTTTCTATATGTTTACTAAAAAATAATGCACAACTCATTACCCTTAATCATTTCCAAAACCAAGTTCATTATATTATTGTTCCATTAACATTTTAGAAATGGAAGTGATGATTTTCATTTTTGATGGCACAAAAAATTATAAAATATGTTGTCTTTAAAACATTTTTCACAAGATATTTGAAACCAACACATCACTTACAAGTAGAAACTACACAAGTAGGTAGTACAATATTAACATAACATGGGCAATGGAAATATATGTACAAGTACCACATTCATCACTATAATAAACTAATAGCTAATAGATATAGGTGAACCTAGGAGATCAAGAACAATCTATAACATACCAATAAATGAGACACCATCCCCGGTAGAATGCCACACATGATGAAATCAAAAACGCTCAAACGCTCGACCACCCTAGCTTGGGGTAGACCAAGGGGGCCAATCCCATAGAAATAAACCTAAATATATCCACCTACTATATATGGGCCACTGGTCAATACACAAACTACTAGTGAGAAAAACATTCTTAGATAATTATCTCAATATGCCAGGTTATCATGTCTCATGTATATAATGGGGTGATCTAACTAATTCTATCTGAGCATGAAATCAAATGATATATATAATAATAATAATAATTCACAATATTCCTTACCTTGAGATTCCCGAAGGACTAATCTCATGACTTAAAACAAATAGACCACAAAGGGTTCCAACTGAGGAACCATAATAATAGATCATGAGGATTCCACAGTGAGGACATTCTATCCTTTATTCGAGAAAATGCATGAGAACATCCAACTTAGGTTTTCATAATAAACATTTTGTCACAACCTGACCCTACCCGGGCTCGAGCCACAACTACCCCAAGCCCGCTTCCATAGGCCAGGGGCTGGCGACCAGCGCCGAAGGCACAATAACTCGGGGAGGCCTTTGCCTAAGTACCTGTACACACACATGCAGCAAACTCAATGCAACAGTGCAGAGTAAAAGTAAAGACAAGCAAAGTAAAGGGAAACTACTATATATAAACCACAATGTGCATCGACCTCTAACAGTACAAAGTACAGTGCTGAAAAGAAAAAAAAGGGGAAAAACACGCGCCTAACCAGAAAAGGTGCCACAACCCGACAACAGGTAAACAAAAAGGAAACAGCTGACGGGTCTCCCACCTGGAACCCAGCCACGACCACCTCACGCGGTCCAAGCTCCCAAGATCCTATGCTCCACTGAAGTCACGCTCCACCTGTATGTCATCTGCAAGGTCACACCAAGTGTGGGAAAATCCCAAGCAGGGGTGAGTATAAAAATACTCAGTAGGATACCTCGAAAGCTCGAGGGAGAAACAAAAGGAGGTACCGAAGGGTGAGCAGTAGAGAGAACAGGGGAAAGAAAAGGGAATACAACAGAGAGTGCAGTAAAGAGTCCAGCTCAACCCAACAAGAGAAAGGAGGTAGACTCATCCAGGCACAAGGAGTTAGAAACGGTGAGAAGATGAACTTACCATCAAGTCTTCGCTACTTATAGCAGGAGAGTAGACTCGTACAACCACGAGAAGCTAGACACGGAAAGCACCTGGCATGCCCCGCGTGTCTTCTCCTACCCTGGAAAGAGAGTAACCAAACCCAAGAAGTGGGTACTGGAAACAAGGTATATACATATCGGTATGATCAACAAGAAACCCGAACAACGTCATAAGGGGATCCCCGTCCTGTAGTTCATCCCATGAAAATAGTAGCCAATAGTCCCAGAAGTAAACCATCGATGCCCAGCATCCCGTACGTCTGCCCCTAACTGCAAGACAAGGGGCTCAATCACCGCACCTCGACACTATACACTTTGGGTGGCACTAACTCGCCCGCACGGTTTTAGGTCGCGTCACAAGGATGCGTCTCGGTGGGGGGGAAAAGCTCCTCGTACTTGAGAGTTCTGGGAGAACGTCAACCACAACTCGTCACTGCCCCGCAGTCGAGAGGTATTCTAAAAGTCAAAGTCATTCCATCACCGACCTGTACAACAAAGGGTCCTGCTCCGGTGGTCACGGAGGAAAGCCACAGACTAGCATAGTAGAAAGGACTGAGTTTTTAATGCCAACATGTGTCCCACTGCCCAACCCTGCTGGAGGGTAATTCCTAATAGGATATCGGGTGACCCCCTGCCTAGCCCTGCTGGAGGGTAAACCATAACACATCATCCGGCGACCCACTGCCCAGCCCTGCTGGAGGGTAGACCTTAATACATCATCAGGCGACCCACTGCCCAGCCCCGCTGGAGGGTAGACCTTAATACATCATCAGGCGACCCACTGCCCAGCCCCACTGGAGGGTAGACCTGGAATAAGTCGACAGGCGACCCACTGCCCAGCCCCGCTGGAGGGTAGACCTGGAATAAGTCGACATGAAACCCACTGCCCAGCCGTGCTGGAGGGTAGACCTAGATCTAGATGATGGGCGACCCACTGCCCAGCCCTGCTGGAGGGTAAACCCTAAGAGGTCGTCGGGTGACCCACTGCCCAGTCTCTGCTGGAGGTTAAACCCTAGAAGTCAGCGAGCAACCCCCTGCCCAGCCCTGCTGGAGGGTAAACCTGAAGAAGTCGATGAGTAACCCACTGCCCAGCCCCGCTGGAGGGTAAAAATCAGAACTGCTCTGGGCATCTCTATTGGAGGGTACAACACTGGCCAACCGAACACGGAGTGGGTATCGCACAACCACCCAACTCCAGAAGAACTCTCCCAAAAGAGGTTCAGTGCCTGTTGCATCATGGGGTGCCACTAGCATCACTACTGGTTGATCCATCGAGAATGAAACCAGGGAGAGACCACTCAACCCTGCTGGTCAACAAACGAGCACAGAGCTAGGGGAAAAGCTCCACCCTACTGGTCAAACAAACACACAGAGGGACCCTCTTCGTCGCGAGAGGTCAAAGTACACAAAGCAGAACATGGCATGCACATGGGGCCCACACGACATGTGGCCCCACATCAACCCCAACTGAGCGGCCAAACGTTCTCAGGTACAAACCACACATACCTCCAAGCTCTCCCGTATACTCCCAGAGTATACCTCGTTCTAGCCCAAAGGCTATCGTGCACACAACACCCAACATCAACGCGAAGGCGTGACGTAAAAACTCCACCTCAAAGGCCCAGGCACGACCAACCACATCTCGTGAATCATTTATATCACTCTCCTAAGAGTGCACGATCACACTCCAAGGGTCCACTGCAAACACAGTAGAAGAACCGCCCCTAGGGCACCTTCACATTTCCACAAGATCGCTCAAGAGGCTCCGCACAACCAAATGGATCACACCGTTGTAATCCTCGCGAAAAAACACGCGAGATCGACTACTAACTCACCTCCAACGGATATCCGACGAAAAGGTCACCAACACCGCCTCACGCCCGAATGACATCCCGTGATCCCGAGCCTCGTCCCTGAAAACAGTCGGGCGCATCTCACCATTACGATCCCCTCGAAAAAACACGTCAAAAGAACTACTCACTTGAGTGCAACGGATATCCGGAGAAAAAGAAGCATTCCGGCACACTGCACACAAGCGGTGCTTCGTGGGACCCGTAACCCTGTCCCGAAACACAACGAACAGATTACACCATTGCGATCCTCTCGAAAAAGCACACAAGATGGACTACTCACTTGTCCAAAACGGTCACCCGGTGGTAAAGATGGAAAATCACCGTCGACGCCCAAACGGCCCTCGTGGGCCCTGCACCATCATGCCGAATTAGGGCGGGCGGATTGCACCATCGCAATCCCCTTGAAAAAACATCCAGAATCGACTGCTCGCACGCCCCGAACGGACGCCCGGTGAGAAAGTCGCTAAAAGCTGCACGCAGCTCAAAAGACAGGCCGTGGGACCCATGCCTCAAATCCAGTCTCAACGCCCGAAACTTCCTTGGAAACCTCCGCCTCAGTTCCAGGGGCCCAACGCCGCTAACAGCACTCAAAACGGACGTCGGACGCGTCCGTGCCGTCCAAAACAAGAATCTCGGGAAAAACGCTCGTCCACTTAAAGACGCGTCGCGCCTCTGAGCCCCCTCATTTCGGGAATTAAAAATTCCCAAAACCATCTCAAAACGTTCCCCTCAATGCAAGGTCCGCGCTTCCACTGACGGCGCACAAAATGGACACCCGTAGCGAAAGCTACGGGTGTCGGAAATTCCAAAGGGGGAGACCCCCTTGGGTCGGACCGGCCCGGTCCAGCCGGTCCGCCCACAGCCAGCCCACGGCCCGGCCGCGGGTCCGGTTCGCTCTGCCGCGGCCAGCTAGCCGTGGCCTATGACCACCGACCGGCCCTGATGGCCGATAGCTTCCTTTTCCACAGCGACCCGCGTTACGCGGGTCGCGGTCGCCGCACACGGGGGCACGCACCCCGCGGCCCTCCTCCCTCTTCGCGCTACGCCGGCGCCGCCCGAGACCCCGCCTCACCGCCGTTCGCAGCCGCCTCTGCCGCGCTGCCCCGCTGCCGAGTCGCGCCCACAGCCTGGAGTCTCTATGCCCGGACACCGCACCACCGCCGCGTCCTACGGCCGCCTCCTCCGCTGAACGCCGAGCCGCCGCCGCGCCAGGGCTCGCCGGACGGCCGAAAACCCCCAAAACCTCAGGGAACATCATCGGATCCCTGCAATCACCTCCAGACTCAGAATTTTGATCCAAAAAGTGTGACGGAAACCCCATATCGAATACTACGCAACTACAAGATTCTCTCGATAGGAAAAATAGCGATTCGATGCAAATAAAATAATCCAATGGAGTTGCGGATATGAAAACGAAGAAAAACATGAACCCCTACCTCTTGGGCGATGCCTGGAGCTTCACGGGCGATCCGCCACTGCGCCATCGCCTTGCTGGAGCTGTCTCGCCGGATTGGAGCAGGAGAGGGATCTTGAGGGGCTGCCTTGAGGGGAGGTTTCTCCAGGGGGAGCACAAGGGAGGAAGGGGGAAGGGGTTTAAATAAATTAAAAAGAAATTTTAATTAATTTAAACCCATAATTTCCTCGCATACGAAACCTTTGGAGAGATCAAAATTAAACCTTCCCTAGGGTAAAAACCACCTCCCGAGCACAACGGTGGTCTCGGAATTTTATTCTGAGCTTCCATTTTAAAGTTATAAAACTCAACGTCCAAGGGCACCAAATTACAAAAACGCCCCTAGGGCCATTTTTCACAGACGGCCCGTGCCCGCAAAACTTATACCCCTATTAGGGTAAACAGAACGCTCCAAAATCAACGGTGCCCTCAGTTTTCCAATCCGAGCCACCGTTTAAGAGATACTAGCGTTTCGCCATTAAACGAATAAATTAATTTATTAATTTATCCGTTTAACCTTCCGAAAGCGAGCGAGGGGTCCAAACATCCCGTGTTGACATGTTTTATGTCGTTTCTAGGGTAAACACCCCATTCAGGACCCATCTGTATACTCGGATCTCTGATCCGGAACTCCGTTTAGGATTTATCTCATTTATTTGGCATTTCCAGTGTGAACGCACTGAAAATTTAATTCCGACCACTCCAGGGCTCGGAATCGCACACCGTCTAAAGGCGCTGCTCTAGAATATCATCAAGAATATTCCAAAGTCTTTCACAGCAAAAACCGTCTTCTTACATCATTCCCTCCAAGATTTTCATCCCTGAAAAGAAAAACTAGAGAACAACACAGGTTACTAAGCCCACAACCGGCACTTCCGTACCCAAAAGAACTCTCGTACAGCTCTGCGCCACCGCACACAGGCCAAAGGATTGATCTGTTCACGCGAGGTCTGCCCTTTTCGATGACTTGCATAGGAGAACGCACACATCTCCTTAGGTAAACCATGCAGGAGACATTGTGCTCCCACTCCAGACTTTGGGGTTAGGGCAAGGCGGTAGGGTACCTCGCCATCCCTTTGCACGGTCTCAAATGGCCCGAAGGCCCTCGAGGGTAGCTCACCTCCCCGGTCAGACCTCTACGTCGCATGCCGTGACTGGAATCACCGCCCGCACCTAGAACAAGGCCCGATGATTCCCTTCTTCAGAATATACATATGGTGAAAAACCCAAGGATATCTGGTCACGCAAGATTTCCACAGTCGATATCTCGCAACCAATACTCTCTTACACGCTCGGAGAGCGAAGGAGTCAACACCATCGACTAAAGAGAAAAGGTCCTACACCTTTTACCTTACCGACACAGGGTTACACCGACACCCTGTGTCACCCTGGTAACACCTCAAGCAAGGAGCAGGGAGGAAAGCATTTCACAGGCAGAGTCTAACAATTATACTGAAATAAGTAGAAGAGTCGCAAGGGGGTACCTCTCACCATCCCATGCTCTGCAGGTTCGTAGACATCCAAAGCTCATGGCTGTCCGTGGTCCCAACCATCAGCTCCCGGAGCCTGACGTGGACCACCTAGTAGTGATGGGGAGACCTCCTAAAGTCATCTCCCACTACTATCTCCTCCTGCTCCTCTGCTAGCACCACCTCTCTGGGTACTACTCCGATCATGGCGCTGCCTCTACCGTGGTGGTGCGCCTGCTGCCTGCCCGAAGCTCTCAGCAACTCGGGTCGGGCAGTCTCGTGCCAAGTGACCTCGCCCGTCACAAGCATAGCACTGACCCTCTCTGAGTTGCACTAGTGCCCTCCAGCGCCACTGTGGTGTACGACCACACCACTGAGTCTGGTTGTCAGAAAGCCACCTCCGTCGAGGTTCTGCTTGCCGACACCCACTAGCTGCGGCAGACATCTCGGCTCCGACGTGCCTACTGCCACCACCAACTCCAGAACGTGATAGGAAGCCCTCTGTCACTAGCGCCTGATCTAGCACCCTGACATATGTATAAATTCCCAAGGGTACTATGAAAACACGAATCTCTTGGTGGAGACCCTGCTCAAACTTCCACGCTCGGATGTTGTCGTCATGGATCAAGTTCGGGTAAAAGCGTGCACGGTCTGCAAAACTAGCAGTGTACTCGGCCACCGTCATCCATCCCTTCTAAAACTGTAAGAGATCCTGAATCCGAAAGGAGAGCAAGCAAGAGGGGAAAAACTTCTCATGGAACAACAACTAAAAGTCGCCCCATGAAAGCGACAACTCGCTAAGAAACTGAGTCACCAGACTCCACCAACGCCAAGCTGCTCCACAAAAAGGGGTGGATGCCAAAGCCACTCTCTGATCTTTCGGCGTCTGCACAAGCCTGAAAATGAAAACCACTGTCTCGAGCCAAGCCTCTGTTTCTTGAGGGTCTGGCTTACCACTGAACCTCAGCGGTCTCTACCGCTGGAACTCACGGAGCGCGCTCAACCTGCGCTCAATCCCCGTCTGCTCTGATGAAGCTACCTGCTGCTCAACAGGTGGGGGTGCTGCTACCGGACCACCCAGAGAAAGGGCTCGCATGATGGGTCCTGGACTGAGGCCTCATAGCTCACAGGGTCGTCGTCACGCACCCAAGCTGGTATCTTGGCTGGCTATCTTCGCGGATACATCCTGAATATTATCAAGGAGTCCCGCGGTCAGATGAGAATATATGTATATACCAACAACAACAATGATGGGGAGCTGACTCAAGAAGGACAGTGAAGACTCGGTCCTATGTGATGCACAAAAAAATTTTCCCTGCAACAAGTGTCTCAGCATGCCGAGTCGACAAGCGGGTTATTAAGGTCCTAGTGATTGGATACATCAGCCGCCACACCATCACTGGACTCCCTGGCCTGAGAGCCACTCTCGAGACACGTTAACACTGTTTCCCTAAATCCCAACCAATTCCTCTTTTAGGTATGTCTGCGCAATGTCCCAAGGAACGAACCACCTCTAATACCACTTTGTCATGACCCGACCCTACCCGGGCTCGAGCCGAAACTACCCCAAGCCCGCCTCCATATGCCAGGGGCTGGCGACCAGCGCCGAAGGCACAATAACTCGGGGAGGCCTTTGCCTAAGTACCTGTACACACACATGCAACAAACTCAACGCAATAGTGCAGAGTAAAAGTAAAGACAAGAAAAGTAAAGGGAAACTGATATATATAAACCACAATGTGCATCGACCTCTAACAGTACAAAGTAGAGTGCTGAAAAGGAAAAAAAGGGGAAAAACACGCACCCAACCAGAAAAGGTGCCACAACCCAGCAACAGGTAAACAAAAAGGAAACAACTGACGGGTCTCCCACCTGGAACCCGGCCACGACCACCACACGCAGTCCAAGCTCCCAAGCTCCTATGCTCCAATAAAGTCATGCTCCACCTGTCCGTCGTCTGCAAGGGCACACCAAGTGCGGGCAAAGCCCAAACAGGGGTGAGTATAAAAATACTCAGTAGGATACCCCGAAGGCTCGAGGGAGCAACAAAAGGAGGTACCGAAGGGTGAGCAGTAGAGCAAACAGGGGAAAGCAAAGGGAGTACAACAGAGAGTGCAGTAAAGAGTCCAGCTCAACCCAACAAGAGAAAGGAGGTAGACTCGTCCAGGCACAAGGAGCTGGAAACGGTGAGAAGATGAACTTCCCATTGAGTCTTCACTACCTATAGCAGGAGAGTAGACTCTTCCAACCACGAGAAGCTAGAAACGGAAAGTACGTGGCATACCCCGCGCGTCTTCACCTCTCCTGAAAAAAGAATAACCAAACCCAATAAGTGGGTACTGGAAACAAGGTATATACATATCAGTATGCTCAAAAAGAAACCCGAACAACGTCGTAAGGGGATCCCCGTACCGTAGCTCAGCCCAAGAAAAGAGTAGCCAAAAGTCCCAGAAGTAAACAATCGATGCCCAACATCCCGTACGTCTGCCCCGAACCGCAAGCCAAGGGGCTCAATCATCGCACCTCAACACTATCCGATTTGGGCGGCACTGACTCGCCCGCATGGTTTTAGGTCGCGTCACAAGGACGCGTCTCAGTGGGGGGAAAAGCTCCCCGTACTTGAGAGTTCTGGGGGAACGTCAACCACAACTCGTCACTGCCCCGCATTCGAGAGGTATTCTCAAAGTCAAAGTCACTCCATCACCGACCCGTACAACCAAGGGTCCCACTCCGGTGGTGATGTAGGAAATCCACCGAATAGCCTAGTAGAAAGGACTGAGTCTGGAATTCCAACAGGTTTCCCACTGCCCAGCCCGGCTGGAGGGTAATTCCTAATAGGATATCGGGTGACCCCCTGCCCAACCCTGCTAGAGGGTAAAACATAACACATCATCTAGTGACCCACTGCCCAGCCCTACTGGAGGGTAGACCTTAATACATCATCAGACGACCCACTTCCCAGCCCCGCTGGAGGGTAGACCTTAATACATCCTCAGGCGACCCACTGCCCAGCCTCGCTGGAGGGTATACCTTAATACATCATCATGCGACCCACTGCCCAGCCCCGCTGGAGGGTAGACCTGGAATAAGTCGACAGGCGACCCACTGCCCAGCCCCGCTGAAGGGTAGACCTGGAATAAGTCGACAGGCGACCCACTGCCCAGCCCCGCTGGAGAGTAGACCTGGAATAAGTTGAAAAGCGACCCACTGCCCGGCCCCACTGGAGGGTAGACCTGGAATAAGTTGACAAGCGACCCACTGCCCAGCCGTGCTGGAGGGTAGACCTAGATCTAGACGACGGGCGACCCACTACCCAGCCCTGCTAGAGGGTAGACCCTAAGAGGTCGTTGGGTGACCCACTTCCCAGTCTCTGTTGGAGGGTAAACCCTAGAAGTCAGCGAGCAACCCCCTGCCCAGCCCTATTGGAGGGTAAACCTGAAGAAGTCGATGAGTAACCCACTGTACAGCCCCGCTGGAGGGTAAAACTCAGAACTGCTCTGGCCATCTCTACTAGAGGGTACAACACTGGCCAACCGAACACGGAGTGGGTATCACGCAACCACCCAACTCCAGAACAACTCTCCCAAAAGTGGTTCAACGCCTGCTCCATCATGGGGTTCCACTAGCACCGCTACTGTCCGATCCATCGAGAACGAAACCAGGGGGAGACCACTCAACCCTGCTGGTCAACAAACGAGCACAGAGCCAGGGGAAAAGCTCCACCCTCCTGGTCAAACAAAAACACAGAGGGACCCTCTTCGTCGTGAGAGGTCAAAGTACACAAAGCAGAACATGGCACACACATGGGGTCCACACGACGTGTGGCCCCACGTCAACCCCAACTGAGTGCACAAAAGTTCTTAGGTACAAACCACACATACCTCCAAGTGCTTCCGTATACTCCCAGAGTATATCTCGTTCTAGCCCAAATGCTATCGTGCACACAACACCCAGCGTCAACGCGAAGGCGTGACATAACAACTCCACCTCAAAGACCTAGGCACGACCAACCACATCTCTTGAATCATTTTTATCACTCTCCTAAGAGTGCGCGATCACACGCCAAGGGTCCGCTACAAACACAGTAGAAGAACCACCCTCAGGGCACCTTCACATTTCCACAAGATAGCGCAAGAGGCTCCGCACAACCAAACGGATCGCACCGTTGTAATCCTCGTGGAAAAACATGCGAGATCGACTACTTACTTGCCTCCAACGGATATCCGATGAAAAGGTCACCAACACCACCCCATGCCTGAACGGCGTCCCGTGATCCCAATCCTCGGCCCAGAAAACAGTCGAACGCATCGCACCATTGCGATCCCCTCGAAAAAACACGTCAAAAGCACTACTCACTTTAGTGCAACAGATATCTGGAGAAAAAGATGAATTCCGGAGCACTGCACACGAGCGGTGCTTCGTGGGACCCGCAACCCAGTCCTGAAACACAACGAATGGATCGCACCATTGCGATCCTCTCAAAAAAGCACACAAGATGGACTACTCACTTGTCCAAAATGGTCGCCCGGTGGTAAAGATGGAAAATCACCGTCGACGCCCAAACGACCCTCGTGGGCCCCGCACCATCGTGCCGAATTAGGGTGGGCGGATTGCACCATCACAATCCCCTCAGAAAAAAATCTAGAATCGACTGCTCGCACGCCCCGAACGGACGCCTGGTGAGAAAGTCGCTAAAAGCTGCACGCAGCTCAAAAAACGGGCCGTGGGGCCCACGCCTCAAATCCAGTCTCAATGCCCGAAACCTCCTTGAAAACCTCCGCCTCAATGCCAGGGGCCCAACGCTGCTGACGACGCTCAAAACGGACGTTGGACGCATCTGCGCTGTCCAAAACAAGAATCTCAGGAAAAACGCTCGTCCACTTAAAGACGTGTCGCGCCTCCGAGGCCCCTCGTTTCGGGAATTAAAAATTCCCGAAACCATCTCAAAACGTTCCCCTCGATGCAAGGTTCACTCTGCCACTGACGGCGCGCAAAACGGACACCCGTAGCGAAAGCTACGGGCGTCGGAAATTCCAAAGGGGGAGACCCCCTTGGGCCGGACCGGCCCGGTCCGCCCACAGCCAGCCCGCGGCCCGGCCACGGGTCCGGTTTGCTCCGCCACGGCCAGCTGGCCGCGACCTGTCACCACCTACCGGCCCTGATGGCCGGTCGCTTCCATTTCTGCAGCGACCCGTGTTACGCGGGTCGCGTTCGCCGCACACAGGGTCGCGCACCCCGCGACCCTCCTCCCTCTTCGCGCTACGCCGGCGCCGCCCGAGACCCCACCCCACCGCCGTTCACAGCCACCTCCGCCGTGCTGCCCCGCTGCTGAGTCACGCCCACATTCTGGAGCCGCTCTGCCTGGACACCACACCACCACAGCGTCCTGCGGCCTCCTCCTCCACTGAACGTCGAGCCGCCGCCGCGCCAGGGGTCGCCGGACGGCCGAAAACCCCCAAAACCTCCGGGAACTTCGTCGGATCCCTGCGATCACCTCTGGACTTGTAATTTTGATCCGAAAAGTGCGACAAAAACCCCAAATCAAATACTACAAAACTACGGGCTTCGCTCGATAGGAAAAACAGCGATTCGATGCAAATCAAATAATCCAATGGAGTTGCGGATATGAAAACGAAGAAAAACACGAACCCCTACCTCTTAGGCGATGCCCGGAGCTTCACGGGCGATCCGCCGCTGTGCCGTCGCCTTGCCAGAGCTGTCTAGCCAGAGTGGAGGAGGATAGGGAGCTTTAGGGGCTGCCTTGAGGGGATGTTTCTCCAGGGGGAGCACAAGGGAGGAAGGGGGAAGGGGTTTAAATAAATTAAAAGGAAATTTTAATTAATTTAAACCCATAATTTCCTCGCATACGAAACCTTTGGCGAGATCAAAATTAAACCTTCCCTAGGGTAAAAACCACCTTCCGAGCACAATGGTGGTCTTGGAATTTGATTCCGAGCTTCCGTTTTAATGTTATAAAACTCAACGCCCGAGGGCGCCAATTTGGAAAACACCCATGGGGCCATTTTTCACAGACGGCCCGCACCCATAAAACTTATACCCCTCCTAGGGTAAACGGAACGCTAACGGTTCCCTCGGTTTTCCAATCCGAGCCACCATTTAAGAGATACTAGCTTTTCACCATTAAACGAATAAATTAATTTATTAATTTATCCGTTTAACCTTCCGAAAGTGAGCGAGGGGTCCAAACATCCCGCGCCGACATGTTTTATGTCATTACTAGGGTAAAAACCCCATTCCGGACCCATCCGTACACTCAGATATCTGATCTAGAACTCCGTTTAGGAGTTATCTCATTTATTTGGCATTTCCAGTGTGAACGCACTGAAAATTTAATTCCGGCCACTCCGGGGCTCAGAATCGCACACCGTCTAAAGGCGCTGCTCTGAAATATCATCGAGAATATTCCAAAGTCTTTCACAGAAAAAACCGTGTTCTTACACATTTTTCCTCATTTTCATAAAGTGGCCAAATGGGCCCTTAAAAATTTCACAAATCCAACCTTTACCAAAAATGCAATCCATATTTCAAGAAGAGGCATAAAACATAAAATTTAAAGATAAATACATTTATATAACTCCTTTAAAATATTTCCATCTCAATTTCCAACCAAAAACCATTTTCTATGAAAATGCCTACCAGGCCATAATTCATCATCACATGTCAAACTGATTTTAAAAGCCAAATACACACTTATTTTAACTTAAAACCATTTGAAAAACTCTTTCAAGAAACAAAAAATCATAATTTAACATGCTACATAGTTATTAAAAAAATCCAAACCATAGTTTACATACCGTAATCTACTCACAAAATCCAACCGGGCATTTCGTCGAGCATTTGGTATGAACTAATTTAGAAAAACAAGTCCAGCTATCACAAAACAAGGATTAAAAATACCATTTTCATACCAAACATTTAGATAAAGAATCACATATCAATATTTATTTGTCATAGAAGGTGTGAAAATCATGAAACTAAGGATTCTTAAATTAAAAAGGCAAGTGCATGGGAAAACCTACCTCAAAGGATGACCAATACAAAGCTTTCTAACTCAAGAAACAGTTCGCTCCCACACACCCACTTCCATATATATTTATATATATCCTTAAACCAATGAACATATTCCCTACGCAATGATGGAACACACACACAGAAGATATATATATATATATATATATATATTTATACATATCCATACCTAGGAATATGTGTGAGTGCCTTCGAAACCGACCACAAATTCTTAAAATAAATCCCCAAGACTAAAAAACACCATAAATACCTAAAATAAAATTAATCAAATCAAAATAATCAAGATAAGATTCAAAAACCAATGAAACATTTAAGAAAAACAATTCCAAGTCTTTGATCTCAAACACACGCCCATTTCATATAAATTTGAATAAGCATAAACAAGGAATTGCTTAAAACCCCCCTTTTAACAAATTATATCAACATGGAAAAACCATAATAAACCAAATACATACTTCATGATGGTGTGAATCATATTTTAAAATTTATCAAAAAAAGATTTGGCACCTAATCAAAAACATTTGGCATAGAAATATATAGTTATAAACCAATAATTGCCTAAAAACATATTTTTAACAAATAAAATTATAAAAAAAACACAAAAATAATTTAACCAAGTGTGTTAACAAGATACAAACGAAGTTTAAAAATTAATTGAGAGAATTCAAGTATAAACGCAATGCTTCAGAAAGGAAATACATGAATTCACCCAACTCAACGGTGTGCGATTGCGATGAAACCCTCAAAGGAGAAAGAGTACACCCCAAGGAATAATCTACACACCATAAACATCAATAAAAATGCTCCATCATGAACCAAAATGATTAGTGTTTGGCCAAGATGAAGAAAACACCCCAAAATATGAATAAAAGTGCACTAAAGAGAGAAGCCACTGCTGATGAGAAGAGGTATGACCGGAATAGGGGGGTTGTGTGCCAGGGAGGTTTCAGGTAAGGGGGAGGGCTGCACCAGCTCGAAGGGGGAGGAGGGGAGGCGCTGTTGGTGGATGGAGGTGTAGTTAGAAGGAAGGGTTCACAAAATGTTGAGTTAATAAGGTTTCCTTATGAATTTTCCATTCCTTTATATTTTGAAAATCACAAACACTCTTTCTCAAGGAAAATTTTATTTCCCATAAGATTTATCATATTAATAAAATTTTCCTTCATAAGGAAATTTTTTCTCTATATTTGTTTTCATTTTTCATGATTTAGTTTCACTAAATCTAACTATTTTTATTTCTATGTTTCAAATTAAGTTTCGTTTTTAAAACCTCAGAATCCTATAAATACTTAGATATAAAGTATTCTATTTTCAGGTTCTGAATTCAGATTCCAAATTCTTCTGAATTACGATTCTGAATTCTTCTGAATTCAGATTCTGAATACTTCTGAATTCAGATTTTGAATTCTTTTGAATTTAGATTCTGAATTCTTCTGAATTCAGATTCAGAATTATTCTGCATTCAGATTCTGAATTATTCTAATTTCAGATTCTGAATTCTTTTAAATTCAGATTCCGAATTCTTTGAATTTTAGATTCTAAATTCTTTTGAATTAAGATTCTAAATTCTCTGAAATTCAGACTCCAAATTCCTCCGAATTCAGACTCCAAATTCTTTTAGAATTCAGGTTCTGAATTCCTTAGAATTTATGTTTTGAATTCCTCAGAATTCAGACTTCGAATTCTCTTAGAATTCAGGTTCCGAATTTCTTAGAATTTAAGTTCTAAATTACTCAAAATTCATAATCTTAATTCTATTAGAATTTAGGTTCCAAATTCCTTATAATTCAGGTTCTGAATTCCTTATAATTCAGACTCCAAAGTATATAGAATTCTGATTCTGAATTCCTTGAAAAATAGAATCTGTATATTCATGTAATATAGATTCCGAATGTTTTTCTCTTAGGCTCTAAACTTTATTTTTCCTTAGACTCTGAAAAATAGATTTGGTTGAGCAATCATATTTTACTTACTCTTGTTATAATTATGAAATGATATCATGCATTCTGTTTCTAACTAACCATTGTTTGAGTGACACATGTACAAGTCACTTTGAAATTCAAGGAAAATATGACTATTGGAGGAGGGAGACGACTGTTGGAGAAGTGCCTATAAATCGGAGCTCATTTTAATGAGATCAACACTAATCTAAAACTCTAGAGATTACATGCCACTGAAGTGATTTCTAGAGAGAAAGACTCTCATGCTTTGTGCTTACTGAACATCTTGTTCAGCTTGCTTCGTGCGACTTTGATTGTTGTTGTGTACAATCAATGGATTTTGGGGATAAGAAGATAGAGGTGATGACTACCTTAAAGTTCAAGGAATTCTTTGATAAGGAAGACAGAGGTGCCGACTACCTTAAAGTTTGAGTATTTCCTTGTTAATAAAGACAGAGGTGCCAACTACCTTGAAATTCGAGGGCTTGTGGGGATAGCAAGACAGATTCTGATATTCCCACTGAGTGCTTACCCTGGTGTGGGTAAGATAGACTTTCTTGAAAGTATAAATCAAGGGACCTTTATCCAAGGTTGTTAGATACCCTACTCTTTGAGTTAAAAGATTCTATACTTGTTACTTGTATTGTTTCAAGTTTATTTTCCGCTGATTTTTTATTAATAAGGAAAGTAAAACTATCTTATACATTCTTATACTTGTATACTCTGATTGGTAAGATTCTATACGCTTTAAGGTAGAATATTTGTCCTTGTAAACTTTTATTTTGTTTCATTTTTGAAACCATACTTTAGGAATCTAGTAAGTTTGTAGAACTAAGAGGTCTTGTGAATTTACCTTGTTTAACCTTGTTAAACATATTTTTCCTTAAGGTTGAAAATGAAAGTTTTATAACCAAATTTAAAGGTTCCAAAAGAATTTTTAAAGTGTACAATTCACCCCCTCTTGTATATTGAGCATCTACATAATTATTTTGATCATAAAATTGGTATCAGAGGAGGTATCTAAAATAATTATATTTATATATAAGTTTTCTTTCTCAAGTTTTCATTGTTCTATATTTTCCTTGCTAAGTATTTTTATCCCTTTTTACGAACTTTTTCTATTAACAAGTTTCTGTGGAAAGGTATTTTCTTTTAGATGGCAGGAATGAATGTTGGTTCAATTAAAAATCTTAATCCTACTAGAACACATATATTTGATGGGAATTATTATGAATATTTGAGAGATCGTATGAAGAATTTTGTTATTAATACTAGAGTGGACAAATTCGTTATGATTACTGGAGATTACAAGATTCCTGACAAGGAAGTCAGAAATTTTTCTAATCAAGAAAAGTCAGAATATCAACTAAACTACAAGGCATGCAATACTTTTTTGTGTTCCATGACAAGGAATATATATAGTCAGATTTCTTATTGTGAAGCTGCAAATTGTATTTGGAAGAAATTGGAGGTTAATCATTTTGGTACATCCAAGGTTATAGAAACTAGAAGAGCCATACTTAGAGAAAAATATCATGGATTTATATTTCCTTATAGAGAACCAGTGTGCAAGGTTCAACAAAGGTTGAAAACTATTGTTAACATTTTACAATCCATTGGTGAGAAAGGTTTATATGATGAGGCACTTGTGGAAAAAATTATATATATTATGCCTAATGTGTGGGAATCTAAGAGAACAACTATTTATGAGAATAGGAAAGTATATCAGATTACTATTGATGAGATTTTTGGAACTCTTCTTCAACATGAGACAATAATGAAAAGAGATGATGATCTAAATAAGAAGAATAATGACAATGTAAGTGTAGCCTTTACTAATACCAAAGTCAAGACTTTAGAAAGGGTTACTAGATCCAAGTCAAAGAAGATCACTTTTGTATCTAAATCAAGTGAAAGTGAACATTCTGAGAATGAGCTAGCTAATATTGCTTGAAGGATGAACACGATAATTGGGAAGAAAGAATTTCAATATAGATATAAGATGAAATAAAGTAAGGACAAGAAAGACTCTGAAGTTACATGTTATGAATTCAAAAGAGAAGGGCATATAAGGCCAGATTGTCCTATGCTTAAGAGAAAGGACAGAAAGGAAAATCATTATGAAAAAAATAGAAAAAAGCACTACAAATCTAAAGATAAGAAAGTTTTGAAAGATAATGGCACCTAGAGTGGCAGTGGTGGGGACTCTTCTGATGACTCTTCAGAGTATGAATCTTCTTGTCAGAAAAATCTTGGTTTACTAGCCATATTACCTATTGAAAATAATTATTTAATGGACAAGGGACACAATGCTGAATCCATAAACAATGTATCCTTGAATGCTAATTATAATGATAGTAAATATTATGAATCTTTGGATGAAGAATCTTCTTCTGATGAAGATAATACTTTACCTACTTATGAAGAAGTATCTAGGTTTTCTAAGCTTCTTGAGAATGAAAATTCTAAAATCAAAAAAAGCTTAATAAGTAAAAATCTATAATTTCTATTCTTACTAAAGAAGTATTAGATATTTTTAAAGATCTTGATAAGAAAATTTATGATTTTGAAAGTATTTCAAAAACCCTTGAAGAAGTTAATTCTGAGAAGGATAAAATTTCTAAGGATCTGGAAAAAGTAATTTCTAAGAAAAATATTTTACAGAATAACTCTAGTGCTAAAACTAATGTTTTTTTGGATAAAAACTTATTTATTAGACTAAAGTCAGAAATATTTTCCTCGAGGAAGTGTTTGTCAAACTTTACATTAGGAAAGGAAAACTTTGATAAGATGTATTCCCAAATACGACCTCTAAGGAATAATTATGGATTTGGTTATACTCATTCAAAACTATTTTTCCGTAATAATTATTTTATTCCTAAAAGTGCTCCATTCAATACTAAGTGTCAGTGTGGTGGGCATTGGGAAAAAAATTGTTCCTTAAACAAAACCCAGTCTTTAGGTTTTCATAAAGCTTATTTTTCAAAGAAAACTTGGATTCCTAAAATTTTTCTTTCTGAAGTTTTCAGATCCAAGAAAGTTTGGGTTCTGAAAGTCTAACACTCTTATTTTCAAGAAAGTAAAGATAATACCAACAACAATACATGGTACATGGATAGTGGATGTTCCTGAAACATGACCTGTAACAAAAACTTCATTGAAAATATTATCAAGATGAAGGGATGAAAATTAACTTTCAGAGATAATGCTCAGGGAGAAATTATTGGTATAAGTAACGTTCTTCTTGAAAAAACTTTTATTTAAAATGTTTTATTTTTTAAGGGTCTTAGGAAAAACCTTATTAGAATAAGTCGATTATGTGACGAAGGTTACCTTGTGAATTTTAGGAATGATAAGTGTTTAGTACACAATTCCAAGGAAGAGTTTATTCTTTCTACCCATAGGAAAAAGAATGTTTACACACTAAACTTAGAAGACCTTGGGAGTCAAGATCTACCTTGTATTAGTGCAATGGAAGATCATTATTGGTTATAGAATAGAATTTTAGGACACTGTAACCTTATAAACCTATGAAAACTCTATAAGAAAAGACTACTTGAGGATCTACTAGAGCTTATATTTGATTCTTAATAACTTTGTGATCCTTGTCAATATGGAAAGAAACATAAATCAAGTTTTAAACCAGTTGGTGAAGTCTCAACCACTGATTCATTACAGTTGGTGCATATGGATCTTTTTGGTCTAACGAAAACTGGAAGCATTGGAGAAAAACATTATATATTTTTCTTAGTTGATGATTACACTATATTTACATGGGTCTACTTTCTATAAAAGAAATCTGAATATTTTTCTTATTGAAAGATTTTTAGATCCCAAGTTAACAATGTGAAAAACCTTCCATTGATAACTATTCACAGTGATCATGGAGGAGAATTTCAAAATTCTGATTTTGAAACTTTTTTGTAGTAGAAAAGGAATTACTCATAACTTATCAGCACCAAAAACTCCTTAAAAAATGGTTTTGTTGAAAGAAGAAACATAATTCTTTAAGAGATAACAATAACTAGGTTGAATGAATACTCGGTATCCAAACATTTTTGGGCTGAAGCTGTAAGTACTTCTTGTTATACTATAAATTGTCTTTTGATTAGAAATTTTCTTAATAAAACTCCTTATGAGTTATGGAATGGTAGAAAACTTATACTTTCACACTTCAAGGTTTTTGGTTGCAAGGTATTAATTCTAAATACTAAAGGTAATCTACACAAATTCACACCAAAATCTGATGAAGTAATTTTCTTAGGCTACTCCACAACCTCTAAGTCATATAGAGTTTTGAATAAAAATACTTGTACTATTGAAAAAAACAGTACATGTTAAATTTTCTGAAACCAATCCATTTGTTTTTAAACAAACTCAACCTACATCTTTCGATGTGTTTTCAAAAACTGACTATCAACCCTTGATAGAAGATCCTCCTGATAAGGAAAATGTTCAAGAAAATGTTTCTGAAGCATTTATCCCAGAATATTTCCTACCATATGTTGATGAACAGGTTTTATAAAACCCAAATCAGTTGTTTCTTAAAAATAATCCTAGTGATATTATCATTGGTGATGTAAATAAACCCACAAGGACTAGAATTTCCTTAAGAAATGAAGTAGAACATCTAGTATTCGTTTCTCAATTAGAACAAAAAAGCACTAATGAAGCTTTATGTGATGATGATTGGATAAAAGTTATGTATGATGAGCTAAATGAATTCGAAAGGAATAAAGTATGGACCTTGGTTGAAAAACCTAAGGAAACTTCTTTTATTGGAGTAAAATGGGTCTTCAGAAATAAGTGTGATGAAAATGGTATCATAGTAAGAAATAAAGATAGATTAGTTGCTAAAGGCTATAATCAATAAGAAGGAATGGACTATAAAGAAACCTATGCTCAGCATTCGTTAACTTCAAAATTTTTCAAATGGATATTAAATGTTCTTTCCTTAATGGTTATGTTCAAGAGAAAGTTTTTTTGAACAAACTCTTGGTTTTAAAGATAAAAAACATCTTGAACATGTTTTCAAACTTACCAAAGCCTTATATGGACTTAAACAAGCTCCTAGAGCTTGGTATGATAGACTTACATGGTTTTTGCTTCCAAACAATTACATTAAGGGAAATGCTGATCCAACCCTTTTTATAAATAAAGACAATAAAAATGTTTTGATCGTTAAAATTTATGTTGATGACATTATATTTGGTTTAAATCAGCAATCTTTAACTGATTCCTTTGCGAATCTAATGAAATCTGAGTTTTAAATGAGTATGATGGGTGAGTTTACATTTTTCCTTGATTTTCAAATTTCTCAAAAAATAGAAGGAATATATATATCGCAACATAAGTATATTAAATATATTCTTAAAAATTATGGATATGACAACACTAAGAGTATAATTACTCCTATTGGTACCTCAAATTCAGTTGATCTTGATGAAGCTGGGAAATCAATAGATCAAACATCTTTTAAAGGTATGATAGGAATTCTACTTTACTTGACAACTAGTCATCCAGACTTAATGTTTTTAGTATTCTTATGTGCAATATATCAATCCAATCCTAAGGAATCTCACTTAAAGTAATTGAAAAGGTTTTTTCGCTACTTAAAGGGAACCATGGATCTATGACTCTTTTATACTTCTGGAAATGATTTTTTTAAAAAAGTTTTTCAGATGCTGACTTTTGTGGATGTAGAATGGATAGTAAAAGTACATCTAGAACTTTTCATTTCTTAGGATATTTATTAGATTCTTGGTCATGAAAAAAGAAACACTCAGTAACACTTTCCACTACTGAAGCTGAATATGTAGCAGCTGGAAGTTGTTTTGCTCAAGTGTTGTGGATGCAACACACACTCACAGACTATGGTATGAGTTTTACCAAAACAAAAATATTGTGTGATAATACTAGTTCCATTGCATTAAGTAAAAACCCTACACATCACTCTCATTCAAAGCACATAGATATTAGCATCACTTTCTTAAGGATCACAAAAAAATAGATATCATTTTTCAATTTATTGGAATGCAAGATCAACTTGCTGCTATTTTCAAAAAATCCGTACCCTCTGATAGATTTGAATATATTAATTAGAAGTTAGTAATGATAACCATAAGGTAATATTCCATATTAACTTCTTGTTGAAACTTATATCATTCCAGTAAGAAACTCTTTTTCATAGGGGGAGTACATTTTCTTATTAGTTTCAAAATTATTTTTTCATAATCATGTTTTTTTTGTAATCAAAATTTTGCGTAATCATGTTTTGTTTTGTAATAAAATTTTTGGAATTAAATTTTCTTGTAATTTTTTTAAAATTTTTTCTATAATTTAATATTCTCCAAGATAATTTTTCCCTTATTATGAATAATTTTCCTAGCTATCCATAATGTATGTTTTCTTTTCTAATTTTTCATAATCATCTTTTTACTTGTTAGTATTTTTATCTTATTTAAAAAACTCTTTTGGATTCACTTTTTTTTCCTTAAATCCCAATGTTTATCTTAAAAAACCTCAAAATATCAGAACCTATCAAAATATTTCTTCAGTTATCATCTAAACCTTCAAATTTGATCAGAAGTTTTTTGACCATTGGATTAACCATTAAAGTTGAAACGTCTCCTAAATCACCTATATAAAGCCCCTCGATGGTTGTCCCACATCAGTTTTTCAAGCTATCGTGTGTTGAAGCTCTGCCTATGTATTTGAAGGCCATTCCGAAACTTCAAAAGTTTTCCTCAGTTCTGGATGTCTGCTGAAGCCTCTACTCAAAAAGAAATATCGAATGTTAAGGAAATTTCTGAGTGGCAGATATACAGAGAGAGGTTAGTTGATGAGAGATTCTTTAACAAATATGATTCTATCATCTCTAAGAATATTAAGTTGAATAGTTGGGAGAGCCTTTGCATTTTCAAACTAAAGGCACAAGATTCGGTGTCTCCAGAGTTGATGGTGGGGTTTTATGAAACAATTAGTTTTTTAAATGAAGGAGGAAGAGATAATTTTTCTTTCAAGGGTTATGGAATGACCTACTCTCTTTCATATAGTAAGGAAACAAGTATTATTGGAATTCCTTATGAAGGTAAAGTAGAGTTTTGTACTCACAAACTACCTTATGAATCCAAATATTTTGATAAGGAAAAGGCAATAGAGTGTCCTGGATTGAAAGGAGTGATGAATCCAAAGATATTTC
Source organism: Viscum album (assembly GCA_963277665.1). Lineage (NCBI taxonomy): Eukaryota > Viridiplantae > Streptophyta > Magnoliopsida > Santalales > Viscaceae > Viscum > Viscum album. The sequence goes on from OY728146.1 coordinate 1,687,832,272, forward strand.
ATCTCTCTATGAATTTGCTGATTCTTGAGTTGTGTGTTCAAGTCTTTATAATTCCAAGGAAAGGGGATAAGGATACTTTAAATAATAGTGATATCTATATATTAAATTTCTTGCTGAACCTCAGAAAGATAAACTTGGTTAAGTATATCTTGGTAACAATTGAGAATATCAAGAATGGGAATCTGAAATCTCAAATCATCATGTATCCAACAATCCTTTCAAAGATTATTATTCTTTTCCTTTAGTCATTCAAAATCCCATGCAGTTCCAAGCTGAGAAGTTTAAAAGTGATGTTGCTGAGTGATGACACCCTAAGGAGAATGAAAAATGGTTTTTCCAGTGAATCCGGAGAATTTTATGAACTTTCTGAATAAGAAGTAGAATATTTGTCAAAGAAGCCGGAAGTGGATGAAACCTCTAATAAAGGTGGAAGGAAGAGAAAGGCTAAGGAACCTAAAGATAAAAGAAAAACTCATGTGGCCAAGGAAACTCAGTCAGCACCTCCAAATCCAAAGAAGCAAAAAGCGTATCCTGATGAAGTAGTGGCCAAGTAGAGAGAAGAAAAGAAGAACTGGAAGAAAGGGGATCCTAAGTTTGGCTTGTACCCTACTGAGGAAAAAGAATTGAAGGAAAATAATGTTGAGAATCTTGAAAATGAAGAAAAATAAAAGAAGAAAAGAAAGAAATTGTCGAAAGCTGAAGTTGTTCAATATCTTCTCAAGGCTAATGAAAAAGCCTCTAAGAAAATTCTGGTACCAGAATCATTTTTGATAGAACCATTACTAGAGACTCTAGAAAATAAAGTTGTGATTCTAGAATCACATCATGAAAAATAAATAGAAGAAGAATAAGAAGTGGAAGAATAAATAGAATAAGAAGAATAGGTGGAAGAATAAGGGAATGAAACTAATGATATCATAAAGCAAGTTGAAGAGTACCATGATAAGGAAATACCCTTGGTAAAATTATCTATTTAGAATTCCCAAGCCGAATCCTCAAAAATTGCTACACTTGGAAAAGATGAGAAGGGTGAACAAGAAGTGAATAATCCAACTGATGATGAAAGAAATAATAATGATTTAATTCATCTAGAAGATCTAGTGGATGATGTAGAGGAAGAGAAAGTTGAGGAAGATAAAATTTTTCATCTATCTGACAGTGAGAATGAATCTCCCAAAGAACAAGAAATTATTCCAAGAGATGACAATGGAAATCAGGTGGTAGTAGATACACATAGTAAATCTATTATTAAGAAGAAATATGTTGGTGCTTCATCAAAGAGAAAATCCAAAGACATAGAAAAATAATCCTCACCCACCAAACACTCGAATTGAGAATCATATTCCCTCAGACATGATTTTATTGTTTAGTATTTGAAAAAGATGGTTGGTACTATTCCTTTATTTCCAAGCATAGATTTAAGATGTCAGATGTTTCAGCATACAATAAATCAGAATTCAGATTTAGTTTCCACGGTGATGGACAAGTGTGTCACACTAGAGGCATATTTTAAGACCTTCCTCATTGGTTATGAGGCTTAAAAAAGATCTTTCAAGAAGATGAAAATCTGGTCAAATAAAATGATCGAAGAAATGAGAATCATTGATGAATTCCATGATAATGTCAAGGATTCATTTGATACCGAAGGTGGGAAGATCAAGGATCTTACAAATAGTTTTGAGGAAAAGTTAATCCTAAAACAGACTACTCGGAAGTAATAAGTTAAGGATCTGAGTGGAAATCTTAACTCTATGACCATGAATTGGAAGATGGAAAGAGATCTTAGAATAGATATCGAAGAGAATCTTGTTAAGAAAGAAGAACTATTGAAAGTTCAGGCATACATTATTAAGGCCCAGGGAGAGAAAATTCAAGCCTTAGAGAAGAAAAGTGAAGACCAGGATCAATTGCTTAAGCGAGCAGAAGAGGATCACAAGGAGCTCAAGAAGCTAAAAAACATTGTGAAGAAGCTGATGCTGAAGGAGAAAGAAGGATAATTTCATTACATTCTGATCTTTTGTTTAATTTTCTTCATTGTACAAATTTTTTCAACATTAATAAAATTTTGGTTGTTCTTCATGTATTTCATTGTTTAGTACTAATGTTTTAGGTATCAATTATTTTTTTAAATCTCTTTTATTATTTTTTGAAAATTGCAAATGGGGAGAAAGGAATGATAAAAATAATACAAAGTAAAGAAGATATTTCCCTAAGTAAGGGGGAGTTCATCTAGAGGAATGTTCTTATCAATGATATTTTTCGAATGTAAGAAAATGAAAATTTTCATTCAGGAAATAAAGAATATAATCCTCAGTGTTTCCAAAGCCTAGGGTGGAGTTAGTCGTATTCACTATGATCCATAAGTAAAGGAAGATAAGTTTTTATTTTCAAGTCCATAAAATTTCTAAGTCCTTAGATTCTTTTTAGTAAGGATGTTTGTGCTTTCCAAAAAGGGGGAGATTGTTGATTCAATAAGGTTTCCTTATGACTCTTCCATTCCTTTATGTTTTGAAAATCACAAACACTATTTCTCAAGGAAAATTATATTTCCCATAATATTTATCTTATTAAGGAATTTTTTTTCTTTTCTAAGGAAAATTTCTCCCTATCTTTGTTTTCATTGTTCATGATTTAGTGTCACTAAATCTAACTCTTTTTATTTATAAGTGTAAAATTCAGTTTTATTTTCAAAACCATGGAATCGTATAAATACTTAGATATAAAGTATTCTCGTTTCAGGTTCTGAATTCAGATTCTGAATTCTTATAAATTCAGATTCTGAATCCTTCTGAATTCATATTCCGAATTGTTTTTAATTCAGATTCCAAATTATTCTGAATTTGGATTCTGAATTCTCTGAATTTCAGATTCGGAATTCTTCTGAATTTATATTCTGAATTCTCTGAAATTCATACTCCAAATTCCTCAGAATTCAGACTCTGAATTCTCTTAGAATTCCGGTTCTGAATTCCTTAGAATTCGGGTTCCAAATTACCCAGAATTCAGACTCCGAATTCTCTTAGAATTCAGGTTCTAAATTTCATAGAATTCGTGTTCTGAATTCATCAGAATTAAGACTTCAAATTCTCTTAGAATTCAAGTTCCTAATTCCTTATAATTCAGGTTCTGAATTCCTTAGAATTTAGACTCTGAAGTCTATAGATTTCTGATTCTTAATTCCTTGAAAAATAGAATCCAAACATTCATGTAATATAGATTCGAAATGTTTTCCTCTTAAACTACGAAATTTATTTTTCCTTAGACATTGAAAAATATATTTGGTTGAGCAACCATATTTTACTTACTCTTGTTATAATTAGGAAACGATGTCATGCCTTTTTTTTCTAACTAACAGTTGTTTGAGTGAAACGTGTACATGTCCCTCCGAAATTCAAGGAAAATATGACCATTGGAGGAGGGAGCCGACCATTGGAGAAGTGCCTATAAATAGGAGCTCATTTGAACGAGCTCAACACTGATCTAGAACTCTAGAGATTAAATGTTGTCAAAGTGATTTCTAGAGAGAAAGAATCTCACGCTTTATGCATACTGAACATCTTGTTTATCTTGCTTTGTGAAACTCCGATTGTTGCTGTGTACAATCGAGGGCTTTCGGGGATAGGAAGAAAGAGGTTCCGACTACCTTAAATTTTGAGGACATCCTTGATAAGGAAGACATAGGTTCCAAATACCTTAAAGTTCGAGGACTTCCTTTATAAGGAAGGTAGAGGTGCTGACTATCTTGAAGTTCGAGGGCTTGCGGTGATAAAAATAAAGATTCTGATATTACTATCGAGAGCTTACCCTGGTGTGGGTAAGACAAAATTTCTTGAAAGTATAAATCATGGGACCTTTATCCAAGGTTGTTGGATACCCTAATCTTTGGGTTAAAATATTCTATACTTGTTACTTGTATTGTTTTAAGTTTATTTTCTGCTTCATTTTGATTAATAAGGAAAGTATAACTATCTTATACTTTCTTATACTTGTATACTATGATTAGTAAGATTCTATACGATTTAAGGTAGAATCTTTTTCCTTGTAAACTTTTCTAAAGTTTCATTTCTGGAACCATATTTCAGAAATATATCAAGTTTGTAGAACTAAGAGGTCATGTGAATTTACCTTGTTTAACCTTGTAAAACATAGTTTTCCTTAAGGTTGAAAATGAAAGTTTTATAACAGAATTTAAAGGTTCCAAAAGAATTTTTAAAGTGTACAATTCACCCCCTCTTGTATATTGAGCATCTACATCATTATTTTGATCCTACACCAAAGGGATAAGGGAGGTCGTCTGTGTAAGGGGAGTGGGCTGGGTGGTAGGGAATGACATATAGGGGAAGGGGGGGGGGGTCAGATCACACCATATAAGGGGGGGGGGGTATAATTAGGGTTCCTAAAAAAGGAAAAAAGAAAATATTTATAATAATAATAATAAATATAATAATAATAATAAATAATCATCTTATTAATAATAATATTTATGATAATATTAATACCCATTTTAATAATAATAATAACAATAATAATAATGATAATAATAATAACAACTTAATGATAATAATAATAAAAATAATAAAAATAATAATAACTTAATGATAATAATAATAATAATAATAATAATATTATTATTATTGTTACTAAAACATTCCTTAAATTTTATTTTCATAAAATTTTATTTATTTTAAATATTGGGCAACAACATGATCACCTGAGTTGATAGCATGGTTATAGATAACCGTGCGGTTCCCATGCACCGACCTGAAACCCACCAAAATTATCAAACCACAAAAATTTTAAATCAGTGCTCAACCCGAACCTCGAAAAAATGACCTGAGTCAAATAAAAGGATAAAATGAAAGATTATCTGAGGTTGGGGTGTGAAAATTCTCCCAACCATGGACACTTTCATCCCCTAAAAATTCACCAAATCTGAAGCTGATCAAAAATTAATTTCATGCCCGATCAAAACTGAGGAGGACCGTTAACTTCAGGATGAACTTTCTTTTAACACAGGTCACACCTGATCGATTCAAGAAGAAACTGAAGCCTGAGATTGAGGGGGGGGGGACAAGAGAGGGTTCTACCCACCACAATAATTTCACTAACAAAGAAACTTTAAAATCTGAACGCACCACCTAGGGAGGGGTTAATGTGGGAACCCCAAATAGTAGCCTTACCACAACATGAAACTAAGGAACTCTTAACCCAAAATCAACCAACTTCCTTAATGCTAACGGAACAACTCCAACACTTGGATTTAAACAAGAGGCCTATTACAAGGCAACACGACATACCAAAATGTCAGAACAAGGGAGATCTCTTATAAGAACCGAAAGCCCTCCGCATAAGGGAGAATAACAACACTACTGAACCCATGAAAAGAAACCTGAACTAGACAACGAACTAGAAACATCGTCCACCCGTCTCACAACACCCAAACATTTACAAATGAATAAAGATGAAACCAAAACCAAAACATACATGTTCATCCATGGGTAAAACACCCCTCAAGTAAAATGAATTATTTAGAGATACCACACTTGGAACAGACACAACTGCTTGGATTGAGATAATGTGAGTTCATCACACCACTACAACAAAGGATGAACTTACAATGACAACAAGAATAAAATAAGGAAATTTATGATATTTCTACTCTAAATATAGAAACATAACCCAGGCCAAGGTTTCCCATATAATATACAACTAATAATTTTGCACGAGCTTCACCCAAATACCTATGGTTGGGGATCTGATGGCCGAAGCATCTCTTGCCTCACAGTCGGCATTAGCATCCACCGATCAGAACTTCTTCCTTGAATGATGCTTCCTACGAAACTTCCCCTGGTGAATCGAAAAACCACAACTATGGCTAGACTTCATATGGATGCGATGAGAAATCTTGGAATGTTCGAACCGGCCATACCTATGACACACCAGAAAGTGGTTTGACAAACTAGATGTCAAAACCAATAATGTTAGTTTCTTATAGATAGGTTCTTCCGGCATGTGCTCTTTTCCAGATGGGGAACCCTCATGAAATCCGATGACCATTAACTACTCCCCAATAACAGACCACACTAAAAATTATCCATCCACCAACCTCTCGAAACATGTTTCATTGGATGAGAGAACCTTTCCCATAATCTATGGATGAGAACTCCAAACGAAAAGAGGAACCAACTCTTCAAAGTGGTCAACATAAACTTTTACTGACTGCTGGCCCTACTGAACATCCTGAAACTCTACCACCTTCCTTAACATCACCTCCTTAGGTATAAACTTTTGAGGAAGGTGGACTTTTACATTTCCCTTGTCACCCAAAATTACAACTATGATGAGACATCCAACCCCCACTGGTCCAAAACTTAACCCTCAAACAAAGCCAAGATGGCACGAAATTTAACAACCTCGAGAGTTCCCAACAATCCGAAGACATGATCTGCTTCCTTTAGACCACTTCACTGCCTCTAGCAGTCCTCCATAACTTCTAAGAATATGTGACACTTGAAAAGAACCTGAAACTGGGCATGAATCATTGGCAATATTAGGGACCTTTCTGGGCAATATACTTTGAATAAAACAAGGAACACTAGACCAAAACTGGAATCCATCCAAAATACAATAGAAAATAAGACCCTAAGCTAAGACAACCAGCCTAAAATCCAAACAAATACTAACACCACTAAAATACTCTTTTTCCAAATCACAATTTTTCATTTAAATTCCAAAACTTCCTTATCCCAAGGCCATTTTTCAAATAAAAAATCCACTTTTCACAAGTCAAAAAAAAATCCACTCCTCAAGGAAAAACCAATTTCCCAAACCCTTTCTATTTAAAAAACTCACCCATGGAATCTTATGAATAATCACATGAGTTTACATCCATTTCCATCAAAATTTTCCACGAACAAGTACCACACACACTTTCTATACATACCCACACACATGTGATCCTCCATAAGAAATACTAAGGGTCACATCCTTCATTTCATCATCAAAACCAAGCATTTACTAACTTTTCAATCCAAAACACTTCCAATTTTAGAACTCACTTTACCAATTTAAATCCATTTTAGAGAAAACATTTTCATTTCAAATTCCACCTTCAATTTCAAAAGCACGCTTACAAAAACTAGAAACAAATAAAATAAAACTCATAATCAACCACTATAATGAGGATCTAGTAGTTACGCTTAACCCAATGACATGGTAGTGGTCTACGCTCCAAGTAAGAATCAACAACTAGGAGGTTCCTAAACCATGTACTCAGACTCTACATGGGTCACTACTCCATGCGGGATCATGACATAACACCGGCTCACCTCCATTATTATTCCTCAATCCAAAACAAAGAAAAAAAACTCAGACCCTGGACTACCCATGGTAACTCGAGGATCATTGCGAGAAAAGTTTCATGATGTCCTTTCCATACCTACCTCCTAAGTCCCGACTATCCTAATCTACAACTACCAGACAACCTAAATAACATGGGCCTCTTCTGATACAATTTTTTTACAAACCAACATGGGTCAACCCTAAACCGATCAACTGAGTCTACCCATGGAAAGGCCCAAAAGGCATTCCCAATACCCATGAGTTGACAACTAACTACTAGAAAAATGATATATATCCACACATCAATAGCCAAACTTTAATTTATCCGTGGCTATATGTAAGATAAAACCACGGGCATATTCTCCACCATGGCAACAACACCCTCTAATTTTGATCTCCCACCCCTCACGCGCGGGTTTCCGCTCACCTCTCCCACCCTCACGCTCGCGATTTCCTCTCCCACCCTCGTGCTCGGTTTTCCTCTCCCACCCCCTCACATGATATTTTATATCCCAACACCATTATCCTCAGCAGATATTCACCCGATCGATTCTCCCTAATCAGATCCTCGCCGGGTTCTCCTTTGCAGTTCCTCCATCCTTCCTCGACTTCTCCATTTTTGGTTCCTCCATCCCTCACACATTCTTCATGCGTTCCTCCTACTTTCACTGTGTTGGCTAGTGCTTCTCCTCTTCGCGATCGTGCTCCCCATCCTCTGCACGATCAAACTTCCCCTCTTCGTGATTGAGCTCCTCTCTTCTAGCATTCATCGTTTCACTTGAGGTACGTTTCCTTATGGATTTTTTCAGTGTTTCTAAAAATTTTGGGTGAAATTAGCAGTCTATTTCAATTCATTGGTTTGAGTTTATTTATGAATAGATGAGTGGGAAGTGATGAGTGGTCAGATTTCACAGGTTGTGTTATCAGAGCTCTTTTGGTTCCGTTTCTCTGTCTATTTTCATTTTGGATTGTTGTATCAGACTTTTTTATCCTATTATATTTATGTATCTTCTTCCAAATATTTTTATTTTAGTTGAATCTATATCCTTTTATGGATATTTTCTTATACTATGTTTTTAAGGATTTTTAATTCTTTTTTCCATTGTTTGTTTATTTTCACATTAATATTCATGGGAGAAATCATTACCAAAAGGGTTTTCTCAATACCCATGTACTAGTATCTAGCTTGGGGTATTAGGAAACCCCTTTGGTCTAGTGGTGGGTTAGGTTATGTGTTTATTAAGATGGTATCTCTATGAAAGTTCATTGTAAATGGTATTAGATCCTATGATTCAGTATAGGGACCTTGGTTCTCCAATCCATCTTATGTTATTTGGGGAAATTGGGTATGATTTAGTTGGGATTGTATTCAGGACTTTAGTGGTTGGTCATGAGTGGTTTCTTAGTCACCACCCTTCATAATGACACATGCGTTTCCATGGTTAATGGGGTTTGAGTTATGAATTTGGAATTTCACTTGATTTTTTGTGATGATGTGAAAGTCCTCATTTGTATTGTGTGATTTACCTTAGGTCTCAGATTAAATTTTGTGATGGGAAAAAATTTGTTCGATGGAATTATGTTAGTTAATGTGTTCGGATAAACATGGCAGTGAACAAACACTCAACCTTAATGACATTATAGGGAATGTTAGATAAATGGCCCATAACCTATCTAACTACATGGCTTAGTAAAGCATGGTTTTTTATCCCATTTCACTAGATGTTTACACTACCATTTTTAAATTTAATGCAGAAGTAGTTCAGTCAAGGTGGGTCTTATTTTATGTTGACGATGTAAATTGGTTTTTACATGGATTTGTTTTGTTCCCCCATTTTTCTGTGATTTTTCAAACCATTTTCATTAAAATGTGAGTTTTTTATTGAAAGTTATTTCATTTTTAAATGAAGAATTTAATCTTGCTACAAAATGGTTTTGAATTTCGTTAAAGATTTCTGGTTTGAGGGTTACTCCATTTTTGTTGTTTATAAAATGAAATTTCTTTTCCCAGTTTTTATTTCTTTTTTTATACTGGTTGATTTGGTTATGGAATCTGGAAAATGTTTTAGTTATAAAAATCATTGGCTATACAATTTTATGATAATTTTAGATCCCTTGGGTTGTGTTCCAAATTTTTTTTTTGTTTTCATTGGATGATGATGATGCAGTTAATATTTAAAACAAAAAAATAATTGTGGGTAATTTTTTTGGATAATGGTTTAGAGAATGGTATTTAAGAATTCAAGTTGATTCATTATTTTGTAAGGGAATCAGTGGTTTTTAAAATAGGGATAAAATTTTTTGGACCTCCCTACGAAAAGTTGAATTTTAAAAGAAATAAATTTTTTTCCAAATGGTTTTGTGCTTCTAAAAACATTGGAGTTATCAGAAAATGGATTTTTTTATTTGGGAATGTAGTGTTTTTTAAATAAATGCGATTTTTGGAATATGGGTTTCCTTTTTTTCTTGTGATTTATGGGTTTTTTCCCATCCTGCAGGTTGGGACCATTTGAAATTATATTCGAAACACGAAAAAGTGTGGTATATGTTTTTATTTGATTAAATCATGCCTCCTTGAAAGGTATCGGGTTAAAGGGGAGTGTTTATCTTCAAGGGTAGTCATTTTATTATTCAGGGATCTTGCTAGTTTTCAAAGTGGAGAGTAAATTGTTGACCATTTTTAGATAATTGAAGGTGAAGTTTGTGAACCATTCTTGTGAGGAACAATCTCTTTATGTTAGCAAGCGTTGGTCAGTTTTGGGGATTAGTGCATGATTTTAGATCCTTGTATCCTTGAGTTAGATTCCAATTGGTATGACCCTTTGGGTGTTCATTAGGTTTCACTTAATTTGGTTTCGCTGTTCTGAGATGCTCAATCCATAATGTTCATATTTCCATGTAAGGATTCCTAGGATATGTAGGGCTTGTGGTGAATAAAAAATGAACATGGTGTGGTTGGAAACCTATTTTCAGTTATGAGCAAGGGGATGCGAGTCCACAGTCATAAAATTCATTTACTTTAAAGTGGTGAAGTCAACAAAGATAAAAAGTGATGCATACAAAGAAGAGGTGGTTAAAAAATCATCCTATATGTTCATTAAAGTCATATAAAACAGACAAACAATAAACAAAAGTGTAAAGAAATACATATCCAACACAAGTTAAGTTCAAAATAGATAAAAATTGGGGAGTAGGAAGATCCTAAGACTCTAGGTTCACATCCACAGGCTCCCTATCTAATTTTTTCCATATGAGTATCCTTCTCATCGGGAGAGATCTACTTAAGATGGTTTGTATTATCAATAGAATGAATAGTTACCTATTATGGATAATGTGAAACCAAGGTGGAAACTGTCTACCCATCTAGAATGTGTTGGTCTAAAATAAGAGGAGTCTAATCTAGGGTACTGGGTGAAGCCTACTCATATACTACTAGGGAACTATACAATGTAGTCATGGTCTGTTTCAGAGTTTATATTGAGGGCTACTCATTAAGTACCTTTATAATATAAAAATATGTTCTGGTTTGGAACCCTACCCGCTCTGTCGCTCCCTTCTCTCATGACATCGGCTCAGGTTAAGGAACACTACCCTCTCCAGATAAGTCAAAGGAACCTTACCTGCTCCCTGCTCTCGCGGATGAACCCTTCCTACCAAGGGAATGAACCTTATGGCTCCCTCATATCGTTATTCACCCCTTCCTTTAGGTAATCACAATTCTTACATCTCTTTGAATGATATGAATCCTCATCTTCCATTAATTTATTTCTGACCAAATTAAACATATGTTGAGATATTCGTTGTAAATTGTCTGTCTTTCATGTTGTAATTTTTAATTTCATGATCATTTATATCTAATAGCCTGTTTTCATGTTTCGACTAGCCTGTTTCCAAGAGTGCTTTTGGTTTTATTTTCATTAGGGATATTTTCATAGAGAATCCACTTGTGTTGTTTAAATTGTAAATGATATAATTATTTATACTTGTAATTATTTTTTTCCAATTATTTAGATCAAATAGATATGGTATAGAACCCAATTTTTATGATAATTCATGATGAAGGGCTACTCTTGATCCATTGAGAGTAGCATATTCCATGGTTAGTAATAAATATTTCATTTCTTAGATTGGTGAAGGGATTTTTTTCTTGGAGAATAGAGTGTACAAGGACTGGTTGTTGATACATAACAATGGGTTTTCAGTCGAGGAACATCTTGGGGATAGAATTGAGATACCTTGGCTTAGGTTACAAAGCACATGCCAAATAGTTCTAAAAGTTAAGGGTTTCATAGTTGTATTTTTTTGTTAATTGATATTATTTAGGGATATTTGAGTTGTTACTCAATACATTATTTTTTATATATCATTTTATTTATAATTTCTATTGTTGACATTGTATTTTATGAACTATTTTTTAATTGATAATAGTTTTATTCACCATAGATTTATATTGTACTCTATTGTTATGTGATTTGATTGGAAGATTATATTATCTGGTCAACATCAACAAGACTAGGATGACTGTTTTTTTGGTTTTTATTTTACAATTCTCTCCCTATTATAGTTTCATATCATATCACATCACATCTAAAAACAATAAAATAAACTTTTTTGTAAACTAAAATGGCAATTGGTTTTTTCATCTAAGAGATTAAACAAAGACATAGCACATCCGTCCAAGAAGAATAGAAAGGCTATCATTCTAAGATCATTCTCACTCAAGCATTGAAGAGGAAACTGTTAACCACAATGTAAAATTATCTAATGAATAAAAATTGTCTAATTAGGAAATCTGGAAAAATTTGGCAATATTGACAGGTAGACTTTCTTGAGTTCTAGCGTGTTATCTAATGATTCCTTCTTATCCCTCATTATTTTAATGTTCTCGACTTTAAAATATTTTTCTCAAGCTCATAGCCTCGTAAACCACCTTAACACTACACATCCTCAAAATCCTCTCCATGGAAGTCTTAACTGGGCACTCTTACTATCATGTGACAAGAACTCATCCCTACTAACTAAATGAAAAAAACCCATTTTCTACTGGATGAGGCATTGTGTCTGATATAACTGGATAAAATTTTGTCTTAATTAACACTTCTTTTACTTCTACAAAAAATTCCAGAAACTTCTCCTACTATCAATGATCAAAATGCCACGTATCACTAAACAATAAACATGTCAGATTCTTTCAGCCATAGACAACTTCATTAAGCACATAACCAAGTCCAAGATTATTCATCCTACCAGATCTCAATTGTGACTTACCTTGCCCGAAACATTCTCTAGGGAACTCAAGAAACCTCTATAATCGTTAAAAAACTTCACTCACTAGCTCAAGATCAAAAGCTTTGCCTCAAAATTAACTTTTCAATTATAAATTAGGGATTTTTTTTGTTTTCAAGTCATTTTTTGTACCCTTCCATAGTGCCCTTGGAACATGGGTTACCATGATTAACATGACATATCTCACTTACGCAAGTCATATTAATCATCCAAAACCTTATTTCCATCCTATGTCAGCATCATACATGAATTTAAGCTTCTCCACATTTCAATATCCATTCTTTCAAAAGACAAAACACCCAAAAAACCCACTTTATTAATATCCATCAACCATTTGAACTCAAAACCAATCATATTTCTTTGGTGAATACATCTCAGACGACAACATTTGAATTGACATACCACTACCTTGCCTCGACACCACTCTACTCATCCTCAGCAAAACATAGGAATTTCATTTGTTAAATATTCTATATTTATGAAACCAAAATAATAAGGAAATTGGAGGCTCCAATATTTCATTTTTATTCAACCAGAATAGGGAACACTATCCATTGAATAAAAAACATTGTCTTTAATAGCCTCATAATGGAATGATGCTTGCCTTCAATTCCATATCCATGGAAATTTACTTAAAAATGTTCTTTGGAAATCGCTTCAATCCTATCACTTTATTCATTCATCATTGTTACCATTTTATTTATGCTGAAATTCAAGGTATCTTCTCTATTTTGTTTCTTGTTCTCCAAGTCATCATCTCCGATCATCACATTTAAAATTCTTGCATGAAATCCCATTATTTCACAATCTCTTATAAGTCTGGGATATCTTCGTTTAAATGGGATGAACACATCCTTGATTGGAACTTGATGTTTTAATATACCAACACTACATCATAATTAAATAAAGTAGTACATCTTGAATTGAATCAATTTCAATTCAAGAATATTATCAGTTTGAAAATGTTAACATATTTTAAGTTAATCTATTAGGATGTATTAATACTTGAGTTTGTATGTTAACAAATTATAATGTATAATTGATGAAATCATAAAAATACATTGTGATTAATATACAATGATGCATTTTAAAATATTTTTATAACATCAATTATACATAGAATGTAATAATCAGATGTATTTATAATAACCAAGGAAGTGTTATTTATTCAATTAGAGGAGTTGAATAGAGTTTCTTTAGAAAAAACCAACTTAAAATCAAGTTTGTTAACACAACAATTGTAGACTACAATTGAAATTTTAATCATAAGATATCCAACTCAATTATGTTGGTATATTTATTATTATGTATTTTTGTTTTTTATGAACAGTACATCACAATTATACATTGATTTAATAACATAATTGATCCAACTCATTTATGTTCACATCCAATAATTGATGTTATCATAATAAATACATTTGATTATTATACATTTCTGTTTTTATATTGTTAGTATAATAAACTTTAGCAATACATTATTAAACCCCGTTTTGCATATGATGAATCATTATTTTTGTGGTCTGACTATAAATTTCATTGTATTACAGGTTGTCCCTTCTCATGAAACCTCTCGACAATCTGTTTCAAGTACTACAACAATGTCATATTCATACTCAATAGTATGAACTATTTAATTTTCTTTCTGTTTCAAGTTTATATTGAGAACACAATTTTTTTTATGTAAACCTTCACATTTTATTGGTGAAACTCCTTTTTCATTCTATGAAATCTATTTTTGAAAAATACTTAAGCTACTATTTTTCTACAACTTCTAAAAAATTATATTTTCAATATGTTATGTATTATCCTCTTCTTTTCCATAGCTGCTGCTATATCAATTTTATATATTCCAGCAACATACACCTTTCATTCAAGGTTTGATAATTAATCTCCTATTCTAATTTTTACACACTCATTCTAGGTGTGGCACAATGTATTATTTTGTTCAAGACATTTCCTGTTAATTCATATAAATTATCAGGATATTGTTCCATGATATGATCCTTTTTATATTAGTGTTGTGATGTCCGTTATTGTGTGGTCTTATAAAATGGTTCAGCTAACTCCCCAAACTCCATGCTCTTTGTTCTTTATTTTTATCATTACCCATATCGGGAATTATGGAATGTTTCTTCAATCATTCATGTATTATTATAATATTAAGTTATGAATTGTCTAGTTATTAATTATTTTATGGTATTTCAGAATTGAAGGGCTACACTCGTCATCGGTTTTAGGAACGTTCCTGATTGAGGATGGTCCCTATTATTTTTTCATGCTGAAAATTCTACTTGGGAAGCTCTCTCAAAGTCTATATAGTCAGGTATGTCATGTAATTGCAAGATGTTCAATGCAGTAGCTTCAAGAATCCATTTTTCTTCATTTTTAAGATGATTTTGATGTGGTAGTAGGCAAGGGGTAGGGGTCCTGTTCGGGTTTGGGGGGGATCTGTCCATGGGGGGGGGGAACTGGCAGGGGGGAGGGTGAGGGAGGGAAGTGTGGAGGAGGGAAGTGGGGGGGAGGGTGCGGGGGGGGGGGGGGGGGGCTGCAGGGCATAGGGGAGGGGTGCAGGAGGGTAGGGAGGGTCTGCATGGGAGAGGTGTAGAAGGGCAGGGGGAGAACTGGCAGGGGGAGATGGTGCAGGAGGGAAGGGGGGGGGGGGTGTCTGCAGGGTAGTGGGGAGGAGGGCAGGGGGGAGTGGGGGGGGGGGGTATGAAGGGGAGAGGTGTAGGAGGGGAGGGGGGGGGGGGGACTGGCAGGGGGAGAGGGTATAGGGGGCAGGGGGGGGGGTGTCTGCAGGGCAGTGGGGAGGAGGGCAGGGGGGGGGGGTCTGTAGGGCAGTGCGGAGGGGTGTTAGAGGGTGGGGGGGGGGGTCTGCAGGGGAGAGGTGAAGGAGGGCAGGGGGGAGTGGGGGGTGTCCAGGGTCTCGATAGGGGAATTTATAGGGGTAGGGGGGACTAGAAGGGGGTGGGGGGATGGCAGGGGGAATGGACAGGGGCAGGGGGGTGCATGGGGAAGGCAGGGGGCAGGGTGGGGAGGGAAAACTGACAGAGGGGGAGGGTGAAGGAGGGCATGGGGGTGTCTACAGGGCAGTGGGGAGGAGGGAAGGGGGACTGGCAGGGGGGTGACCTATTTAATGTTCTTTAACTATCTTATGTACATATTACTAAATGATTAATCAAAAGAATTTCGTTGTGGTCGGAAAACCACCCAAATTAACCCAAACAATCATCATTTAATTCTTATCTAATGATTCATTCACATGGAATATCATATAATTTATTATAAGATCATTTAAACTTCTAGAATATCATTAATAACTTGAAATATCATTTATGGATGTTTATCCATGTTCTACATGAAAATTCATTTAAGAATACAAGTGAACCACTCAAGAAAACCATAAAAATGAACATTCCTGAACAATGTTATTAAACCCTATAACTCATCAAAAGGCCTATAAAATAACATAATGAAACTAGACCAGGCCAACACGTCACGGTCACGCCGTGGTCACGCCGTGGTCACGCTGCGGTAACGCCGCGGTCACGCCGTGGTAATGCCATGATTTGGCCTTTCTCCATCCACATCCAGCCTACACCACCCCCCTTCCACCTTCATTTCACCCTGCTGCCACCAACATTCCAGTCCGCAAAATCCCCCCCTGCCACCTTCGAATCATCCCACACCATCCCCCAACACTTGAAACTAGCCCCCTTCCACCATCATTCCAGCCTCTTCCCGCTCCCTTCACTCTTGGCCGGAAGATGCTGCCTCACAGATGTCGCTGGACCGGGCCAACACCCCGTGGTCATGCCGCGGTCACGCTGCGGTCATGCCGTGGTCACGCCGTGGTCACACCGTGGTAATGCCGTGATTTGGCCCTACTCCAGCCACATCCATCCCACACCACCCCTTCCACCTTCATTTCAGCCTGCTGCCACCAACATTCCAGCCCTCAACAACCCCCCTTCCACCTTCAAATCATCCCACACCATCCCCCTAGCACCTGCAACCAGCCCCCTTCCACCAGCATTCCAGCATTCCAGCCTCCTCCTGCTCCCTTCGCTCCTGGCTGGAAGATGCTACCTCGCGGATGTCGCTGGATCGGGCCAACATTCCACGGTCACGCCGCGGTCATGCCACGGTCACGCCGCGGTCACGCCATGGTCACACCGTGGTAATGCCGTGATTTGTCCCTGCCCCAGCCACATCCAGCCCACACCACCCCCCTTCCACCTTCATTTCATCCTGGTTCCATCAAAATTCCAGCCCGCAACAGCCCCCCCTTCCACCTTCGAATCAGCCCACACCATCCCCCCAACACCTGCAACCAGCCCCCTTCCACTAGCATTCCATCCTCCTCCCGCTCCCTTCGCTCCTGGCCAGAAGATGCTGCACCACGAATGTCGCTGGACCGGGCCAACACGCCGTGGTCACGCCGCGATCACGCCGCGGTCACGCCGCGGTCACGCCGCGGTCACACCGTGGGCACACCGTGGTAATGCCGTGATTTGGCCTGCTCCAGCCGCATCCATCCCACACCATCCCCCTTCCACCTACATTTGTATTCTCCTTGGAAAAATCTTCCATTATGTTATTTCTTACCTCTATTTTCACATACAAGCAAGGCTTGTTGGCATGAATCTAAGTTTTTCTCCTTCTTCCATGATAGAAGAACCAATCCTTTTATATTTAGCACTTGGCTTAGACTTCTTAGGTTTATTACCCAAGGATGTATGATCTTCCTTCTTTAAAAACTTCTTGGGAATAGTGTTTGCAACTTCATTTTTTAAAAATTTTCCAAAGGAAGTTTTCTTCCATTTTTCATCATCGGTGGTCTTCATTATCCATTTTTTTAACACATTCATAGATGAGCATACTCAATTATAGTGACCACACTCAATTAAAATACAATAGTGATCTTAAATCAAGAAGTCACCCAAGTTGAATCATTACATGTTTTTAGGAAAATAAGAGTAGCTACCACACAAACTAATGATGATAATATTACTAACAAAAAGTCTCACAATTGTGAAAAAATAAATTTAATTGATCCACTATTTTTTTCACTGTAATCTCATGGAGGAATGTGACAGACTATCCTGATAAATCCATTGTTACTCATGAATATTTATCTATTACCCATGGTTTAAAAACAAATTCTGTACAAATATGGGTGTGATTAAATAATGAGAATCCATCCATATCATCCAATTTGGCTACGGGAATGAATAAAATACTTGGATCTCTAAATAAATCTCAAGATCATATTGTTTTTGTCCAAAAATAGAAAGCAAGAAAAAATAGATATACTACATACAATAGAAAGAGAAGGTGATTTATTTGTCAATAATAGTGATACTAGACATTTGGACAGAAGTATAGTGAATGTTGGAATAATAACGTCATGACTGATGGAAGTGAAGTGGATGTTGAAATAGAGATGAACTGCCTACACTATGGAAGAATAGTCCAGATCATGGACCATTTAAAATTGTCCATTAACATCATGACCGATGGAAGTGAGCTAAAGTAACAAATGGAATTAATTCAGGAAGGGAATCGTGGAATTCATTTAATTAAAGATATCCTAGAAGAAGAAGAGTAATACTGACTTCTAAAAAATGGTATTCTAAATAATACCAAAGATATCCTAGAAGAAGAGTAATACTAGTACAGGAGGGGGGTGGGGGCTGGGGGGAGTGGTGCAGGGGGGGCTGGGGGAGTGCAGGTGGGGGGGGGGGGGCTGGGGGAGTGTAGGTCGGGGGTGCTAGGGGGAGTGGTGCTGGGGAGGGTTGTGGGGGTGCAGGTGGGGGGGGGGGGGGCAGTGGGGATGCTGGTGTGGGGGGGGGGGGGCAGAGGGCTGGGGAGGGGTTGGGGGGAGTGGTGTAGTGGGGTGGGGGTGTTTTGGGGTGGGGGGTGGGGGGGGGAGTGGTGGGGTGGGGTGGGGGTGTGTAGGGGGAAGCAGTGGGGGGGGGGAGTGGTGCAGGGGGAAGTGGGGGGGGGGGGGGGTGCTGGGGGATGGTGCTCGAGGGGGGGGGGGTGCTGGGGGGCTGGGGGGGGGAATGGTGTAGGGGGACTGGTGCTGGCTGGGGGGTAGTGGGGTGGGGGTGTTTTGGGGTGGGGAGGTGGGGGGGGGGGGACTGGTGCAGGGGGACTGATGCTGGCTGGGGGGCAGTGGGGGTGCAGGTGGATTCGAGTTGCCATTGACGAAGGCTTACATGTTTATGCATAGGTAGGAATATAAATATATAAGTTCCCCCTTTATATATATATATTCACTCATGGCAATATGAATATATAAATTTGGGCTAGGTGTGCTTATATATAGATATGAAAAATTTATACATGTGTAAGTGTAAAGGGGTATATACAAGTATAAACATATATCTAAGGACCCCTTGTGAATATTTGGCTATGAAAATATGTACATAGGGGCTAGGTGTCCTTATATATATGTGAAGTTGCATATGCGTGCAAGCGGAAAAAAAGGAAGTTTCGAGTTGTTGTCAAAAGCAATGCCTTGAGGTTGAGGTAAGTTTCCTCTACCTAACCCTTTAATTTGAATTCTATAATTTCTCGAGTATTTTAAAAACTTGTTTTCATTATTATATAATGTGTATATGCTATTCAAATTGGTTGTGGCTCTTTATAATGTCATTTTCACCTATTTTACATGATTTCCCCAAGCCTTCAACGTGGACTAGTAGAAAGTTTCAGCCAACTCAATAGTAGAAAATGAAATTTCCTTTACTTTATAGATGAGAGTGTCCTCATTTTGAGAAAACATCAACTGAGCATTCCATAAAAATCTAAAACTTAAAAAAAATCTTTGTTTTCATTTCATCAAACACAAACAACCGTCTTTGAAAACTTGATACTTTCTTCAGTCTCATCATTGTGAAACACTTGACCCAGGAAAAGATAGAATTTAACCTATTAAAATAAATACACCTAGGCATGATTCACGGTGTGACTAGGGGTTTCACACCATGAATCCCTACCCCTGGGAATTTCATGGCTTGAACTGAGGTTCATAGTCATAAGTGTTATAGATAGGGGGTTCTCCCCTCAACTAAACATAATGCTGCTCCTAACAATATGAATTTTCAACTGAGAATGATCTTCTAACGGTCTATCAACCTGGTAATTGGATTTTGAAAAATGATCTCAATGCGGTTTTCAGCTCACTACATACAACCCCATGAAAAACACCAGTCCGTTCTCCTCTAGATGAATTTTCCTGAAATTTCTTGGTTTCACCCATTGGTGTGCTATCGCATCTCTCAATAAATATTAGATGATTCCCTAAGGTCATATTAAACCCAAGATCCATCGATGTATTGAACACAATCTTGAATTATATCCTCCAATATATGTATCATCTACTCTTAGTGTCTGTCTATATATTGATGGTACATTGTGCTCGACATTAGATGATTCCCTAAGGTCATATTAAACCCTTTCCAAAAATCATGGAATAATATGTGCATCTCTCTCTGATATAATTCTTAAGGGAACTCCATGATAGTATTAGTCTTCACAGATATAAAACATTCCTATATTTTCTACTAGGTCCATGGCCACCAAAACAGACACCCGAATTCATCACCCATATTTGTCTCTCTAGGATTCAGAAACCACAGAGGTATGACAGTCTCTAATAAACTATTCAACAAATGATTTAAGGACTATAACTCTTATAAAATTATAACACATCATCATAAAACAGTGAACACTCAAGTGTCAGTTTACCACTTTCTAGTTGTTTCTACATCACATTAAACACAGGGTTAAATTTTATACTAACCTTCCCCCAGCCTATATGAGATGATATGGTAACTAATGGATAAAATCAATTGATTCCTGGTCATTAGAATCATCCATCCTCCAATTAACGTACATGATAATAATGTGTTATTGTTCTTAAAAAGGCTTTTAACCAGGTTCCAAGGGGGGAGGGGGCAAGGGGAAGGGGGGTGTGCTGGGTTCTTTTGCAAGGGCCAGGGGCAGGGGGCAGGGTGTGTGTGCAGGGGGGGTGCAGTGGGTAGGGGGTAGGGGTGTGTGCAGTGTGCAGTGTGTAGTGGGCAGTGGGGGAGTGAAGGGGCCAGTGTTGTGCTATGGGGGAAGTGCAGGGGGCAGTGGGGGAGTGTAGGGGGCAGTGGGGGAGTGCAGGGGGCAGTGATGGGCTGTGGGGGAAGTGAAGTGGGAAGTGGGGGAGTGCAAGGGAAAGTGCTGAGTTGTGGGGGATGTGAAGTGGCCAGTGGGCAGTGGGGGAGTGCAGGGGGAAGTGCTGGGCTGTGGGGGAAGTGCAGTGGGGGAGGGAAGTGGGCAGTGGGGGAGTGTAGGGGGCAGTGCTGGGCTGTGGGGGAAGTGCAGTGGGGGAGTGCAGGGGATAGTGCTAGGGAAGGGGGCGGGGGGGGGGGGGCTGTTTTTTTTTATGGAATGGGGGGACATATAGCCACAGTTTAAAACCGTGGAAAAAGGCTTATATCCACGGTTTTAAACCGTGGCAATAGGCCTATAGCCACGGTTTAAAACTGTGGCAATATGTATTGACAGAATTCGAATTCTACCACGGTTTGAAAACCGTGGCTATAGGGTGTTTCCACAGTTCAAACCGTGGCTATAGGTTTTTCCCTATAGCCACGCCAATACCAGCCACGATTTATGAAGCTGTGGCTATAACCTATAGCCACGGTTTTGGGGCCTATAGCCACAGTTCCAAACCGTGTATATAGCCTTATTTTGTAGTAGTGACTAGTGCTGGGCATCAAAATTAAATAGGTGGGAACAATTTGGACCATAAATAAAAGATAAATAAATAAATAAATATAAAAAGAACTATAAAAATAAAAACTAATAGCAAAAAGAAAAATAAAACTGCACATACCTCCATGTGACCCTACGGGTCCCCACTGATCTTAAACCGATGTCGCACTACTACAACCTAATCCAAGTAAGAAACAACACCCCAAGCTAAAAACAAAGATAAAACTATATGAGTGAGTATTAAAACACAGTAAGCTATCCTGATAATCTATTCCCAATGCACTTACCTTAAAATAAAATAAACATAAATTTTCAATTTTGAACTAAAATATATAAAATCATGCTTTTCTATATGTCTACTAAAAAATAGAGTATAACTCATTTCCCTTAATCATTTCCAAAATCAAGTTCATTCTATTAGTAACCTATTAAAATTTTAGAAAGGGAATTGATGCTTCTCATTTTTGATGGCATGAAAGATTATAAAACACGTTGACTTTAAGTCATTTTCACAAGATTTTAGAAACCAACACATCACTTACAAGTAGACACTACATAATACGACACTACAATATTTACATAACATGGGAAATGAAAATATACCTACAAATACCACATTCATCACTATAAGAAACTAAGATCTAATAGACATAGGAGAAAATAGGAGATCAAGAACAATCTAGAACATACCAATACATGAGACCCCATCCTCAGTAACACGAAACATATGATAAAATCAAAAAAACCCAAACACCCAGCCACCCTAACTCATGATAGACCAAGGGGCCCAATCCAAAAGCAATAAACCCAAATATATCCACATACTATGGGCCACTGGTCAGTACATGAACTAAAAATGTGGAAAATTTTTTGAGATAATTTTATCAATAATATAGGTTCCCATGTCTCATGTATATAGCAGGGGTGAGCCAAATAATTCCAGGAAATCATCCAATCACAAGATATATATAATAATAATAATTCACAATACGCCTCACCTCAAGTCTCCCTAAGGACTAATCTCATGCCTAAAAAAAATAGAACACAAAGGGTTCCAACTGAGGAACCCTGATAATGGATCTTGAGGATTCCACAATGAGTAAATCCCATCCATTATTCGAGATAAGGTATGAGAACATCCAATATGGGTTTTCATAATAAACATTTTTCGTCATTTTCACAAAGTGGCCAAACAGGCCCTTAAACATTTTACAAAGATAGCCTTTACCAAAAATGAAATCCATCTTTCAAGAAGAGGTGTCAAACATACCATTTACATATTAATACATTTATATAACTCCTTTAAAATATTTCCATCTCACTTTCAAACCAAAACGATTTTATATTAAAATGCCAACTGGGCCATAATTCATCATCACATGTCAAACCAATTTCAAAAGATAAATACAAACTTCTTTTAACTTGAAAACATTTGAAACAATCTTTCAAGAAACCCCAAATAATAATTTCACATGCTACATAGTTATTAATAAACCCAAACCACACTTTACATACCATAATATACTCACAAAATTCAATTGGTCATTTTGTCGAACATTTGGTGTGCACTAATTTAGCAAAACAAGTCTAGCTATCAGAAAACAAGGCTTAAAACTACTATTTACATACCAAATATTTAGACCAAGAATCACATATCAATATTTATTAGTCATATAAGGTGTGAAAATAATGAAACTAATGATTCTTAAATTAAAAAGGCAAGTGCATGGGAAAACCTACCTCAAAGGATGGCCAAACAAAAGCTTTCTAACTCAAGAAGCAGCCTGCTCACATGCAAACACTTCCATATATATATATATATATATATATATATCCTTAAACTGATGCACGTGTTCTTTGTTCCATGAGGGAACACACATACAAAAGATATATATATTTATACATATCCATACCTAAGAATATGCTTGCACGCCTTTGAAACTGACCACAACTTCCTACAATAAATCCCCAAGATTCAAAAACACCATAAATCCCAAAAATAAAATTAATCCAAAAAAAGGAATCAAGATATGATTCAAAAAGAAATAAAACATTTAAGAAAAACAAGGCCAAGTCTTTTATCTCAAACACACACCCTTTTTAAATAAATTCACATAAACATAAACAAATAATTACTTAAAACACATTTTTTGACAAATTCTATCAACATGGAAACACCACAATAAACCAACTACATACTTCATGATGGCAATAATACTTTTTTAAAAATTATAAAAAAATATTAGGCACTATAATCAAACACATTTAGCATAGACATATATAGGCATAAACCAAGAATCGCCTCAAAACATATTTTTAACAAATCAAATCATCAACAAAACACCAAAATCATTTAAAAAAATATGTTAATGAGATGAAAAACAAGTTTAAAAATTAATTTAAAGAAAGCAAGTATCAACATAATGATTCAAAAAGGAAATACATGAATTCACCTAACTCAACGGTGTATTATTGTAATGAAATACTAAGAGGAGGAAGAGTACACCTTAGGGAATAATCCACACACCCTAAACATCGAAAAAATGCACAAACATGAACCCCAATGATTAGATTTTGTCCAAGATGAAGAAAACCCAAAAAAATAGGAATAAAAACGAACTGAAGAGAGAAGTTTCCATCAGAAAGAGGAGGCACAGAAGGAACAAGAAGGGTTGCACGCTAGGGTGGCTGGTCAGAAGAGGAACACATGCCAGGGAGGTCCAGCCAGAGAGGGGAATGTTCTGGGAGGTCCGTAGGGAAGGGGTAGGGCTGCACAATCTGAAGGAGGAAGGGAGGTGCTACCGGTGGAGGGAGGTGTGACTGAAAGGGAGCATTCTCTAGAGGGATAAGGGATATTGTTGATGTAAGGGGAGTGATTTAGGTGGTCGGGCGCAACATTTAGGGTGGGGGGGGGGGTCAGATCATGCCACACAGGGGGTAGAATTAGGGTTCCTAAAAAAGAAAAAAGAAAATAGTTATAATAATAATAATAATAAATATAATAATAATTATTATAATAATAAATAATCATCTTAATAATATTAATATTTCTGATAATATTAATACCCATTTTAATAATAATAATAACAAAAATAATAATGATAATAATAATAAAAACTTAATGATATTATTAATAATAATAATACTAAAAATAATAATAACTTATTGATGATAATAATAATAGTATTATTATTATTATTATTATTATTGTTACTAAAACATTCCTTAAATTTTGTTTTCATAAAATTTTTTATTTTAAATATTGGGCAACCACACGATCACCTAGGCCGACCACATGGTTACCGCTAACTGTGCGGTGCCTCTACATCGTCCCGAAACCCACCAAAATTATCAAACCTGGAAAATTTTAAACCAACGCTCAACCCGAACCTCTATGAAAAGACCCAAGAAAAATAAAAGGATAAAATGAAGGATTATCTAAGTTTGCGGTGTGAAAACTACTTTATTCACCAATAATTATATAAATATTATATTCACTAAATAGAAAAAAAATATTTATTAAATATTCCACCCACAATATATTCTCTCGAATAACTAGTATTGTAATAAATGCAACCACACATCCATGAATAATTATAAAACCAGAACTAAGAATAATATTTATTCAACTTGTTAATTAATAAAAATATATATTATTTAACAGTGATACTGGATACACTTAGTGTGTGACCCTCTAAGCCTCTTTCTCAGTGGCATTAAGTGAAGCAGCCTAAAGTCCAAGGTTAGCATCTAGAAACATGCCAAGGCACCCATAGATAAATAAGTTAATTATACAATGATATTTCACCTCATACTAACATTTACCATGTAATGTAATCCCTTTATCAAAATATATCAAATTGAACAAGTTTCATGCTAGTGCCATCAACCTATATGCTCGATATCTCTTTCTTTAACTTTTCAGAAATAGAACTTGCATATTGATCACCACATCCATGTATTTATTTAGGCTATATCATTTCCATCAAAGGGCATGCGATATAATATCCCATTAAATAAAATAAGGGATAAATCCTTTCTCTCATTATTCATTAATGAAATATTACTCATGACACACCCAACATATCCTACCTCACCATGAACATCTGTCATCATGATTTTTGTTAATAAATCTAAGTGTAGGACTCATAATACTCATTAATAATAATATTAAAGTCTAAAGACTAACACACACATCTGTAGATAGGAACATCCAATGACATATATATAAATTTGGATTTCTTACTGGCGTGTCTTGTTTTCATAATATCCTCCTGGACATTACCAAGGGCGTACACCAAGAGAAGGTTCCTCAAAGTCCTATGAGTATCCACCCATGATATCATGTATCATTTTTGTCCCTCAAATGATATCATATGAATATAGAACATATATTAAAGAATAATATCATAGCACTTTCGGGTTCTCATCACAGTAGGGATCCACTGTGACCTTTTAGTGCGACAGTTACTCTTAGGACATTATCACATTCAATGTCACACATAAGAACAATCATGATGTGATAAGGAATTTATTAATATTCAAAAACATGAATATAAGTTATCATAAAGTACAAAAGAAGTTGGTTCTATGACACCAAATCCAACAAACTCCCACTTGCACTAGAACCAATTGCTAAAAACCTTCAGTCCGCTAGCTCTCACATGATATTCATGCTTATTCTGAGATAAACCTTTAGTTAAGGGTTCCACCACATTCTCTTTCATGGGTACTATTCTCACTAAAACTTCACCCCTATGATATAAATCTCTCAAGAGGTGATACTTTTGGAGTATATTATTTGACCGTTGATGTGACCTTGGCTTTTTTTGTAAGAGCCACCGATAAAGTATTATCAAAATACAATCTGTTAGGGTATTTACTGTTAGTTACCTCATTAAGCTCCTAGAAAAAGTTACAAATATTGATGGATTCCTTGGATACATTAGAAGCCACTATATACTTAGATCCCACTGTAGAATCGGCTACAACTTGCTACATTGAACTCTTCCAGCTCACAAATCCTCCAGTGAGATAGAAAAAATATCTTGATTTGGACTTTAGATCATTATGATCTATTTGAAAACCAGCATCAACATACCCTTTAATGAAAAGATCCTCATATTCTCCATACACCAGGAATATATCCTTAGTTATTCTTAGATACTTAAGTATAATCTTAACAACAATCTAATGCTGTTCTCCTAGATATTCTTGATATATGCCTACCATGATAATGAATAGGAAACATCAAGTCTAGTACATAACATGGAATACATGATTGATCCTATTATTAAAGCGTATGGGATCTTACTCATTATATCTTTCTCTTGTTGTATATGGGGAAAAATTTTATTAGAAATATGTAAACCATGTGACACTGGAACCAATCCCATATTGTATTGTTCCATACTAAATCTATTTAGTATCTAGTCAATATATTTACTCTATCTTAGTCCAAGAATCCTCTTGGATCTATCACTAAGGATCTGGATCTATAGAATGTAGGCTGCTTTGCCTAAGTATTTCACAAAGAAATACATTTTTAACTAGTTATTAATATATTTTAATATTGGTATGTCGTTTCAAATAAGTAATATGTCATAAACATACACTACTAGGATAATGATGACATTACCATTAAAACGTTTTTAAAAAAATAGTTCACATTCATTCTTAATGAAACCAAATTATCTTATGGATTTATCGAATCAAATATTCCCTGATTTGGATTCTTTCTTCAATCCATAAATGGATATCTACAACTTGAAAACCCGTTTTGAATCACCTGGTGTCACAAACTCTTTTAGTTGTGTCATATAGACATCATCCTAATGGTTTCTATTAAGGAATGCAGTTTTGAAATCCATCTGCCAAATCTCATAGTCATGGTAAGCTATTATGGAAAGTATGATTCTTATGGATTTCAACATGGAAAATGGAGAAAAGGTTTCATTATAGTCAATACCTTGATGCTATTTAAAACCTTTATCCACTATCCTTGCTTTATAATTATTTACTTTACCTTCCATGTCTAGTTTTATCTTGAATAGCAATTTGCATCCAAAATATTTACATCTACTAGAACATCAACTAGAACCCATACTTCATTTTGATACATGGAATCTATCTCAGAATTCATAGCTTCTTACCATCTTGTAGCTTTTGATATCTCTACTGCCTCCTTGTAGGAGATAGGTTCATCATTTTCCAACAATAATGAGTCACCATCCTCAGTGACTAGAAAATCATATCTATCTAGTTTCGTTACATATATTACACTCATATGTAGTACTTGTGTTTTAGTAACTACTTCTTCCATGAAGACCTTTAGAACTTCTTCCTGTACCAACCCATGTGTATCTTGAGAATCAAATCCATTTAATTCAACCTTAATCCCACTATCATTTTTGACGATATGCCCCCTCTCAATAAAGAAAACTTGTTTGGTGATAATCACTTTCTTGTTTGAGGGGTTGTATAGATATTATCCATTTGTTTCCTTAGTATACCCTATAAAGATACACTTCATGCCCCAATGCGTTTTTTTCCTGATAAGGCCTTAATAAACACCTCACAACCCCATACACATGTATGTGATAAAATGGGTATCTTTACACTCCATATCTTGAAGGGAATTCCATTTGCCTCTTTATTTGGTACTCAGTTTAATGTTTATTCCACATTTTGTAATGCATATCCCCAAAAGGATAATGAAAGATCTACATAAACCATCATTTACCTTACCATGTTAAATAAGGTACAATTCCTTTATTCACTAACATCATTCCACTGTGGTGTATAAGTTTGAGTGAGTTGGGATAGAATCCCAAACTTTCATAAAAAGTTGATGAACTATTGGTTAAGATATTCACCACCTCAATCCGATTGAAACTTATTTATCTTCTTACCAAGATGATTATCTACTTCATTCTGGAATTCATTGAATTTATCAAAGGACTAGGACTTATACATCATTAAGTATATATATACATATATACTCAAGTCCTTAATAAAATTTAATAAATAATAATATACACCTCTAGATTTTACAAGAAATGGTCGACAAAAATCAGTGTGTACCAATCCTATAAGATTTTTGGTCCTTTCATCATGTCCAATAAATTATAGTTTTTTTATTTTTCCTTGTAAACAAGTATAATATATATCAAGTGGGTTTAGCTCAGATGAGTCTAAATAGCCATCTTGATAGAGCTCTGCCAAATTATTCTCATTTACATGACTGAGATGATAATGCCACAACTGGGTGTTATATGAGTCATGTGAACTTGATTCATTATCAATTGCCAAAACTTGTGTAACGCCCTGACCCCAGCTACCCAGAGTCGGTGCATTATTACATAACATTGTCATGATCACAAGAAAGATCAAATCCCGAAAGACCGATTGGTTTAGTAGCCTTGGAAACACTAGATATAATCATAAAGTTTTACATTACATTTCAAAGTGAAAAACTACTACAACAACAAAGTCTTCATATCCACACTATTAACCCCTCATAATATCCCTGCAAGTCATTCATAATTTACTTCTTCACTACCTGGGAAAAATAAAACATAGAAAAGGGGTGAGCTCAAATGCCCAGTAAGGATAACAATATAGCGGAACATTCAAAATAAGCATAAACATTTAAGGCAATGAATTACTAAAACAAAAGCCTTTTAAAATTGAACTTCAACATAGTATGGCAAAAGTAAAATGAAATAATTCCATTTACTTATTCACATGGATATTCTACTAATCGAATAATCACATGCAATATCAATAACCACTTTCATAATGTTGGAATGCATAATGCCAGACTATCATAACCACATAGCCAAGGCCTCGTGCCAAGACTACAAATAAGATTTTGTCAAGGCCTTGTGCCAAGGCACTAGTTTGTCTCATGAGACCTACCGATGCATCGAGGAGCTATAGCGGGCTCCACCCGTCACTTATTAAGTCCAATGCATTCCCATATGAAAAGGTTTAAACATAACATAAACATTCATATTAAAACTAGCATAAGAAATGTCAATAATTTCACCATAAACTATGAATGGTATAAAAATAGCACATCCATAGTCAAACATATCACAAAACCTTCAATACAATATAGAAGTTTTGTATCATAATAAATCAACTTCAAATAAGCGTAAAATCCGTCGAAGGATGTTGACATAGATGAAATCAAAACACTTTTTAGAGAAATATCTCTTTCTATTTTTGAAATCATTTAAGAGTCATATAAAATAAAACATTTTCTTGAAAATATTCTTTCAAGCTTTTAAGGGAAGCTTTGACGATTTTATAACGGCGAAAAATAACCGCACCCGCCGTATAAGTTAAAAAAACATTCTTATCTTAATTCTGTCGAAAAGGTTAAAAAGCACCTTGTTTGGAAAACGACGGAAAGATTCCCTTATAAACCTCTTATAAAAAGTCAAACAAGGGTATAAATGACTTTAACCCATATTCTTTTAAATATTAAAAATGTTTTGAAATACATTTTGAAGAAACATGGATGTGGATGATAACGAGATCCCAGTAGATTATTACGTATAAACAACCTCGGATAATGAAGAGATTGTGAAATAACCCTTACCTTGTACTTTTCCTTGGTTGGGGTAGGTTAAACTCCTGTATTATAGTGAAATAATTGTTACTAAATTATACAAGAATCATATACATTAATATGATATCATATATGATCTTTTAATATTGATTTGATAATAATATCTTAGTATTATCGCCGTTTCGGGTGTTAACTTACTCATTTTCTTTATATGTTTTGTTACATAAGTCATGTTTGTTGTATCTTATTCATATCCAGAATGATATCAAGTCCTTAAACATCATTTTTAAATCATTAAATGATAATTATACTTGAATGGATACGATGGAGAATGAATCTCATCGCGTTCGTGGAGACGGTAGTCCGTACGTACGCACGAACGCTACTTCCATTTAATTTTTATTTTAAAAGAATCGAATCCAAATGATACATAGGTATATTAATATTCCAGTATAATATAATATTTTATATATGTTACTTAAGTTCATTAACACCATCCTTTATACGTTCCATGTGTGGTATGAACGAGTCATATCATTTTAAGGGGGCGGTAGTCCGCACTTCCTCAAATGAAATTATCGTATGTATATACAACATGAAACGAATAATGGTATGAAATAAAATGGAATTACAGAAGCTTATATATAAAATATATATCATTAATATCATATTTAATTACAGTGCCATCATAATGGCCACCATGAGAGGCGGTAAGATGTATTTGAACAATCATCGTTTCGTGAGGCGTTAGTTTTCCATCCACAGAAACATTATGTTCATCATCCATTAGATGGAGTTGTGTGTATGTGTAGTTTTAATACTTCTTATAACAACATCCTAGTATATTGAGGATACTGGTGTTGTTACAAAAGAAGGGAAATAAAAAGAGTTTGGGGGTTGGAGAAGCAAAATAAATGAAAATAATTTAAGAGAAATCGTTACCTTTAATTTAGGTAACTCACTTTGGTTGGAACCAAAGGACTTCTTGAAATGCTTTCTGCCTAAGGGGAAGATTCAAGGAGGAGTAGAGGGATGTGGGGAGCTTAGTTGGGCAGAGTTTGGACGAGACAAGTGGCTTGAGAGGTGTGAGGAATGAGTAGAAGTGGTCTCCTTTTATAAGGGAGAGGAGGGGCTCTTTAGGAAAGAGTGAAAGTATTACTTTATAATATTATTATATTCGGTTTATAATGGTCCAAAAATCATTGAGGTCGAAGATAAGATGACTAATATTCTAAATAACATCAACCAATAAGAATTGGACAGGTTTTAGATAATATTTTAATCATTATAATATTATTTATTTCAATGATTTATTAATGAGGTAAACATTTCATCATTATTGTGTCATTAATAATTTAACTTATTTGATGTCTAAAAATTATAAATAAAATATCATCATGTAGGAAATATTTTTAGCTTTCTAATGAATATTTATAATCGAAAATCCAACATGTATAACCCTATGTAAAAATTGTTCTTCTAAAAGATGTAAGCTTATGCCATTTTTATTTTTATTTTAACTTTATTAATATAAAGTGTCCCTACCACATACAAGTGGCTCCAAGGGGTCCCCAAATTGACCCAAGGATGCTCATGGTCGGGTATGTGTCCACCAATAGGGTTAGGACACGTTTTAGGGTAATTTTGTATTATTATAATATTATTTTTTAACCCTTATTTACCGGATTTACCCTTAACCATGGTAAATAAAATATTTACCACAGTAATTATTCAAAATGTCTAAAAATAAAAGTTACCTATTTACACAATTTAAACATCCTGATTCCAAATATGGAATCCATTTTTCTAAAT
The DNA here is from genome assembly GCA_963277665.1 of Viscum album. Lineage (NCBI taxonomy): Eukaryota > Viridiplantae > Streptophyta > Magnoliopsida > Santalales > Viscaceae > Viscum > Viscum album. The sequence goes on from OY728146.1 coordinate 1,687,864,067, forward strand.
TCAAAACACATAAGTGGCAGAAATTAATTTAAAATTAATTCCCGCTGTCAAAACAAAAAGCGTGTTTTTAAGAGATAATAACTATCAAAAGATTGACACTTGTTTATGTTCGGTTTAATTGTAAAATTATGTCCAATGACCAAAATTATATTAAATGGTAAAAATATATTCTAAATATACTTTAAAACCACTCAAATTCATAATTTATCACTAGTAATTAATTTGATTAAAAAAGTTGTTTTTAATTAAAATTTAGTAATTTTCACTATTCATCAAAATATGAAAGTTATCCGAAATGTACCAAAATTTCACCTTAGGATAAATTCGATATTCCGAATCCAAAAATGAAGTCCATTTTAAAATATAAAATATATATAATTTCAAAAAGTAGGTATTACTATTCATAACGGCTAGTTTGATTGGTTACGGTGTGTTAGAACTTGGTGTTGCGTACAACACACGCTAGCGTACCGTGGAAGCTTGGGATGTTTCATTTTAAATTTTTGATGTCCCCATTTAGTCAAAAAGTTTAAAATATAGTATCTAAAAAGGGTTCACTATTAAAATTTGGTAAAAGTGAAATACTGAAAATGAATTTGTTCTTACATTATGTCTAAGAAACTCATAATATGGATTCTAAAATTATAAGGATTATATAAAGTTTAAAATTTAGTTAACACTATTCATAACCTCTTTTGAACAGCTTGTTTGGTAAGTCATGGTGTGATTGAACTTGGTGTTGCGTGTAGTGAAAGTTATTGAATTATTTTGAAGAAATAACACACTATAAAATCTTGGGGTGTTACATTCTCCCCTCCTTCAATAAATTGCGTCCTCGCAATTTGAAATTGTTCTTCGAAAATTAAAGGTTGAAAATAGAAAATATCTTTGTGGGAAAACCCACATCGAAAATTGGGTTACTAAAATTTAATCTTAATATGTGGAAAAGTGAAATGAAAGGATCACCACCAAATTATGATCTTTATTAGGAGAATATTGGTGGCAATTAGAGACATATAATTGGAGGAAAAACGTAAATATTTATAGGTAGTGATTGAGGTCATCAATCACAAACAAGTATAAAATTGAGGTCCTTAAATTCATCAATCTATGATGATTTGATATACCATCGGTTCAACAAAACATAGGGTATTAGGATAACACATTTTTGACGTTTCAAAATATCTTAGTTGAAATCCCACATCGAAAAATGAATTAATGAGGCCTCTATTTAAAATAAAGAGTCGAAAGTATGAAGATTACCGAAAATAACACATACTAGGGTTCCATGTAGGAAAATACGGATATGGAAGAAAAATCTAACCATCAATTATCTGATGGAGAGTGGTAGAGAACATGGCTATGAAAAGGCCAACAATCCAAAGCCATAAATTAGTGATAATTTAAGGTACCATCTAGGAAAACATTTTTGTTCTAATTTGCTTTTCTTAATATTGAGGAATTTTTTATGAGATTGGATAAGATCATATGGAGATATACTTACTTTATAATTAGAGTTTTATCCATTAATAAATTTCTACCACAAACTCATCTTTCACTCTAAGAGATAATATAATGTAAAAAAAATTCTATTTACACTATTCGTATAGGGTTCCAAAATAAACGAATTTATAATTCATCTAAAAGATCTTTTAATAAAAACTACATTATTTAATCCAAGACATCTCGTGGGCCAGTGGTAGGTGATACACCCTTGTCGCCCTTCGGTTGCGGGTTCAAGTCTCGCAGCCTTGCCGAACGCGACGGGTTGCCGCCCGACCTCCGGGTTGTCCTTTTATGGTAATCCAAAATAATCCAAACTAGAACTATCCAAAATACTTCTATCCAAACTCACAGTCCAACATTTATAAGGAAGGTAAACATAATATAGATCCTTTTTACCCCGTAAAAGCATATGAATACCTTCATCATGTATTCTTTTAAAACACTGAAACATCCTAAATTACCATAATACTTACTGGTTACATTCATGCTCCCTTATTCCATATAGAATGCTGGATATACTTCATCAATCCAAAAATGTTTTAAACCCCAATAATGATGGAATATACAAATCATTAATCAGCTTCAAGGTAGTCAAGAATATCCAATATAATTTATCCAAATCAATCATGTATTATTCTAAAATCACTACCTCGGTATCAGAACCATATTATGGTTTATCTTTCTCTCAACCATATATTTTCTAAAAATTTATCCTGCTATTGAGTCACATTTCTTTGTTCCACACAATCTCAAGTCCTTAATGAAATAGTACTGCAGTACAATCCTTATATACTCCATAATTATTATAACAAGTACATTGTTGATACAACACTCAATTGACATAATCAACATAAGAACTCTAATCATTCCTCTTCATCTGTGGTAGTATCATAACTTGATTATTATCCAATAGCATCATTTGCGGCATAGTCTGATGACTAGGACATAGGTTCGCGTAGTGTCCAAACTCCTTTCAAATGAAGCATTGTACATTTGAAACCATTTTCTTACCCTTGCAGTCAAGTACTTTGTGCCCTTTTCCTCCACACTTATAACAAACTCCCATTCCTTTCAGGCAAGTTCCAGGGTGTTTCTTTCCACAGTTACCACATATGGGAAAATTCTTCTTTTCCCTCTTCCCTTTATCTATCTTTCTCTCTTCCATCCTTTTCTTCTCTTGCTTCCCTTCAAAGCCATAGGACTCAGTAAACTCTTTACTTATCTTATCAACACATGATATTATTTCTTCATATGATGATAATACATGGGAGACTATTTCTCTTATAAATTATAGCTTAAGACCATGAAAGATATGATCCTTCCTTCTCTTTGGATCATGTGCATTTCTGGAGTTCTCATTCCTTCTACTGGGCGCTATTTCTAAACAATGGCATACACTAGATCAGTTTATGAATCAAAATACATAATCCCATACTTATAAAACACTTAACATAAATTGAACTATTTATGGATATAATCCATAATCATAAAAATTTCTCCTTTGAGGATGTATATACTCATAAACCCTTCATAATGATTTGTAAAGAAAATGAGAGTTATCCTAAGCATATCCCCCAGGAGTGTCGTAACCAAGAGTGCAGCAAGGCCCGTTGTCGTGCACCAGTTCCCGTTCGAGTCTAGCTCAAAGCGGTGTTTTCGGGTTTTACCCCTAGGTACATCTGTGCCAGAGCCGCCTCTACCTGCTCGTATCCAGACAGGGATGTATTGCTCGGAAAACTCACAAAATCTCTACAATACCAAAATTCTAGGAAGTTCTTCTATACTAATCCTCAAAGTTCATCTTAGTTCTACGTGCTCTAATCAGAGTTTATCTAAATCTAGCTTCCAAGGTTTGTACTAAACTTCCTCTGATACCAACTGTAATGCCCCGACCCCAGCAACCCAGAGTCGGTGCATTATTACATAACATTGGCATGATCACAAGAAAGATCAAATCCCGAAAGACCGATTGGTTTAGTAGCCTTGGAAACACTAGATATAATCATAAAGTTTTACATTACATTTCAAAGTGAAAAACTACTACAACAACAAAGTCTTCATATCCACACTATTAACCCCTCATAATATCCCTGCAAGTCATTCATAATTTACTTCTTCACTACCTGGGAAAAATAAAACATAGAAAAGGGGTGAGCTCAAATGCCCAGTAAGGATAACAATATAGCGGAACATTCAAAATAAGCATAAACATTTAAGGCAATGAATTACTAAAACAAAAGCCTTTTAAAATTGAACTTCAACATAGTATGAAAAAAGTAAAATGAAATAATGCCATTTACTTATTCACATGGATATTCTACTAATCGAATAATCACATGCAATATCAATAACCACTTTCATAATGTTGGAATGCATAATGCCAGACTATCATAACCACATAGCCAAGGCCTCGTGCCAAGACTACAAATAAGATTTTGTCAAGGCCTTGTGCCAAGACACTAGTTTGTCTCACGAGACCTACCGATGCATCGAGGAGCTATAGCGGGCTCCACCCGTCACTTATTAAGTCCAATGCATTCTCATATGAAAAGGTTTAAACATAACATAAACATTCGTATTAAAACTAGCATATGAAATGTCAATAATTTCACCACAAACTATGAATGGTATAAAAATAGCACATCCACAGTCAAACATATCACAAAACCTTCAATACAATATAGAAGTTTTGTATCATAATAAATCAACTTCAAATAAGCGTAAAATCCGTCGAAGGATGTTGACATAGATGAAATCAAAACACTTTTTAGAGAAATATCTCTTTCTATTTTTGAAATCATTTAAGAGTCATATAAAATAAAACATTTTCTTGAAAATATTCTTTCAATATTTTAAGGGAATCTTTGACGATTTTATAACGGTGAAAAATAACTGCACCCGCCGTATAAGTTAAAAAAACATTCTTATCTTAATTCTGTCGAAAAGGTTAAAAAGCACCTTGTTTGGAAAACGACGGAATGATTCCCTTATAAACCTCTTATAAAAAGTCAAAAAAGGGTATAAATGACTTTAACCCATATTCTTTTAAATATTAAAAATGTTTTGAAATACATTTTGAAGAAACATGGATGTGGATGATAACGAGATCCCAGTAGATTATTACGTATAAACAACCTCGGATAATGAAGAGATTGTGAAATAACCCTTACCTTGTACTTTTCCTTTGTTGGGGTAGGTTAACCTCCTGTATAATAGTGAAATAATTGTTACTAAATTATACAAGAATCATATACATTAATATGATATCATATATGATCTTTTAATATTGATTTGATAATAATATCTTAGTATTATCGCCGTTTCGGGTGTTAACTTACTCATTTTCTTTATATGTTTTGTTACATAAGTCATGTTTGTTGTATCTTATTCATATCCAGAATGATATCAAGTCCTTAAACATCATTTTTAAATCATTAAATGATAATTATACTTGAATGGATACGATGGAGAATGAATCTCATCGCGTTCGTGGAGACGGTAGTCCGTACGTACGCACGAACGCTACTTCCATTTAATTTTTATTTTAAAAGAATCGAATCCAAATGATACATAGGTATATTACTATTCCAGTATAATATAATATTTTATATATGTTACTTAAGTTCATTAACACCATCCTTTATACATTCCATGTGTGGTATGAACGAGTCATATCATTTTAAGGGGGCGGTAGTCCGCACTTCCTCAAATGAAATTATCGTATGTATATACAACATGAAACGAATAATGGTATGAAATAAAATGGAATTACAGAAGCTTATATATAAAATATATATCATTAATATCATATTTAATTACAGTGCCATCATAATGGCCACCATGAGAGGCGGTAAGATGTATTTGAACAATCATCGTTTCGTGAGGCGTTAGTTTTCCATCCACATAAACATTATGTTCATCATCCATTAGATGAAGTTGTGTGTATGTGTAGTTTGAATACTTCTTATAACAACATCCTAGTATATTGAGGATACTGGTGTTGTTACAAAAGAAGGGAAATAAAAAGATTTTGGGGGTTGGAGAAGCAAAATAAATGAAAATAATTTAAGAGAAATCGTTACCTTTAATTTAGGTAACTCACTTTGGTTGGAACCAAAGGACTTCTTGAAATGCTTTCTGCCTAAGGCGAAGCTTCAAGGAGGAGGAGAGGGATTTGGGGAGCTTAGTTGGGCAGAGTTTGGACGAGCCAAGTGGCTTGAGAGGTGTGAGGAATGAGTAGAAGTGGTCTCCTTTTATAAGGGAGAGGAGGGGCTCTTTAGGAAAGAGTGAAAGTATTACTTTATAATATAATTATATTCGGTTTATAATGGTCCAAAAATCATTGAGGTCGAAGATAAGATGACTCATATTCTAAATAACATCAACCAATAATAATTGGACAGGTTTTAGATAATATTTTAATCATTATAATATTATTTATTTCAATGATTTATTAATGAGGTAAACATTGCATCATTATTGTGTCATTAATAATTTAACTTATTTGATGTCTAAAAATTATAAATAAAATATCATCATGTAGTAAATCTTTTTATCTTTCTAATGAATATTTATAATCGAAAATCCAACATGTATAACCCTATGTACAAATTGTTCTTCTAAAAGATGTAAGCTTATGCCATTTTTATTTTTATTTTAACTTTATTAATATAAAGTGTCCCTACCACATACAAGTGGCTCCAAGGGGTCCCCAAATTGACCCAAGGATGCTCATGGTCGTGTATGTGTCCACCAATAAGGTTAGGACACGTTTTAGGGTAATTTTGTATTATTATAATATTATTTTTTAACCCTTATTTACCGGATTTACCCTTAACCATGGTAAATAAAATATTTACCACAGTAATTATTCAAAATGTCTAAAAATAAAAGTTACCTATTTACAAAATTTGAACATCCTGATTCCAAATATGGAATCCATTTTTCTAAATTCAAAACACAGAAGTGACAGAAATTAATTTAAAATTAATTCCCGCTGTCAAAACAAAAAGCGTGTTTTTAAGAGATAATAACTATCAAAAGATTGACACTTGTTTATGTTCGGTTTAACTGTAAAATTATGTCCAATGACCAAAATTATATTAAATGGTAAAAATATATTCTAAATATACTTTAAAACCACTCAAATTCATAATTTATCACTAGTAATTAATTTGATTAAAAAAGTTGTTTTTAATTAAAATTTAGTAATTTTCACTATTCATCAAAATATGAAAGTTATCCGAAATGTACCAAAATTTCACCTTAGGCTAAATTCGATATTCCAAATCCAAAAATGAAGTCCATTTTAAAATATAAAATATATATAATTTCAAAAAGTAGGTATTACTATTCATAACGGCTAGTTTGATTGGTTACGGTGTGTTAGAACTTGGTGTTGCGTACAACACACGCTAGCGTACCGTGGAAGCTTGGGATGTTTCATTTTAAATTTTTGATGTCCCCATTTAGTCAAAAAGTTTAAAATACAGTATCTAAAAAGGGTTCACTATTAAAATTTGGTAAAAGTGAAATACTGAAAATGAATTTGTTCTTACATTATGTCTAAGAAACTCATAATATGGATTCTAAAATTATAAGGATTATATAAAGTTTAAAATTTAGTTAACACTATTCATAACCTCTTTTGAACAGCTTGTTTGGTAAGTCATGGTTTGATTGAACTTGGTGTTGCGTGTAGTGAAAGTTATTGAATTATTTTGAAGAAATAACACACTATAAAATCTTGGGGTGTTACAACTTGGTTTTCCGTAATTTAATACATAAAGACCATTATTTAAATGTTCCATAACATAATATATGTTACCTTTATAAAAGAAAAAACTTTTATTTACAAATTTGAAAATAAACCCATATGTATCTAAACTTGATACAAAAATTATGTTTTAGGTAATAATATGTACAAAATAAAAATATCTTAAAACCAAAATAATTCATGTTGGCAATGAAATGTGGTAGTCACCAATAAAAAGAGTAGCCAACCTCGAACCATTGGAAACTCACAGATCCACCTCTCCTTAATAAATCTTCCAGAATATACTTAGATCCTAAATTTGGATAAAGATGCGAGCACCAAAAGATGTATCTAATACCCAATGTGTATATATGGAAAGATTTCACTCGATAACAAATGAACCTTTAACTTCCCCTTTATTTTGAGTGTTTTTCCTCTTCTAGTGGCCTAGCATGGCACATGAAAAACATACTGTCTTCTTTTCCTTTCCATTCCTATGGATATTATTCTTCTTGGTAGGATGGTGCTCAAGATATTTATAATATTTATAATTCTTGTCCCCCTTTTCCTTGTTCTTACTTTTATTATTCACCATAAAAACTATGGGTTTTCCGTGCCCCATGTCTTTATCCACTGGGAAAATCAAGTTCAAAAAATATGATAGATTATTCTACTTATCAATCATATTATAATTCATAGTAAATATAGAGAAGGTCTTGGGTAGTGATGAAAGTATGAGATCTATACTCAAATCATCTGGGAATTTAATCCCTAATATGTCCAGGCATTCAATGTAGCCACTAAGCTTGACTACATGAGAACCAACTGGCACAGACTCTCCAAGATTTGTTGTGAAAAAATCATTGGATATCTCATACCTCTCTTGTATCACCTTTTCTTGATATATATCCCAGAGGTGTGACATCATGCTATAGGAATTCATATCCTTATGTTGCTTCAACAGATCATTGGACATGGACGATATCATAAATCACTAAATATCTGTAGCATCATTCAGATGTTTCTCATAGAGAGATAACTCTTCATGAATTGCCTCATTTCGAGGAACAACTAGTAAAGGTTCTTCTATTACATATAATTTCTTTTCATGATGAATAATGATATATAAACACCTCTACCATTCTTGGAAATTCTTGCCGGTGAGAAGGATTTCCTTCCCGAGTATAAACCACAACGATATGTTTGATGTCATATTTAATGTTTTTTCTACAAATAATATAAGAATAGATTTAGTAATTTATTTAATAAATTTAGAAAAATAAATAAATATTATATTTATTAGTCTCCCACTATTTTATCAAAACCCAATAGCCCTCACCATTGGCTTCATAATATCCTGTTTCTTATACATTCTAGCGGCAAGGATCCATATTTCCCTTCTCATTACCCCAAATTTGGTTGTTCAAGAAACTTGAAAGGTTTTAGGTAGGAATTCAAAATGAAAAATGCATTAACTCATAGTTTCTTGATCTGTTGAGTGGACCCTGCAATCATGAAATCATTTAATTAGATTTACTCAACCTTTTCCTCTCAGTTACACCAAGTCCTACTTTGGCAGTCAACCCCTGATGTGAACCAAGTCTAGTCAACCCAAAACATCATGTTAGGATTCCACGATAATTAAAACCACCACAACATTGGCTGGTCAATCACTTTGAACTATGGTTCGATTCTAACCGAAGTAATGGAAGACTATACCAACTTAATATTTTGTTGAGGGATTTTATCCTTTATGCATAAATTTTTAATTATTATCTTTATCACATGCTTGTTAATGTTAAGTGAAATTACTTATGTGATTAACCATTTCTTTAGATAATATTTATGCATAAGCCAGTTTATTTTAGTTTTATCTTCCATGCTTGTTAATTCATTAATTATGTGATTGAAAAAAAACATCCATAATGAATAACCATGAAACTAAAGGAAATAAAATAAAGGGTATGTTCATGATCTTGTTATAATGGTTATTTTATCTAGTGGTTGATAAACTAACCGCGGACCAAGGGGAGAAAAACCTTGAACCAATCTGAGTTTCATATTTACAGCTTTCCACATGTCCACCTTTGTATCTTTCTTGGATTATTTTCTCCTCAACTCCAAACTTGAACTGCCTCCACTAGCTTGGAAGCTCAATCTATTATATATACTTTTACTCACATACAGATGAGGGGTAAAAGGGGGTTTACATAAAAGAAACCATGGGCATGCAGGACCATATTAATGAGGTGAGAAGGCACGTATGATAAAAATTTAATTTAATAATAAATTAAAATGAAATTAATCACATAAAAAGTTTTATTCTATCTCATGATCATCCAATAACATTCAATGAATTATGCATTTAATAAAACTAGCATTCAGTTCTTAATCATTATTATTTAATATAAATCTCACTCGAATCAATTAATTATTATCTTTAATTAATCAATTCATTTTTATCTTAATACTTATCTAAATTTCAATGAGATTCTCATCCTATACAATTTTAAACAAATTAAATAAATTCATTTAAAATTAACTATGTAGATAACTTGTTCCTTGGAGGAAACACAATGAATAACAGTCTGATTCTTCCCAATATGTATTATAATCGTATACAGTTTTACTCTTGTGACATATAGCATACATGTCTTATTACATACTTTCATGATGTGTACTTCACAGATGATTACACAAATTACACGATTTTTCATCCATGTTTTATGCTTTAATTAACGTAGAGTAACAAATTGTAATACGACTCATACATGATATGCAGATGAAAACATTACATCGATATTAATTAAACATTTAAAAATTTATGTTTATTAAAACCAATCACATGGTGTGTCCTATCTTTACAACCACACACAAGTACATGTATCATGGTTTACATAATAAAATAAATAAATTTTAAATCTGCATAATCTAGTAAAAGTACATGGTGTGTAGATTCAATCTAAATGGTGTGTACACCCTTCACCATCTATCTGAAGTACACATACAGGGACTCGACATGTGAGGCGTACTTTTGAAATCTTGGAGTACACGACATGTATCATGGGATACAAACTGTGTTGACTCTGTGTTGCATGGTCACCGGTTTTGTAGGTCGTGTATTGAATACATGGACCAACCCTGACCTGAAGGGACTACATTCCATGTTCAGTGGGACACACAATTTGTAGTACAGATGACCATGTTCCAGTTAATCCTGGTCAACATGCAGTGCATTAATGGTGTAATTAATTCCCTAATTAATGAAAAATCTCGAGTTGATATCCGAATCAATCTTGATGAATTGAACATGACTACACAACGTGTAATGATTATTACACAATGTGTAGTCTTGTTTTGTATGACCATGATCCTTGGTACCTTTGGATGAGATCCTCGATTTTATTTTAATCATAAAATTAATCATTTCTATTAGATCTGTGAGAAATGATTGAGGAAGAAATATATCTTGTAATTATAATTTATATAATGATTAAACTTGAATTAAAAAACTAAATTATGAATAAGTAAATCACCAACAAAACTAAATAATAATAAACAATGATATTCACCACTAGGACACCACTTGTATTTTCCAGGTAAAGTGAAAGCACAAGAGGGATGGTTCCCAAATTTACCTTTTTCCATTATCAATGATTAATCTAAGATCAAGAAATGATGAACTCCATGATAAATATATTTGAATCCAAGAACTAGAAAGAGTTATTAACCTGAAACCAAGAGAGAGGAGATCAATATATGTTGTTTATAATTAATTTAATTAAATAATAATTACCTCCAAGGATATTATTTCTTCATTGATGTGTCTGGTAAAATATATGTAGTGTTGCACCATTATGTTATAGAATCCAAGCATAGGATTCTTCTAGAAGTGATCTATACATGCTCCAAAAATCTCCAGATGTCTTTGAAGGAGTCTCTGTGGGCTAGAATAGAATATCATTGTGCTTGTGATGTCCGCCTTCAATTACCATGAGAACCACTTCCAATGAGTTCTCTTTGATCCAGTGGAGGAGGATATCTCTCGTTCTTGAGAGCATCCTTGGAGATGGATGAACTCTCTAGGCTTGAGAGCTTTTCTCCAATCTATTGCGCACAATGATTTTATTGGAAAGGGTGTGAGAAAATAATCATAATTGTCTATTTATATCACTAGGGTTAAAATAGCATAATTGCATAAGTGACCTTATTTATTTTATTAATTCTAGTGAAACCCCATGTTAAATAATAATAGTATTATTATTATTTCTTAACACGCACCTAAATTGCGAATTATAATAAAATATTATTTAATAAAATAATATTCAACATTATTATTTCTCACTGGACCCTTGAACTCGGTCTTCCAATCCTCTACTATATTTATTAGACCTTGAATAATGTCTATTTATTTATTAAATAAATATCACTACATTATTATTCAATAAATATATAAATATTATATTCACTAAATAGTAAATAAATATTTATTAAATATTCCACCCACAATATATTCTCTTAAATAACTAGTTTTGGAATAAATACAATCAAGAATCCATGGATAATTATTAAACCACAATCGGGAATAATCTTTATTCAACTTGTTAAATAATAAACAATATATATTATTTAACTGAGATATTGGATACACTTAGAGTGTGACCCTCTAGGCCTCTTTCTTAGCAGCATTAGGCAGAGTAGCCTAAAGTACAAGGTTAGCATCTAACAACATTCAATGACACCCATGGAGAAAAAATTTAATTCCATAATGAAATGTCACCTCATAAAAACTTTTATCATGTAATGAAATCCCTGTATCACAATATCTCAAATCGAGTAGGTTGCATGCCGGTGCCATAAACCTATATGATTCATATCTCTTTCTTTGACTTTTCGGAAATAGAACTTTCATATTGATCACCATGGCCATGGATTTATTTAGCCTATATCATTTCCATCAAAGGGCCTATGATATTATCTTCCGTTAAAGAATAGAAGGGACAAGTCCTTTCTCTCATTATTCATTAATGCAATATTACTCGTGATGTACCCAACGTATCGTACCTCACCGTGAACATCTGTCATCACAGTTTTCATCAATACATCTAAGTGCACAACTCGTAATAACCATTAATAATAATCTTAAAGTCTAAGGACCAATACAAACATCTTTAGATAGTAATATCTAATGACATATATAAATGTGTATTTCCTACTAGCAGGTCTTGTTCTCATAATATCCTTATGGACATTACCAAGGGCATACACCATGAGAAGGTGACTCAAAGTCCTATGAGTCTCCACCCCTAATAGACTGTATCATTTTTCTCCCTCAAATGATATCATCCAGCTATAGATCATATATTCAAGAATAGTGTCATAGAACTTCCAGATTATTAGGATAAAAGGGATCCTCTTTGACCTTTTAGTTCAATAGTTACTCTTAGGACATTATCACATTTAATTCCATATAGAAGAACAATAATGATGTGATAAGAAATGTATTAATATTAAAAACCATGAATATAAGTTATAAAAAGTAAAAAATAAGTTGGTTCTAGGGAACCAACTCCAACAGGAGGGCCCTTCTTCTTAGATTAGTCATAAGGTAGAAGATCACAATGATTTCAGCTAATCGACTAGTGAGCCGTGAGATCAATCCATGGGGTGCAGGGATTTCTTGACTGGTTGAAAACAAAATCATTTCTTTTAACCCATATGTTCCATTCCTAAGTGCACATAAATATCAGGTTATTCACAAAAATGTGCAAATACCATTTGAAAATAAGATCCAAAAATATGGAGGCCATGTCCAAATGAGAATCAATGTGAGGGTTGTGGGTGTTCTAGACAGACCTTGCCCTAGGGAAGCTAATGATAGAATGTAGAGAATATTACCTTGCATATTTTCAGATAGGATTGATTGGGTAATCCACTGTATGGAAAGAGTTGACGAACTCCATGGTTGGGAGAATCCTAGTTCAAGATTACTACAAAAAAATCACACCTTAGGAGGGATAGAGAGGTGCCAGATTGATCTCTAAATGAAAAAAGCCTCCACAAAAGATATTCAATGCACAAAATAGTAGAATAATTTCACCAAATAAATTAATGATCCATCCTTACTATAGGAGAGTCAGTCAGGCCCTATGTCACATAAAAAGGGTATGCTTTTGATGATTCCCTTATATCTATCATTGAACAAGGAGAGAAGTATCTCAGAGCACCATTTGTGATCGAATTCATTAAGTAGGGAATTAATTGTAGAATTTTTGAGTCCATAAGGTGTAGGGGATGTCAGGTCCTTATAAATCTTAAATGTGATTCCATCACTAATTCTCCAGTATATCCCACAAGTATGGAGGTCATTCTCACCAAAAAGGCTTCACCAAAAGAAGTTGGGGTGAGGGCCAAGGGAGGCACCACAAAAGTATGCATGGGGGAAGTATTTAGCATGGATGAATTTAGCACAAAGGGAATCAGGATGTTGGATGAATCACTAGCCTTGCTTAGAAAGGATCACGTTATTAAAGAGGCGTAGTTTTTGAAATCCCATTCCTCCATGCACTTTTGGCCTACAAAGTTTGACCCATGCAATCCAGTGCACCTAATTTTTCCTATTTTTGGTAACCCACCATAAATTAGCAAGGTGTGAGTTAAGATGATCAATAAAGGTGCCCAAAAGTTTAAATAGAGACATAAATTAAGAGGGGATAGACTAGGTGAAAACTTTGATGAGAATCTCTTTCCCTTACTCGGGAACCTTTTTGAAGGTCCATTCATGAATTTTTTTCTCAATTATGTGAAAGATATTGGAGAAAACTTATTTTTTTGAATTACCCAAGATCATGGGGATCCCAAGATACTTTTGATGCTTCTTAAACCATCTGAATACTGGAAGACCATTGGAGGTCATCTTTTTTGCAAGAGGGCACACTAGAACTGAATGAAATTTTTGACTTGGAAAGGCTGACAAACTGTCTCAAGGAATTATCATAGAGGAATATGAGTAGGTAGTTGTGTTTTCATTCTTATACAGTGGCTATAGATAATATAATTTAATCATTGGAAAACAAGAAGAGGGAGATGGGGGGTCCCCTATAAAAATCCTTCACGCCATGAATAAGATTAATGCTTGTTGTTGTTGAAATAAGGTTGTAAAATACATCAGCAACAAGAATAAAAAGGAAGGGGAAAGAGGGTCACCCTAATGAAACCCCCTACAGGGGGAGAATACTTGTGTAATTCTTCCCTTAATACATATTTTTAGGAGATATAAGAAACACATAGCATGATCACATCTGTCCATTTAGAGAAGAATCCCATTTGACATATCACAAAGCGGAGGAAGGGACATTCCACTATATCAAAAGCTTTTTTCATATCTAGTTTCTAGACCATGAATCTTCATTTGAATGCAGAGTGTGTTTTCATGGAGTGGAATTTTTCATGAAAAATGATTTCATTATATGAAATAAGTCTTCCAGGGAAAAATCACTTTGGTTCTCAGAGAAAAAGGAGGGTACCCAAGTGTGAAAATGGTTGAACAGGATTTTAGAGAAATATTATAAGTGGCATTGTAGAGGATTATTGGTCTGAATTTAGAGACAAGGGAGGATTTCTTGACTTTTGGAATAAGGGATATGAGGGTATCATTGATGGTGGAGAAATAAGATTTTCCATTCCAAAGATCTCTTATCAGGCTCGAGAAATTTGTTCCCACTATATGCCTGTATTTTTTGAAGAAGAGGGAATGGAAGCTTTCAGGGCCTGATGCTTTGGTGGAGTTAATTTCCATGAGGGATTGGAGAATTTACTCATCTAAAATATCAACACCAAGTTTTTGGTTAATAAAATCTGTAACTACTATTTTAATATAAGAAGCAAACTCTGCCAGAATAGAGGATTCTCCATCTGAAAAGAGATCTAGGTAGAAATACAGGATAGGCCCATCAATCTAGTTCTTAGTCAAAATGATTCTACCATAAGGTGTATAAAGACTTGAAATGTGGCTACTGCATCATCTTTTATAAGGTTTATAATGGAAATAATTCCTATTTAGATCTCCCTCTTTAACGTGTGTATATCGTGTTTGCATAATCCAGTAGCTCTCCTTAATTATGAGGGTTTCATTTAAGTCGGATTATAGGAAGGTGATTATAGAGAGTGCAGTTCTAGAAGGAGGAGTGGAGTAGAGCTGAACAAGTATTTTTTCAATTGCATCATATTTTCCATTTCGGATGGATAAACCTGCTACTACTCCACTTTTTGAATTTAGATGAAACCTGTTAGATATTAATGTTAACGTCAGAGGCAACCGTATTACATATTTCTTTGATGATTCCTTTAAAATATATTTCTTTGGTCCAAAAACTTTTGAAAATGAAAGGTATAACTCATCTCAACCCCTGTAGGTTAGGGGTTAGGTTGATGTGGATCAAAGAGTGGTACGACATCGCAAAAGGAAGATGCAAAACTTGGAAGAAGTTGAAGATGCATAGTCATTCGATTGACACCAGGAATATATCCAGATGATCCCCTATACGATTAGTTTACATGTTCTCACAAAACCAAATAAAGGGGGAACTAGTGTGCCCAAGGCCAGACAAACCCATTTTTTGAGTCACCTATAAGAACTCTCTCGTGGAACCAGTGGGTCTCAGGGCCCCTCCATTATTTTCATCATGATAAATGATCTCGTTGAAGTCCCTGCCAACTAGGAGTGGGATAGGAATTCCATTCCTAATACAGTGTAGAAGACCCCAAGATTTCAGTTTTCCTCTTTATGAGGGCTAGTTGTAGAAGCCCATAGATACTCAAATAGGTTAATCTAGGTGGTGGATAGAGGAAGCGATGTGATTTTGAGTGAAGATTTTGATCTTGATATCAATTTCATACTTCTAAATAATGTATAGGCTACCAAAATGGCCATTCCATGCAACTGGGAAGCATCCCTGAAATCAAACCTTTTAAGAAACAATGGACATGTCCTTGTTTTCCAGAATGGTTTTGGATAGGAAAACTACAACGTCTCAAAATATTCTATGTATTAATTTTGGATATTATATGGATTTATTTCGAGAGTAGGCGCTAAGATGGTGTGAAATTCTGAGGCCCGATGTGCCCAGAAAAAATGATTGAAAAATATTAAAATATTCAATAGCACACACACATGGTGTTCATGAAAAATATGAATAAATACCAAAAGGGTTCCCATATCAGAAATCCAAGGCACCATTGAATTCAGAACAATGAATTTACCCGAGGTGCAACTTAACTTTTGTCAGCACATATCATCTATATAAAAAGTGACCAAGGACGTAATCCTAAATAAAATAATTAAATGAAATTATTTTATTTTTAAATCATAATAACACATGAATGGAGACTTAGATTGGAAATCTAAGACCACCTTTGAGTTTATAATGCTGTGTTTTACCTAGGTGTGACATAACATTGGTCGGTGGGGGAATTTGTGAAAACATTTTTGGGGCCGTGAAATAGATAAAATAAATTAATAGAAAAATTTATTTTATTTTTCTTCATCACATCGACCTATTTCCTCTATAATTTTATGGCTAAGTCAATTGTCTCAGGGTTGGCCACTAAACCCTGGGGGCCTAAACACCATTGGAGGAGAACATTCTTGGTGGATGAAAAGAGATTAGGATTAGATCGTGGATCATCATGCCAATGGAGTTGGAGGATCTTGTCAACGACGATAACACAACCTTTCCTCATCAACGATCAATTCAAACTCTAGGTAGGGCATGTGTTCAAATTGTTTGATTCCCCATTATTAATTTCTGTGATGATCGCAAATAAATCGATGAATGGATTGGTTTTCAGATCGATCACCATGAAATATGGGGTTATTATAGGTCAAATTGGGAGAATTATTTCTGAATATCTTCATTGATTATGTTATGGAAAGGAATTTACATTGACATAAAAATAGATCGATGTTCGTTCCTCTCATTTGTTTATGCGCTTTTCTCCCCCGATTCATCGTTCGTCACGAGCGTTCTTCATTTGGCCAGTGACTCAAAAATTATCGATCAATCGATCATTTCACACCCACTTCTTGGCACAACGATCTGGTATCGTAGATCTAGGATCGACACGTCACGACAGAGGTGCGACGATAGAGATGGAGTGAATCAGATGAAATATTATTCCTGATTTCATTTTCTTCGGTGAAAAACGAAGAATGGTGGTTTGATATGATTCCTGAGAAGTTATGGAAACAGAATTTGTTGTTCAGTGATGGTGAGGCATGTGCAACCTTGGATATTTTATTTTAGGGGAATCTTTTTCCAAATTGATGGTGGAGCACCGACCATAAGATACAGAGTAAGAACGATGATTCTGGAAAATCACGATCCACACAGCATGGAATCTGGGATTACATGGTGTGTGGGCCCCCTAAATTTGATGCTAGGGTAGGTACATAGTTAAGGACCACATGATGTGTGACCCATGTCACACGGTGTGTGACCCTCCTCAGATGACTCATCATGTACTCCGGAGAGTACACAAACATGTGTAACAGTACAAGGCCAGATGGCACGCCATGTACTTAGAAACGGACATGGATTGGCATACACATACTAGTACATGAACACGACTTCGGTACAAAAATAGAACTAGGTGTCACAGGTAGATAACTGTGTGTCTCTACACACTGTGTACTCATACTACATTCTGTGTATATAGATACTACATTCCTGAATGCTCGAATGGCCCGAAGGCATTTTTTTTATTGATTTTGATAACCCCCCTTTCAAGGGATGAGGGGGAACCCTTAAAAGACCCGTAGGCTCATAGATTACATGACCCTTAGGTATTAGAAAATATATAAACTATACTTGGAACCCCTCCTACCAGCTTCTTCATTGTGATATCATCTCTCTACCATCGCATGGCTGTTTGGCTAGGCTTCCCATGCAAGTACAGGCTAGTCCTGATGGAAATTCCATACCCTCTCAATCTGAAAAATCCTTTTAGCTTCTACTATGGTGAATGGGCCTACTTTGAATCCCCATCTGGAGTCTACTCCTTGTAGCATTTGTCTGATCATTTCAGCACAATTTCAGTTGGCCCGAATGCCTTAAGGTGGCCAGAAGGCCCTGAGGTGGCCCGAAGGCCTTGAGGTGGCCTGAAGGATTTGAGGTGGCCCGAAGGCTTTGAGGTGGCCTGAAGAACTTGATGGGGCCCGAAAGACTTACTGGCCTAAAGGCCTTGGGTGGCCCAAAGTCCTTAAAGGACCCAAGCCCAAAATCGATGGCCCAAAATCACAAACAGATGAATAGTTCCGGTTGCTACAATACCGAATAGTGACGGCAACAGTACCTACTACAATACTGCTATAGTACACTCAGAAATATGTCTCCACCCGGTTTTGAAATCGGGTCTCTTGGATGCACTTTATGAGTCCTCACCAACTTTTCTTATGCTCTTGTGCTAGAGACTACATGCCATATGTGGTTCTTCCACTCAGTTAATACTTGGGATAGTAGAACACATTGTGTACCCTCTAGGACACATTGGGAGTACTCCCATGGAGAGTACTTGAGGCTCTTCATTTTCCTAGTTTGAACTAGTATAGGTTGAGAGTGTTCCCTTGGTTGTTTCCTTGAGGGTTCAGTAAAAAATTACATCTACATCACTAGATTGTAATCTCTTAAGGAGGTTGGGTCTCAGATAGAGTATGGTATCCCTCTGTGATATTGGAGTGTGATCCTCTATCACCCCTAGTAGAGTATATGGAATCACGTAACCTCATTGAGTAGGGAACTGATCCTCTATCTAGAGGGAAACATTGGTAGGGTTTGTGGTATCCCTCAGTATGTCTGGGTGTAATCCCCTATACAAAAAATTGATCCATATTGGGTACATGGATTCCCTCAGTTAGTTCTGGGTGCAATCCGTGGTGTCCCCCAGTTAGTTCTGGGAATGACCCCCTCTCTATATTATAGTATTTATTGACCAATATGTTCTATTTTTGTGGGTCCCAAACTAGTTATAACTCTTCATCGAGTGTCTCCAATGATAATGTGGATCGAGGAGTGAGTTCTCCCAAAACGAGCATGCTTTGAGCAGAACCCTTTGGTTGGTAGTTGGTTATGATCACCAGATAGTGTGGTGTATCTCTTGAGTATATCAAGATGTTCTTTTTATATGTTTTTTAGAAATATATATGTGTATATATGAATATAATTTCATTTATGGAATTACTTTTTGGTTTCGAGGTGTCCTACTGAGTATTTTTATACACACCCCTACACAAGCTTTTCCCACATGTGTCTTGTCTTGTGTAGATGATCAAACTTTTGATGGAGTCCTAGATGGACCAGGACTAGGCAGTGCTTAGTGAGATCAAAAACACTGAGGTGTGTTTTTTTATCTTTTAGATAGTAGTCCTTGTACCTTTACTTTTAGGCTAGACATGTGTTACAGACTCTTTGTGGTGGTCTTGTATTTGGACCTGTTTACTTTATATTACTTTTACAATCATACTCTGGTTGTGGGATATAGTGGTTTGAATGCATTTTTTTACTTAGTGTTTTTATATTGTATAATTTGTGGCTTGGACATGTTTTTGTGCATATAGGTACTTTAGGCTAATGCCTCCTATTTGTGGGATATGACTACATGGTGCTAGCCACCATCCCCTAGTCTATTGGAGGCAAGCATGGGGTAGTAATGGCATGGGCCCCACTAAGAAAAGTCATGACAGTGTGGTATAAGGGGTGGTCAGTTCTACTTTAGGACCAGAAGTATTTGAGATTGGTTTGAGGCAATAGTGTTAAGTGTTTTGAGTTGGGATTTTAGGAAAGGGACTCCGATGTTGGTGTAACGACCAACATATCCATACAATAGGAATCTAATTTCTTGCTTTTCAACTTGGTGCATGAAAGCATTGATTACATGGAAAACTATGGTACATGTATCATATAGTAATGATTGTGTTTTCCATGTTATTCTTGAGTCACCTCTCCAGATATACTCTATTGATCATGGTACGTGTTGTTTTATTTTAGGATGCCTCTACGTAGATATCCATCCAGGATTCCACCGTGTGATCATAAGGATGATCCTCCTAGTGATGAGGCATCAGTATTGGGGTATGTACCTATGATAACACTTCTGGGTGGTCTACCAGCTGTACCACCACCTATTGAGAATCATATACTACTATAACTACAAGCTAAGGATGTATGGAGGCTGAGTGTGTTACAAGAGTTTTAGAGGTAGAAACCTCCCTAGTATTGGGGTGAGCCGGACCCCCAGATTTATGAGTATTTGATAGAGGAAGTCACGTGCGATTTCTGCCTTGTGAGAATGACTATCGAATATATGGAAGTCCTTCTTGTGAGTCTTATTTATGGATCTATGGGGAGATGATGGATCTTTGTGACTCAATAAAACTACTAGACAACTATCTCTTGGATAGACTTTGAGCATCTCTTCAGATAGGATTTCTATCCGGCCATTTTTTTATCGGTACACATATAGATGTTCCTTCATCTATAGTAGGAAAATATGACCATGGAAGAGTATTCAGCAAAGTTTAAATATCTTTCATGCTACACCTTGAATATGGTATGAGGCCAGTTCTTTTGGGATCATAACTTTGAGCAGAGCATGCGCCAGGACATTAGGGAATCAGTGGCATCCCTTATCATTTCTACCTATGCTAGGGTACTTGAGTGAGCCCTACCAGTGGGGTGTTTTCCAGCAGAGCAGACAGCAGTAGTGGGAGATATAAGTGGTAACTCGGTATCTCATACCTCGATAGTAGGTAGTCGATTGTAGTCTTAGGGATCCGAGTGGGTCAGGGACTTCAGGGGGAGATCCCAAGACTCAGGGTCAGTGGTGCATGGCTCCTAGGGAGTCTCTAATCATCCCAGGGATAGATGATGTTACTCATGCAGTGGTCAGAGACATCTGGCATGAGATTTCCTAACCCATTGTATACCTGATTGGGATATGTTCAAGGGACCACCAAGGTAGAGGCATACACAAGAATAAGGTGGTATCTAGGGAGGATGATGTGGAATAGGGGAAGGTAGGGTAGAATTAGGTGGTTGTAGGTTTGACCTATTATTATCACCACCCCCAAGTGGTCCACGTCAGACTCAGAGAGATAGTGGTTAGGGATGAGGCCAGCTGCATGCGATGAAGGCTTATGACCCCGGGGCTCCAAGGATGATATGAGGTATGATCTATGTCTTTTCCACCTTAGATACAATTTTAATAGACACAGGTTCTAGTCATTCCTATATTTCCATGAACCTTGTCCAAGACTTGGAGATTCCAGTTGATATGTTGACTCGACCCTTATGATTAGAGATTCCTACTAGAATAGTCTCAATGACCAAACACTGGTATCGATAGTGTTTCATGACTCTTAGAGGTGAGAGTTTCAGTTATGATCTCTTGGTAGTGACGTCGAGGTATTACGATGTCATTCTTGGTATGGACTAGTTATCCACAGTTCCTTCTAAGATTGACTACTTTAGGCGAAGAGTGTGTTGTGTCTGCAATTATGGAACCGGGTTTTCCTTTGCTGGTGAAAAGGAAACAGAGGAAGATCAGGATGGACTGACACATAGGAGGGTGAATCTGATTACTCATTAGTTGTCTATCCTCACCCTCATTGTAGTGGATGATATGAGTCCTCAGTTTTCTATAGGGGTTGTGGAGTATGAGGACGTATTTACTGAAGATGTTCTAAGTTTATGTCCCCATAGGGATATGGACTTCTATATTGATCTACACCTAGAGATGACACCGATACCTACACTTGTATATTGGATGTATCCCACAGAGCTTCATGAGATGAGGGTGTAGTTTGAGGAGTTACAAAAGAAGGGATTTGTGAGACCTAGTGTTTCACACGGGAGAACCTTAGTGTTTCAACCTGGGTAGCCCCAGGGTTGTTTTCCAAGAAGGAAGACAAGATCTTGAGGTTATGTGTGGATTTTTGGCACTTAAACTAGGTTAATGGGAAGAACAAGTATCCACTACTGAGGATCAATGACCTTTTTGATCAATTGAAAGGGGCGCGGTGGTTCTCAAAGATTGACCCCAGAACAGGCTATCACCAACTATGAGTGCAGGATGAGGATATACTAAAGACGACCTAAAAATTCCATTATAGAAACTATGAGTACTTAGTGATTCCATTTTGTGTGAATAACACCCCATAAGTGTTCATGGGACTCATGAAATGGATTTTTTATCCTTACATAGACCAGTTCATGGTGGTCTTCATCGATGAAATATTGGTGTACTTGGTGTCTAAGGAGGATCATGTGAGACACTTAAGGATAGTTATAGACACACTCCGAGAGAACCAACTTTACGAGAAGCTATTGAAGTGCTAGTTTTGGATTCAATAGGTCCATATTATGGGAAACATCATTTCAGAGGCTAGAGTTGTAGTGGATCCAATGAATATCAAGACAGTGCTTACTTGGGAGCCACCCAAGAGTGTTTCCAAGGTGTGGAGTTTTCTTGGATTGATAGGGTACTATCATATATTTTTACCCAACTTCTCCAGAGTGGAATCACCCATAATAGTTTTGACATTAAAGGGGTAGCCTTTCACGTAGGAAAAAAAGTGACCACAATGATTTTAAGAGCTTAGGAAGAGGTTGATGAGCACTCCCAACTTAACGTTACCGAATAATGGTGTAGAGTATTTGGTGTTATATGATGAATCAGGGACCGAGCTTGGTTGTGTTATGATGCAGAGGAAAACAATGATTTCCCATAGTTCACTACAATTGAGACCACATGATAAAAACTATGTGACCCATTATATTGAGTCAACAGAGGTAGTCTTCACATTGAAGATGTAGTGAAACTACCTAATGAATGATTAGTTCATTATCTACTCTTATCACAAGAGTCTCAAGTTTCTATTTTCTCAGAAGGATCTAAACTTCATATAGAGGTGTTGTCTAGAGTTCCTCCATGACTATGACTTTGAGATTTTCTATACTTCTGGTAAGGGAAACATGATGGAATATGATCTCAGCAGGATATCTAGTTTGTAATTTCTTAATGAGGAGTCAGAGCAGTTGGCCTCATTGAAGTTATCCTTTGTTGATGGAGATGGAGCATTTTACCTACAGTCAATGGTTTTCACCCCTCCAATCTTAAAACAAGTCAGAGAGGCACTGTTTGGGGATACCAACTGTGAGACTTTATGTGACCGGATATCCATAGGGAATACTTCTTATGTATATTTGAAAGGTGGGGAGCACATCATTCTTTTCAGAGGATTCACAGTAGTACTAGTGGAATTACGGGATGAGGTTATGAGGGAGTTTCTTAAATACCTTTTGGTGGTACATCCAGGTGTGGAAAAGATTTACCCTAACCTATGAAATATGTTTTGGTGGTCAGGGATGAATAAAGGAGTTACTGAGTTTGTTTCTCGGTGCCTTGTCAACAAGTGAAGGTTAAGCACCAGGTGCCAGTGGGTTTAGCTCAACCCCTTAAAGTGGCAGAATGGAAGTGGGATGAAATATAGATAGACTTCATGATGGTTTTATTATGTATGTATAGAGGAAATGATTACATCTAGGTGATCATTGAATAACTCACCAAGTCGACCCACTTCATAGCTATCTGAGAGAATAGTTCAGTAGAGAGCCTGATATGCCTCTTCGTGCAGGAGATAGTTTGACTCCATGGAGTCCCATAGACGATAGTTTCTAATTATGATGCTCAATTTACATCCTAGTTGTGTAAGGGATTACATGAGGTGTTTGGGATCCAGCTATGCTTGAGCATAACGTTTCACCCATAGATAAATAACCAGACTGAGAAGACTATTCAAGTTCTGGAGGACAAGCTCTGAGATTTCATGTTAGACTTTGGCCATAGTTTGGAAGATCACCTACCACTGGTGGATTTTTAATAATACAATATATATCATTCCACCATTGGTATGGAACCATTTGAGTCCTTGTACAGGTGACCTTGTAGGTCACCAATTTTCTAGACTGAGCCAAGAGAGTTAGCACTTATGGACCTAGAGTTGGTGTAAGATACTACATAGAAGGTGTAGTTCATCCACAAGCGGATGAAGACTATGCGTAGATGCCAAAAGTTTTATTGTAATATATCTAATTTTCCATGTACTATTTTTAGATATTATATGTATTTATTTCAAGATTCGACACTGAAATGATGTGCGATTTCGAGGCCTAGTGTGCCCGAAACAATTGTTTGAAAAATATTAAACCTTTTAATAGCATGCACATGTAGTTTTATAAAAAAAGTGTAATAACTCCCAAATTGGTACTTAGATAAAAAATACGAGGGCATCTTTGCATTCAGAATAGTAACTTTACCCTAGGTGTGACCTAATGTTGGTTGGCGCAGGTCATCTATAGAAAACTTCACAAAGGAGATAACCCTAAATAAAATAATTAAATAAAATTAAATTATTTTTAAATCCAAATAACTCCTGAATGAGGACTCAAATTGGAAATCCAAGACCATCGTTGAGTTTTTAAAGTGGTGTTTTCCCTTAGGCGTGACTTAACTTTAGTCGATGTGGCATGTTTGTGAAAAAGTTGTCATGAGATGCAATGGGAATAAAATAATTTTATAAAAATATTTTTTGATGCAGCAACTCTCCTTTTTATTAAGTCTTTTATTAAATTCATGGTTAGCCTCATAACCCTAAATTTCCTCTGGATATGTGGAGAATGACCTTTGGATAAAAATTTAGTGAATGACGATTGATCAATCGAACGACGCCCCTCATATTCAATGAATCAAGGATCGACAATGATGTGGTGCCCATTCTTCATCAGCAACTGATCCAAATCAAAGTAGGGTGGTTATTTCTTTATGATTTTTCCATTATTTATTTTCACAATGAATTTGGGTAAATCCAAGAACATATTGATCCATAGTTCGATCGTTGCAAGATGGTTCATATTTGTGGGGATTATTTTGGGAGTTTTATTTATTAGTATTTGTTCTTCGTTATAATGAGAATGAACTGAAGCTGACATGAAAAAAGGATGAGGTTCATTCCTTAGGGTGTTATTTGTGCTTTCCTTTTCCCCGTTCTTCAAGTTCATCGCCATTGGACCCCCATGGACACAGTTCGATTTTCTAGGTGCCTCCAAATGCAATCAGACCCCCATATTGGATGAAAACTAACAACGGAGGCTAGTCTATGTAGATCGGGACCCTAGGACTGGATATCTTTGAATATTTTGAATATTTTGAATCAGAGGTGGCTCAGTAGTCTGTGGAAGTGACCAATGGTGAAAGTTTCTCATGGTGGTTTAATGAGGTGAGGTTGCGGCTCCCACAACCTGAGGCTGCAGTGATCGGAGGTGTCGATGATCAAAGGTGGGAGTGATCAGGGAAGCAGTGACCAGAAGAGAAAGTGATGACCATAGGCGGTGGCGGATGCCGCGTGGGAGCCAAAAAGAGTATCCCGTGGTGGTAGATGTGTGGAGAAGAGTCCACGTGCGATGGTCTAGGTATCCCGTGTGTGAGTGGGATAGGATGAGAAGGTCAGACCTGGGTTAGACCTAGGAGATATTGGGCTAGAGTCGGGCCATGGTAGTCCCTGGTGGTTAATCATGAGCCAAAGTTTCTTCAGTTTCCACATGACTGTGATAGCTGGGGGCACGGTCGACCATGTCAGTCGACTGCAAAATTTGTGGGGTAGCCGGTCCAGGCGGTCGATTGCCATAGTTGGTGGAATGATCATGCAGTCAGTGGACTGACCGTGTGGTCGGTCCACAATCCCAGTGACCCCCTTTGAATCTTCAAGCTGCCATGACTTTCAAATGGTATGTCCATTTGATGATACGTCTTCGGTGTTGAGACTCTGACATTGATACAATCCTTTTGAAATAATGTGGTGAGTTTTTTGTTTGGACTTCTATAGTTTGAGATTGTTCCCTAGGTCTTTTCCTCAAGGGTTCAGTATAACATTACATCTACATTACTGGATTATAGTCCCCTCTAAAGGTTGAGTCCTAGATAGAGTATGGTATCCCTCCATGGAACTTGAGTGTAATCCTCTATCACCCCTTATGGATTTTTGTTGAATCGATGTAACCACCGAGAGTAGGGAGTTGTTCCTCCATCTAGCGGGCCACATAAGTATGGTTAGTGGTAATCCCCAGTGCATCTAGGCATGATACTCTACATTGAAAATTGATCCAGATAGGGTTTTTGGTATTCCCGAGTGTGTTTGGGTAGGGTCCCATCTCTGTGTATCATAGTATTCCTTAACCAATAAGTTCTATTTGGGAGGGGACCAAATGAGCTAGACCTTTCAGTGAGTGTCTCTGATGATATTATGGATCGAGGAGCGAGTTCTCCTAGAATGAGTGTGCTTAGATCAGAATCCTATGGAAGTTAATTGGTTATGTCTCACCTCTAGACTATATATCTTGGATTGAGTATATCTATATATCCTTGATACATGTGTTTTAGGCACATACTTGTGTGGAGATGATTTCATTTCCTTTGTGGAATTTCTTTTATAGTATTTCATTTGTGGTACTTACTTTTTGGTTTTGGGGTGTCCTACTAATTATTATTGTACTCACCCCTACATGAGATTTTCCTGCACATGTCATGTCTTGTGAAGATGATCGACCCTTTGATAGTGTCCTAAGTGGACTTGGACTAGGTGGCACTTAGTGAGGCTAGACGGGCGAGGTGTGTTCCTTTGGTTCAAACAACATTCCTAGTACCTATTTTCTTATAGGTTGGACTTGTGATTACAGAATCTTTTTGGTGGGATTGTATTCTTGACCTATTTACTTTCTAGTACTTTTACTATCGTACTCTGTTGTGTGATCTTAGTGGTATTCATACATTTTTTACTTAGGGGTTTTACATTTATTCATTTTGTGGCTTGGAGATGTGTGCGTATATATTGGTACTTAGGAAAATGCCTCCCATTTGTTGGATATCCCTACTCGATGCTAGTCACTAGCCCCTAGCCTATTGAAGGCGGGTTTGGGGTAGTCATATCATGGGAAACACTGAAACGGGTCATGACAAAGTTGTATCAGAGGAGGTCAGTTCTATTTTAGGACTGAGAGTGTGTGAGGTTAGTTTAGGGAAACAATGTCAAGTGTTTCAAGTTTGGATTTCAGGATAGAGACTCCAGTGTTGGTATGGAGGTTAACATATCCATACACCAAGACTCTAATTTCCTACTTTTCTACTTAGTATATGAATACACTAGTTGTAGGAAAAAAATGGTACATGCATCAAATAAGAATGGTTGTGTTTTCCATTTCCTTCTAGAGTCATCTCTCTAGATACTCAATTGACCATGGTAAATCTTGTTTTATTTTAGGATACCACCATGAAGATAGCGATATTGGATTCCACTATGAGATCACAAGAATGTTCTGCCTAGTGATGAGGCATCAGTACATGGGATTGTACCAGAGATAGCACCTTCAGGTGATTTACTAGATATACCACCACCCATAGAGCAACAGATACTACCAGCACTAGCAGCTGGGGATGCACACAGGCTAAGTGCATTGAACGAGTTTTATAGGTAGCAATGTCCTTGGTTTAGGGGTGATCCAGACCCCCAGTTGGTTGGGGATTGGCTAGAGGCAGTCACTCATGTTTTCTGCCTTATGAGGATGCATGCTGATCAGATGGTAGTCCTTGCTACGAGTCTTCTTCAAGGATCCATGAGGTAATGGTGGATCTTGGTGATAAAGTCTCACAAAAATAAAACTCTCTCCTAGGTAGACTTCGAGCCTATCTCCAGAGAAAAGTTATATCTAGACATGTTGCACCCAATACGCATATAGGAGCTTCTCTATCATTGGTAGAGTAGTATGACAGTGGTGGAGTATTTAGCGAGGTTTAATGATCTTTCATGCTACTCCATGGACATGGTACAAGACCAGTTATTTAGGGCTTGGATCTTAAAACATGTCTTACACTGGGACATTAGGACATCAATGGTATCCTTTAGAATTCCTACTTTTGTTGGGGTACCTGAGCAGACCCTGCTAGTTGAGAGTTTTCTAGTAGAGTTGACACCGGTAGTGGGAGCTAGCAGTGGGAACCGGGTAGCTGAGACCTCTACAGTAGGAAAATGATTACATTCATAGGGATCCAAGCACAAAAATCATTTTAGGGGATGATCCTAGGACTCAGGGTCAGTAGTGAAGGGCTCCCAGGGCAGCTCGAGTCATCCCAGATATGGATAGTGTTACTCATGCTGTGGTCAGGGACATCTGGCACATGATTTCCCAACCCATCATATAGATGATCAAGAGACAATCAAGGTACTTCCGAGGGAGAGTCAGAGACAGGTATATAGTGGTATTTAGGGTGTCAAATGTGGTAGTGGAGTAGGTAGGGAAACATGATGTGGTTAAAGGTTTGACATATTATCACCACCACCCCTTGGTGGTCCACACTAGGATCATGGATCTGGTGGTCAGGGATGAGGCTAGCTATAGGTGATGGAATTTTATTACCCTAGGGCTCCATGGATGATATGAGGTACAATTTTTTCCTTTTCTACCTTAGCTACAATTTTGATAGACAAATGTTCTCTTCATTTATTCCTTTCTACGAATATTTTTCGAGACTCAGAGATTCTGGTTGAACTGTTTACTTGACCCTTATGTTTAGAGACTTCTACGAGAGGAGCTTTAATGACCACACATTGGTACTGACAGTGTTCCCTGACTCTTGGAGGTGAGAGTTTGGGTTGTAATATCTTAGAAGTAGTGTCGATGCCTTATAAATTAATTCTTGGTATGGAATCTTTATCCATAGTTCATGCTCATATTGATTGTTTTAGGCACAAAGTACGGTGTGTACATAGTTATGAACCTTTTTTTAATTTATTAGTGAAAAGGAAACATAGGCAGTGTAGGATGGACTCAAACATATAATGGTGCAGCTGATTACTCATCAGTTGGCTAGACTCACCCTCAATTTAGTGGATGATATGAGTCCTCAATTTCCTATATTGTCGGTAGAGTATGAGAATGCCTTTCCTAAATATGTTCTCCGGTTACCTCCCCACAGAGAGATGAAATTCTATATTGACCCACACCCCTGGATGACATCGATATCTACACCTGCATATTGAATGGATCCCGTAGAACTTTATGAGATGAGGGTGTAGTTGGAGGAATTGTAGAGGAAGGGATTTGTGAGACCTACTGTTTTACCCTGGGCATCCCCAGTTTTGTTTTCCAATAAGGTAGGTGGGTGCTTGAGGTTATGGGTGGATTACTGACACTTAAACTAGGATAATGTGAAGAACAAGTATCCACTACCCAGGATCGATGAACTATTTGATCATTTTAAAGGGGCATGATGGTTCTCGAAGATTGACCTCCGATTAGGATATGACTATTTTCAAGTATGAGATGAGGATATACTGAAGATGGACTTCAGATGTTGTTATGGTCACTATGAGTATGTGGTGATGCTTTTTGGTGTGAAAAACACCCCAATAGTGTTCATGGGACTCATGAATCAAATATTTTATCCTTACTTAGACTAGTTTGCGGTTATCTTCATTGATGACATCCTAGTGTATTCGGTATTCAAGGAGGAGAACGCGAAACACTTGAGGATGGTCCTGAACACACTCCAAGATCACCAAATTTATGGGAATCTATTGAAGTGTTAGTTCTGGATTCGAGAGGTCCATTTTCTAGGACATTTCATCTTAGAGGATGGAGTTGAAGTGGATTCAGTGAATATTGAGGTAGTTCTTTCATGGGAGCCACCTAAGAGTGTTACCGAGGTGCTGCGTTTCCTTGGATTGGTAGGGTACTATCGAAGGTTTGTATTTCATTTCTATAGAGTAGAATCACCCTTGATATATTTGACATGAAAGGGGTAGCATTTCATGTGGAAAGAGAAGTGACAAAAAAGCTTTCAGGTGTTGAGGAAAAGGTTGAAGAGTGCCCCCATCTTGAAGTTACCCGATGAAGGTGCTGAGTATGTAATGTTCTGTGATGCATTAGGGATTAGGCTTGGATGTTTCCTAATGCAGGGGAAAGAGGTGATTGCCTATGGTTCAATCTATTTGAGACCACATGAGAATAATTATTAGACCCATGATCTAGAGATAGCAGCGGTAGTCTTCACATTGAAAATGGGGAAACACTACCTGATGGGATAGCTATTTATCATCTACTCCGATCATAAGAGTCTCAAGTATATCTTCTCTCAAAAGTATTTGAACTTGAGATATAGGAGATGGCTAGAGGTCATATAGGACTATGAATTTGATATTGTATATACTTTTGGTAAGGGGAATGTGGTGGCAGATTATAACATTCCTCCTTTTTATCACATAAACATTCATTACATTATACAAAACCAAGGATTTTTAAGGTTTAGTGTCTTGGAAACCAGGAACTCAAAACATGAAAACATAAAACATTCTTCTTAAACACTTGAAAGGATTATTCATTTGTTCATCCTAATTTCATTACAACATCTCATAACCTGGGAGCATACATAAAAGGAAAGGGTGAGGAGAAGGCCCAGTAAGGGAAACAAGGGAAACATTTTACATGTGAACTTGAGATACATCAAAAGTCATGAAAAATAACTTTAAGGCATGAGAAAGAGATCATGAGGAATATCATAATAAAAATAACATGTTTCATAACTTGAATATGTGGCTACAAAATTTAACATAGACAATAATTTCCATTTCACCAAGGTCCATCCCCAAGGTGTCATTAACAATTACCAAGGTTATTCACCAAGGTATCTATCAAAATGGTCATCTCTAGAGATTAAGTCTTTACCCAATGAATTGGAGCACTATCAGGGTGCACCCTTAAATTTTCCTTTTTTATCATGTGATCCAAATATATCATCATCAAACATTTCATAAATAACCCATATAGCATAAAATAAATGGGTTTCATTTCATAATCATAACGTTTTAAAAACTGCTTTAAAGACAGGATCTTTATGTCACTTTAAACACACAGAAAAGGAAAGAGGGTCTCATGTATGTAAATACTAGAATTTAAAATAGAACATTTTGGTATATATGTGAATACCCCTTTAGAAGAGATAGCTTTGAGTACTCACCTAATAAAATAAAAGAATTTGAAAAAAAGAGAGACATTTTGAGACGAAAATTCGGCAGCATAACGGCTATGTTGTAGGGTTTTAGAAAACATTGAAAAGATAGGGGACATGGGTCACCCACTCATAAAAGATCCATAAAACAGTAGGGGGACATAATATAAAGGATTTAAGAACATGGTAATGAAATTTGAAAGATATACCATTTGAAATGAAGAACATGAAAGGAAGACAAAAATAAGATTTCTCTTATGAAAATTCGGCAGCCTAACGACGTCACTTAAACTTCAAAAAAAAAATGAATTGACGAGATCAAATAGGGTATCTCATCATATGAACATAAAAGATAAGTATGATATATATAGAGATCATACCTCAACATAATAAAAAGTAACTTGAAAGACTTGACAAGAAAATAGAACTTGAAAATGAGAAGGGTGAAAGAATCCCTTAAATATTCGGCAGCCTAATAGCGCCACTTAAAACTTCAAAATACTAAATTGAAGAGATAAAATAGGGTCTATAATCATATGAACATAAAATATCAGTATGAAAGATATAGAGATCATACCCCAACATAATAAAAAGGAACATTAAAGGCTTGACATGAAAATAGATCTTGAAAATGAGAAGGGTGAAAGAATCCCTTAAAAATTCGGCAGCCTAACGATGCCACTTAAAACTTTAAAATACTGAATTGAAGAGATCAAATAGGGTCTCTAATAATATGAAAATAAAAGATAAATATGATAGATATAGAGATCATACCCCAACGTAATAAAAATGAACTTGAAATAATTGACATGAAAGTAGAAATTTGAAAAATGAGAAGGGTGAAAGAATCCGTTACAAAAATTTCAGCAGCCTAACGACGCCACTTAAACATTCATAAAATGAAATGATGAGAGTAAGAGGGGATATCTCATCATATTAACATGGAAAGGGAAGTAGGAAGAATATAAAATAACAACCTTCAACATAAGAACATGGAGCATAAAAGAAATGACTTAAAAGAGAGTATTTGAAAAGAAAGAGAGAGGTTGGATCCCTTACCTTAAAACGTAACTCTTAAAACTCAAAGGTTAGGACCTTGAAAGCTTGGGGGCACCTTGGGAGGACTCCTTGGGAGGTAATGAAACCCGAGCTTCATTGGGGGAGATTTGGGAGTGAAAACTAAAGGAGATAAGGGTGGGTATTTATAGGGAAAGTGAAGGGACAAGGCATTAATGGTGAAGGGACACCTCATTGGTGGTATTGGAAAAACCATAGGATTTCCCATGGTATTTTCCCATGGTATTGGCCACTTGGGACACCTCATACCTTATATTACTATTCATAAGTCGACTATATTAACTACATACTTAATACAACATTTAATGATGTCATTAAACACCCGTAACTTAAAAACTGTATTTTTACTATTCACTGAAAATTCAACTTTTTCAGAAAACTCCAAAAAATTTATCTTAACATAATATCAATGCCCTGAATTAAAAAATAAACTGCATTTTATAAAAATAATTTTCTAAATATTTTTAATTTAAATTTTAAATAAAAACACTATTCACCAAAAATTCATTTTTTTCAGAAAAAACCCCAAAAATTACCTTAACATAATATCGATGCTACAAGTTCAAAAACAAAGTTCATTTTATAAAAATAATTTTCTAAATATTTTTAATTTAATTTTTAATTAAAAAACACTATTCACCTGAAAGAACTAATACTTGACTAATAATTAATGAAATAGTTATTTACCTATTTTATTGAATCACATTACTTAATCAAGGTGCCTAGATTATATTAATACTTTCTTTAAGTGAGATTACTAATCCATTTGGTCACATTACTAATCCTACGCATAAAATCACTATTCATAATTTACTATTCATCAAAAATTAAGTTGATCTTATTAGACTCTAAATTTTGTACTGAACATAATTTTAGAAGACCATTTTTTGAAAATCATTACACATTTTTAATTATTTAAAATTTACATAAACATTTTTAAAATATCATTTTTCTAAAAATTCATCAAAAATATGCATACTATATTTATCCAGACATTTGAAAATTCACAATCTTCACCATAAGAAGAGAACACAATTTTATTTATAACAAAGGATTATGGTCTCCTTACATAGCCCCTTATAACCCCAACATAGGACCTAAGTGTAAGGTGTGATAAGGTGAGAGAATCTGAGGGTGGTTCGACCAATATCACATGAGTAATAATTTCTATCAGTTTGAACTTCTCGTGAAGAAGATTCCATTCTAGCTTCACACGATGACGTTCGGCTTGGGTTTGGTCCAGAATAAAGCCCAGTGGTGCTACCTCCTTCCCAAGTTCTGTTAGATGGGATTCGATCGGCCCAAGACTACTGGATGAGGCCATCAAATCTTCTTTCTATATTAATTAACCAAGATCACTTGTATTTAGAGACAATAGTCGCAACATTAAATTTCCAACGGTCATACTGACTAACGGTCATATAATAGTCAAAACCCAACAGTATCATTTTAATTATAGTCATTTTATTAAATGAAAAAGTTTTGTTGATTATGAAATAACACACAAAATTAGGAAACAATATTTATTCAAAATTTCAGGTCGTTACAATCTTCCCCCCTTAGGAAATTGCATCCTAACAATTTTTTTAAAACTGGGTTTGGATATTTCATTGAAAGTCCCACATCGGAAAGATATTCAGTAACACTATTACTTTAAAAGAAAGAAAAGGAAGTACAAAGGTCACCCAAGTTAACCCATACTAGGATTCCATGTAGGAAAACATGGACATGGAAGAGAAAACAAAGGATCACATTCTGAGGGAGAGTGATAGAAAACATGATTAGGAGAAAGTTAACAATAAGAAAATCACAAACTTATGATAGGTTAAACGGTATTTGATTTCCCAGTAGGAAACATTAACAGAAAACATTTTTGTTTTATGTTCCTTTTCATAGTTTTGAGGAATTCATTTACTACAGAGAATAAAAACAAAAGGAAATATATTTACCTTCAAGTAGAGTTTCATCCCTTAATAAGTTTCTACCAAAACTAATCTTTCTCCAAATGATGAGCATTCAAAAACACTTAGTCTCATTAAAAGAACAAGAATCATCGTCTAGAGAATCACATAATCCACCAAATATTAACTATCTATTTCTTCTATCTTTAATCATTATCCCAAAAACAGAAAGGGTAAGATAAAACAACTCTTCCAAAAAGAAATATCCCCAGAGGAAGGGAAACTACTTTAAATCTTCAAAGTTCCACGATACTACCCAAAGTTCATCATAGACCATTCCATAAACAACTGTCCTTAAAATCCCTCAAAATAAACCAAACTAATATTGAAACCCAAATGCAAGAAGGATTTGATAACACAGTCTTCCAAAATAAACTTTATCGTTCATCTCCAAACAACATCAACCACTCCTAACATCTTATAACAAAAGTATCTAACCTAAACATATTTTTCCCAAGATAGGTTAATAATTTCCTATATTACCATAAGTTCACCTTAAATTCATCGATTCTTCAAAATATAAGTGAACCTTTACTCCTCAAAGAAACTACCATAGTAATCTATTTACCTCGATCATATAGGGTTCCCAAAATAGCGAACGTCTTCCAAAATAATAATCATCTTTTAATCCCCTAATCAACTTTATCAAATGAAAACACTTAAGACTTCTTATTCTTATTCCTTGATGTATTTGGTCATTCAACTAGGTAAAAATTATTAATTATGATTATTGATAGCTGGTTTGGCATAATCACAATTTGTTCAACTTGATCTCTCATCATCTTTGTCATATTAATAGGGAAATCACCACATTTCCTATCACATTGGTTGTTGGGACATGTTCTTCTATTTCCCGCCATTAACTAAGAAAAGAAAGTATAATTAGGGGGCTTAAATACTTAGCCAATAATCATGAAACGGAAACTTAAGGCATAGAAGGATAAACTTTTAAAAGAAAAGTATACCCTAACTTGTGATCCCCAAGGTTCCAATCTAGGTTATCCACGATCATATCTTCTTTTTTGAATTTTTATTTTATTTTATCTTTGTTCCTTTAATAATGGTTCATACTAAGATTATGAATTTACCAAAGCATATCCCCGAGGAGTGTCATAACCAAGAGTGCATCAAGGACCGTTGTCATGTACCAGTTCCCGTTCGAGTCAAGCTCAAAGTGGTATTTTCGGGTTTTCCCACTATGTACATCTGTACCAGATCCACCTCTACCTGCTCATTTCCAGACAGAGATGTATTTTCTTGATAAACCACTTACACAATACTCACCAAAATACCAGGAAGATTTCTTATATTTAAACTTTTCTATAGAGTTATTCCTAAATTTTCATATCCTAATTTCCATAAATAACTAAACCATCCTTTGATACCAACTATAACATCCCACCTTTTTATCACATAAACTTTCATTACATTATACAAAACCGAGGATCTTTAAGGTTTAGTGTCTGGGAATCCAGGAAATCAAAACAAGAAAACATAAAACATTATTCTTAAACACTTGAAAGGCTTATTTATTTGTTTATCCTAAGTTCATTAGAGAATCTCATAACCTGGGAGCATACATAAAAGGAAAGGGTGAGAAGAAGGCCCAGTAAGGGAAACAAGGGAAACATTTTACATGTGAACTTGAGATACATCAAAAGTCTTGAAAAATAACTTTAAGGCAGGAGAAAGAGATCATGAGGCATATCATAATAAAAATAATGTGTTTCGTAACTTTAAGATGTGGATACAATATTTAACATAGACAATCATTTCCGTTTCACTAAGGTGCATCCCCAAGGTGTCATTAAAAATTACCAAGGTTATTCACCAAAGTATCAGTCAAAATGGTCATCTCAAGAGATTAAGTCTTTACCCTATGCATTGGAGCGCTATCAGGGTGAACCCTTAAATTTTTCTTTGTTATCATGTGATCCACATATATAATGATCAAACATTTCATAAATAACCCATATAAAATAAAATAAATGGGTTTCATTTCATAATCATAACCTTTTAAAAACTATTTTAAAGACATGATCTTTATGTCACTTTAAACCCATGGAAAAGGAAAGCGGGTATCATGTATGTAAATTCGAGAATTTAAAATATAAAATTTTGGTATATATGTGAATACCCCTTTATAAGAAAGATCTTTGAGTACTCACTTAATAAAATAAAAGAATTTGAAAAAATAGAGACATTTTGAGATGGAAATTCGGCAGCATAACGACTATGTTGTAGGGTTTTAGAAAACATTGAAAAGATAGGGGACATGGGTCAACCACTCATAAATGATCCATAAAACAGAAGGGGGACAGAATATAAATGATTTAATAACATGGTAATGAAATTTTAAAGATATAACATATGAAATTAATAAAAATGAAAGGAATACAAAAATAAGATTTCTCTTATGAAAATTTGGCAGTCTAACAGCGTCACTTAAACTTAAAAAAAATGAATTGACGAGATAAAATAGGGTCTCTAATCATATGAACATAAAATATTAGTATTAAAGATATATAGATCATACCACAAAATAATAAAAATGAACTTGAAAGACTTGACAAGAAAATAGAACCTGAAAATGAGAAGGGTGAAAGAATCCCTTAAAAATTCGGCAGCCTAACGACGCCACTTAAAACATAAAAATACTGAATTGAAGAGATAAAATAGGGTCTCTCATCATATAAACATAAAATATCAGTATGATAGATATAGAGATCATACCCCAACGTAATAAAAAGGAACTTGAAATAATTGACATGAAAGTAGAACTTTGAAAAATGAGAAGGGTGAAAGAATCCGTTACAAAAATTTCAGCACCCTAACGACGCCACTTAAACATTTATAAAATAAAATGATGAGAGTAAGAGGGGATCTATCATCATATGAAAATTGAGGTAGTGGTGACTAGAGACAGTGGTAAGGATATGTGGGAGCTGGCATGAGCGGACTGTGGTGGTGGTGGTAGCTAGGTGGGCTACATGCAGTAGCCCAAGAGGCCCACAAACAAGCATGCTGGGCCAGGGGAGATGGGCCGAGCCCAAGAGGAGCGGTCCGAGTCGAGAGGCATTATCCTATATGGTTTCCTCATCCATGACCTATTGATCATCATTGTCCTATATGGTTTCCTCATCAATTGAATAGTTGTAAATTGCTACCTCAACCTACTCATCAACTAACACATGAAAATATTTTGGCATGTTAACATCTACAATGATAGATTGGGATGAATCCTCCACCAAAACCCCTTCTATTTGAGGAGGATGATCAAAATTAGATCACAGAATCATATATTTGTAAGAAAGAGGCGTTTTATCACCCATGGAATGTACCAGTTTATTATCAATTTGTTCAGGGAGGATATCATCCTCTTAAAAGTGTATAAAATCTTTAGTAGCCATATCAGCCCAGGTTTTACATTTATCTTGTACATTAGAGTCAAAAACATTATAACCACATCCGTACCTTTTTTATTAGGGGGGAATAATCTCTACATTTATCATAGGATCCACTAGGGGTGCAGTGTCAACTCCAAAATTCTGCTTGATTCCATAATTTGAGAGTTTTTTTCCTACAATCAGAAACATAATGCCCTTTCAAGTTACAGAAGTCACAAAATCTCT
Source organism: Viscum album (assembly GCA_963277665.1). Taxonomy (NCBI): domain Eukaryota; kingdom Viridiplantae; phylum Streptophyta; class Magnoliopsida; order Santalales; family Viscaceae; genus Viscum; species Viscum album. The sequence goes on from OY728146.1 coordinate 1,687,902,109, forward strand.
CTTTCCTACAACTTTCCATGTTATTCCCAATATATTTAAAACCAATTCAAAAGGAAGGAATCTTATCATATCTAATAGTAAGATCAAAGCTGTAATCCATAGTTGATAGTGTGACATTGTTGATTAGGGTGGTACTGAGGTCTACCTCAACCAGGAAGCACGCAAAGTAACCAAATCGTGCTTCCTATGTTTCACGATCCAATTTTATAAGAGTATTGATCCATGAGGCAATGTAAAAAGTAATATGAGGGTGAAAAAAAATCCAATTCAGACTATAAATTCTAACCCACACCTAGGTCTTCGTGTTACTAATGGAAAAGGGGTTGAAATTGGGATGCCAATATTGAAAGAATATCATACCCGACTTGAGTGAAATTAGACAAAATTCCCATGCTCTTTGATTTAGGTCCTCTAATAGGAATAGGATGTGAAAATATACTCTTAAAACTAGAACACATTTCTATTCATTGAACCTCCAAACATCATATATCCTTCTAACCAAGTTCCCAGAAGTCTATGGTTTAATTCCTGAAGAAACAACAATTCCTGCAACAATTAAAAACTCACAGATCTTAAACCTATCATTGATTAGATCGTAATTTTCCTGAATAATAACCGAGTTACCTCTTTTGAAAATTCTTTCAACAACCCCTTCATTAATAGAAGTAGAAAAGGGACAATGACCTTCACGCTGTTTTGAGACTGATAGAACTGACGTGATCAACGAACCTATCTTCAGATTCTGCAGTTGAGCTCCTGAGAGGAACATGTCTTCCCATTGAGTAGTGCCGCGAGACACATACAAAAGTGACACATTAGAGAGATTTGATCATAATTCAGGATGATATGGAGCACAATAATCAACCAAAGTAGGTTTTTGAGAATTAAACTGACCTTGCAGAGGAAAGATTCCGCCATCACTGCTCTAATCAGAGAAGATGCCTGCAAACCCTAGTCAGCATCAGGAGACCGTGAAGAGAGAACCTGAGGGCTAACCTCCATCCATAGACCACCCATATATTTCACATATATAATTTGAAACTATTTAGGTCTTTATGAGTGACAATTAAACTAAAATTATTATCTATATTTATAAACTCATTGGTCATATAACTTATCATTTTATCTTCACTCAAAATTATACCAAAGACTCATCTAATACTTATCCAATGATGGGTTCTTCATGAATTAGATCATATATATTTATATAATTATTTTATTAATAAGTAAAAGTAGTGGATTATTAATACCTTCCTTAAAGGGTATTCTATATCATTAGATTTTATAACCTCAATTTTTTTATTATCTCATACACATCTATATAAACTCTATCAACACCATCCATACTATTATTATACAATATTTAATTATTAATGAAAATATTTGGTATTAAATCAATGATAATACCATCTTTGTGAACAATAGTCTCAACTAGAACTAATTCCAACTAAATAATAACTTGAACAAGTAGTTCAATCATCACTTAAATATCTATATCTTTTACAAGTATTTTTTGGTTATAAATTTTCTAGAAAAAAAAATAGAAACTACAATTGATATCAGTGGTTATCTTTGATTTAGTGAAATTTCTAAGATTGATGAAGTATTGGGATCTCCCAAAGAGGAAAATATGGGACAATTTACCCCTAAGTTATTTATTTTCCATCGTTATAGACTATTGTATCTTTAACAAAACTTTTATTTTGTGAGTTTCCTCTACATACATTACATAGTAAGTTAGTTCCCATACTCTTGAAATATAAGATTTATACTAGAGTCTTCACCCTTAAGATTATATCAACTTCCTTCTCCTAAAAATTCAATTTATTTCTCTTATTCTCCCTATACTTCAAAATTTATGTTTATTCTCTAATAATATCTTATGTTGTCTCATCACTAACATGGGAATGAAAATAATTTACATTGTATATATTTATATCTACTAGTTCTTTATTTTTATCCTCTTATTTATTTTTATCATCTTCTTCCTTCAATCCAAGATATCCCGTATCTTTTTGTGGATAAGGATTCATTACAAGTGTGAAGTAATAGTAAATTTAAAAGGAATATCTTCCTTAAAATCCATTATAAGGGGTTTATCTAACCATTATATTCTTGAAATCAATATGATAATAGATATAAGTTGAATATATTCTTTTAATTGAGTGTTGAATGATTTCCAAAATTAGCTTTGTTTTTTTTGGATTTCATGTTCAACAATGTATCTATGGGGGAACTCATTCGATTCCTTTTTATAATTATATTGGTAGACCAATGTTTACTCATAAAGGGTTCTATTTATATTTATATGATCATATTAACATTAAGAGACCTTCAAGATACATAGTAATTCACCTCCTATATAATATAGATTTATAATAAAACCATGGCAAGGTAATGTCACTAACTCTATCTAACCCATAAGATATCCATCACATCCTCACTTCCTCAAAAGGTGAATTAATGTTTAACCCCATCATAACTGCTAAACCTAATTTGCATCCAAAATCACTTAAATGGTTTAAATTAGGGGGTTTCTCCACAACTAGATCTTCTCTCTAATTTTATGTTAGATTATAAGGGGATGAGTGTCAGAAAAAAAATGAAATAATAATTATCATCCTCATCAGCTCCATATCCTACATAGTTAATATTGAATTTTTTTCCTAAGACTCATCCCCCATCTCTTCTATATGAATTTAGAGGATAAAACCTACCACCAGTGGAGCAATTATTTTCATAAATTCAATTACTCATTTCCATCAAAGCATGATAAAATTATTTGAAACATTCAAATGATGGGTTCCCCTTATTTGAAGGGCCCCTTTTTTATATATTTATTTATTTTGTGAAATATTAATATCACTGAATCAAATAGTATGGGTATGAATAAAGAATGGATGGATTCCAATCATATGACAAAATAGTATGAATATGGGGTGAAAGAGTTTATCATGTTTACAAAATATCAGCCAGATGACCCTTCTCAAATCCTTTTCCCATGTTTACACTATTGTTATTCAATACTAATCAGTCTATAGGAGTTGGAAGAACACTTGATAGGTCACAGAAAATATCAAAGCTATAAATTTTAGAATAAAATGGGAAAAAATTGAATGTATCTAGTGATCAGGATAACACTTCATTTTATGGATATTCTTATATGATTACAAGTATGGAAAATAAATAAGACAAAATCAAGGATGTGATTAAATGTATGAATGATGATGAATATTGTATTGAGAAAATTATAATGACTATTGAATATGAACTTCATGATTTTCCAAATTTTTTTGAGATGTTGAAGAGTTGTGAAAAGATGCCATTGTATTCTGGTTGAACTAAATATACAACATTGTCAGCCATACTGAAGTTGTATAATTTAAAAGTTGGAAATGGATGGAGTGATTATAGTTTTAATGAACTATTTTCTCTCTTGAATGATATGATTATAGAAGATAATGATCTTCTATATGAAAATATGAGGCTAAATTAATGATAAATTCGATGGGTATGATCTTTGAAAGAATACATGCTTGTCTAAATGACTGTATACTATTTCTCAAGGACTAAAATTACTTAAAGAGTGCCCAAAGTGTGGTGCTTATCGATACAAGAAAGATTAATTAGGACCTATGAAAGTTGTATGGTACTTTCCAATCATTACAAGGTTTAGGTGGCTATATGGATGTAAGGAGACTACAAGACAATTGACATGGCATGGAGATACAATAAGTAAATATGGAAAAATTCATCACCTGACCAACTCTCCATAGTTGAATAAAATTGATTATTAGTTTCCTGAATTTGGAAAGGATTCGAGAAAACTTAGTCTTTCATTATCTATAGATGGAGTGAATTATTTTGGTTTTCAAAGCAACACTCACGGCTAATTATGTTGGTAAATTATAACCTTCCACCGTGGTTATGTTTGAAAAAAAATACATTATGTTATCTATGACTATATCAAGACAAAAACAATCAGGTAATGATATTTATGTTTATTTGGTTCCATTTATTGATGATTTTAAATTATTAAAGGATTCATGTGTTATATTGTCTGATTCATAAAAAAAATGAAAATTTCCATTATGAGATATGTTGTATGGGATGATAAATGAATTTATTTCTTATGAAAATTTGTTAGGATATATCATTAAAGGAACTCAATGGTATCCCATTTGTGAACAAGTTAGATAGTCAATTAGGTTTAAATATTCATCAAAGATTATGTTTCAAAGACATCACATATTTCTACCCCAATGACATAAGTACCAATATTGGAAAACATCATTCGTTGAGAGTCTAGATGAACACAAAAAACTATATCCACTAATATATGATCAACTATTTGAGAGTATAAAACATATGGACACTTATTTTGGTTAACCTTTTTAAAAAAAACCTTACAAAAACGTGTTGAAAAAATAGATTAGTTTGTTTGATTTACCATGCTTGATTTTTTTATACACCAGACATTTTCTTGATGTTATTCATGTTGAAAAAATATATGTGATAGTGTCATTAAAACATTACTAAATTAACCTAGAAAAAGAAGGATGTAATTAAGGCTAGGTTTGATATGATTGACATGAGAATATGGAAAGATTTGGCACCAGTGAAGGGTGAAAAATGGAATTTTCTTCCTCTTGATTCTTTCACTCATTTCAGGAAAGAGAGATACCAGTTTTGCAACTTCTTGAATGATTTAAAGGTACTATAAGGGTATTCATCAAATATCAATAATATATTTTCAATGAATGATTTACATTTAAAGGGCTTGAAATCACATGAATGTCCTGTTTTGATGCAAGATATAATTCTTGTACCTTTATATTGAATTTTCCCCAAGAATTACCACCATAAATTAACCAATATCTATTTCATTTTCAAAGACATATACAAAAATTTACAAACCTAGTGAAATTACTAAATATGGAAAATGAATTCAATTTCATATTATATGAATTAGAAATGTTCTTCCCACCAATATTCTTTTATATGATGGTTAACTTGATGGTTATCTTGGCGAGAGAGATTCGATTATGTGGTTCAGTACATTATAGATGGTTGTATCCCATTGAACTATATATAAGGATTTTGAAAGGGTATTTCAAAAATCAAAGTCAGACAAAGGGTTGTCTTGTAGAGCGATATATTGTTGAGGAAGCCATTGAATTCTGTATCAACTACCTGTCCAGTGTGGAAATCATTGGTCTACCAAAATCTTGTCACACTAGGCGGCTTGTGTTGAAGGAATTTCTAGAATAGATGTTGTCACAATCGATATTACAGATCATTAAAAGGACCACTTTTACATTTTTTTTAATAGTTTAGAGGTTTCCACATATGTTGAAACCCACAAAGAAGTTTTTAGGCATTTAAATCCATCAAGGGATAAAAGATGGATATCAAATACACATAATCAAAAATTTATTGGATAGTTTTGAGAGAACATTTTTATGGAGTCAGATGAAAATCTAGATTCAATTTTAGAATGGATTAAATGGATATCTAGAGGATCAATTATGTATGTATTATCTTACAATGGTTATATAATTAATGATTATATGTTAAATACAAATAATCATTATGAAGTAAGTACCATGAAAAATAGTGGAGTTACACTTGTGGCTGAGGCAATGCATCTTTCTGGTACTAAACACCAAAATCAAATTGATATTAATATGTAATACTTTAGAATCATCAAACAAACAAAAGATTTGAATTATACAACATTTCAAGTGCTGATTTTTCAATGTAAGTGGGTTGATAAAAAAAGTACTATTAAAATATATGAATTGGGATTCATGAAAGTGGATTTTAGTAAGTAAGGGTATAATGATGATCCATTTATAATGGAATAACATGCAGTACATTTGCTTTATGTTCTTGATCTTACAAATTGAAAGTGGTTAATTGTCCTGTTATCGACCCAAACCACTGAAGGATTAGATGAAAAGTCAACTAAAGATGCCCCTTTCATTGGGATGTCACAATCATTTCACAATAGTCTCAATGTATATGGTGATTTGTATTTCATAGAAGGCCATAAAGAAAGGATTTGGATACTTGATAGAGGGATCAAATCCCTTTATCCTAAAAAATGAGATTTCAATAATCAGGTTATTTTTTATAATATACATTACATTACCTCATGTTATTATCTATTCATTGTTTCATTTAAATAATCTAAATTAAATATCAAACCACTTATATAGATAATGACTTCTTCATGTGCCGATGCTCTTAATATTAAGGAAAAACAGGTTTCTCAACCTATTGATGCTCCCAGTGCAAAGAAACAATGACCTTATGCACATGCCCGTGATACCAATCCAGAGAAAAATAGGTTTCCCAACCTAATTTTTATTCTAGTATAGTGGAACAATGACCTTCTACACATATTGATTCTACCAATCAATATGAACAATATATTTATTATCTTGAACCTGAGGAAATGAAAGTTAATAAAGAATTAATGTCACAGAAAAAATAGAAGGATCGTAATGTGATAGTTTGAGAAAAAAATTTTAATGCAAAAAGAAAAGGCATCAAAATAGACATTGAATAAAATTCACTTGACTAACATATTAACCCTAACAAGGCCATGTTCAATAGTTTCATTGGGATAATCACTCGGTAGTGTGTGATGATTGATGTAGATTCATGGAACCATATTGTACTCATGCTTAAGATAATTATTTGGGAAGATATTACAATGTCATTATGATAAAATTTGTTTATTTTACTAAAAAATAAAATAATGAAACATTGACTTACTCTTCATCATCCCTTTAAGAGTTCATTTATAATATATTAATTCTATAAGAAATTTTCATTAATTCTTGCTGGAAAGGATCACAGAGGCTTTCACATAATTCTAATGAAATTTTATCTTAAATATACTAAAAGTAAAATGAAACCACACCCATTGCTTATGTATGACTACCTGGTAATATGATAACCATGAGATGCATTTATTAGCCTTTGTAGGGAGATATATTTTTAGGTAAATTTTCGTTGTTAATATATTGTCTGAAAATGAATGTATTAATCACTTTGATTAAGAATTTATTATTTATAAAATAGAAACCAAGTGCTTAAAATAATTAATGAGTAGAAAAACCAACATACCCATACCATAAAGCAATGATAGGGTACGCTTCACTTGAAAAAAATTGGTACGTATTTTAAATCTACCTTAATAATTTTATGTGACATGAAACAAAAACATAATTATATTACTCTATTTATATATAGATTGATGAATCTAAATCTAAATACACTTCCATCCCACATCATGTTCTATTGAAGGAGGCATGTGTAAATAAATATGGGATACTAATAGATTAAAACACACAAAAAGTATGGGAATCACGTGTAAGTATGACATAATATATTTTTTACTTTAAATCGCAATTGAATAAAAATGATTACTTATTTTCCTATATTTTCTTTCTAAATTATACATAGGAATCATTAAAACAAGTACCAGATGAACACATACTATCAATATCATTGTAGCTTCAGAATAGTATGACCACATTAGATGTGCGTGTTTTGGTTTGACACCCTGAACATATTTTGATAAAAGAAAACAATATGAGGATACATATAAATAAATGGAAGAGATAAAAGAAAGACTAGATTCCATTTAAGAAAGATTTCTTTGGATTTATGAGTAGGTAGAAAATTTTATTGGGGGAAGCAAAGTGAAGAAACAACATAAGAAAAACCACTGCCTAAAGATCTCACCCCACCCCCACCAGCTTTGAGGTGAGCCATTCCCCTCAAAGAGATGTCGTAAATGAGGTAATCAATATTATCATAATTTTTTTATGTGAAATGTGAATTATAAAGACACTAATACATTTATTTTACTGATATTATACAGTATCAAAAAATGACTATGATTTATATCTATCAGCACCCACTCATCACCTTGTTGTGAGGGCTATCATGTTCAATATCCAGGAAGACAGTCTACACAATAGATCACTTCTAATAATTAATTTGAGAGTGAGGATTACTATAGCTTATGATCTGAGTGCTGAGCTACCTATTCCACTTGATGACTCATATATTCATATAGTCTACTATGCTATTGGATCATTCATTTCATGACCATCAGATCTTGTAAAAAAATATCGAAAATGTGGTATTAATTTACAATTTATTTTTTATGTTAAACCTTTAACAATTAATGAAATGGTATGAACTGATGAAAATTATTACAGATGAAAAAAGGGAAGGGTTGAAACAAAAGTTCAAATTAAAACCATCTAAAGGATGAACCAACTAATTGAAAAGGACTCTAGAAAGCACCTTTACCATGCTCGTGCAATAACTGAATTTACTAATATTTAAGGATCACGCAGATACAAATATTCAAAGTGGTAGTAGTCAAATAGTTGATTTTTAAAAAAAAATTTATAGAGAGGCCATTATAGAGTGATTTTATCTTGATAATGTAATTTAAATCCAAAAGAATAAAAGGGAAGGAGTCTTAGTTTTAAATGTATACATGAGGTGTGTTTTCATGATTTTTTTACACTAGCTAGTATACTATGTTAATTATGAATTAATTAATTTCATATATATTTTTGTAATATATATGAATTCCAATTGAATGGATGACCCCAAGAACATAGATATAGAATCATTATTCCTTAAATCACTTCTATAGACAAAAAATAAATAGAATAAAAAATTGATAAAATAGTGGAAAACTGGCCAAATATTTTGAAAATATACTAATAGATGATAGAATCTTCTTAATATAAAAAATATAGGGGTAAAACACCAAGATTTAATCATATAACATATATTTTCATTCCTTTCATTAATTATTCCCTTTTCATTTTTAGGCAATATTGGATACTCATTGCAGTTAATTTGGATACTCCAAAGATTTATTTTCTTGGATTCATTTCATGAATAATCAACAAACTAACTACACATGAAACATTTTGTCAATTTTTAATACAATGCATACATTTTTTTAAAAAAATTTAAAGCTATATATTTTATATTATGTTTTGATGAGAATTCTATTATGATTGGATGATGTTTAAATATCATGGAAATCATGGTAGGAGGACAACCCATGGACATAAGGATCCTAACAAGTTCTACAATTATAGAAGTATTAGGGAATATATAATAATATTTCACTATCCAAACACATATAAAAACAAATTACTTATTTTTATCAATGATTCTGTAGTGTCTGAAACAAAAAAATGGAAAAGATCATGGTTATGATGTTTGTAAATTTATGATAGACATCATATACCATCAATAAACTAGAATCCCTGAATATGTATTTTTGAAGAAAATTACTATTTCATTTAAAATATTTATTAATCCTTTATTTATTAATATTTTTATAGTACTACTATGACTATTGAAATACTCATATTCATAAGATGAAATAGATTTTTTTAGAAATGGATGGGAAACATACCTGATGGTAGAATGTACAAATATTTCATGAAGACGTTACTTCCTACTTCATATTTAGTTGATTTTCACATCATTTTATCTATTTTTTAGTTAATATCCTCATCATTTCTTTCTAATATTTATTCTATTAATTTTCATAGAGATCATAAAAAAATTTCTTTATGTAAGATTGGACTTCGAGACTGCAACTGAAATAAAGACAATATGGAAATGGGCTGAGAATGTATACAACCATCATGAAATGGTGAATTCCTTATACCTTAAAAAAATAAATAGAGTTCAATGATAATGTTAAAGTGTTTTTAATATACTATTTTTTCTTAATAATATTATCTTTTATCTACTGCATTAACATATTCTAAATTAATTGTTAGACTACTCATGTAGGAAATGTCTTCTACACATGATGATGTTACCAATCCTGTGGAAAAAAAGACTATAATGAAGTAAACCCATTGGGAAGATGTAAACGTAATGTTACGATATACTATCTCTATTTTAATGAAAAATTATAAAATGAAACATTTATTTAATTTTAATTATTAATTTCTGATTTTATTTATTTTAGAATATTTCAATCCATATTTCATGCCTTTCTGCACCAAAAAGTCCATAGAAATATTCTCCCTCAAAACCTTTTCACCCATGTAGTGTTGGAATTTATCAATTTACTTCAAGTTCCCTCTACTGCCTTTGTAGGAATAACTACAATTCTATCTCTAATCAATCATAGAGGTAATATTCATGTTTTCATAGTAAAATAATTATCTGTAGAAGTAATTTATTACTTCATATTTATGTTTAATTTATTTTTCTATTATCAGTCACAAAAGAATTATTTTCTTATATAGGTAGATTAATTTTCTCGAGTTGGGGTGGTTTGTTTAAATCCACTAATGATTGTGAGTGATTGGACTTTGAGGCTGTAAATGAGATAATAACAATAAGAAAATGGGTCAAGAGTGTATACAACCATTATAAAATGGTGAATTCCTACCACTTAGTTAATTTTTCACCATTTTATCTACTATTTTTAAGTTAATTTTCTCATAATTTTTATCTAATAATAATAATTATTTTTATAGATCTTTCGGGAAGTCATATTTTTCCTTTAACAGTCAGCAACAAGTCAGAAGAGAGATACCATATTGATTTTTGGTGAGGTGTTTTAGGAAACGTGGGGTTTCTTATTACACAAAAATGGAAAATTTATTTATTTTCTATTTTGGTGCAGATGGTTTAAAGAAAAAAATAGAACACATACTCAATTAGCTGCACCTCAATCTGATGCGCATTGTCACCGGTATGACTCGAAATGTATGTTTTTAGTTTATAATTTACATTTTAGTTCAAAATATACATCACATACTAAAAACCGAGAAAACACATGAATATTTTTTTATATAATTTAGTAAAACAATTCTTAAGTCATTTTTGATGTGTAAGAATCAACATGACCTCAATCCTATACATGGTGTGCTCGGTATGACTCCAACTATGTCTTTTTATTTAAAATTGACATTAATTTTAGTAAAAAAGACAAGTGACATACTGAAAATTTTGAAAAATTGATCTAATTGTCTTTATAATTTAAAAAATTATTGATAATTAATTTTTTATGTCTAAGAATTAGTTTCATATCAAACTAATATATAATGTGACCAATATGATTTAAAGTGCATGTTTCCAATTTTAAATAATATTTTAGTAAAAACCACAAGTGAAAAACTCAAAACCCAGAAGAAACATTTGGATTGTTTTGGTAATTTAGTAAAATGATACATAGGTCATTTGGGATGTGTAGGAATCATCCACACCTCAATCCGATTCATGGTGTGACCGATATGATTTAAAGTGTGTGTTTTTATTTAAAATTGAAATTAATTTTCATGAAAAATAAAAATAAAATACTCAAAACTGAGCAAAAACATTCATATTATTTTGATACCTTAAGAAAAAAAATCAATATTTCATTTATGATGTGTTCCATACCTCAATATGATACACAATGTGGCTGATATGACTTAATGTGTTCGTTATCAATTTAAAAATGAAATTTTAGTTCAAAAAATGTCACTCACTAAAGACCAAGAAAACGAACCCAGATTGTCTTGATTATTTATAAAAACAATTAATAATTCACTTGTATTGTGTATAAATTAGTATCACATAAAACCGACACACAATGTGATCGATATGACTTGAAGTTCCTGTTTCCAGTATAGAATGACATTATAGTAAAAAACCCAACTGACATATTGAAAACTGAGAAAACACATTTTTATTTTTTTGATACTTTAGTAAAATAATCCATAAGTCATTTGGGTTGTTTATAAATCATCCACACCTCAACTTGATGCATGGTGTGACTAGTATGACCCAAAGTGTTTCTTTTTATTTAAATTTGACATTAATTTTAGTAAAAGAGACAACTAGCATACTCAAAACCGAGAAAAAACATTCGTAATGTTTTTATACTTTAATAAAATTATCTATAAGTCATTTGTGACATATAGAAATCAACCACAACTCAATATGAAACATGATGTGACTGGTATGACTCAAAGTGTGCATTTTTATTTAAAATTGAAGTTAATTTTAGTAAAAAGAATAGGTGACACATTGAAAAATGAGAAAACACATTCAGATTATTTTGATACTTTAGGAAAATGATCTATAAGTCATTTATGATGAGTAGGAATCTACCTCACCATAATCCAACAAATTGTGTGATTTTTATGACTCAAAGTTTCCGTTATCAGTTTAAAATTTACTTTTTAGTTCAAAACATGTGTTACTCTCTGAAAACCAACCAAACACACTCTTATTATCTTGATAATTTAGGAAAATGATTCATAATTTAGTTGTGACATATAGGAAGCATTCTCATATAAAACTGATATACAATGTGAGCGATATGACTCAAAGTGCATGTTTCTAGTTTCAAATTTCATTTTAGTAAAAAGAATAATTGATATACTAAAAACTAATCAAATGAATTCAAATTGATTTGATACTTTATGAAAATAATTCAGAAGTCATTTATGATAGGTAGGAATTAACCCCACTTCAATCCGATGCATGGTGTGACCAGTATATCTCTAAGTATGTATTTTTATTTAAAATTGATATTAAATTTAGAAAAAGAACAAGTGACATACTGGAAACTAATAAAAAATATTCATATTGTTTTGATACTTTAGGAAAATGATATATAAGCAATTTTTGATGTGTAGAAATCAACAACACTTCAATCCAACACATAGTGTGACTGATATGACTCAAAATGCTCATTATCAGTTTAAAATTGATATCTTAGTTCAAAATTCATAACACACTAAAAACCAATAAAACACACTTTGATTATCTTGATAATTTACGAAAATGATTCATAAGTTAGTTATGACATGTAGGAGGTAGTATCATGTTAAACTGACTCACGATGTGACCTGTATGACTCAAAGTGTGTGTTTAAAATTTCAAATGACATTTTAATAAAAAACACAAGTGATATACTCAAAAGTTAGAAAAATCAATGTGTTGTTTTGATAATTTAAGAATATTATCCATAAGTCATTTTTGATGTGCAAGAATCGGCCTCAGCTTAATACAACACACCGTGTGACTAGTATCATTACAAGTGTGTCTATTTATTTAAAATTGACATTAATTTTAGTAAAAAGAAAAATCAACATACTAAAAAACAACCAAACACATTTGAATTGTTTTTATACCTTTTTAAAATAATCCATAAGTCATTTATGACATGTAAAAATAAACCTCAACTCAATATAACGCACTCTGTGATGGGTATAACTCTAGGTGTGTCTTTTTATTTAAAATTGATATTAATTTTAGTAAAAAGAACAGGTGATATATTGAAAACCAATTTTTTTTTTCAGATTATTTTGATACTTTAGGAAAATGATCCATAAGTCATTTTTAATGTGTATTAATCAACCGCACCTAAATCCGATGCACTATATGACCAATATGACTCAAATTGTTCCTTTTTTATTTAAAATTGTCATTAATTTTAGTAAAAAGAAGAAGTGACATACTAAAAACCTAGAAATCGACTTAATATTGTTTTAATACTTTACAAATTATAAATATGTCATTTTTTATGTGTTGGAATCAACCTCACTTTAATCCAACACATGGTGTGACTAGTATGACTCAAAGTATCTGTTTTCAGTTTAAAATTGACATTTTTTTAAAACATGTGTCACTCATTGAACACCAAGAAAATATTATTTGACTACCTGGATACTTTTGGAAAATGATTCATAAGACATTTGTGATGTGTAGGAATTAGTCTCACATAAAAATGACATATGATGTAACCAGTAAGACTCATAGTGCGTGTTTCCATTTTGAAATGATATTTTAGTAAAAAACATAAGTGACACACTCAGAACCAAGAAAATTCATTCAAATTGTTTTGATACTTTAGTAAAATGATCCATAAGTAATTTGTGACATGTATAAATTAATCATACCTCAATATGACACATGGTGTGACCGATATAAATCTATGTGTGTATTTTTATTTGAAATTGACATTAATTTTAGGAAAAATAACAAGTGACAAACTAAAAATTGAGAAAACACATTCGTATTATTTTTATACTTTAGAAAAACAATCCATAAATAATTTTTGATGAGTTGGAATCAATTACACCTCAATACGAACCATGGTGTGACCAGTATAACTCAAAGTGAGTATTTTTTTAAATTAACATTTTATTAATGTATCATTTCATATTAATGTTTAATTTAGTTATTTATAATATAAATAAAATAAGATTTTTTTTCTTATACAGGTGTATTCTTTTTCATGGGTTGGATTGATTTGTTTGGTAACTGATACCATTGTCAGAATTTTTTGAGAGGGGATCACAGGTGACATGGATGATGAAACACTAATGTTTTTAAATGTTTATGGATAGTAATTGTAAATGAAATTATAAAAAACATTTTTTGAAGTTTATATAGTAGGTTTTTTTGTAATTCATGATGTAAAATTTATTTTAATTATATTATTTACTTGCATACAAGTTATAGGTATGTGTTGTTATTCAAACAACACACTGTAGTAGGTTGATCCTTTATTAGTGCTATTAAATGCACTAATCAATGGGGGAATTTATCAGTGATAATAAAAGTGTTATTAAATGGGACCTCCCTTTAATGAATTTAAGTAAAAAAAATTCTTTTTAGAGTAGTTAAAGTACTTTTTGCATGCTGTTAAAGGGCATATTTGTAGTAAAGATCTTTGAAAAATAACTCTCACTACATATTAGAGTCCATTTGTTTTCATTGAATGAATAATTTGATATTTTAATTTCATGAGAAAGTTTATTGTTCATATTTATCAAGTTCATTTAAGTTTTATTTAGGATATTATAAAAGGAAATTTACAATATTCAATTAAATACTAAGTTTAACTAATACATCTACATTATTATTCTTCTCATGATTCTAAAATATTTAAATCTTATATCACTACAAAAATAATTATTTTTGAAAGCGTATGTTTACAATGGATTCTAATCACACATAGATCATCATGAAAAGTCAGATTGTAGATACTATTATTTACAAAAAACCATCAAAATTCACCTAAGGCTGATGCTATTTTCAACAAAAGTATTTATCCATCCCTAATAATATTTGCGATGGATCATAAATATCACCACCAATAATTTTATGCTAACTTATTTCTTGTGGAAATAATAATTCTATCATAAATAGTATTATGGGAACTTATTTAAAATCAATTTATATTTTCTTCCCTAATAGTATTTTCAACAGGCTTGTATGTCCATCACAAATAAATATAAAAAAATAAAAAAAATAAAAAAACACTAAAAAAAAATAAATTTCATTATAAAATGATAATAATATAATAATAAAAAGTTTATAAATACGAATATAATAATATTTTCACTCAGGGGTAGGTGATCAAATTTTTTATAAGGAGGGAACTCCATCCCTAAACTGCATGGAAGTCACCATATATAATCCATTATTTTCTCTTATTACTGCTTCTGATGTTGACATCATTCCTCCTGCAGTTGTCACTTCTGCTCCTACACTATGGTCAATCTATGAATAGTTCCATCTCGATCTTTCATTTTTATCTCATAATCTATACACTACTATATATTGGACTTTATTAGTGATAGAAATGTCTTTTATCAGCACTAAAAAATCATTGATGTTATAAATAACTTTAAAAGTTGTTTGCTTTTATCAGTGTTAGAAATAGCACTGATAAAATATCTCTTCATAAACACAGAAAAAATATTGATAAAGTGGGCCCTTTATCAAATTTTTAGCATCGATCAATGTATCCCTTAATCGGTATTTTTTAGAACTAATGAAGGACACTTTTATCAGCACTAAAAATAGAATTACTAAAATCCTTGTTATAGCAGTGTGCTGCTCTGATTTACAACATACAACATCCACAAATGTACAATTTAATTTAAAATAAATTAACACGATAATACAAAAATTTTTTTTTTACAATTCTCACAAAACTACTATATAAATGGATTCTAAAAGCATAAGAAAAAGTCTTTAGCAGTGCTAGAAAAAACTATTGATCTATGAGCTGTTAAAAATGATGCACTTTTATTAGTGATAAAAAATAATTGATCAAGAGGAACCTCTATCAGTGATTTTGTTATCATTGATAAAGGGGGGACCTTTATTGACCCCAAAATAAGTAGTGATAAAGGTCATTATACTACAATGTGATACTAAAATTATAGCGCACTGCAGCAGTAAATACACTTGTATATGGAAAATTAAAATTTTATTTGAAATAAAAATTAAATCCCAAATATAAGACAAAAACACTATATTTTATAAATTTCAATCATTTTTTTATAATTACATTAGAAATTAATATCACAAACATTCAAAAACATCAGTTGTTTCATTATCTTTGTCACTCGATTCCCTCTCAAAAAAGTCTGATCATGTTATATGATTAAAAAAAACTATCCCAATTTGAGAAAAATGATCCAACTATATATGAATTTTTTTTATGTTATAAATACTATAAAGAAATAAATTAAACATAAATATCAAACAATACATTAATAAAATTTAAATTTTAAATAAAATGATGCTGTTAGAGTCATATTGGTCCAACCATGTGTAGAATTGACATGTAGATGATTATCACATGTCACAAATAACTAAAGGATCATTGTCATAAATTATCAAGAGAATATGAATTTTTTTCTTGGTTTTGAGTATGTCACATGTCTTTTTTACTAAAATGACAATTTAAACAAAAAACATTCACTTTGACTCATACTAGTCACATCGTGTATCAGTTTCACGTGAGACTATTTCTTACACATAAAAAATGACTTATGAAATATTTTCATGAAGTATCAAGACAATCCGAGCATGTTTTTTCCTTCTTCATTGAGTGACACATGTTTTGAACTAAATTGTAGATTTTAAAATGATAATATACACTTTGAGTCAAACCAAGGACATTGTGTTTCAGATTGAGGTGGGGAATATTCCTACACATCATAAATGACTTATAAAACATTTTACTAATGTTTCAAAACAATTTGGATGTGTTCTCTTAGTTTTGAGTATATGAAGTGGGTTTTGAATTTAAATTTAAATTTTAAATAAAAATACACACTTAGAGTCATACCGGTCACACCGTGTATCATATTTAAATGAAGATAATTCCTATAAATCATAAATAACTTAAGGATCATTCTCCTAAATTATCAATATATTATGAATGTTTTTCCATAATTTTGAGTATGTCATGTGTATTTATTTACTGAAATGACAATTTAAATTGAAAAGACACACTTAGAGTCATACCGATTACATCATGGTTTGGTTTGAGGTGATACTGATACCTACATACAAATATTGATTTATGAATCATTTTATGAAATTATCATGATGATATGAGTGTGTTTTCTTGGTTTTTAGTGAGTGACACAATTTTTGAACTAAATTGTCAATTTTAAAGCAATAATTGACACTTTGAGTCATACCGAGTAGATCGTGTATCATATTGAGGTGTTGATGATTCATGCACATCAAAAAATGAATGACAAATCATTTTCCTAAGGTAACAAAAAAATCCAAATGCATTTTCTCATTTTTGAGCATGTGACATGTGTTTTGAACTGAAATGTCAATTTTAAATAAAAAAGATACACTTAGAGTTATACTAGTCACACTATGCATTGGATTAATGTGTGAATTTTTCTTACATTTCAAAAATGACTTAAGGATTTCCCCCCACAAAAGTTTCAAGACAATCTGAATGTGCTTTCTCAGTTTTCAGTATATCATTTGTCTTTTTTACTAAAATGTCAATTTAAATTGAAAACACACACTTTGATTAATATCGGTCACATCATGTGTTAGTTTAATGTGATACTAATTCTTGAACATCAAAAATGACTTATGAATTGTTTTCCTAAAGTATTAGGACAATATGATTTTGTTTTCTCAGTTTTTAGTGAGCGACTCATGTTTTGAACTAAAATGTCAATTTTGAACTAATATCAGACAATTTTATTCATACTAGGAACACTATATATCAGATTGAGGTGAGGTTGATTCATACATACCCAAAATGACTTATGGTTATTTATTCTAAAGCATCAAAACAATATGAATTGATTTTATCATTTTTGAGTTTGTGATGTGTGTTTTAAACCAAAATGTCAATTTTAAATAAAAAGACACACTTAGATTCATACTGGTCACACCATACATAGGATTGATGTGAGGATAAACAATACATGTCAAAAATGACTTAAGGATCATTTTAATAAATTATTAAGACAATATTAATGCGTATGCTCTATTTTGAGTATTTTTTTTATTTTTTTACTGAAATGCCAATTTAAAATTAAAACACGCACTTTTAGTCATACTATTCACATAATGTGTCATTTTGATGTGATACTTATTCTTAAATGTTATAAATGAATTATGAATCATTTTCCTAAAATATCAAGGTAATATGAGTGAATTTTCTTATTTTTTTTACTGAGTGACACACATTTTGAATTGAATTGTCAATTTTAAACTAATAACGGACACTTTGAGTCATACTAGGAACACTGTGTATCAAATTGAGGTTTAAATGATTATTATACATCAAAAATGACCTATGGATAATTTTCCTAAAGTATCGAAATAATCTTAATGTGTTTTCTCAATTTTGAGAATGCGACATGTGTTTTAATCTAAAATTTCAATTTTAAATAAAAAGTCTCACTTAGAGTCACATAGGACACACCGTGCATAAAATTGACATAGAGATGATTCCAACACATAAAAAATCACTTAAAAATAATTTTTCTAAATTATCAAAACAATATGAATGTGTTTTCTTAGTTTTGAGTATGTCATGTTTCTTTTTTTACTAAATTATAAATTTTAACTGAAAACACACACTTTGATTCATATCAGTCACAAATGAATTACAAATCATTTTCATAAATTATAAAGACAATAAAATGATTTTTTCTCAGTTTTTAGTGAGTGACACATGTTTTGAATTAAATTTTTAATTTTAAACAGGTAATGAAAACTTTTTTCCATACCGGGAGCACCATGTATCAAATATAGGTGAGGCTAATTCCAACAGAAAAAAAAATTATTTATGGATCATTTTTCAAAAGTTTCAACAAAATGAAAATGAGTTGTATTTTTTTTGAGTATGTGACATATTTTTTTAACTAAAATGTCAGAATTAAAGTTATAATAAGCACTTTGAGTCATACTTGATACACTGTGTATCATATTGTGGTGTGGTTGATTCCTACATGTCACAAATTACGTATGTATCATTTTCCTAAAGTATAAAAACAATATGAATGTGTTTTATTAGTTTTGAGTGTGTGATGTGTGTTTATAACTAAAATATAAAATATAAACTTAAAACACACACTTTGAGTCACACCAAGGACACTGTGTATCAAATTAAGGTGCAAATGATTAAGGTGTGACTAATTCTTAGATGAGGACTAGAAGCTTCGAACATGTTACTAGATTTATCATATCAGGCACACCATGTATTGGATTGAGGTTTGGTTGATTCAAAAATTTCAAAAATTATTTTTGAATAATATTTCTAATGTATAAAAAAATATAAAAGTTTGCTTAATTTTGAGCACGTGACATATTTTTTGAACTAAAATTTCAATTTTAAACTAATAACACAAACTTCGAGTCATACTAGGAATAATGTGTATTAGATTGAGTCATGGTTGATTCATATACATCACACCATGTCTTTTTATTCTTTAATGCATTCACAATTCAGGGTTATCTAACAATATTGTTGTTTGATAACCTGAAATGTTGAATGTTTTGCTGAATGAAAGTAAAAGTACATCATATTGAGTGTATTATCCTTGTTGAGTGAATAATCAAAGTACATGATTACATCATGAGTGTATTATCCTTATTTACTATATCTATTAAAATTAACAAAATAATTATCATATAAAAATAATAATAAAATTAACTAAAAAAAGTAGATAAAATGATAAAAATTTCACTAAATAAGTTCAAGATATAGAATTTGAGTTTCTGAACCACCCTTTATCCTTACACATGTATGCATTTTTAAATATAGATACCACTCATCTAATCACACATATTCACACAAAATTTTGTGAAGATATGAAATAATGTACATATATTTATATCTATGTGTTATTCATTTAATTCATTCATTAATAAGAAATGAAAAATACATTTCTTCTTTAGATTGGTAAAGCACTACAAAAGTCAACTATCATTTTCATCAACCAAAAAATACTTTGTGCCTGCAAAAAGGACCTTTAAATGACTTCAAGTTAAATTAATTATTATAGAATTAAGAAAAATATCAAGAAGATAAACCAGTGTTAAAAACCCTATAGGTAGTGTAGTAGGTTGGGGTTTAAAAATAATGGAGGATTCAAGCATCACAATACTCATTGTGTTAGATTTATTTTGTTTGCTATATTGTTGTTGGACCAGTGGCATATCTTGCGTTGATATATTCATACTTCATTGGTGGTAATTCAAGATGTGTTGGGCTATGATTTAATATAAACTTTTGATGCCATGAAAGCAATTGATGCCACCCATGTTCTATTAATATCTTAACAACATGTTCTTTTATACATGATAATTCATTCTAAATCCAAAATACATGTGTATAATATATAACATGTGTAAAATACATAAAAAAATATTAAAAAAATATAAAAAATTATTTCAAAAATATTAAAAAAAATTTAAAAAATTATTAATTTCATAACAAGATAAAATTATTATGAACAAAATTAAAAAAATAAATCATATAAATGAAGAATATTTGTACAAGTATAAAAAGTATCATGAAATAATTTTTATCAAGTGAAATAAATATAAAAAAATTGGAAAAAATCATAAGAACTAAATTAAATCCATTTCATAATTCCTATAAATTTTTAAACAAATCATGAAATATTAAAATTATTTGGGTTATTCTACCCGGTATCCATGGGATAATACTTGGAGCTAATTACCATCTGTTCATAGAAAAACTTTTCTTACTTATCATTTATAGTGACCACCATGTTTGACAAGTGGGAATGGTTTTTACATTGCACAACTAAGAGATCCATGTAATTGGAGTGAGAAAAAAGGATGAATGAGTGAAAAGAATGTGAAGGTGTGGGAGAGGGTGAACCAAAAATGGCTTGAGGAAAAGGATATCCAGTGGGGAATGAGTGAGGTATATCAAGGAAAAATAAGATCTCTCATGCGCTCCATTCAAATCATTTTGGAAAATTTAAAACAAACAAAGATGTTCAAGGGGAGAGATGGATCAAAAGTGATCACATACCATGGATTTTTAATGCGTGGATTCATAAAAGATGATCGAGGAAGAGAGATGACAGAAATTTGGATCCATGAGAGCTTAAATAGTGTGAGCAAGGAGAACTCTATTATGGTTCTGTTTAAAAGACCATGAATATTTTTATAAGTTCTTTTAGAAATCATTGATAAAGATTGGTTTTATCAATTCTAAAACAATAAGTGTTGATAAAACCAATCTTTATTCTCACTATGAAATAACCAATAAAGATAATTCTTTATCAGCACTAAAAAATACTCATAAAGACCTAATTTTAATAATATAATTAATATAATTAAAAAATTTAAATGTATATAATTATAAATAAATATAAATGTATATAATTATAAATAAATATAAATTTACATAATTATAGATAAATATAAATGTATATAATTAAAAATAAATATTTAAAGAATTGTAAATATGTATTTATAAATATAATTATATATATATAAATATATATACATATAAATAATTATAAACAAATATTTATTCTTGGGACCACCTTTGGTGGTGTGGTTTGGTGGATCGTGTAATACCTGAGCAGTGTTTACAGAAGGATCTCTACTCATTAAAAGGGGTTGCAGTGGGCCCAGATCAATGGTGGGATGGGTGCTGTGGGGTTTTAGATTGGAGATGGAGAACAAAAATGGTTCTGGGATGTCACTAGGTGTGAAACACTACGATTATCAGAGTGAAAAGCTTCATGGAGATGGTGGCTGACATGGGATGTTGTGTTAGGTTGCTGTGGGGGTTGATGAATCACCATCACTGATGCACGTGGGCATAGGTCGATGATGAAACAGAGGTCGATGATGATGAAAACTCAATCACCTTTTAAATAATCCTCATGTCGAGAGGCGACAAAGATGCATGTGGGCACAAAAATGGCGATGACACACGACGTTAGTGGCTATACTAGACTATGCGAGCTCCACCTTTGTTTATGGAGGTAGTAGTGTACGATTGTTGTTTTGGTGTATGAATAGTGGATGATGGTGTCCCACATAATAATGTTGATGTTGAAGATGGTTGGTTCTTTGTGATATAAATAAAGGTGTCATACCCATGTTATAATATATATAAAATATAAAATATAAATAAGATTAGGGTGTATATATAGACTGTCCCTGAGGGGGGATATGGACTGGATTAGAACTTGGGGGTGTGTATGTTTCCTTTAATTTTCCCCTGAACACCAAATATATATTTATTAATATATAAATATATATTAATAAATATAATAAATATATTTATTATTTAAATATATTTATTATTATTTTATAATTATATATATATATATATTTATAATTATAATTATAAATAAATATATTTAAAAATATTTTTATATAGTTATAAATTTATTTATATATTTATTTATATTTATTAACATATATATATATATAATTTTAAATACAATAAATATATTTATTATAATTTTAGAATTATTTAAATATATATTTATTTATGTAACGACCCCAACTCAAGAATCCCAAAGACGATGTCTTTATTACATTGGCATAAGGTTCAAGGAATCACATCCCAAATGACCGAATAGTTCAGTAGTGTTGGTAAACTATATACATACATGATTCTCATATTACATTCGAAAACACAAATTACAACATATTTTTTTCGAGAATAAAATTATTCCCTCTAGAATATATTTTCATATCAATCATATTATACTTCATGGATTCCTATGAAAATAGAAAAAATAACGGCAAGCTCAAATGCTCAGCAAGGTTTATGTACAACAGAAGCTATCTGGAATCAATAAAAACAATCAACATGACAAGGTAAATAAATGAACACACATTCTATTTAAATAACTTGAATACAATGATAAGATAGGGAATAATCAACATGGTAGGTTAAATAACTAAAAATAAATTCTATTTAATCAATATCATATCTATCATAACTGGATAAGGCATAACCAATATGTAAAGGTAAATGACTGAAAACACATGCCATTTAATCAATAAATTAATAATAAAATGAATCCAGAGACAATATCATTATGAAAATATAATGTATAATAATTAAATAATTATTATTTAAGGAAATGATTAATTATTGGATGTAATGTATTGGGCACACGATACCTATACCATCAAGAACTTTCACAAGACAGTTTAACACTACTGGTAAAAACTTGTTTAATGCTAGTTTACTGATTTGTATCATGTGACTATCGATAAATTGAGGGGATATCTATAACTAGGCTGAACCCCTGACTGCATATCCAAATCATTCATCATATATCAAATAATCAATTTAATTCATGAATAATGTGCCTTATCATCAAGTATATGTATTGAGTAAATAATACAAATTTTTCATTATTTTTCTAGTCAGTAAAATAATTTTCAAATTAGAACACCAAATGTACAAATGAGATATAGTTTAAGCAATAAAAATATCCATGATAAATGATATGTATATTTAGGGAAAATTTAACTACCAATGATTAAAGTAAAGTGAATAATTTAACGGGGAGTTAAAAAATACAAAAAATAAATCAAGGAAGTGAATTTTACTACTTTAATTAGTAAAAATGATCATAAATAATCCATATAAAGAATAAGGATATTATCAATCCCAAATATACCCATTTGATAAATAATAAATAGTTTTTTCATTGATGACTAGAAATTCCATAAACAGATCTTTAAAAAATTCTTGAGGAAAACATACTTTTTATTTTGAAAATAACTTTTTAAAACTAAAGGTTTACAAAATATTTGGAAAATAATTTTCTTTGAAATTAATATTTGAAATTTATAAATTAATATTTGATTAATTTTATTGTTCATTACATATTGAAATTTTGTTCATTCCTTACACATTAAAACAAAGACTCCATTCATTTTTTTGGTAAAATCCAAACAAATATTTTTTTGAAAATGGCATGAAGATTCCTTTCTATTTAAAAAAAAGTAAAAATGGATAATAATTTATTTAATAAATCATTTTAGAAATTCTGAAAACATTTTTGAAAACATTTTTAGAAAACATGGTTTTGGAAGAAAACAGATTTTTGCCCGAAGAGAGAAATGATGTTGGATTTTCATAAAACAAAACTCTCAATTATTATAAGTATAAGAGAGTTGAAAATAGTGATATTACTTGAAAATATCACGAATAAATATAATAAACTAAATTTAAATGTGTTTATTATAAAATTACCAAATAATTTCTTTCAACTAAAATTCAAGAATAAACAATCTTGTTTATAATGATATTGTGAAATAAACCCCTATAATGATTATAATGTTGAAGTAATAATTATAAAATTAATAGATTTTGTGTATAAATATTAAATACACATAAATAAAGTGGAAATAAAATAATATATATTAAAAAATCATTAAACATATAATCTTGGAAGATAAAAGACTACAACAGAGTAATATAACCTAATGAAACGAAATTGAGTTATGAAATTCTTTACCACTTGGCAACTTTTAAGTAAAAAAACCTTGGAATAAATAATTAAAGTTGAAACTTAAAATACAATTAATTATTAATTTTTAATGGTATTAAATGTAAAATGGGAAGTATATACACATTATAAAATAAATTTATGCATAACATACAAATATGCCTCAATGAAAGGGAATTGAGACAAAATCCATTACCTCACACATATTTTTTTTGAACATGATTTAACCTAGATTATAGTGGTTTTAAAAATATTGTTAAATTATAAAATAACTATATTAATATTTATAATATCATATATTATTATTTTATAACATCTTATCACATGTTCGCTAATAATATGTTATTATTTTTGTTGTTTCAGGTGTTAATTGTTTTCTTATGTGTGTTTTTTCATGAAAGATTTGGTTTTTAAACATATTATATAGTTACATGATCTAAATAATAATAAACATGAAATAATATCATATTTATAGATAAATTATGATTTTAATACCAATAATGAATAATAATTTTGAAAAATTAAGTACATTATGATTATGGAGACGGTAGGCCATACATACACATGAGTAACATTTACATTTTTCAATGATCATTATGGAAAGGAGATAAGTAATATTTTATCTTTAAATAGTGATACTATTATAATATATACCATATTATTTCTTTTAAGTATGCTTATATATGTCATCCATGTGGTGTGGTGATGAAAATAGAGTCACATCGCTTCGTGAAGGCGACAGTCCACAAGTACATGACCAATGTTATTATTTTCCAGTGTAAGAAAGAAAATGATATGTTATATTTTTAGAATTATATATATTTCATTAATATTATAATTATATAATTTAGGTCACATATATTGATTAAATTTATTATTATTACATTCCATTTAAAGTGTTAGTGAAGAAAAATCACATCATTTTGTAAGGCGGTAGTCTTCCGTACACACGAGTGACGTTATCATATCCCCTATGGAATAGAATTTAAAGAGGTATATATGATATAATGAATCAATAAGTATAATTATTTTATAAATATAATATATATACTTAGATCCATCATCATACCCTACTGTGAGAGGTGTCAATTGGAAAATGAATCACGTCAATTCTTGGGGCGGTAGTCCGCCATACACACAAATGAAGATTTCGTAAACCATTTGATAAAAGTAGAGATTGTTGTAGGTCATTAACTTAACATAAAAACATATAATTATATTTAATATAATAATGTCATTATAAAATCATTGTTTAATAATAATTTATGGATATGGAGGAATAAATAAAAAATTCTCATTGAAGATCGTTTCCTCTTCTTTAGGTAATTTCTGAAAGGAAAAATTAGTTGCATAAAATCCTTACAAGGATGGATTAATGCACAAAAATAAGGATTCATGTATGAGGTGATGGAAATTTTTAAGTTATTTGGGTTGGTATTGTTTGGAATTAAAGTTTTTTAAGGTGTAAATAAGAGAGAAGAGGGGTTGCCTTTAATAAGTGAGGTGAACAAAAAAATTGTATTTTTTGAAAAGGAAAAAGTGTACCCATGTTTTGTAACATGCCAAAAGGGTCCAAAATGGATGAGTATAGATAATTATATATTATAGGGTCTAAATATTTCTATAGAATAGTTTTTATACAAGTTTTTAGTTCATTTTAACACTTATTTCAATTAGTTTAAGCCCCTGGTAAATGCATTTTTACCTTAACTACAGTAACTAATTTTTACTTTTTCACTATTCATTTGGTTAAAAATTAAATTGACCTTATTAGATAATATATATTATTATGGTTCTAAAAATATAATTCATTTTTCAAAATTCAATTAATAGAAATATAAAAGTTTAATTTAAAAAATAATCCTATAGATGCGATGACAAAGCATGTTTTCAAAGAGAAAATGTTCAAAAGTTTACAATGTTTTTATATTAAAAACCAATATTAAAATGATTAAAATGAGATAAATTGGATAAATAGATATATAATTGAATTATTTTTTTTAAAAAATTAAAAATATAATTTATCATTATAAATATAATTTATCATTATAAATATAATATATGATTATAATTAATTTAAACGAAAATGCAGTTTTCAATTAAAATTTAGTATTTGTCACTATTTATAAAAAATAAAATATTTCAGAAAATTACCAAAAAACCATTGTAAGATAAATTTTATATTATTATTTCAAAAATTAATTTCATTGTATAATACAATTTTTATAAAATTGGTAATATTTAATTTTAAATTTTGTGTGCAAAGCGCGACTAAACCGTCTTTTAGAACAAATACAGTTTTTCAGAAAACATTTCCTTTTATTTTAAATGATTCTTATTTTATTTTTAATTAATAATATAAAAATAATATTAATAATTTATTTATTACTATTCATACCTTCCAATTTAAGGATTATGTTATAATGGTCATGTTTAAATAATATTTTAATAGTGTATTTTTGTTTAAACCCAGTGTTGTATGAATCACAATCTATCAAAGATATTGAATTTATTTAAAAATATATATATAGTAAAGTATCTATGTAATGTCTTAGATTTTTCCATGTATTATTTTAATATTATATGTGAATTTTTTTGATACCAGGCTTTGAGACGGCGTGCAGTTCCGAGGCCCGGTGATCCCGGAACAAATGTTTGAATTTAATTAAATAATTAAATGACACGCCCGTGGGGTTTTCCTGTAAAAGTAAAATAACTCCTGAACGGGTGCTTGGATTAGAAATCTGAGGGCACTGTTGTGTTCAGAGCAGTGATTTTACCTTATGCGAGGCCTAAAATCGGTTGGCGCAGGTCCATGGTGAAATCTAGTTTTGGACGTAACTGTAATAAAATAATTAATAAAAATATTTTATTAAATCTTGTAGTAGTGAATATCTTTTATCTTTTTAAATAAAGACATTGTGCAGGGGTCTAGGGTTATAGAACTCATAACCCTTAAACTCTTGGAGGCTCTAGAGGCTCTGGAGGAAACCCCAACGTGGCGACGACGACACGGTGACCGGATCTTCACCAACGAACGCTGCAGATCTAGGTAGGATGTTTGACTTTGATTTTCCTTTTCACGTTTTTGATTCCTATGATGAACACAGACTAATCCATGAACAGATTATCCTGTGGATCAATCTTATATGCGAGATGGGATTTTGTGTGGATTTTAGGGATTGATTCTTGAAGGTTATTTTGGTTTCATTTAGCCTTCTAATGGTGACGAACCATGATCGACACGAACATCGATCGAGGTTCGTCGTTCTCAATTTTTTGTGCCTTTCTTCTCTGATTTCTTGCGTTCTTCATGTGAATTCTACGCATTCTTCATGGAGATATGAATGATGGATCGTTTCACATTCTTTGTGTGATGCGATGATCCCAAATTGAAGATCTGGCAATGGTACAACCCCACAGAGGTGCGACTGCAGTGGCGATGGACGGATCGAAGCAGATCGAAAGATATCGTTCTTAGAACGATCTCCGCACGGGTGACCGAAATCGAATTTCGGAGCCGATTGAAGGCCCAAAACCCAAGTATTCGATATCACGACGACGAGGCGACCTGAGATCTTGAGTTTCGCAGTACACAGATGATTGATCGTGAATTCGGAGGTTCGACCAAGGCACGAGGAGGGAGACAATGTTTGTTGAGAAATCCTGACTACATGGCAAGTAGTATTGGCAACACGGCCTATGTTCATCAGCGGACTACCTGGCGTTTACTCTGGGAGTACATGGACACAAGTTGGGTACATGACCAAGGACACGAAATGTTTACCCTTCCCCGTCCAGACCTGGCCAGATGCACGGGACACTCCGTGTACTGGTACACGGGCAGGGCGACACGGGTTGAGGCCGTGTACGGGCACATGGCCAGCGTACACAGAGTGAACCCCGAACACTTGAACATGGCATGTAATCCTACTACATGTCATGTATATACTTTTCCACATGACATAGATTTCAGACACGGGCCGTTTCACAAGGGTAGTACCCGGAGTCATGGAACACGGCGTGTAATTATTCTACACGTCATGTAGTCGCTTTTATACGAAAAGTTTTAAGACACGTTCCGTGTTACATGGGTAGTACCAGGAGTCAAGGAACACGGTGTGTGACCCTACTACATGCCGTGTAACTTGTTTTACATGGCTTTATCCAGTTGTATTCTGTGACTTGGACTAGCTTTCTTAGGGTTCGTACCCTTGGTCTTTCCCCTGAAGGTTTCTGGTATCATTTCCTACATACATAAGTATGACCCCTTTAGCTGATCTTTCTAAATATAGTTGTTTGAATCCCCTCTATGATATTTAGATCCGGATCCTCTATTCCTTCCTTGTACCCTAAGTAGAGTTCTTGGTATCGACGTGACCTACCTTACTCGGGTGCCGATCCCCTGCTTAGCGGATTAGTTCAGACTGAGTTGTTGGAATCACACCATAGCTAGTGGCTATGATCCTAATCTGAGCATCATATTCTTAAGTACTTGTGGAGTGAGTTCTCCCAGAACAAGTACTTTGTACCTCTCTCTTTAGACCTAGGAGTGTGTTCTCCCTGTTACATGCTTAGTGGAATCTTCGAGCTGGATCTTAGTGGTGGTTTCGCGATAGTCGATCGTGTATGAGTATATCTGGATATTCTTGTTATATATTCTGTAAAAATATACTGTGTAGAGTTGACTGTATCATTCCTTTGTGGTATTTCCTTTGTTTTATTCATTTGTGGTTTTTGGGGTGCCCTACTGGGTATTGTTATACTCATCCCTACACGTGATTTTCCTGCAAGTGTCGTGTCTTGTGCAGACGAGTGAGAATTTGACAGGATTCAAGGTGGACCAGGACCGGATGGTGCTCATTGAGATCAGACAGGCTAAGGTGTGTTCTTACGACTACAGATTATATTCCCAGTACCTTTATTTACATGTCAGTCTTTTTTGTAGGCTTTATTTTGGTGGGGTTATACTTTTGGCCCAGGGTTTTACATTACTGTACTTTACTTTCCTGTCATACTCTATTGGTTGGGATTTTAGTGTATGCATGCATTTCCATTTTTAGTAGTTTTTAATTTTCATATTTTTGGACTTGGAGATGTGTGTGTGTGTGTGTACAGGTTTATAGACAATGCCTCCCATGTTAGTGACATGCCTACTCGGTGCTAGTCACCTGCCCCTGGCCTATTGGAGGCGGGCTTGGGGAGTTGCGGTATGGGCCCCACTGGGACAGGTCGTGACAGAGTGGTATCAGAGGTGGTCTGTTCTACCTTAGTACCTAGAGTCTGTGAGTTGGTTTGGGGCAATAGTGTTAAGTGTTTTGAGTTTGGTTTTCAGGCTAGGGACCCTAGTGTTGGTGCGGGCGGACGATGTATCCATACACTAGGACTCTGATAACTTGGTTTTCGACTCAGAACATGAGAACACTAGATTTATGTGAAAATAATGGTACATGTATCATATAGGAATGGGTTGTGGTTTCCATGTTAGGAATGGGTTGTGGTTTCCATGTCTTTCTTGAGTCAGCTCTACTGATATACTCACTGACTGTGATACATCTTGTTTCTTGAAAAGACGCCTCCGCGATGCACACCCGCTAAGATCCAGTAGCTCGATCACAAGGATGACCCCCTCAGTGATGAAGCTTTAATACAAGGACCAGATCCACCAGTTTGATCTTCGGGCAGTGTGCCAGTTATTCCACCACCTGGGGAGCAGTGTTTAGTGCCTTATGTACTAGTAGAGGAGGAGTGAAGGCTGAGTGCACTCCATGAGTTTCAGAGACAGAGACCCCTCAGGTTTCGAGGTGAGCCTGACCCTCAGGTAGCAGAGGACTGGCTTGAGGCAGTGGCCAATGTCTTCTGTTTGTTCAGGACACCAGCAGACTAGATGGTGATCCTGACAGTGAGCCTTCTGCAGGTTTTAGCAGGGCGATGGTGGATTTTGATTATCCAAACTCACGAAGAGGTGACTCTTGCATGGTCAGAGTTTGAGCGTCTCTTTAGAGAGGAGTTTTCACCGGTTACCCTGAGAGCAGTATGTATACAGGATCTTATTCAGCTTCAGTTGGGAACCATGACGGTGGATGACTATTCATCGAGGTTTACCGACCTCTCATGGTACTCGATGGATATGGTCAGGGATCAGTACTTCAGAGCTTGGACAATTGAGCAGGGCTTGCGTAGAGAAATCCGAGCTAACATCATCCCTATGAGAATTCATACTTATGCTGGGGTGCTCGAGCAGGCTTTGGTGGTTGAGATATTCTTGGAATAGAAGAGACATCCAGTAGTTGGAAGTAGTGAGCGAGTTGGAGCAGAGACCTCGGAAGCAGGGAGCCGACGTCAGGGACCCAGGCATGGGAGATGTTTTCAAAGGAGATCCTAGGATAGAGGATCTATCATACAGGGCTCGCAGGGCACATCCAGCCAGCCTAGAGAGAGGCGATGCTACTCATGTGATGGAATAGGAAATCTCACTTGAGATTGTCTAACCCGCTGTACTACTGACATGGGAGTAGTTGATGGACCTCCTAGGTAGAGGAAACATGTGGAGAAGATAGATCCGCGAGGTGGAAGATGTGGTAGAGGAACTGGGATATTAGCTGGAGGTGGTCGGCGTTTGACCCTTTACCACCACCACCCCCAGGAGGTCCACCCCAGGTTCAGGGAGCTGGTGGATAAAGGCAGGGACTACTGCAAGCAGTAGAGGCTTATGACCCAAGTACTCCCGGAATGATTATAGGTACAATATGTGTCTTTTCTACTTTGGCTGCCGCACTGATAGACATAGGTGCTAGTCATTATTTTCTTTCTACTTATCTTGTTTGAGACCTTGAGATTCCAATTGATCCATAGACTCAACCCTTACACATAGAAACACCGACTGGAGAAGATTCAGAGATCACACACCTTTGCATATAGCGTGACATGACCATTGGAGGAGAAAGTTTTGGTTGGAACCTCTTGGTGGTAGCGTTGAGGCCTTACGATGTCATTCTTGGTATGGATTGGCTATCCACAGTTCATGCCCAGATTGATTGTTTTAGGCGAAGGGTGCGGTGTGTCCGATGTGATGGAACGAGGTTCTCCTTCGTCGGTAAAAAAGAGACCCAGGAAGCGCAGGATGGACTCATGCATAGGAAGGTACAACCGATTTCACATCAGTTGGATAACCTAGTCCTTGGTGCAGCAGATGTTACAAGTTTCTAGTTTCTAGCAGTAGTGGCTTAGTATGAGGACGTCTTTCCGGAGGATGTCCCTGGACTACCTCCCCATCAGGGGATAGATTTCTGCATTGAGTTTCAACCTGGTACAACACCGATATCAGCATCAGCATATCAGATGGATTATGCAGAGTTTCGTGAGCTAAGAGTGCAGTTGGAAGACTTGTAGAGGAAGGGATTTGTGAGACCTAGTGTTTCACCCTTGGCGGCCCCAGTGTTGTTTGCCAAGAAGGCAGATGGGAGCTTGAGTCTGTGTGTGGATTACCGATGCTTGAATTAGGTGACCGTAAAAAACCGGTATCCACTACCGAGGATCGATGACCTCTTCGATCAGTTAAGAGTGGAATGATGGTTCTCGAAGGTCAATCTACGATCAGGCTGTCACCAGTTGTGAGTACGGGATGGGGATATATGAAAGACGACTTTCAGATATCGCTATGGTCCCTATGAGTACTTGGTGATGCCCTTCAGCGTGACGAACGCCCCGACAATGTTTATGGGACTCATGAACCAGATCTTTCAGCCTTATCTAGATTGGTTCGTAGTAGTATTCATCCATGATATCCTTGTGTACTCTGCGTCCGTGGAGGAGCACGTGAGGCACCTAAGGATGGTTCTGGACACACTCTGAGAGCACCAGTTGTATGGGAAACTCTCTAAGTGTAAATTCTGGATACCATAGGTCCACTTTTTTGGACATGTTATCTCAGCAGATGGTGTAGCAATAGACCCAGCCAAGGTAGAGGTAGTTTTATCATAGGATCCACCGTGTAATGTAATGGAGGTGTGGAGTTTCCTTGAGTTGGTAGGATACTATCAGAGATTCATTCCCGATTTATCTAGGATTTTTGCACCCATGACATCCTTGACCTGAAAGGGGTAGCCTTTCGTGTGGACCGAGAGATGCCATCGGGCTTTTCAGCAGTTGAGACAGAGTCCGACGAGCACCCCAATCATGAGACTACCAGAAGACGGTGTCAAGTATGCAGTGTTCTTCGATGCATCAATAACCAGGCTTGGTTGTATCCTGATGAAGAGGCAAGTGGTGATTGCCTATGGTTCACATCAGTTGAGGCCACACGAGTAGAACTATGCGACCCATGATATTGAGTTGGCAGCAGTAGTCTTCGCATTGAAGATGTGGCAGAACTACCTAATGGGTGAGCGGTTAATCATCTACTATGATCAAAATAGTATTAGATATATATTTTCTCATAAGGATCTTAATTTGAGATAGAGGCGGTGGCTTGAGTTCCTCCAGGATTAAGACTTTGAGATCATTTATACTCCTGGGAAGGGGAACATTGTGGAAGATTCTCTTAGCAGGAAATCCAGTTCACAGTTGTTGGATGAGGCGAAAAGTAATTTGGCCTCTCTATAGTTATCATTCATTGATAGAGATGACGGATATTACCTTTAGTCGATGGTTGTTACCCCTCCACTCTTACAACGAGTCAGGGAAGCAAAACTCGATGATGTTAGCTATGAGACTCTACGTGCTTAGATATCCGCAGGTGATGCTGCTGATTGATATTCAAAAGGTGGGGAGCACATTGTTCTTTTCAGAGGGAACACAGTAGTACTAGTGACATTGCGGGAGGAGGCTCTGAGGGAGTTCCATACATCTCCTTTGGCAGTGAATCCAGGCATGGAAAAGATGTACCAGGACCTCCGACGTCAGTTCTGGTGGCCAGGAATGAAGAAGAGTGTGGCCGAGTTTTTTTATCTGTGCCTTACTTGTCAGCAAGTAAAGGCTGAGCACCAGGTTCCAGCAAGTTTGACTCAACCCCTTGAGGTGCTAGAATGGAATTGGGATTGGATATCTATGGACTTCGTGATGGGTTTACCACGTACGTCCAGGTGAGACGATGCCATCTGGGTTTTTGTTTACTGACTCACCAAGTCGGCCCACTTCCTGGCCATATGGGAGCAAAATTCAGTAGAGAGATTGGGACACCTCTATGTGCATGAGATAGTTCAACTCCATGGAGTTCCATCAATGATCGTCTCAGATCTTGATGCTCGTTTCACATCCCATTTGTGGAAGGGATTGAAGGAAGCTTTTGGGACTCAGTTACGCTTGAGCACAACATTTCATCCTCAGACTGATGGACAGACAGAGCAAACCATCCAAGTTCTGGAGGATATGCTACGAGCTTGCATACTTGACTTTGGTCGTAGCTGGGAGGATCACCTAACACTGGTGGAATCTTATTATAACAATAGTTATCATTACACTATTGGTATGGAACCATTCGAGGTGTTGTACGGGGAACCTTGCAGGTCACCATTTTGTTGGACTGACCCAGGAGAGTCCGTACTCATGGACCCAAAGATGGTGTGAGATACTATAGAGAAGGTGTAGGTTATCCAGGAGCAGATGAAGACTACACAGAGTCGGAAAAAGTCTTATTCCGATAGGAGACAGAGTCCCTTGGAGTTTGAGGAGGGAGACCATGTGTTCTTTCGGGTCTCACCTCGTTGGGGATTGCAAAGATTTGGCCTAGGTGGAAAGATATCTCTAAGTTTCATCGACCCTTTTCAGATTCTGAGTAGAGTTGGTGAGGTGGTATACCGTTTGGCTCTACCTCCTCAGATGGACTGGGTACACAACATATTCTATGTGTCGTAGCTGCGGAGGTACGTGCATGACCCATCACACGTTATCGACTGAGGGGAGCTGGACATCGATGATGGAGCGACCTTTACTGAGTACCCAGGGGAGATCGAGGATCGACAGGAGAAGATTCTTTGTGGGTGAGCTATTCCCTTGGTGCGTGTCCGGTGGCAGCATGGGATTATTTAGAAGAGCACATGGGAGCAGGAAGCTCAGATCTGTGCATAGTACCCACATCTTTTTGAGTAGCCTTTGTTTTGGATTTTCTAGGACGTAAAGCCCTAAGGGGGGGGGAGGATGTAATGTCCCTGATTTTACATGTATTATTTTAGTATTATATTAGATTTATTTCGAGACCAAGCTTTGAGATAACGTGCAGTTCCGAGGCCCAGTGATCCTAGAACAAATGTTTGAATTTAATTAAATAATTAAATAACATGCGCATGGGTTTTTCCTGAAAAGTGGAATAAATCTTAAACATTTGCTTGGATCAAAAATACGAGGGAACCATTGCATTCAGAGCAGCGATTTTACCTTAGGTGAGGCCTAACATCGGTCGGCATAGGTCGGTGGTGAAATCTAGTTTTTGGATGTAACTGTAATAAAATATTTAATAAAAATATTTTATTAAATCTTATAGAAGAGAATATCTTTTATCTTTTAAAATAAAGACTTTTCCCAGGGGTCCAGGGTTACAGACCTCATAACCCTTAAACTCTTAGAGGCTCTGGAGGCTCTGGAGGAAACCCCAACGCGACGATGACGTTCTTGACGAGTTGCACCAGTGATGATAATGCATTGACTAAACCTTCACCAACGAACGCCGCAGATCCAGGTAGGATGTTTGAATTTGATTTTCCATTTCCCATTCTTGATTCCTATGACGAACATGAACTAATCAACGAACAGATTAGCCCACGGATCAATCGTATTTGTGGGATTGGATGTTGTGGGGATTTTGGGGACTGATTCTTGAAGGTTATTTTGGTTTCGTTCAGCCTTCTAATAGTGACGAACCAAGATCGACACGAACATCAATCGAGGTTCATCCTTCTTGATTTGTTGTGCCTTTCTTCCACAATTTCTCGCGTTCTTCATGTGCGTTCTACACGTTCTTCACGGAGATATGAATGATGGATCGTTTCACATCTTTTGTGCGAAGCAACAATCCCAAATCGAAGATCTGGCATCGGTACAACCCCGAGGAGGTGCGACTGCGGTGGCGATGGATGGATCGAAGAAGATCAAAAGATATCGTTATTAGAACAATTTCCGAACGGGTGACCAGAATTGGATTTTGGAGCTAATCGAAGGCCCGAAACCCACATATTCGACATCACGACAACGAGGCGACCTGAGATCTCGAGTTTCGCGGAAAATGGATGATAGATCGTGAATCTGGAGTTTCAACCGAGGTGTGAGGAGGAATATGAAATTTCTGGAGAAATCCCAACTACATAGCATGTCGTATGGGATACACGGTGTTTGTTTGTCCGTGGACTATCTAGCGTGTACTCTAGGAGTACACGAACACGGGTTGGGTACACGGCCAATGACACGACGTGTATACCCTTCCCTGGCCAGACCTGACCTTATGCACGGGACACCCCGTGTACTGGTACATGGGTAGGGAAACACGAGTTGAGGCCGTGTACGGGCACATGGCCAGCGTACACGAAGTGAACCCCGAACACTCAAACACGGTGTGTAATCCTACTACACGCCATGTATATACTTTTCTACACGACTTAGATTTTAGACACGAGCCGTTTCACACGGGCAGTACCTGGAGTCAAGGAACACGACCTGTAATTCTTCTATACACCATGTAGTCACTTTTATATGACAAGTTTTAAGAGACGGGCCATGTTACACAGGCAGTACTCGAAGTCAAGGAACACGGCAGGTGAACCTACTACACAACTTGTAACTTGTTTTACATGGTTTGAGCCAGTGGTCTTCTGTGACTTGGACTAGCTTTCTTAGGGTTCGTACCCTTGGTCTTCCCCCCGAAGGTTTCTGGTATCATTTCTTACATACAAGAATATGATCCCTTAAGTAGGACTTCCTGAATAGAGTTGTTGGAATCCCCTCTATGAGACTTAGAGATAAATCCTTTATTCCTTCCTGGTACCCTAAGTAGAGTTCTTTGTATTGACGTGACCTACCTTACCTGGGCGCCGATCCTCTTCTTAGAAGATTAGTTCAGACTGAGTTGTTGGAATCACCCCATAGCTAGTGGTTGTGATCCTCATCTGAGTATTGTATTCTTAAGTACTTGTGGAGTGAGTTATCTTGGAACAAGTACTTTGTACCTCTCTATTCAGACCTAGGAGTGTGTTCTCCCTGTTACGTGCTTAGTGGAATCTTTGAGCTGGATCTTAGTGGTGGTTTTGCGATAGTCGATTGTGTATGAGTATATCTGGATATTCTTGTTATATGTTCTGTAAACATATACTGTGTAGAGATTACTGGATTATTCCATTGTGGTATTTCCTTTTTTGTATTCCTTTGTGGTTTTCAGGGTGTCCTACTGGGTATTGTTATACTCACCCCTGCACGGTCTTTTCCCGCACGTGTCGTGTCTTGTGCAGACGAGCGAGCCTTTGACAGTATTCTAGGTAGACCAGGACCGGATGGTGCTCAGTGAGATCAGGCAGGCCGAGGTGTGTTCCTATGGCTAAAAATTGTAGTCCTAGTACCTTTCTTTATAGGTCAGACTTTGTTGCAGGCTTTCTTTTAGTGGGCATGTACTTTTGGCCTAGGGTTTTACATTACTGTACTTTACTTTCCTATCATACTCTGTTGGTTGGGATTTTAGTGTATGCATGCATTTCCATTTTTAGTAGTTTTCACTTTTCATCTTTGTGGACTTGGAGATGTGTGTGTGTGTGTGTACAGGTTTATAGGTAATGCCTCCCATGTTAGTGACATGCCTACTCGGTGCTAGTCACCAACCCCTGGCCTATTGGAGGCATGCTTGGGGAGTTGCGGCATGGGCCCCACTGGGACGGGTTGTTGGAATCTAGAATTTATATTTTCTATTATAATATTGGTGTTTCATTTCATACACTCTATTGAACAAAATTTTATTCTTTTAGAATTTTGGGGTGTTACATTCTCCCCACTTTAAAAAATTACATCCTTGTAATTTAAATTTGATCTTAATGATTATGGGTTTAAAATTTGGAAATACAATTATTGAAAAATCCACATCATAAAAAGGGTTATTAATATATCCACTTAATAAAATATAAGTATAAGTTACAAGGTCATATAGAATAACACATTACTAGGTTTCTAAGTAAGAGAACATTGTTGTAAATTGAAGATACAAACATGGAAGAAAGGTGTAAATAATTATAGAGAGTGATAGAGTTAATTAATAACAAGAAATTGGGTGATCTATGGAAATTTAAGGAACTCAAAAACATAAATTTTTGATGACTTATAAGACTACTTGATTCGTCGAATATGAAGGTAATATGATAAAATTTTAGTTTCACAATCATTTTCCTAAAGTTGAGAAATTATTTTATTGTCTATAACTATAAGGAAATATAATTACTTGACAAGTTTCTATTTCATAAGAAAAATTTCATCCTTTGGTTTTTCTTAGATCAATTTACAATTAATTTCTTACTCTAAGAAATGAATATCCAAAAATGATTTTTTTATTCACGAGGCACTAAAATTCAATTTTAATAGATCATAAGATCTATAAAAGAGTGACATGTATTTCCATCTATCAACTATTCTAAAAAAACTAATATGGTTAAAAAAGTTATAAAATATAATATATTAATCTCTAAACCTCAAATGTAACACCACTGATTCATCATTAATATTTATCAATCAAATCATTTAACTAAAAACAATGACATGTTAACTAGAACACCCCGCAGGCTAGTGGAAGGAATTAAACCCTTATCATCCTTTGGTCATGGGTTCAAGTCCAGTGGTATTTCTAGAAATTATGGGTTTTCACCTAACATTTGGGTTCTC
Organism: Viscum album; assembly: GCA_963277665.1. NCBI lineage: Eukaryota > Viridiplantae > Streptophyta > Magnoliopsida > Santalales > Viscaceae > Viscum > Viscum album. Next base: position 1,687,940,784 of record OY728146.1, read on the forward strand.
CTTTCCCTAAAAATATATTAATATAATTATTTTAATTTTCTCAAAAATGTCATGTAAATCCATTACTATAAAATGGTTCTATCCCCTTATACCAATAGTTTATATGAACTGTTGGTATAAAGTTACTTGAGTTTATTCAAACCTTTGGTATATATAAAGCTAAACCAATATTGTTTTTAAAAACCATTGGTATAGATTTTTCACAAATATATTGGGAACCTACCCCCCATTCACCCACGATCCCTACCCCAATTTCCCCCTCCCAAGTGAGCGATGACTTCTCTTGTCCTCTGATGTTCTCCCCTTATTTATGTATTTTAATGGACTCACCTGTTTTGATAATCCAAAATCATGTTTTGATAATCCCAAATATTGTTTTCATTTAATTGATAACAATGTTTACATTCTATGCTAATTATGTTTTATTAATGTTTCATGTTTCTATAGAGTAATATTCATATACTCTCAATCTCACTGGTTGATTGGTTAAGCTTACAGTGCAAAATTTATATAAGTACAAAGGTCACCGATACAAGGTCACCGATATAAGGTCACCGATACGAGGTCAACGATATAAGGTTACTGGTAAAAAGGTCACCGATACAAGATCACTGATACAAGGTCACCGATACAAGGTCACCAATACAAGGTCACCGGTACAAAGGTCACCGATACAGGATCACTAGTACAAGGTCACCGATACAAGGTCACTGATACAAAGGTCATTGATACAAGGTTACTGATACATGGTCACAATCACAAGGTCACCAATGCAATCCAACTGTTTAAGGTCACCGCTGAAGGTTACCGATGGAAGGTTAAAGTTGTAGGTTGCCGATGTGCACCTACTGTTGAAGCCTACCGATGCGAAGGCTACTGTTACCGGTCTACTGATACCCTTACATTGTGAAATTATTTATATTTTTCTAATGGTCATATTTGATAACTTTAATGCTTCTGACTTAATTAATATTTGTTATAGGCATATCTAGATACCATATCTTGACAGTACAAGGTACAAGAAATATTGCACGTGATGTACGCACTCCTATTTTCAGATCTCAAATAAGAAAGAAAAAGACCGAAGAAAAAGAAGATATATATATATATGCAGAGAGAAAAAAAACGAGAGTGAATTTCACAAGTCGAATGAATAAGGAAGAAACTACTGAAGAACAAGGAAGAACCTTTATTCAAGAACCTTCACTATGAACCCCTGAAACTACAAAAAGATCATTTCAGAAAAAAAACATGAGGCTGCCTTCTGTGTTTCATAAACATTCAATCAACTCAAGAAGCAGAACAATAAATTTCTAAAAGCGAGTACCTAGAGTTGCGAAACTTTATTTTGAAGACAACTTCCAAAGATAGACTCAATATTAAAATTCTTCAAGGAGTTGAGAGTTGAACTGCAAACACATAGATCCTTCTAAACTCTATCTCATCATAATTTTTCTATTGTGTTTCTTCCTTTTTAAATTTCTGAGAAGTGTGTCTGCCTTCTTTACACACTGTCTCTTGTGGTATAATTTAAGGATATTGAATATCCTTACATCAAACCTCACTTAAATTTTGTTCCCACATAAAAATATGAAAGAGACCATGTGTGGTCTATGTTGTTTGTCTTTCCCATGAAGAATAATGGTAGAAGGTGTAAACCCTGGATAGTTTGTGAAAACTATTTTAAATCCCGATACAGGATGTGTATCAAGTTTATTGATAATATAAAATGCTTGGTGACATATGATCACCAAGTGGAGAGGATTAGGTCTCTACTTGAGACTGAACCTCTTGTTTATATTGTTATGCTAATCCTCATATACTCTGTTTTATTTTATCCGCTGCTTATATTTTATAAAGACAGAATACTATTTTTATATTCACTCTGATAGTTAGTTTTGGCTAGTGTGTATTTATGATTAATTTAGTAAAACTATTTCAATAGTTCAATTAGTGGTTGCATTGATTCAGTTGAGGACTAATCAACCTTAGAGAAACTTTTTGACCAATTAAACATTTATATATATACTACCTTAATTGACTGGGCGGTTTTAAATTGGGGATTTTAATAACAAAGGTTTTTTAACAAAATTTTTAATTGGAACTCAATTCACCCCCTCTTGAGTATCCACTCTGACCAAAATTTGGTATCAGAAGAAGGTTTAGTCTATTTTTCTTCTACCTGAACTGTTGTGAAACCTGCCAAATTCTTTAACTGTGATTTTATTTGTATCTTAATGATCTTAAAATTTCTATCATATCTAAATTTTCAGTTCTTTAAATTCTAAGTAACATGGAAAATAGATTTGATGGTGCTGCTACTAACAAGACAACTTTCTTTAATAGTAATAACTATGCTCAGTAGAAATTAAAAATGAAAATGTGTCTTGAGAGCATGTGATCTGAAATCTGGGACACAATTGAAGAACAACATGCATTGCCTGCTACTGCTAGGTATACATGGTCTCAGTTGACTAAATCCACATATAATAATAACTGTAATGCAATTAATGCCTTGTAATGTTATCTAGGTGATGATTAATTCAATAGAATATCTACTTGTAAAACTGCATATGAAATTTGGGATACTTTAGCTATTTCTCATGAGGGAACAACCAATGTAAAAGAAATGAGATTAAATATATACACTATTAAATATGATAATTTTAAAATAAAGTCTGATGAACCTATCTCTGAAATGTATCTTAGGTTCAATGAAATATTGAACACCATGAGTTTTCTTGGAAGACCAGTGGACAGTAAGGACCAAATCATGAGACTTCTTCAATGCCTACCTGACTGATGGAGGGGAAATTCTGCTTCTATTCTAGAATCTTGAGACATAGGAAAGCTACCAGTAAAGGAAATAATCATCAAGATTGTGATCTATGAAGAAGAGCTTAAGGTGAATCAAAAAGTAGATGAAGAACAAAGGAAGAAGTCACTAGAATTCAAGACTACTACCTCAAAGAGAAAATATAAAGAAAAAGTCCATGTTCCTGTAGATTCTTCCACAAGTGAAGACACATACTCTGACTGTGATGATGAGATGGTGAGATGGCTCATCTGGAAAGAAGGTTCAAAAATTTCTACCGAAAGTTGAGATTTTTTAGGAAGTCAAAATACAAGGGAAAGTATGATAGTAAAGGACAATGGAAGAAAGATAGAAAATGGAATGACAACTCAAATGAAATAATATTCTATGAGTGCAATCGAAAAGGTCATGTAAAGGTAGATTTCCCCACGCTAAAATTTAAGAAGAAATATGAAGATAAGGGCAAGGGTTATAAAAATGCAATGAAAGTTACTTGGAGTGCTTCAGAAGACAGCTCCAGTGGTTTTGATGCTTCTGTTAGTGAACAGAAAAATCATACCAACTTATGTTTCATGATAGAAACATCTGAGGTGACACTTAATTCTCTTATACATAATTCCTATTATTCTGGTAATAAGAGTGAGTCACATAATGATGAATACATGACTAAGGATGAATTATTTGAATACTATGAAATGATTGAGGATACATTTAATGAGCTCAAGGAAAAATATAAATCATTAAAGAGAAAATATGCTTTAAATGAAAATTATAAGTCTGATTTGGATATTGAAAAAGAAAAATGTGCCTAGGTGTTAAAAAAATACTGAACTCAAATTATCAAATGAGAAATTAAAGAGAGATCTTAAGAAGTTTACTACCGATAGAGATAACTTGACTCAGTTTCTAGGAAAAAAAATTGCCCTAAATTATAAAACTAGTCTAGGATATCAACCAGGATAGAGAAGGATCATTAAAAATAAATTTATTCAAAAATCTGGACAATTCACAGCTAGTTCAAGTTCTGGACCATTTCATGAAAAAAAATTCTCTAAAGAACAAACAAAGTGTTTATGTCTTACAATATATCCTCCGATTATAGGAAATATTTTAGACAAGTATGGGTTCCCATAGTTTTACTTTCTAACCTCTCTGGACCTAAGAAAATATGGGTACGAAAGTTACACTGCACTTAATCTATTTTGCAGAAAAATTGTCTAAAGAGTTCCTGTAAAACTCCATGGTACTTGGACAATGGATGTTCAATACATATTATAGGAGACTACTCATGCTTCGGGAGCCTAATCAAAGTTGATGGTGGACATGTAACTTTTGGTGATAATGCTAAAGGGAAGATCGTCGGCTTAGTCCAGATTGGTAACCCTAATGCTGTATTAATTTCAAAATTACTTTTTGTTGATGGGTTAAAATACAATCTGCTGAGTATCTCTTTGTTGTGTGATGATGGTTTTAATGTCAAGTTTGAAAATGATGCATGTAATGTTTTTAATTATAAAAATGATTTAAATTTTACTGCTCTTAGAAATTAGAATGTATATGCTCTTGATTTAGATTCTTTAGCTAAGCAAAATGTTTCTTGTTTAAGTGCGTTTCAAAGAGAATCATTATTGTGTCATAGAAAACTAGGACATTGCAATGTGAACTCACTTAGGAAACTGATTAAGAAAGGTTTATTTATAGACCTACCTAAATTGGACTTCCCTCTAAACAAAGTGTGTAAACCTTGTCAAAAGGAAAAACAACACAAAGTTTCTTTCAAACCAAAGAAAGAAGTTTCTACTTCTCAACCGCTTGAGTTGGTTCACATGGACTTGTTTGGACCATCAAGAGTTTCAAGTTTAAATGGGAAGCACTATGTTTATGTTCTTTTAGATGATTTTTCTAGGTAAACTTGGGTATACTTTCTGGCTCACAAAAGTGAGGCTTGTTCTTATTTTATCAAATACTCGAAGTCTATAGAAAATCTTAGTGGACTTAGAATTAAGGCCTTGAGAAGTGATCATAGATGTGAGTTTGAAAATAAATTGTTTGAATATTATTACTCACACAATGGCTATAGTATAAATTTCTCTTCTCCTAGAACACCTCAAGAAAATGGAGTCTTAGAAAGAAGAAATATGACACTTCCATATATTTCCCGAACAATGCTTAGTGAGTGTAATCTACCTATTTATTTTTGGGATGAATCTGTAAATATAGATTGTTATACCATCAAAAGAGTCTTAATTAGACCTGTTCTTAATAAGAACCCTTATGATGTTTGAAACATTAGGAAGCCTAAGGTTAACTACTTCAGAGTTTTTGGCTGAAAAGTATTTATTCTTAACACTAAGGACAATCTTGACATGTTTAACTCCAAAATTGATGAAGGAATTTTCCTAGGTTACTCAATTATGAGTAAAGCCTATAGAGTATTCAATAAGAAAACCAAATGTGTAGAAGAGTCAGTTCATGTCAAATTCGATGCGACTGACCCACATGAGCCCAAAACATCTCTTGAATATCTTGAGGATAATATGTCAATTCTGGACCTTAATGATAATGATAGTGAACACCCTATAAAACTAACCAGTTTTGGGAATCTTCTATAATCTACACCTGTTGAGTCTAAACCTATAAACAACCATGAGGAGTCTAGTTCAACTCTTTCTAGAGGTAGTATAACTCTCAAGAATCATCCTTTATATGCTGTAGTTGGTGATTTAAATAGAGGGACACAAACTAGAGCTTCTATAAGAAACCAGGTTAAACATCGAGCTTTTCTTTCACAGATTGAACCCAAAAATATTCATGATTCTATCAATGATGAATTTTGGTGATGGCTATGCAAGAAGAATTAAATCAATTTGAAAGAAACAAAGTCTGGGAAATAGTTGAAAGACCTAAGGACACTTTGATAATAGGCACTAAATGGGTTTTTAGGAATAAATTTGATGAGTTTGGAAATATAGTTAAAAAAAATCTAGGTTATTTTCACAAGGATATAGTCAAGAGGAAGTAATAGACTATGAGGAGACCTTTGCACCTGTAGCTTGGTTAGAGGCCATTAGGATACTACTTGCTTATGTAGATCATCTGAATTTTAAACTTTATCAAATGGATGTTAAAAGTGATTTTCTAAATGGGTATATAATTGAGGATGTATTTGTTGAAAAACCACCTAGATTTACAAATCCCCATTTTCAAAATCATGTTTTTAAACTTTCAAAATCTTTATACGGTTTAAAGCAATCTTCAAGAGCTTGGTAAGATAGGCTCAACTCTTTTCTTATTTCAAAAAGTTTTACTAAAGGAATTGCTGATCCTACTCTCTTCATTAAAATAATTTCGAAATATATTTTGATAGTACAAATTTATGTAGATGATATATTTTTAGTATATTCTAAAAATTCTTTATGTATTGATTTTTCAAAAATAATTCAAAATGAATTTGAAATGAGTTTAATGGGAGAACTTTAATTTTTCCTTGGATTTCAGATTTTTCAAAATAAATATGGTATTGTTTTAAATAAAAGTAAATATGTTAAGGATCTTTTGAAACGTTTTGGTTTGGATTTTAGTAAAGGTAGTGATACACCTATGAGTGCCACTTTCAAGTTGGATGTTGATAAAAATGGTGAATCAGTGGATCAAACCAATTATCAAGGTATGATTGGGAGTCTTCTCCATCTTACTACTAGAAGACCTGGCATTATGTTCAGTGTATGCATGTGTGATCGTTTTCAATCCTATCCCAATGATTATCATTTAAATTCTGTTAAAAGGATTTTCAAATATCTCAAATATACTCCCAACTTAAGACTATTTTATCCAAGAGGAAAACCATTTGATTTAATAAGTTATTCAAATTCTGACTTTTTTGGTTGCAAGTTAGACATAAAAAACACCTTTGGAACATTTCACCTTTTAGTCAAGTCACTTGTATCATGGTGTCGTAAGAAACAGAATTTTGTTTCATTATCTACTGCCTAAGATGAATATATAGTTGCTGGTAGTTGTTGTGCTCAAATTCTGTGGATGAAACACACTTTACTAGACTATGGATATCATTTCAAACATGTCTCTATAAACTATGACAACAAAAGTGCTATTAACATCTCTAAAAATCTAGTATCTCATGCTAGGACGAAGCATATTGATGTAATACATCACTTCTTAAGAGATCATTATCAAAGAGGTGATATCACTCTTGAATTCATTGGTACTGAACACCAATTAGCAGATATATTCCCAAAGACTTTGAATTATGAGAGGTTAAATTACATCAAACATGAGTTATGTATGATAAACTATTAAATAGGTTAGGACCTAACTGTTAGACCTTACCAATTGGACCTTATAGTTGGACCTTACCGATAATACCTCACGGTTAGACCTTACCAATAAGACCTCACCGTTAGACCTTACTAATAGGACCTCACCGTTAGACCTTACCTACAAGACCTCACCGTTAGACCTTACTGATATGACCTCACTGTTAGACCTTACCGATAAGACCTCATCATTAGACCTTACCGATAGGACCTCACCGTTAAACCTTACAGATACCTCCTTACCGATAGACGACTTGAATATGGGAGTTTACGTTTTTGTGCTCTCATCCGGAATCTGAAACGTTTTCTGCATATTGCATATTCATTTTATCTGTTTTATTTTTCGATCCTTAAATGATAAAATTAAAGTACAGATCACTTCTCAATCCACATAGAACCCTCTCTCGATCATTTTTCTCCCTAATCTCAGAACCTAAACCTCTATTGAAACATTGAACCTCTCTAGATTGATGTCTAAAGTCAAAAGGCCGTCGATTTCGGATGAAGGTGGCGCACCTGATCATAAGAGACCTAGATCCGAGTCGATTAGCAGAAGCCAGACAGTGGAAAAGGTGCTAAACCCACATTTATCCAAGAGGTAAATAGTAGTTGAGAAGGATTTATGTTCAGAGTGGCTGCTATTGAGCCGGTCATTAGTACTTAAGGCCTTGGAAGCTTAGGGCTGGGTTGAATGTTTTGAAAACTATAATGAACCATATTACCTGAAGTTAGTGAAGGAATTTTATAAGTACCTCTAGTTCACGCAGTCTGAGGATGAGCACCGAATGATTTCCAAAGTAAATGGAGTAAGTGGGAGATTCTCCTCTACTGAATGGGATGAAATATTGAGGGTTCCACATGAAGAGATTTTTGATTTTTAATCAAAAGTGGTGCCTCCCACTAATGAGTTCTTCTACTATGAAAAAGCATTAGCTGGACTGAAAGGGAATGGAATTCCAATGAAAGTCATTGCTGCTGAAATGGTAGGAGAAGATAAACTGCTTTTATAGTTTATTCAATATGTTTTAAGTCCCAGGAGAGGGGAAATTGAAACTTTAAAGTATCAGGATGTCTTTCTCTTGTATCTGTTAAATCATAAATAGAAGATCAACTTATATAGGGTATTTATGATTCAACTAGAAGATATGACCAATCCTAGTTCCTAATCCAATGCCCTATTACATGCTATGTTGATATCCCTTATATTGAAAGTGAAAGGAGTTGTTGGAGATAAGGATAAAACTATTGTTGTGCAAGATAACCATTGCATCACCAAAGTGATATGCAAGCTGATGAAGATTAACTGGAATCCAGCACTGAGGAGATGGGTGAATGATGAGGCTAAGGTGTATGAAGAGTTTAATCCTGTGACTCATCCTACTAGGCCTAAGAATAAGAGAGACCTCGGTCTTAATCCTGATGAAGTAGAGCATGATTATTCAGATGAAGAAGGAGAAAAAGTTGCTACTGTGAAAGAAAGAGAGGATACTCTTATAGATGATAGGAGTGACCCTAACCTTCCCTCCAATCCTCACACGAATACTGTATCCTTTGGTGAACCTATCCCACCAAAGAGATTTCCTAAATGGGAGACTATTCTAAAGGAAAATGATAAGGAAACCAGTGAAGAAGAAGGGACTGAAAATGTTTTAAGAGAAGTTAGATATACCTCGGATGAGGATGAGGACTCTGAATCAAGTCATGATGACTTTGAGACAGCTGTTTCTGAAATCAAAGGGGAATGTCTAAGTCTTAGTCCTTTAATAGAACATACAGAAAGGGTAGAAATTAGAGATGAAGAAGTTGCTAATTCAGTCAAAGATAGACTTGTTCTGGAATTTGTTGAATATTCTGTGGATGAAGTGGTAGTGAACCTTCCTATTGATGAAGTTAATCAAGGAGTTCAGATGAATATAGATGTGGTTGTTCAGGAGAATTCTCCAAGTGAGGGGGAGGAACCTGTTGCTACAGGATCAGTTTCTATTGCTCATGAGATAGAGTACTGGACAAAATCTCCTAAATTTGTTTTTTTAGGCCTAGATTATGGAGACTCTAAAGATTACCAGCCTATCAGAATCCCTCCAATTCCTACTATCTCAGAAACTACCAATGTGCAGCCAGTGGTTTTGTTACCTCGAGACTATGTAAAGAAGGATGAATTGGATTTTTTGAAATCAGAACTGAAGAGGTATATTGATGAGAAAAACACTGAGATAATGAGAATAATAACTCACAATCAAGAACTCATGACATATGCAGTGGAAATGATAGCCTCTACCTCTCACTCAGCTATGTTATATGAGGTCAATGAATGTTAGATGGGGTAAGAGGCTTGGCAGAGTCAATGAAATCATTGGAACAATCTATTTTTAGATTAGATGCATATATGGATTCAAGAGCTCAGGTGGACATAGACCTTATATATTTTAAAAGTGTGGTTTAGAAAATGGTCACAGTGTTTGATGATTTTAATAAGTCTATGGAAACACATGTGAAAGGCCCAGATGATGAAGTAAAAAGGCTGACCAGTGGTTTGAAAAATTCATTTAAGGAGACTGTGTCTTTCTCTATGGCACCTCTGGGTGCATCTTATTCCACTTGATCCTCTCCTCCATTTGACATTGAAGCTTTCAGGACCGTTGTTAGAGAAGAAGTGGAAAAGTTCTCTAGTGTTAATACCTCAGACTCACAGGTCATTTCCATCACCAGGGAAATTCCTGACTTTGTAGGAAATTGTTTAAGGGAAGCTTCTCAAGATCAGAAGGCCATCAAGTATCAAGTAGACTTCTATTAGAAACGGGTTTACATTAAGCATCATATATATTTCCACTTCATGTTTTTGTTGGAGAACTTGAGGATTCCACCTGTCACTTAGGCATTTAAAGATAAAGTGAGGAAGCTTTAGAAGCTGACTCTTGATTTGGAAAAATTCATGGAGAATAAGGATGATTTTATTTCTACTATGGAAAGAGGGGGAATCATTATTATAGACTTCATGAATCTTCTATTGCCTTTACTCAATGTGGAATTCACTCCCATCATTGTTCCTCCTACTTTTCCTGCTTCTTCAATAGCCTCAGGTTCCACCAGTACTGCTCCTTTGATGACTCCTACCCAGGCAATCAAAAGTTTGACCCCGATTATTCCTCAGAGATCTTCTCACTATAGGTCTAGTGATTCCTTGGTGACTGCTCCTCCTACACTACTTACAGCCATCCCTCGGCCTATCCCTCCACCTTCAGAACCTGCCTCCTCATCTTCCAAGTTCAAAGCTCCAATGGACATATCTGATGTGGATTGAGTGTGGACTGCCTTAGATGATAGGGATTGGTGTATCTATTTTTTTATATTGTACTTCTATTTTATTAATAAATATCCTCTCTTTTCACTTTTTTTGTTCTGCACGCGTTTTGTTAGTCACAAAGGGGGAGAAAATATTCACAACTTGAATTCTATAAGGGAAAGAAGTGTTTATATGTGTTTGTATATGTTCTGACCTAAATGTAGTGTTCTCCATAATATTTTTGTATGCTCACATCATTTATGACATTAGTATATGTGTTTAACCTTGATTCAAAACTCTTAAATCTAAAGATTCAATGACATAATTTGTGATTATCAAAATGGGGGAGATTGTTGGACTCACCTGTTTTGATAATCCCAAATCATGTTTTGATAATCCCAAATCTTTTTTTCATTTAATTGAGAACCATGTTTTCATTATATGATAATTATGTTTCATTAATGTTTCCTATTTCTATAGAGTAATATTCATATACTCTCAATCTCACTGCTTGATTGGTTAATCTTACAGTGAAGAATTTATCTAAGTATAATGGTCACCAATACAAGGTTACTGATACAAGGTCATTGATTCAAGGTCACCGATACAAGGTCACTGATACAAAGGTCACTGATACAAGATCATCAGTACAAGGTCACAGATACGAGGTCACTGATACAAGGTCACCGATACAAAGTTCACTGATACAAGATCACCGGTTCATGGTCACCGATACAGGGTCAACAATACAAAGGTCACTAATAAAATTTTACTAATATTTGGTCACCGTTACAAGGTCACTGATGCAAGCATACTATTGAAGGTCACCACTGAAGGTTACCGATGCAAGGTTAAAGTTGTAGGTTTCCGATGTGCACCTGGTGTTGAAGACTACCGATGTGATGGCTACCATTACCAGTCAAGCGATACCCTTACTTCGTCAAATTATTGATATTTTCTAAACGTTATATTTTATAACTTTAATGATTTTGACTTAATTAATATTTTTTGTAGACATACCTAGAGACCGTATCTTGACTTTACGAGGTATGAGAAAGATTGCATGTGATGTACATACTCCTATTGTCAGACCTCAAATACGAAAGAAAAAGACCAAAGAAAAAGAAGAGATATATATAGGCATAGATAAAAACATAATAAAAGAGAGTGAAGTTCACAAGTCAAATGAATAAGGAAGAAACTACTAAAGAACAAGGAAGAACCTTTTTTCGAGCACCTTCACTGTGAACCCCTGAAACTACAAGAAGATCATTTCGGGAAAAACAACCAGAGGCTCCTTTCTGTGTTTCATAAACTTTCAATCAACTCAAGAAGAAGAACAATCAATTTCCGAAATCCAATACCTGGAGTTGCGACACTCTATTTTGAAGAAAACTTCTAGAGATAGGCTCAAGATTCAAATTCTATAAGGAGTCAAGAGCTGAACTGTAAACACATAGAGCATTCTAAACTCTATCTCATCATAATTCTTCTATTGTGTTTTTTATTTTTTACATTTCTGAGAAGTGTGTCTTCCTGCTTCACACACTATCTCCTATGATAGAACTGGAGGATATTGAATATCCTTACATCAAACCTCACTTACATTTTTTTCTGACATAAAATTGTGGAAGAGACCATGTGTGGTTTGTGTTGTTTGTCTTTCCCACAGAGAACAGTGGTAGAGGGTGTGAATCCTAGATAGTCTGTGATAACTATTGTAAAGACTAATACAAGCTGTGTATCAATTTTATTGCTAATATAAACTACGTGGTGATAGGTGATCACAAAGTGGAGAGGATTAGGTCTCAACTTGAGACTGAACCTCTTGTTTATATTATTGTTCTAATCCTTATATACTCTGTTTTATTTTATTCGCTTCTTATATTTTTCAAAGACAGAAAACTGTTTTTACATTCACTCTGATAGTTAGTTTTGGTTAGTGGGTATATATGCTTAATTCAGTAAACCTATTTCAAAAGTTGAATCGGTGGTTGCATTGATTCAACGGAGGACTAATCATCCTTAGAAAAACTTGTTAACTAATTAAACATTTATATCTCTATTACCTTAATTGACTGGGATCTTTTAAATTGGGGATTTTAATAACAAAGTTTTTTTTAACAGAAATTTTAATTGGAACTCAATTCACCCCCCTCTTGAGTATCCACTCCGACCAACATATTTTTTGATTGATATTTCATCAATATCATATTAGTGAGTTCCAAATATTTCTTCTCTTTTTCTAAGAATTATTTTCATTTTTATCTATGTCATTATGTGACCAATCTTCTAAATTCACGTTCTTATACAGGTTAAATATATATTTAGTGTTTTTTGGTGCATGTTTTTAAATTCTAGACTTTATGATTTTTCATTTATTCCATGAAGTAAGTTGATTCATCATGAAGCATGGATGACCAAGAATAGGTCATACTATGGTTTATGTTCATGTCGTGAAGCTCCATTCAATATGAAAATAAATACAAAATATCTATGATTTTTTTAAAGGAATTTCATATTTGTTTACCATGAGATCCATGTTCAAAATTTATGAGTAATTTTGGGAATGTGAAGTCAATACCAAGAAGAATATTTTCCTATAAATAATGGGTTTTGGCTGGTTGTGAAGGGAGAGAAAGACCATAATGATCTGGGAGCGGGGTTTCTGCTATAGAGATGCTAAAAAAGGTCTAATATCACAAATGATATATGTTTTATTTAATTTTTTCATCACCCTATCATAGATATCATGAGAGGTGATATTTATTTCTTCTTAACTTGTAATTAATGGGGGATTGTACTAGTGTGACTATGGGTTTTTATTTAATTCATATTGGGTTTTATATTCAATTCTATTCCCTCCCTCTATACCTTATTTTTTATTACATGACCATTGTGTTTTTATTAATGGAGTGTTCTATAATGTAGTTAATATAATACTACTTTCACTATAACCATTAGGTTCGATAGGCTCTACATTTAAAAATACTTTTTTCATTACCATTCCCACTACTTAACTAAAGTATATGACCATTAAAAAGGGAAATTTATGAGAGAGTGAGAGTAATCAATCAAATGAGGAGGGGGGTGAGAAGTGACTTAGACATAATTATAATGAAAATAATAAGAATTAATTATGTTTTTACAATCACTGGTGCATGAACCTAGGAATTATATGTCGCATACATTTTTTCCATTTTTTCTATCATTCTCTTAAATCAAAATCAATCTTTATTCTTTTAATTTTCAAGTAGTTTTTTATTTCTCGATTTATTTTAGTGTTTTAATTATTTAAGTTATAATTATATACCTTTTTATTTATGGGATCATCCTTATACATTTTAATGATCATATACCACTTAAATAGAGATTTATTGATTTAGGGTATGTGTTTTTAACTTCTAAACTGATTGATCCCATGGGGAATTAATTACTCTCTCTGGGTTGGTCACAAAAAAAGAAGGGTGGAAGATATATCTCCTTAAGGGATAGTAAATGTTATCTATTTAGTGAAGATAATAAACTGGGGGAACCTAAATCATAGAAGACATATTCTTATATTGTCAATCATAAAGAAAGAAAGAATGAAATCATTAGTGAGTTTCTAATGTGGATATTTTTTGAATAATAGTCAATATCACATAAAAATTCCAAAGACCAGTAATTGTTGTGGTTGGTTGGGATATCTAAAAAAGTAAACTATAGGTTAAATTATCCAAATAAGAAGCTTTCCCTACCATATTCTAGATCTTAATGTTGAATTAGTAAATATTATAAGGTATTTATTCCTCCCCCATATTATTTATATCAATAATTTCTCTAATTTTATTCTATTTTTGATATTTGGAATGTATTTTGAGATTGTTGAAGTATTGTGATCATTTGGAAAGTCATAATTTTTTTTTCATGAAATTAAGGTTGTTCTTTTGTTTGGATCTTGTTGATTGAGTCTTCATAGTTAAAATTTTGGGCATCACTTTGTAGTGTCTCAAAGTTATTCACTTTATCCACCATCATAGTGAATTATTAAATACAGGGAATACTCTCCTTGATTTATTATTTGTAGTTATCACTTATATAATATGTTATCTCTATTATTCTTTGTTTTTTAGCTACTAGTATGCTTTGATGAATTTCATATTAAAATTGGTTGAAATGATTTTTTTGATTATGGTTTATATTGTTAATTTTAATATAATTCCTTTTTTTAATAGAATGGATATAATCTCGATGTATCATCCCAATTAGATTTCAATAAAGTTTTAAAATAATTTGGATATTTATTTAGATTTTCCATTTAAAAATGCTTTAGATGGAGGTCATATAAATTTTTCATGTTATAATTGTGTTGAAATACAGTTGTTATGTTGGGATTAAGTTAGATACAATATAAAAAAATTTTGATTTAAAAAAACTAGTATGCTTGGTATTACAATGGATATATGAGACAATCTTATAATGTTTATGAACGAAAAGAAAGAACAGGTATGATGAATTTTATATTTTACCAGTTTCCATTTGTGAATAATCATGAGAGAGATAGTATTCGAGTGAAATAAGTTAATTATATCAATACACATGAGAAAAATATTTAAGATGATGGTGTTGAGAGAGTGGAAAAAATCAATGGATGAATCCAAAACTCTTGTATATGAGGAATGTACTAAAATGAAAAAGATAAAAATTTTAATGCGGTTAAATCAATGAAAAACCATGTATGGAATTTATAATACCTCCATTTATTATATTGTTAACTTTTTGGAGTACTTTCTTCTTGATGGTGTAGATATTTCGTAAAATCATTATAAGTCACAAAATTTAATTAAGCATCTTGGACATTCTATTACTAAAATTCATGCTTGTCTGAAATATTGCAGTTTATTTTGTGAGGAAACTACATACCTTAATAACTATAAATAATGTGGCTCATCTCTAAGGAGGGTAAATGTTGATGGAAAACCATATCATGTTCCATAGAAATTCATGTAGAACTTTCCATTGATTCTCAGGCTTTATCATTTATTCATGTCTGAAGAAATATCAACTAATATGAGATGAAATAATGTTGAGAGAATTAAAGTTAATTATGAGTTGTTCTATCCTACATATGGATTAGAATAGTATAAATATTATGCGTAACATACTAATTTTTTAGCTGAGGTTTATAATGATAGTTTGGGTATATCTTGTGAAGGTTTTAATCTATTTGTTCAGATGATTACTGCTAACATCATGTGGCTAGTTTTTATTCATGTTTATAATATTCCTCTATCGATGTGTAATAAAAAACATTTCACTTTCTTTAGTATAATAATATTTAAGCCTTATGATCCTGTAAATGATTTAGATTTCAACTTTCAACCTTTAATTAGAGAGTTGAAGTATCTTTGGGATATGGGTGTGCACACATTTTATGCTTCTTCAAAAAATATATTTCAAATGTCTGCTTCCCGTATATAAACTATAAATGATTTTCCTCATTTTACATTGATTTATGGTTATAGAACAAATTAAAAACTATCATATCCTATTTTTATGAAGAATACATGATCAAGAAGACATAAATATCATCATAGTTTTAGTTTTATGGGGAATTAATGATTCTTTACAATGTATCATCAATACAAGATGAATCATTGGAGGTTTAATAATACTGTTTAAATTAAAATGCCACCCAAATATATGTCCAGAACTAATGCACTTAATGAATAGAAATATTTTAGTTTTTTATAAGGAAAATATTAAATGGAATCTAAAAATAGGAATAATGTTGACATTAATTCCAAATATAATTGAAAAAATAAAAGTATCTTTTTTGATTTTTCAAATTAGTCAAATAATTTGTTATGTAATTTTTTATATTCAAAGCCCATTGAGAAGAATATATATGAAATTTTTGTTTCAATTCTTCTAAATATCAATGAGAAAACCAAAGATAACTTATTATCTTAATGGGACTTGTTGGATTAGGGTATTCAACTAGATTTTCATCATGTGTGTATCAGTGAAAGCAAATGGAAGTTCCTTATGATTCTTATGTGATGAAACCATTAGAGAAAAATTAATTTATAGAAGTATTGAATAATATCAAGGTTCCATATGGATATTCAAGAAACAAATCTAAATGAGTCAATATAAGGGAGTTGAAACTAAAATCCCTAAAAATTTACGATTATCACATCCTTCATCATGAATTGATTCCAATAGCAATCCAGAATTTACTATCTAATTATATAAGGGTGAAAAAGATTCACCTGTGCCATTTTTATACGGAATTTTTTTAAAATTTTACCCAAATATTTTTTGATAAAAATGTAGCAAGAGGAACCATTATTTTTATGTGATTTGTAAAGAACTTTTCCTCCATAATTTTTTATTTTCATGATGCATTTAATAGTTCATCTTATAACAAAAATAGTTATTGGGGACCCATTTATTTTTGGGGGATGTAACCTACTAAAATAAATATGTGCAAAATGAAATATTTTGTCTGAAACAAGAATCATCCCGAAGGTTCCATTATGAGAGGTTATTTGGTTAAAAAATATATGGATTTTTGTTCAATGTATTTTTCTGATGTGAAAACAAGACATAACTATCCAATGAGAAATAAAGATGATAAATATGGGGAAATTGATCCCTCATTTACACATCTTCCCTAAAATGGAGGAATTATCAATGTAATATATATTAGCTACATTGAGCCTTGAAGAGTGGGATATGGCACATCGCATAGTCCTGTTTAAATGTGGTTTTTTATGACTATATCAAGTAATTAATTTTAATATTTATATGTTTTCTCATACCATGTCATTTCACATATAATTTAAATTTTTATTCTAATTTTATGCAGGGAATATAAAAAAATTATAAGTAGAGTTCATTGATCTTTGCATTTTAGAAGAAGAGAGGATTTTCATAGTAAAGAATTTTATACTTGGTTGAAATCAAAGGTATAACCACTACTTTAATTAACATAAAATATAGATATTAATATATTTATATTATTCACATACATTTTAGGTATTGAGTTCACCTATTGAATATATCTCTCAATAATTAAGATCACTAGATTTTGGTCCAAATTCTTTGGTTTGTGAATTCTAATCTTTAATAATCAATGTGTATAAATTTGTTAAAATTGATCGAGTAATAAATATGAGAAGAATACGTTTTGGTAATATTTTAATTACTTTAATTTAGTTTTAGTTTTGAATTTTATGTTTTTTTAAGTATTGTTTGTTTTCTTTGAATTTAATTATATTTATTTCAATTCATAAAACTGGGTTTATAATGGATTTTTAAAAAATATATAATTTTTTTTA
The DNA here is from genome assembly GCA_963277665.1 of Viscum album. Classification (NCBI taxonomy): domain Eukaryota; kingdom Viridiplantae; phylum Streptophyta; class Magnoliopsida; order Santalales; family Viscaceae; genus Viscum; species Viscum album. Next base: position 1,687,958,544 of record OY728146.1, read on the forward strand.
AATTATAGTTTCTAAAACATCTTATGATATTGTTTACGAATTCTTTGAATTCTATGTTGTATGAAGTATTTTTAATTTTTTTTCTAAAAAATGTACATTTCATTCGGATGCAAATTATAAAATATATTAAAAAAATCAAAGGAATAAATTATTTCCTAATGATCGATGAATGTGCGATCTTGGGATGACTCCTCTAGTTCCCTCAATGAGTATAATAATTGTAATATTTTTCTTATGCATTACATTTACTATCATGTTATTATTATTTATCAAAATATTTTAGAGACATTCATATGGACTAGTGTTTACTTCTCATCATCCTACTAGTATGATTATGACTGGGGGTGCTCCTAGAGCTATATGAAGAACCCATCATACCCATTCACACCCTGACCCACCGGCGACCATCCCATGTAACACACCTTTTCATCCTCTAATTAATCCTCTAGGGATGTTCCCACCCATGCCTCCATCATCATATTATTTAGCCTTTACTTATCATACCTTTTCTACACTACCTTCAGGGATGTTCTCACTTATACCATATCTATATCCTATGATGTATCCTCAACCCTTCTATCTTTATCCTACCATGTACATGCCACCTCCATTTCCTACTATCCATCTAGGATCGGCTGATTCCTCTCCTTCATATTCCACTCCACTACATGCTGATGACCCGATACATGCATTGAAACAAGAACATCCTCTTAAGGATACCAATCTAGGACAACCCATAGATCCATCAAAGACTAATGATCTACACGCATCAGGTTTTTTTATAAGTATAAAATTATATCACATCATTTTTTCCTATTGTACTATGAAATAATTATACATTTTTTTCTTTAATCTTATTCATAGGGATCTTCTAATAGGTGATGTGGGTGCACCCATATTCATGAATCCTAGAATCCGAAAACACAAATAATGGTAAATTACAATGAATACAATCAAATGATAGGAAAAAATTCTAGAAAATGTATAAGTTTTAATAAAACTTTAGCCTAGTACAATGATATAATTCCGGTGTAACCAATGTACAGTAGGAACATCTATAATAAAATCAAGGATAAATAATGGGCATAGATATGGGTAGGAAAATTTCATAATTGATATCTATATTATTTCTATATTTATATGAATTAACATGTTTTTTGTCGTGTAAGTTTAAATTTCCCAATGGTGAAGCTTTCAAGGTTGCACGATTGATGGATCTAGGGGTGTTGTGATGATCATATAAGAACATGTTATACATTGGTTGGAAGAGTAGATTAGATTTTGATTTATAGGGTGTACCATAATTAATTAACTATACAACAATACAATATAAATAAATGATTGAATATTGTAAGAGTTTTGAGTTTAAGGTATTATTAATATTTAATGGTTTGTATTGAAAATTTAATTCTTATCAATTTTAGTGATTTTTTTTGGATGCATCGAAAAAAGAACAAGGATGCTATGATGTATATTCACTATTTGGGGAAAACTACACTACCTGGGCATGATAGGTTCTAGGTAATTTAATATGAATAGAAATAATATCTGTATTTATATTATTAATTAAGTATAAGGGATTTATTTGATGATATTAAAATTTGGAGAGATCTCTCTATTTGATAGGCTTCATGATTTTCCATGTTGAGAGTGAACTGAAATAGAATATTATAGATTTAAGAAACTACTGAATAATAATACAAATAATCAAGTTACTTATTACCAAACTTATAATAGTTTAACCAATGATCTAAAAATATTTTTTTTATTTGGAGTTCCTATTGCCTAGATTTTTCAAAAGTGTATGCTTGTTGTTTTGAGATGTTCTCAGCAACAAGTTGGGCATACTTTGGGGAGATAACACTTTTATAAATTCTTTTATCCACAAATAATATTATTAAACCAACCTTATGTGTTCTCTTTTCATTCATCTTAGCTCAACTTGAGTCTTTCAGGTTCATTATATTAAAATTGATTTATTTTAGTTTCATTTTCAAAAATGTAAACTAATTTTAATAAGTATTTTTTAGGTAAACTATAAAATATAATTACATGTAATTTCATATACCCTATTAAAATCAACATAACCTTAATTTAATATAATTAAACCAACCAAAAGTTTTCATTTCATATTATTTGAATTTACAATAAGTATAAAAATATAAATAGTCATATAAAATATTTAAAATTTAATAAAATAGTCTTAAAAGAGACCTAAACAAATCATGTAGTCCTAAGATTGAAGGCCAGAAATGCCACATTAATATAGTAGTTTTGAAATTCCCATTTTAGGAAGATTTTCATTATGAAATTTAAGTTTTCTTCTCATTAATACCTTTAATATAAGGATGAAAATTCCCCTTTAATCTATAATTTATAGATTGATTTAAGGTACCCTACCCTCTCCAATTTTTTCTAACATTACTCCTCTAAACATATTGAAATTTACATTGAAATCCATAAATACGAACTTGATTGATTTTAATTTAACTCGTTAATGATATGTCAATATAATCCTTCTTTCATTGAAAACATGCTTTGATAAATGTATCATTCATCAAGGGATATATTTGAGAACTTCTTAGTTAAAAAAACATTGTAAACCAAATAAACTAACCCAAAATTAACAAATTGACATAACCCATGATGAAGAAAATACCCTAACCAAAAGATGAACTAAATAACCTAACCAAAAAAAAAACAAATAACCTAACCCAAAATGAACTAATTATACTAACCAAAAAATGAAAAATTGATCAAATAACCTAATCCAAAAAAACTAATGACCAAACGATCAAAATGAACCAAATGACATAAACCAAAAAAGACATAACCCAATAAATAAACCAAATGACCTAACCCAAAATTAAAAAATAACTCCACATAAAAAAGGGATTACCTAAAAATGGAAAAAATAAAAAAACCCAAAAAACCTAACCCAAAATGAATAAATGTTATAACACAAAATAAACCAAATAACCTAAACCAAAGTAAAAAAATATTCTAACTGAAAAATGAATAAATTACCCAATGAACTAAATAAAAATTACATATCCCAAAAATTAACCAAATGACTTAAAATAAAATAAACCAAATGAGATAACTCAAATATGAAATTACCTAGATATGAACCAAATGACCCAAAAAAATGACATAAACCAAAGTGAGAAAAAATAATTCCCAGAATAAACCAAATTATATTTTCAAAATTGTATTAACCCAAAAAATGAAGAAAATAAACCAACCCAAATCTCCAAAATAACCTAACTTAAAAGGAACCAAATAATCCATCCAAATGAAGAAACAGATAATTATCCTAGAAGATATAAGCCAAAAATTAACCAAATAACCTAATCTATTAATTAAAGAAACACCCACACCCAAAATGAATCAAATGAGTAAATCCAAAAATATGAAAAATACTCCAACTGATTGACCAAATGACCAAATGAACAAATAAAATAACCAAAAAATGAACCAATGACCAAATGTCCAAAATAACCATGTGACCAAATAACCAAATAACATAACACAAATAGAATTGGACCAAAATGGACATACAAGAGGAATCCAAATCACACCCATGTTTAGCATGAAAATTAGTATGTATTGATTATGTTATACCACTATTATTAAATTTATAATTAAATTTATATTTATATGCTTCTTTATTTTATGAATTTCTTCAACATCTAAAATTTTAATTAATTATAGGTTGTTTTGAACACCTATGTATCATAAATTGGTTACTTTAAAATGATTTTCTCAGTATATTATTAATCTAACACAGCTTCCCATTTGAACTGGATTTTAAATTAATCACATGTAGATTCATTCCATTTCACCTTAATCTAATGGGAGAATTGAAGTTAATACCACATAGTGACTCACCACCATGATTTTATCTAATATTGGAAAGTTTTAACTTGATGTGAGTAGATGGTTAATATCACATGTCTTTACAATAAAATTTGTTTTGGTTTTTTTACCAATTTAAGATTATTCAAATCAATGTTATTTGTACAAAGTGACATTGGGAATCAAAGGTCATGTGACTTGAGAAATTTTTTTTCTCAAGTAGGAGGAAAAATAATGGAATTTAAATAAATAAAAAATACAAGAAATATTTTAAGTCTTTTTATTGATATTTTAAATTTGGATACATAATTCAAAATTAAATATCTTGTTTATATTTTCAATAGTGTGACCTAGAAGAACTTGATGAGAAATATGATGAAAAATTTGGTCTAGAAGACACTTTAAGATAGGTATTAGGTGGGGAGAACAAGGGTAAAGTTCAATGTCGTCCTGAGAAAACCATCACCCCCACTAAGTATTGGACCTCATCAAAACCTCATACCACTAAGCTTGAAAATGATCTTTAAAAAGAATCCAAGGCTAAAAATAGATATATAAGTGTGTTAAAGAGTTAAACTGGCGACCAAAAAATTCCGGAAATATATGTTAGTTATATGTCCATAAATTCTATAATAGGCTACTAATGTTTTTGATTCATGTATGATTTTTTGTCTCTATATATAATCCACCGAGTGATGTCATTGAGGGTCATAATGATGGTAGTGGTGATGAAACTATTGGTGGTGGTGGTGGTGATGATGATTATGATGATGATGATTTTGGTTCTCTTGGAGATGATATAGGTGATGATTATTATGGAACTGGTGGTGAAGAGGGAGATATTGACCCCCTCTATTTTTGAGTTGATAGTAAAGATACATGTGTGAAGGATGTTTTATGACTAAAACTGATTGATGGTGTGGATTGTATATGTATTCTAGTATTTTAGAAAATTTGAAAACTATTTATATCCGGATCGATTAATGATAAATATATAATTATTGTACTACATCAATTGTGTACCATGGTTTGTAATTTATTTGAATGTTTTATGAGAGGTGCTTGATGGTGCTATTGTTGTGCATCAGGGATAAGACTCTATACCCATGGTTCACAGAAATGTGGGTATACATAAATCTTGGAAAGGCCATTATATCCATGATTTTAGGAACTATTGTTATAGATGTATACCCATGGTTTACTTTAAACTGTGGGTATTCAAATTTTTCCATGAACTATACTGATAGTTTCAAAGAAAACCATTGCTATAACCCTATATCGAGGCTATAATCCCCACGGTTTAGAGAACCCTTGATATAGGATATACCAATAGTTATGGGGACTATACCAATAGTTCTAAACTATTGGAATTTCTTAGTTTTCTAGCATTTATACTTGAAATAAAATTAATTATTGAATAAAATTTTTAATAAGGTTTTTAATACAACTTATTTTTTTTCCAAAATGTATAATTATATTTATTTATTATTATTAAAATTTAATTAATGATCATATTAACCCTAAAGGTTATTAATACCTTTAAACTTATATATATATAAAATGAAAATGTATTATTTATCAAATAATGTTTCTCACAACACATGTACTAAACTAATGGGTTGCATTGCCATAAAGTTCTCCTAAAATATCCTTAATCTTGGTAGACTCCCATCACCTAAAACCTAAAGGGGTGTTTAATACTTTTAACTTATGATAAATCTTAAACTCATGAACCCATGATTTTATTCATAACTACTATGTTAATGAATAAATATATGATTATAAAATTTAATACAATACTTAGATGTTTCATTTTTCTTATAACCAAAACACCATTTGTAAAATAATTCTACAATTTAATTCTTGAATAAAAATAAATAAATACTTAAATTAATTTTATTTCAAAAAAGGTCATTCCTTAGTTGAGGGGTTAACCTTTAGAAGAGGTTATTGACTCAGATAATGAAAAATCTCTAAAAATTTAATATAATAAACTATAAATGGATCCCTAGTATGAAATGTATTTCCTTACATTGTAATCTTCATTTTTTACTTTGAAATTATCTGATTTATCCCCTTCCTTTTAACACATAAAGAATCTTTCCATTCCTATAATACATATTCTTTTCAATATAATAATATTTAGGTTTAACCTTGGTCATTAATTGTCACCATATTTTTAAATCCTTAATAATGGTTTATAAAGAAAATGTGAATTATATTACGCATATCCCCTGGGAGTGTGATACAAGGTGCATAGTTAATCCCATGTTCATGCAACATGTTATGATTGGATCAAGCCCAATGCACCCTTTTCAGAGTTATTATTCCTAGGTACAACTATTATTGAACCATGAATAATTATAATCTATAGATAGGGTTTTATTTCTATGAAAAACACACAATCAATTCCTTAATAAAACATTAGGATGTTCTTCAATACATATCCCCAAAGTTTATTATAGGGTTATGTTCCATAATCCATGTTTACTTAAATATAGTTCCCACGGTTTTTACTAAACATCATATGATACCAACAGTAATGAACTCAAATCCATAATCCTAGAGTTAGTTTATTAATTTATTATAATGGTATAAGGTTCATGGAATCACATCTAGAAGGACAAAATAGTTTACTAGTCTGGGTAAACTAGATAAATACATGAGTGATGTTATCACATCCCATAAGGAATGGAAAGTAAATAGGTATATATAATATAATTACTATATAGAAGTAATTATATATCAAATATCATATATATTCATTATATACACCATAATACCCAACTGTTATAGGTGGTAATGAAAAAATTAATGACATCAGTTCGCAAGGCAGTAGTCTTCCATTCACACGAATGATGATTTCAGAACCCATTTGATGGAATTGGAGATAGTTAAAGGTCATGACACTAAAATAACAATATATTATTATATTTAATATAATAAGGTTATTATACATGAATTTTTTAGTAATAATTTAAGAATTTAGAGGAAGAAATAAAATAAAAACACTTGTTGAAGAACGTTACATCTTCTTCAAGTAACCTCCATAGGTTTTCACTGAATCCTTCCAAGGAAATATTTATGCCCCAAAATAAGTATTCTAGGATAAAGGTAGGGAATTTTGGAAGTTATTTGGGTAGTTATTTTATGGACTAAAAGTTTTCTAATTTTCGAAGAATATTGGACAAATGTGTCTTTTTTTAAGTAAGGTGAGTGACATACTTGTAATTTTTGCAAAGAAAAAGGTGTACCCATATTTTTCACAGACCACAAGGGTAAAAAATAAATTATTATAGATCCTTAGGAATTATAAGATAAAAATATGTCCATAAAATATATTTTATACAAGGTTTATGTCATTTTAACCCATATATTTTTAGTTTAACTCTTGTTAAATCCATTTTTACCTTAATCACTATAATCAATTTTTATAGTTTTCACTATTCATTTTGGTCAAAAATTAAGTTGAGATTATTAGATAATATATATTATTATGATTTAAAATATAGAATCAATTTTTACATATTAAATTCACATAATTGGAAAAATTTAATTTAAAAATTAACCACAAAGACACAACGGGAAAACAAGTTTTTGAAGAGAAAATGTTCAAAAGTTAAAAAAAATTTTATAACAAAATTCAATATGAAAATGATTGCAATTAAATAAATAGTATTAATAGATATATATTTTAACTAATGTTAATTTAAAACAAATTGAAAATATAATCTAACATTATAAATAATTTAAATGAAAAGGTAGTTTTCAATTAAAATTCAGTATTTTTCATTATCCATCAAAACATGAAACATTTTAGAAAAATTCCAAAAATTCACCCTAATATAATTTTGATATTATTATTTAAAAAATTAATTTAGTTCTATCAAACAAATTTTCTAAATATGGTAAAAACTAATTTTAAATTATGTGCGCATAGCTTGACTAAACCGTCTTTTAGAAAAAAACACCATTTTTTAGAAAAAAATTATTTTTCTTTGAAATTATTCTTATTTTATTTAAAATAAATAGATAAAAATAATATTTATAATTTATTTAGTACTATCCATATAATCTAATTTAATTTATATGTTATAATTTTCATGTTTAAATAATATTTTTATAGATTATTTTTGTTTAAACCCGATGTTGCGTGTATCACCAGCTTTTGAAGATATTAAATTTATTTAAAGAGATATATATCCTAAATTCTGAGAATATTATATTATATTCTAAGCTTGGTGTTTCCTTTCATACATGATATCAAAAAAAATTTCCTTCTTTTATAATTTTGTGGTGTTACATTTCCCCCACCTTAAATAATTTGAATCCTTGCAATTTAATCTTGATCTCATTAATCAAGGGGTTTACATTTTGAAATACCATTTTTGAAGAACCCACATTATAAAAATGGTTATTAAAATATCCTATTAATAATAGAGAAGTATAAGTAAAAATTTTATATGGAATAATACATTACTTGGTTCTTATGTAGTGGAACATTGGTAACAAGTGAGGATATGGACATGGAAAAAAAGTGTAAAGAATTTAAGAGAGAGATAAAGGTCATCGATCTTAAGAAAGTGAGAAATAAATGGAAAGTTAAAGAACTAAAACCCATATAATTTTAATGATTTAAAAGTCTATTTGATTCATCATATATGAAGTTAATTGGATAAATTTTTTGTTTCTAGATCCTTTTACTAAAGTCGAGGAATTCTTTTAGTGTCTAATAATATAAGAAAATATACTTGATAATTTCTATTTTATAATAACAATTTCATACTTTGTATTTACTTAAAAATAAATTTATAATTCATCATTTACTCCAAGAAATTAATATCAAAATGTGAATATTTTATTCCTCATGCACTGAAATTCACTTTTAACTGAGAATGAGATCCATAAAAGAGTGAAAATTATTTTTGTCTCTATCTTACTATTTTACAAAACTAATATTGTTAACACAAGTTATCCAATAAAATAAATTAATCTCTAAATATAAATAGTATCACAAATGTTTCATCATTAATATTTATTCATCAATTTATTTAACTAAAAAAATGACATATTAACCAGAAAATCCTATAGGCTATTGGTACACATTATAACCTTATCATTCTTAAGTCATGGGTTCAAGTCAGATAACCTTTCCAGACATTATGGGTTGTTATTTGGAATGTGGGTTGTCCTTCATCTAAAAATATATCAATATAAATCCTACAACATTCCTAAAAAATATAATGGGAATCCTTGAAATAAAATTAATTATTAAATAACATTTTTACTAAGATTTTAAACATAACTTATTTTTTTTCAAAAAAGTATAATTATATTATTTGTTTATTATTATAATGTTATTAATAATAATATTAACACTAAATGTTATTAATTCCTCTAAACTTATGTCTATAAAATGTAAAGGCATTATTCCTCAAATAACCTTTTTCACCAAAAATATACTAAACCAATGGGTTGTATTTCCATAAATGTCTCCCAAAATATCCCTAATTTGGGTAGAATCCCATCACATAAAACCTAAAAGGGGTGTTTAAAAATTTTAACTTATGAAAAATATTAAACTCGTAAACCCAAGATGGTATTTATAACTCTTAATTTAATGAAGTCATATATGATTTAAAAATTTGTCACAATGTTTAGATGTTTCACAATTCTTATAAACATAATACCATTGGTAAAATAATTCTAAAATTTAATTCTTGAATAAAAATCCATAAATAATTCATCCATTTTATTTCAACAACAGTCCTTTTTTGGTATAGGGGTAGACCTTTAGAAGAGGGAATTGACAAGGGTAATTCTAAGGTTTGATACATTTAAGACAATGAACTATAAATGGAACCCTAAGTTGAAATGTATTTCCATCCATCGTACTCTTCAATTTTCCATATAAATTATTATTTTTATTCCCATTCCTTTCCATGAATAAATCATTTTCTAATTCATTTTAGCTGCCTTATTTTCAATATAAGACAATATTGGTCTAACCTAGGTCATTTATTGTCATCATCTATTCAAATCAATCAGAAACCTGGAGCCATTGTCTTAATTTTTTTAATTAGCATATGGTTTAAGGAATCACATCCCAAGACTGCAAAATTTAATAGTGTTGGTAAACTATATACATACATGAATCCCATATTAAATTTGAAAATAAAAATTACAACACAATTTTTTTAATAATAAAATTATTCCCTCTATCATATCCTTTTATATCAATCATAGTACATTAAATTGATTACTAGTAATATTAAACAAACAAGCCTGATCTCAAATGATCAGTAAGGGTTGCGTTTAACGGAAGATATCATGAATCAATAAGCACAATCAATAAGGCAAGGTAAATAAATTAACACACATTCCATTTAAATTACTTGACTATCATGATAAGATAAGGAATAGTCATTATGGAAAGGTAATTAACTAAAAACACATTCTATTAAATTAATATCATGATTATCATAACTGGATAAGACATAATCATTATAAAAATGTAAACAACTAAAAATACATTCCATTTAATTAATTAATTGATAATGAAATACTTCCAGAGATACTATAATTTAGAAATATAATGGATAATAATAACTAAATTAATAATGAAGGAAATGATTAATTATTTGATGTTATGTCTCATGCACATGCTACCTCTATAATTAATACCTTTCACAAGGCAGTTTAAAACTAGAGGTAAAAATATTTTTAATTCTAGCATACTGATTTTTTCTAAGGATACTACTAATGTATCAAGAGGATATCTATAACTGTGCCCCACCCTTTTATTTATATCCAAATAATTCCTAATATATCAAAAAATATATCTAATTCATAAATAAATTTCCTTATATTAAAATATCCATATTTAGTGAAGAATACAAATTTATCAATATTTCACTAGTCAATCTAATAATGTTAAAATTATAACACTATATGTAGAAATGAGATATTGTTTAAGAAAAAAACATATCTATGATAAATAATATAAATATTTAGGAGAAATATGATGTATTATGATCTGAAGAAAGTGAATAATTCAAGATAAAGTTAATAGATGAAAAAATGAATCAAGGAAGTGAATGTCAACACTTTCCATGGTTAAAATGGTCATAAAACATCTATAAAACGAATAAGGATAGTATAAATCCAACATATAACCATTGGATAAATAATAAAGGGTTATTTTAATTAATGAATAGAAATTACATAAAAATATCTTTAAAAATATTCGTGAGGAAAATATACATTTCATTTTGAAAACAAATTTATAAAACTAAAAGTTCACAAAAAATTTTAAAAATAATTTTCATTGAAAATAATATTTTAAACTTATAAATTAATATTTAAAACTTTTGAGAATTCATGATCGTTGGAAATTCCATTTATACCATACATATTAAAACAAAGATTCCTTTCACTTTTTTGGTAAAATCCAAATGAGAATTATTATAAAAATGATATAAAGATTTATTTCATTTATTTATAAAATGTAAAAATTAATAAAAATTAATTTAATAAATCATTTTAAAGTGGTTAAAAATATTTTTTAATTTTTTAAGAAAACATTGTTTTGGAAGAAAATCTATTTCTGATCGAGGAGAGAAATGAAGTAGAATTTTATTAAAAAATTTTCTCAATTATTTTAATACAGAAGAGAGGAAACATGGATATATTACTTAGAAATATCATAAATAACCTGAATTGAAGAAAACTAAATGGGTTTATTATAATATTATAAAAAAATGTCCTTAAATTGAAATTCAAGAATAAACAATCACAATTAGATTGAGATTGTGAAATAAAACAATACAATGATCATAACATTGAAGTGGGAACTAAAAAATGAATTCATAATGTGTATCAAATGTAAATCCCCATAAAAAATTGGAAAAAATTATATAGTTAAAATTCGTTACAAACATAATCTTGGAATATCAAAGACAATAAAGGAGTTATATAACCTAATGAAATTAAATTGAGTTATGAAATTCTTTACCACTTGGTAACTTTTATGTCAAAACCCCAAGAATGAAATAATTAAAATTAATACTTAAAATACCATTTATTATTATGTAATGATTATATTACATGTAAAATGGGTTTTATATACACCAATTAAAAGAAATTTATGCATAACATACAAATGTACCTCAATAAAAGGAAATTGGGACAGAATCCGTTACCTCACACTTCATTTTGGTTGAACATGATTTTACCTCATATATAGTGGTTTTAAACATGTTATTAAATTATATAAAAACATACTAATATTTATAATATTAAATATGATACTTTTATAACATCTTATAACTCTTTCGTTAATAATCTTTCATTATTTTAATTATTTCAAGTATTAATTATGTTATTTTCTCGTGAGTGTTTTTTCATGAATGATCTGGTTCTTGAAAATATTATATAGTTAAATGATATATAAAGTAATAATAATGACATATTTATCAAATTTATATATAAATTATACTTTTAATACCAATCATGTATGATAGTTTTGAGAAATGAAGTGTGTTATGATCATGGAGACAATATGTTTTACACATGCATGAGTAACATTTTAATTTTTCAATGATTATTATGAAAAAGAGGTAAGTTATTTTTTATCTTTAAATAATTATAATAATATCATATATACCATTTTATTTATTTATATATACTTATATATATCATCCATGTGGCGTGGTGATGAAAAGATATCCACATCACTTTGTGAAGGTGATAGTCCACACGTACACGAACGATGTTATCATTTTTCAGGGTAAGAAATAAAATGATATATTATATTTTAATAATAATAAATATTTAATTAATATAATAATTATATCATTTATATTACATATATTCATTAAATTTATCCTTATTATCTTCCATGTAAAGCGTTAGTGAAAAATGAATCACATCGCTTCGTGAGGCAGTAGTCCACGGTACGCATGAGAGATGTTATTGTATCCATTAAGGAATGAAATGTAAAGAGGTATATATGATATAATGACTCAATAGGTATAATTATGTTATAAATATCATATATATATACTTTATATACATCATCATACCCAACTGTGAGAGGTGGTAATGGAAAAAATGAACAACATCGGTTCACGAGGCGGCGGTTTTCTGTACACATGAATGATGATTTCGTAAACTATTGGAGGTAAGGAAAGATATTTATAGGTAATGAACTTAAAATAACAAAATATAATAATATTAATTATAATGAGGTTATTATACAAGTATTGTTTACTAAAAATTTAAGGTGGTGGAGGTAGAAATAAAATAAAAATGCTCATTGAAGAATGTTACATCTTCATCAGGTAACCCCCCTTAGGTTTGCTCCAAAGACTTACAAGGCACAATTTTTTCATAAAAATAAGGATTCTAGGATTATGGGAGGTAATTTGGGAAGTTATTTTTATATATATTGAAAAAACAAAAGGGTTTTATTGTGTGAATAAGAGAGGATAGGGACGACCTTCTATAAGTGAGTTGAGGGACACAATTGTAATTTAAAAAAAGGTGTTCCCATGTTACTTACATTCCCCATGGGTATAGAATAGAGAATTATAAATAATCAGGTATTATAGGTTTGAAATATTTCTAGATAATATATTTTAGAGAAGTGTTTAGGTAATTTTAACTATTATATTTTTAGTTTAACCTCCGATAAATCCATTTTTACCTTAACTGCGGTAATTAATTATTAATGTTTTCACTATTAATTTTAGTCAATTTTTTTTGATATTATTATATAATATAAATTATTCTTATAAATAATATGTAATATATGTTTCTAAATTAAATTCATAGAATTTGAAAATTTTAATCCCGCAGATGTGGCGGGAATGCAGGTTTTCAATGAGAAAATGTTCAAAAGTTTACAATGTTTTTATATAAAACTTAAATTTGAAACTTATTAAAATGAAATAAATTAGATCAATATATATATATTTTAACTAATTTTACTTTAAAACCAATTAAAATATATTTTAACATTGTTAATAATTTAAACAAAAAAGCAGTTTTCAATATAAATTCAGAATGTTTCACTATTAATCAAAAAATGAAACATTTCAGAAAAATAACTAAAAATCACCCAAAGATAATTTTAATATTTTGATTTAAAAAATTTATTTCATTTTATAAAATAAAATTTCAAAGTGTTAAAAATTAATTTTAAATTTTGTGCACAAAGAGCGACTAAACTTTGTTTTTCGAAAAAATAGAGTTTTTCAGAAAACATCTCTTTTTATTTCAAATGATTATTATTTTATTTCTAATCAATAGATAACCATAATATTAATATTTCATTTAGTAATATTAATACCATAAAATTTAGTGTTAGGGTTATAATGGTCGTGTTTAAATAATATTTTAAACTTGGTGTTTCGTGCATTACATGCCATCCAAGATATTAAATTTATTTAAAAAGATCTATATCATACAGTCCTCGGATGTTTTATTCTATTATAAACATGGTATTGAATGTAACATATGCTATCAAACACAATTTAATTCTTTTAGAATTTTGGGGTGTTACAATTTATTTATAATTATAATTATAAATAAATATATTTATAAATATTTGTATATAATTATAAATATATTTATAAAATTACATATTTTTATACATTTATATATATATATATACAATTATATATAATTATATAAATATATATATTTATTAATATATAAATAAATATAATTATAAATATAATAAATATATTTATTATTTAAACATATTTATTATATATATATAATTATAATTTTAAATAAATATATTTAAAAATATTTATTTATAATAAAAAATATATTTTTCTAATTATATATAATTATATAATTATATAATTATGTATAATTATATATATTTATATAATTAGATGGAGGTGGGGCCAGTGGGTTGTGCTGGAGACTCACATGGGGGTGACTCTCATGAGGGAACTTCTAATTTGGATTTGAATACGTAAAATCAAGAAGGAGGTGTCCTAAAAGATCACAAACTCAACGGATATGGAAAGGAAAGATAACTTGGTTCTAATGTCCTTGTGACCACTAATGATGGTAATCAAATTGCATCATTATCTGGGAATGTGGGGGTTGACTCTTCGGCCTTATATGAGATGTGGTCTTCATAGTGTGATCTTGAATTAGATCCAACATAGATTCTGGCAGAAAAGTACCAGAATTTTGCTGTTAGTAAGGGAAATATTGCTCTAACACAAAACTCTTAGGCTCAGTTGAAGAGAAAAAAAATCATAACGTAGTGGGGGAATACACTTTGCTTATGCTTTCAAGCCAATCTAGAAAGGTAACACCTAGAGATTTTAACTCTAGGAGCATTACTGTGCAAGAATCATGCAATGTTACTGACCCTGTAGGTGTGGTCCCTAATGAAATCATCTATGCTGGGGTATCTAAGCAGGTTTTTGATCCAAGCCCTTCAAAGTTGGTTAGTGTCACTACTATGGGTATGGAGAAGATAAATGCTAAAACTATGAATGAAAATCCCGATAATTACTCTACCTTGGTCCAGGTCCAATCGTAGGCAAGGGAGCACTAACTTAGACTAACTGAAATTTTAAATAGATCTTAGAAGAGGGAATTGTTCTTTGAAGAATTTGGTAACACTAATAGAAATATGTTAGTTGCTTTATCTGAGGGATTAAGTCTGGCTAGAGTGTAGTAGTTTCGGTCTCTTAAGGATCCCTTCCCATTAGATGGCATTTCTGACTCTCAACTTAATAATGATAAGACATGGATAAAGCCTAAAACATAGTGGAGGGGTCAACATATGAGATGTAGGGGTGGGGGCTGATCTCAAACTGCAAGATAAAATTTCGTTTCTTGGTTTCAGATAACTTTTGGGTTGTTTTTCTTTGAGGCAGTGGTCTATCACTATCATCAGCATGTTATCTCCTTTAGCAATCTTTATTTTCAATAAATTATGTGATCATGGGTATAACCCATGGTTCACACCATTTTTTTATTAATATATATATATATAATTATAAATGTAATAAATATATTTCTTATTTAAAAATATTTTTTTTATAATTTTATAATTATTTAAATAAATATATTTATAATTATAATCCTAAATTTATCTATTTATCAATATTTATATACAATTATAAAATGTTAATATAATTATTAATAATTATACAATTATATATATATTTATTAATATATAAATATATATAATTACAAATATATAAATATATATAATTATTAATATATAAATATATATAATTATAAATATAATAAATTTCTTTATTATTTAAATATATTTATTATAATTTTATAATTATAATTATATATATATATATTTATAATTATATATATATATTAAAAATTATATATATTTATAATTTTATAATTACCTATTTAAATTAAAAAAATATTAAACAATTCATTAAAATATATTAATTATAAAAATTTTAAACATATTTTAAATGTTAAAACATAGTGAAGAAAAGAATAAATAATTTTCATATAATCTAAAAACACACACACACAAACATATTCTAAAAAGGTTGGAGTTAAGGGGCCTCTTTATTAAATAAAATCAAGAAACAATAGAGGAACATACAACATCAAAAGTCAACAAGAAAGACATAAAAAACAAATACTAGCTTAGAACAAGAGGCTCAACATCCTGTGCTCATGTTGTGGTGAGAAATGTTTCCACCCCAGCCATGAGGATGTCTCACCATTCTCCTTGTTTTGACCTACATCCCCGGTCCTCCTCCATCATCCAAAGCTCTATCATAATTGGCAGTCATCATCTCTTTTCCAATAGTCACACGATCACTAATATTTCCATCTTACTCATTGATTCCATAGGAAAGTGGATCAAAATATTTATAAGTATATAACTTTGAAATTAATTTTCTCAAAAGATGAAGAAAAGTTTTGTTTTCTGAAGAAGTTACAACATCCATCCTACTAGAAACCACAAGACTGTTAACTCCTATGCATGGAGTTTTGGTAGATTCAGATCTTTGTCTAGGAGATTTCAATTTACCTAGGGTAGGATAAACCCACAACCTACCAAGATAAAAAGTATCTTATACCAATTCCACAATGCATGTCCCTAAAATAAAATATTTGGCCATGAGACTGCTAACTTATGTGCATGAAGGAGAAGTAGTGAAAGTGACCTAGATTTCCCTGCTCTTAGAAGATTCAGAAACTAGACCATTCATATACTAGAAATTCAAGGCACCAAGAGATTTCAATTTACCTAGGGTAGGCTCAACCTGAAACTTTCCAAGAGACAATGCATCCTCTACCTCTTCTATAGGGACTGTCCCTGAAATCAAAGGTTTAACCACAAAATCAGAAGTACCTTGCTTGCTATGATAAGGTTTCAAAATTATCCAAGGTTTCTAATGAACCACATGCATACTAAAAATAGAATTTGGGGTCCAAATAACACCTTCCATAACATTTTAATAAAAATTAGCGCAATATGGATGACCAACCATGGAAGAATCCATTGGAACACTAGTAAGAAGAGGAGAGGAAAAAACAACCAAGTGAGATCCCTAGGCCTTGGGAGGAATGGGGTTTCTAGGAGGGACAAAATCCATCGCATTATCTTTAACTATAGTAGAATAAACTTGTACCCAAGTGTGGGACTTATTGAGTTTGTAGGTGGAAGAATCCAATTTGGATTTCCATTTACGATGTTTAAAGGAAACCATTTTTTGTTCCTGCCACAAAATGTTGTCCATAGTAGCATGAGCAAAATACTCCCAAGATTCTTGTCTATAATCAAAATCCCCTTCATCATTTTCATCCCTTAAGCACCTAGTTAAATTGTATTTGAAAGTAAAACCAATAATACTCTTGGTATTTTCATCAGCAATATCATCCCATGACTTAATGGGCTGATCAATAATTTGGACAGAAGAAGAAAAGTCCATGTCATTTCAAAGAGAAAAATTTGTCTTAATATGAGGGCTATCTGAGATACTTTTGATCTAAGTAGGATTATTAGAATCTGTGATTTTGGTTCCCTAAGGGAGGCTATTTATATTCACTAGGGGATTTCCACATGAGGAATCAATATTCCTATAAATATAAGGATGTAAACCATCACCTGTATTAAGAGATTGAGACTGATTGTCTACTGATTGAGTGAGATCCTTACAAAACTTCCTTCAAAAAATGCCAAGTTTCATGTCCTTTTAAGATATTGTTGGAACAAGTAATATCTATCATCAATTAGACACAGAATGTCCAATAATTTGAAAAACATCACAAAACAACGAATGAATTTCATACTCAATTCTAAACTTAATTTCATCTTGTAGAATCAAGAGAACAACCTTATCAAAAAAGGTAAACTAAAGTAGATTTATACCAAAACCCTCACAAAGCGAACATAGTTTACCATCTTAGGAGTAGTGTCCATTTTAATTGGAATGATGATTTCTGAAGAAATATAAAATAAAATCTCTTAGTTCTATAAGACCAAATTTAAACCATAAATTTTGATCCAAACTTGTGAACATTTATCATTAAAATAATTAAGATTAAAATTTAGGTTTCAATCATAAAATATTTGGGTTCCTAGACGAATATTGATCAAGACCAAACTACAAGAACATACCTTTAATCTAACATATGTGAATAAGATGTGAAGAAACCCACAACCAAGAGAGACACATTTGAAATTAGAAAAACTCTAAATAGAAACTAATCGAGCAACTAGATCAGAAACTTTCCATGGTTTTGTACCTTTTGAGAGAGAGATGCATGAAATTAAGTAGTGCTTACAAAGGTCAATCTGTTCTAAAATAGTTCTATCAAAGGATGAGATGTGGGCAGTAGCACCATTTCTAACAGTATGCTGCGAGACTCAGTCTTTGAGGAAAGCGAAGGATCCTCCTGAGAAGGATGATAATCCCTTCAATGCTTCTACTATACTTTCCTTAAGAATCATTGAAGTAGATGATATTTGTCCATCAAAAAAGTGATTTGGGATATATGAGAAGAGCTTCATGCTGCATAGATGAGCTAGGGTACCAAAGTCATCTGAGAGCACCAAAGATACCCTCTCTCGTTCCTCTATTAGATAATTCAACTACAAACATATTGAAAATATTACATGTATTGTAAATAAATATATGTATAAATAAATATTACTATATTATTAAATATATTTTTAACATTTTAATGAATATATAATAATAAATGAATTAATAATAGAATTGGATAAATAAAATTAATAAATTACAAAAATATTTTAAAGTGAATTCATAGTATTTACGCGAATTACAGACACCTAAAAAATGAATAAATTAATGATGTTAATTATATAAATAACAAAATTATTAAAAATGAATTATATTTTCCATAAAAATATATTAATAATTAAAATAAATCGAATTAAAGTAAATCAAATTAAATTAAATCAAATTAAATTAAACACACACACCTATATTCATGAAAAATAGATTAAGAAAAATTTATATTAAAAATGAATAAAAATTTAAAAAGAATAAATATAGAAAATATTAAAAATTGCGAGACATTAAAAAAGAATAAATAATCTCAAATCTATAAATAGACTTTCACACTAACACATACATTAAAACACACACATATAGAATTATACATGTAAATATATTTTAAATTATTTGAATCAATATAAAGATATATTTAAATAAATATATTCATTTATATATTGTGTAAATTTTTAAATAAAATATTTATATATTATATTTATTCTAATTATATACACATTTTATAGTTAATTTATATAAATAAACTATTAATTTTTTTTGACTAATACAAATTTGATATTTTTTATATATAAAATTATGAAAAAAATATTAAATTTTTATTAAAAGTTATATAAATTATATATTTATTATATTTAAAATTATATACTTATTTTAATATAAATATTATTTGAAAATATATAAATATTTATAAATAAATTAAATACCTCACCACAACCTTTATTAGCACTAGAAAAAAGAGCTGATAAAGGTGCCACTTTTATTAGTGATAAAAAACGATGATAAATGGAGGAATTTTATCAGTACTATAAAAAATAATTGAAAAATGGTACCCTTTTATCAGTTTTTTAATAATGATAAAAGGTTACTTTACTTGTGTTTTTTGTGAGCACTGATAAAATTCTCCCCTTTCTCAGTGCTTTTTTGTCTAGCATTGTTAAAGGTCAAAGTTAAATAAAGCGCGATTTGTAGTAGTAAAAAAATTAAATTCAAACATTGGTATATAAAATTATACTAGTATTTATAATTTATTAGAAATATTATTCCACCAAATTCAAAAACAATATTCCATCATCTTTTTACCCCTTTCATATGAGCCTTATCATGCAACTAGTTGTCGAAAAAACCACCCTAGTTCGAATAAAAGAAGAGTGTACCAGAATTAAAAAACAATTTTTATGCTATAAAGATATAAATTGAACATAAATATGTTATAATGAATTAATACAATGTCACATTTGTAATAAAAACATTCACTTCGAGTCATACCAGGCACAATGTGCGTCAAATTAATGTGCAGTTGATTATTACAAGTTATAAATGATTTTTGGATTGTTTTTCATAAAGTATCAATACAATATAGGTTCATTTTTCTTGGTTTTGTGTATGTAACACATGTTTTGATATTAAATCTCATTTTTTAATAAAAACATGCACATTGAGTCTTATTGGAAGCACCGTGTGTCAAATTGATGTTCATTTAATTCCTACACATGAAAAATGATTTATGGATCATTTTCCCAAAATATCAAGAAACATTGAGTGCGTTTTCTTATTTTTTTAGTTAGTGACACACATTTTGACTAAAATGTCACTTTAAAAATAAAAACATGAACTTTAAGTTATACTGGTCACACTGTCTATGAGATTAACGCATGATTGATTTATATACATCAAAATTGACATATAGATCATTTTTATAAAGCATAGATACCATCGAAGTGGATTTTTTCATTTTCCAACGAGTGACACACAATTTAAATTAAAATTTCAATTTTAATCTGAAAACATACACTTGGAGTCATACCAATAACACCATGCATCAGATTGATTTTCATCTAATTTATACATGTTACAAATGACTTATGAATTAATTTTCGATCGTAATAGAATAATTTAAATTCATTTTTATTAGTTTTCAGTTATGAAACATGTTTTTATCTAAAATGTTAATATTAAACTAAAAACCTGTACATTGTGTCATACCAGAATCACAGTGTATTAGATTCTTATATGGTTGATTCCAACACATGAAAAATGATTTATGGATAGTTTTCCCACAGTATCAAGACATTGTGTTTTATCAATTTTGAGTATGTTACTCGTGTTTTGAACTAAAATGTTACTTTTAATCTAAAAACACACTCTTTTAGTTATATTGGGAACACTGTGTGTTAGATTGACATGTAGTTAATTTATATATGTTATAAATGAATTATTTATAATTATCCTAAAATAAAAATAAAATTACACTTTTTTATCTATTTTGTGTGTGTCATGCCAGTTTTGAACTACAATATCCATTTTAAATAAAAACATGCAATTTGAGTCATACCGACCACACCATATGCTAGATTGATATGAAGATGATTCATAAATTTTGCAAATGAATAATGTATTTTTTATATGGTATCAAGAAAATTCATGTTTTTTTTCTCAGTTTTTAGTTTGTGGTATATATTTTTAACTAAAATTTCATTTTAAACTAAAAACATTCCCTTTGAGTCAAACTGGTCACACACTGTATTAGATTGACATGAATATTATTCTTATACATAAAAAATGACTTAATAATAATTTTATTAATGTATCAAGACTGTATAATTATGGTTTCTAATTTTTTAGGGAGTTACACACGTTTTTAACTAAAATGACTCTTTTTAATTGAAAACATGAACTTTAATCCATATTAGATCACACCACATGTCGTATTAACAAGTAACTAATTCACACACATAAAAAATTATTTATGGATTATTTTACAAAAGTATAAAGACAATATGAATGTTTTTTCTAGGTTTTCAGTGAGTGAGACCCATTTTTAACTTAAATATAAATTTTAAATTGAAAAACACGAGCTTTGAGTCATATCGAGAGCACTGTGAGTTAGATTGACATTATTTTGATTCCAACATGTAAAAAATAATTTATTGATCATTTTTTTAATGTATAAATACTATTAGAGTTTGGTTTCTCATTTTTGAGTATCTCATGCATGTTTTGAACTAAAATGTAAATTTTAAATAAAAACATGCACTTTTAGTCATATTGAGAACACCATGTTTTTGATTGAAATTTGATATTTTTTTGCACATAAAAAATAATTTACCGATTATTTTATAGATTTATCAAGAAAATTCAAGTGTTTTTTCTCAGTTAGAAGTATATATCATGCATTATGAACAAAAATGTTAATTTTAAATAAAACATGAACATTCAATAATACTGGGTACACGATGTGTCATATTGACATTTGGTTAATTCATACACGTCAAAAATGACTTATGGATCATTTAATAAAAGTATCAAGACAATACAAGTGTGTTTACTTTTTTTTAGTGAGTGACACATGTTTTGAACTAAAATGTTTCTTTTAAGATGAAGACATACACTTATAGTCATAATAGATACACTATGTGTTGGGTTGATAAGTATATGATTTCTAAACCATATAAATTATTTATGGATAATTTTCCTAAAGTATAAATTCAATATGAGACCATTTCTATATTTTTGAGTATACGATGTATCTTTTTAACTAAATTATCATTTTTTATACAAATAACAAACACTTTCAATCATATCAGTCACATTGTATGTTAGATTGACACAAGGTTGATTTATAAACATAAAAAATGACTTATGGATTATTTTCCTAATGTATCAACAAAATACGAGTTTTTTTCTTAGTTTTTAGGGAGTCACACATGTTTTGAACTATAATGTTACATTTAAAATAAAGATATTAACTTTAAGTCATACTGAGTATACCGTGTGTCTGATTGATTTGAGATTTATTCTTAAATGTAAACAATAACTTATGGATCATTTTAATATAGTATAAAGATGACCTAAGTATATTTTTATTAGTTATTCATACATATTTTAAAATAAAATATTACTTTTAAATATAAAACATGCCCTTTGAGTCAGACTTGACACAATATGAGTTGGATTAATGTGTGGCCAATTCTTACATGTCAAAAATGACTTATTAAATATTTATCTAAAATATCAAGATGATTTGAATGTGTTTTATTATTTATGAGTATGTCACACATGTCTTGAACTAAAATATGAATTTTAAATAAAATCAAGCACCGTCACTCATATTGGGTACACCATGTGTCAGATTAATGTGCAGTTAATTCTTAAATGTAACAAATTAATTATGGATAATTTTCCTAAGTAACAAATATAATATGAGAATGCTTGATTTGTTTTCAATGATTGATGCACATTTTGAACTAAAATTATTATTTTAAATAGAAAATACACACTTTGAGTTATATTAGGTACACAGTCCATCAAATTGATGTGAAACCGATTCCTACGCATCAAAAATTGCTTATGGATAGTTATCCAAAATTATAAAGATAATATGTGAAATATTTATCTATTTTGAGTATGTTATGCATCTTTTGAAGTAAAATTTCATTTTTGAACTGAAGACACTCAGTTTTAGTCATACCAATAACACCATGTGTTATATTGACAAGAAGTTGAATGATACACATCAAAAATGACATATGGATAGTTTTATTAAAGTATCAAGACGATACAAGTTTGTTTTCTTAGTTTTTAGCGAGTGAAACATGTTATGAACTAAAATGTTACTTTTAAACTAAAAAACATTCTTTTTTTCATACCAGGTGAATCATGTGTCCAATTGATGTTTCTTGATTAAAACACCTAAAAAACGACTTATGAATTGTTTTTCATAAATTATTATGAAAATATGAGATTTTTTATTATATTTTAGTGAGTTATGTCTATTTTAAACTACAATGTCACTTTTTAATTGAAAATATTCACTTTGAGCCATACTAGGAAAATTGTGTGTTATATTCATGAACAATTTATTCCTATATGTAAACAAATTAATTATGAATTATTTTCCTAAAATTTAAAAAAACATTAGTGTGTTTTTTGGTTTTCATTGAGTGAGACATGTTTTTAACTACGATGTCATTTGTAAACTAAATACATGAACCTTGAGTCACAATAGTCATATTATGTATCAGATTGATATTTGGATGATTCTTATTCATAAACAATGACTTATGAATCATTTTACAAATATATCATGGTCATCTAAGTGAATTTGATCATTTCTTAGTGAGTTACCAACATTTTTAACTAAAATGAAACTTTTAAATTGAAAAAACATATTTTCTTGCCAAATTATATATTATAATGATATTTAGTTGATTTATACACATCTCTAATGATTTATGGATAATTTTCTTAAATAATCAAGAAAATCTAAGTGCATTTTATTGGTTTTGAGTATGTCACATTTGTTTTGAAAAAAAATATCAATTTTAAATAAAACCATTTAATTTTATTCAAACCAAGAACACCATGTTTTATATTTATGTTAGATTAATTCATAACTATAATAAATAACTTATAAATTATTTATCTAAATTATCAAGAAAATCTATATGTGTTTGCTTAGTTTTTAGCTAGTAACTTATTTTAACTAAAATGAAAATTTTATACTAAAAACATACACATTGAGTCACACTAGTCACAATGTGTATCAGATTATCATGTGAATAATTCCTACACATTACAAATAATAATTTTTTCTATCATTAAAAAATATTTTTTCTTAATAACATGTTATTAAAATGTATTAAACCCAAAATCCTATGTTTTATATCACTAATAAACATTAAAAAATTGAATGAAGAAAAAAAAGTCTATAGATATAATAAATGGTACCTAAGTACACTATCCTTGTCAAATACTTCATTTATAATTGATTATTCTAAAAATATTATATTCTTATAAAGTGAAAAAAATTCTTAGAGAAAAATCAATTCTCAATGAAGTCACTTATTCGTCATCTCTATGAAATTTAAGTAAATAAGTAATAGATAAAAATAATATAAAGATTTAATAAAAAATAATTAGGTAAAATGATAAAAAATTTATCTACATAAATTTTAGGGAATCACCTCTTCATGATGTTTTCATACATTCTAACACCATGTATTCTTTCCATTTGTTTCTAAACAAATATACTTCCTCTTTTGAATACATGGACTGTTGACAGTCTTTGAAGTTATGAAAAAATATATATAATAAACAATTAAAAAATATTTTAAATTAATTTGTAATTATAATTGGAAATTCTACTTTTTGGATGCTAGTTTGTTGATTTAATACATTATCTTTCATAATGTTACAAACGTAATAACCAAAATCATTGTCATTTTTTTCGAACCCAATAGAAACATTGATAAAAATAAGTATTTTGTTTTGATTATGCACTATTATTATATATAACTGAATACTTTTCTATTTATAGAAATATATTGGCTTCTTTTGATTATGGACCATCCTCATATCACGATTTTGATGATATTTAAACACTACCCTATCATAATAATTTTTCTTAAAACAAAATATAAAATTTATAGCATGATGTTTAATTATAAAATAATTAATTAAGTGTATTAAAAATTGATAAAGGTTATCATGTGTGGTTTAGTTTTTTGGAATCCATGCTTTTAATCCAAAAAATTAATCTTTGTAGTATCGAAATTGATTGCAATGATCAACCAATGTTTCCTAAAAAATGGAATAATTAGTGAACAAAATGATAATATATTTGACATATTTAGATTATAATGTTATACCCATGTATTGTGCATATTAAGAAGAGTATAATGCCTATAAGTTTATTTTTAAATTCTATAGATTGTCGTTGTACTCTTATTTAAATATCTTTTTTCCAGTGAAGCTTTGTATATAGAAGTGACAGGAGCACTGATGAGTCTAAATTTTTGATCTCAAGGTTTTCCCATCACATAATACCGCTATATATGATTGTAAAAAGGGTAATATTATTTATCATTAATTAAAATATTAGATAAATTATTGTACATACATATTATGAAAATTTACCTTAGGTATAAATTAAAAACTGTGGCTCCTAACCATCTATGCTTGATAATTTCATTTTTATTCTCAAGAACAATATTTTCTATAATGGAATTTCTATATATTTTTTATTTAAAATAAATACAATATGTATTATTATATTTTACCATTATATCTACAAAAACTTGTAATATTACTAAATATGGTAGTTGAATTAGTCAGGTAATGGTACTCCTAGAGGGATTTTTTGATTTATTGGTTGATCCTTTGGATTGTTTTGATTCTACCTTCTACATCCCATTTATTTTCTCCGTATATAATAACATTCCTCAATTTGATTATTTTTTCATTATTTTTTAATGATTTTTTATAAATAATAAATTTTAAAAGACCTACAACATTATCATCATGTATTTTTAGAAGATTAAATGACCATGCTATGAAAGTTCAAATAACAAGTTTGACTGTGTGAACATATGGATCAGCAACGAGAACATATAGCTTAATGATCAGACCCTGAGATATGTTAATCCATAATATCACAATATATTTAGTAATTTAATATTTATATATAATATCTTGTTTGATATTTTACACTGTACCACTCACAACAAGGCGGTGGGTGGGTGTTGATAGATTAAAATAATAATTGATTTCACCCTAGAAAATTTTATTTCAAGAAAGATATCAGTAGTTATTTAATTCATATTTATTAGAAATTTTTTTGAAAAAATTCATTACCTTGGGTAATGTAGTCCTTTTAGGGGAATTTATAGCCTCAAAGTTATGGGGAGTGGATTTTCATGTAGTGGTTGTTGAGCTATTTTTTCTTCTTCTTGATGCATTCACATTAACTCTTCTATCAAATCAGAGTACCAACTAAAATTTTCATTTAGAGAATCTATCCATTCCTCTATGTGTTTTATTATCTCATTAGTATCACATTGTGCCTTTTATTTCCCAAAATACATTCAAGGTGGCATCCACAACCCTCACCTTTGACATGGAAATGTTGTTTTAGCCACTTCAAGGCTAATGAAAACAGTCATTCATTAGGTACAACCAATAATTATTATTATGTATAAAATAGATAAAACATAAAATAAAATAAGTATTCATTGTAATATAATTACAATTTAAAGCTATTTTATTATTATTTCATACATACACATAATTATCATACTTTACATATTCATAACTTGTATATATTTTTGTATTAAAACACATTTTTTTGAACTTTAATTGATCAAAGATGATGGTATTAATTTATTTTTCTGATTTATGGAGGGATACCATAATTAGTTGGAAAATGGGAATAAAATTGTTTATTTGGGCATTATAAAGACACTTCACATCATGATGTAAAGTGGAATGGTGTGACACCATAATATTAAAGATGGAATCTATTATTGATTTGATCAAATAAATGATGTTTGGGGATAAAGAGAAAGTCAAGGACCTAGATGAAGGCTTCAAAGTGAAGAATCAAGATGAAACTGGAAAAAATATTCTATAAATAAACATTAAATTTCATGAATTTCATCCATGATGTGTAACTTGAATAATCACAAGGCATGAAAACAAGTTGTGGAGGAAAAAGGAGGTTTTGGGACAAACCAACATGTGTCACGGTGTGATACATGTGGTCACACCATGATACAACAAAAAATCACCCCGAAATGAATTAAGATCATGAAAATTATTCACTATCCCACACATTACACACCATGAATCAATTAAAAAAAGTGAAACTTTCATACAGAGCCTAAAAATGCTGATTTATGATGATGTTTTTGTGGAAAAACCTAAAAATGAAATGGGATGACCCATTATGTCCCAATAATATTTAATGGAAAATTTAATATTCCCATAGTATGGATTAAATCATATAAATAATAGAATATTTTTCATTAAAAAGAGTATAGTCTGTGAGGATCCTCCATTATGCTACAAAACAAGGTTGCTGGAACTAGTGTTTTTTTTGTTTTCAATTCCTTTTGAAATGTAATTCATTTTCTTATTTTTAATTCAAATGTTTCCTTTTTCTTCTTCCATCCTCATTTCACTTCCAATCCTTGTATCATTCTCCATCATTCCATTATTTATGATGTGATATATTTTCACTTTTCAATGGAAAGTTTCTAACCTGAGGCATGACCCTTGGAGAGGTTTCATGAAATTATTAATTTTTTCAAATTAAGTTATTTAATACTATGATTCTTTTTGTGGTCGATGAGAGTGAATTTTATAGGTGCGGTGAACGTCCACCACAATGTGAATCTTGAATTCATTCCTACTTCTTACCGAAAGAGGTAAACCTCTATTACATCAAAGAAATTTTCTAGGAAGTAAAAGTACCACTTAAGGTAAGGAATAACAATTTATTTATGATGTAACATGATTGTTAAATTGAATTTAAACAATAAATAAATAATGAAAGAAATCATGTAACTAAATCTGAGGATTGATGCATTTCTCCAAAGTTGTATTCTGTCAGCAACTGCATTTATGTTTTAATTATACGTAGAATTATTTTCACAAAACCTATAAACCTAAAATTTAATTATTTTAATTAAATAAAAAAACAAAAAACACTTAGATTAAGTGAATTAGAGATTAAATATTGATTGAATGTGGTGCACCTCAAGTGAGATGACACTGGTCAGCCTCTATGTTTCATTAGGAAAAATAAATTATCTTTTATATAGATCTATGATAGGTGCATAAATACTACATGTGTGTTTTCATATATTAGTATTATATATTTATTTACATGAGCCTATTTCAATAAAACATGTTGTGGGATGGAGGTTTCTTTGAATTTTCATCCAAAAATCTACATATAAATAAAGGAACATAATAGTGTTATTGTTTTATTCCATATAAAAATATTAATGTAGATTTAAAATACATACCATTTTTTTCAAGTTAATAATACCTCATCCATGATTTCTAGTAAGGGTATGTTGGTTTTTATGTAACATAGGAGATTCAAATATAGTATGTAAGCTATTGCTTTTAAAGAAACAATATCATAATGAACATAACTTTATTTATGAATGTGATTAAAACCTAAATTCCCAGATTTTATAAAATTAATTTTAAATAAATTAATTTTATTTTTTAATTTATCATGACAAAATTAGATCAGGGTGTTTTTTGTGATTTTTCAAAAATAGTTTATATTTCGGTGAATAGTGGAAATACCAATTTTATAAAAAAACATTCACATTTATGAAATTATAATTATATAAGAATAAATTTATAATTTATGAATCTTTTTTATATTATTAATATATATTAAATAAGTTATATAATTCTTATAAAAATATAATGTTTAACTAAGAAATATATGCTTAACATTTTGAAAATCAAAGTAATTTTTTATTCAAATAAAAACTATTTTTAGTTCATCCCTCTTTATCAAGTATTTACAAGATTCCTTAAGTTTTTCATTTGATTTGGAAGACAAATAAGAATGATTTTATTTAACACAATTCATTTAATTCCATTTAAGGTAATATTATGGTTTATTTTTTTGTAAAATCATTTTTAGGCTTTAAAGATGCATTTTCCTAAAAACGGGTTTCATTTTGTTTTATGAACATATATTAAAAGTAATATTTACCACATATTGAAATTGAATTTTAGAAAATTAATTCCATATTTTTAATCATCATAATTAATATTTGGTAATATAGTGAACTAATTTTTTGTTTATAATGAATAATAACTTTGGTAAATATTCATCTATTCAGTTAAGGGTAAAATTGAGTTAAAAGGGTTAAAATAAAGGGATAAAACAAAAATATAACAAAAAAAATTCTTAAAACTTATTTTTAGTTTTATTTACACCTTAACTTTATTTATATTTGAATATATAATAATTTTGAGCCACTTTACTTGATAAAGAAATATATTATATAATAAAGTTTTAAGTATTTACAAGTTTTCCACCCACATCACTTATAAAAGGGAACCCTATCCTCTCTTATTCATGCTAATTTTGATAATTAAATTTACCATTAAATACTCAAATACCTTTCCAATATCTCTCATGATTACCTAGAGGTCCTGGTATCACTTAAATACCACTTCAAGAAGGATTAATGTGTAAGCCAACAGAGGTCACCAAAAGAAGAGAAATACATTCTTACTGATATTTTTCATGTTAATTACTTCTTAAAAATCATCCAAGTATTAAATAAACATATTAAAATAAATAAATTAGCATATTAAACAAGATAATATATTATTATGTAAATGGTATATCTATTTTCTCTCTTCATCACATCCCAAGTAAGAGGAAAACATCGCTCATGTATACGTTCGACCTATCATCTCTATATAACAGTGTAATTCATTTTCTCTGATGACCCTGATTGCACTGCTTTTATCAAATATTTTTGGCAATCTATGAACCATCAACATGATGCCTTTTCTTGTGTTATTAAACTCAAGCATCTAAAATAGGACCTTAAATGCTGGTGTAGAACCAAAATTAAGAAAATTTACTTAGATATCTTCTGTATGGAAAATGAAATTGCTCAACTTAAAATTAAAAACACCACCTTGGAATTTTCTTGTGACCCTCAACCCGAAATTGAAATCTCAATGAAACTCAACCCTCTTCTCACCCTCAAAGATAACATGTGCAAACAAATTTTCAAAAAAAAATGGTTATCTGATGGAGAAAAAAACACAAAATTTTACAATTCTCTTCAAAGGATAAAGAAGGTTTGTCGACCTCTCACCACTCTTATGTACAACGTAATTCTCATTGATTTAGAGGAGGACCTTTATAACCACATGGTTTTCTATTTTCACAACATCTTCAATGGTCCTAATATCAATAAGGACCTTAGGCCTGATATTATCCCATCCTTGATCGAGGAAAATGAAAATACCTATCTTCTTATCACCCCCTTGAGCATGAAATTATAGATACTATATTTAATTTAAAGCCCGATAGTGCTCTCGGACCAGATGAGTTTAATAATGATTTTTTCCAAAAATTCTGGGATGTCATTTACGTGGATGTTTGCAAGATTTTTAGATCCTTTTTCTCCAATGGTGTTCTCCCCCATGGTATTAATGCTTAGTTCCTCTCTCTTATTTCTAAGGTTGATAATGCCTCATAGATTCACCAATTTTGTCCTATTTCCCACATTAAAACTCTCTACAAGATAATTTCTAAAATTTTAGCAAATATACTCACTCCCATATGCAACAAAATTGTTTCTTGGAATAAATTTGGTTTTATTAAAGGAAGTTCTATTCAGGATTTCATTTTCCTTACCTATGAATGCACCAAAATTCTTAATAATGTTACCATAGTGGGGAATATTGCTATAAAGCTTGACATTAAAAAATATTTCAACACGATTGATTGGGGTTTTGTCTTCAAAGTGCTTCAGAGTTTTGGTTTTAATGATATATTTTTCAAAATAATTAACACCTTATTTAAGTTTGATTCCATCTACATTCTGATCAATGGGTCTCCTAAAGGATATTTTAATTGCAACAAAGGTGTCAGACAGGGAGACCCCCTCTCGACCATCATTTTTGTTATTGCTGAGGATTATCTTAGTAGAATTCTCTCTCATCTGGTTAATCAGAACAAGCTTAAGCCCATACAGGCCACCATGATTCTAAATTTTCCCACTCACCTCATGTATGCAGATGATATTATTTCATTCCTTCATGGAGAGAGTAAGAATACCCAGGTTCTTAAAGATGCTTTGTCCCATTATGAATAAATTTCCGGTCAAGCCATATGTTGGAATAAATCCTTGATTTTATTTGGATTTTTTTTTGCTTTAAATAGAAAAAGCCTTATCATTAACAATTTTGGAATTAAAGAAGGCATTCTCCCTTTCACTTATCTTGGAGTTCCCATCTTTTGGGGAAGACCTAAATAAATATTCTTTAACGACACTGTGGATCAAATCATCAATCAAATCTCTTTTTGGAAGGGTAAATACCTCTCTATGGAAGGTAGAATCTGTCTGGTTAAATCAACTATTATCTCTAAAATGGTTTACTCTTTGACGATTTATAAATGGCCGGCTGGTGTCATAAAAAGGATGAACACTTACATAAAAAATTTTGTTTGGACAGGAAGTATTCTTGAAAGAAAACTTGTCACCATCGTCTGGTCCACCTGTTGTAAGACTATTGATAAGGGAGGTATTGGAATAAAAAATCTTAAATTTTTTAATGAAGCTCTCCAGGCCAGACTCACCTTTTGGTTAATCAATAGCAACTCTGATGCGATTGCATTTAAAAAAAAATTCTTTTTAAGATTAAAAAAGAAATTTTAATCATATTACCTCCTCAATTTGGATCTCCATTAGACAAACCTTCAACAACTTCATGGATAACTCTAGATGGATGGTTAATGAAAATTCTAATATAAACTTCTGGATGCATAATTGGACTAGTGCTCCTCTCGTATATTGGTTATCTTCTCACTCCCCTCCTGAGAATATCAACTCCACTATAGGGGATTTTCTTCAATCCCAGATACACGATCTCCCAGACAACATTGCTCAAATTATTAGAAACTGTCTCTTTTCTAATGTCGAGGATTTCTTCATCTGGGAACCTACTCATAATAGAATTCTTGACTCAAGAATTTTTTATAGACATAATTTTTATGACTAGAATCCAACTTTGACTGGTTGAATTAATTTAACAAACCATGGATTAAACCAACAAGACTCACTCTTATTTGGCATATTTCTCATAAGAGAACTCCCACTGAGGTCTATCTTCAATCTTTTGGTTTTCAACTATGCTCCAAATGTAATTTAGGCAATCAATATAGGGAAGATGCTAATCATATTTTTCTATCCTATTCTATTTCATCTACTTTGTGGAACTACATTTTTGATATTTTTAATTGAAGATGGATGATTTTAAATACTATTGACTTGAATCTAAAGAGATTTGTGGATCATGATGCCTCGCTGAAAATTAAAAAAATTCTTCTCGCTGATGTTGCAGAACTTCTTCATTTTATATGGTATGAAAGAAATAATATCATTTTGAATAAAGTATCATTAAACTTAAATTCAGGTAAAGCTCAGATTCTCATTGTGATTCAAGAAGCGACCTCAATTAAAAAAGTGCATTGTAACAACATGGTTGATGACTTTTAGATTCTTAAAAAACTTTAGATTGATGGCATTTATAGTTCTCCTAAACACAATCTTGAAGTATTCTAGAAAACCTTGATGCCAGGATGGATTAAAGTTAATGTTGATGGTGCCTCAAAGGGAAATCCTGGTCCAGCGGGCTGTGGTGGGATTTTTAGAGATTATCGTTGGCAGTTTCAGGGTTGATTTTTTAGTAGCTGTGGCACTGCTTCATCGATTGAAGCAGAGATTATGGGTGTCATCAATGATGTAACCTTTTCCCTTTAAAAAGGTTGGACGAACATCAAGTTAGAAAGTGACTCAACCACCATTGTTCAAGAATTATGGAATTGAGTGACTCATCTTGCCTGGCCACTCACCAATCGATGGATGAAATGTTTGGATTCACTTCTGGGGATCAACTTCATTGCTACACACATTTTTCGTGAAGCCAATGTGGTTACAGATGCCCTTGCTAATAAAGGTGTCAACCATGTTCTGGCGTGGTTGGATGCCTTGCCTCCCAAACTGCTTCATTTTTATCAAATAGATTGTAAAAAACTCCCATCATTTCATCTCATGTAACCCCCCTTTTTTTTTATATAAAATAATTAGTGCTTTGGTCGTTTGACCAAGTCACAACCTGCAAAAAAATGATAACATCACTCATGAATATTTGCAGATTTCCACCTCCACAAAGTGATGTGAACTATTTTTATATTACCAAAATGCATGGATGATTATAGAGTTTTATATAATGAATAAAATTTATATTCATAAAATTATTAAAATTATGGAGATGATGGATCAATTTTGTCACTCCTTTAACCATAGACCATATAACAAAATAATTTTGTATAAATTGACCGAACAACCTTAAGGGGTTGATTTAATAAAGATATATTTAATGACTGGATATAAAAAGATTATAAAAGTACTATAGAAAATTTATATCAATAAAATAGTTTATTAATAAATTATTTAAAAAAATTAAATTCATTATATAGGATGATCAAACACATATGACTAAGCAGTGACCCAAGGCAAGTGTTTT
Source organism: Viscum album (assembly GCA_963277665.1). Lineage (NCBI taxonomy): Eukaryota > Viridiplantae > Streptophyta > Magnoliopsida > Santalales > Viscaceae > Viscum > Viscum album. Next base: position 1,687,992,764 of record OY728146.1, read on the forward strand.
TTATTACAAAATCATTTAATTTTAGGATTGTTATGTTCATATTTTATTTAGGAAAATTATATGATGCTAATATATAAAAAAACATATATTTTCTTCTCCTATTATTATTTTTTGGGTTTACATGTTTATCTTAAATTTATTTTCTTTTTTGATCAATAATAAATAAGTAAGTTACATGTTAGGGATACATACCCAATTTCTTCTTTTTAGTTTGGAATTTTGTCTCCCATATCCATATTCTTCAAAGTGTTTTGTAGAAGTTTATAACTAGAAATATTTTTTTAAAAGGTCTTTTTCATTAATTTTTTACTTTTTTCAAAATGGATTAAAATTAATCTTTTTCAATGCTTTCAGAATAAGTTTTTTTCTTTAATTTTACAAAAGTGTGGAAAAAATGAAACAACTAGGCCCCACTGATAGCACAAACACCCCATCTTAACATGGATCTTGGGTCTTGGTGTGCCAAGTATCACTAGTTTTCCCAAAGACATGTGGTCTCCTACCTAGGGATCACCCATATTTTTGAATGGTTCATCATACCAACACATGTTCTTTCTAGTGTGCTTTGTCCTCACTCGCACACACCCTGAGAAACTTTATATAAGGTCATCCATACTTGATCACTACTCTAGGCCCAACAAGCTTAACATTGGATTTATAATTTGGTGGGATCTTGAAAATAAATGTATAACTTGTTTAAATGACTTATATCACTTAGTCTTTTAACTCTTTAACATTATGAGGTGTTACATAGACCCCCCATTTAGAGTAAAACATCCTCATTGTGGACCCTACATCTAAAACCTGGTAGTATCACCACACTTAAGGATGGGTTCCTCCTCTGATACAAATGTAACAACCAGTACCCACTGGTTGCACAGACACCCTACCTTAACTAGGCTATTGGGTATTAGATTTCCAAGTACCACCAATTACCCCACAGACACGTGGTCTGCTACCTTGGGCCCACCGACATTCCAAAAAGGGTCATCAAACTAATAAATGTACCCATAGGGTAAAACATGTTTTTTCTAGTGTGTTTTTTCCTCACTCACACACACCCAAGGAAACTTCCCCGAAGGCCAACCATCCTTGATCACTAATCTAGGTCATGAATGAATAACTATGGGGTTATAATCAGGTAGGCTCCCGAAAAGAAATATGCACCTTATTGACATGAGTCTTGTATCTTAGTCTTTTAACCCTTTAACTTTCTGGCCTGTTACAAAAAATGTTCCCTTTTAACGTATACAACATGAATGAATTTTACAACCATCATGAAAATTATTTTATTTGAATAATTATTTATGAATTTACAGGGTTATTTTCAAATAAAATATTTTCCTCAATATTCTATGAACTTTTGTGTTTTAAGATACCAAAATAAAAGGTTATTGTTTTCAAAAAATGAATGAAATGAATTTTGAAAGTGATTTATAAAATCATTCTTACACAAAGTTACAAAGTTTTTATTTTTAATATCCTTCTTCCATTTTATTTTATATTTCAAAAAGTCTTGGATTTACTATGAATCCTTCATTTCTTATGAATTTATGATCTTATTTTTTGTTTTACTTATTCATGGTTTTTTGGTTATCAACTTTCTCATGATTAAATTCATTATCACTATCCCTTATTTCATTAGAAATTATTTTCTTATCAGTTTCAAAATTTTAAGTATCATGGATTTATATAGTATGATTTCAACTACTTTTATATTGTTTTAATGATGTACCATTTCAATATATGATGTTAGTTGCAGAAATATTTTTAAGAATCTCATTTCATTGACTAGGGAAATATTCTATATTATTTATTCAATATGGATAAATGTTGATTTATAATTCATTTTGATAATGAATTATAATGATCATTAAATACATTAGTAATTCGTAGTATGTGAAAGTAATTGGTGGGTCTTGGTTATATATATCCCCTCAAAGCATCAACAGGTCTTTAGAGACAAAACAACATGCATTCCATATATGATGATTATTTGGTTTACACGTACCCATTAATTAAGAATGTATTCATTGATTCTATAATTGTAATATGTACGATACCATAGTCATTTCCTTGATAGTAAGTTCATGAATGTATAAAATTTCACATTTCATTTTTTGAGAATTCAGTTTCCATTATCCATGTGATTTCTATGGTGATATTATCCATGGATGCACTTTTAACTCAAGTTGTTGATTAAATGGAATGTGTTTTTATTGTTAAGTCTTCCATATCGATTATACCTTATTTACTTAGGATATATTCCATTTTACATTACCCTTACTAAGAATCTAATCTCACACTTTATTTATTTTCCTTCTCCCATGATATGAAGAAGAATATTTTGAATGATTTTGAGAATGAAAAAGGTTTTTATGATATTTTTTTATATTACTAATGTAATGTGGGTATAAATTATGTATCTAATTTTATAATACTTCTAAACTGATTGATCATAAATGGATTTACCCTTTATATCCTATAAAAATTCAATAAATTAAACATTGAATTTGGGTTATTGGATTTGAGGTTGTTAAATTTGATACATGCTACTTATTTTCAATACACAGTTGTTTTTTCATAAATTAACTATTTTAAATAAAATTTATTAATACACATATATCCAATTAAATTGTTAATAATCACAATAAACCTAAAATTATTCCTACTCATGATAACAAATAAAAAAATTACATGTTTCTTGTTTTATCAATTGTGAATATAACTATGGTGGGTGGAGGCTTACTTTAACTTCATTGATCCTAATATGATTCTTCATAATAATTATCTCAAAGGCTCTATGACCCTTTCCTTTGAACTTTAATTTAAATTTAATTTTCAATTCATCTAATATCAATACACTCTACAGGGGATAATGAAGAATAAATCAATGTTTCATTATTTTATTTTTTAGTAAAATAGAGATTATATATCAAAATTTCACCATAATATCTTCCCAAATTAGTGCCTTCAATGAAGAAAAAATAGTATTCCACATATAAATAATTATTAACACCTGAATTCGAGTGGTTATGACAATGTAACTAATTAAAATAGTTCTCTTGGGGTCAACAAGCTATCTGCACACATTTTATCCAACCTCAACTTTTATGAATTTGATTCTTGACTTAACAATTTTTTTCAAGACTATTTCAATATGGTTCTCCTATTTTTCCTCATACATAGGTTTATCACCTTATACCATTTCTTCACTTTCAATATTTCTAATATGTTGTTCTCCAGGATTGGTAGCATAAACTTGCAGAGAAACCAGTTGTTCCCTTGAATTGAGATCATTAGCATGTGAAGAAGTCAGTATATAGATAAGTAGTTTAACGTTTAATTTAGATAATATACATCTTGTATTGAACACATAATATTATGAGGTAATAAAAAGAATATTAAAAAAGAATTAACCAATTTTTTTACCTCTCTATTTTTTATTTAATGGTTTAATGGATTTTAACCCTCTATCGAGTATCCAAACCCCCTCCTCATGGTCCCTTATAACATACAAGACCTTATTTACATTTTGACCACCACAAAATGATTTCAACACCCCATCTAATAGTTCATAATCAATTGAATTGATATCTAACCATGTAGTGGTTTTGGTCAATAACGAAATAAATCACCACTTTCTACATGTAGGACCTAGGAAATACTATACTTGTACGATGTGTGATTCCATTATGAATGTTTTTTCCGTATAATATTCCTTATTAAAACCCACTTTCATGACTCTCAATTCATAGATTTTAATTACACTCATGATATTAACTCATTTTCATTAAAACATTTGTAGGTCAAATGTTTTATAATCCATATCACATATCTATTTGATGATGCTAATGTTTTACATATTTATGTAAATTAGATTTCTATCCTTGATATCAGATACATGTATCAATTCCACCATAAGAGTAACTCCACTATCTTTAATGGTACTGTGTTCATTCCCTTAATTTTTATATAATATATATCCATAAATTACGTAACCATTATAAGATAATAAATGAACGCTTGGACTCTTGTATAGCCATAAAATTCATTCTGAAATTGAATTTTAATTTATAGGAGAATCTTTAAAAATATGGTCTTGAAACCAACCTATAAAATGTTGATTTTGTGTATTTTATATCAATATTTCAACCATTAAAGGATTTAAATTCCTGATAATTGAGTTTTGGGTTTCAAAATCTAGAACAACATCTAAAATGTTATATAAAATGTAAAGGTGAGGCTAATCCCACTTTTTAATGGTTATTACAACAACATATATTCAAGAAATTACTTCTACCATAAGTCATTTACTATGACATGATTTTGGGAGACCAATACTATCCACATCAAATAGGTAGATGGTACCAAATTTAATGAACCCTTCAACAATATATCACTCAACAATACAACCTTCTTGGAAAATTTGATTTTTGATATACCCTTTAAAAATATCCATATACCATTCAATGGGGAACATCTATCTATAATGGAAGGACTACATATATCGATATATAAAACCAAGATGTACATCAAATGAACCATCATATTATATAATAAATAAAGGAAGAATATATATAATTCACTTAATGTTACAAAAATTCACTTTCCCATAATTTGAAACTTCTCCAGGTCTCTAATTTTCTATATATAACATTGAAAAAGAAAAAAATATTAGTTAATTCTTATCATACCTTTTTAGTTATAATGAAACATAAAATTAAAGTCATTAAATCATGAATTAAAACATCATGTGATTTTAGTTCCTTTAACATTAAATTTTTCATTGAAAATATATTCTTAATATTTTATGAATAACCCTCTAGAACCTTTACATCATTTATGAAGTTTCAAAAATATCATATATTGTTCTAGGAAAGTGTGTAAGATATTGGAGGAATAAAGTTATTCCTTTCTCCCTTTACTATTTCCTACTATGAAATATTTATATGCAATAAATCCTATTATGTATATGATAAATTTGGATAATTCATGTGCTCTTTATCCTATATATGACATATGGTAATCATGTACTACATATAATTATATGAATTTAACTCTACTAAATCTATTCTCCCATGTTAGATATCATTAATGAGACATTTCACGAGATGAAATGGTAGGGGGAAAATTAATTTGATTCACTATTGCATGAATGTATATACATGCCTTAGAATTTATTCATTCCTTTGAATGCATGAATAAAAGATTCTATACCTAAAGAATGTCTTCATGTTATTATAAAAACTACTGCAACACAATGGTAGTATGTGAGGATGAACTACACGATTCCTTATCCAAACTCACCATCCCTCAAAGCTCTTTTTCTCCTACCACCATTTCATCATGAGATAATAGCACATCATAGAGGATTGAGAGTCCCACACATACAATGTGAGATTCAGTTTATCCCATGGATACTTTTAGTGGGGAGAGGATTTTTTTTACCACTTTAGTGATCATCAAAAAATGCATCTGAAAAAGATAAAGATAATATATAGGCCTATATGGTGTACACATTTACAATATTTCTTCAATTCTTTTTAAGATGGTTTCATATTTATTTCATGGGAGATCCTTGGTAAAGGGATTTAATCACTTCTTCTTTATATAATAATTGACATAGGATCCTAACAAATACCTTAATTAGTATTAGAGTGATCTATGATCTTAGTTTTATGAAATAATTCATGAAATAGATAAATTATTCAAACTATATTATTATTTTGTACTAGATAATATTTTTGGGTGAAATATATTATCCTTATGAAAACAAGTTTTGTGTAAGATACATCCAAGATTACCTTTATATAAAATTGTTATGAATAAGGGTTATTTGAACCTACCCTTATGTAGAGTGGTTTGCGTATGGGTCATCATGTCATACCTTTACATAGAATAGTATACATAAGGGTCATTATAATTTATCTTTACATATAATGGTTTATGTACGGGTCATAAATACCTACCCTTAAACAGATCGGTCTCCATAAGGGTCATATCAGTATACCCTTACATAGTTGGGCTCTATAAAGGTAACCTGTGGCAACAAATAGTTAATCATATAGTAATTACATGATATAAAGAAAGTATTTTATTTCAACATATTCCTAAGAACTTTTCATCTTAGATTTTTAGAGAATTAGGACAAAATGTTAACTAAAAAAACTCATTCCCATTTAACTAATGGGATTTTTTACACTATGATAAAAACTAATTAATCTATAACAAGTTTTCTATATCTCCCAAAAATTCTATATATATAAGAAAATATTAAAGATATTATATAACTTATTTTATCTTAATAACCTAGGGAAATGGAAACAGAAGAAAGGGGAGATCTGAGATTCTCAGAAAGGGTAAACATAAGAGATAAAAATTAGAGATCATAATTGAGAATAATATGAGTATATGCGTATAATCAAGATACATAAGAAAATCAGACCCAACAAATATTAGGTCATAAATAATGGCATGAAGCTTGAAATAAATAATACATGAATCAAAATAGTGAGTCTATAAACATAAGACATGAGAATAATCATAAAAATATGAAATATATTTTAACTTTTGAACAAATATTAGTATAGGGAACACAACTTTCATGAGACACACCATCAGTTCCCATGCTTATGAGAAACTAAAAACAGTACTCATGAATATTTCATCTCATGAGATATAAAATTTAAACCAATGCTTTGAATAATAATACATAGCCCCACCCATGATTATCTATACTTATGAGTGTCACTTGAAATCAATCACTTACCACATCCTAAAGAACAGATATAAATAAAATGGGTTTCATATTACTTTCAAAATGAAAATCATTTACTATTGTATCATAAAGAACCCATAGAAAGAAAATAGGTTTCATTTAACACATCATAAAGAACAAAGAGAAAGAAAATGAATTTAGTATGGATTCACATAAGGAAATCATTAGTAATTTTATCAATAAACATAATGTGATAAACCCATGTGAAATAAATGATTATCCAATGACATGAAGAAAATTTCTAGTAAAATTCCATTAAGTCAAGATAATAAAGCATATAATATTTATACCATATAGATAAAGGTTATATAGTAAAGAAAATAAATTCCAAAAATAAATTTATGTATAGAATCTTGGTGAACACTCTTTAAACAAATGAATCAAAATAATGTATTCACAAAGTAAAGGAATTGGATGAAAAATTAATGATTATACACCAAAAATGATTAAGCAAGATATAAGTAATGATTGATCATATAAGGCCCCAGCCTTAAACCTTACTTAATCTTGAGTTATTAAAAGATTACACAATGAGGATCTTTTCGAGTTTAGAGTTTTAGAGAATTAGATCATAAAACTTGCATTACATTCCACATATAAACAAAGTGGTTACATAAAGATAGTATTCTTCATTCCCATCAATGGAAACACATTTAAAATAAAACATGGATTATTTCTTGACACTTCCTTCACACTATCATCATATCATGTACCTTTCCCTTGAACTGTGAAAAACATTTCAAAAAAACTTGGGATGAGCATAAAAAGCACAGTATGGGTTATAAAAACATGGAAAGGAAACATGAGTTCATATATACATAAGAATGAAATCATACTTTACCCATAAAACATAGGCACTTTAACATACCTCATAAAATCATGAATAAATCATAGAAATCATAAGACATAAAGGTAACTTGAGGCATTCATAACATTCTTACGTAGGGAGTAACCCTCTTGGTTACGTTTGGAATACCCATCATAGTATATTCCCTAAAATCTCTTCGGAGAAACCTTAACGTTTCACTCCTTCGCGTTACCCAATGCATTGGAGAGCTATATCGGGCTCACCCGCCCTTAGTTTATCACGGAACCACCCGTCTTCATAATAATGCCCAAGAACCATAACATAATTGTATCATTTAAGTTAATAATGTTCATTTTGTTGGTATTTGGTTCTTAAGTCAAAAATACTCTTCTTACACTTACATGTTGTTAATTTGGTCAAAGGTTAGTTATATCCAGAATGATATTAATTATTTGTATAACATATATATCATATATATTCTTCATATACATGTATTTATAATATTACATCACATTTAGAGGTAAGAAATGAAATGCACCGTTCATGGAGACGGTAAGCCGTACGTACGCATGAATGCTACTTCCATTTTTATTTCGTATTTTATGGAATGGAATCATAATTATATAAGAGTATATTATAATTCCAGTATAATAACATATATAATATCATTAACTTTATCCTTTACACATCCCACATATGGTATTAACGAATCAAATCACTTTCAGGGGGCGGTAGTCCGCACTTCCTAAAATGAAGATATCGTGTTTACCCGTAATGGAAAGCATAAAGGTATGCCCAAAATGAAAAAAAACAGAAGCTTAAGGAAAACATAAACATATTATATATCATATATAAAAATAGTGACATCATAATGTCCACCTTTGAAGGTGTTAAATGAGTATTGAACAATCATCGTTTCGGGAGGCAGAATTTCGCCATCCACGGAAACCGTATGTTCTTTAACCATTTGATGTAGTTGTGTGAGAGTGTAGCTCAAATAAATCTTATAAAAACATCATAGTATATTGAAGATACTGGTTTTGTTATAAAAGAAGTAAATAAAAAGAGTTTAGGGGGTTGGAGAAGCAAAATAAAACAAATGAACATGAGAGAATGAATTACCTTTAAAAGTGTAACTCCTTTTGATTTGAGCCGAAAGGCTTCCTTTGAAATGATTCTTCCCAAAGGGAATCCCCTAGGATGAGGAGAGGGATGTGGAGAGAGTAAATGGGCAGGTTTTGGCCGAGCCAAAGGCTTGAGGAGTGTGTGAAATGAGGTAGAGGTGGGGGCCTTTTATAAGAGGAGAGGAGGGGCACTTTTGAAAAGTAAAGAAATATTACTTTATTTGAAAATGTGTTTCGGTTTTAAAAGGTACCACATTGGTATAATTCGTGGATAAGGTGATAAGGGTTCTAAATCTACTCATCCAATTGGTTTTGGACAGGTTTAGTTCATAGATTTTACATTATCTTTCCATTTTATTTAAATCGTCAAATAATGATGTCATCGCTGCATCATTATTATGTCATAAATAATTTAATTTATTTAATGTCTAAAAATTATAAAAAACTACTATGATGTAGTAAATAGTTTTATCTTTCCAATGACTATTTATAATCAAAAATCTGATCTTTATAACCCCATGTAAAAATTGTTTTCGTAAAACATATTATGTTTGTGTCATTTTTACTTTTACATTAAATAAAAAGTAATTTATGTCATTTCCCAACCAAAGTGGATCCATGGGGTCCCCAAGTTGACCCATGGCTTGTCTTGGTCGGCCATGACACAACCAATGAGGGTAGGACATGTGTCAAGCTCATCTTATTTTATTAAAGCATTATTTTTACCTTAAACTACACTAATTACCACTAATCGCGATTAAAAACTTAATAAGTTACTATTCACCAAAAAATTATTATAATCTCATTGAACCACATTTTACTTCTTAATGAAAACCATGTATGTCGGATTTTTGAAATTCAAAGCACAATGACGGCAAAATTTTATTTAAACGGAAAATCAGTTTCTTTAACTACCACTTAGTGGTTTCACTATTCATCAAAAATTGAAGTTTTTCAGAAAATTACCAAAAATTCACCCTAAGATATATTTGATATTCCAAATTCAAAAATGAAGTCTATTTTAAAAAATTCAAAACATATAAGTCACATTAATTAATTTAATAATTAATTCCCGCTGTCAGAGCAAATAGCGTGTTTTTATGAAACAATAAGTATCAAAGGATTGACACTAGTTTGAGTCCAATTTCAAAGTGAAATTGATTCCAATAACCACCATTGGATTAAATGGTAAAAATATATTCATATTACAAATTAAGACCAACTCAAAAGATAATCTAATCATATAAATAAATTAGATTAAAAAGCAGTTTTGATGTAAAATGCAGTATTTTTCACTATTCATTAAAAAAATGAACATTGTCAGAAAAATACCAAAAATTCACACAAAGTAAATTTTGATGTCCCAATCATAAAGAATAAGTTTATTTTGACAAACATAGTTTATAAAATTGTCAAAAGATAGATTTAGAAAGGGTTTTCCATCATAAGGCAGTAAAACAATCTTTTAAGAATATTAGTGTATTCCATGCTTAAGATTGGATTTATTTTCATTTGAAGCCTCTAAAACACTATCTTAATCATTAATAGACATAGATAAAAATATCTATTATTCATTACTTACTTGGGATGTTACATCCTTCCCCCCTTTAGAAAATTGCATCCCCGCAATTTATTTACTTATCGAATAAATGGGGGTACTTATCCCTTATTGCATTTTCAGAATCCCATGTTGCCTCTTCAATCATCTGGTTTTTCCACAAAACCTTTACCTGGTGAATCACCTTATTCCGTAACACTTGCTCCCTGTGGTCAAGAATCTGGACCGGTTGTTCCTCATAAGATAGGTTCTCTTCCAACTGAACTACCTCTGGACTCAAAACATGAGATGGATCTGGAATATACTTTCTCATCATCGAAATGTGAAAAACATTGTGTACCTGAGATAAACTCGGAGGTAAAGCCACTCGGTATGCAACTGATCCAACTCTCTCTAGAATTTCGTATGGTCCAACGAACCTTGGACTCAACTTTCCTTTCTTACCAAATCTCATCACACTTTTCCAAGGATAAACCTTGAGAAAAACATGATCACCTACCTCGAAAGATAGATCTTTCCTCTGGTTATCCGCATAACTCTTCTGCCTGCTCTGAGCTGTTCTCATGTGTTTCTGAATCAGCTGAACTTTTTCTGCCATCTCTTCTACCAATTCTGGTCCCATCAACTTCCTTTCACCCACTTCATCCCAGAAAGCTAGAGTTCGACACCGCTTCCCATATAATGCCTGAAATGGTGCCATCTGTATACTGGAATGAAAACTGTTATTATATGAAAATTCAACCAAAGAAATATGTTGGTTCCAACTTCCCTGATAATCCATAGAACAAGCTCGTAGCATATCCTCCAATGTCTGAATTGTTCATTTTGACTGCCCATCTGATTGAGGATGAAAAGCTGTACTAAAATTTAATTCAGTACCCATCGTCTTCTGAAGGCCTTTCCAAAAATTAGAAGTAAACCTGGGATCACGATCCGATACAATGGAGAGAGTAACTCCATGTAACCTGGCTATCTCTTTAAGATACAAACGGGAAAGTTGATCAAGAGAGAAAGTATCTCTTATAGCAAGGAAATGAGCAGATTTCGTCAAGCGATCAACAATAACCGAGATTGCATTATTACCTCGAGATGTCTTCGGTAATCCAACAATAAAGTACATGGATATATTCTCCCATTTCCACTCTGGCACTGGTAAAGGCTGAAGCATCCCTTTCGGTAACTGCTGCTCTTCTTTAACCTGTTGACATGTCAAACACTTCACAGTAAAATCAGCAATATCCCTTTTCATTCCATCCCACCAGTAATACTCCCGCAGATCTCTATACATCTTAGTACTGTCCGGATGAACTGAAAACGAAGAACTATAAGCTTCACATAACAAATCTCTCTTAAACTATGAATCACAAGGCACACACAATCTCTTCCCAAATCTCAAAATGCAATCATTATCAATGTCGAATTCAGGCAACTTACCTTTCTGAACTAGCTCTACCTTTTTCTGCAACTCACTGTCTTGCTTCTGTGCTTTCTTGATTCTATCTGATAGAGATGATCTCACTGGTACCTGAAACAAAACAGAATAACTTCCTGCACCGACAACTTCTATGACAAAGTTCATCAAATCCTTAACCAAAGGATCACGTTCCAAACGCAACATTGCTAATGAAGAATTACTTTTTCGACTCAAAGCATCAGCCACTTTATTTGCTTTTCCCGGATCGTAATGAATTGTACAATCATAATCCTTGATTAATTCTAGCCATCTCCTCTGTCTCATGTTTAACTCTTTCTGAGTGAATATATACTTTAAACTTTTGTGATCGGTATATATTTCACACTTTACTCCATACAAATGATGCCTCCAAATTTTTAAAGCAAAAACAACAGCAGTTAATTCCAAATCATGTGTAGGGTAATTTACCTCATGAGTTTTCAACTGTCGTGAAGCATAAGAAATTACCTGATCTTTCTGCATTAGGACTCAACCAAGTCCTTTCAATGAAGCATCACAGTATATAACAAACTCACCATTCCTGGAAGGTAGTGCCAAAACTGGAGCATTCACCAATCTTCTTTTCAATTCCTGAAAACAATCATCACATTCTTTTGTCCAGATAAACTTAACACCCTTCCGAGTTAGCTTAGTCATTGGACTAGATAACCGTGAAAAATTTCTAACAAACCTTCGGTAATAGCCCGCCAAACCAAGGAAGTTACGAATCTCGGTTACATTTGTGGGTCTTGGCCATTCTTCCACAAATTTTGTTTTTGCAGGATTAACAGTTATTCCATCTTTAGAAACAATGTGACCAAGGAAAGAAATTTGTTGCAACCAAAACTCAGACTTGCTGAATTTCCCATACAGTTTCTTTTCTTTTAAGGTTTGCAAGATAACCCTTAAATGTCTTTCATGCTCCTCTTAACTTTTCGAAAACACCAAAATATCTTCAGTAAACACAACCCCGATTTATCACCTGAGTCAACTGAGCCATCACTGCAACAAACTGTTTAGTTTTGATTCTGACCATCTCAGGATGCCGATTTAGAAGTTCATTTCCATCTGTATACATTCCTATCACAACTTCCTTGTTTCCTCTGCGGAAAACCATTCTAAACAAACATGTCTTAGATGAAGCAACATGGTAATCTTCAAATGCTATATCATTTGAAAAAAAATATTTTTGGATAATCATTTAATATAATTCTAACTCCTAAAGTTATCTAAACCGACCTCTGATACCAACTATAAGGCCCCAGCCTTAAACCTTACTTAATCTTGAGTTATTACAAGATTACACATTGAGGATATTTTTGGGTTTAGAGTTTTAGAGAATTAGATAATAAAACTTTCATTACATTCCACATATAAACAAAGTGGTTACATAAAGATAGTATTCTTCATTCCCATCAATGGAAACACATTTAAAATAAAACATGGATTATTTCTTGACACTTCTTTGACACTATCATCATATCATGTACCTTTCCCTTGACCTGTGAAAAACATTTCAAAAAAACTTGGGATGAGCATAAAAAGCTTAGTATGGGTTATAAAAACATGGAAAGGAAACATGAGTTCATATATACATAAGAATGAAATCATACTTTACCCATAAAACATAGGCACTTTAACATACCTCATAAAATGATGAATAAATCATAGAAATCATAAGACATAATGGTAACTTGAGGCATTCATAACATTCTTACGTAGGGAGTAACCCTCTTGGTTACGTTTGGAATACCCATCACAGTATATTCCCTAAAATCTCTTCGGAGAAACCTTAACGTTTCACTCCTTCGCGTTACCCAATGCATTGGAGAGCTATATCGGGCTCACCCGTCCTTAGTTTATCATGGAACCACCCGTCTTCATAATAATGCCCAAGAACCATAACATAATCGTATCACATAAAACATGCATAAAGGAAACATAACATTTCCACATTTCAATCACAAGATATCAATACAACACAAAAAAAATTGTGAAAACCATTTTCAATACCAAAATAAAAGAAAAGTAAAACATGGTATTTATTTTTCTTTTAAAAAGAAGGTATGGCTTGTAGAGGAAGCCGAAACTAAAATAACGGTCACGACGACAGAGAAGTCATTGTCGCCGCATACGTACGACAAAAACATTCCATTTTGTCGTTTAGTAAACGCTTCATATAAAGAATATTCCTTTTGAATAAACGTAAAAGTAAAAGGGGTTTATACACCGTATAAAAGAAAGTTGTGTATAAAATAAAATATGCCTCAATGAAAGGAGATTGAGACGAAGTCCCATACCTCGTATCCGACTTGACCCGACCGTTCTTTAATCTCCTGAATAATAAACTTGAGTTAATATCTACTTGCTTATGAACCTTTTTCAAGTTCATTATTCCTTTTATACCATGTTATGAACATCATGTAATCATTTAAGTTAATAATGTTCATTTTGTCGGTATTTGGTTCTTAAGTCAAAAATAGACTTCTTACACTTACATGTTGTTAATTTGGTCAAAGGTTCGTTATATCCAGAATGATATTAATGATTTGGATAACATATATATCATATATATTCATCATATACATGTATTTATAATATTACATCACATTTAGAGGTAAGAAATGAAATGCACCGTTCATGGAGACGGTAAGCCGTACGTACGCATGAACGCTACTTCCATTTCTATTTCGTATTTTGTAGAATGGAATCATAATGATATAAGAGTATATTATAATTCTAGTATAATAAAATATATATTATCATTAACTTTATCCTTTAAACATCCCACATATGGTATTAACGAATCAAATCACTTTCAGGGTGCGGTAGTCCGCACTTCCTAAAATGAAGATATCGTGTTTACCCGTAATGGAAACCATAAAGGTATGCCCAAAATGAAAAAAACAGAAGCTTAAGGAAAACATAAACATATTATATATCATATATAAAAATAGTGACATCATAATGGCCACCTTTGAAGGTGTTAAATGAGTATTGAACAATCATCGTTTCGGGAGGCAGAATTTCGCCATCCACGGAAAGCGTATGTTCTTTAACCATTTGATGTAGTTGTGTGAGAGTGTAGCACAAATAAATCTTATAACAACATCCTAGTATATTTAATATACTGGTGTTGTTACAAAACAAGTAAATAAAAAGAGTTTAGGGGGTTGGAGAAGAAAAATAAAACAAATGAACATGAGAGAATGAATTACCTTTAAAAGTGTAACTCCTTTTGATTTGAGCCTAAAGGCTTCCTTTGAAAGGATTCTTCCCAATGGGAATCCTATAGGATGAGTAGAGGGATGTGGAGAGAGTAAATGGGCAGGGGTTGGCCGAGCCAAAGGCTTGAGGAGTGTGTGAAATGAGGTAGAGGTGGGGGCCTTTTATAAGAGGATAGGAGGGGCACTTTTGGAAAGTAAAGAAATATTACTTTATTTGAAAATGTGTTTCGGTTTTAAAAGGTCCCACATTGATATAATTCGTGGATAAGGTGATAAGGGTTCTAAATACACTCATACAATTGGTTTTGGACATGTTTAGTTCATAGATTTTACATTATCTTTCCATTTTATTTAAATCGTCAAATAATGATTTCATCGCTGCATCATTATTATGTCATAAATAATTTAATTTATTTAATGTCTAAAAATTATAAAAAAAATACTATGATGTATAAAATCTTTTTATATTTCCAATGAATATTTATAATCAAAAATCTGATCTTTATAACTCCATGTAAAAATTGTTTTTGTAAAACATATTATGTTTGTGTCATTTTTGCTTTTACATTAAATAAAAAGTAATTTATGTCATTTCCCAACCAAAGTGGATCCATGGGGTCCCCAAGTTGACCCATGGCTTTTCTTGGTCGGACATGACACAACCAATGGGGGTAGGAAATGTTTCAAGCTCATCTTATTTTATTAAAGCATTTTTTTTACCTTAAACTACACTAATTACCACTAATCGCAATTAAAAACTTAATAAGTTACTATTCACCAAAAAATTATTATAATCTCATTGAACCACATTTTACTTCTTAATGACAACCATGTATGTCGGATTTTTGAAATTCAAAACACAATGACGGCAAAATTTCATTTAAACGGAAAATCAGTTTCTTTAACTACCACTTAGTGGTTTCACTATTCATCAAAAATTGAAGTTTTTCAGAAAATTACCAAAAATTCACCCTAAGATATATTTGATATTCCGAATTCAAAAATGAAGTCTGTTTTAAAAAATTCAAAACATATAAGTCACATTAATTAATTTAATAATTAATTCCATCTGTCAGAGCAAATAGCATGTTTTTATGAAACAATAAGTATCAAAAGATTGACACTAGTTTGAGTCCAATTTCAAAGTGAAATTGATTCCAATGACCACCATTGGATTAAATAGTAAAAATATATTCATATTACACATTAAGACCAATTCAAAAGATAATCTAATCATATAAATAAATTAGATTAAAAAGCAATTTTGATGTAAAATGCAGTATTTTTCACTATTCATTAAAAAATGAACATTGTCAGAAAAATACCAAAAATTCACACAAAGTAAATTTTGATGTCCCAATCATAAAGAATAAGTTTATTTTGACAAACATAGTTTATAAAATTGTCAAAAGATATATTTAGAAAGGGTTTTCCATCATAAGGCAGTAAAACAATCTTTTAAGAATATTAGTGTATTCCATGCTTAAGATTGGATTTATTTTCATTTTAAGCCTCTAAAACACTATCTTAATCATTAATAGACATAGATAAAAATATCTATTATTCATTACTTACTTGGGATGTTACATATCACTCATCCCAAAGAGAAAGATTTTACACAGATCATCTAGATGAAGAAGGGGTATGGTTTCATTTTAAAAATATCCTCAATCAAGAATAAGATATTATAAAGGACAATTAATTATAAAAAAAAATACTTTTTAGGAGTTTTATAAAAATCAATCAAAAAATAAGAAACATCCTTTATCATTTAAATCATTTTAAAAGAGATATTTTATAAAAATATAAGAAAAATAATTTCTTTGGATACCATAAAAACATAAAGATAAATCTTCATATAAAATAAAAAATGTGGTGGATTGGTTTTTTCAGATGTAAATGTTAAAAATATAATCTTTTCACATCTTGAAGAAAATTTCCCATACGAAAAACAACATAATTTCTTAAAACTTTTAAAAGAAGTTAAAGTAGTAGAAAATGACCTTAATAAATTATTATAGCATAGATAAGGACACTTGAAAAGGTATCCAATGAATACAGATATAAAAAATGGAGGTTCTTGGATGAAAAGTAATGAAATGGAGTTTCAAGAAAAACTTTGGGTAAAATAAGAGTCAAGGGAAAATAAAATTTTTAGGAAATATATAAAACAAAATGAATATAAAGATGAAAATATGAGAAGTTTTATAAATAATAAAAACTATCTAAATGGATTATTTTTTAAAAATAATATTTATTTGAAAATAGGATTGACAATAGAACCCTTACAATTTGAGTACCATTTTTATCAAAAACACTTTTAAGTTGGGTATATTTTAAATCAATGATTTTTTTAAAAAGTATATGATATGGATATTAAAACCCCGTGAATATGTTAAAATACATTAATTAGGTAGTAATAATATGATATTTATGGTATTATGGTACACATTAATAAATAATTCCCAAGAAATTAAATTTGAGATGAAAGACCCCTTAGGAATTGAGTAACATACTAATAAAAACCCCTTGAAATTGAGGGGTTGTAATTGAATATCAAATACCATTACTAAAATATAATACATGATATTATATATATAATAGGGATTATTTAAACCACATAAATGAAATTATATGCATACTGAAAAACATTTCATAAAGATAGGTATTTGAGATAAAAAAACCCGTACCTTGTTTCTTTATTTACTTGAATGCACTATAAAATCTTATATAACAAACATAAATATCTTCATCACCTATTTAATAAACTTTTTAATATACATAATATAATGAATCTATTTTTCCTTGTAAATATTTTGAATATTTTAATGAATATTTTTGAGGCTAGGTGTTAAGTTGACATGAGATTTTGGGGCCTGAGAAGGCTTAGTTTTGATATACTAAAAATATTAAAAATATTTTATCATATGATTTTTTTAAATAATGGAATAATTCCTAAACAAAGTCTTGGAAAAAAAACTTGAGACCAAAATTAAATCTAGAATTTTGGTTTTTGCCTAGATGTGCACATTGGATGTGTGGCTTAAGTGTATGCATGGGAGGGTTAATAAAAAAATAAATTTATTTCTTTATTTGATAGAATAAAATTATATAATCTATTTAAACCCATTTATGTAAAAGTCCAAGGTTTATCTTCATAACCCTAGGGATTTGTGAGGATCCATTAGAGGAGAGTTCTTATAAAAATGACAATAGAACGACGGTTGATGATAAGTGTTCTCAAGGAGTTCATGAATCTCGATAATGAAAAATGATGAGGAACTGTTCTTCATCAATGATTAATCCAAAATTTAGTTAAGGGATTTTTTTATTTAGATTAGTCTTGTTTTTTATCTCATGTTGAATGTGAATTAGTTAACCTAAAAAATTGATTAATGGAGATAGATGATTACAGTTGATGTTTTATCTTCTTTGAATTAGGAATTGATATCCCCTTGATCATTCCTTGTGATCATAGATTTCTTAATCAATGAATGGAATACAACCCAAAAAATGGTTTACATATATTCCTCAAATTTTTGTTTTTTAGATTCCCCACATTATTTTTCAATCCATCATCAGTGTTTCTTCTAGATGACAATTCAACAAATAACCAGTGGATGATCATTTCCCTACCATTATTTAGTGCAACAGATCATTAACATGGGTTCATGTTTGGGATTGAAGGTATGATGGAAATTTAATGATGATGATGAATGATTTGGGTATGGATTAGATGATTCTAGTTTTTGGGTTTGTCATTTTTCTATTTCAGAGTGACAGTGGATGATTACCAAGTGGATTGGGTGGCCGGAATCGGTCCACCAACAATGTTAAGGCATTATAAATCCTAGATCCATGTTTATTACTAGATTTGGTGGTATAATCAAAGGTGGGCGTGTCATAGTAAAGATTCATGATTCTCTATAGAGTTTCTACAAAATCACGACATACACGATTTATAGTCCAAACAAAACGTTCCATGTTTTACCTTGGATGTGGAAGAAAGTGTTTTAGAAAAATAAAACATCACATGCTGTGTCAGAAAAACCACACTTCATGGGACCCTTGACTAGAGACTAAACATATACCCTTTGGGTACAGGGGTATGGACACATACAGGTATACGATGATGACCAAAGTACATGGGCATGACCCGTTGCCCAGACATGATCAGAGTAGCCAAACAAGGATGGGTACACGGGAACAGACAGGGTACATAGACACGGGACGATACTTATAAATGGATAGAGTAACCATATATTATTCGGTATACAGGCATAGATAGAGTAAATGTGAGTGAATCAGTACTCGTACAAAACCAAAATACCTAGACATGGTCAGGTACATGAGAATGACTGAGGTACACGGGTATGACCAAAGTACATGGGAATGGGATGATGTATACAGGCAGAACCATGGTAGCCAAGAAATTATGTTTATGCCCTATACAAGACAATTAATTTTCCCAAGCTAGGTTGAGGCCATCATTCACTTTAATGTAGACTAGTATATATATGGTGCATTCCCATGGTCCTTTTCTATGAATGTATAATTAGGAATCACGTCCTTAGCATAGGATCTGATCTATTCTATAGAATTAGTCATGAATAGTGTTTCAGAATATCTCTATGTGACTTGGGGTGTGATCCTCTATCATTTCTTAATCCCTTGGTAGGACTGGGAATCATGTTACCAACATACTAGGGTGTTCGATACATTGCCTTGATGGTTATCTATTTAGGGTTAGGAATCCCCTATAATCCTTGAGTAAGATCCCCTATTTTTGTATTGATATATTCAGATTCCAAAAATTCACTTATTTAATGTGATACCCAATGAGCATGACATATCAGATGAGTTCCATCAGTGTTACCAAACATGTGGAGTGAGTTCTCTCAGATGAATGCTACATTGAATCCTCGAGCATGAATCTATAGATGGAAGTATGATTTCATATTTACCTTGATACTTAGTTTTCATGATGAGTATAACTAGGTTATTATTATTATTTATCATATTTTGATTTACATTCCTTTGGTATTATGAGCTAACAACTCTCTCGATGCATTATTTTTTGGTGATTTCAGGGTGTCCTATTGTATATTTTTATACTCTCCACTGTATGGTGTCTCCCAACACATATGATGTCATATGAAAATGAAAGGACTTTCAAAGGAGTCCTAAGTGGACCAATAGAAGGTTGATCATATTTGAGCTTGAAATACCATGTTTTGTATTAGGTGTTGCATTTGATAACAATCCCCTCCTTTTGTACCAGGTTAGAATCTTTTTATAGATCTTGTGGGATTATATTTATCCCTTTATGATTTCTAGCATATGTTTCATACTCTAATGTGAGTTTTTTGTGTATTCATGCATTTTGGTATTAACTGTATTTTACCTTTTAAAAATATGTGGGTATATGTAGGTTTTGGTCACTAGTCCTTGGCCTATTGGAGGTGGGCCTGGGGAGTCACCCTCATCTTATCATTGGCTAGGTTATCCCCAATGGGTTGGGTTGTGATAGAGTGAAATCATAGAAAGGTTCATATTCAAATTAGATTCTAGATATTTTCTAGATATGGTGTTTGTTTTGGGAACTAGAGAAATAGTGTTAGAGTATTTTGAGTTTAGATCTTAGGCTAGGGAATCTGGTGTTGGTGTGGTGTTCGATATATCCATTCACTAGGATTATGATAACCTTCTTGTTGACTTAGTACATGTAGGAAGAAGTCTCATGGAAAACACTGGTACATGCATCATATTGGTATAAGTTGTGGTTTTTATATCCTTCTTGAGTTAGCTGTGTAAATATAATATCTATATATCGATCCATGATTATCATACATAGATATAAGGTAATGTTTTATGAACATTTAATACATTATACAAAGACATTCCTGAGGATCATAAAGGTATAGTACCTTTGGAAGCATGGAAACACAAGAAACTGGTTCAAAGGTAAACTACATCATATGCCACTATGTTCTTCATAACCAGAACTGTTCTTATAAATATAATATGTAATACATTTCTTTATAACCCAGGGAAAGGAAACATAACAAAAGGTTAGATTAGATGCTCAGTATGGGTCAAAAAGGGAGATACATAAGCATAACATGACAATAAGGATATGATAACAAGAGAATAACATCTTAAATCCATACCATGCTTATCAAATATCATAATATTGATTCATGGAATAAATATTATATGTTTATAAGACACAAATCATTAGAAAATAAAAGAACACGATCTATTGAATAATAACACTAGAATAAAAAATAGATTTTTTTAAAACACATAATCATATAAAATCATTTCCATAGTAGTCAAGGATCACTTCCCAGGCTATCGTAGTGGAGTGGGTTCACTCCCCAAACAATTATAATAGCCAAGGTTCACTCCCAAGACCAACATAATAGAAAAATTACCTTACTTAACTGGGTTAACTCCCTATTTCATTCTTGTTTATCTCATGATATATAAATCTTTACCCAATTCATTGAAGGGAGATATAAGTACCACATGTTATATAATGAAAATCATATGTATGTTTTCTATAAGATCATAAAAAATTCGTTATATAATAACTCATGAAATGAAATGGGTTTCATAAAACTTTTATCATATCATACCCTATGAAAAATAGATAGGTTTCATAATCATTTCATCACCTCATCAAATCATAACTCATTGAAAAATAAATGGGTTTCATTATTTTTTTCATGGTATAACCCATGGAAGAGAAAATGGTTTCATAAACATCTTGTCATCATAAACCATTTAAAGAAAGAATAAGAATGGTATCCTAGGTTTATATCTCTTTTAAAAAACAATTTACATAAATGTATGTTATCTTTGATAAAAAATGATTTTTAAAAGATAAATAACTTGGAACTTTTCTTGAGGAAGATAAATTTTATTTAAAAATAACTTTTAAAAACAAATTTTTTATATAATTTTATTTGAAAATAAATAAGGAAATTTATAAATAAATATTTAAAAACAATTTAAAACATTGTTTAGGAAAAATATCCTTTCCACTTCGAAAAATAATTTTTAAAACATTAAACAGTTTTAAAATATTTTTCACTTTGAAATAATTTATTTAAAATATAAAAAAATTTAATAAATATTAAGGAAGAAATTTTCCTTTAAAAAATCATTGAAAATTTTTAAGGTAATTCTAAAATCATTTAGTATTCATAATAGTGGGAAATATTATTCATGTAGTTCATGTTAAAAAGTAGATATTTTTTCACATTTTTAGTAAAAGTAAAATGGGAACTATTTAGAAAATGAAATGAAAATTCCTTTAAATTTTTTCTTCAAAAGAAAAAAATATATAAAAATATATTTAATAAATAATTTTAATAATGTTAAAAATATTTTTGAAATCATTTTTGGATAACATGATTTTGGATGAAAAAGGGGTTTTGAACAAAAAGTTGATTTTTCTTAAAAACATTCTTTTTAAACTCTTGAGTAAATAACGAGAAGAAAATGAAGGGAAAAATTTATTCTAATGAAATATCCATATTATAAGAAAATTAATTATTTTCTTGATAGTTCGATCACAAGATTCTATCACTAAAAAATAATCATAAACAATGTCTGTAAACGATGAGATTGTAACATAAAATATTTACCTCTTTTTTAACTTTGAAATGTAAAACCAATGAAGGAAAATAATTAAATTAAATTTAAAATATAATTAGGAAAAATTAATTAATTATATTTCAAACCAAAGGGTATTTATATACCCCTTATAAAAGAATATACACGAATAACATAATAATATGTCACAAAAAAGGAAAATTGAGACAAAATACCTTACCAATTTGGTAACTTCTGAACCATAATACCCATGGAAGAGATATACTAAAATGGATATGTAAATTAAAATAATTTTAACTATAATAATAAAAAAAATACATTTTTGGGTATTATATACACCACATAAAAGAAACATGTGGTGAATATAGAATTTGTCTCATAAAAAATAAAAGATAGATGAAATTTGTTACAACTTTTGTATTATTTTGAATCATAAGCCCTAATAAAAAATAACATCAAATTAATATTTAAATATAATTAAAATAAGGAAATTTATGATATAACATGTAAAATGTACAATATATACACTACACAAAAGAAAAAAGTGGTGGGTTTACATGTCTCCCAGAAATAAAAGAGAGACTAGAAATCCCATACTTTAAGTCTTGACTTCCTTCATACATGTTTGAACCTATTGAATAATAAATATAAGTTTATTATCAATATATTTTCAAACTATAATAATATATATCATAAAATATATGAATTTATTATGACCTTTTTTACTGGTTTATTAACAATTCCATGTTAAAGTCACGTTTCAGGTAGTAATTTCTTTGTTTTTCGTGTATGTTTTAATTTTTTATTTTCTGTAATATTAATTTTATAATTTATTAATAATCTAAAGAGTGATAACAATTATATAAATATCATATATATTCAGTACACACACATATATATATGTATATTTATTTATATTAATCCATAAAATTTAGAGATAGAAAATTAAATACACCATTAATGGAGACGATAGATCGTATGTCTGCATGAACGCTGTTTCCATTTTCTCAAGGGATTGAAATAAAAAAAAGATAAATAGCATATTAAAATTAAATAATCATTTATATGTCATATATATTACATATTTTTATTTAAATAATCCTTATTACCTTCCATGTAAAGCATGAATGAATCACATCGCTTCGCGAGGCGGTAGTCCTCCGTATACACGAACAACGTTATCATATTCCAAAGGAATAGAAAGTAAAAAAAATAAAATGTGATATCATAATTAAAGAAGCATAATAATAACAGAAATATAATATATAATAATTTAATATGTCGTTATAAATAACCTTGATAGGTGGTAAGGGAAAAATGAATGACATTGGTTCGTGGGGTGGTAGTCTGCCGTACACATGAATGGTGATTTTGTAACCCATTTTATGGAAGTGGAGATGGTTTTAGGTAATTAAATTATCATAAAAAGTCTAATTATATGTAACATAATGATGTTATTATATTATAATGGTTTAAAAATAATTTAATGACGTGGAGGAAGAAATAATATAAAAATACTCAATAAAAAACGTTACCTCTTCCTCAGGTAACCTCCTTTGGTTTGCACAAAAATCATTAAAAGGATTGATTTGTGACCAAAATAAATCTTATAAGATGATATGAAGGAATTTGGGAAGTTATTTGGGTAGGAATTGGCTGAATCAAAAGGGTTTTAATGTGTAAATAAGAGAGAAGAGGGAGAAACCGTTTATAAGTTAGGTGAGTGGCACACTTGTAATTTTTTGAAAATGAAAAGGTGTAATCACATTTTTCTCATTAAAAAAGTCTACAAAATGGATCATTATCAATCCTTAGACAACATTGTGTCAAAATAAAGATATATAATATTTTTTGAGGTAAGTTATTATGTCATTTTAACCCTTATATTTTTAGTGTAACCCTCCATGAAAAATGGAGATTTACACCGTAAAATTTTCATGTCAGGTCAAATATGTTTTGGGAAACAACACATACAACCTAAAATATCATTAGAAATATATGACCTACTCTCATAGGGAGGATATCAACATAGTTCCATTAGATTGGGAAATGTTTCTATGGAATCTACATCCCTTGGTGTGTGATAATTCTTATATCATATGAAATCCAATATGATATTTCTTCTGGAATAATGATTCATTTCAACTTAAACATGCAATTTTGTGTGTAAGTGAGGATAAAATCATGAATTATATGAAAATGTATGTGGAATATAATTTTTTGTTTCAACAAAATCCCCCTGTTATAATTAGATTCATTCAAAATGAAAATAATCTGGTTCTAAGGTAACTGAGCGACCCATTGATGCATTCCAGAATCAGTTGGTGGGATTTAGAGCTATCTCAACTATGGGATGATGATATAGATTTTTCCTAATCATTGGGTACTAGTGACTGTATATCTACTATTACTAGTGACATTTTATTTACCCCATAATCATTATGCCTTTTTAATCATTATCCTAATTTTTTCCTCAGTCCAATATAAAGAAGAATTAGCAATCAAGACATGCCTTTTTTAGGCCAACATTAGTATATTTTTATCCTAAAAAGTTTTATAATTTTTATTTAATTGATAAATTTTTTCATAGACCATGTAGTGTACATTTCTTGCGATCCAAGACTTGAATTTTACCCAGGTTTCCATTTTATGTGTTTTCAACTAGGTGAGTACTATGCCTGTTTTTGTGATTATTTTAAAGTCTTGAAAGACAAACTAATATGACTAGTGTATTTAGTCAAAGAGATTTGACCATTAGTTAAGGAATGATAACCATAGCAGTTCTTACTAGCCGATAATTTTTGGACATTCTTCGTCCTCTGAAAGGGGAATTTTGAGTCATAATTTTTTATTTTTTAGATATGAAATGTAGGGTGAGAAAAACATGAAAGGATGGACCTACTAACTATATTAGAAAAGAGGTTTCGAAAAATATGTTGTCATTTGGGATTACAGAGATGGAATAGGTCTCTCCTAGGAAAAATGTTTCCTCTAGTTGATAGAACCCTTTGGTGGAAAACTTATGAAAATCCAAATAGGAATATCAATGCATAGCCAAATAACAACATCCTATGACCGACATGACTTTTTGGTGTGAGACTTATGAAAAGACAACTTGGGTACATTACAACATAGTCAAATAAAGGAATTTTTAGGAAACTAGCATTCTATTACTGATGGATGTGGTATTTTATAAATATTTTGATTTATCAAGACCAAAGAAGATGGTTTATCAATGTACGATTTCTGATAATGAAGAGATCATATGTTTTGGCATTGTCTACAAATAAAAAACTGATCCTACAAGAATTTGTCTTGTGTAAAAGAGGTTACATTCTCTTAAATGACTAACATCAGGGGGAAAGTCCCATCCTTTAAAAGAGTTTAACCATCATGTAGTTTAATTTCATGTTACCAAGACATGGACCATGTAGTTTAACATCTTATGGTGAGGAATTTGGGGCTATAGTTTAAGGTAATTTAGTTTTGAATGAATGATGATAAATTTTTTCCTTTCATGGTATTATATTTCAGAATGTACCATCAATTTTAGGTATGAAGGGGAAATTTTGTAAGCTATAATTTTGGGGGTTTTAAAATCAGAAGAGTGATATGGGATAAAATTTTTATTAGAGCTTATAGAGATAGAAGAGGTCTCTCATAGGGTTGAATATTTATCTAGTTGATAGAACCTTTTATGTGGGTGACTTATGAAAATCCAATTAGGGCGCATTACTGTGTAGTCAGGCAAAGAAATCCACAAGAATCTAACATTCCACTACCAATGGGAAGGGAAATCTTATGAAGATTCTGATTTTTCTAGATATGAAGTTTGGTTTATGGGAGGAATGTACCGAAATATTGGAGAAGGATTTTATATATAATTATCATGAATGGGGAGAAACACTTTCCCTATATAGGTATGAACCATATACAGGAAAAGAGTACTTTATTTTTATTTTGTGTCTATACCAGAATGTTAGATTTGAGAATTGCTACATATCTCATCAGGGTAAAAATAAAGCCAAACATCGATCTAGGAAAGATCCCCCATAATGATCTAATTCTCATTCAGGGAAGGGGATTTTTTTTATTTTTTATTTTCATGAATACGAGATCACTAATGTTGTGAGAACCTGTATTGGATCCTCTTATGCAGATCAACGTCATACATAGAAGAGTTGGGGTATTTCTCATATTGTGGCTAGACTAGGATGCAGGATCTGAGTGTCACTACATATATCATGGGAATGAGAATAAATGCAAACATAGTTCTTAAATAACCATTTAGTTTAGATTCAGGTAGCAAGGATGTGGTTCCCTAATGCATAAAGAATTTATTATGTCTAGACCTGAGATTAGAGACCTGGGTGTCACTATGTATTCTTTGATGGAATGATTCAAGCCACACTTAGTTCTTGAATTTGTGCCAATTATGTAGTGTAACATCATGCAGTAAGGACATATAGTGTTCCTTTTAAGGTCCTATAACTACGAACATAGTAATTCTAATGTGAATTGATATGATATGATCATTCTGGGAATAGTTAACAAAAAACCCTAAGCCCACCTGATCTATGCTCGGTGTGTGAAACAAGGATTGGAAAAGGTTTCTTCCACCACACAAAGGTGATAAAAAATGAAGGATATGAGAATTTTTATTTTTTGGTGGATGGACTAGGATGCGAGATCTGGGTGTCGCTTCATATCTCTATAAAGAGAGAATCAAGATGTATGTAGTTCTTAACAACCGAATAGTTTAGTGTCATGCAGTGAGGACATCATACATGAAGTTTAACATAATTTGGTGAGGAAATAAGACATCTTTTAGTTTTAATCCATATGAAGAGGAATATTTTTCATGGAAACATGGAGTGATGCAAAGCTTATAGGGAAAATAATGCTTTGATATTCTTTGGATTTGAAGGAGGAAACCATAAAACATGATCATAGGGGTGTATTACTGCATAGACAAATAGTGAAATCCTTTAGATGAAAATTCTTTTTGTGGGTGAATTATGAAAATACAACTAGGGTGTATTACTTCATATTCAAATAAAGGTGTCCTCAAGAATCTTACACTATCATCGATATCCAAGGAAATCTTATGAAGATCCAAAATTTACTAGGATAAGGAGTATGAAGTGCAAGAGAACTATATATAAGTATAGAAGAATCATTTTGATTGGAACTGGACATTGAGTGTGAAGTACCAAATATTGATTTTTCTTGTTCACATATGAGAGATGAATATTTCTATTTCTATGAGGGGATCCTGAATGAGGTAAACTGAGTTAGGGTTCCTACACAGATCTATATTTGTTTGTAGTAGAGGGGGAATTTTTTTTCATGGATGGGCTTCAGACATAGGGTATAAGAGTCACTACATATAAAATGAGAATAAGAATCAAGATACACATAGTTTTGGAAAGGCTACCTGTGCTGGTCTGACCCGTACACAAGGAGGGGGGATTTTTTTTATTGTGG
Organism: Viscum album; assembly: GCA_963277665.1. Lineage (NCBI taxonomy): Eukaryota > Viridiplantae > Streptophyta > Magnoliopsida > Santalales > Viscaceae > Viscum > Viscum album. The sequence goes on from OY728146.1 coordinate 1,688,020,825, forward strand.
ATAAATATAGGATTATATATCTAAGAATTGATACATATATTGTGATAAACGGAATCAATCCACACATAGTTATTAAATAAAGGTGTTGTGGAAGACCAACACCAAAGATTTTGATATTCTCAATCAAGGATTGAAATGTTATGAAATGTTATGTCAGGCCATAAGGATGCGAACCATGCAGTTTTAAATCATGTGGAAAGGAAGTTGTCCTATAGTTTAATGTATTATTATTAGGGTGTTTATGTATATATCAACTTCTTGTGATTAGGATGTTAGGCTATATAGTTTAACGTATTACAACTTGGACTATGATGTCTTGAAGTTTTGGATTGTATGACTAGGACCATATGGTGTGACATTAAAGACTGGGCATATAGAACCATAATTCCATTCCTTTTAATGTCGTATAGTATTGAAATTTGTGTCATGAAATTTATAACCTTGGGAAATGTATGACATGTCACACTTATTAAGGTCATCTGACAAAGACCGGCTATGCCGTTTAACATCATGTAATTGATATGACCTATGATATTTTATCATGAAAAGTATTTATTGAGGAATCTTACATTGGTATGGTCCATAATGAGTTATAAATCCATCAAGATCAGGGAGTAACCTCTATCAAAGTGGAAATTTTTTATGTAATAAGGTTCATCCCACTTTTTCTCATGTTTTAGAGCCTTCTTCCTTGGTATCATCGGAGTCCTAAGGACTAGTACTATTTATCCATAGAGGAATGAATGGAGGAAACATTTCTTGTTAAAATCCAGTGATATATAATTTTATGAACCTCAAAGTGATGCAAGGTATGAAATCATTTCTCATCAAGTCACTCCAATTCATCCAACTATTTATGGGATCACTCATTCATGGATAGATGATCACAGATGGAAATGTAGAGTGAGGGAAATTTGACCTGAATGGGCATGAATACTTTTGTCCCATATATGATTGAATACACAATCGCTTGTGTGAAAGTATAGCTAGAAGTTAGGTAGGCCCATAGGGCACATAATAACTTTTTTTGGTCAATAATTTTTATCCCAACCCCCCATATTCTAGAGTAAGTTCAATAGGGTCCTATTGAATTCCTCTATCTGTCCATTTTCAACTATGTGATAGTGGGGAGATTGGTTGGATTTTATAGTATAATCCTGATAAAACTTATCGAACTGATTAGAACATAAAATTGTGTTGTCTTCCATCAGTATTGTATGAGGTACACTGAATATTCTAATGATGTTTTCTTTTATGAATCTGAAGATACTTTTGGGAATAACTTCTTTAAGGGGTATTGCCTCAACCTATTTGAAGAAGAATTAAGTAGTAGTTATGATGTATTTGAACTACTTGGATATAGCTGGAGGATACAATCCTACAACATCCATTCCCCATACAGAAAATGGACAGAAGTATTTGGATATATGTTGAAACTCCATGGGTTGATTAATGAAGTTGGCATGTACTTAGAAGGAATGACATTTCTTGATGAATTCTATAAAATCCTATGTTATAGAAGACCAAAAATATATTGGACTTCATATTTGATTGGAAAAATTAAGACATGAACAGTGGTAACTATAGGATCCTATATGCACTCCTCTCAACAAATTATGTGTCTCTTCTCTATAAATGCATCAGAAAAGGAATCACTAAAATCCTCGTTTATAGAGAACTTTTAGTGATTTGGGTCATATAAATATTAAAGTTGGTCATGCATCATAAGATTTTATCTTTTATAGATTGGTACGATGAGTAAACTCCATTTTAAAGGCATCCCAAAATGGGTATCATCCAACCATTCATGGTAGCATCTGGTTCAGGAGTAGGACTAACCTTATTTACCTCTTCTATACTAACATGAGAAAAATGTGAGACCATTTAGAGACGTGCAATGATGGTGACTATTTCATACTAATTTTGATCTTCTGGGGTCATGGATACATTCAATTATACGTCATCTTGGGAATTCTATGATCACGGGACATGAGTCTAAGTTGGATATGAGGGGAAATCTTCCATTAGTCCTCATATATAGTTAGGAAAGGGGATTAGTTATTTTTTGATATCATAATACCCATTTATCTATTTGATTACCAACTATGAATCACCTCTCAAATCTAGGAGGCTGACTGGAATTTGATGTTCTAGTTATAGGACTATAATGAGGGCCTGATATTCTACCTCATTATTTGTGGAACCTTCTGAAAACAAGTAAGAGTAAAGAAATATTTCCCTTGCAGGAGAGATAAGTACGACTCCCAAACCAACTTTGTTGAGCTTTGGGTCTTCCATTCTCTTCCCTGTTGGGATTTTAATTCACTTTCAAAATATATTTCCCTTTTATAGGGTTCTTATTGAATAGAGAAGATCTATTCATATATAAATTTAGTATTTAGTGACGTTGTTTCTATATATGGTTGTCCTGTGAAAAAATCTTACAAATCATAGCCTTTAATCACTTTCTAGGATATGAACTTTATGTGAAACTGATGCAGGATAAACACCCACCATGAAAAAAATCTTGTAAACATAGCAAAATTGAGGGTGTATTTGAGAAGGTTGTTGCAAGAGACCAAATGGACCTTGTGGTGATGCAGGTAGTTATTTAGCTTCTGAACCATGAATATTAATTCTAGAAATCTCTTTTTAATATCTTAATAATTAGTATCTGTGCCGATCATGGTTTGATTAAGATAATAAATACTTTTTTCATTCTCAAAGTCATTATTTTTTCAAGGAAATTGCCCAGTGATTGTTCTAGGGTTGTCATGTACAGAATGAGTGGTATCCTTTCAACAGGTGGCATTAACACTAGTGGAATCAAGAGATATTTATTAAGGATGTTAAATGATTCCTAATAGTCATAAATCCACTAATATGTGACGCTATAGAGACCCTATACTTTTACATATATCATTACAAGATTTTAATCATAATTAAACATAAAATTACAATCCAAGGATCATAAAGTCTAATGTCTTTGAAGACTAGGTACAAAAAACTGAAAACATAAAACATTTCTTTATTTAATCATAATATTGAGGTTCAAACTACCATTGTGCTCATACACTGGCATAGCATAACCATGGGATAACATGGGAAAAGGGGTGAGCTAAAAAAACCAAGTAAGGGATTAAGCATACGAATAAAGCTTTAGCACACTAGTTAAGAATCATGACATAATGATATAAAAAGGCATAAAACACAATTGAACATATGGAACCATAACACGGATAACTTGAGATCATATAAACATGAAATCATAGTAATTTTTTATCAACATAAAACCTAAATTTAGAATAATTCGAGGCTCATTTCACTTTGAGGAGCACAAGTTAAGGTTAAACAAAAAAGACCATTGCACATGGTAGCACAAGTCATGTCTAACCGCCAAGACCAGTGCACATGGTAGCACAAGTCAAGGCTAACCGCCAAGACCATTGCACATAACGTATCATGAGACTAAAATTTACCCAATTCATTGGAGTTATATCTAATTTCACCAATAATAAAATGTTCATGAATATGCTTACCACTTATATAATCATACATAATCAATTATACATAAACATAAGGGTACCCATGAAAAGAAATGGGTATCCTAATCACGTCCTAAAGCCTAATAAATGTGTGTATCATACAAGTGTCCATGAAAGAAAGTAATTAAAATATACATGGACATTAATAAGGGAAAATAGGCACATATAATGGTAAGTGATGTCAAACATAAGTGATACCATGTAAGAAGAGTTTTTACTAAATTTTAGAATTAAAACATTTTAGTGGGTTTTAAGGAAAATGCTAAATGGAAGTTAAAATATAAAAGGAAATAATATTTTATATAAAACCGGATGTAAACCAAGAATTCTTTAATAATAAAAATTACAATTTTATAAAAACAATGGTGGATTAAAATATTTGATAGTGTGAACTTAAAATTGGGTAAGAATTCAGAAAGTTCCCTTAAAACGGGTTTTCCTATCAAGAAGTATTGAGGAGGTAATAACTTAAAATCATGTATATCCCCAAAATAGAATGATTAAGGGATATTGATAAATGATATTATACATATAAACATAAATTTTAAGATGTAAATAAACATAAAATAGGATTTCATTTGGGTAAAAAGTGAGTAAAAATAACCTAAAGAAATAATGGAGGTTTGGGTAGAATCCCTTACCTTAAGTCCAATGGTGTTCTCCACTTGATATTAATGACCTGAAAAATAAAATTAGTTTCATTAATTAATAATTAAAAAACCTATTTTATATTTAATTGTTTTATTATAATATTTTTGAGTTCATTCATAAACTCTTTGATAGGTAATGAGGTTCAATTTCATTGTTCGTGTTTGTTTGTTTCACATTCGGTTTAATTATATACAAGAACTGATAATCATGTAAAATGAAAATGGTTTTATAGAATTGGAGTTGTATTTTATTATTGAATATCCATATGGTTACATGGTTGTGAATTTAATTTGGTTACTTGGAGTGGAGATGAGTTATTATATAAAATTTTAGTGGTAACCTTTTGGGTTAATTGGCGGTATTTGATCACAACGAACACATTTTGTTTTATAATTCAAAACCACATTTACAAAAATATTATATAACCATATACAAGACATAATAGACATATTATATTATGGTTCTACTATAATAATGTTTTCATGACTATAATTTAATATGTTAATGGAAACTGAAAACCCATCATCCCTGAATGTGGAAAATTAACACATCTCGGATAATGTTTTTACTATTAGTATAAAAGAAGTGTAAATGAGTGACGATAATAAATTATTTAATTATCATAAAAAAATTACATTACATATATGGTACTTGATTTTTCAAAAAATTTGGATGAGGATATGTAAGGATATGAAAGAAAACCAAGTAATTTGAAAAGAAAGTAAAATAATTGGAAAGAGGAATTTACCTCTTGAATTAATCTTCCCTAAGAGCCTCTTAAGGGGAGAGTATTTGGTTTTTAAGAAGATAAAGGGATGCTGGACATGGTGGAGGATCTTGGAGAGATATTTGGTCCAAATTTAGGCGAGGCACAAGGCTAATTAAGAGTGAAGGGAAGAGGGGAGGGTGGGTTGTTTTTATAGTGGAGGGGAGGAGGGTTTTCTTAATATTTTAATCATTAGTTTATTATTTTTCCATAAGAAAGTAAATATTAATGATTATTGTGCCAAAAAATAGTAATATGTGCATGTGAGTTCAAAACAATGGCCATTTACATCAGCCATGACTCAAGCATGATGCAAAAATTTATTTATTTAGCATTTATCATTAATTATCATATTTTACTATTCATAAAAAATTCAAGTACTTTAGAAAAATCCCAAAAATTCACCCTAACTTTTTTTTGATGTGTAGAATCCAAAAATTAAATTAATTTTTTATTTTTATTCTAAATATGATTAATTTAATATTTAATTAAAATCATAATTTACATGAAAAATATAGATTTTAAAACTATAACTGATTTTATAATGTTTTCAAAAATTACATTAGGTCTTATAAAATTATCTTAAAACTAGAAGAAATAAAATTTATGAACACATTTTAGGAAAATAAATTTTATTTTAAATAAATAAATTAATTTTAATTAATTATTTATAACTTACAAAAATACCAATACTTTTACTATTATCACTTATAAGATGCCTAAATTTTATTTATACACTCATGGGTGATGTTACTATTCTTTTGGATGATTTTATATTCATAAGGGTCATATTAATATTCATAAGGGTATGTTACTATTTATAAGGGTTGGTTACTATTCCCAAAAAATAAGTTTGTTCCATCAGACCCCAAAAAAACACCCTGAACACATCCATGTATGTCAAATTTTTGAAATTCAAAACACAGAAGTGACAACATTTATTTTAATAGATTGGTTATAAATATATCTTTAAAAAATTGTTGTTTTATGGAGAATTAGTGTTTAATTCATTTTATTAAATTTATTTGTAAATCCTTGGGGTGTAACATTCTTCCCCCCTCCGTAAATTTTTACCTTGAAATTTAATTTTAAATATTAAGATGAAAACAGGTGAGCGTTTGAATACGTAGCTAATAAGCATAAAAAGAAAACTTTAAACATGAAGGGATAAAATCTTTAGGGAAAGGTATATCCTAACTTGTGATTCCATAGGTTTCAATCGAGGTTATCAATGGTATGTTTCCTAAGATATATTCTTATGGGCTTCTTTATTTTTTGTTCTCTTAATAATGGTTCGTACTAAGATCATAAATTTTCCAAAGTATATCCCCGGGGAGTGTCAAACCAAGTGTGCAACAAGACTCATTGTCATTCACCCATTACCATTAGAGTCTTAATAAAATTAGGGTTTTTGGGTTTTAACCCAAGATACATCTGTGTCATATCCACCTCTAATTATTTGTATCCCGACAGTGATGTATTTTCTTGATAAACCACTTACTATATACTTACCCGAATTTAGGGATGTTTTCTTATACTTAGTATTATCCTTAAGGTTCTTAATAATGTACTCTATTCCAAATATCAAAAAATAACTAGACCATTATTTTATACCAAATATAGAGACCCTAGAATTTTATATATATCATTACATGATTTTAAGAATAATTAAATATCAAATTACAATCCAAGAATCATAAAGTCTTATGTATTTGAAGACTAGGTACATAAAACAGAAAATGTAAAACATTACTTTATTTAATCTTCATATTGAAATCCAAAATTCCATTGTGCTCATACACTGACATAGGATAACCTAGGGATAACACAAACAAAGGGGTGATCTGAAAATCCCAGTAAGGGATTGAGCATAAGAATAAAGCATTAACAAATTGGTTAGGAAGCATTTAATAATGATATAAAAAGGCATAAAACGTAATTGAACATATAGAACCATAACATGTATAACTTGGGATAATATAAACCTGTATTCATAGTAATTTTTAAGAAACATAAAACATTAATTTAGCATGATTCAAGGATTGTTTGACTTTGAGGAGCACAAGTCAAGGTTAACAACCAAGACTGCTGCACATGGTAGCACAAGTCAAGGTGAACCGCCAAGACCGTTGCACATAACAACTCCTAAGACTCAACTTTACCCAATAAATTGGAGTTTTATCTAGGTGAATCCATCATAACATGTTCATTAATCTGCTTTCCACTTATGTAATCATACATAATCAATCATACATAAACATAAGGGTATCGCTGGAAAGAAATGGGTAACATAATCATGTCGTAAAGAATAATAAATGGGTGTATCATACAAGTGTCCATAAAAAAAGGAATTAAAACATACGTGATCATTCATAAGTAAAAATAGGCACATATCATGGAAAGTTATTTCAAACACAAGTGATACTGTGTAAGAAGATATTTTATAGATTTTATCATTAAAAAATTTTAGTTCATTATAAAAAAATACTAAAGGGATTTTAAAATAGATTAGAGAATAATATTTTATATAAAACCATAAGTGAAAAAATATTGTTTTAATAATAAGAATATTTATTTTATAAAAACAATGGTGGCCTAAAACATATGATATAGTGCACTTAAAATTGGGTAAGAATTCGGGAAGTTTCCTTAAAACAAATTTGCTTATCGGGATTTATTGAGGAATGAATCACTTAAAAGAATGTATATCCCTGGAAGATAATGATAAATTGATTTTGATACATGAATTTGTAAATATAAAAAGAAATTACAATATGTAAATAAATAGAATATAGGATTTCATTTGGGTAAAAAGAGAGTAAGGATAACCTGAAGGAATAATGGAGGTTTGGGTAGAATCCCTCACCTTAAGTCCGATGATGTTCTCAAATTGATATTAATGAACTGAATAATAAAAATAGGTTCATTAATTTATAATGAAATAACCTTTTTTAAATTTAATTTATTTAGTATCACATTTTTGATTTCATTCATAACCTTTTTGATTGGTTATGATGTTCAATTTCATTGTTCGAGTTTGTCTGTTTCGTGATCGATTTACTTATATACATGAGCAGATAATAATGTAAAATGAGGATGGTTTTATATATTGGAGTAATATTTTATTATTTAACATATATAATGTTACATGTTTGTGAATTTCATTTTTTCACTTGGAGTGAAGATGAATCATTATATAAAACTTTTGTGACAACCTTTTGGGTTAATTGGTGGTTTTTGATCAGAACAAACACATTTTGTTTTATAAATCAAAACCATGTGTAAAAAATATTCCAAAACCATATATGAGACATAATAAATATATTATATTCTGGTTCAACCATAATAATGGATTCATGACTAGAATAAAATAAGGTAATGGAAATTGAAAACCCATCGTCCTTGAATGTGGTAAATTTAAACATCTCGAATGGTGTTTTTACTACTAGTACAAAATAAGGGTAAAGGAGAGACGATAATAAATTATTCTATTATCATAAAAAAATTATTTTACATACAAAAAACTTGATTTTTCATAACATTTGTATGATGAGAGGTAATTATAGAAAGAAAAAAAGGAATTTGAAAAGAAAGTAAAAGAATTGAAAAGAGGAATTTACCTCTTGAATTAATCTTCCCTAAGAGCCCCTCAAGGGGAGATTATTTGGTCTTTTGGAGATAAAAGGGGATGATTGACATGGGGTAGGATATTGGGGATATATTTTAGTATAATTTAGTGATGTAACAAGGCTTTATTTGAGTGAATATAAGAGGGGAGTGTGGGTATTTTTAAATAGTGGAGGGGTGGAGGGTTTTCTTAATATTTAATCATTAGTTTATTATTTTTGCATAAGATAAGAAATAGTAATGATTATTGTGACCAGAAATAGTAATATGTGAATGTTAATTTGAGAAAATTACCATTTACATTATCTATGACCCAATCATGATGCATGAATTCATTTATTTAGCACTTATGGTAAATTATCATATTTTACTATTCATAAAAAATTCAAGTATTTTAGAAAGATCTCAAAAATTCAGCCTAACCATTTTTCAACGTGTAAAATAAAAAAATGAAATCCATTTTTCAAAAATAATTTTATAAATATGATTAATTTAATTTTTAATTAAAATCATAATTTACTTGAAAAATATTGATTTTAAAACTATAACAGATTTAATAATGTTTTGAAAAATTACATTAGGTATTATAAAATTATCTTAAAACTAAAAGACATAAAATTTATGAATTTTTTTAGGAAAATAAATTTTCTTTTAAATTAATTAATTAACTGTAATTAATTATATACGACTTACAAAAATAGTAATACTTTTCCTATTATCACTTATAAGATGCCTAAATTTTATTTATACACTCATGGGAGAGGTTACTATTATTTTGGAAAATTTGGTAGTCATAATGGTCAAATTAATATTCATAATGGTGGGTTAATATTCATAATTATATGTTACTATTCACCAAAAATTAAGTTCATTCCAAAAGACCCCAAAAAACACCCCAAAAAACACCCGTGTATGTCAGATTTTCAAAATTAAAAACAAAAAAGTGGAAAAATTTAGTTTAATAGCAAGGTTATAAATATCTCCTTAAAAAGTGTTATTTTACAGATACCAACTATTTCATACATTTCATTAAATTTATTTGTAAATCCTTAGAGTGTTACAGAGCCCCAACTTCATTAACTTGGTTAAGCGAAAAACCTTACAGTGGGGTTTTCTATAAAGCACCGAATATTGGAAAGACATCCCTATAATACACTTAAACAAGGTTTTAAGGTGGAGAAATTATGTGGATATCCTTTTTATTTTCAAGGTCGACTTCGATGTCATAGTGGTGTATGAAAAATCTATGAAATTTCATGGAGGTTACCCTAAAAGCACATTTCAAGGGACTCATCTTTAGGATATGCTATTGTAGTTGGTTGGAGATGGTTTCAAGATTGTCCAGGTGGTCTAAAAACTGCTAAGACTTAACCACCAGGTCATTGATGTATTGTTCAACAAGCATTATAGGAAATGGTTTTAGAATGTGATTTATGGAACGTTGGTTTCCATTTCCAACATTCTTTAATTCAAAGGGAGTTCCCTGATAGTAAAATAATACCTAAGGTGACATGAAGGTAGTGTATTATTCATTTAGATTAGTAATTAAGATTTTATTATACCCTAAATATACATCCACGAATTATAGGTCTTGATAAATATCTATTGCATCAATCAGGAGTTCCGTAACCGGGATTGAGAAATCATCTTGCAAATAGTGCCGGTTGTGGCCTTTAAAGTCTATGAAGACCCTAATTTTCCGGACATCCTGAATGAAATTTTGTTTGATAAGCTTATCAACTTTAGCCTTAATTTTGGAGTTATGAGTTGAGTGTGTCATTATGGATGCTTTTTTGTTACTCTGGTGGTTATCTGGAAATCCCAAGTGGTGAGTGACCACTTATGGATTGTGGCCTAGAATATATGAGTAATTATAGGTGAACATGTCCTCATGTTTCTTCAAAAATTAGGTGTATACATTTTTTAGTTGGAAGACATGGCTGCATTGATCAAAGTAGTTCGTGGATTTACTTTTATACACAGATTTATCTCTCTGTGTTAATCAATAGTGGTAGAAACACATTCCTAAAATGATGAAGGGGAATCCCTAAAGTAATCCTCTTATTTCTACTCTTTTACCTTATATTCCTCTTCACCCTTACTCTAATGGGAAGTAGGTAATGGAGTAATCTCTCAAGAGTTAGGAGGGGAGTCAAAATTTTGACATCCAGAAGATGGAGTGACTCCCATCAGCACCAATGACAATTCAGGGAATTTTTGAATCTCTAGAGGTGATTGAGTGTGGGATAGATAAGGATTATATTTATTCTATCCTAGAATAGTTGATGAGATAGGTATTTTTTTGGATTTTGTGGATATTACAAGGGTATTTTCATCCAGACTTCTACCACTTTCTGGAGTGTCTGTGACTTTTCAACACTATTGGGACCGGTTTTCATGACTAATATTATGAAGGTTATTGAACATGTACCAATATTTGGGACCATTCATTCAATTTTATGGATATAAAGTACATATTATTTACTAATCTATTTTATGGTATTGGTTTGGGTAATTTCTAGAGCATTTAGGGCCATGATTTGAGAAACACTATTGGTCATGGGTTGCTTCACTTGTATCTAGTAAGACCCTACATCAATGTATAGAGTTTCATAGGATTCGAATGGGTATTTATAACCATAAAACATCCAAATTTGGAAATTAATGAAACATTTGAGGCATTGGTGGTACGATTTGAGGGTTTCAGAATACTAATTTAACCACAGTATCCCTATAAGAACACTGAAATCCATATCTTACTGAATAACTAAAAATTTTGAGTCGGATATAAGGTCCCAAAACTAGGCCTTGAGCTTGATTCCACCAAGAGGATTTATATTTCTCTATTCTCATAACCACATATTTATAGAGTGTACGGAGACAAGTGGGACTCACTATAACCTAGTCAATGAAGATTTCAGATTGGAATGAAGTTTACTCCTAATCCATTCTCAATGAAAGCTCATCTGATAGAAACATCATTTATCATGTCAGATACATACAAAGATCTAATATGTCCTAGTATGAGAGAATATTTTTACTTCTCCATAAAATTGATATTCTTGTAGATTTTTTTAAGATCTTAATTTTAAAAATATACTTCAGTACTAGTATCATTATCCTCAAATTCATGAAGACATGACAAAGCTTTTATGAGCACTTCATAGAGGTCTTTTGATAGAATCCAGACATCCTAGATTGAATAAATGGCCAACACTTAGGATAATTGATTTATAATTTCATACTTATGAGATAAGGCCTATGTTTCCCAATATGAGGATGATATTTTTCATGCACTTTAGGAACTAATGTACTTGATGTAGTCAGATTATCCCTTGGAATATGAGTAGGAGGCACTTTTGTCCTTGGTGGGTTAAGTTGAATAGGTTTGCCTATGCGACGGTGCTAATTTGGTGATAACAACCCCTCTAGATTATTTTTTTAAGATTAAATGGTCAATGTGACCCCTAGAATGTTTGGGGAATATTTATTATTCCTTTTTTATCTTGCTGGAGGTATCTCGCATGATTTTCAGCTGCGTATACGGTCTTAGAGGTGATGTGACTGGCGTATTGATTTTTGCCGAGACCTCCTCTTCCCTTGTATCCTTGAAAACTATGTCCTATCCCCTTATTCCCCAATTATATGTATAGAAATATGATTCATATTCAGATGTATTGTTTAATAAGGGATCCATTAATTGAATAAAATTAATAGAATCGAAGATCAACACCTCATCTAATGAGGACTCCATCTGGAAAGTCAACTCTTGTTGTACTGTTTGAGGGGATAATGCCTGTACTCCTCAGAATGAAGGCATGAAGTATTATAGAGTCAAATAAAACATTTTTCTATGGAATAGGGTTTTCTTCCTATTATTTTCTTCCTTCTTTTTGTCCATTCCATTTCTTGGAAGACTAGATTTTGGAAGACTGTGTCACCGATGGAGTCGACTGTGTCATAGAGGAAGCAGTCAGGGGCATGGTTGACTGTTTCAACTATTATTAGATGATATAATGAGTTTGGTTGATAATATTTCAAAAAATAAAATCACTTAAATTCTACATAAATTTGTTTTCTACTTTCTTACATTCAACCTCTCCCTTTAGATTGGTGGTAGAAACCCGTGCTACCTGTGCTAGCGGCTTTCCCAACTTTACCTATCCAGTGTCCATAATTTTTTGTAGGATGTTTTTGAAAATAATGAATTCCTAAATAGTGTTCCCAAAGATCCATGGAATGTGAAATAGTTTGGGAGAACTTCAAGATCATCCGGATTAGGCCTCTTGGGATTTGGAAACTTGAGCAAGTTGTTTTCCAAGGATGTGATGAAAAAACAAAGAATTGGTCATCATTAAATCTGTAAAACCTATTCTTTAGATCTTTAAACCAATTTTTCCTATGATATAATTTCTAGTACTAATGAGGTTATAATTTTTTCTGATTCTTAGGTGGAGGGAGAAAGTGATATGTCCTGGGGTGTGAAGATAGAACTAGGATACATGCAGGCATAAGCATAACAAATGAAACCTATGATTTTCCTATTATCTTCCCTTGAGCTTCTAGAATTACTCAGGACTTGGACTCGGTTCATACGATAGAATATTAAATTTTTTATTCACTACAATGAGATCACAAAACCCTCCTCTATATTTTACAATGATGAGTGGTGTATGTAACTTTTCATAGTGGTTATTTTTATATATAGACAAAAAATATTCCTAGGGAAGCTAGAGGTTTTGGGAGTAGGTTGACCCTTTCCATTAAGAAATGAAATCAGAGAACCATTTTTATCATACTATTTATAGTTCAAGAAGCTTATGACTATTTCCTTCTTCTTTGTTGAGATAAATTGTTATAAAAACTATCGAAAAAGATCCTCTCGTCCTATGATTGACTGAGATGGAAGACTAGTGTACCATATAAAGGTTAGACCTTATCATGCTTATATGAAGTATCTAGGTTTCACTACTTCTTGTTATATAGGGTTCCACATCATGGGATTACATTGGGAAAAAAATTAATAAAATAATACTCTGGATCCCTTAAACCATTAAAAATTGGAAATGTGGGGTTCCCAAAATTTTGTGGGGGATGGATCAGATCGACCCATTCATGTTAAGGCCTATTTTCTGGCTACACTGGTGCACACTAATCTTTGATATCTTTCAAATGAGATGTTAGTTTATTAAAAGTTCCGAGGATAACTAGAAATATGTACGGTTGAAAAAATTATTGATAAGGGGAAATAATAGGGAAATCTATATGTGGTGGATCTACTCATACCCACAGTGGGTAACCCATTGGGAATGATCCATGAGGCTGTGTCTGAACCAACTTTGGCTATGTTAACAAGGGAGGGAACTCTTGATATTCTTCTTCCATAAGGTCCAAATATATTTTTAATCAGTCCCAAATGTTGATATGATATTCTTGTTTCCTGTCAGTTGCTTGGGTGATCCCCCTTTGTTGAGGTACACTAGTTGGGAGTTTGATTTGAGGCTATATTTTCTGAACATATCTAATTAGAATTTCACCTCAAAGTAGTTCTGCATCGAGTCTCATAAACTCTTTTATTTCTTTATATTGGTGAGTAAATCTTTCGTCGACTGTAAGGGGTTCAACCTCTTTAGGAGGTGGATGAGGTTAAATCTTACCTTTACCCTTTTCTTTGGTAAATTATCTTTGAGGAGGTATTAATGGGGTGGTTTAAGGAATGAAAAAATTTAGAAAATTCCTCTCGTTCTGGGTAAGCCCGCCTCTTAAAATTATTTTGATATGGACTATAATATGAATTGATACTTCCTCCTCTTGACCCTCTATATTGGGCTTGTGTTCTCTATGGTCTTAAAGGGTGGTTCCAATGATATTCACTATTGCATAATGAATTTCATTCTTTTCATTAGTCTATATATGATAATTCCTTTGTTTGGTCCCTCCATGTGTCCTTTTCATCTCTTATGTTAGTTATCTTGGAACCGTTGGATGAATTGTAGTCTAAAGGGAATCTATAGAAAATTTTATTATGTGTGTTCCCAGCGAGGATATCAGATAGTGGGATAGGATGAACTATGATGATTCATTGTACGGTGTTCCCACTAGTTATGATAAGACCAAATTCCATTGATGATGAGGTAGTTGAGGTAAAAATCTCCCAACCTTATTGGTTGGGGCTGTTCCCACTCCATTTCCAAAATTTCTCAAAGATGTTTTATTGACCTCAAAGTTTATGCTAAAAACAAACCTAGCCCTATGGGCTGGGGTTTCTTCTATATTGTTGCGGATACTACTTCCACAACTACATTTTTGATTTTACAGAGCCATTTTAGAACATGGGATGGGTGTATTATATGATTTTCATCCAAATAACTTGATTTCAATGAAAATTTTTACATTTATGACATTTATACTATCTGGTGATTGACTTACCTTAAGTGAGAGTCCTGGTCTATATTTTCAAAAATTCTTGATGCAAAATTATTTTGATGAAGTTATCACTTTTGTCTTGACATCGGTGGGAATAGGACATGGCCTATCTTTTCTTAGTGTACATTTTTTTGAGAACAAATTTTGTTTGTTGAAGTTGGCCTAGTGGTATAAATTTTCATGAGGTCACCTTTGGAAGGATTTTATGACGGTATATCATGGTGAAACTTAACACCCCATGTTCACCCCATCCTTTGATATGAACATTGTATGGAAAATTTTAAATCAGCTGTTGCAATTCTTTTAACACGTTGATACATTCATGCTGAAGTGATCCTTACTACATTCCCCTATTTTTAAATTGTGTAGATAGGATATATTCCAAGTCAATTTGATAGTGTATCACTTCTATTACCTTTATATGAATTAGATATTCATCGTAAGGTAATACCTTTTCTTTTAAGTGATGAAGAGTGTTCAATACATTAAGGCGGATGTTATGCACATAATCTTCTAACAAAGACTCTAGAATATGGTATTGGGGGAGTGGTTAAAGACTAGAACATGACTAGTATGTCATATTTAGTCAAAAATCTCCTCATGTTCAACATGTATTCTTATTCTTATGCTAATGGATCCTCAAACTGGTCTGACTATAGTGGATGCTTCTGTATCGATTAATTATAAACAAAGAGATTGGTAGGGACTTCTTCTATCATATTGGAAGGAAGGAAATACAAGGGTGGTTTAGATAATGACCTTATCATTGGGATATATTTTGGATGATAAATGGTTTCACTTATCAATGATAGGGAATCAAGAATGAATGTCCTCATTTTCCCAAGTGCCTTGAAATATGAGGGATTACTCATCATTAAATCACTATGGGTATGAACTCCTTGATGAAGTGAAATTCCAGTAGGGGTAGGAATATCATCGTATATTGATGTATGATTATGAGGAGAGTTCATGAAGCATATAACCTAGGAAGGACTTTTAGGGAAGATGATATAAAGGGGAGAAAATCCTTACTATTTGATCTTTTATCCATACAAAGGGATTTCACGACTCCCATACAACGATGGGTTATCAAGATCGATTAAATTATGGAAATGAATTAACAATTAATGGTGAGGTGTCTGGGGAGGTCCTTTAGAACTACTGATATTGTTCACATAATTTGACAATGGGAGAGTAGGATATTAAGCTGACACAGATAGGAATATGATGGATTTAAAAACTCTAAAATTAAATATATTGGGATCATAGACCGACTCTTAATTTTCAAGTAGTCTCTAGTTAGTCTATTTTTTAGATTCATTCATATGAGAGACTAGAAATTCTTATTGGGAAATTCGTTTTTATATAAAAAATGTTGTTTGGTTAGAGCCTATGATGCTACTTGAACTTGCTGGAAGGTTCTAGAATTTTGGTAGGGGTTTATTCCTGCCTTGATGTAGAAATTGGAATAGGATGATCACTTCTAGTCAAAACTAGGATATACACCTGATTCAATTGTTTTTATATCATAGGGGAATTTGGACCATGAACATCCTTGATGGAAGAGGATGTTTTTTTCTCTAGAGTGACATTTTGATGAGTCACTGCAATTGCGGGGATGGATTTGTGTGTCCATTCCTTTGCCACTTTCTATGCCACTATTATGACCCATAAGGTTTTTAAGATGTGGGTAATAATTTTTGTATACCCTTTCACCATTTTCAGGATTTGATTGGCAACTTTAGCTGCTGGAATGGGGTTATATGTCCATTATATGGTAGGAGTATGAGTGTGTGCCTGCTCTTGCCCCCCATTTCTTACTAGTGTATATTTAAAGTACTTAGGTGTGATGATAGAGGTATGTGTCTTTACATTTATTGTTTCCTAGAATTTCATAATGATTTATCCAATTTCTACCAGGTTAGATTAGAAGTATTGATAGATATGGGTAGGTCTAAAAGTCTACTGATGGTTCACAAATGAATTTGACCGGTAGACATGATTGATATGTGTAGGTTTTTGTGCCTGCTCACAAATTTTCACCATAATTGATTGTAAGGATTCACTAGATTCTTCTTAATTGTGTTGGAATTTTGGGATGGTGTGGGTAGGTGTTTGTTCCTTCTCATGGGCTTCCACCGAATTTGACTGGAAGGCTTTCTGGGTGCGGGTAGGTGATTGTTCCTATTTTTTGTTTCCCACCAGATTTTATTAGAGGGATTCTTTTTAGGCTATATTGGTGTAGCCTTATTCTTTATTGACCAATCATTTCCCTTGGATGGTTTTGTTGAATTCCTAGGTCAAGATTACCAGGGCTGGACTTTTGATTATGACACCCTCTTCAGGATGACGATTCATTTCTACATGGCATTGGTGGTAGAAACTAATGCAATGGTCCCTTTTAAAGGACCCTTGCATACTATCAGTGAGGCTGTTTATGGCCTCTTGATTTTACTCCCTAACATAAGGGGGTTTATGATTGATGTGTTGTGAGGATAATCTCCCGAAATGGTTGGAGATAGTGATTGGTGCCACCTTCTTCTCGACCACTAGTTATTTTTGAGTGAAAAAATGGTGGGGATTCATGGGATGGGGGGAATGTCGATTATCCTCTAGGGAAAGGATGGTGCCATTTTGGTGGTAATTTCGAACCAGAACATTTGATACCCAACATTGATGTCATCAGGTGGGTGATGGTGTCTTATGTTTAGTTGAGGACCCAACTTTTGTAGTGGCTGATGCACATGTCTGCGAGAAATGGTATGATTCCATTTGGATCAAAGGGAGTTGTTTTTGAAGGTTCCTGTAATATAAAAGAAAAAACAAACAATAAAACCCCATAAAATAAGAAACTCAATAAAAAAACACATGCATAATATATTGTCTTGTTTAGACCTCTTTCATTTTGATAGTTAAAGGGGCCTAACACGTTGGCGGAATCTTCATATTGGTTAAGTATTCACATTGGGTTTGAAAATCCTTTGTTCATTCCCAAGTATAACTTGGGACACATTCTGGCCAGAAATTAGTTATCAAAATTCATAAAATTTTGAATCATCTATAATTATCCAAGGTTCTTAATCAATGGTGGTATCTTTTTGTATTTGAGGTTCTCCATCAGTGATACCCTTTCATTAATGGATTATAGTTTCTTTTGTCATTTTTATAACTATTTTGGTTTTAAGACACAAAGTGGGGTGGTATGGAGTTTATCATTATCTAGAGAGACATGAGTTGTTTTTATATTAGGATCAGAGCCATGATATATGATTCCTACATATCATCATGAAAGGAATCAGAACCCACGTAGTTCAATGCCACTTAATGAGACATGTCATACCTTTTAACTTCATGTGACATGGACCAAACCATATAGTTTAATGTCACTTGACAATGAAATATAGGTGAAAGGTTCTTAGTAAAATTTTGGTTTGGGACTTATGCCAATGATGCCTAGGGAACCTGGAAGGGATGTTGGATCCCATAGTAGTCATGAACATACTCGGAATATGGACCAAATAGAATTTGGGTTGATTTGGGGTGTTGGGTCATCAAAGAACAAATATTTTGGTTTTGAGGACCCATTCCTATAGAATCCCTCTAAAGGTTTATCATGTAGGGAATGTTTCTATTTGAGGTGGTAGAGTTGGTGGTTATACCGAATGAGAGTCCTTCTAAATTGCTTCATCTAGAATATGACCCCTTTGAAGATAAATAAATGACTTTATGTCTTACACTGTATAGGAGTGTTCCCTAGTGGTTGGATACATGGATTTGAGGTCCCACGTCTATGGAGTCCCTCTGAAGGAAGGTTATAGGATGATCCGTAAAAATATTCTATACTGAGAGGATGAGGCTATGGGAGAAGAAGAAAGGGATTTGATATTCCTATCTCCTCTCCCATTTTCATAACTGCGATTGTCATATATGACTACCCACCTAGATATGGGACATAAGAAAATGACCGAGGATTACTCCAGGAGGGATTCCATGCTCTTGGTTTTAGATAAGAGAGGAGGATAATCCACTAAACCTAAAAGGGAAAATAAAGAATTATCCTCTCCCTCCTTTCCCAGAACAGTGGGTCCCTAGTCTTAGAGTCAATGAGAGAAGAACATGGTCCAAGGCCTCACATATGATACTAGAAGGTGCATGACACTTCCCCTAGGGTTGGGGTCCTTGTGACTAAGGTAATGTATAACTAAATTCCTCCTAAGAACCCTAACCGTAGGGAAGGAAAAGTGTGGGACACCTCTAACTGAAGGAATGCGTAATGGAATGAGAGACATGATAGTATATATTTCTCTCTATATTCATGAAATTCGAAAGGCTTCAATGGAGTATTCAATTTGGACCCCCCTTAGACAAGGAATCTAAAGGATATGGATCTCTACTATTGGTGGATTGAAAGTGGTCTTAGAGGGTGTCTGAAAAATGTCAAGGTTCGGAAAGTAGAAGGTTCTTTGCATAGGGTAGAAATGGGATGAATTGGAATTTCCTTTATAGGTTAGGCCTATGCCCAATTGAGGCTCCTTGGTCAATGGAGTACCTAGGAAAAAAAACTTGGTGCTGCTATGCTCTAGGAACTAATAGTTTCCTCAGGTGTCCCTGGAAGGGTCTCATGTATGTCCTGGGTTTGGGGATGGACCTTCGTGCTAGTGCTTGTGAACTAGGGGGTGGGGGTCCTCATATAGGTGTCTTATGTTTTATACCCTAGAGGGACTTTGATCCCACTACCCCCCTTAATCACCTCTTTTATCAGGTTTTGGAGGGCTATCTAACATATTTTTGAAGTCCTAGGTGAAGGGGATGCATGACTAGTGATATAAGGCTTCTTCCTTTTCACCCCATCATAAAAAGGATGATACCTAGGGTCCTCTTTATAACAAAACATGAGACCTTTGATGAAGGAGGTCATCCAAGAGGATCTAAATCACATGTTCCACATAAAGAAATCACACACAGTGGTGGATAATACATTTGGGATTCCTAGAAAGGGGAAATGCGAGACACTTGGAACCTAGGATGTTTGTGCATAGGAGTACCTGGGAGAACCTACTAATCCATAACACAGGGGATGTACCCCCACACCTCATCTCAGGATTAGTTCCAGGCTATGGTCTCGGCCCTCTGAGCCAGTCCATTTGCTACCACCACTAAACTCTAGGAAAAATTGAGCATCTCATCATGAAATTTTCATGTCAGGTTGAGTAAGTTTTGGGCCACAACACATAAAACCCCACCTATCATTATAAATCCATGGCCTACTCTAAGAGAGAGGTTCTACCTATAGTTCCATTGGATTGGGAATTGTTTTTGACGAATCTCCATCCCCCAGTACATGTGAATTCTTGTGGAAAATGGAAATCCAATATGATCCTTCTTCTAGAATAACGATGAATATGTACCAAAACTTAACATTTAGTGTCCAGGTGAGGATGACATCATGAATTATGAATAAAAGTTTATGGAATATATTTTTCAATTTCAATAATAAAATATCAATCCTAATATATCTTCTCTAATGACACCTTTAATTCAACCTAAGATACTTTCGATTCAACTATGACATACTTGATTAATCCTATAATTCTATTGGTTTTACATTGGTTCAAGTTATGTTCTATCATAATTATTTATCCAATACCTTAAAGTAATTTATAAATAAATCCTTTATAATCTTTCATAATGATAATGTTAGTGACCAAATCATATCACCCGAGAGTGTCAAACCAACTATGTAGTTATACCTCTTTTTCGTGCATGAGGTGACAATCAAGTTAATACTCAATCCACCATTTTCAAGGTTATTAACCCTTGGTACATCTGTTCTATATCTTAAATCCACTTATAGTATCTATAAAAGGATTTAATTTCTAGGAAAACCCTATAATCATAAATTTTCCAAAATTTCAAGATGTTATTCTATACATGAATTTATCCCTCAAACTTATCCCTAGGGTTTTCAATAAATTTATCTTATACTAACCCCCAAAAAATTACCTAAACCATTATATTGGCTATCAATTATAATAATAATTAACCTATCAACCTTAGATAAAATTTCTAATTCCAAAATTTTCCTCCAAAAATAACACCTGAATCTCCAAATTTATCTAAACCCCGCTCTAGATCAACTTTGACATCTTATACCTAATCTCATAGTAATTACATGACATAAATTAAATATTTAATTTCATTTCATTCCCAATAAATTTTAGTTTTATATTTTTATATAATTATAACAAAAAATTAACTAACAAAAATTATTTTTTTAACTAATGTGATTTTTTACACTACGAGAGAAACTTACAAATCCATAATGAGTCCTCAACATCTCCCAGAAGTACTCCACATAATAAACTCTTATAGATATTATATAATTTTCTTATCTTCCTAACCTTGAGAAAATGAAACATAAGAAATGGCTAATCTTAGTTTCTCAGGTAAGGGTGAACTTAATAGATAATAAGTAGAGATCATAAGTAAACATAATATGAGAATATGGGTATAATCAAGATACATAATAAAATCATACTCCATAAAGATTAGGTCATAAATCTGTGAATAAATCTTAACATAAAAATAATACAAGAATCAAAAGGGAGAGTCAATAAATATGGGTATGACATCATAACATAGTCATGAGAATAAGAATTAAACTATGAAGTATCTTTTAACTGTGGCACAAACATCAATATAGGGAATATAACTTTCTTGAGCCATGCCATTAGTGACCATGCTTACCAAAAAATAAAAATGAACTAGTGAATACATTTTCTCATGAGATATATTCTTTAAATCAATGCATTTGAGGGATATATAGGACCCTTTAAGTCATCAACCATACTCATGAGAGCCACTATATATCAATCACTTATCACACCATAAAGAACCCAAGGAAATAAAATGGGTTTCATAAATCATTAACAATGATAGTCATTCAATATTATTGTATAAAGAAACTATGGAATGAAAATGGGTATCATTTAACACATCATTAAGAACTCATGGAATGAAATTGTGTTTCATATAGATGGACATAACTAAATCATTAGTAATTCCATCAATAAAAATAACATGATAAATCCATGGAAAATAAATGGTTATCCTGTGAAATCAAGGAACTTTCTAGGTAAATATCATTCAATTAAGATAATAAATCTAATGGTATTTACACCATATATATAAAAAGTATATGGTCAAGTCAATAACATCAAAAAATTAATCAATGAATGGAATATAGGTGAATAAACTTCAATCAAATAAATCAAAATAGGGTATTAACAAGGGGAAGGAATTTTATGAACAATTCATGGTTGTAAAATGATGATGATTATAAAACAAAAAGGCAGGGATGAATCATTCCTAAAAAAGAGAATGATATTACATAATTAATCAAGATAAATAAGGTGTATGGTTATATTTTAATAATATACTTCACAAAGCATAATATATGACAAAAGATAATAACTTAGAGAAAAAAAATACTTTTTAGAAGTTTTAGAAAAATAAATTTGAAAATAAGAAATATCCACGATCATTTGAAATCATTTTAAAAGAGATATTTTATAAAACTATACGAAAACAAATTTCTTTGAAAACCATGAAAATGCAAAAAAAATTATTCATTTAAAATGACCAAGGTGCTGGAATGAAAATTTCACACATAAAAATTAAAATGGAAGTTTTTCACATTTTGATGAGAATAACCCAAATAAAAAATGTCAAATTTTTTCTAAAAATTATAAATTTTTTTAATTAGTTAAAAATGACCTCAATAATTTATTGTATCATAGATAAGGACACTTTCAAAGTCATATCATGAATATGTATATGGAAAGAATAGAGGTTCCACACCAAAAAGGAGAGATAAGTTCAATTTCAAGAAAATCTTCGTGTAAAATAATAGTCAAGGGTAAATGAAATATCAAGGAAATATTTAAAAACCCGTGAATATAGAAATGAAATAGTGATAGATTTTATAAATAATAAAATATATCCTAATATATTATCTTTAAAAAATAATCGTTATTCAAATAAAATATTGCCAATGAAATCCTTATGGTTTGATTAACATTTTGATCAAAAACACTTTCAAGTTTGGTATCTTTTGAATTGATGACCATTTTAAAAAAATTACATGATATAGATGTTAAAACTACATGAATATTGAAAAAAAAAATCCATTAGGCCATAATAATATCATATTTATGGTATCATGGTGCATATTAATAAATAAGTCTCAACAAATTAAATTTGAGAGAAAGAACCCCTTAAGACTTGAGTATCATTGTAATAAAAACCCATTGAAAGGGAGGGATTGAAATTGAACTTAAACTACCATAATTAAAATACAATTCATGATATGATATATAAAAAGGAATTATATACACCATACAAATTAAATTAGACACACACTACAGAACTTATCTCAAAGGGAAGAATTTGAGATGAAAAACCCGTACCATGTTTCCCTGCTTAGTCGAATGAACTCTAATATCCTATAAAAAAAATATTTATAACCTATTTTATAATTTTTTTCAGATAAATAAATTTTATAAAATTCATTTATAATTATTCTCTTCATTTATATTTGTTAGATGTTACTAATTTTGGATATCAGGTGTGGGTAATCTTGATTGTATTGAACTAGCTCCATAAGAACAGTGTCAATATTAATTATTATTTCAAATTACTTCATTACAAAATAATTAATGTTACTATAATGGATTATTTATAATTATTTATTGTTTTCAAATTTCTTTTCATGAGTACTTTATCCTTTATCCAAGAATATTAACTCAAAAACAATCATTTTTCATTGATTTTAAATCTATGTAGGGTTCTTAATTAACGAGTTAAATAATTATGTATACTTTAAAGAAACCCAAAAATATTATTTAAATATTTATTTCATATTATTATAGTAATTATTTTATCATAATTATCCATGATATAATTTTATAGCATTATTAAATTAGGTGGTCAAACCGACCCAAACATGAACATACCACAATTAATGGATGATTATGAAGTGATTAAGTTATAACATATTTATAAAATTATCATAATGAAATAATTTAGTTTTTATTAGTGTTATATATTTTAATTCTAAATAAATAAATAAGTAAGAGATGGATACAAAACAATTTCATAGTTTGAATAAATATTTTTCCTCTTAGTTTGCATGTTTAAGATGATTAATTTGGTAACAATTGTTTAACATTAATATCACAAATAGGATATTAAATTTTTATTAACAAAACCATATTCATATCATAAAAAAATATTATATTTTGAAACAATTCTCATAAGAATTAATTCAAGGAAGTGATGAAATTTGAAACAAAAATTGGTCGTTCCATGGAGGTAGTAGTTCACACATACACTTGAGTAATGATTTCATTTTCCATAGAATATGGAAAATAAGTAACATGGTTTATCATTTAATAATATAAAATTTGAAATAAATAGAATAATTATATATTAAATTTTGTATTATGACCATCATTTTAAGGTGATGAAGGAAAAAAAACATGTTGCGTCATGGAAGAGGAAGTCCACATAAAACAGAATTCACATTTTTGTTTCTTATTAATAGAAAAGTGGAGGGAGGTTAATGAATGTAACATAATTATAATAAAATTAAAGTATAATAATGATATGTATTTTTTCATTATGATATGTTAAAAATAATTTTAGAGAGGAATAAAATCATATGAATAAATATAAAAGTGAAAGAGAGGTTAGGAACTTATAC
Organism: Viscum album; assembly: GCA_963277665.1. Lineage (NCBI taxonomy): Eukaryota > Viridiplantae > Streptophyta > Magnoliopsida > Santalales > Viscaceae > Viscum > Viscum album. Next base: position 1,688,045,603 of record OY728146.1, read on the forward strand.
CACTCTTCTTGAATTATATACTTTGTGAAGGGGATTAAACCTTTGGGAAATGGTATTTTGGGAAGTAAGAATACTATTTAAGGTGTATATGGGTGTTTATGAGAGGTTAGGGTGAAGTTTTTTTTGAAACAAAGGGACCCTCGTGTGAGGGAAAATGAAGAGAGTAGTGTCCCTTTTATAATTAAAAATGAGTGACATTTTTGTAAACATCCAAAAATTTCAATAATGAAAAGTCACTATCGAGGAAATTGGAATAAAAATTGAAAATTAATTGGGTTATAAATGGATGAATCTGAGAAACACCTATAAAAATTAATTATAAATATTTATAAATATGTCATTCCATTTATCTCTAGGGTTACTCATTTTTACCATTTTAGTTTTCACAACGACAATTCATTTTTACATAGGTTTACTTATCTATTATGAAAAAAATAAAATAGTCCTTATTAAATAATTTGGACTTAATGATTCCAAATTTAAAATTATATTATTCTATTTAATTTCTAAAATTTCTAAAATTTAATTTTAAAAACTAAAATTATAATGTACTAAAAACTATTTTTAAATAATATAAATTATGTTCTAAATTGTTAGATTTTGTTTTGTAAATTAAAAACAACTTTATTTAAAATTAAAAATTCACTTATAAAATACAAAATTTAACTTAAAAAATGTTTTATTAATTTCAAATTAATTCTTATATACTAAAAATTACATAAAAGTCTTATTATTTGTATAAACGGTACACTATTAACCAAAAAATCACACTTTTTCAAAAAATCACAAAAAAAATATTAAGATAATATTGAAATTTATCAATAAAAAATTAATTAATTTTTTTAAAATTTTAAATTTTAAATTTATTAATAAGATTTTAAATTAAAATGCAATATATTAAAAAAAAATTCTTATAAAAAATGACCTTTTTATACATCAGGTGTTTTTAATCTTATTTCATATATATTTCAAAATTATTTAATATTGATATATTAGCTTATAAATATTAATATTATATATTATGATAAACTTTTAACTATGATCAATTTAATTTATTATGGTAAAATACAAGACTCATTTTGTAAATGGTTCCTCGAAATACATTATTTCTTTGTAAATATTAATCATTGAAAAATAATATCATATAATGATTTTAATTTATTATTAGTATTCATTTAAGAATGATTATATTCTTCATGTAATTTTATTATGTAGTGGTTTATTTTATTAGGGTGTCGTGTTAGTTTGGGGTAACATGTTTTAGAAGCTATCAAAGATAGTATCAATTTAAAAGATTCAAAATCTATAGTCATTAAATAACCATTGAGTGAGCTTTATACAGCTGGCTTGAATAAAGGTAATTGAATATAACTCTATAGAGGTCACACATTATATGAAAAGGTGAATAATAAATTTACAATATTTGTGTTTTTGTGAAGTTTGTTCATGATATTTAAATTTTTTATACATCACAATAAAGGGTATTTTGGGAATCTTAGTTTATAAATTAATAAATTATGGATGCCTTAGGCAGCCAATGGTGAAGAAAGAATGGAACAATGAGGGATGGTGAGGTGTGTGATTTTTGGTCATTAATGGCTCATCTTAAGTGCTACAGAGGTGAGGATAGAAGTTTCGGTAGCATCTGAAAGGAACGATGTGTAGGCGACATCCGTTTGTGGGTAAAGAGCCATATGGTGGTGGGATATGGTGCATGTATCCGGGGGATGGGTGATAGGATGGGAAAAATCAAGGCCATAGGGCGGATGGTCTGGTGGAAGGTAGACACAGTGGGCCATGGGGTGGTGGGATTAGGTGTAGATGTTCGGGAGATGGGTGGTGGGAACGAGAATAAACAAGGTCGTACGACGATGAGGACGTTGATGAGAGACAACTTAACGGGAGATACCATAGGGCAGAGGGTGTATAGAGGATACCTAATAGGATGGAATGTGATGGCTAAGTGGCACATGTTGACATGGTGTAGCTGTATGGGTGACAACCTGTATGGGGTCTAGAAGCCTATATATATATTAATAAAATAATGGGTCTGAGAGGTGGATTATCCCTTGGGGGGGGGGGGGGTTATGCACCCCCTTTCAGGCTTGTGTATGAGGTGTTAGTGTTTTTAATGTCATTATTCCCCCCAAATCACCTACTATATATAAATTGAAAAATAAGGCTATAATATAAATTTTTTATATTTATGATTATCAATTATTCATAATAAATTATTTTTAACTATTCAAATTTAAGAATCCTTATTTGGGGATTATTTGAATCACATCAAAGAGCTGATCTTGGTTTAAATAAAATATTAAGTATATTATATTTAAATTATGCAAAATTTTTATATAATATTAATTGGATTATATTTTTTTTCTATAATTCATAAAATATCGTATATTTAAAAAAAATTCCATATAATGATGAATTTTAAAGAGTTCATATAAAAATTGATTTAAAAATTTTATGTTAAAAATTATGGAATTTACAAAATGATAATCATGATTATGAAATGTTTATAGTTAAATTTTATTTAATAATTGTTCATAAATGGTTATATCATGTTTAAATATTAGAATTGTTCATTTATTTAAATAGTTATTACCTATTTTATTCATTATGATAAACTTTTTATGTTATGAATGATGTATGATTTAGTTTAAATGTTTAAATAATTATATGAAATAGAGCCTCCCATTAAATTCTAGGTATGAAAATGATTTTAGTTTTTCATATACCTTAAGATTAGTTTTTAAATAAAGTTATGAACTTGAATTTAATTATTGAATATATTTTATCCATATTAGGATGTAGATTTATGATTAATTTCATTCTATCTTGATTAATGTCTACCCTAGTAGAGGGACTTGGGGTTGGACTACCTACCAGCCGGTGGATTATGCCTTGTCTTGAAAGGTGACTGTAGTTGGCTATCTATAACTCCAGGATTGATCATGAAGAGATTATCAATTTCATATAAATATATGTCTTTACATGAAATTTTCTCATACCTTATGAATATGATGAATTTGAATATTTATAAATATACTTGACTTCTATTTTTGGGTGAGTAACACAAACCCATGGGTTGTGTATAGAGTGACACATCAACATGGCTCGAACATATTGGATTGGTGGAGGGAATAAAATTCCAATATAAATCACTAAAAACATGTAATTATAAAATGAAACAAATTATATAATATGGTTAGAGTCAATCACCTTCAAATACGGAGTGTTATATTCCTTCGAAATAGACACTTTTCAAGACCATTATCATCCAACTGAGAATAATCTACCAAATTAATTTTCTATTGGATTATCTTTTTCAAGGAAAAAAATTAATGGGTGACAGTATATTATCCTTGGGTAGGTTTTAACAAATTAAGATTCCACAATATTTTCTTTTTTATCCTGTTATTGGTATTTTATTTGGGATACACTTAGTTGGGAAAACGTTAGGAAAGATACTAGTGGAATGGTGACGAGTTTATCCATACACTGGATTGGAAAAGGAGTTTTATTCTCGACTAAACAAGAGTAATATATGGTATAATTATGATTATTCCATACCAAAATAGATAAGTGGTTAGAGGAATAACAAAGATGAAACATTCCTTAGTGAAAAATAATTATTGGTCCATTAACTAATAATATGTTTTTAAAAGGGTCTATCATTTTAACTAAAGACCATTTAATAAAATTTGATATTTATTGGTAAGAAAACATGATACTCATTTGATAAAAGCTTCTATTGTAGATTAATAACATCATCATAATCCAAATAATCATGTTATAAATCCTTAGAAGGATAAGATTAATGTATGTTACTCTTAAGACCGGTAACTTAAGAGAATTTCTTAAGAGCAAGATTGGTGATTTAAGAAAAGATATTAAGAAACATTATATATTCTAGAATAGTTCCTTGTTGAGTTACCAAGTGTTGAAACTGTTTAACAAGTTATTTTAGATTCTAATTGTAGTATAATGACACACTTTAGGCTTTAAAGGCATTATAAGAAAAATGATTTAAGGAATTTTAGTCTCATATACTCAATATGATTGGGTATGCCAAATTATATTCAATATGATTGAATATTCTATGTCTCAGTGAGACTAAAGGGTTACTTATTGATTTATTTATTATATAATTCAATTATATTATTATGAAATATATATGATATCAACAGCTTGATTTACAATTTTTCTTGTATACAAATGAGGTCAAAATATGAGAAATAATTGATTGAGATTGAATTTTTATTTTAATTAATGGAGAAAATAAGTTGTTACACTGATGACATGGTTGCTTCAATATTGGATTTTTTTTTCAATTTTTTTATTTCATTTAGATATTGATTAGATTATATAAACAATTTTTAAGATAGGCAAGTTTTTTTAATAAATATTCGTTATAATTTTCTCAATTTAATAACATACATTAAGGGGGACTATAAATGGTTTTTTTGGTATGGTTATTTTTCATATTATTATTTATTGAAATATCTCAACATGATGATTTAATTAAATATTATATAATAGTTAGGAATGTATATATAAACATAGAATATGATGTATACATTATATTATACTTTATAAACAGTACAAGTAGGTAAAAGTCCAAACTAAAATGGGAAAATTTTGTTTGAAAGTTCAATAATGATTCTTGAGAAATAAAATCGAGGAAATTAAAATCTTGGATTATTATGAATGAGTAATAATAATTATATATGATAGGATTATTGAAAATACAAAAAAAAATTTAGGATACTCCATGGAATTTCCATGCCAAGTATGGATAATATTGAAATTAATTATTTAATTTTGAAAGAAATATGATACAAAATGTATATTTTACAAGTGTTGTAAATATACAAGGGATCAAAATAAATGGAATAATTTTTAGAGATTATTGTTTATATTCAAAAGATTAATTAAAAATTTGAAACAAAAAATATTTTATTATAAAAGAATTTATCAAACTTATTTGAATATACTTAAAAGATGTGTATCTTCATCTCATTTTTCTTATTTTATAAGATAAGTGGTTTGATAAAAAATATTTTTTACGAAAAATATAAAATGATTAATTTCATACCCATAGTTTATGATTCATCGAGTCTTAAAAAATATATTGAGTAGAGTATAAGGATAAATGTTTTTTATATAGGGTAAATTCTTATCTAACTATTTGTTAAATTATGATAGAATGTGATTCCTACCCATTAGTTGTGTATTTAAAAATTATTATTTTTAAGTAAAATTCTCTAAATACCATGAATAAAAATATGACCCAAAAAAAATATTTTATTTATTAAATATTCCTACTAGGATGAAATAAGTGTTATTTCCTAAACATAAAAGAGCCTGTATTGTTACTTAGCCTAATGTTTCTCGAATAATATGGGGATTAAGAGGTTAGTGAGAGAATATTTGGTCTTAGATAAATTTAATGTTAACAAATAAAGGACTATAAAAGTCTAATGTTAAAGAAATTTTTAACTAATATCCTAAAGAGTTTAAAAATGTCAAGAGTTTCATTTAGTTTCCATAGAAAGTGGACATCACTAAGATATATTTTGATAAACAAAAATTTAAAAAGTTTCATTTAGTTATCATGAAATGTGAATATCATTATTTTCTAAAGTATTATTCCAATACAATAATAATGTGAATGACACAACATATAATGAAAGAGTTTAGGGTATGGAGATAAAGAAAAGTTTAAAGAGTTACATTAGATACAATAAAAAATGAATATCAATTTAGTCATCACATGGCATGGTGATAACCACCATGGACATGGTGGCCTCAGACACTCCAACCCAAGAAACCTGAAACAACCATCCACTATAGAGTGGTGTCAAAACCATTCCCATTTTTGGAATCACCATGCCTTACACCATTTCATGATGAGGCTACTCTGGATTTGGTCCTCTAGTGGTCTCAAAGTGCTACATGCCTAATACCATGCCCAACCATGGAAATTTCAATCATCCCATTTCACATAGGTGGGTTCTGGGCTTAATATGACCCACAATATAGTGTTTTCCTTGATTAGGGGTACCCTAAAACACATAAAAACCCTATATAAGACACTAGTAACCTCCAAATAAACCTGTATCCAAGTTAAACATTCATAAGGATTAAAAACACAATTTAAGGTATAGGAAAACTCAAAATTAAATCACCTTGTAATATTAAAGGCTCTTACAAATATCCCCTTCTAATAATTTCTCATCCTTGAGAAGTTCCTCTTGTGGTCCATATCAGAAAACGTGGGCCATTGAGCATGAAAATCAAATTCCTACTCCCAAAAATCTTATTATATTAATATACACAGCCAAAAGACTTGTACCTATGGTATCATCTTCTCCCTCAACACCATGTCATTCTGGTAAAGGATCCACACCGAGCGCTCTTCAAATGATGCATTATATTTCAATCCTACATCCTCATTGTTGATCAGATGCATAAGATCAGAAAACTAAATCCAAAGATGAGAAACTTGGAACAAATTATGCATGCATTGACATCATGAAAGAATTTATAGTTGGAAATAAATTTCTCTGATATGGTTGGTGATCTCAAAGTGTCCTAAAAACTATGGTACTAGTTTCCCTTTCTTCCATTGATGATGATGTCGCAAGTAAGGTGATACCCATAAGAATAATTTCTCTCCCACATTGAACTCCCTAGGGAATCTCCTCTGGTCTACATATGATATTTTTATACTTTGAGTAATAAAAAACCACTTCTTGACCAACTGAACTCTCTCAGATGTCTCTTGTACCATACTCGGCTCAATGATTACTACCTCACCCACCTCATTCCAACATAGTGGTGAGACATGGTCGATCATAAATAAACTCAAAAGTTTCCATATGAATAAAAATATGTAAAATGTTATTGTAAGTGAAATCCTAAAAGTCTAAATGTTCATCCCATAATCCAATGAAGTCTAGTATGTATTCTTGAAGCATGTCCTCTAACATTTGGATTTTCCTCTATGATTGTCAATTGGTCTATGGATGCTACACCAATTCATCTTAAACCATGTCCTTAAAGCCTTGAATAATCCTAACAAAAAATGTGACATAAAACAAGTATCCCTAGACAATATGATACTAGAAGAAACTCTATATGGTCATATAATCTCCTATATATAAATATCTCCTAACTCATCCTTAGAGTGAGTCTCTTGGATAGGTAAAAAATGTTCCACTAATGTCAGTCGATCAATTATCACCTATACAATATCTTGAATTAGTAGGGTCCCAGGATACCTCACCATGAATTAAATTATTACCTCATCCCACTTTTAAATAGGTATGGGATGTGTTTTAAGTAATCCTCTTAGTCATCGATGCTCTACCTTGATCCTCTGACATGTCAGGTAATGAGAGATGAAGTATGCGGTGTCCATCTTCATTTTAGACCACTTGAAGTGTTGCCTAATATCCATATACATATTTATAAAATATGGTTTCAATTCATATTTAGAGGCATGGGATTCCCTCATCACATCTTCACTATTGAAAGAAGGAACCACTACTCTCACTTGAATAATGATCATGTCAACACTATCCATTTACAAAGCTAGAATTGTGTCACTTCCTGCCAACCATTCCCACATCACTAAGAATTAAAAATTAGACTCCTAGACGGTCTTTACCTAATCCAACAATGATTATTTGATAATCATGGGGTGAAAAAACAATCACATATTTTTCCTCATATTGATCCACTAACCAATCTGCCAATATGTTCATCAATTGTCTGCCCTCTTCTGACGGTCTCTCTCCAAGCTCCTATGTTTTCTTATTGAGAGCATCTGCAATAATATTTCCTTTTTGATGGATTATAATAAATATTAAAATAAAATTTCTATATATACTCCACCAAATGAATCTATTATAGATTCAAGTTATGATGAGTAAAAATATACCACATGATCATGTGTTCCGTGCATATGATAAATCTCTCAGCAAAGAGATAATGGTGCTTACACTTTAGAGAATTGACCACATATTCCAACTCGAATTCACGAGTATGATTTTTTTTCTTAGAGGGTCATAGTTAGAAAGATCCATAAGATAATTTCAAATCTATATGCATCAAAATATCTCCTAATAAAATACTTGATACATCATAGTAAACCTAATATCTAATCCCAAGAAATTGAAATATCATGAAAAAAGTTTTCCCCAATCTTCTCTTCAGCTCTAGGAAGTCGTCGTCACACCGATTTGTCCATTTAAACATAAAAACCTATTTGTTAATACCATTAATAATATTTTATATTCAGGAGAAGTGGTATCAAAGGCCATATATCATAATCATATAATGAAAATAATAAAATTGAAAAAAGGTAATGACAAAACTAAATAATAAAAATGCTATAGCAGATGACATGGAAAGTATCTCAAGTCATGCAAGTAATAAACCAAGGACCATGAAAGTGGAAGGTCAAATATAGGGAAAAAATCAATATGAAAATAAATAAATAATATGTGACATTATTATAGAATCCAACTTCGAACCACCTTGAAGAACAAGCTCCACCTCCTCATCTCCTTATCATTGGGACCTTTCTATTTCTTGGATCCCTAATCATGATGAATTTTTTATAATCGAGATTACCATGAATGGAGTGGGTATAAATATAGTTGGATACCACAAATGAATCTTTAACATAAGTGAACATGCATAAGAGGTGTATTTTATTTAAATAAGTAAGTACACAAACAAGAAATAGTCAGTCATATGCCAAGCAGTCGTGAGCTAACCAATCTAACATGAACCCCAACCATACCTGTTTTAGCTCTACGAAAAAAGAAAAGTTACAATAGATTTCATGATCAAGGTAATCCATGAGGCATCACATATATCCCTGAGTATCTATAATACAAAAAAGTTTTGGGTTAGTCAATAGGGTTTTCATGCCCCATATCTACATGAGTTTGGCCACAAGGCCATCATACCCCATCTCTGCCATGGGTCTGGCCACAAGGATGTGGAATCCTACCGATACCCTGGATTAGGCTTAAATGCCTTTTTATCCTTTCTATGTGTCTTAGTATATTGACATCATCATCATATGACACACATTCTACCCCTCTACTGGATAACCGATCCATGATGGTCCACTAGTCCTTTACTATTAAAAGAAAAACCACTATAGGAAATACATTAAAAAGTAACAGGGCATAACACAAATAGGAATAAAGTAGACAAATCAATCACGAGCCTCATTATCCACACACACACATGATCATTATTGAGCATGTGTTTCATGGCTACATACACACACATGTGCTCAATATCAAACATGGGTCTCACAGATACACATGCACACACACACACATGATTAAAAATAAGGAAACAAATTTATATAAGGGATCTAAATGTTAAGGAACTTCCCACCTCAAGAACGTCGATAAAAAACAAATACTTTTCAAGGGATTTATTACCTGTATCACATCCGTGAACTAAATGGAATAATACTGCGTGTTATGAATTCCATATAGACGATTCTAAACCAACATAGTAAGGGTTCTAGAATTATATTCAAGAAGAGAATCATTCCAAAAGGGTAGAACTACATAAAAATACTATAAAAACCATAATCAATGGTTAATCTAGGTCTGATCTAAGGAAGAAAACCCATCTCTCTCAGAAATGGTGACTAGACATGAAGACGGATTCCGATGATCCTAGATCAATAATAAAACTCTTAAGAAGTAAGATAGTTCCAAACTTCATTACTAAAAGAAGGAAGAATGTACAAAACCCTTCCTATGAATTATCTAGATCAGAGGAACTAGTAAGAGGAGGAGGGTGAATAAATTAAAAAAAGTGAAATATCAGTTAATAAGGAATTAATCACCCCCTCTTGATGATCACAGGAGTTTCCATCAAGAGTTGTAACTACCCCTAAAATATTAGCTATCAAACCATCCATTTAGAAATATGAAACAATTGTTACCATAACATGATTATTTCCACATTGTCATAGTGGTGCTGAACATTCCAACCCTGACAACCTGACATAACCACCCACCATGGTGTGTTTTTAAAACCTTGCCCGTTTTGGACTCACCACGATTTCACCATAGTGTGACAAGGTCTCTTTGTCCATGGTCTATAGGTGGACTTAGAGTGATACTTTCCCAAGATCATTCCTAGTCATGGAAATTTTGATCATCCCATTTTACACAGGCGGACTTTAGGCTTAAAATGACCTACACCACAGCGTGGTGCTGTCCATGGTCAACCATAAAACACCCAAAAACCCCATATAAGCCACAAGAAACCTCCAACTCAACCCAAATACAAGTTTAACTATCACAAGAATCGAAAATACCATTTAAAGTATGTAGAAACTTATATCAATTACATGGTAAAATTTGAGGGTGTTACATGATAACCCATTCTCTGTTTTTTAACTAATCATTTATCAACCATTTAAAAATAGTCTAGAAAACATTATCGCTAAAATACTCATAGAAGTAAGAAAAGAAAAAGAAGAAAAAATTAATGTAAAATTTCTTTAATGACATAATAATTTTCAAAAAACCAACTGAAACTTCCAACTTGAAACCACACATAATTTAAAAATGATTTTATATATTTCAATTCCAATAAAAAACCTCTCTAAATAAGACTGATGGGATCTAAACCCAATTGTTAACATTTTAACATAAATATATTTTCAAAATATCAGCCTATATTATGTTATTACTTCAAATAAAAACCAAATCTGCACTAAATTAAAACAAAATAATTCATTTTCATTAAATAAATATATATTTTGAAACCAATGATGGGGTCTGAACTCGACCAATGTGACATAACAAAGAAGACATAGAATACAAGGTGGAAAAAGCTAAGAATCACTATCAAAACAACATGGAAAGAAGAATATCAAATAGTAGAAAATGGTGGTGGAAGACTAGAAGATTAGCAGAGGAGCTGTGTACTCCAATCTTCAGGAAGAAGAGAAAAAACATAATGTATATGTAACACCCTGACCCAAACCACAAGGTCCCTGATGGAGAGCCAGGAGAGCATATGAATTCCCCCCATATGCAAGCAGTTATCGACTAGTAGCGAGAGTCTATAATCTGTCAGTGGGGAGACTATACCCTCAGTATCATATCTTTGCACCATGAATATAAAAAAATATAATAATCACAGAAACATGTAGAAAACTAAATGAACCTAATGTAACAACGTATAAAATGCATTTCATAGAAATATATAAATGATATCCCAAAGTGGAAAGTTAAATTAGAGTAATGTGAAGGAAGGTAATAAATAAAACTATAGTTATCCGCTAGAGTCTATCCTAGTCTTCCAACAGCTTCGTGCTCTAAAATTATGCCATATTTCCTAAGCCCCTTTCTATTTCCTAGATCCCTATACATGAAGTCTTCATGATCATTGAAATTCCCATAAAAAGTGTGAGTAATAAATCCTAGCAGGACACCACAAATGTGTCCTTAACATATGTTCACATGTATAATAGGTGTATGTAATGATAATAAAAAATATACAAGAAAGAATAAAAAAATCCCATAAAATGAAACCATGTGCCAACCAAGCCACCACAATCCACCACTACACCCACTTTACCGCTATACAGGAAATGTAACACCCCAAGCTTCCACGGTACATTTCCCTTCGAATAATGCGATAGCGTGTGTCGTACGCAACCTCGAGTTCTAACACACACCACAACTAATTAAACTAGCCATTGTGAATAGTAATACCTAAATTTTGAAATTATATATATTTTATATTTTAAAATGGACTTCATTTTTGGATTCGGAATATCGAATTTAGCCTAAGGTGAAATTTTGGTACTTTTCGGATAACTTTCATATTTTGATGAATAGTGAAAATTACTAAATTTTAATTAAAAACAACTTTTTTAATAAAAATAATTAATAGTGATAAATTATGAATTTTAGTAGTTTTAAAGTATATTTAGAATATATTTTTACCATTTAATATAATGTTGGTCATTGGACATAATTTTACAATTAAACCGAACATAAACAAGTGTCAATCTTTTGATAGTTATTATCTCTTAAAAACACCCTTTTTGTTTTGACAGCGGGAATTAATTTTAAATTAATTTCTGCCACTTTTGTGTTTTTAATTTAGGAAAATGGATTCCATATTTGGAATCAGGATGTTCAAATTGTGTAAATAGGTAACTTTTATTTTTACACATTTTGAATAATTACTGCGGTAAATATTTTATTTACCATGGTTAAAGGGTAAATCCGGTAAATAAGGGTTAAAAAATAATATTATAATAATAAAAATTACCCTAAAACGTGTCCTAACCTTATTGGTGGACCCATACCCGACCATGGGCATCCTTGGGTCGATTTGGGGACCCCTTGGAGCCACTTGTATGTGGTAGGGACACATTATATTTATAAAGTTAAAATAAAAATAAAAATGGCATAAGCTTACATCTTTTAGAAGAACAATTTTTACATAGGGTTATACATGTTCGAATTTCGATTATAAATATTAATTAGAAAGATAAAAAGATTTACTACATAATGATATTTTATTTATAATTTTTAGACATCAAATAATTTAAATTATTAATGATACAATAATGATGCAATGTTTACCTCATTAATAAATCTTTTAAACAAATAAGATTATAATGATTAAAATATTATCTAAAACCAGTACAATTATTATTGTTTGATGTTATTTAGAAAATGAGTCATCTTATATTCGACCTCAATGATTTTTGGACCATTATAAAACGAATATAATTATATTATAAAGTAATACTTTCACTCTTTCCTAAAGAGCCCCTCCTCTCCCTTATAAAAGGAGACCACTTTTACTCATTTCTTCACACCTTCAAAGCCTTTTGGTTCGGCCAAACTCTGCCCAAATACTCTCCCAACTTCCCTAACTACAACCTAGAGGCCTTAGTTTGATCAGAAAGCCAACCTAAGGAGCCCTTTTGATCAAATCAAAAGGAAGAACCCGAAGAAGAGGTAATGTTTTCACCACCCCTTTTCCAAGTTCATTTCTTCTTCCACTTCTTCTTCCTTTGTTGTTACCATTATAAAATAATAAATCCAGTATCATTTATATACTGTGATGTTATTATAAATATGGTACAACCATATTCAGTATTCTATCCACCCTTTTAATAACATGTCACCATACGTGCGTACGTACGGATTACCGTCTCCACGTCGTGGTGTAATTGTTATTCAATATAATATTATTTGGATGGGTATAATAATGATGTGTAACTCATGTAAATAATAAATATAACATGTTAATGATTCTGTATATATGATATACCATCCATTTATATATTATTTTAATATCAAAAGAATGATATTGTCGCTCGTGCGTAGGTACGGACTACCGTCTCCACGAATGCGATGAGATTCATTCTCCATCGTATCCATTCAAGTATAATTATCATTTGATGATTTAAAAATGATGTTTAAAGACTTGATATCATTCTGGATATGAATAATATACAACCTATCCTTTACAAACATGTCTTACATAACAAAACATACAAAAGAAAACAAGTAAGTTCACACCTGAAACAACGATAATACTAAGATATTATTATCAAATCAATATTAAAAGATCATATATGATATCATAATAATGTATATGATTATTTTATAATTTAATAACAATTATTTCACCATTATACAGGAGTTTAACTTACCCCAACCAAGGAAAAGTACAAGGTAAGGGGTTTTCATCTCACTCCTTATTCCCGTGAGATTCATGCCATATTACCACCATTACCTTTTGTGTGGTGTATGTACTGCCCATAATTATATTCTTTGTGTAATAAACTCTAATTTATGTGTATTTACATATTCATTTTATGATACCTCTTTCATGGGTTGTATGTTTCATAAGTTACCAAATTGGTAAGGGTTTATTTCTCAATCTCTTCATTATCTGAGGTTGTTTGTACATAATTATCTACTGGGACCTCGTTATCATCCACATCCATGTTTCTTCAAAATGTATTTCAAAACATTTTTAATATTTAAAAGAATATGGGTTAAAGTCATTTATACCCCTTTTTGACTTTTTATAAGAGGTTTATAAGGGAATCTTTCCGTCGTTTTCCAAACAAGGTGCTTTTTAACCTTTTCGGCAGAATTAAGATAAGAATGTTTTTTTAACTTATACGGCGGGTGCGGTTATTTTCCACCGTTATAAAATCGTCAATGCTTCCCTTACAAGCTTATAAGAATATTTTCAAAGAAAATATTTTATTTTATAAATATATGTCTCTTGAATGATTTCAAAATAGAAATAGATATTTATTTAAAAAGAGTTTTGATTTCATCTATGTCAACATCCTTTAATGGATTTTACGCTTATTTGAGGATGATATATTATGATACAAAACTTTTATATTGTATTGAAGGTTTTGTGATATGTTTGAATGTGGATGTGATATTTTTTTATATACCATTCATGGTTTATGGTGAACGTATTGACATTTTGTATTCTAGTTTTAATACGAATGTTATGTTATGTTTAAACCTTTTCATATGGGAATGCATTGGACTTAATATGTGACGGGTGGAGCCCACTATAGCTCCTCGATGCATCGGTAGGTCTCATGAGACAAACTAGTGTCTTGGCACAAGGCCTTGACAAAATCTTATTTGTAGTCTTGGCACGAGGCCTTGACTATGTGGTTATGATAGTCTGGCATTATGCATTCCAACATTATGAAAGTGGTTAGTGATTTTGCATGTGATTATTTGATTAGTAGAATATCCATGTGAATAAGTAAATGGAATTATTTCATTTTATTTATGCCATACTATGTTGAAAGTTCAAGTTTGAAAGGCTTTTGTTTTAGTTATACATTGCCTTAAATGTTTATTCTTATTTATGAAAGTTTCCGCTATATTGTTATCCTTACTGGGCATTTGAGCTCACCCCTTTTCTATGTTTTATTTTTCCCAGGAAGTGAAGAAGTAAGTTATGAATGACCTGCAGGGATATTATGTGGGGATATGAGTGTGGATTATGGAGACAATATGTTGTTGTAGTAGTTTTTCGTTTTATGATGTAATGTAAAACTTATGAATATATCTAGTGTTTCCAAGGCTACTAAACCAATCGGTCTTTCGAGATTTGATCTTTCTTGTGATCATGCCAATGTTATGTAATTAATGCACCGACTCTGGGTAACTGGGGTCGGGGCGTTACAGTTGGTATCAGAGGAAGTTTAGTACAAACCTTGGAAGCTAGATTTACAAAAACTCTGATTAGAGCACGTAGACCTAAGATGAACTTTGAAGATTAGTATAGAAGAACTTCCTAGAATTTTGGTATTGTAGAGATTTTGTGAGTTTTCCGAGAAATACATCCCTGTCTGGATACGAGCAAGTAGAGGCGGCTCTGGCACATATGTACCTAGGGGTAAAACCTGAAAACACCGCTTTGAGCTAGACTCGAACGGGAACTCGTGCACGACAACGGGCCTTGCTGCACTCTTGGTTACGACACTCCCGGGGGATATGCTTAGGATAACTCTTATTTTCTTTACAAATCATTATGAAGGGTTTATGAGTATATACATCCTCAAAGGAGACATTTTTATGATTATGGATTATATCCATAAATAGTTCAATTTATGTTGAGTGTTTTATAAGTATGGGATTATGTATTTTGATTCATAAACTGATCTAGTTTATGACATTGTTTAGAAATGGAGCCTAGTGGAAGAAATGGAAACCGTATCAATGCATGCACTCCATGTAGGGATTGCCCTCCTGCTCAAGATAATTATAGTGGGGCTGGTGATGCAACTGGTGCCGATCAGCTAATCACCATACTAGGACAACTTACTCAGGTTATGAATAATAACCTTACCCGTATGGAGCACCCTGATCCGCAGCGTGGAGGATCAATGTTAGATCGATTCATGAGGCAACAACCACCAACGTTCAATGGGAGTACAAATCCCTTAGTAGCTGAGCAATGGATAAATTCCCTAGAGAAAATATTTCAGGCTTTGGGGAGCAGTGAAAGGGAAAAAGTTATCATGACAGTTTACCGCCTCACTGGAGATGCTGATCAATGGTGGTTATTGATTCAAAACATGAAGGAAGATGATGAAGTATAAAATATGGAATGGAGGGAGTTCAAAGATCTGTTTTTAGAAAAATACTTCCCTCGCGACCATCGAGCAGATATGGAAAGTCAATTTCTAAGTCTGAGACAGAAGGAGGATGAGAATGTCGCAAAGTATGAGGCTAACTTTACAAGGTTAGAAAGGTACACTGGTGATTATATACGTAACCAAAGAAGTAAGATTGATCGTTTCTTTGATGGGTTAAAACCATTTCTCCGTCGAGAATTAGTCTCACAATCCTTTTCATCGTACGAAGACATTGTCTCATGTGCTATCAAGACCGAAAAGGAATTCTCTAAGTCTTATGACTTTAAAGGAAAGCAAGAGAAGAAGAGACCTGCTGATCAATCTAGGAATGGAAATAAGGGGAAGAAGGGAAAGGTTGAATATCCATCCTGTGGTAAATGCGGGAAGAAACACCCTGGTACTTGTTTGAAGGGAATGGGAGTCTGTTACAAGTGTGGTGAAAAAGGCCACCAAGCTCGTGATTGCAATGGGAATAAGGAAGCTACCAACGTTCAGTGCTACAATTGCAGGGAGATGGGGCATTATGCAAATGAATGTCCTAAGCTTCAGGAGAACTTACCTCAGAAAAGGCCAAGGGATCAAGGCCAGGCTTATGCTATCACTACTGCTGAGGTAGAAGCTCCGAAAGACGTGGTGGCAGGTAATTTAATGGTTTCCTCAAGTTTAGCAAATGAATTATTTGATTCTGGATCATCACATTGTTTCATATCTTCCCAGTTTTCTAAGAAAATTAGATATTTCCAATTTGATTTAATAAGGGAGTTGTCAGTTAAAACTCCTAAGGGAAGTATGATTTGCAACAAAGTTTTGTGAATCAGTCCCCATTAGAGCACATAAATTTTCTTTATCTGCTGATCTCATCGTCATACCTATGATTGAGTTTGATATAATCCCTGGTATGGACTGGCTTTCAGACTATGATGCGAAGATTTATTGTAAGAATAAAGAGGTTACGATTCTTGATGATAATGATAAGGAACACCTTATTTTTAGAGAAGAATCGTCACCACCTAATTCTTATTTAGATCCACCCCCAGTAGCTCAACATAATTCAATTATTGGGGATAAAGAGAATGAAATAACTGTCGGTGAGGAAAGGAATGTTCAAATAGAGGATGTACCTGTTGTGAAAGAATTTGTAGATGTATTTCAGGAAGATTTACCTGGACATCCTCCAGAACGAGAAGTTGAGTTTTCCATTGATTTGATTCCTGGATCAAGGCCTATATCAAAGACCCCTTATAGAATGGCCACTGTAGAATTAGTCGAACTAAAGAAACAACTAGAGGAATTGAGTAATAAGGGATTTATTCGCCCTAGTGTTTCTCCATGGGGAGCCCCTGTTCTTTTTGTTAAAAAGAAAGATGGATCTATGAGGTTATGTATCGACTACAGGGAGATCAATGCTATAACGATAAAGAACAAGTATCCCCTACCTCGTATTGATGATTTATTTGACCAACTGCATGGAGCTCAATACTTTTCAAAGATTGACCTTCGATCTGGATACCATCAGTTGTGTGTGAAGAAGGAAGACATTCCGAAGACAGCATTTCGAACCAGGTACGGGCATTACGAGTTTACTGTAATGCCGTTTGGATTGACTAATGCACCCTCTGTATTCATGGATCTGATGAATAGAGTTTTCAAGGAGTATCTCGATGAATTTGTGGTGATATTTATTGATGATAGCTTGGTATACTCCAAAACCTACGAAGATCATGAAAATCACTTGCGCATTATCTTGAAGACTCTGAGGAGGGATGAATTATATGAGAAGTTTAGCAAGTGTGAATTCTGGCTTCAGGATATTTCTTTCCTTGGCCATATTGTCTCTAAAGATGGAATCTCTGTTGATCCTTCTAAGACCAAGGCAATCCAAGAATGGCCAACACCTACGAGTATAACTGAGGTACGTAGTTTTATTGGTTTGGCAGGTTATTATCAACGTTTCGTCCAGAATTTTGCCTGATTGGCTAACCCATTAACGAAGCTCACACGTAAAGGGGTTAAATTTGTTTGGACAAAAGGGTGTGAAGAATGTTTCGAAGAACTGAAGAGAAGATTATTCAATGCTCCTATATTGACTCTACCATCAGGGAATGATGGGTTCGTTATTTATAGTGATGCATCAAAGAAAGGACTTGGTTGTGTCCTTATGCAGAATGATAGAGTTATTGCCTATGCATCACGATAGTTGAAAATTCATGAACAAAACTATCCTACTCATGATCTTGAGTTAGCAGCTGTGATCTTTGCTTTGAAGATATGGAGGCACTACCTCTATGGTGAAAAATGTGAGATTTATACTGATCACAAGAGTTTGAAGTATATTTTCTCACAAAAAGAACTCAACATGAGGCAAAGGAGATGGCTTGAATTACTCAAGGATTATGATTGCACGATACACTACCACCCCAGGAAAGAAAACAAGGTGGCAGATGCTTTGAGTAGAAAATACCATGGAGTTTTGAACAATATGAGAATAGAAAGGGATCCAATTTTCATGGATCTAGTGAAGATGGACAAGGGAATAACCAGGGAAGGCGAAACCTCATTTCTTTTTCAAATGGTTGCCAAACCATCTTTAATAGAAAGGATTAAGAATACTCAAACCGATGATGAAGAATTTCAAAAGAAGATTAAAGCTGTGAATGATGGGAGACTGAGAGACTTTGTGTATGAAGATGGAATTTTGAAATTTGGGAAGAGACTTTGTGTTCCCGATATACTTGATCTAAAAAGGGAATTGCTGGATGATGCTCATAGTTCCAATTTCTCTATACACCCTGGGAGCACCAAAATGTATAGAGATTTGAAGGAACATTTTTGGTGGGACAACATGAAAAGGGAGATTGCTGATTTTGTGTCAATATGTATGGTTTGTCAACAAGTGAAAGATGGAAGGCAACAACCTGGAGGAGTCATGAAACCTCTTCCCATACCAGATTGTAAATGGGACAATATTACGATGGACTTTGTCATGGGGCTACCAAAGACTCCTAGAAGGAATGATGCAATATGGGTTATTGTTGATCGTCTTACCATGTCAGCACATTTTCTTGCTATAAGATAAGATCTACCCCTGGAACGTCTAGCAATACTATACATTAATGAAGTTGTGAGACTTCATGGAGTACCCTTATCAATTGTTTCTGATCGTGATCCCCATTTTACTTCAAGATTTTGGAAAAGTCTTCAGAAATCCCTGGATACTGAACTTCATTTGAGCACTGCTTACCACCCTCAGACAGATGGACAATCAGAATGGACTATTCAGACCTTAGAAGACATGTTGAGATCTTGCTCACTTGACTTTCAGGGTATGTGGGATCAATATTTACCACTGGTAGAATTTTCCTATAACAATAGCTTCCATTTGAGTATTCAGATGGCACCATATGAAGCATTATACGAAAAGAGATGTCATACACCAAACTGTTGGGATGACGTTGGTGAAAGAAAGCTTGTAGGCCTAGAACTGGTGGAGGAAACGGTGGAAAAGGTGAAAGTAATCCAAAATCACATCAAAGCAGCTCAAAGTAGGCAGAAGAGCTATGCCGATAATCGAAGGAAGGATTTGGAATTTCAATTCGGTGATCATGTTTTCCTGAAGGTATATCCATGGAAGGGAGTCATAAGTTTTGGTAAGAAAGGTAAATTGAGTCCCAGGTACATCGGACCTTTCGAAATTTTAGAACGAATTGGGGTTGTAGCTTACCGATTGGCAATGCCGCCAAGTCTCTCCAAAGTTCACGATGTGTTCCACGTATCTCTGTTGAGGAAATACATGCCTGATCCAATGCATGTACTCACCTATGACGAATTAGAACTAGAACCTGATCTGTCTTATTGCGAAGAGCCTGTCAGGATTCTTGATACGAGAGAACAAGTACTGAGAAACCGGACGACGCGTCTGGTAAAAGTTTTGTGGAGAAACCATAAGATGGAAGAGGCAACGTGGGAACCCGAGAAACTTATGATGAAGAACCACCCGAGTCTTTTTATGCAGTAATACTCTAGAAATTGCGAGGACGCAATTATTTGAAGGAGGGGAGAATGTAACACCCCAAGCTTCCACGGTACGTTTCCCTTCGAATAATGCGATAGCGTGTGTTGTACGCAACCTCGAGTTCTAACACACACCACAACTAATTAAACTAGCCGTTGTGAATAGTAATAACTAAATTTTGAAATTATATATATTTTATATTTTAAAATGGACTTCATTTTTGGATTCGGAATATCAAATTTAGCCTAAGGTGAAATTTTGGTACTTTTCGGATAACTTTCATATTTTGATGAATAGTGAAAATTACTAAATTTTAATTAAAAACAACTTTTTTAATCAAAATAATTAATAGTGATAAATTATGAATTTTAGTAGTTTTAAAGTATATTTAGAATATATTTTTACCATTTAATATAATGTTGGTCATTGGACATAATTTTACAATTAAACCGAACATAAACAAGTGTCAATCTTTTGATAGTTATTATCTCTTAAAAACACCCTTTTTGTTTTGACAGCGGGAATTAATTTTAAATTAATTTCTGCCACTTCTGTGTTTTGAATTTAGGAAAATGGATTCCATATTTGGAATCAGGATGTTCAAATTTTGTAAATAGGTAACTTTTATTTTTACACATTTTGAATAATTACTGCGGTAAATATTTTATTTACCATGGTTAAAGGGTAAATCCGGTAAATAAGGGTTAAAAAATAATATTATAATAATAAAAATTACCCTAAAACGTGTCCTAACCTTATTGGTGGACACATACCCGACCATGGGCATCCTTGGGTAGATTTGGGGACCCCTTGGAGCCACTTGTATGTGGTAGGGACACATTATATTAATAAAGTTAAAATAAAAATAAAAATGGCATAAGCTTACATTTTTTAGAAGAACAATTTTTACATAGGGTTATAAATGTTGGATTTTCTATTATAAATATTAATTAGAAAGCTAAAACGATTTCCTACATAATGATATTTTATTTATAATTTTTAGACATCAAATAATTTAAATTATTAATGACACAATAATGATGCAATGTTTACCTCATTAATAAATCATTTGAACAAATAAGATTATAATGATTAAAATATTATCTAAAACCTGTCCAATTCTTATTGGTTGATGTTATTTAGAACATGAGTCATCTTATATTCGACCTCAATGATTTTTGGACCATTATAAACCGAATATAATTATATTATAAAGTAATACTTTCACTCTTTCCTAAAGAGCCCCTCCTCTCCCTTATAAAAGGAGACCACTTCTACTCATTTCTTCACACCTTCAAAGACTTTTGGTTCGGCGAAACTCTACCCAAATACTCTCCCAACTTCCCTCACTACAACCTAGAGGCCTTAGTTTGATCAGAAAGCCAACCTAAGGAGCCCTTTTGATCAAATCAAAAGGAAGAACCCGGAGAAGAGGTAATGTTTTCACCACCCCTTTTCCAAGTTCATTTCTTCTTCCACTTCTTCTTCCTTTGTTGTTAACATTCTAAAATAATAACTCCAGTATCATTTATATACTGTGATGTTATGATAAATATGGTACAATCATATTCAGTATTCTATCCACCCTTTTAATAACATGTCACCATACGTGCGTACGTACGGCTTACCGTCTCCACGTCATGGTGTAATTGTTATTCAATATAATATTATTTGGATGGGTATAATAATGATGTGTAACTCATGTAAATAATAAATACAACATGTTAATGATTCTGTATATATGATATACCATCCATTTATATATTATTTTAATATCAAAAGAATGATATTGTCGCTCGTGCGTACGTACGGACTACCGTCTCCACGAATGCGATGAGATTCATTCTCCATCGTATCCATTGAAGTATAATTATCATTTGATGATTTAAAAATGATGTTTAAAGACTTGATATCATTCTGGATATGAATAATATACAACCTATCCTTTACAAAAATGTCTTACATAACAAAACATACAAAAGAAAACAAGTAAGTTCACACCCGAAACAACGATAATACTAAGATATTATTATCAAATCAATATTAAAAGATCATATATGATATCATAATAATGTATATGATTATTTTATAATTTAATAACAATTATTTCACCATTATAAAGGAGGTTAACCTACCCCAAACAAGGAAAAGTACAAGTTAAGGGGTTTTCATCTCACTCCTTATTCCCGTGAGATTCATGCCATATTACCACCATTACCTTTTGTGTGGTGTATGTACTGCCCATAATTATATTCTTTGTGTAATACACTCTAATTTATGTGTATTTACATATTAATTGTATGATACCTCTTTCATGGGTTGTATGTTTCATAAGTTACCAAATTGGTAAGGGTTTATTTCGCAATCTCTTCATTATCCGAGGTTGTTTATACATAATTATCTACTGGGACCTCATTATCATCCACATCCATGTTTCTTCAAAATGTATTTCAAAACATTTTTAATATTTAAAAGAATATGGGTTAAAGTCATTTATACCCTTGTTTGACTTTTTATAAGAGGTTTATAAGGGAATCTTTCCGTCATTTTCCAAACAAGGTGCTTTTTAACCTTTTCGACAGAATTAAGATAAGAATGTTTTTTTTAACTTATACGGCGGGTGCGGTTATTTTCCGCCGTTATAAAATCGTCAAAGCTTCCCTTACAAGCTTATAAGAATATTTTCAAAGAAAATGTTTTATTTTATAAATATATGTCTCTTAAATGATTTCAAAATAGAAAGAGATATTTCTTTAAAAAGAGTTTTCATTTCATCTATGTCAACATCCTTTAATGGATTTTACGCTTATTTGAGGATGATATATTATGATAGAAAACTTTTATATTGTATTGAAGGTTTTGTGATATGTTTGACTGTGGATGTGCTATTTTTTTATATACCATTCATGGTTTATGGTGAAAGTATTGACATTTCGTATGCTAGTTTTAATACAAATGTTATGTTATGTTTAAAACTTTTCATATTGGAAAGCATTGGACTTAATATGTGATGGGTGGAGCCCGCTATAGCTCCTCGATGCATCGGTAGGTCTCATGAGAAAACTAGTGTCTTGACACAAGGCCTTGAAAAAATCTTATTTGTAGTCTTGGCACGAGGCCTTGACTATGTGGTTATGATAGTCTGGCATTATGCATTCCAAAATTATGAAAGTGGTTAGTGATTTTGCATGTGATTATTTGATTAGTAGAATATCCATGTGAATAAGTAAATGGCACTATTTAATTTTATTTATGCCATACTATGTTGAAAGTTCAAGTTTGAAAGGCTTTTGTTTTAGTTATACATTGCCTTAAATGTTTATTCTTATTTATGAAAGTTTCCGCTATATTGTTATCCTTACTGGGCATTTGAGCTCACCCCTTTTCTATGTTTTATTTTTCCCAGGAAGTGAAGAAGTAAGTTATGAATGACCTGCAGGGATATTATGTGGGGATATGAGTGTGGATTATGGAGACAATATGTTGTTGTAGTAGTTTTTCGTTTTATGATGTAATGTAAAACTTATGAATATATATAGTGTTTCCAAGGCTACTAAACCAATCGGTCTTTCGAGATTTGATCTTTCTTGTGATCATGCCAATGTTATGTAATTAATGCACCGACTCGGGGTAACTGGGGTCGGGGAGTTACAGGAAATTTGATCAAAGGTTAATGAAAAAGATCAATAACTAGCTATATGGCTAGAAACATGTCACTCATATTTCTCAAGGCATCAAGTGGGCATGATACTTAGTATCCACAAGGTATCAAGTTTGAACACGTTCCTCAATATATTCAAGGCATCGAGCTCCATCCAGGACACAAGGATATCATGCTCCTACCCTACGTAGGGTTCCACCATTATCAATGTCACACATCATGTGCATTTCCCATCTTAGGCATAATAAAACTATGATAGTATCCCATCACAAATACAAAGTGAAACCTCCAACAACATGGCCATACAAATAACAGGAGAGTGAATAATAATACAAGCATAACATGGACTCATGAGAATATAATAACATCATATAATAATATGGGATCATCATAAATCATGGTAACAAGATTCCATTTCAATACTCATGGAAACAAAGATCATATATGGGTATCATGAAAATAAAAACACCCCTAAATAAACACTATTTATCAAGAACAACTAGTCATGACAATAAAAAAGGAATCAATGCAACTAGAGAATACATGTCACGACCTGACCCACGCTGGGGCTCACGCCACAACTACCCGAATACCGCCTCTATATTCCAGGGGGTGACAACAAGCACCGAAGGCACAAAAAACTTAGGGAGGCCTTTGCCTATGTACCCTTACACACACACACACAATCAATAAATGCAAAAGTGAAGTGGGAAATGAGTAAAATATGCTACACTACTGTATATAAACCAAACATGAATAGAACACTAAACAATATGACAGTATTAAAGTAAACAAAAAGTAGAAAAGTGAAAAAATACATGCCCATCTGGAAAAGTGTCCAAACCTTACAAAAAATAGAAAATTAAAATAGCCAAGAGAGACCCGATCTTGGATCCCAAGCTGCGACCACCATAAACAGTCCAAGAACTCGTATCCCTGAGCTCATTTGAACTCAAAATCAAACATTTCCATCATCTACATAAGGAAAATATGTGTGGGAAAATCCCTTTCAGGGGTGAGAAAAAACATACCCAGTAGAAGGCCCCAAAAAGGTGATGGGGGAGAAGTAAGAGATACACTGAAGATGAAAGTAGTAGATAGAACAACGTATAATAAAAGAGTACAGATCAACCCAATAAGGGAGTGGAGTAAAAACCATCCAAATATAAGGAGCTTGGAATAGTGATAAGATGCTCAAACATCAAATATTCACTACCGATAGTAGGAGAGCTAACTCATCGATCTAAGAGAAGCTAGACATGGAAAGAACGTGGCATACCCCACACATCTTCACCCCTCATGGAATGAGAGTATGAAAAACCCAACGAGTGGGTACTAAAACTCAATATATATATATATATATATATATGATCAATAAAAGAAACTCAAACGAGAGTAAGGGGATCTCCATAAAATAGCACAACCTAAGAAGAAGAGTCACCAACTATTCCAAGATTATTCATCAATGATGCCCAGTACCCCACACATCTGCCCTGAACACGTATTTCAAAGGGGCTCAATCACTACACCATGATACTATTCACTTTGGGTAGCATTGACTCACCCTCACAGTTTTAGGTTGCATCATAAGGATGTGTCTCAGTGGGGAAAGCATCCCTCTTTCTCATGAGTCCAATGGTATGTCAAACCACATCTCGCTAATGATCCTCAAAGCGATATGGTGCAAACTCAAAGTAGAGGATCATGGACCTAGTATGTCTGGAGGATTCCACTCTAATAGTATCCATTGATGACCAACACCCTAGTGCGTTAGAGGGATTCCATTCTAGTCATCGGGGATCTACGCCCTAGTGTGTCAGGGGGATCAACACCCGAGAGTTGACAAGGACCCACTGCCCAGACCTGCTGAAGGGAAATATGCTGGAGGATACTACCCGAAAAGTCACTGTAGAAGAATATCACCCTAGTGAATCAGGGTTTTTACACTATAGTCATAGGGTATCCATTACTTAGTACATCTGGGGGATCAAAACCCAATAAGAAGGGTTGATACTGACGTAAGATGCGTATTTTCTTCAAACCCATCAAAATACAATGATTTTTTTTCATGTTTCCACATTTAATGAGATCACGAATAAGGATCCACACATACAAACATTTCACACCATTTCGATCCTTGTAGAAAACACTCAATATCGACTATTCATTCTCTTAGATTGGACATCCGATGAAAAATTCGTATGTAGCTGCATTGCACTCAAATGGCGTCTCTTAGGGCCCACACCCCGATCCTGAATTAAAAATATGGATCACATGATTGCGATCCTCATGGAAAAAAATACGAAATCAACTATTCATTCATTCAAAATGGACACTAGGTGAAAAATATACATTTCACCACAATACAGCAGAATTGAGTTTCATGGGGTCCACAAATTGATTTCTGCTTAAACACAAGAAATTGGTCTTGAAAAGTCTGCCTAAATTTTTTGATCATGATGGCGATGATGGTGCATCAATTGGATGTCGTATGCATGATTTACGTCTAATAAAATATTTTTGAATAATAATAATTATATTTTTATTATTATTATTACTATTATTACTATTATTATTATTATTATATTTTTGTGTTTCCCACAACCGATCCCTAAGCCCGACCATTAATATTAACAAAATGGCCTCAAAAGGCCCATCTTGAAGAGAGGATCACATTGGTGTAGATGGAACAAAAAATAGATTCTTTGTTTAGAAGTTATTCTGGCTTTAGTATATATACCGAAGGCCTGCCTGGACTGCTCGACCCACCTATCCCGTTCCGGCCCGCTTCAGACTGCTCATCTGCCTAGGGTCAGCTTGCCTGAGCCCGTTCTAGCCTGCCTACTCCGACCCACTCGGCCACCTAAGATCAGCCTGCCTCGACCTGCTCACTCCTGGCCTATTAGACTACTCTGGCCTCAACCGCTCAACTGTCCTGCAGAAACACTAGCCGACCACTTGTGAACCGTGGCCCGCTGTCACCAACTTGGTCTATCCACCGAGCGCACCGATTTTCCCATGACTCTATCTCCACCCCTGAATCCACCTTCCGCCTCTGATCCTTGACATCACTATCCTTGTCTCCAACTCCTCACATGCTATCCATGCTCAACAACCACCCTACCATCCGGATCGAGTCCCATAGCCCGCCCCCAGGTGCCACTACCGGCCACCGCCGACCATCTCCATCCTCTGTCACACCGATGGTCCCTTATACAAACCACCAGACCTCCTCTAATGCTATGAAACATTAAAAATAAATATTTTTATAATCCTCAGGTCTATACCTTTATAGATTCATGGTTTACTCGATGTTTCTTCGATGTTTCAGTGAAAAAAAAGTTAACAATGAAGAATGGTGAAGAATAGATGGAGAATGAGACAAAAGGGGATTTAAAATGGACATCAGATGATGACCATGTTCATTTGGCCATCTCCTTGATGTTTAAAGCAGTAAATTTGATGATGAATTCAAGAATTCCTTATGAATTGAAATCTAGGGTGTGAAAAACCAATAGAATTTCACCTTGATTCGTTCGTTGTTGAAGAAAACACCTTCCAACAGTTATGCTATGATTTGATGAATCTTTATTGTTGAATCAAAAAAATAGGAAGGAGAGGAGGATAACATTCCATTGGTGGAGGGAGAATTAAGAGGCAACCATAATCCAAAACCATTAACATCATATTTCTAAATGTAGAGTTTGGTTAAGGGTATCTACTTAACCACTACACCAATGGTTACAGGGTCCGAACATCCCACACCCTCTCATTTTAGGTCGCGCTTCGATAAAATGCTAGATTATGAACACAAAAAAATCTTGGATTTTCAATCTGATTCCCCATTCAAAAGATATTCGATAATATGTCTAAGATAAAATAAATAATTTTAATTATTTTATTAACAATTACCCACCCCGGTGAATTTTTCCACAGAAAACCCACAATGAAAAAATTTATATCCTACCTATGGTAAATGATATACTCCAGACTCAACCATGGAATTAGATTTGTAATCTGTTCTACCATCTTAGAGAGATCTCATTTCCTTTACATATATAGTATAAAGTATACTTAATATTTTTATAAAATTAATTCTTGGAACACCAGGTATTAGAATCATATGTCGTCTCAACGCCTAGCTATGGAAATTTATATATAAATATTTCAATGTCTTATAAGTAGAAAATTGGGTCTCTATAATACAAGGGCCTCAAAAGGTAAGAAACTTATTTCCTCAATATTTTTGATGAAGAACTCTAAAGTTTTCCACGAAATTCAATACTAAACACATGAACACCCATGGAGAATGACTCACACATCAAGGATGTCAAAATAAGGTTTCATTTTATTATGAAAGAAGTTTATAATAGAGAATAAAAAGAATTACATGTCAATAAGGTCATTCTTGAATCACATGCCATATGAGGTCTGTTAAGAAAATAAATTCTGAGGTATGTTGAATGAAGGGATTCCAACTCACTTGATCCATTGTCAATCGATGAAAAAATCATGAATTATTATTTTATTCTAGAATAGATCCTCTGGTCTAGAAAAAGATCATTGATTGCTCATCAATCCGTAAAAAACAAAGAGATTCAAGAAGAAGAAGGTATTATTTTGATAATTCTAGACAAAATCACTCAGAAACATCCACCATTCTTGATAATTATAGCTCCAGTCATAGGTGGTTATCATTGACTTGTTGATTAATCCACCAATATACTAAGAAATTGTAACCAAATTATTATTTCATTATCAATCTGCCATCATGAATAGGTTTTGGGAAGATGATTTTTAAATAGTTACCCAAAGAAAATCCATTGTCATAGGTAGATATAGATTCAATAAAGAACCTTTTTCAACATGTGATATCCTTCATCGATCTAAAATGAAATTGATAATTCACCATTGGTTCAAGATATAAAACAAAAAACCATCATATGTATTTTATCATATTATAGGAAGGATGAAGGATTTGGAGTAAACCTAGATAAAACTTTTAATTTTCAAGTCACCAGATTGGTTAAAGCTTGAATAATTATGAGAGAATGTATGGGAGATATATTAGATCCATGGGGATATATCCAATTAGAAATGGGTGCATTAGAGTTGGAATTATCTAATAAATAAGGTTTTAAATGTATGGAATTAAAATCCACAGAGTGTATTTAATCCACCCATAGACTGGTTATACCAACATGATGGTGGGACTCACTGGTATATTGGTGGACTCTAATATAGCTAACAGACTTACTAGAACTCCACCAGCTGGATTGTCAGTTCCACCAGCTAGCCAGTGAAAATTCTATAGCTACTCTAATTGAAGCCGTTCCTCAAATATTTCACCTTCAAAACCTATACCCTAAGACACATAGACCAGATGTATTTATAACCCATATGAGAGAAGAAAAAAAATTGGAATGTAGAAGTTTTTAACATAAACATCTCATAAGACTTAGGCAATGTAAGGATGTTACCATTCTCTCTATATAATGATTTTTCATCCCTAAGAAGTACTTTCAAAAGATCAACTCAAACAACTCAGGATACTGAGTCTGAACATAAAATTCTCCCTCCCAAGTCTCCTCCATGATCTATCAATGAAACCATAGAATCTATTCTAGTGGTAATATCTTCCCTTGTATGACCTTCTCACTCGAATAAGAAATCTTCATTGGTAACTCCATGTATGATGTTTCAGGATCTAACTCAACATACTCATAGTTGATGACAAGTGTATAATTAGTAATGTACCTCAGTGGTGAGACACTTGAAATATGCCACGCATACCTTGGTAGTGAGAAGGAAGATACAGATTGTACACCACTATCCAAACCCACTCATTGATCTCAAAGATTCCAACATAGTGTGGATCAATCTTCCCTCACTTCTTCAAACATTGGTTGAATAATCGAGTAGTCCCTCTAAAAAAACCTGACTGCTTACAAAAAACTCAAAATGTATCCTCCTACAGTTAACATATGAATTATTCTATCTCTAAGATATGAACAAACTCAGATGAATCAATTAGAATTTCTTTGAGTTATCTTATACTATAATATTCCCCAAAAATTCTGCCTCAACTATCTCATACCAACTGAGCGGTCAATAAAATGGACTCCCATATACAGCCTTATATTGTACCATATGTATAAAATCCGGATAAATATTTTTTCATGAAAAACCAATAAATTGTAAGTGAACATCCTATGTTCCATCAATGTCCACGATAGAATCCAGCAGCATATCCTACAGTATGAGAATTATCTGCTAAGACTATCCACCTTTATGAGGATGGTATGTTGTGTTCAAACTCAGATTAGTCCATAAGGATTTCTGTAAGAAATTTCAAAACGATGATGTGAAATATGTGTCACTATTAGATAAAATGGTCCAAGTGAACCCATGAAAGTGTACTATCTCGTAGACATACATCTTTCTAATATTTTATACAGAGTGAGTCTCACAAATCAGTAATAAATGAAAAACTTTTGTTAGCCGAATGAAAATTCCCCATACAACATAAAAAATATTTGGCTTCATGGGAAACCCTATCATAAATTCTATCATGTTTTCCTCCCACTTTCACATGGAAAAATTAATTATATGGAGTAAAATACCAGGACATTGATGCTCAAACATTATCCTTTGATAGGTAAGTCATCGGGAAACAAAACCTACAATGTCCTACTTCATCCTTGGGCTCCAGAACTATCGCCTGAAGTTGTGATATATATTTATATCACTAGTATGTACCATCCACTTAGAGGTATGGAACTATCTCATTACACTATAACAAAACTATCCTTTAACAGTGATGGTATTTATTAGTTCTAGAAAACAACACTCATAAATGCCATATTTATCTATTCTAAGTAAAGAATTGATAAATTTAATCTTTTATCAGTGTTTTTTAGTGCCGATAATGGGAACCGTTATTAGTGCTTTATTTTTAGCACTAATAAAGGGTATGCTTTATTAGAACATTATTTCTAGCACTGATAAAAAGTAAGATTTATTACTGCTTTATTTTTAGTACTCATAAAGGGTACCCTTTATCAGCACTTTATTTTTAGTGATGATTCTCATTAGTTCTTTTTTAGTGCTAATAAAGGTCTGAATAAATAAAATGAAATAATTAAATAAATTAAGAATATAAATTGTGTTTAGTAAAAAAATATTACAAGTTTTATTAATTAAATAATTATAAATAAAAATTAATAAATTGATTAAACATTATTACGTATTAAACATTTTATTAATTTGATAATTAAGACAATTAATGTTATTAAATTGTATATATTAAATATATAGATATATATTATTGTATATAAATATGAATATGTATTAAAAAATATTTATTCACTTTAAATTAAATAGTCATATATTTATTGAATAATTTTTTATAATTAAAAATTAATATAATTTATAAATAATGACTAATTGCACTGTACTCGACATATAATTGAATGTCGTTTGATTTTTCAATTTAAAATAGACCAAATCTATATTAAATTGATTTCACATATACTTAATTAATGAATTTTTATATACAACCCCCACACATAAAACTTATCCATTTTTACAATATTGTTAAAGTGTACTTGTTCTTAATTAATTCAATTTCAATCATTTTTAACATATATGCATGCACTTAAAATTATATATTCATTAATAATGTTAAAAATATATTTGTAAAAAAGTATTTATAAATAAATATATTTATAAATTTACATTTACTCTATTTATACAAATATATATATGTAATTATAAGTATATAAATATTTTTTAAAAGTATTTATATAATTATAAATAAATAATTATAAAAATTTAAACAATCATTAAATCTATAATAAATTTACTTAAACAATGAATATATTTACTATATTTATATTTATATATATTTATTATATATATATATGTATAATTATATAAATATATATAATGATATAAATATTATTTTTTAAAATATTTCTATAATTATAGATAAATAATTATAAAATTATAATAAATATATTTAAGAAGGAGTATATTTTCTATATTTATATTTATATATATTTATTATGTATATGTATATATTTATAATTTTTTATTTATAATTATAATTATAAATCCTTTAAGAGTGATTAAGTAATAAGCACTGATAAAAGCATCTTTATCAGTGCTTTTGTCGTCCAAATAAAGATAAGGATATATCAATGATTAAGTAATAAGAACTGATAAAAGAACAATTTATTAGTGCTTTTTTATAAGCTCTAATAAAGATATATCGATCTAATTAAAAAACCCTAACCATATGTAAACCCTTTGTGATAGGAGAATATTTTTGTGGAAGCCACCCACTGTCAGCACTCCACCTTGATGAACCAAAGCATTAATCACACAACTTTATTGCCTCTAGTTGCTCGAACATATCTTCTAACATTTTGCGTTCGATTGTAGTTATAGTTTCTAAAGAGGGTCTCAAATTTTCTTCAACCTAGTGAGGCATTCCTTTAAATTTAATTTATGTATTTTTTGGTTTTTTTGATTTCTTATTTGAAAATGTTGTTATTTTTGGTCCGGTGATTGTTAAATGGTGAGGTAGGCCTTCCGATTTTCTCACTTTCCAATTTTTATTCAACTCTTGATCGCTCATGGAGAGTTTATTGTTTCTGGACTTGATGGTGACACATGGAGTCACATGGAGTTTAGTTCGTTATTTTATTTTGTTTATATTTCCCAAATTGGCACCCAAAGTAATCATGAATATTTTTCATTATTTATTTTATCAATGTATTCCATACATGTGAAATTTTTGAAATTGAAACTAGGATTTTGTGTGTGAGGGATTTGAAGGCAGGTATAGGGATTTATTTTATATTATACTTCTTTATATCTTAATTTTTTTACTTATCTGGGTTGGTGTGGTAATACAATGTATGGATTCATCATGAAATTTTTTATTTAAATTTTATTTCCACTAGTTTTATTTATATTTTGGGCCAAATAATTCCCACTATGTTGTTTTTCATGCCCTGGTTCTTTTTCCCATCCTGAGGGGGATCGAGAATTTCCCTCGAAAACTACCATGGTCTAGATCGAGTGTTTGATATATGATTTTATTGGAATTATTTTGGAAACTATTTCTAATGTTAAATGTGTTATACTTTTTCTCAATAATCTAACTTTCTATGTCTCTACACTTTTATTGAAATCTATTTTGTTTGTTTCTCTCTTTAGATTAATCCAACATTTTTTATAAATTCATTTAATAATAATATATGAAATATTATACCTTGATTATATGTACTGTTTTACAACTACATTATAATTTTTCTTCATCATCCTACTCCCCCTCTATGAATAATTTTTAAAAAAATATCCCTTTGAGATTACCCCTTTTTGGTTATAAAACTTTCTTTAAGAGCTATATACCACTATAAGTCATTATAATTTCTTACTTGGAAATGTATATTTTCAAGAATTTTTCCCCTTTTTTGAGTATTTATTTAAATAATAACAAGTGTATTTCTGTGGAATCAATTTGATACATAGCTATATGGCATGTATACAAATAACATGTAAAACCTTTTTACTACAAAAATATTTGGCACATAACAAATCTATCACAATCCATGATATAGATTGACATTACACCAACAACATTTAAAAATTTTATTCAATTTTCAATGGCTGTCAACATGGGTTATCAATATTTGTTTTGAAATATTGAAAACTCTTCCCTCGCATACGTGGATTGAGAACTAAATTTCCCATGAATTCTACGACTCACCTATAAACTAAGGAAAATGTCATCTCCCTAATCATCAACATTTAAACATTGTTCATTGTTAATATAGATAATTATTATCATCATTCATCTCTTGAACCACTAAATATTCGGCCATCCACATTGGTAAACACTTTAAATCTATCCCTGAAATTATTTTTGATGTAATGATTTTGTTTAATTACTAATTTTTTAAATTAAAATTTCTTTAATAATTCATCTAATATTCAATACCAAGATCTGAGTTCTTTTTTCAATTCATGCATTACATTTTTCAATTTACAACATTATTTTCATTTTAAAGAATGAGAAAACTATCAATTTGTTTGATGTAATTATTATTCGTGTAATCCATTAATAAATGAAAAATTTACATCTAGTTGGAGTACATTGGATTTCCTTGGGATGGGTCGGTCTGGTGACATGAAATCCCAAGAGTCTTAAGATGTTTTCAAAAATTGATATATCATTAATTTAAAATGTAATAATTCCTTAGGTTTCTACATCGCTTGTTCCAACACACTTTTATATATTCTAGTTGATTGAATGAGAGTTTATTATTCTTGTTTGTCATATTTGAGTTTCTTATTACTCCTCAATTTCCTATATTATATTTTCATTTGTATTGGGGATTTAAGAAATATTTTATGTGGATTAATTATTTTCTTAAATTAAATTACCCATTTTCTAAAACATACTAAAATTATTTGAAATAATCAAATGTTGAGTTTCCCTGATTAGAGTTGTCTATAACTTTCACTTTTGATAATGAATATCTTACATGTATGTATTTATATTTACAATAAAATCAATCTTTTATGAACCCAATAAGATGGGAATAAACCTAAAATTGATGCATGATAATCGTTCCACAATAAAATATTAGTATAATATTAAATATTTTATCATGTTTGCAAGAGAGCATGGAGATGAACCTTTTAAAATCCTATATTCGTGTTTAAATTATTGTTATCAAAGGAAAATTATTCCCAAAGAGTTGAATGAATATTGATGTGTATTTAGCACAATTGATCAATGGATCCAAAACAATGATTCGTTGTGCATCACTCACAAATCTAATAACAAAACTAAGGATTCTCTATTCACTTCACTACTATTAGTTAACTACCGCTTATCATAACATCTGAGATAAACTTCATACCATGTGTCCTCGTGATGCTCCCATCTCATAGATAGAGATAAATAAACTAATTATATTCTTATACATAGAGTGAAAATTTTGTATAATAAGCTAATTAATTGAGAAAGTGTTTTTTTTGGAAAACACATATGATAGAAGAAACAACATGGGAATCAGAAAATGTTATGAAGGAAAAATATTCTCACTTATTTAATAATGAATAAAATTGTGAAGAAGATATAGAAAATTGAATGTTGAATAGTGATACAATAGAGATGGTAGAAAGTGTGTGTGGGATTAAAGCATCATGTATATGCAAGTCAGGAAGTTCAGGTAAGATTCTATACTAATCAGTAGTTAACCAATAGTATTAAAGTGTACAGAGAATCCTTAGTTTTGTTATAAACTTTGTGAGTGATGTACAAACAATACTTGTTTTGGCTCTATTGATTAATGGATACAAATAGACATCAATATCATTAATTGTCTCACGATTTTATAAAATCTATATAGTCTTGTAAATTGAAATTAAGTGAACATGGAATCCTTAGTTTTGCTATTAGCTTATATTTGGACCAAAGAAACCCTTTGGAAAGATATAAAGGTAATGTTATGATATAGTTTCTCTATTTTACCAAAAAATTATATAATTAATCATTAATTTAATTTTTATTATTCCTTGTAGAGTTCATTTATTTTAGAGGATTTCTATCCATGTATCACGCCTTTAAAGAAATAGAAACGAAACTATCTCTGCTCAATAACCAAGGTAATCATGACGTTTGCATAGTGAAATAATTTTCCATATAATTAATATACTTTTCATGTTACATTAAATTTATTTATTTTTCGTATTAATCACATAATATTTTTTTTCTTATATAGGTAGATTTTTTTGTTCATGTTTGGGTGATTTATCCATCATTCATGCCTTTCTGCACCAAAAAATTCAAAGACTTCTTTTCACTAAAAACCTTTTCACCCCTACAATGTTACATTTATGACTTTATTTTATGTTCTCTCCACTGAATTTGTAGGAAGAGAAATAATGCTTCCTCTACTAAATTATAGAGGTAATCTTGATTTTATCATATTAAAATCATTATACATATAATTAATGTATTTTTTCATATTTATGTTTAATTTATTTCTTTTTAGTATTACTAACATAATAATAGTTTTCTTATATAGGTTGATTATTTTTTTCGACTTGGGGTTCTCTATCCAACTTTCATTATTTTTCTCCCTAAAAACCTTTTCACCCCTAAAATGTTTCATTTATCACTTTCTTTCATGTCCTCTACACTGCATTTGCGGGAAGAGCAATGCTGCTGAATCTGCTCAATTACAGAGGTAATCTTGATGTTTGCACAGTAAAATAATTGTCTATATAATGAATTTATTGTTTCATATTTATTTTTAATTTATTTATTTTTAGAATTACTCACATAATAATTGTTTTCTTATAAAAGTGGATCCTTTTGTTCGAGTTTGGGCTCTCTATCCATCTTTCATCCCTTTCTACAAAAAACATAAACATACTTCTTCTCCCTTAAAACCTTGCACCCCTGAAGTGTTGACATTTATCACTTTACTTCATGTTCCCTCCACATATCATTCATGGAGGTAATCTTGATATTTTCATTGTAAAATCATTGTCTATAGAATTAATTTATTATTTAATATTTATGTTTAATTTATTTATTTTTAGTATTACTCATAATAATTGTTTTATTATATAGGTGGATTATTTTTTTTTCTGGTTGTTATGGTTTGTTCGAAGCATCACATGCAGTGTTGGTAGTTTGAAAAATAAATTCAATAGAAATCATGGTAACATTTACATTTAGGATTTTTTTGAGACTTTGGTGCACATAGGAATTAGTTTCACCTCAATCCGACACATGATGTGACTGGTATGACTCTAAGTACTAATTTCAATTTTAAATTGACATTAATTTTAGTAAAACAAACAACTGAATCAATGTTTCTATTATCATTTTAAAATCATCATTTGACTTTAAAAAGTTCCAATCATTGAAAACCACAGAAAAGAGCTCATATTTTCTTGATAATTTAGGTCATCATTTCATAAATCCTTTGTGACGTGTATGAATTGGTCTCACATAAAATCAATAAAAAATGTGATCTGTATGATTCAATGTGCATGTTTCAATTTTAAAATGACATTTCAGTAAAAAAGAAAAGTAAAAGTCTGAAAACTAAGAAAAAACATTCATATTGTTTTTATACTTTAGTACAACAATCCATAAGTGATTTGGAACATGTATAAATCATCCGCACCTAAATACGATGAACGGTGTGACTGATATAACTCTAAGTGCGTTTTTATTTAATATTGAAATCAATTTTAGTAAAAAACATGTTGACCTACTCAAAATTGAAGAAAAAAATTCATATTGTTTTGATAATTTATAAAAACAATCCATATGTTATTTGAAACAAGAAATAATCAACCAAACTTCAATCCAATGCACAGTATGACAGATATGACTACAAGTGCGTGTTTTTTTGAAATTGACATAAATTTTAGTGAAAAGGACAATAGACCTACTTAAAACAAATAAAAACCATTCAAGTTGTTTAAATAATTTCATAAAATGATTCAAAATTCATTTGTGATGAGTAGGAATCAACTTCACCTAAATCCGATACATAATGTGATTAGTATGAGTAAAAGTGCATGTTTCTATTTTAAAATTACATTTAGGTAAAAAAGACATATGATGTACTCAAAACTGATAAAACACACTAATTTTGTTTTTATACTTTAGGAAAATGATCCATAAGTAATTTGGGACATATACGAATCATCCACACATTAATCTGACGCATGGTGTCACCGATATGTCTGAAAGTGCGTCTTTTTATTTAAATTTGTCATTAATTTTAGTAAAATGGAAAACTGTCCTACTAAAAACGAAGAAAAAGAATTTTTATTATTTTTATACTACACTAAAATGATCCATAAGTCATTTGTGATTTGTATGAATCAGCCACACCTCAATCTGATACACAATGTTCCCGGTATGACTCAAAGTGTCCCTTATCAGTTTAAAATCTACATTTTAATTCAAAAAGTGTCACTCACTGAAAATCAATCTAACATGCTCATTTTTATTGATAATTTAGAAGAATAATTCATATGTCATTTTGGATGTCCAGGAATCTGTTTCACATCAAACTGATAAATGATGTGAAAGAATGATTCAAAAGTGAGTGTTTCCAGTTTAAAATGACATTTTAATAAACAAGAAAACTGATGTAATCAAAACCAAGAAAATATATTCATATTGTTTTTATATTTTATGAAAACGATCCACAAGTCTTTTTATATGTTTTGGAACCATCCACACATCAATCTGATGCATGGTGTGACTGATATGACTCCAAGTGCGTCTTTTTATTTAAAATTTACACCATTTTTAGTAAAATTAACACTTTATGCTAATTTATTTCTTTATATTATTACTAACATAATAATTTTTTTCTTACAAATGTGTGTTATATTTCTCGATTAGGGGTGTTTTTTTTCATAAATAGCATGATTTGGTCCAGGATTATAATATAAAGGAACATTGATGTTTTTAAATGTATGTAATAATTTGTATTTTTGTATTATTATGAACCAATGTTTGAAATGTCTATAATATAGTGTTTTTTATTGTATTTGTGTTTTATATTTTATATCATTTAAATCTTTTATTGGGACTTTTTTTGAGAATGTAGTGTATTTATGGTGTTATGATGTGCTGTAACAGAACACCGTAATGGTGCTCCAGTGTACTTTGCAGCACATGACAATGTGGACCTTTATCAGCACTTTTAAAAGCACTGATAAAGGCCACATTTATCAGCACTTCT
Source organism: Viscum album (assembly GCA_963277665.1). Lineage (NCBI taxonomy): Eukaryota > Viridiplantae > Streptophyta > Magnoliopsida > Santalales > Viscaceae > Viscum > Viscum album. Next base: position 1,688,084,293 of record OY728146.1, read on the forward strand.
AAAAGTGTTGATAAAGTCTACCTTATAATTTCTCCTAGAAGTGATGATAAAGTTCTATTTTATCAGTGCTAAAAAATCTCTAATAAAATGCCATGTATTATAGCCTCACTCAGGCAATCAATGCTTTTTAACTCTAATAAAGGCCATCTATATCACTGTTAAAGGATAGATTTATAGTAGTGTTATCCCTTCCATGGTGGAATCAGGGACTATAAATACACCAAATATAAGGATCACATCATCACCATCCAACAACCTCCTGAGTATCGGGTTGCCTCCAGTTAACTGTTCCCATATCACAATACACTTTGGTCTAGTATCATATATTTCACTTACCCAGTCTAATATAGAATATGTGACCACCAATGGAGCACATGTCATTTATATTTGATCCTTGAAAGAATCCATCCTTTACTCAGCCAATAATCTTATCTGGCACCACTATTTATTATAAGTCTTATCACCAAGCTCTTGGGATACTTTCTTCTCATAACTAAGAGAATTTACAAAAAAATTACCTTTATATAGTGAAAAATCCATCTTAAAGTTTAAAATCATTATATACTCTACCTAGTGAATTGTCACGACCCGTCCTCGAGACCCGTTCCACGACTACCCCAAGCCCGCATTCCATAGGCCCAGGGTTGGCGACTAGCACCAAAGGCGTAAATCCCTAATCTGGGAAGGCATTGCCTTTATAAAGTGCGAACACACACAACACAGTACGTGTTAGAAGAAAAAACATAGAAAAACTGTATATAAAGGAGTGATGAAAAGTAAAAAGGGGCAAGAAATACAAGCCCAACAGGAAAGTACAAGTAAAACTAAAAAACAAGTACCACAGAAGAAAAGTAGAGCAGCTACTATGTCGTCCTCCGGGAAGTCATACCTGAAGGGTAGGTACAGATGTCCTCCTCAACACTCTACATCTGTCAGTCTTTTCTGTGTACTGACTCATCGTGTGGTCCACTTCCAGGTACCGTCCAATCCTGCTACTCTGATCCTCAGTCCACGCTGACTGTCATCTGTAATCAACACAACGAGGTGCAGACATAACCCGTGCAGGGGTGAGTATAACGATACTCTATAGGGACCTCGAGACCCTCAAGGTCTCACGAAATCCGTCAAGGATAAAATAAAAAGTATGAAATCAATAGATAACATCACTTAGGTATATGACCATACATATACCAAAGTTATCAAGTAATCCATCTCAATCATGAGGTAAACACAAAAGTTACTAACTCAGATCAACCAGGATTTTTATTCACATTGTCGAAATCACGACTACTAGAGAACTCCTCCTATTTCAAGTACAGTGGGCCTGCCACCAACTTCCAGGCACTTCGAACTAACCTTGGACTACTGAGGTACTCCTTCTATCGAGTACCGTGGGTCTACCGCGCTCACACAGAGGCGCTCCCCACTATGGGTCTGCCGCTAACTACTAGGAGGTCCCCCTAATAGCCTGCAGAGGTACTCCTCCTGTCGAGTACCGCAGGTCTGCTGCCAACTACCAGGGGATCCTCCATCGTGGGTCTGCCGCCAACAGCCAGGCGCTCCCCACTGGGCTAGTCGAATCACTCTGAGTCGAATCAGTTAGTCAGTCATCACGTCTCAGCCATATACTAGGTCTTCGTACTCCGCTCGCTCACCTCTAGGAGGGTCTGCTCCATGAGCTACAAGTTTATAATCCAACTATCATGAAGTCACACGTAGAAGTATCCTGAAGTTCTGTCTTGTCAAAAGGAACACAACGTGACGGACGGTGCGTCAATCAGACGCCCTGTTTGATAGTTATTGGCATTTCTATTCTGAGGGCCCGGTTGGATTTAGGTTCAATCCAACCTGACCATACCCCAACTACATCCAAACCTCTATTGAGTTATTCCAAAAGAGCCTTCTCTCTCTAAGATTTCCGTTTCCGCAGATGGTTCATCAATCGGACACCCGGATCCCATGTTATGGGTGAAAAAGTAAAATTGGGTCAAATAGGTCCGGACTAGAGTCCGACCCAGCCCGCGGAGGCAGCCCGACACGCGAGGGCGGCCCGACCCACATTGGGTCCGGCCCGGAGGCCTGTGCTGGGTCCGGCTTGGCGGCCCACGTTGTGTCCGGCTAGACAACCCGTGTGGTGCGCCCAAGCTGCGTCCAGGGGGGAAACCGCGCGCCCCCTGGTAATCCCGAACGGCTATACCATTCGGGTGAGAGATAAACCAATACCAGGTGGCACCGGTCTGTATCACGTGGGACCCGCGGTGGGTCCCGCTCCTCCTGGCTGGCCGAGCGGCTAGCCGACTCCCGTGTGGCGCCGGTTGCGCCGCGCCTCCTCCGGTGAACCAGCGGCTCGGGCCGCTGTTCTTCTTCGCGGACGACCATGCTCCAGCTGCTGCCGCACCACTGCTGCCAGTAGCCGTGACTTCTTCTACTCCACTGCACGATGCCGTTGCGTTGCGCCTTACTGGTTGACCCGACAGTTTTTAGGTGCAAGATTGATGTCAAATCTCTCACTAGCATGATCATATTAGAATAGACCACCCGAACTCGAACAAAAAATCCATTTTTATAAGAATTTTTTTTATATGAGTAATACTAAACAAATTAAATATAAAAATTAAATGTTACATTTATTATATGGAAAATTATTTTATTATTCAAACATAATGATTACCACTATGATTGAGAAGTGGAGGAAACTTGATGGAAAGTGATGAATTTCAACACAGCCGGGGTGAAAGGGTTTTGAGGGAGAATAAGTCTATGAATGTTTTGGTGCATAAAGGCATGAAATATGAACAAGATTTTCTAAAATAACGAAACTATGAAAATATGACTTCCCAAAAGATCTATGAAAAAAAATAAGTATGAGATAATTTTTTGAGGAAATTAACTTACAAATAGTAGATAAAATGATGAAAAGATGAATTAAACAAGGAGTAGGAATTCAAATTTTCATGATGGTTGTATACATTTTTGACACATTTACTTATTGTCATGATCTTATTTTCAGCCTCGATGTCCAATCTATTATGAGTACGAGCAACTTCAAACCAACCACCCCAACTCAAAAAAATGAATCCAACTGTATATGAAAAAAATTATTTTGTGAGTAATACTAAAAATAAATAAAATAAACATAAAAATGAAATAATACATTAATTCTATGTAGAATGATTTTACAATGAAAACATCAAGATTACCTCTGTGATTGAGTAGTGGAGGTAACTTGAAGGAAAGTGATAAATTCTAACACTGCATGGGTGAAATGATTTTTAGGGATAAGAAGTACCCATAAGTTTTGGTTAAGAAAGGCTTGAAATATGGGAAAAAATATTCTAATGTAAACAAACTCTGTAATTAATAATTAAAATTAAATCAAAATTACATTATATATTTTTTTGGTAAAATAGAGAGAGTATATCCTAACATTTCCTTTACATGTTCCAAAGTGTTTCCTTTCTTATAGTTTGTTCTTCCAAGGAATAGGTTACATCATCATGTGGAGAAGACATTTTATGTATGAGTAGTCAATGATTTAATTTAAATTGTGTTAATTTAGTATAGAAAATATAATATTATGAGGAAAAAAATTTAATATTAAAAAAACATTTACCGTCTCATTGAACTCTATTTATTTCTTTAAAGGTTTTTGTGATTTGGTTTCTCTATTGAGAATCCCAAGCCCCACTTGGTGGTCCCCTCTAACATAGAAGAAATTTTCTACATTAGGGCCATCATGAATTGATTGTGATCTCCCAATAGAAGGGTCATCCTCAATTGAATTTTCATATGACCTGAAATTTTTTTATTCACCAGTAATACAATTGACTAATTCTTTCCAGCTGGATCTGAGACATAAAATACTTGAAATGATTATGATGTAATTATGAATGAATCATCCTTTTCCCCTTATACATTGAAATTAACCTTCACAAAGGATATTTTATCAACTTTCATGGAACTCATATTTTTAACCTATTTTCAATTGAAAATCACCACTTGAAATGTTGTATACTCTAACTCTTATTTCTATTCGGTAATACCGAAACATGACATATTTTCATAAGTTGTATTTCTTTAGTTTGAACCAAATACCTCCATCAATTCATCTATAAGTGTAACACCACTATTTTTAATCTTAATGTAGTCATCATGTCATTTTTTATATAACTTATAACCATTGTTTACCAAACTAGTGTACGATATAAAATTTTCACTGGGTCCCCTAGCTAGCCATCGAAGTCATTTGACAATTAAATTCATATTTTTAGATAAATACTTATAAATTTGATATCATAACCATCATATAAACTATTTATTATTTGTATTTGATATCCTTCCTTCAAACCTTAATTGAATCAAATCTATAAGAATTTATTTGTGGGATTCAATGTATGGATCAAAATATTCACTATTATGTAAAATGTATAGGTGTGATTTCTCCCACTCTATCAAGGTAATTGTAACAATATCTCATTCGGAAATACCTTCCCCCATATGTAATCCTCTATTAAGGGACTTTGGGAGACTCATGATTTAAATATATAATAGGTAATCAGTATAGAATTTAACATATTCTTTAACCATGTATCATTCTTCAATGAAACGTTCCTGTTGAATTTGATTATCAACACACCCTTTCAAAATATTCATATGCAATTCAATGGGGTACATCCATCTGTAATGGATAGTATCACATAGTTAAACCTCTCTAACTAAGTGATCCATCAGGTGGACAGTTATATAAAATCTATATGATGGGATGAACATCTTAAATTCACATAATATGGCTTCAACCTCCTTATTCATGTTTGGAAACATCGTCGGGTATATAAATTTACTGCATATGGATTTGAGAAAGAAGCAGAGTCTTGTTAATGTATGTCATATAATTTGAGGAAGAATGCAATAAAAAGAAAAAGGCATCAAATATTTCATCAAAACATGACAGTTGTTTGATTTTAGTCCCTATAACTTCAAATTAGTCATTGAATTGACATTATTGATATTTTAAGAATAACCCTATGAAACTTTTATACTATTAATGAAAATAAAAAGTTGATTTTTTATATTTAGATAGAGTGTAAGCTACTGGATTAAGAAAATTCCACCTTTTACACTTCACCAGTGCCAACTCTTCCTCTATCCTCATGTCAATCATGTCTATCATAGCCTTAATGCAATTTTCATTTTTCCAGGAACATTTAGTAAGGTTCTAATAACACCAATAAATATATTTTCTTTATATATAGTCATGAAATCAAAGAAATTTCAGACATACAAACAATTCTAACATTGTAATTCAATGAAAATTGATTTCTTATTCCAACATAATTTTGTAAGGTTTTTCAAAAATGTTTTATCGAAAAGTGTTTCAATATATTTTAATTTATCGACCAGTTGATCACCCGTTACTAGAGATGGTGTCATACCTTGTTCAATATTCCCATCAAATGTTGTCATCCAAGATCAGTATTTATGTCATCATGGTAAAAATATCTGATTTCCTAAAAACATAGTCTTTGAGAAATGTTTCAATCAAACTGAGTTTGTGAAGTATTCACAAATGGGACACCCCAACATTCCTTTAATGCTATATCCTGATAATTTTCCATAAGTGGGGAAGTCATTAATCATCCCATAAAATAGGGTACTCAATGTGAATTCTTGACTTCTGTGAGAATCATACATTGTAACACCTATATCCCACATCAATTTAAGATATTCAACCAATGGTGCCAAATAGACTTTAATATTATTACTGTGTCACTTTGGTATAGATATAACCAGAGACAACATAAAATATTTTTTCTTCATGCATAACCATGGTATTAAGTTATAATTTACCAACATTATGAGTTGTATAGTTTGAGTACTACTCTATACACCTAAAGGATTTAGTCTATCTGTAGATAACACAACACGAAAGTTTCTCAACTTATTTACAAATTTAAGATAATCTTAATCAATTTTCTTCCAATGAGTAGAATCTTCTAGATAACATAGGTTATAATCTTTAATTCTGGTATATTCATTCCATATAAATATTCATGTAGTTTCCTAAAATCCATATCATCTTCTAAACCATGGAATGATAGGAAATTACAATACATATTTCAATGGAATTGAATCATTTTTATTGTAACGATCCACGCCACACTTAAGGCATTTTATGAGTGATTCATGGTCATTGCACTACTACAAATATGGCCATTACCAGCACTATAAAATTCCATTTATAGTGATAAAAAAGTGTTGTTAATCAAGGCACAGATGAAAGGGGGTCCCTTTTATCAGTTCCAAAAAAAGAACTAATAAAGACCCCTTTTATCAGCTTTAAAGAAGTACTGATAAATGGTCCCTTTATCGGAACTTTTTTAGCACTCATAAAAGTTGTAAAATATTAAAAAAATAAAAAAATCTGCAATTTGGAGAGGGTCCTCAAAAGCACTTGAAGTCCCCTTCAACAACGCCCACCACAGCTTGCACGCCCCAGCCACCCCCAGCATGCACGCCCCAACAACCACCCCACCCCAGCCTTTAATAGCGCTTAGCCCCATTTCCTCCCACGTGAGCGCCCTGCCCCCTAGATTTGAACCCAGAGCCTCTTTCCTGTGAGACTAAACGGTTACCACTCTGCCATAATGCTTTTCTATCCATTTAATAATATATCTATTTATTTATATATATACTTAGTAATATTTACTTGTATATTAATATATATTTATATTAATATATATATATATACATATTTATTTTAATATATATATTTAGTTATATTAATATATATATACATATATATCCATATATTAATATACACATAGTTATATTTATATGTTAATATATTTATTCGTATATTAATATATATTTCTAAGATCAGTTTTAAATACATTTATAGAATATGTTTTTTTGTGTGTTTATAAATAAATAAATACATATATATAACACACAGACACATATTATATGTGTATCTGTAAGTATAATTATACATATTTATATATATTTACAAATATTATATATTAATATGTATATACACATGGTTAGAATATATAGATAATATATATCAGCTTGCCAATGAAGAAACACACAAATATATTAATATATATATATATATATATATATTGACATACAAGTACTGATAAGGGCCATATATATAGTAGTTAGTTATGGTCATTTAATGTTTGAGTTACGTTTTGAACTTATTTTAGATCTTTTTTTTTATTTTTTGATTTTTATGTCTTCTAATTGTTATTAAATGATTATTAGTTGATGATAATTTGAAAATTATTAATTAATAACATTTTAAGATATTTTATAAGTTATTTTCACTACATATCTTATATATTAAGTGAAAATGTTTATTTATACTTATCTAAAACATATTTAAAATATATATATTATGTTTATATCAATATCAATATAATTATATATTTATATATCAAAATATTATTTTTTATGAAATATAATTTTTTGACATATACACATTGTCAGTGCTAGGGGAAAAAGTGATGATAAAGTACCCCATTTATCTGTGCTCCTAAAAAGAACACTGATAAAGGGGGTGCCTTTATCAGTGCTTTTCTTTAGCGCTGTTAAAGGTTGGTACTTTAAAAACCTAGTTTTCTTGTATTGTTGATAAAAAATATGAAATAATTCGGACAAGAATGTATTTTTTAGAGATAATTCCCATTTAACACAACATTATTTTAGTGTAATATGTACTAAATGGAGTTTATTTTTTCTTGGTAGTATATCATTTAGGAGACTAAGTGGTTCTATAAAGCTGGTGCTACTCCATCCATTACAATCGTTCAAATTATATAACTTCAATAAATCTTACAATATTGTGTATTTAGTACAACAAGTATATAATGGTCTCTTAAAACAACGATTTAATTTCTCAAAAAACTCTATACAATCAAGAAGGTCATCTTAAATTTCCTTTATCATTTCTTCCTTGCAATTTCCATCATAATTTACACTGATATTCATATCAAATGATCCATAAACTGCAGTATCATCCTAATCGAAGTGAAAATTAAATATTTCGCATTGTTTAGTATAACATTTATAGCTATAATATATTCTTTTACAAATCAATTTTTATTCCAACTCTTCTAGACTAATTTTTATCAAATAAAAATAATATAAACATGAACAAAGGATTTGATAAGGGTTATATGCATTCTCTATTGCAAACATAATGAAATGTTTAACTACATCTTCATATTCATTTTTCAAATGATAACTGTGCATCCATTTTTTATTCACATCCATGCTATTGGGTTCATAGAATATTATTTTTTATAATAAATAAATAAATACACATAAGATATTCATTTTAAAAGGTGAAATTTATAGATAATCTTAATAAGGGAAACCCAACATTTTATTTTTTCAAATAATTTCAGTATCCTTCAATGAAAACGGGTAATTAAAATTAAGAAAATATCTATTCAACTCTGGTAGGTTTTATTCTTTCAATTCACTCAAAGGTGAAAGTTAAATACAACTTTCATCCTCATCAGCTCAGCTCCCGAATAGTTATCATTGCATTTTGTTATTTGAAACACACCCCCATCTCTTATGGACATGTACATATGTTTCTCAAAATACTCTAAGCAGTTGTCATCCATGGGTTGACTGTAAGATCTTGGATCCTAGAAAGGTATGTTATCATTTATGTTTTGCTTTGAATCCCTTTTTTTGGTTAATTAAGTGCTTACCAAAGTCATTAAGGAGGCTTGGGGGTGTTTTGAGGGTTCAAGTCATAAAACATAGACAAAAGGGGTTTTCTGGGTAGGCTGTATGGTCTGTGCACGGTTAGTGATAACTTTGTGAACAACCTAGGAAACCATGTAGGAGGAGGGATTTTGGACAGTGGCCTCTATAAGGTTTGCATACGGTTTGGAAAACGTGTGGCCCAGAAAATTTTAAAAATTACATTTTTTCCACTATGGGATTTGTAACCCCATTTCGGGATTTCCTTACCATTCTCCTATTTTCACCCTAGGGACAAACCAAATCTTCTATGATCTCAAAGAGATTAATCTCCTTCATTTTTAAGGAATTTTTGGGGCCATTGGTTGCGGATCGAAGCTCCGGGTAAGGTTAATCCCATCCTTGCTTCTCTTTTGAGTTTAGGGTTTGTATCTTATTCTCCTATATTTCTAAAGCTCTAAAACCCTAATCTCTTGGTGAGATATAGGTTGAAGCTTCAAATATTTTCTGAAGTGGAATCCAATGGAACGATTAAGAGTGTGTTCACCAACAGAATCAAAGTAGGAAGTCTACAAGTTATATCCCATGCTTTATTTGTAGATTTGTCCATGCGTGGTTTTGGTCTTGGGTGTCTCCTAGTATGTTTTGATCATCCTTGGAATGTTTAGGTAACATGGTTATTAAAAATGTAAAGGGAGACCCTCACAATCCCTATGGGATGCATCGAGGGTGATGAGACTAATCTAAGGCCACCCATGGGGTGTGATGACTTTTCAATACCTATGTATTTGTGAAAAACAAGTGAGATTATTGTGTAATTTTGTAAAGACCTTGAAATTTTTTTATGTGACTATTTGTGTTGGGTTATAAGCTTGGTGATGCACCTATTATTGATAATAACCTAAGGTATATTGGGTTAATATGTAGAAATGATTAAAGACCATAATGAAATGAATTATGAGCTCGATAATGAGGCCTAGTGAGTAGGCATAATGAATGAAGCCTAGTGAGATAGGCATAATGAATGAATACTTAGTGAGATAATCATTATAAAAGGGGAATTAGGCTAAGTGGATATATGATGTGAAACATGGTAAATGTGTTAATGGGTCAAGGCATGGTATTAACTCTCAGGTTATTGTAATGATATATGTTTTCCATGGGAAATGGTTGTGATGTTGTGTGAATGGTTGATGGATATACATATATATAGCATGTTCATATAGCTTGGTAGTGTGAAGTATTGACTGAGGTTCTACATCCCCAGATTGAGTTGGACCGAGGCTCTAAACTCCACCCCTAATGCACGGGTTAGGGAAGAGGTTTGATGCTCTGTTTCCCCATCAGTTGCATCCACCCAGACTGAGGATTTAAGGTGAGGATATGGTTGAAATGAGGAAGTTGGTCTTAGTAAGATATGATAACTCGGTGTTTTTCTCATGTATGTGATTGTGTACTTTAATCCACTGTAACTTTTTTTGTTTGATGATCCCATGATAAATGGAGAGGAAATGGTATGTAGTGGAAAATGGGATGAAATGTTAAGATAAGAATGTGGTAATAAATGTTGGTAATGGGCCTAAACTAGTGAATACAGTTCACCATTTCTTTGTCACTGTTATTCATTCCTTTTTTTTCATAGTTGTTTATACCAGATATTTTTTAGACTCCGTTGGTGGTGGTCTACTGAGTTGTACTCACACCCTGCTCGGGCCATTGTTGGGTACCTGAGAAAACTTTATGTTTGGAGGACAGGTGAAGGGAGAAGTATAAGGACTCAGCATTAAAACATTACATAATAAAGAATTAAATGAATAATTCACATAGAGGATCTTTCTAGGTTTATAGTTTTTTAGAATTATGACATAACTATTATATCTCAAAAGATTACAAAGTAGACACTTCTACTAAGTTTCCATAAAATAAAAACTCTTAAAAAGAAACATATCTAGTTCCATGTTTTAGATAACATGTATTTCCTTGATCCCATCCTTGACCCTATTCATCTTTAAGTCCTATGGAAAATATTTCAAAAACATGGAATGAGCATAAAACCCCCATTAAAGGATACACAAAGAAGGAAAACTGTCCGTTTTTCAAAACAACAAGTAAACCATGAATACTTTATTAAAGTTATACTTTTCACCTTTAAGAAGTATTAAATAATCTTCACTGAATAAAAGATCACTACTTATCCTTTGTAACGAAAATATTACCATAAACCCATATAAAGAACCCATAACATATAAAGCTAACTTGGGACAAAAACATACTTAAATGGAATAACCATACTGTCGACTTCCACACATATCACTACATGGAATAGCCATATGGCCGACATCCATACCCAATGCATTAAAGGTTATAACTCAACCACCCATCCCTGTATTCACAGCACCACCCATCATATGGTCACGTAAGCACACATAAAATGTACAAGTACCATTATAAAATTATAACACATAAACAAATTATAAAGGAAATAAAACATTTCCACATTTCAATCACAATATATCACTTAAATATGTTGACATAAAAAATCCATTTTCAAAACCATTTTCAATACCAAAATATATAAAAGAGTTTATGGTATTTATTTACTTTTAAAAACATTACGGCTTGTTGAGGAAGCCAAAGATCAAATAATACTCACGGCGGCGGAAAGGTCATTGTCACCGCGTATATTAAAAAGAAACATACGTTTTGTCGTTTAGTAAAACACTTCATATAGAAAAGATTCATTTTGAATAAAAGTAAAAGTAAAAGGGGTTTATACACCGTATAAAATAAAGTTGTGTATAAAAAAATATATACCTCAATGAAAGGAGATTGAGACGAAGTCCCGTTCAAAGATGAAATCTTTAGATTAAGGATAATCAATTATGTAATTATGTGTAACAAATATAAATAAACCCAATATAAGTGGATATTAAGTGTAAAAAAATCAGAGGTCATTAAAATATATTACTATCATGACATGATCAATAATTAGAGTTTTAACCCAATGAATTGAAATTGGGTTAAGAAGTTCCCTTACAAAAATTCGACAGCCTAACGACGTCACATTAAAATTCAGAAAAAGAGTTGATGAGAGAGAAAATGGTGTCTCATCACTTGTGAAAAAAATTTACATCAATAAAGATATATAAGAACATATCCCAACATAATAAGATGTAAATTAAAATATATAACAAAAAGGAGTCTTTTAAAAAAGAGGCAGGTGAAAGGTTCCCTTACCGATTTGGTAACTTACAAAACATAAGCCACATGAAAGAAGGATCATAAAATGAATACATTAATACCCATAAATTGAATAATATTACACAATTAATACACTCATGGGCAGTATATACACCACACACAAGTAAATAGTGTAAAATGTAGCATGAATATCACGGGAATAAAAGTGAGATGAAAAATCCCTTACGAAAACTCAGTAGCCTAATGACGCCACTTAAAACTTCCAAAAATGGATTGACAAGATAAAATAGTTTCTCTCATCACATGAACATAAAATTTAAAGTAAGAGTAATATAAGAGAATATCCCCCAACATAAGAAATATGAGATTAAAATAAATGACATAAAAGAGAGTATTTAAAAAGAAAGAGAGAGGTAGGATCCCTTACCTCAAGTCTGACTTGTCTTGTTCGTTTCTTTATAATCATGAATAATAAACTTTGAATTTTTTTTAATTGATTAAGGAAATTATTTAAAAATTATCATTCAGTTCATATCTCATATTATAATTTTATAATAAGTGGTTAATAATGTGAGTTCATATCAGACGTTTTTGTCGATGTTCGGTACATGAGTAAAAATTGAACTTGTTGGAAAAGAATTTTCCATGTAGTTATAAGTACATCATCTACAGAATAGTATTAATTATTTAAATATCATATATATCAAGTATATATTCATTTTATACTATTCCATAACATTTGGAGATAAAAATAAATGAAATGCACCGTTCATGGAGATGGTAGCCGTACATATGCATGAACACTACTTTCATTTCTTTGGCACATTAATGGAATTAAAACTAGATGAGATATATATATATATATATATTATAATTCCAGTATAATATATATGTTATATAGGTCACATAAGTTCATAAATTTCAATCTTTATATATTCCATGTATTGCATGAATGAGTCACATCACTTGAGGGGGCGGTAGTCCAAACTTCCTCAAATGAAATTATTGCATTTGCACAACATGAAAAGAATAAAGGTATGTATAAAATATTAAATAAAGAAGCATATAGAGGAAATAAATATAATATATATCATAAATAAATATATTTCCATCATAATGGCCACCATTAGAGGTGGTAGGAGAAGATAGAACAATCATCATTTCGTGAGGCAGTAATTCGCCATCCACAGAAAGAGTATGTTCTTTAACCATTAGACAGAGGTGTCTGTAAGTGTAGCTAGAATCATTCTCATAAAAAAATCCTATTATATTTAAGATACTGGTGTTGTTACAAAAGAATGGAATAAAAAGAGTTTAGGGGGTTGGAGAAGTAAAATAAAACAAAAGAAAATTAGGGAAGACATTACCTTTAAATCGGGTAACTCCCCTTGGTTTGAACCAAAAGGGTTTCATGAAGAGATTTATGCCTAAGGGGAGCATTCTAGGATGAATAGAGAGATTTTTAGAGATAAAATGATCATATTTTGGCCGATCCAATGTCTTGAGAGGTGTGGGTAAGGAGGTAGAGGTGGGGGCCTTTTATAAGAGGGAGGAGGGGCACTCTTGGAAATACATGAAATGTCACTTTATTTTAAAATGCTTTTCATATTTTAAAGGTCCCAAAAATATATATTTCTAGTATATGGTGATAAGGGTTATAAATCCACCCATCCAATAGGTTTTTGACAAGTTTATGTCTTAGATGTTACATTATCTTTTCATTTTATTTAAATCATTCATTAATGAGGTAATCAGTGCATCATCATGGTCTCATAAATAAATTAATTTATTTAATGTCTAAAAATTATAAAAAAACTACTATGATGTAGTAAATCTTTTTGTATTTCCAATTAATATTTATAGTAAAAAGTATGACTTGTATAACCCCATGTAAAAATTATTTTATAAAAACAGTATATGTTTGTGACATTTTTATTTTAACTTTAAATAAAAATCTATTAATGTCATTTTCTTACCCAAGTGGTTCCATGGGGTCCCCAAGTTTACCCATTGATTTTCTTGGTCGTCCATGACTCATACAATAAGGGTAGTACATGTGTCAAGGTAATTTCATATTATTATAGCATTATCTTTTCCTTAAATTACACTAATTACCTTTAATCGCGATTAATAAAACTTAAAAGTTACTATTCACCAAAAATACTTTCATCCCATTGAACAAAATTTTACATCCTAATTACAACCATGTATGTCAGAATTTTGAAATTCATATCACATAGGTGGTAAAATTTCTTTTAAATAAAAAATCAGTTTTTTAATAACCACTTAGTGGTTTCACTATTCATCAAAATTGAAGTTTTTGATAAAAATACCAAAAATTCACCCTGAGCTATATTTGATATTCAGAATTCAAAAATGATGTCTATTATAAAAAATTAAAAACATATGATTTTCATTAATGAATTTAATAATTAATTCCCGTTGACAAAACAAATAGCATGTTTTTTAGAAACAAAATATATCAAAAGATTGACACGAGTTTAAGCCCAATTTCAAAGTGAAATTAATTCCGATGACCAACATTGGGTTAAATGATAAAAATATATTCTAATTGAACTTTAAAACCAATTAAAAATATTATCTAATCATATAAATAAATTAGATTAAAAAGAGGATTTGAATTAAAATTCCACATTTTTCACTTATTCATTAAAAACGATCTTTATCGAAAAAAATAACAAAAACATACACAAAGTAAATTTTGATGCCCCGATTCTAAAGAAAGATTTTATTTGGTCCAATATAACATATAAAATTGTCCAAAAGTGGATTTAAAAAAGGTTTCTCCATCAAAAGGCGGTTAATCGACCTTTTAAAGAATATTAGAATATTTACGCTTAAAATTAGATTCATTCACATTTTAATACTCTAACATTTATTATAAAAAGTAAAAATATTTGACAAACGTATATAATCATTTTGTAGTTAGTTCTGTTCCTTACCACCATTACAACGTCTAGGCATTAACTACCATTTAAAATAATATTATTTTATTATTAGAGTGCAACGCAAGATTTCATAGAAACTCGTTGTTGCGTATTGGGTACGCCATCAAGCATAGCGCTCCCTTTAAAGTAACATTAATATTTTATTCACAAGTATTAATAAATATGAAAAAGAAATATTCTTTATTTACCTGGGATGTTACATCCTTCCCCCCTTTTTGGAATTGCGTCCTCGCAATTTTAAAATTGGGCTTGGAAACTTCATTGAAATCCCCACATCGGAAAAGGAGTAAATTAAACTGTCACTTTAAAAGAAAGAAAGGGAAGTACAAAGGTCACCCAAGTTAACCCATACTAGGATTCCATATAGGAAAACATGGACATGGAAGAGAGAACAAAGGGTCATGTTCTGATGGAGAGTGATAGAAAACTTGATTAGGAGAAAGTTAACCACAAGAAAATCACAAACTTGTGATAGGTTAAACAGTATTTGATTCCCCAGTAGGAAAAGGTAATGGAATTTTTTTTGTTTTAAGTTACTTTTCATTGAGGAATTTATTTATGAGCTTAACTAAATCCTAAGGAAACTTTCTTACATGTCATGTATACTTTCATCTCTTACTAGATTTCTTACACAAACACATATTTTCTCCAAAATACGAGTATTTAGAATGAGTTTTTCACATTAAGAGTGATATAATCAACTTCTAGAGAATCACCTAATACACAAAAGAGAAATATATATTTCTCATGTCTTTAGACCCTTATCAAAACCAAAATTGTTAGAACAAGATCAGATAATCCACGAAAGGGTAATCCTTTATAAAAAGCAAATCTATTCTTGATCTCCAAAATTTGTCCAACAAAACCCAAAGTTCAACGAAGACCATTCGATAAACAATTTGTCCATAAAATTCTTCAAAGTAAACCAAAATAAGATTGAAACCCAAATATTTGAAGGATTTAATCACATAGTCTTCCAAGGTAAAAATTAACATTTATCCCCAAATAACATCGGTTTCTCTTAATGTCTCATATTGAAAAGTAATTATCCTAATCATATATCCTCCATGATAGGTCAATATTTTCCTAGATAACCCAAAATCAACTTATTATTGATTCATAAAATTATATAACTAAAAATAATTTGTCATTATAACCAGGAACTTCACATAGTTCAGTGGTAGGTGATAAATACCAGTCGCACTTTGGTTGTGGGTTTGATTCCCACAGTTTTTTCTGATGTGACGGGTTGTCACACAGTCTGTGTGTTGTCATTTTTACAAAACTATATAATTCTTAAAACATTCCCGAAAAAGAGATAAAATCTTTAAAATAAACATAACATAATTTAACGTCAATTTTACCTCATCTGTTTCATCTTCCATCATATAGTAACCCATAATTACCTCAAAAGTAATGATCATATAAACCCTAATGGTTACCATTATAATTATTACCTGAACTTCCACATCGAGTTGGTTATCTCATACATGATGCATCAAATATATCACCAAGGTTCAAGTGGTTAATCATGACTCCTTGATAGTTGGTTTAGAATAACCACATGATTCCTCATTGAATCCCCCTTTTCATCCAGTCTCTTAATCAGAGAACCACCACAGTTTCCTTCAAACCCATTGTCACTTTGGTGCCTGCTATATCCATCTATTTACTAAAACCAAATATGTCAGTGTGAGTATATCAAAAAAATTATCATGTACTAATGAGGAAGATAAACACTAAGATATACTTACTCATTCACTTTATCTAAAACGATGACTCTTTCTGAAATCCTAACCATTATGGTAATGTCACTTATGCTTAGAGAATACCCTAACCTCTAAAGTTATCTAAACCAACCTCTGATACCAACTATAAGGACCCAGCCTTAAAACATTACATAATCATGAATTAAATGAATAATTCACATAGAGGATCTTTTCAGGTTTAGAGTTTTAGAGAATTAGGACATAACTATTACATCTCAAAAGATTACAAAGTACACACTTCTACTATGTTTCCATAAAATAAAAACTCTTAGAACGAAACATGTCTAGTTCCATGTTTTAGATAGCATGTCTTTCCTTGATCTCATCCTTGAACATATTCATCTTTAAGTCCTGTGGAAAACATTTCAAAAACATGGGATGACCATAAAAAGATCAGTAAAGGATACACAAAGTAGGAAAACTGTTAGTTTTACAAAACAACAAGTAAATCATGAATACTTTATCAAAGTAATAATTTTCACCTTTACGAAGTAGTAAATACTCTTCACTTAATAAAAGATCACTACTTATCCTTTGTAACCAAAAGATTACCATAAACCCATATAAATAACACATAACATATAAAGGTAACTTGGGACATAAACATACTTAAATGGAATAACCATACGGTCGACTTCCACACATATCACTACATGGAATAGCCATACGGCCGAATTCCATACCCAATTCATTGGAGGTTATAACGTAACCACCTGTCCTGGTATTCATGACACCACCCGTCATATGGTTTATCACTTAACCACACAACAAATTTCCAAGGACCATTATAAAATCATAACACATAAACCAATTATAAAGGAAAGAAAACATTTCCACATTTTAATCACAAAATATCACTTAAATATATTGACATAAAAAATCCATTATCAAAACAATTTTTGATACCAAAATACATAAAAGAGTATATGGTATTTATTTACTTTTAAAAACATTACGGCTTGTTGAGGAAGCCAAAGATCAAATAATACTCGCGGCGGCAGAAAGGTCATTGTCACCACATATGTTAAAAAGAAACATACTTTTTTTTGTTTAGTAAAACAATTACTATAGAAAAGATTCCTTTTGAATAAAAGAAAAACTCAAATGGGTTTATACACTGTATAAAATAAATTTGTGTGTAATACAAAATATACCTCAATTAAAGGAGATTGAGACGAAGTCCCGTTCAAAGATGATATCCTTATATTAAGGATAAATCAATTATGTAATTATGTGTGACAAATATAAATACACCCAATATAAGTGAATATTAAGTGTAAAACCATCAGAGTTCATTCACACATATTCATATCATGACATGATCAATAATTATAGTTTTAACCCAATGAATTGAAATTGGGTTAAGAAGTTCCCTTAGAAAAATTCGACAGCCTAACAGCGTCACATTAAAATTCAGAAAAAGAGTTGATGGGAGAGAAAATGGTATCTCATAAATGTAAAAAACATTTACATAAATAAGGATATATAAGAGCATATCTTAACATAGTAAGATGTAAATTAAAAGATATAACAAAAAGGAGTCTTTTAAAAAAGCAGCGGGTGAAAGGTTCCCTTACCGATTTGGTACCTTACAAAACATAAGCCACATGAAAGAAGGATCATAAAATGAAGATGTAAATGCCCATAAATTGAAGTATATTACATAATGAATACACTTATGGGCAGTATATACACCACACAAAATGAAATAGTGTCAAATGTAGCATGAATATCACAGGAATAAAAGTGAGATGAAAAATCCCTTATGAAAACTCGGCAGCCTAATGATGCCGCTTAAAACTTCCAAAAATGGATTGACGAGATAAAATAGGGTATCTCATCATATGAACTTAAAATGTACAGTAATAGGAATATAAAATAACATCCCCCAACATAAGAAAGATGAGCTTAAAATAAATGACATAAAAGAGAGTACTTAAAAAGAAAGAGAGAGGTAGGATCCCAAACCTCAAGTCCGCCTTGTCTTGTTCATTTATTTATATTTCTGAATAATAAACTTTGGTCAATTTATAATTACTTAAGTTAATCCTTTAAATATTATTATTAAGTTCATATCACATATTTTAATGTTATAATAAGTGGTTAATAATGTGATTTCATATGAGACGTTTTTGTCGATGTTCGATACATGAGTAAAAATTGAACTTGGTGGAAAAGAATTTTCCATGTAGTTATAAGTACATCATCTACAGAATAGTATTAATGGTTTAAATATCATATATATTCAGTATATATTCATTTTATACTTTTCTATAACATTTGGAGATAAAAAGAAATGAAATGCATCGTTCATGGAGACGGTAGTCCGTACTTACGCATGAACACTAATTTCATTTCTTTAGCACATTAATGGAATTAAACCTAGATGAGATATATAAATATTAATTATAGTTCCAGTATAATATATATGTTATATAGGTCACATAAGTTAATCAATTTCATTCTTTATACAATCCATGTATTGCATGAACGAGTCACATCACTTGAGGGGGCGGTAGTCCACACTTCCTCAAATGAAATTATCGCATTTGCACAACATGAAAAGCATAAAGGTATGTATTAAATATAAAATACAGAATTATAGAGAAGAAATAAATATAATATATATCATAAATAAATATAGTTCCATCATAATGGACACCATGACAGGTGGTAGGAGAAGATAGAACAATCATCGTTTCGTGAGGCAGTAATTTGCCATCCACAGAAACCGTATGTTATTTAACCATTAGATGGAGCTGTGTGTAAGTTTAGATCAAATAAATATCATAAAAAAATCCTAGTATATTTATGATACTGGTGTTGTTACAAAATAAAGGAATAAAAAGAGTTTAGGGGGTTGTATAAGCAAAATAAAACAAAAAAACATTAGGGAAGACTTTACCTTTAAATCGGGTAACTCCCCTTGGTTTGAACCAAAAGGGTTTCTTGAAGAGCTTTATATCTTAGGGAAGGATTCTAGGATGAAGAGAGGGATGTGTAGAGATAAAATGATCAGTTTTTGTCCAAGCCAATGGATTGAGAGGTGTGGGTAAGGAGGTAGAGGTGGGGGCTTTTATAAGAGGGAGGAAGGGAACTCTTGGAAAGTCATGAAATGTCACTTTATTTTAAAATGATTTTCCGATTTGAAAGGTCCCAAAAAGATATATTTAGACTATAAGTTGATAAGGGTTCTAAATCCACCCATCAAATAGTTATTTGACAATTGTATGTCTTAGAGTTTACATTATCTTTTCATTTTATTTAAATCATTCATTAATGAGGTAATTGCTACATCATCATGGTGTCATAAATAAATTAATTTATTTAATGTCTAAAAATTATAAAACACTACTATGATGTAGGAAATATTTTTTATCTTTCCAATTAATATTTAAAGTAAAAAATATGACTTGTATAACCCCATGTAAAAATTGTTTTAGGAAAACAATATATGTTTGTGACATTTTTATTTTAATTTTAAATAAAACGTTATTAATGTCATTTTCTTACCCAAGTGGCTCCATGGGGTCCCCAAGTTGACTCATGGATTTTATTGGTCGGCCATGACTCATAAAATAATGATATGTCATTTTTCAAGGTAATTTCATTTTATTATAACATTATCTTTACCTTATATTACACTAATTACCTTTAATCGTGATTAATAAAACTTAAAAGTTACTATTCACCCAAAAAATATTTTCATCCCATTGAACCACATTTTACATCCTAATGATAACCATGTATGTTGTATTTTTGATATTCAAATCACAGAGGTGGTAAAATTTCTTTTAAACGAAAAATCAGTTTTTTAACTACCACTTAGTGGTTTCACTATTCGTCAAAAATTGATGTTTTTCAGAAAAATACCAAAACTTCACCCTAAGCTATATTTGATATTCCAAATTAAAAAATTATGTCTATTTTAAAAAATTCAAAACATATAAGTTGCATTAATCAATTTAATAATTAATTCCCAATGTCAAAACAAATAGCGTGTTTTTAAGAAACAAAATATATCAAAAGATTGCCACTAGTTTAAGTCCAATTTCAAAGTGAAATTAATTCCAATTACCACCATTGGGTTAAATGGTAAAAATATATTCTAATTTTACTTTAAAAACAATTCAAAATATTATCTAATCATATAAATAAATTATATTAAAAATAGGATTTGAATTAAAATACAACATTTTTCACTTATTCATTAAAAATGATCTTTATCGAAAAAATATCAAAAACATACACAAAGTAAATTTTGATGTCTCGATTATAAATAAGGATTTTATTTGGTCCAATATAACATATAAAATTGTCAAAAAGTGGATTTATAAAAGGGTTCTCCATCAAAAGGCGGTTAATCGACCTTTTAAAGAATATTAGAATATTTACACTTAAAATTGGATTCATTCGCATTTTAATCCTCTAACATTTATTGTAAAAAGTAAAAATATTTGACAAACATATATAATAATTTTGTAGTTGGTTCTGTTCATTCCCTCCATTACAACGGCTAGGCATTAACTAACATTTAAAATAATAATATTTTATTATTAGAGTGCAACGTAAGATTTCAAAGAAACTCGTTGTTGCGTATTGGGTACGCCATCGAGCACAGCGTTCCCTTTAAAGTAATATTAATATTTTATTCACAAGTATTAATAAATATGAAAAAGGAATATTCTTTATTTACCTGGGATGTTACAAGAAGGCCCTTTCTAGGTAGTTGGGTTAGTATAGGTGTGCATGGAGGAGGACTCGGACGTGGTGTCAGAACCATTTTGGAGATTTTTCAATTTTTCTTCATTTTGGGTTTTGTTCAATTTTTCACTTGTAGTATGACATGGAATATTTACTATTGGACATGGTTGTACCCCATTTAGGGAAATGATTTTTATGCATTCTCATGTATTATTGATTATTATTCGGCTATTTTGTTTAACTTTTATTATGGATTACTGTTATAAAAGGGGGTATAGTCTCCCTAATTGACTATTCAGACCCTCACTGCTAGTCTGAAACATTTGGTATAGGGGGAAGCACACTTAAAGTAATGTAACCACCCAACCTTTATTACCAGTTAGTGGATTTCTGGTTAGGGACGTTACAAGGTGGTATCAGAAGAGTTCATTTATCTTTCTTACTATTTGGGGATGGTATAAGGGAGTTAGGGTGTGTCGGGCCTTGGTAATGAGTTCACGATTGGGAGTAACTGACCCATGTATGAGGGAAAACCCATGTCACCCAGGGTGGGAATTGTTTTTCTTGATTTTTCAATTTTAAAGTTGATGATATTTCACAATTGGTTGATGCACAGGTTGTGTGATGTGATGGTTCAACGATATTTGGATTGTGGCCACAATGTCATGAGGATGTGAATTCATGCATCATTGTAGGAATCTAGAGAGATAGGTGACATGCATCATGGTAGGAACACATGGATTGGGTGTGTGAGGCATAAAATATAGAATTCAACTTGCATCTTGATAATTGAAAAGAGAAAATTTCCTGAACAAAATAATATAAAGGGGTGAAGATAAAAGAATGATGAGTGACGATTAATAAAATATGTGTAATTAAGGTTTTTTAATGATTTAAAATTTTGTTTGTAACATGTTGTGTGATTGTATTAGTGGGGTATAGTTCTTTACTCTTGTGAACCTTGGCCCGTGATAGGGATGGTCGGGGCAGTGTTTTCGGAATGTTAAGTTTTGTTGGGATAGTTAATGTATTGTGGGTTGTTGTTGATGGTGAAGAGCCTTCTTGTTATGAAGTTGTGAAAGTTTTATGGTATGTGTTCTAAACCCCATGTTTGGAAATGTAGAGAAATGCAAACATGACGTCGAGCACAAGTTGTGAAATAGGAGAATGTTGCTAAGAAATATCCTCCTATAGAGGAGCAAGAGAATATGGTGATCTAGGAAAGTGGAGAAGAGAGGTTCTGGGAGAACATGACTCATTTTATGAAGATGATGTATCATGACCCCGTGCATGTTGCATCATGTTTGTTTGAGCTGACGAGAGAGTTTCAGCTACAACACCCTCTAACATTTACTGGAGAGGGTGGGCCCGAGGTGGAAAAGTTCTGGATATAGTCTTTCCATACAATACATGATCATCTGGAGACTCTTATTGGGAAGCAAGTCAAGTTGGTAGCTTATATGTTGCAGGTTTAGGGAAAGCGTTGGTGGGAAATTTTGGCTCAGACTAAGTAGGCTGAGGGGATGTTTTGGAAGGATTTACAAGAAAAGATTCTATAACATTTTTACCCAGAGACATTGAGGCAAGAGTGGGCTGCAGAGTTCATGAGCCTAAATCAGGGATCAACGTCGGTGATCGAGTATACTTCCATATTCACTAACCTAGGATTCTTTGTTACAACATTGGTGGGGGATGAGGTAGTGGTTACAAGGTGTTTCTAGGATGGGTTGAGACATGAGATCAGGTCTCAAGTGAATATCTTTTTCTTTAAGAGATTTAAATAGGTTTTGGATCAAGTGTGGATCTTAGAGGGGAACCTGAAAGGAGCTTCTGGTAGTGGGATTGTCGTGCGATCTAGGAAAACAAGTGGTGCAGCTTCTGAGGGAAGAAATAATTATTTTAGAAGTTTTTAGGAGGGAAATAGTGTGAAATGTGGTCAGAAGGGAGGGTCATCCTTTCAGGGTGGTGATTGGGTTTTCTGCTATCAGTGCAATATGAATGGTAACATGCATGGCCAGTGTCCTCGACCTATAGTTGAGATGTCAGTCATGTGGAAGATTGGGACATGTGTATAGGTTCTATAGGAACCCACAGTAGGACAGTATGAATGTTGGTGATAGGCATATGCCAGGCTAAGGAAAGGAATCAGTTTCTCCTTATCAGGTAGGCAGTTGGAGTTCCACGAGGTGTACTGGTAGGGGTGATGGATTTAGAACTCCAAGTTAGGATCAACCACGTCAGCAGGGCAGCATAGTGTATAGAAAATATGTTGGAGCCCAGGGTAGAGGGGCAGGTCACTTTCACGCAGTTTAGTCTCCACCTGGTGATGGTGAGGCTGGGCCATCGACTGTTTGAGGTACGATCCTTGTAGATTCTATGCTTTCTAGTGCATTGTTGGACACTGGTTCTACACACTCCTTTATTTCTTCTCATCTTATGGTAGTGTTGGGTTTACCTATGGAGAGTGTGTGTGGGGTTTTGTTGATTGACACTCTGTTGGGGGTGAAAAATGAAGATATCGGGCACTGTAAGGGATGTACTCTAGAATTAGGCATGTACAGTTTCATGTAGGACTTGTTCATTGTCTAGACTTTGGGTTTGACATAATTTTTGGTATGGACTGGTTGGTATTGTATTGGGTGCAGATAGACTATTATTGGATTATATTTAGGATTTGGATAATAACAGGTTCATACACCCTAGTAAGTCTCCTTGGAGATCTCCTATTCTTTTTGAAAAGAAGGATGATGGGTCGTTCAGGATATGTGTTGATTATCAAAAGTTAAATCACATGATGGTCAAAAATCGGTACCATCTTCCAGGAATTGTGTAAAGACCCGTAAATTTCAAGGAAATTTTTTTCTTAATTTCTTTGGGATTTTACGAGTACGCAGTTTCCGATGACACCTGATTCCGAGGCCCGGTGTGCCCGAAATCAATTTCCAAAGTTTAGCTCGGGTACGTTCAGTGAACAAATGAGCGGGTTTTCCTAACTTTTGAACCGGTGCTCGGAATTGAAATCTGAGGGCACCGATGAAACCGTAGCACCAGTATTTTCTTAGTAACACCTTTTCCGAAGGTGCATTTTCTCAGGAGGAGATGTTAAAAATGTGAGGAATAAAAATATAATTATTTTACAATTTTATTTTTTATTTCTTTACTAAGTGGTTTAAGTGTTAAGTGAAATTAAGTTGTGTCACAACTTTATTTCTCTCTATTATTTGATCCTAACTTTTGGTAAAGATATTAGTGAGGTGGGGCCCAGACGATCCGCCACCTTTTCACTTTCCCTATAACCCCCCTTTAAACACCTTTTAAAACCTCTCTTGTATTTAATGTTGTGACTTCCCCTCTCCTAGCATTTAATCAAGCCAACACATTAATTAAATTAATGTATTTGAGTTTTTAAATTTTGAACTCATGGAATGGATTAATAAAATAAGTGGAGCTTATTTTATTTTTGGGGTAAGATTGGTTGTGTTAAGTATTGGAGAAGAAAGCTCTAGTCTTGAAGAACATCATCTTCCACGTTGAAGAATGCGAAGAACACCGGAGCACCAAGGATAGACAGCGTGCCGATCTTTCCCTTCCCTGCAGCCGGTGTGAGATGTCATCCTCTTCTTTGACGCCCGCCAACGTTGTCATCAAAACCACCCCCGCGACACCGTTTTTCCCGCGACAATCATCATTCGACAACTTCTTCGAGGTAGGGGTGTGTTTTTATTTGAGCAACACTGATTCTTCCTTCCTTTGTTTATCCTGACCTGCTTGCTACCAAAATAACATGGAAGGACCGGGCCAAATGAACACGGCCTGATCCTTTCTCCATTTTTTTGAATGTTTGGTGGGATCTTCGTGTTCTTCATGGGTGATGAACACCGGAACATTGTGAGTTCATTGTGTAATGCAACGATCCCAATTGAAGACCCAACATCACGACGTCCTAGATAAGGTGTGACGACGATAGCGGATGACAGATCAAACCGGAATGGGAGGGACCGTCCCTTGACCGTTCTTTGAGCGGGTGAATCAAATCGTGATTTCAGAGAAGATCGAAGGCCCGAAAACACTAGAGACAATTATGAGGCATCGGGGTGACATAGTGTCCGATGTTTCGTGATGAAAGGACCGTCAAAACGAAGAATGGACATCACAGGAGGCGCACTAGCTAGAGGCGTCATTTTTGGAAAATTCCAGAATACACGGTGTGTACCTCTGACGAACACTCTGTGCAGTGTGGGAGTACTGCGGCTTGAGTTTCGAGTTTAGACAAGTAACACACCACGTGTCACCCCGACCACATAGTGTGTAATCTCTACACAAATTGTAAGAAGCAGCTTCGTGACACATGGCGTGTATTCTAGGAAATACACAGACACGGACATCAATACACGACCAAGGGGAACAACATGTATTCTCTTCACAGAAGGGAAGAAGCGGCTTTGTGGGACTCGGCGTGTATTCTGGGAATACACGGACACAAGGTGGAGTACACAAGCATGTACTCCACCACATGGCCAGGCATGGTCAATGTACACAGAGCCGACCCCAGATGTCTGGACATGGCGTGTAACTATACCACACGCCGTGTATTTTACTTTTTTACATGAAAAACCCATCAACACGGGCTGTGGTACATGGACAGTACCCGTGGACTGAAGACACGACGTGTAACTATACCACACCCCGTGTACTTTCTTTTTTTACATGAACAGCCCTGCGACACGGGCCATATCACACGGGTAGTACCTGGTGACAGATGACACGACGTGTATCGCTTATCTACACGCCATGTACTTTTTGGAAAATGGCTTGGTCATCTTGTTCTCTATGACTTGGGCATGTTTTTCTTGGTTTTACCCTAGGACGTGGGACAGAACATTGGGATACATCATCCATGGTCTTCATGACAGTTGACATATCCATCCCTTTGACTCGAGGAGCGGACCTTCCTGGAATCAAGTATGCTGTGTGCGGGACACCTAGAGCTGGATGCGACTGTGACAACGATGAAGACTATACTGGAATCCTCCATGGGTTCGACAACGATGACGACCGTACTGGAATCCTCCGTGGGTTCGACAACAATGACTACTGTTATTGTATCCTATGTGGGTCTAACAGTACTTGACTACTGTTCTTGTATCCTATGTGGGTCTGGAAGTATTTGACTCTGTACTTGTATCCTATGTGGGTCTGGCAGAGTAGCTGGTCTTGTATCCTTTGTGGGTCTGACAGCTTAGCTGATCTTGTATCCTATGTGGGTCATACAGCTTAGATGAATCAGTGGCTACATCTGATCATCTCTATCATCTTATGAAGAAGTGTATACCTGTGTGAGATGAGTGTTGACTTTCAATCACTATCTTTGATATGATTGTTTTTCTAACCTGTGTGGATTGGGTTGTGCTTTCTTGTGTGGATTGGGTTGATCATTCCTGTGTGGGCTGGGTTGAACTTGGGCTCATGAGTTTGAGGAGAACTGGAATAGATGACTTAGGTATATGTATGGGCATATACCTAAGTAGAGTTGGTTGTTACTTCATGATTGTATCTTTCCTTTGTGGTTTATCCTTCGTGGATTCTAGGAGACCTTCAGGGGTCTCGAGGTCCCTACTGAGTATCGTATACTCACCCCTGCACGGGATATGCCCACACAACGTTGTGTTTGATGAAGACGACGGACAATGCTGAACGAAGTGAGAGCTCATGGAGCCGGACGGTACCTGGAGGTGGATCACTGGACGGGACGTACAAGGAGCAGACGGCTGGAGCCGAGGAGTAGGGGAGACTATCTGTACCCACCCTTCAAGTGGGATTTCCTAGAGGACGTTCTGGTGGTTGCTTCTTTGTCTTTTAGTTGTTGTACTTTCTTTTCAGTTGTACTGTACTTTCAGTTGGGTTTGTATTCTGGCCCATTTACTTTCCAGCACTTACTTTTGTACTCAGTTTACTTAGTGTTTACTCGGCTTGTGTACTCTGTGGTGTTTGTTTACTTATAAAGGCAATGACTTCCCTTTTTATCGGGATTTACGCCTTTGGTGCTAATCTCTAGCCCCTGGCCTATGGAAGGCGGGCTTGGGGTAGTCACAGCACGGGCCCCGAGGACGGGTCGTGAAATATTGGTATCATAGGAGTTCGGTTCTACCACAGAACTCAGGAATATGATTTATCTTCAATGTTAAGAAATAGTGTTAAGGGTATTGAGTGTGGTTATCAGTCCAGGGAGTCCATTGTTGGTGTGGTGGCCGACGTATCCATACACCAGGACCCTGACTTCTGATTTCCGACTCAATGCACGAAAACATTGATTTCATGTGTGTTTCAAAAGTTTTCTTGTGATTATTTTGTGTCAGCTCACCAGGTATACTATATTGACCCTGTCACACCTGTTTCGTTTCAGGATGGCCCCAAGAAGCCAGCCAGCTAGGGTTCTGAGCATTGTGCGAGACGACAGCCCACCGAGCGACGAGGCCTTGGTACAGGGCCCTATTAGAGCGGAGGCACCGGCGGTACCTCTATCCGCCGAGCCACCAATGCCACTAGCCCCAGCAGCTGAGAGTGCACGTCGCCATAGTTCACTACACGAGTTTCAGCATCAGAGACTTACCAGGTTCCATGGGGAGACGGACCCTTAGGTAGACGATGATTGGATGGAGGCAGTTTTACGAGTTTTCAGGTTAGTGGGGACACCAGCAGACCTCATGGTGATCCTTGCAGCGAGTCTCCTGCATGCAGCAGCAGGCAGATGGTGGAGCCTGATGCTCCAGGTGCACGATGAGGCATCTATCCTTTGGTCGGAATTCGAGAGACTCTTACGCTCAGAGTTTGTTCCAGCCAGCCTCCATGCAGTGCGCATTCAGGAGTTACTACTGCTGCGGGAGGGCAGCATGAAGGTATGCCAATACTGCGTGAGATTTACTAATCTCTCATGCTATTCCACAGACATGGTACAAGACCCATTCTTATGGGCCCGGACCTTCGAGCAGGGACTGAGGCATGATATCAGGGCATCGATGATCTCTCTCAGCATTCTGACGCAAGCAGGAGTACTGGAGCGAGCCCTTCTCGTAGAGATCTTTCTTGCTGAGCCTACACCAGCAGCGAGACCTACCGTAGGGCGACATGTAGCTGAGTCTTCTGTAGATGGCAGTCGACGGATGTCACAGGGGTCCAAACGGACCAAACCATCAGGCGAACGACCTCAAGACACTGGCTAAGAGGTGCGGGGAACACGGTGCAGATCCAGTCTTACGAGGAGTAGACAATGCTATGCATGCGGCGGGTAGGGCCACATGGCTCGTGACTGCCCGACCCACCATGCAGAGGAGCAACAGACAGTTGAGGGACCACCCAGGTAGAGGCAGAGGTTCGACCGTGGTGGTCTGCAGGGAGCAGGCGGACGAGGCAGATGATCTGGCTGAGCAGCAGGTGGTGGGTGACGATTTGAGGCTATACCACCACCACCACCACCAGGAGGTCCTCCCCGACCACAGGGAGCTGGTGGGCAAGGGAAGGCTCAGCTTTAGGCAGCGGAGGCCTATAACCACGACGTACCAGAGATGATTTGAGGTACTATCTGTGTCTACTCCACCCTTGCTGTAGTTCTTATAGCCATAGGAGCGAGTCATTATTTCATTGCCACTGCCCTTGTTCAGATCTCGGAGATTCCGACGGAGCTGTTGGCTCGATCCTTACGGCTAGAGACTCCTACGGGAGTAGACTCGATGATCACTCACTCGTGCCGGCTATGTGAGCTTACTCTAGGAGGTGAGAGCTTCGGCTGGGATCTTCTTTGTAGTGGTGTCGAGGCCTTACGACGTCATCTTGGGCATGGATTGGTTATCTACAGTCCATGCTCAGATCGACTGTATTAGGCGCAAGGTTCGGTGCGTCCACACCGATAGGAGCAGGTTCACCTTCACCGGAAAGTAGGGAGCCTTTTCAGCACAGGATGGACTCACGAAGAGGAGAGGACAACCGATCACAAATCAGTTGGATAACGTCATCCTAGGAGAAGTGGACGTGCAGAGTCCGAGTTTTCCTGTAGTGGTGGATCAGTATGCGAACGTTTTTCCTGACGACATTCCAGGACTACCTCCTCGCAGAGAGGTAGACTTCTATATTAACCTGTACCCTAGGAAAGCCCCAATATCCACTCCATAATATCGGATGGCACCTGATGACCATTGAGAGCTACAGGTACAGCTGGAGGACTTGCAGGGCAAAGGATTCATTTGACCCAGTGTTTCACCGGGGCTTCCCCGATTTTGTTTGCCATGAATACGGATGGGAGTTTGCGACTATGTGTTGATTACCATCTCCTGAACCAAGTGACTGTGAAGAACAAGTATCCACTCATGAGGATTGAAGACCTCTTTGATCAGCTCAAGGGATCACGATGGTTCTTGAAGATAGACCTCAGGTCAGGCTATCATCAGCTCAGAGTTCGAGACAAGGATGTTTAGAAGATGGCCTTTAGATGTCGGTATGACCACTATGAGTTCTTGGTTATGCCTTTTGGCGTAACCAACGCTCTAGAAGTATTCATGACTCTCAGGAACATGATATTTCAGCCTTACCTCGATCGATTTTTCATAGTCTTCATTGACGACATATTGATATACTCGACTACTAAGGAGGAGCATGCCTACCACTTGCGGGTTGTACTGGACACACTCCTAGAGCACCAACTTTATGGTAAGCTCTCGAAGTGTTAGTTTTGGATATGTGAGGTCCACTTATTGGGGAATGTCATCTCTGAGGCGGGAGTTGCGGTGGATCCTGCGAAGATCGAGGCAGTGCTAGCTTGGGAGCCCCCCAGGAGCGTGACGGAGGTGCAGAGTTTCTTAGGTATGGCTGGGTACTACCGGAGATTTGTGCCAAACTTCTTTAGAGTTTCATCACCACTTTCAGATTTTACAAAGAAGGGGAAACCCTTCGTGTGGTCAGATAGATGCCATCAGAGCTTCCAGGAGCTGAGACAGAGATTGACCAGCGCACCCATCTTGAGGCTACCAGAGGAGGGAGTAGGGTACGTAGTCTACTGCGATGCATCAAGGACCGGACTCGGGTGTGTCCTGATGTAGGAGCAGGTAGTGATCACCTATGGATCACGACAGTTGAGGCATCACGAGAAGAACTACACTAACCATGACCTGGAGTTAGCAACAATGGTATTTCCCTTGAAGATGTGGCGGCACTATCTGATGGGAGAGCGCTTTACAGTCTATTCTGACCACCAGAGTCTCAGGTACATATTATCGTAGAAGGACCTGAACCTGAAACAATGGCGATGGCTCGAGTTACTCTAGGACTATAACTTTGAGATATTCTATACTCCTGGAAAGGGGAATGTAGTATCTGATTCTCTCAACAGAAGGACGTGCATTTAGCTACTTGGAGAGGCGACAGAGCAGCTAGCCGCTTTGAAGATATCCTTCATGGATAGAGATGGGGCAGCCGTCCTTCAGTTACTCATAGTCACACCTCCACTTCTTTAGAGGGACAGAGAGGCACATCGTGGTGACGTTGACTGTAAGACGCGACGTGCACAGATTTCCACATGACAGGCACCTGCTGGTTTCTCTATAAGAGAAGACCACGTCTTCCTTTTCAGAGGACGTACCAGGGTACAAGCTGCTTTATAGGAGGAGGTGCTGTGATTGTTTCACACTTCCCATTTGGTGGTACATCCAGGGGTAGAAAAGATGTACCAGGATCTCAAATGACAGCACTGGTGGCCGGGGATGAAGAAGGCTGTGGCGGAGTTTGTTTCTCGATGCCTCACCTGCCAGCAGGTGAAAGCGGAGCTCCAGGTACCAGTAGTCTTGGAACAACCCTTGGAGGTACCAGAGTGGAAGTGGGATAGTATATACCTGGATTTCATGACTGGACTTCCACATACTTCTAGAGGTCATGACTCCATTTGGGTGATTGTCGACCGACTCACCAAGTCGGCCCAATTTTTACCCCTTAGAGAGCAGGGCTCAGTGGAGATCATGAGACACCTCTACATTCAGAAGATTGTATGGCTTCATGGTGTTCCATCATCTATCGTCTCTGATCATGACACTCGCTTTACTTCCCGGATTTGGAAGGGGTTGCAGGAGGCATTCGGGACGCAGCTACGCCTGATCACCGCCATTCACCCTCAGACGGATGGTCAGATGGAGAGGACCATTCAGACTCTCGAGGACATTCACCGTGCATGTTTCCTCGACTTTGGTCATAGCTTAGAGAATCACCTACCCTTGGTGGAGTTTCTTACAACAACAGCTACCACTCTACCATCGGGATGACACCATATGAGGCATTGTATGACCGACCTTACAGATCACCTCTGTGCTGGACAGACCCTAGGGAGTCAGCACTTGTGGGATCAGAGATGGTCCAGGCCACGAAAGAGAAGGTCCAGGTCATCCAAGAGTGGATGAAGACATCTCTGAGCCGACAGAAGTCTTATGCTGACAGGAGGCGGAGACCACTTGAGTTCGAGGATGGTGACCACATTTTCTTGCGGGTCTCACCTCGACGTGGATTACAGAGATTTGGCCGGGGCGGAAAATTATCTCCGCGCTTCATAAGACCATTCCAGGTTCTCATCTGGATAGGTGAGGTGGCTTATCGCCTGTCTCTACCACCTCAGTTGCACCAGGTGCACGACGTCTTCCACGTATCTCAGCTGAGGATATACGTGCACGACCCGACGCATATCATCGACCATGGGGAGCTAGACATTGATGACGAGGCGACTTTTACGGAGGTCCCGGTGGAGTTCAAGGATCGATAGAAGCGGGTCCTACATGGACGGTCTATTCCTATAGTGCACATCAGGTGGCAGCATGGGAACCTCCAGGAGAGCACATGGGAGCGGGAGGCTCAGATGCATACTCGGTACCCTCATTTGTTTCCCTAGTTTGTGATGTATCTTTACGGGGACGTAAATACCTGAGGTGGGAGTAATGTAAAGACCCGTAAATTTCAAGTAATTTTTTTTCATAATTTCTTTGGGATTTTACGAGTTCGCAGTTTTTGATGGCACCTGATTCTGAGGCCTAGTGTGCCCAGAATCAATTTCTGAAGTTTATCTCGGGTACGTTCTGTGAACGAACGAGTGGGTTTTCCTAACTTTTGAACCGGTGCTCAGAATCAAAATCCGAGGGAACCGATGAAACCGCATCGCTGATATTTTCTTAGGAACACCATTTCCGAAGGTGCGTTTTCTCGGGAGGAGATGTAAAAAATGCGAGGAATAAAAATATAATTGTTTTACAATTTTATTTTTTTATTTCTTTACTAAGTGGTTTAAGTGTTAAGTGAAATTAAGTTGTGTCACAACTTTATTTCTCTCTATTATGTGATCCTAACTTCTGGTTAATATATTAGTGAGGTGGGGCCCACACGAGCCCCCACCTTTTCACTTTCCCCATAACCCCCCTTTAAACTCCTTTTAAAACCTCCCTTGTATTTAATGTTGTGACTTCCACTCTACTCTCATTTAATCAAGCCAATACATTACTTCAATTAATGGATTTGAGATTTTAAATTTTGAACTCAATGCATGGATTAATAAAATAAGTGGAGCTTATTTTATTTTTGGGGTTAGATTGGTTGTGTTAAGGATTGGAGAATAAAGCTCTAGTCTTGAAGAACATCATCTTCCTCATTGAAGAATGCGAAAAACGCTGGAGCACCAAGGAGAGATGGTGTGCCGATCTTTCCCTTCTCTACAGCCGGTGTGAGACGTCATCCTCTTATTTGATGCCTGCCAACACCATCATCGAAACCACCCCTGCGATTCCATTTTTCCCATGACGATCATCATTCGACAACTTCTTCAAGGTAGGGGTGTGTTTTTATTTGAGCAACACTGATTCTTCCTTCCTTTGTTTATCTTGACTCGCTTGGTACCAAACTAATGCGGAAGGACCGGGACAAACAAACACGGCCCGATCCCTCTGCCGTTTTTGTGAATGTTTGGTTGGATCTTTGTGTTCTTCATGGGTGACGAACACCGGAATGTTGCGAGTTCGTTGTGCGATGCAACGATCCTAATTGAAGACCCAACATCATGACGTCCTAGCGGAGGTGCGATGACGATAGCGGGCGACAGATCAAACCGGAACGGGAGGGATCGTCTCTTGACCGTTCTTCGAGCGGGTTAATAAAATCATGATTTCAGAGCCGATCGGAGGCCTGAAAACACCGGAGACGATTACAGGATATCGGGGTGACTTAGTGTCCGAAGTTTCATGATTAACGGACCGTTAGAACAAAGAATGGACATCACGGGTGGCGTGCTGGCCGGAGGCGTCCTTTCTAGAAAATTCTAGAATACACTGCGTGTACCTCTGATGAACACGCCGTGTAGTGTGGGTGTACTGCAGCTTGAGTTTCAGGTTTAGAGAAGTAACACACGACGTGTGACCCCGACCACACGACATGTAATCTCTACGCAAAATGGTAGAAGGAGATTCTCAAGACATGGCGTGTATTCTGGGAAAAACACGGAAACGGGAATCAATACACGACCAAGGGGAATGAACTGTATTCTCTTCAGATAAGGATAGAAGAGGCTTTGCGGGACTCAGTGTGTATTCTGGGAATACACGGACATGGGGTGGAGTACATGAGCACGTACCCCACCACACGGCCAGGAATGGCCAGTGTACACGGAGCCGACCCCAGAAGTCTGGACACGGCGTCTCACTGAACCACACGTCGTGTATTTTACATTTTACACGAACATCCCATCGACATGAGTTTTGGTACATGGACAGTACCCGTGGACTGAAGACAAGGCATGTAACTATACCACACGCTGTGTACTTTCTTTTTTTTACACGACCATCCCTGCAACATGGGCCGTATCACATGGGCAGTACGCGGTGATAGATGACACGACGTGTATCGCTTATCTACACGCTATGTACTTTTTTGTAAAATGGCTTGGTCTTCTTGTTCTCTGTGACTTGGGAATGTTTTGCTAGATTTTCCCCAAGGACGTGGGATGAAAAGTTGGGATACATGATCCCTGGTCTTCGTGACGGTTGATGTATCCATCCCTTTGACTCAAGGAGCAGACCCTCCTGGAATCGAGTATGCTGTGTGCGGGAACCCTAGAGATGGCTGTGAATGTGACGACGATGACGACTATACTGGAATCCTCTATGGGTTTGACAGCGACGACGACCGTACTGGAATCCTCCGTGGGTTTGACGGTGATGACTACTATTCCTGTATCCTATTTGGGTCCGGTAGTACTTGACTACTATTCTTGTATCCTATGTGGGTCTAGCCTTATTTGACTCTATACTTGTATCCTATGTGGGTCCGGTAGAGAAGCTGGTCATGTATCCTTTGTGGGTCCGATAACTTAGCTGGTCTTGTATCCTATGTGGGTCCAATAGCTTAGATGAATCAGTGGCTACATCTGATCATCTCTATCATCTTACAAAGAAGTGTATACCTGTGTGAGATGAGTCTTGACTTTCAATCAATATCTTAGATATGATTTTTTTTCTAGCCTGTGTGGATTGGGTTGTGCTTTCCTATGTGGATTGGGTTGATCTTTCGTGTGTGGACTAGGTTGAACATGGTCTCATGAGTTGGAGTAGAATTGGAATAGATGACTTAGGTATATGTATGGGCATATACCTAAGTAGAGTTGGTTGTTACTTCGTGATTGTAACTTTCCTTTGTGGTTTATCCTTTATGGATTCTGGGAGACCTTCGGGGGTCTCAGGGTCCCTACTGAGTATCGCATACTCACCCCTGCACGAGCTATGCCCGCACAACATTGTGTTGGATGCAGACGAAGGACATCACTGGACGAGGTGGGAGCTCGTAGAGCTGGATAGTACCTGGAGGTGGATCACTAGACGTGATGTACACGGAGCGGACGACGGGAGCTATGGAGCAGATGAGACTATCTGTACCCACCCTTCAAGTGGGATTTCCTAGAAGATGTCCTGGTGGTTTCTGCTTTGTCTTTTAGTTATTGTATTTTTTTTTCAGTTGTACTGTACTTTTAGTTGGGTTTGTATTCTGGCCCATTTACTTTCCATCCCTTAATTTTGTACTCAGTTTACTTAGTGTTTACTCAGCTTGTGTACTTTGTGGTGTTTGTTTACTTATAAAGGCAATGCCTTCCATTTTTATCGGGATTTACGCCTTTGGTGCTAGTCGCCAGCCCCTGGCCTATGGAAGGCGGGCTTGGGGTAGTCACGGAACGGGCCCCAAGGACAGGTCATGAAAAATTGATGACATGTTTGACCAGTTGAGGGGTGAATCAATGTTTTCTAAGATTTATCTAAGATTGGGTTATCAGCAGTAGAGGGTGAGGCCTTCTAATGTACCACTAGTAGATTTTAGGAGTTGATACAGGTTGTTTGAGTTTGTGGTGATGCCATTTGGCATGAACAATGCACCAGTGGTTTTCCTAGATTTAATGAACCAAATCATTCACCCTTATCTGGATCATTTTTTATTTGTCTTTTTTTTGAAAACATCTTAATGCACTAAAAAACTCATGACGATCATGACCAACATCTTGACATCATTTTGAGTACACTAAGACAACATCGTCTATACACCAAGATGTAAAAGTGTCAGTTCTGGATTGGAGAAGTTCTTTTTCTATATCACATAAATAATTTAAGAAGCGATTGATGACCTCCTTGATCTTGATTTTTCCCGAGCCATGTAAGAAGTATGTCCTATTTTGTGATGCGTTTGATATCAGGCTTGGGGCTGTATTGATGCAAGATTAGCAAGCTGTGGATTATGGGTTGAGTCAATTGATACCCCATGAGTAGAATTATCCCACTCATGATCTTTAGTTTGATGTAGTAGTATATGCCTTAATGTGCTGGAGGAACTACTTGTTGGGGGAATAGTTCACGGTGTATACCGATCACACGAGTCTAATGTACATGCTTTCACAGCTGGATTTGAATCTCCTGAAGCGAAGATGGGTTGACTATCTCTTGTACCTTGAAATTAATATGGTATATACACCAGGAAAAGGGAACAATGTTGCTAATGCTTTGAGAAGGAAGGTTCAGAACCAAGTGGTTCAGGAATCCAACACCGAGTGGAAGGTGAGGGCTTTGTTTGTGGAGATGCACCTGGAGGTATGGGATGAAAATGGTCAGGTGACTCTTTCTTCCATTGTGGTTGAGTCGATGATTTTGGGTTGAGTTAGAGAAATTCATATCAATGAACCTGAATGTTTTTTATGAAGGAAATACTTAAAAGTGGGGATCCAACTTCTGGTTGGGCTGTCGGAGTGGACGTGGTTGTTTGTGTTCATGGTTGTGTGGTTATGCTACTGTTCATACGAGAAGAGTTGATGCGTGAGTTCCATGAATCAGAATGGGCAGTGCATATTGGTTTGACAAAGTTAAATCATGATCTCTTTAGATTGTTTTGGTGGCCAAGAATGAAAAAGAAGTTGTGGGATTTGTGGCACGGTGTCTTACCTGTCAGTAGGTGAAGGCTGAGCATCAACATCCAAGTGGACTGTTACACACATTCTCCAATCCATAATAGAAGTGGGGTGATGTGATTATGTATTTTGTGGTGGGTCTTCCATGGAATCCCCAAAATATTTATGTAATATGGGTGGTTGTTGATTGGCTAATGAAAGTGGCTCATTTCTTACCAATTCAGGAGACTTACACAATTGACCAGTTTGGTGAGTTGTATGTTCAGAAAATAGTATAGTTGCATGGTGTGCTATGAACTATTGATTCATATCATGATCCTCATTTTACATCTCTCTTCTATAAAGCATAATAGAATGAGCTGGGTACATAGGTGCATTTGAGTACGACTTTCCACCTGCAGACGAATGGGCAGTCAGATCGTATAATCCAAGTGTTGGAGGAGATGTTGAGGGATTGTGTCTTGGATTTTGGTGGTTCCTCAGAGAAGAACTTATCACTTATTTAATTTTTCTACAAAAATAGTTTTCAGGCTATGATTCCTATGTCACTGTTTGAGGCTCTCTATGGGTGGACATGTAGATCTCTCTTGTGTTGGTTGGAGGCTGGTGAATCTGAGCTGCTGGGACTGACTCTTTTCTAGGAGACTTCAAAGAAATATGATTTTATTCGGAATTAGATGGAAATGGATTATAGTTGGAAGAATTCATATACAGATAAGAGGTGTAGAACTCTTGAGTTTGAGGTGGGTGATAGTGAGTTCCTTTAGGTGTCACCAAGGTTGGGTCACTGATGGATTCAGAATCAGAAAAAGTTTGCGCCCATGTATGTGGGGCCATTTGAGAATGTGGAGAGGATCAGGCCAGTGGCGTACATATTAGATACTACTCAACAACATAGTGAGATACATTATGTTTTCCATGTGTCACAGCTTTGAAGGTATCACCCAAATACATCTCGTGTTTTATATGTTATTAATGTTGAAGTTGATACTAATGTGTCCTTTAAGGAGCATCCAGTTCATTTATTGGACCACAGTGAGAAAGTATTTACAGGGAAAGGTGGTGCCATTAGTGTGAGTACTATGGTAGCATGGAAATGTTTAGGAAAAACTTTGGAGGATAAATCAAATATGTGGGTGCTGTGGCCCGATCTCTTTTCCTTGGAAGTGAAATAAAGATTGGGATCTCGGTTCAAGGAAAAACCATTATAAGGTGGGGATGTTGTAATAAGATCCCAAATCTTGGAAAGGTATATTATCATTTAGGGTTTTCTTTCAATCCCTTATTTTGGTTAATTAAATTCTTACCAATGTTTTTAAGGAGGCTTAGGGGCGTTCTGAGGGTTCGGGACATGGAAAATGGAGAAGAAGGGATTTGTGGGTAGGCTGCACGATTTATGCTTGGTCAGTGCTAAATGTGGAGACAGCCTAGGAAACCATACAGGAGGTGGAATTTTGGATAGTGGCCTCCGTATGGTTTGCACATGGGCTGGAAAACTATGCTAGAAAACCATGTGGCACGAAAACTTTTAAAAAATTACAATTTTTGACTTGAGAATTTTTAACCCCAACTCAGGATTTCCTTCCCATTCTTCTGTCTTCACCCTAGGGACAAACTAAATCTCACAATAGCTCCAAGAGATAAATATTCATTATTTATAAGGTGTTTTTGGTGTCGTTGGTTGCAGATCAAGGCTCCGGGCAAGGCTAATCCCATCCTTGCTTCTATTTTGATTTTAGGGTTTGTATCTTCTTCTCCTCTCTTTCTGAAGCTCTAAAACCATACTATTTGGGTCATACCTAGGTTAAAGCTTCAAGATTTGTTTGAAGTGGAATTATAAGGGATCGATTAAGAGTGAATTCACATGTGGAATCAAGGAAGGTGGTCTACAAGTTATATTTCATGTTTTATTTGTAGATTTTTGCATGTGTGGTTTTGTTCTTGGGTGTCTCTTGGTATGTTTAAATCATTCATAGAATGTTATGGTAAAATGATTATTAAAAAGGTAAAATGAGACCCTCATGATCCCCATGGGATGCATCGAGGGTGATGAGACTAATCTAGGGCCACCCATGGGGTGTGTTGACTTTTCCGGACCTAGGGATTTGTGAAGAAAAAGTGATATTGTTGTGTAATTATGTAGAGCCCTTGAAAAACATATTGATGTGACTATTTGTGTTGGATTAGAATCTAGGTGATGCACCTAGGATTGATAATAATCGGAGGGATATTGAGTTAATATGTCGAAATGATTAAAGACTATAATGAAATGAATTATGAGCCCGGTAATGAAGCCTAGTGAGTTAGGCATAATAAACTAAGCCTAGTGAGATATGCACAATGAATGAATGCATAATGAGATAATCATAATAAAAGGGGAATTAGGATAAGTGGATAAATGATGTGAAATGTGGTAAATGTGTTAATGGGTCAAGGCATGGTATTAAGTCTCATGTTATTGTTATGATTTATGTTTACCTTGGGAAATAGTTGTGATGTTGTGTGAATGGTTGATGGACATAAATATATATATCATATTCACATAGATTGGTAGTGTGGGGCATTGAATGAGGTTCTACGCCCATAGGCCGAGTTTTACTGAGGATCTAAACTCCACCCTAATGCACTAATTTGGGAAGAGCACTGATGCTCTATTTCTCTACCACTTGCATCAACCCGGACTGAGGCTTCGAGGTGAGGATATGGTTGACATGAGGAAGTTGGTCCTAGTGATATAGGACAACTGTGTGTTTTTCCCATGTATGTGACTATGTACATTAAGTCCGTGTAACTTTTTGTGTTTGATGAGCCCACAATAAATGTGATAGAAATGGTAAGTATTGGAAAATGGGATAAAATATTAAGATAATAAAGTGGTAATAAATGTTGGTAGTAGACCTAAACTAGTGAATTCACTTCAATATTTCTTTTCCATTATTATTCATTCCTTTGCATGCATAATTCTTTATACCAGATATTTTGTAGACACCATTGGTGGTGGTATACTGAGTTTTACTCACACCCTACTCGGGCCACCGTTAGGTACATGAGAAGATTTCATGTTTGTAGGTCAGGAGAAGGGCAATGGAACTTGATAGGCAGTTGGGTTGGCCTGGGTGTGCATAGAGGAGGACCCATGCTTGGTGTCAGGACCATTTTGGGGATTTTACAGTTTGTCTTCATTTTGGGGTTTGTTCACTTTTTCACTTATAGTATGACATGGAACATTTTTTTTTGGACATGGTTGTACCACGTTTTGGGGAATGGTTGTTATGAAAGCTCTTATATTATTTAATATTATTATGTTATTTTTTGTATTCTATTGTGGTTTACTCTAATAAAGGGGGTATAGTCTTCCCAATTGACTATTAAGACCCCCAATACTGGTCGGAAACCTTTGGCGTACAAGGAGGTGTTCTTAAGGTCATGTAACCACCCATCTCGGAGCACTAGTTAGTGGCTTTTGGGTCAGGGATGTTACAATGACTACTACTTAGTGTAATACATGAAATATAAAATAAATTTTTGATTAGTGTCATGTAAAAAATTGCAATAATATTTGTTCAGATGAGGATGCCAATTTTACTCCATCATGTTCTCTAATAAGAAACCCAAATATGATAAAAAAGAATAATAAACTCTCATTACCTCAAATACAAGATATAAAAATGTATTCATAAAACATTTTAATTTCAATTAAGTAATATATTGAGGTTTTATGTTAAAGGGGATGATCCACTCTTACAAAAATAATTTCGATGTGAGACATATTATTATAAGTAAAATTGGATGATGAATTTAATATATTGAAAGGACTATATTGAACATGTGACAAATTAAACAGTTGTATGTAGGATTATTAAAATTTAATACAAGCATAGATGAATGTTAATAAAGAATTATAAATTTATTATTTGAAAAATAATGGAATATAAGGGGAATTAATTACTGATGTCACACTAGTGTGTTTACAAAAGAAGCATCATTTCATATTTGATATTGTTTATTCATTTCATTTCAATGAAATTATATATTTTTTAGATTACAATTTTTTTTTAAAATTGTTCCACAATTATATTTTATTCTCACATGTTATAGGATTTTTGACTTGGATTTTGATTCGCTTTATAAATTGTATGCTTACTCAACAATATGTTTATGGTTTTATGTTACTATAAAATGTTTTATGATTATAATATATGGTATTTTGATATTTTTTTTATATTTATATCATTTTCGTGTTCTAATTCATATTTATGATTCGAAACATTATGAAATATTTTTCCCTTATAAAAAATTCTGAGCACATTATTTTCTTATGTTTCCATCTCCAGGTTATGAATATGATTATATTATGTGATATTTAGAAAGGGATATAGTGGAGTGGGATTATAGAGTAGATGTTTCATGTGTTGTAAAATAAGTGGTTTATAAACCTAATATCCTAGACATTAAAAATTTTGGTCCTTGAGTTGTGTGACTATTTGTATTTTTATTATCTAAATCATCAAGTTATTTTTTTATTTATGTTATGTTTATCATGGGTCTCTTTATTTACCATGGCTGTGTTTATGGTATTAAGGTTGATAATTATTTTAGGGTTCATGATAGTAGCATTAAAAATTATAATCCCTTTATGTATATTTCTATTCATAAAATTTTTACATGAAAGTAGAGTTCCAGTAGATCAAGTATCAAGTGATGAAAACCCTCATGACCATTTTATGATACGATCATTCATTTTTTTATTTTGGGATTGTTCATTGTAAAAAATCTAAGATGTCTGGAAAACCAAAATGTGTTTTCCATTTGTAATTTAATATCCAATAAAAAAATAATATATGTTATTAACATAAAATAAGTATAATTATTTTTTAATTTATTAATGTATATTTACTATATTAAAAATATTTTTATTTATTTATTTAACTTCATTAATGTATTTATTAGAATTAAAGAAATTAAATTGTACTACTTAATAAATTGATACAATTATCATTATATAATAAAAAAACAATAATGAATTTTAAAATTATTATTTTATTTTCATAATAACATATACAATTATTTTGGAGGACCTTCAATGAAAAATAAAAGAACATTTTGATTCATTCACACCGATAGCAAGTGATGTCCCAATCCTCACTACAATGTTTGTTATTGAAATAAAAAATCATTGAATAATTAAATGGTGTATATGGGGATGGTAATAACTTGATTATTGACTACCTATAATGATACCTTTTGGTACATGGTCGGGAA
Source organism: Viscum album (assembly GCA_963277665.1). Lineage (NCBI taxonomy): Eukaryota > Viridiplantae > Streptophyta > Magnoliopsida > Santalales > Viscaceae > Viscum > Viscum album. The sequence goes on from OY728146.1 coordinate 1,688,126,370, forward strand.
AAATGGAATGTAGTCGACGTTTATCATTTTTAATGTCAATTTCATGGAATATGAAATAGGGATCTCTATTACAGACACAAATGCAACCAAAATCACAACCACAAAAAATATGATAGTAGTATGTATTAGATTATGGAATTATTACCAATTAAGTGTGCCTCATCATGCCATGGTGTGAGGTGAGATGAGGTGAACCTGGTGTGCTTCATCACTAGTGAGGGAATATGACTTCACCAAGATGTGGCAAAGGCATGCACCTCGCATGCCACCTTGAGTAGTGCTATTGCACTAGGCGAGGTAAAGGGGCACCATCGGCTGGAAAAAATTGAGGAGAATGGGGTGTTTAAAATAATGGCTACAAGGGTGGCGGAAATCAAGGGCAACCCGATGGAAATTTGGGGTGTTGGAAGAAATAATGATGATAAAAAAAATAAATAGATATATCCAAACAAGCCATGAATGGGTGAGGAGGAGGATAAAATAATATATCTTAGATTGAAGCTTTGAATCATCAGAGAGAAAGTAGAGATATTACCAAACATAGATTTTGTTTGATCCTTGGATTCGTTCGACCATTGAAACATTCTATCCTTGGAATTGTTGGAGTATAGATTCTAGCCTTGATTAAAGCTTGGATTCAACAATGAGGAGCGCAGTAGCTGGCGGCTTCCAAAGAAAGCTTAGGATATCATGACTGGTTCATTATGGTTAGGGTTCTTAAAATTGATTCAGACACTTTTATTAGAACTTCAAAAAAAGAACTGATAAATATTCCTTTTAACAACACTTATTACTTAAGCGCTGATAAAATATTTTAAATTATAATTATAAATAAGTTTTTGTAAATATATTTGTATAATAATAATAATAATATATATTTAATAAATAAATACAAATAAAAATATATCAAATGCTTTCATTATTTAAGTATATTTATTATAATTTTATAATTATTTCAACATATTTATTATTATTTTATAATTATTTAAATAAATAATTATTTATTTATAATTATATAAATACTTTTTTAAATATATATATAACATTATATATATATATATATAATAAAAATAGTAAATCTATTCATTATTTAAATAAATTTATTATTATTTTATAATTATTTAAATATATATAATTATTTATTTATAATTATATAAATATTTTTTTAAAAAATAATATTTATTTATTTCTAATTATACATATATTAATGTATAAACATAGTAAATATAAATTTATAATTATATTTATTTATAAATATATTTCTAACATTATTAATGAATATTTAATTTTTAGTGAATGCATGTTAAAAATGTGTGAAATAAAATAATTAAAAATGAGCACACTTTAAAAATATTGAAAAAATGGAAAAGTTTTATAGATTAAATAAAAATTATTAATAAAATAAAGATATATATTGAAATAAAGATGAATTCATATTGAAAATATTGAAACATAGTAAATAAATATTATTAAATAAATAATAGATATTTATTAAATTCTAAAAACAATAATATATAAAAAATATTAACAATGAATTAATTCCCAAATTTAATAAAATTAAGAATAAAAAAATAAAATTTATTGATTATAGATATGATATATTAAATGGAACATGTTATAATAAAATTCTAAAATGAATAGTAAAACATGAATAAATTACACAATGATTTCAATAATTACATAAATATTTATGTGTGTGAATTATATATAAAAATTCATTAGTAAAGTATATGTATGTGAAATCAATACAACACATTTTTTATATATCTTAAATTTAAAAAATGACAATCAATGTTGTATATTACTCGACACAATTAGTCCGTATTTTAATTCATATTAATTTTTAATTATAAACCATTCTTCACTAAATATATGACTATATAATGTGAAGCATAAATACTTTGTAGAAAATAAATCATATTTATATACATTCATATATATATATATATATTTAATATATACTATTTATTAATATTATCAATAATAATTTTATTAGTAAAATGTTAATATTTTTTTTAATTTACTTATTTTTAATTTTTATTTTTTTAATTTTCATTTTACATATATCTATATATTTTATATATAATATTTATTAGTTTTTATAATTTATATAGTTTATGATCAATTTATTCATTTTTATCAATAATTATTTAATAATAAAATTTTCAATATTTTTTAATAAAACCATTTTTATTATATTATTTCATTTTATTTGGGACCTTCATTAGTGTTAAAAAATTGATGACAAATAATTCCTTTCTGAGAACTAAAAATAAATCAATGTTAAAGGTTATTTTTTTCAGTGCTAAAAATAAAGTGCTGATAAATGGTACCTTTTATCTGTGCCAAAGAAATCACTAATAATGGTTAACCTTTTTCAGCACTAAAAAAAACCACTGATAAAGAGTACATTTTATTAGTGATAAAAATAAGCGATAGTAATAGCTAACCTTTATCATCAATTATTTTAGCACTGATTAAGGGAAGCTTTATTAGCAATATTTACTAGTGCTAATAAAGACTAGTGATGTTAATGGCATGTTTTGTAGTAGTGACTATTGATTCATTAGATATGAAGGTAATATGATAAATTTTTTATTTTAGGATCCTTTTCCTAGGGTTGATGGATTATTTTACTATTAAGTTAGTGAAAACTAGTAAATATACTTATTTTATATCATTTTATTTCATAATCACAAATTTATCCTTTGGTTGTGCTTCAATTACTCTCAACTTCACCTCTTGTTATAAGGAATTAATATCTATTATGAGTTTTTTATACCTTAAGCCCTAAAATATATTTTAATGGATCATAAGATCCATAAAATAGTAACAAGATATTCCAACTATCAGTATTAAAACCAAAATGCTTAGAACAAATTAAAGTAGTAATAAAACAGAATACGAATATTTCAATCTCCAAAATTCATCAATAAAACTAAAGGTGTAGAATATATCATTCCTTAAATAAATAAACCTATATCCAAATTCACTTCAATAATCTCAACATGAAAGAAGGTTTTAACCTAAAATTTTATCACATTCCCTTGAAATTACATTTCTAAAAGAAAAATAATATTCTTCCCAAATAATAATTTACATTAAACCTAAAGGTTATATATAACTAAACCCAATAAAATGTTTCCAAAAAAATCATTACTCACCTGAAATAAATTAGAAAATATTTTAAACAATAATATGATTCCCAAAATAAATATAATATTTATCCACTAATTTATTTAAGTAAAAAAAATTCATACTAATCAGTACATCATATAGGCTAGTGGTAGGAACTGCACCCTTATTACCCTTTTGCTGTGAGTTTAAGCCCTATAACTTTTCTGGATGTGATGCATTGTCCATTAACTTATGAATTTCGTTTTTGTTAAAATATGTATAAGAAAAAGTGATAATGATATTCCTAATTCACCTTGATCCTATAACATTCTCATGAATATGATGAACATCTTTATAAATAACATTAGACATAAAATCTCATTTTTTAACCTCTAAGATTATCTATTCAGCCCATTATTTTCCTCAAAATAAAATAGTTTTAATTGATTACAATTACCTCAACATATAGAACATATTAGAGATAGATTTTACTAAATCATGTGTTTTTCCATAAAATATAACCTAACAATTAAATTAATTTTTCAGGTCATTAGTACCATTCAAGATATTATTGAAAATACTTAAATAAAAACTACCAGAGAACAATCCTTAGGAGTTTCATGATTCATATAACTAGAATACCTTTGTTAAAAATACTTAATCTATATAAAACCTATGTTTAAACAAATAAACACTCCTATCATTCCAATTTAGTTATTATTATAACATAGGCCCTTAATAATTAATCCTTTTATTGTAATGTTAACATGGATAATGATCATGTTCCCAAAATCTACAACGTTGAACTATTAGTAGTGCCTTAGGTTAAACTTAATTTTTCTATATCTTTTTTAACCTGAATCTTAATTTTTATTAGGTAATAATATGTTTTATTCCATCCATATTTACACATAAATCATCTTACAGTTCCTTTAAGATATTTTCCATGGTGCCACTTCCCACATTTTTGATAGGTAGTAAATTGAGTCTTCTTTTATTTATCACTTTTGACACTTGATTTTACATAAGACCCCACCCTTCTCTTCTTTTATGTGTTTTTAAATTAAAATATGTCCCTGTTGCTAATCATATTTTGAGATTGATCTATTGGAATTATCAACATATGTCTAACTTCTATTCCAATTATGTTATGCTTCTCAGAAATAAAATCATTATATTTCCCCCACACTGGTTATTGTCATGTTCTTTCTATTTTCCAACCCTAAATTAAAAAAATAAAAGATACAATATGAGAATGAATCAATATACAAAAATGGAATATTATAAACATGTAAAGAATAAATTATAAATGATAAGATTATCTCGACTCATGAGTCTTTGGATTTTAATTTAGGTTATCTGTGGTAACGTTTCATTTTAGGGTTTTAACCAATTTTTTTCAATTCCTTCATAATGGTTCATAAATTTTTTTTTTTATTTTCAAAAAATATTCCCTAGAAATGTCAAACTAGGTGTAAAGCAGTGATTTTAGTCATATACCAGGTGACTATCAATTGAAAGATGAATACCCCCATTTTAAATTTACTATCCCTGGGTTAAAGTATTCCAAATCCACATAAACCTATAGTATCCAGATATAGATGCTAATTTCTGGAATGCCCTCACTTTAAACTTCTCCAAAATTGCAGAACATTTTCCAATAATTAGACTTATCCTTATACTTTTTAGTATGGTTCTCACTAAAGTATTCTATGTATAATCTCCAAAATAACTAGACCTTTTCTAAAATAAAAACTATATCATCCCAAGAATTTGATAAATATTATTCCATGTTTTTAACATAAAAATCTAATACTTAGAACCCAATGATCTCGAGGCCCAATGTATTTAGAATATTTGGTTCATAATACATCAAAGAGTTAATAAAATAAAAATTATTTATTTTTTTCTCCATAATGTGATACTAGATCACCTTGAGCTCCTAAAAATTTATGGGATTACATGGGTACTACACAAACAAAATGGGTGCGATAAAAATACCAGTAAGGGAATAAACATAATAAATAAGTATAGCATGTTATTCAAAGGTTTAACATGATATCGTAATAGAAAAGAATCAAGAGTAATCACATGGGAGACTAACATAAATAAAATTGTGTCATAATATCATTACATCATAAACATGTGTTAATCCTAACTACATAGATAAAATTACACTGTGGGAAAGGTCCCATAATGGATTAGGTTTACTTCCTAATCTCATACATGATGCCTCATGAGACTAAATATTTTACCAATGAATTGGAGTGATATCTATTAACACACATCAAAACATGTTCATGATTATATATACCAAAAATTTAAATCAATTTTAAATCATAAACATAAGAATTATCCATAGAAATAAAATGGGTTGTATAATTTTTTCTCATATCATAATCGAAGGAAATTTCATAATTAAGTAATTTGAGAGGCGATATTAAGTAATGTATTAACCCATAAATTTAATGGATAATAAGATAGGTATATATGTGATAGAAATATATACAAAATAAGGAAGAAATACTTTACATAAATGGTTGTCTTCATTGATGAAAATATCTATAAAAGATTAAATAGAATATTTCTTAATAAAAACACTCATTTCTATTAGAAATAACATCATAATAATCATAAAATTTATACAATTTTATAGAAAAAATTTTATTTAAAAATAAACATTAAAACATATAAAGTAATATTAAAATATTTAAAATCTCTTTTCTTCAAGGATATCATTAATGAAAACCTAGACATGACATTCACCTCTATTGAATGAAAAGTTTTCATGGTATAAAACTCAAGCTTTAACAAATTTATTTTGTATAGAGGGAAAATTTAATATGAGGTTTGATTCTTATGAACTTGGAACTCTGATGTTTTCCTAATTTTTTGTAAAAGTGATTTGAAATAAAAATAATTATTTATGGTTGTCATGATAAAATGTAAATCCATACATGATAAATATGTTAAAAAACATTCCTTTCACACTGTTGTGAAAAGGTTAAAAAGTACCTCATTTGTAAAATGAAAAGAATATTAATTTCAAAGAATTTTAAAAAAAATTCAATCATGGGTAAAAAATTCTTTAGTAGATCATTTTTAGAAGTTTAAAAAAATTATTATGAATATTTTTAGGATATTTAAGTATGAAAGGAAAATGATTTTTGACCTAAGCAAGAAATAATGTAGGCTTTAAAAAAAAATATTTTATCAATTTTTTTAATTAAAAAATAGAGGTTTAATTTAATATCACAAGAAAATTTCATAAATAAATATTTTATAATAAAATATATTGAGTTTAATATTGAAATAATTTCCACCAGTGGAGATATAAACATAAAATATCCCTAATAATGATGAGATTGTGAAATAAACTCCCACAATTGTGGTAACTTATGAATCATAACCATAAAATAAAATAAATAAAAATAAAACATTAAATATCATTAAGATGAAAGTATAAATTATATAAAATGTCCAATTGGTAGGATATACAACACACAAATGATATAAGTAGTGAATATGACATATATCTCATAGAAAGTAAAGTGATATGAGAAACCCTTTCTGTTATGGTAATTTCTGAATCAAAACCTCAAGAAAGAGATAAGTTTGAATGGATAAAAAAATACTAATAATTTAAATGGAAAAAATAAAAAAATTATTTAATGGGTAGTATATACACCACATAATAGAATCAAGTGGTGAATATTTCATATGTCTCACAAATATAAAAATGATATAGGAAACTCTTACCGCTTTTGTAATCTCTGAATCAAAACATCATGAAACAATGAAAATCATATTGATATGTATATAAAAATAATTTTAATTTAAGGAATCATATAATGAATTATTGGTTATTATATACACCACATCATAGAAACAAGTTGTGAATATGTCATATGACGCACAAAAATAAAATTGAGAAGAGAAAACGTTATCTCGAGTCCAAAATTGTGGTGTATGTATTTTAAATCATTTATAATAAATTTATATAAATTATTTTTTTACATAATAAACTTTTAAAGGTTTAATACCTCATAAATTAACAATTTACATCATTTATTTTAATGACATATTTAGTTACTTATTCCATTATATCTACTTGAGGTTTTTTAAGGACTCTTGGTTCATAATATCAGAATGACATCAGTGCATTTACCATGATCAAAGGGGTAATTATTACATAATAATAATAATAATAATAATCATGAAATAATTATAATTTTTATAAATCAATTATACTTTTATGTTGAACTGTGAAATATGGGTATAAAAAATGACTACATTAAAATCATGAAGACGGTATGTTGTACTCATGCATGAGTAAAATTTCCATTTTCAATGATCATAATGGAAATAAGGTAAGTGTTATTTTATATTTAAATAATTTTAATTATGTTATAAATATAATATAATTTCTTTAGATACACTTACATCTACCATCAATGTGATGCGATAATAAAAAAGGAATCACATCACTTCGTAAGGTGGTATTCTTTCATACACATGAACAATGTTATCATTTTTCAATGGATGGCATGGTAAGAAGGTATATGATATGCTAATTTTAAATAATTATTAATATGTAATTAATATCATATATAAAAATTAAATCTATCAACATGAAAAATTGCGAGAGTTGATGATGGAAAAAGAATTACATCGGTTCCTGAGGTGGTAATTTATCGTACACCTGAATGTTGGTTTAGTCTCCCATTTGATGGAAGATGAGATGAATAAATAATATTCCATAAAAATAATAACATATAAGTATATATAATATGTTTTTTATATTATATAGTAATTTTTAATAAATAATTTAATGTGGAAAAAGAATATATAAAAATAATAAGCCCGGTAAAAATGATTACCTTTTCTTAGAAGAACTTCCTTTGGATTTCTAATTAAGGACTCTAAGGATGGTCTTTTGGGAGGACCATATTCTCTATAATGTGTATAATGAAATTTTAGAGAGATATGTTTTGTATTTTTTTGTTACAAAAATTGTATTTCTAAGGTTGAATAAGTGAGGTGAGGGTTTGTCATTTTATAAATGAGGAGGAGTGATATTTTGCAATTAACAAAAACTAATCAATAGTGGGAAGTCACTCTCAAGACTAGTTCATAAAAAATTGATAAATAATGGGTTTTAAGGGTGATATGTTTGATAAAAAACTCCACCATTCAAAAATAAATACTTTCTAAATAATTTATTCTATTTACCTCTAAGGATAATCACTTTTACCTTTTTAGTTTTCACCACGATAACATGTTTTCTTAACGTTTTTAATATTTATTATGAAAAATATAAATCTAACTTTATTAAATAATATAAATTATTATAATTAAAATATTTAATCCATTTTATTAAATTAAAAACATTTAAGTGGAATAATTCAATTGAAAATTAAACCTGCAAAACGTGTCAAAAGTCGATTTTTCCCAAAATGCATTTTTCAAGAAATAAATGATCTTATATTAACTTTATGATTAGCTATAATTATTATGTGAATTAAAATTAATGGAAATATATGTATTATATATTAGTTTTATTTAAATTTTTTACTTTCAAGGGGTCAATTTATTTGATTAAAATGGATAAACATTATGCATTTAAAAACAATATATAGAAAGCATAATTTTTATGCCTGAAAATTAAATTATAAAAAAATCATGAAAATTGATTATTTAAATGAAAATAATTTCTTAATAATAAATAAAATGGATCATATATAAATTTAATAAAAACACTAAATATAATGGAACTTTTAAGTAACTTTATTTAATGCAAATAAATATCAGCATTTGAAAAATCAGTAATTTTCACTATTCACTGAAAAACAAAATATTTCATAAAAAAACCAAAAGTTTTCTCTTGTTAATTTTGATATTATGATTAAAAAATTATGTTAATTTTATGAAATAATATTTTTTAAATTTTAAAAAATTAATTATAATATTTGATCTCAAAGAGGAATCGAAATCATTTTTGATGGAATCATATTAATCATAGAATAATATAACTTTATTAAAAGATAAGTGGTTATTTCTTAAACATTTATCAATAAATTTATATTGAGTAGGAAATTTATATATATTTAATTAATTATTTAATACTAATCATACCCTCCATTTTAACAACTATGTTATATCAGTCATGTTTAAATAATATAATTTTAATATGATAGAGCAATTTATTTAAAATAAATGTTATATGTTGAATATTCTATCGAGAATAGTGAATTTTTAAAATCTCAAGGTGTTATTGGAGTCCTATTAAATCATTTATAAAGGAATCATGATATAGATCCACAAATGGTAGAAAATTTGATGGGGATACCCCTAATCATGTTGGAAGAGCCAAGCTCAGAATTGATGTTGTAATTATATTGAGATGACTGAAGTTTGGACCAACTCTACTTAATCCCAATACCAATTATGTAATCATTATGCACACATACCCCTTTAATGAAATTAAATTATACACTTATCCAATAATAATCAACATGATCTTGGGATTTGGCCTACCAGCCCATGATAAGAATCACATTGAAGCTCATCATCTCTAGATTCATGAATTTTCATAGACATTTTATAACCAAAAATGAGTATTGGACACTATTTTCATTGCTAAAGATGATCTACTTTCATTCCCAACAATGTTTCTAGGTAAAGTAATAGATAAGACAACTTGCATAGTAATTAAAGCCCGACAATAACTTATGTAGATATGATAGAATAGAAAACACCAATATTAAACAAAGTGGTATACAATATAGAAGTCATCATGACAATACCTCTAATAGTAGACTGCCCCTCACCACCATTAGATGGAGTCAGATCCATTGCATAAATGAGAATGAAATCAGCTCTATGACTCTATTTACGATATGCATGACCGGTCTGAATCATAATTGTATGATCCTACTATTGAGGGCCCCTCAATCCCTGGGTCATAAATTTTGTCTATCCCACACCTCTACACAAACTTGTCCAAAAATACCTAGAAAAAAACAATAGAAGATTCCATATTTCTCCAAACTACCAACACTCCCTATGAGTTTCTATGGAAAAATTTAAATAATGATTGAACTTTCTAGAGTTGAATTATTGTGGGGATCATCTTGATAGGGAAGAATAAGACATACTCCACTCCACTTGCATACCACTACCCTTCTAATTTTCTTCAGTATTCTGCTTCTTACTACTAGAGTATACACTCACTGAAACTTTATGTGGTCCACCCACTTTCAAATTGAACAGTGTCAGAAAAAAATTTCTCAATCCTCCTCAATAACCTTCTTGATAGTCATGTCCATATGTTGAACCTCTGGGTATATATATTATTGGAAACTCCAAACCTAACATCTGATGTTGGGACAAAGTCCGATCTCCAAGATCTCTAAATTCTATTCTTCAATGCTAGCAAGTATTATAGAAAAATTAAAAATATTAGTGAAAATAATGGAGTATGCATATATAGATATCGAACCCTCGTATAGCTCCATAAACTAAGATACTCGATCAAGATTTAGTATGTCATGTAGGAACATTATGAAGGATAGGTTCTTGAAAATCTCCCAAGTGAGTCCCTCATGCGTGCCTGCAAATGCATCCCATGATTCCCTAGAGTCATCTCGTGGGTCTTTGTAGCATGAGTGATTCTAGCTTCAACTTACCATCCTAATATGTATCCATGAGGTCAAATACATCATCGATTATATCTATCTAATACTCATCATCCTATGGTTCACCAGTTCCTTGAAAGGATAATGAATGTGAGACCTGGAAGTCTCTAGTATTATCAACCATGGACCTCAAAATCCAGCTTCCCTAGGTAGGAATTAGTATAATGATAATAGGATATAGTGGGCCTAATTATTGAGCAATGAGAGTAGGTGTGAGAGCATGATCTACAGTAACCCCTACACAATAGGTGGGGGAACATGGTTTTCCTCCCCAATGGGGCTACCCCCACCCACATCAGTAGGAAAAACCATTAGTCTTACATGAGGTGACATATTCTATAACATAAAGGGAAGCATTTATAACATTCCAAAAGATCCTAATATATCTAATAGATCATAGAATGGTTTACCTAAGACTCTACCCATAACCCAAGATAGAAACCTCCTAACACTGAAGACTCCATCCTTATATGTTAGAGTCATAGTCATATATATATTCATAAGTAATATCATGTACGAGTTTGACTAAATAATACCAGTATAGATATATCACAAAAATAAAGAAAAATAGAGCTATCACACAAGAAATTATAAGGCAGTCATAAACTAATAGTACAAATCAAGGAGTTAAATTAAGAACTAATATGTATCACAACAACATGTACATATATGAAAAGTGATGTTATATTCCTAGTCATGATGCATGAACACACCAAAAAAATATTATAAATATACAACAAAAATCCCTTCAACATGAATTATGATGTCCATGAAACATATACTATCCAATCACATGAAAAATACCCTACCCAAGTCCCACACAACCTATATTTTTTATACAATTCCCTAGGTTATTATAAAAATAAAAGAAGAAAACTATACTCTGATACAATTTTTTAAATCTCTGACTTGAAACACTAGGTTTATTCTAGAGATCCACAATACCTCGTGTATAACTCACCATATGAAAAAGATATCCAACTAGTAGTGAGAGTTTAAAGTCTGTCAGTGGGTAGACTATACCGCCAATATCATATCCTTCCACAAATAATATAAATAAATATAGTATTCAAAGTATCATTTGAAAAAAATAAATTATCACAATTAAATAATGAATGGAACACATGCCATAAAAATATATAAATGGTCTCCCAAAGTGGAAAACATACTATAGTATTGTAGAGGCATGTAATAAATAAATAATAATATAGTAATAAATAAAAATATGGCAATAACTTTTTCATATTTCACAGGCCCCTTTTCCATTCCTGGATCCCTACACATGAAGTTTTCACACACATTGAAATGACCAAAGAGAGTGTGAGTACTAAAACCTAGTAGGACACCACAAATGTGTCCCTAACAAATGTTCACATGTATAATAGGTGTATTCAATTATAATAATAAATTGTAAACACATTATAAACCATCACATATTAAGAACCCATGTGATAGATAATACATCATATCACATGGTCATACCTTCTTAGGATCCCAGCTAGAATGATGATCAAAGGTTGGTAGAAGAGCTCAATACCTATCCACATGTCTGGAGACATGTCACATAACATCCTAAAGGCATCAAGTGGGTTCACTACTTGGTATCTTCAAGTAATCAAGTTATTACATGTTCATAAACATCTTTAAATAATTTAAATTCATTTTGGAACACAAGGATATCATTATTTTACCCAAAATAGGGGTCCACATTCATCGTCCAAACATGTCATGTGCAATCCCCTTATATTCGGTAATCATACCACGACATTCTCCTATCATGAACATTAAGATTGTAATCTAAAGACTTGGTAATACACATAATAGGTAATGTAATAATAATAAAAGAATAATATGACTTCATGGGAATATATTAGTATCATATAAAAACAAGTGATCATATTTAGGCATGGTAACAGTCTACTCTAGTAATACTAATAGAAAAAAGGATCATATATGGGTATCTTAAAAATAAACACACCCAAAAACAATCACCATCAATAAAGATCAAAAAATCATTCCAACATAAAAGTAATTAAATGAAAATAGAAAATATAAGGTCTTCAAAAGTAAGGAACATACAAACTCAATGTTATTGATGAAGAACTCTAATGTTTATCAAGGAATTGAAGACTGAACATGTAGCACACCCATAAAGACAAGATCACTTGTCTATGATGTCTAACTCGAGTTCCAGTTCATCATGAAATCAGGTTATAATGAATAATCATGAGAATTATTTTTCAATAAGTCCATTGTACAATCACATATTTTATGGAGCCCGTCAACAGAATCAATTCTGAGGTATTTAGAAGGAATGGATTCCAATTTTACAAATTTTTTCTCAATCAAATAATTTATTGTGATTTAACCATCAATTATAGAAAGAGCCTTAGATTTAGAAAAATATCATTAATCTATGATTAATCCTTCTACAAATAAGATATTCAAGATGATATTCAAGAAGAAGAAGGTCTCATAATGATATTTCTAGTGCAACTTACATGGAAACATCCATTGTTTTTGAAATTTATATCTTATATCAAAGGAGGTTGTCATTGAACGGTCAAATAATCCACTAATATACAAAGAAATAATTAATGTATTATTTATTAATCATAAATCCTACATCAAGAAGACGTTTAGGAAGATTATTAATAAAAACTAACCCAAAGAACAGTCACTATTGATGTTAGATTTCAATTCAATTAAGAAGCATTGTTAATACACTAGATCTGTCATTGATCTATGAATAAATAGATAATATATCACCAGATCATGATATAAAAAAAATCCACCATATATATATGCTCATATCACAAGAAGGATAAAAGATTTGACATAGATCTAGAGAAACATAACTATTTTCTAGTCTCTAGATAAGTCCATGCTTAAAAAACTATGAGAGAATGTATCAGAGAGCCTTTTGATCAAAGGGTGATATCTACAATTAAAAATGGGTAAAATTGCGTTATAATTGGATTATAAGTAAGGTTAAAATGTGTGGAATTAAAATCCTTGGGGGGAATTTAATTACCCTCGAACTGGGTATACAGGTGGGCCGGTGGCCCCCCACCGACTGACCAATGGGGTCTGCTATAGCCCATAGAGTTACTAAAACCCCAATAGAAAGATTATGGGTTCTAATTGTAATCTAGTGGCTATTTTATATCCCTCAAAAAGCTGAGACCATGCTAAGATCTTCCACCTTTAGAACCTAGTCCCTAAGTTATTAAAAAATAACATCTTAACAACCCATATAATATAAAAAAATAAAGAGGAACATAAACATCTAGTACATGAAAAACAAAGAAAGGATGTTATTATTAAAATATATTTATAAATCATATTTATATAAATATGTGTAATTATTATTTTTATGAATCACATATATATATATATATATAAATACTGGTGGGGTTGGATCACTTGGGTTTGAGTCCTGGGCAGCATTTTTTTTGTCGTGCACGTTCTTCAGGGGTATATGTAAAATATCATATATTATAAATTTTTTTAATATATATATATATATATTGTATTTATATAAATATGTATACTTTCTGGTATATAAATCATATATATATATATATATATGTAAATATAAATTAAATTATTGATTGTACAATTGATAAACTCTAACTAAAGTGTTGATAAAGGAGGACTTTACGAGTGCTAAAAGTATCACTAAAAAAATCATATTTTACTAGTTTTTTTAACTATATTAAATGTTAAATTAAATAGCACTTTTAATTAGTACATAGAAAAGGCCACCCTTTATTAGTTTTTTTAGCACCAATGTAGGGTATCACTAAATATTTCTAAATATATAGTAGTGGAAGTAGAAAATGATGATAATCCCACACATGTTCCCTTTGAACTAAATGGTAACATCACTTAAATACCATAACAACTATACAAATTTTATTATTAACTAATACTGATCACCCTAGCATTTTTAATATTACTCATCCTCACCTGATGCTATGAAACCTCATCAAAATGTGACTTGCATGCGGATTTATCCCCATTATCTATCTCAACCAAACTCCCCCACATATAAGAAATATATGTCTCATATGTATCCTACAACCATATAAATATAAATAAAATATATAAAAACTATATCTTGTTAATTTTAAAAACTAAAAAAATAATAACCATCATAACTCGATTTATGTCAACTATAATATTTCAAATACTACTATCAGTTTAAATGCTCTTATATACACAAAAATCTATAATGGTTGGATTAACCAAAAATTGAATAAATTTGTCATATACATTAAAAATTATATATATATAAATTATTAAATAATATTATATACCTAAATAACTCCCTGAGATTTTAGTATATATTAATTTAAGTAAATATCATTTTGAATAGTGTGTGATGGACATAACAAAATATAAAGTGACTAATAATTTATTAAAATGAAAGGTACACATATATACATTATGAATATAAAATATGACCAAATAAATTAACACTCATTGGTAAATGATATGAAATAAATTCAAGAAAACTTAATGTTTAAAAGGGGAAATTTTGTACAAAAGTAGTTTTTCATTATATTTTTAATTTTCATTTAAAGGATTAATTATTTAATTTTATAATTTTAATTTAATGAAATTAAATTCATTTTTTATTTCATTATATCAAATTTTTCTTAGGGTTGTATTTTGGTAGTTTTCTTAAATGTTTTATTTTTTTGGAGAATATAAATAAGTCAAAAAAATTTAAAAATAATTTTACTTTTTTGAAATTATCATGATATAATAATGGATTTAAAGTTTATTAAACTTTTTTATAGGACAAATATATATTTAATAATACTTATAATCCATTTAAAAATATATTGTTAAACTTAGAAATCTACGTTTGAAATTTTTTAAATCTAAGTAAATTTTTAATTTAAAAAACTATTTTTGGTTATTATCTTTTAATAAAATATTCACAAGGTTATTTTTAGTTTTAGTGTGGTTTTAAAGTAAAATAAGTACTAATTATTTTAAAATAATCCAATTAGTTTTATTGGAATCAATATTATAAATGATTTTGATATAAAATAATTATTATGATTGAAAATTCATTTGTTCTAAAAAAAGTTTTACATTACGCTAGGCATACTTATTTTAAGTGTAATTTGTTTCACTTATGGAAATTTTACCTAATAAAACATATTCCATATTTGGGATCACCGAATTGAAATTATGTAAAAATTTTCATTACATTTGTGGTCAAAATGAACAGTTACCATAAAAAACGTTTTCCACCATTGAAAAGGTTCACAGGTTTATCGAGGGGGATAAAATAAGAGATAAGGCCACAAATACAGTTGAAACATGGATAAAATTGATTATATAAGTGTATTTAAACCCATAATTTTCCTATGTTTTAATTTTTTTCATTTGGTGTCACTTTCATTGATTAATACCTTACTTTTAGATTATAAAATAAATATAAAAAAAATTTCTCTATCACTCACTTAATACTTTGTCATGATAATGAAGAGGATAAAAATAATTTATTAACAGTTGAATATGATAATATTTATCATTAATTAATTTTATATATATTATATTTTTTTATTTTTCTTAAATATAGTATATTTTTCTAAAATTCATATGTAGTGATAATACCAAACATAGGTATTTGACTAGGAAAATGTATTATTTATTATTTATAAACCCTATTTTTAAAAACTAAAAAATTAAGATGGGTTTCAATCCACAAGGAAGAAATAAAATTTGTTTTTGTGACCAAGAATACAAAAATAAATATTAATAAAACTAGCAAAAAATTTATGTGACTAATTATGGTAGAGAGATGGTGAAACGGTGTGAATAAAAATGAGGAAAATAAAGAGATGACTATGGAACTTGAATGAGAGATTATATAAATATATATTTCATTCATTCATAAATTAAAGTAAACACACTCAAACAG
Source organism: Viscum album (assembly GCA_963277665.1). NCBI lineage: Eukaryota > Viridiplantae > Streptophyta > Magnoliopsida > Santalales > Viscaceae > Viscum > Viscum album. The sequence goes on from OY728146.1 coordinate 1,688,143,128, forward strand.
ATTAAAATGGGTTAAATATCTACTCAATGTTCCAAACTATGGTCAAATAAATACTATAGTTCTTCAATTGTTGAACCCACTCAACCAAAAATGATAATTTTTTTTACTCAGTCTATTTTTTTCTTTAAATCAATGTTATATTCTCAATTTTTATCTCTAAATTAAAAGTATTGTTTTTATTAAATATAATTGAGGTCAATTTTCATTGATTATTGATGTTTTTTAAAAATGTGTTCTACATGGGGTGATCTAAAGAAAAATACCCAATATATAGAAGCATGAATGAATTATTATAAGTTACAAGTTAAATATAATTACCAATAAAAAACCTACTTGATAGTCATATTAAATTTAGAAAGCTTCAATAAATCAATCGTATTAAAATCCATTAAAATAGAGAAACAAGAAAAAGAATCAGAGGATAATTATTTTTCTTAATCGATTCATTCTATTTCATGGTCTGATTTCTCCTTGTAATATATTCCCTATTTAGCTTTGATCTAGTCATCTACATTATTATTATCCTCTCCTTATGTTCATTTAGATGTCCACTTTTTATAGATATTTATACACAAATCCCATTCTCCAGTTCATAGTCATAACTACCCAAATATCTACCTGGCGTCCACATTTCATTTTCACTATAGACAACCTCCTTTATATGTGACATTAGTCGAAACTCACCACATATTATTCTTCTACACACATGGAGAAATATATAGAATATTATCATGAATTTTATAGATTTGATGTATGTTTTTTATTTTATTTTATTTTCTCCATTTTCAAATTTTAAGGATTTAAAAGATTAAATTAATTTCTTGTGACTCGGTGTAGGTTTTCCCTTTAGTGATTTCATGCAGTGAACCCTTGGTAAATTATGAGTCCTTTTTCATTGGAATTTTATTATCAAATTAACATTTAGTTGACCTCAACCAGAATATTCATTAGTAATTTGAGTTCTAGTACTTCAATAATTTTTCAGATTGGTGCTTGGCTGGGTAATGTATCCATGATACTTATTGAACCATTAAAAAAACCATCTTACTCATGATAATCAAAATTTGAATCAATAGAATCCTTGGATTTGAAATAAATAAACACTCCTTATATATTAGAAGACATATTTGAGACCCAATTGCCATTATTAATTTGGATTCAAATCTTATAATGCATGATAATTGAATTTATCTCAAAAAAATGATTAATAGATTCAGAAAATTCCTAATTAAAAATATCAAATACTTTTTCCATGAACAAAGAATCTATATCATTCTTATTCCATGAAGCTTAGTTTCATCTCCCAGTACGAACAGACTATTGTCACACTTATTTAGGCCCGGAAAAAATGTCTAGAGTGATTTTAAAGAATTTGATCATCTATGATTCAAAATTTATTTACAGAAATTTATTAATAACATAATGTTAAATACAATTGTTACTTTCAACTAGTTTCTTGATATTTCTTGGGGTCCCCATATTCATCATCTATGTACAATAAACAATGAATCCAACAAAAAAATATTCAAACTTCAAACCACCAAACCTCATGTTTTAGCATCAATGAGTTTTCATCTTACCCACTTAAATAACTCAAAATGCTTCCTTACATGTTAAAAAAACGTTATATTATGTAAATAGGTATACAAATCTAAAATCCCATTAATATTTTGTTTTTTCCCATCCTCACCCAATTATTCTCCTACGATCAACATTAATGATGTTCAGATGATAATCTTTAGATTTTAGCTCCCCTTATCATAAGTTTAGTTTCAGTCAAACATTATTAAAAACTCATCAATATATTCCATTGAGTGTTGGTATGTCCTGGTTTTAGTGTCTTCATTTTTTACTTACTACAATCACAAAACTCATTTCATCTTATTTCAAGATGAGAATTTATTTTCCATTACAAGAATATCAAATACAGGCTTCAGGATAGTCACTATTTGAGAGATAAATTCGTTAATTTACTTGGTGGTATTCACCCGATCACACAAAGATGGTAGTCAATCCAACATGTGGTAGCTTTAGGCAGTTGAGAAGGAGAGTCCCTATCAGTTATAATTTCCTCTTATAACCGATTATATTAGGGAACTATAAGTAATTTATTTACATTTAGTTAGTATTTTTCAAAAAATTCAATTATTAAGCATGGTAGATTCAACAAGTTATGTGGTATGTTGGCACAAGACCCATGTGGTAAGTTGAATTAATTTCTTGGTCAACCACATCTTAGGTAGGCTTGGGCACTTAAAGTGAAAATTTGTGGTCACTTGATAATTTGTTTTGAAGTCAGTTTACCAACCACACCTCATTATTATGGGAAATTCAAATTAGAAAGCATTCAGTTGACAATGGTTTCACAGTGACTTAATTTCAATAAACATTCAGTTATTTTTTCCCTTAACAAATGAGCTTTATATTTTGGACTTTTGGTCTATCTGTCAATTGCATGACTACTTCATCACATGATCAAATTGGGAGTTGTCTAATTTTTTTGGAGCAGATCCTCAATACGAATCAGTTCTAGAATTAGTGAAAACAATTTATTCCAATAAATATTCAATAAAAAAATAAATGAATTTAAAAATAAGATGAATTGAAAACATTATTTAAATTAAAATATAAAATTATGAAATGATTAATATGAAAATAAAATCCTCATCAAAATCATATGAATAATAACTTGGAAAATGTTTATTATTTAAAATAAATGAGGAATTATTATAAAGAATTTTTTTTCAAATACTTCATTTTTTAATTATCATATTCAATTAATTAATTGATTAAATATTTAATTTATTCATCATTAATATTTTAGAATTGAAAGAAAAAAATTTTGATTTAAAAAATCAATACTTCACCAAAAAAGATGTAGGAAAAAGTGTAAAACACAATCTATATCAACACCCCCCATATAAAAATATTTTGTTTTCCCTAAATAATCAATGGATTTTCGTTATACATAGAAAAAAGTCACATATTATCTCAATATGAACCATGTTGAAGCATTGATTTATAATGAACAAGATTTTGTGATGGACCAAAATTTTCATTGAAATTATAGAACAAGTCCTTGATAGGTTAAAAAACAAACTAGAAGTGAAGAAATTGATGATTTATTATTCACTGAAAATTTCATGCCTCTTATATTAAATCACTAACAACCATAATTCAATTCCAATTGAATTTAAAATCATAGGAGTAAAGACATTTTATATTTAAGTGGTATTAAAACCATAATAATAGACACCTTCAATTATCTATCTACCCTAGGATCCAAAAATACATGGTCCAATTTTCAATTCATTGATAAAACTCAAACGGTTATCTTATGAATTAATTACCCCTTATTCATTTAGGTTCCATATTCCCATCAACTTAATGAAATATTTTTTGACACATAAAAAATTTATTTATTTTTTGAAGCCTTTAATGTGTAAAGCACTTATTGAATAAATAATTTCGTTTTTGGTACCTAATACCTATGATATTCATAATGGGATCCCAATTTCCCATTTAAATCTAGTTTCACAAGAATTATATGATTATATTTTGAGTTCTCACCAGAATCTATTTCTTTAAAAATTTAATTCCCCTGTATTCAAGTTTCAATATTCAATTTTATCATATTCTAATTACAATTCCATAAATATCTATCTTATCACCCTCATTTCATATTTCTTAAACCAAATATACATATAAATAGAGGAAACCATCACTAAATATTCATTAAAATCCAATAATTTCAGAATCAATGTTAACCTAAATAACTATCATGCAATTATTCATTAGATAAAAAATCATTTTTAAGAAATTTTATGCTCAAAGTCACTCATTTTTTGAAAAATATTTATCAGTTTTTATTTTTTTGAGGGATTTCATAATATGAATAAATCATTGATGTGTAGATAGTCACATTTAAAGACCCCTCTCCCCCAAACTTAACACCCAAAAGTTTCACGAATATTGAATTGTGAGGCAGCAGAAACATTCTAAAAATATTATAGTTAAAGTCATATTTAAAATTCATTAGTTTGGAGTCTATTCAAAGTGGTTCGAGTAAGATTAAAACATCATCACTCATCCACTAGAATAACTGGAGCATATTAAGAAAATTTTATGTTTTTTATTTTAATACTAGTCATAAAATATACAATTTGGATAAAAAATGGCATGATAATAATTAAGTAAAACAATAAAAATTGAATCAAAATAATTTTAATGGATCTTAAAAAGTTTGAAATTTGGTACAAAAGTTATTTCCAACTTCCTAGAGGTTAGAAAATGAACACTCAACTTATGAAAAAAGGATTCATTAAATTGAGTTAAGAACAAATAGGGGGATTCGAACACACTTATTTCACATCTATATCTGAAATAAAATAATAAAATAATTTAAATAAAATTCCCAAGGATGTAGAAGCTTAATATATTTGAATTTTTTCAAATTCACCCTACCTTATATTATTGAAGAGTTCCTATGGTTGTCATTTTCTAGCTCCAACAAAATTAGAATAGATAAAAATTAATATGCTATAGAATAAAGATCAAACTGAATGAAACCAAAGTTTAAATTATGTATTATTAGTATATATAATCTATTATGAAACTTAATTTATCTTGGAAGAACACTTGAAACTTCTTGGGGGGGGGGGCTCTACGACCATAGTCACTTGTTGGTAGTCATACAGTCACTTGATTGACTGTGGGTATCACACCTCTTAATGCTATCACTCAACTTATTGTATGACTACTTATATTTATGGTCATTCTAACCTGTAATCCTATGGTAAATTGAACTTCCTCATGAAATCATCTCTAGTCGGTCAATTATTTATTTTTTATATGGATGGTCCATGACTTTTTGAATTCCCCATCGTTGATCATGGTCACTAGACCTACAACGAGAATTCATGGTCCGGTGGGGACTTAAATAGCTAAGAGATGCATAGTTCCATGGTGATCACATGAGAAAGATTTCAAATAAATATCAAGTGTAAGAGAAAAATAATAGGAGTAGTTTTTATTAATCAAAATAAATTAAAATAAATAAAACAAGAACAAGAACCGTGAGTTAGTTCCCATAAAATACCAACTTTACAATCCCCAGTTAGACTCAGTGAAAGCTTAGTTTTCAACTAACGATATGGGAGCCAAGACCTTTTGATTCCCTTCATAGTATCATTTTATTATCTAAAAAATAACTTGAAATGGTTTATTTTCCTCTCCAAACAAATCAATAGATCAATTAACCATCACTCTCCCAATGGTGATGGGGTTGGAACTTTTAGTCTTGAGTTTACTGTGAAACAACTTTAGAAAAGAATTTAACAACAAGAATATTTAATAAAACATAAAATACATAGTAAGAATTATTTATTCATGAATGGATTTTGGTTTATATTTATATATTTCAACATTCTCATAGGATTTCATTTTAATTTCCTCCATCTCACTCAACTCCATAAACCTCCTACCACCATCAAAATTAACATCACATTTCAAGGAATCTAATGCCTAACAATATTTATGATGAAATTTTATAAGAATATGACATGTATTTTCAAAGAGGATTATATAAGGATACATCCATATTGGTGTATTTTATGAAGTCTTGTAAGCCCAAAAATCTTAATCTAATTTGATTTATTAGTATTTCTTAGAGCATGGAACTATATTTTCTAAACTTTATTTAATTTATATATTATAAATTTCAAACTATTGAATAGATTTTGGATGGTAAGTGTTTACAGTTCTATGAGCACGAAAATATTAATCCATTAAATTCTTGAACTTAAAATTCTTGAAATGAGTTCCATTGTAAGGGATGAATTATTTCGGTGCAACGAACCTTGAAAAGTTATTATTTTTCATGAACTTGAAAACACTATAACTAGGGTTATTTGGAATAGTAACTTATTCAACCCACATAGATTCATAGTTAGTAAAAAATATTATATACTCATTTCCATTACCTGATGGTAATGATCCCATGAAATATATTTCCCACACATCTAAAATTTCAATCTCAAGAATTCCCTTTTGTGGAAACTCTTATATCCTTCCAACTTTTCCCAGTCTTTTACATTTTTCATAACCTATCAGAATAATCCTTAAATATTTGAATATATTTTTATAGTAGAGAACATCCTTTAATACATTTTGGGATGATCTTTCTCCCCATATCGTCCACACTGTGTTGATGAATGATAGATTTCAAGAATATACAACATATAAATATCAACCAAACATATCATAATATTTATATCAGCACATATAATAAAAAGAAATGGGTCATCCCAAAATCTTTACATTGAATCATAAAATAATTTATTCCATTGTGTAATGATCAACGTCTTGAACTTGGAGAAAACAATAATATTTTTGAACTTTTTCAATTACTAAGCCGGTCATTTTTAAAACCGAGTCTTAGAACAGAATTATGAGAGTTGCGTCACTTAAAAGTGATGTTTTTGGACTTGTGTAAAGCCTTATTAAGTTTCCGAGGTGGATCTAATAGTTATGGGAGTGCAGGACCCAAAAAGTCTGGTTTTTGGAAAACTGTAGTGGGCGTATAGTTTGTTTGAAAACTGTGCGACCTATAGCAGTAACCGTGCAACCTTATTTTTAAGTGGAGAGTGATGTTTCACACGGGTTGTGCATGGTTTTCCAAATCCATCACCTAGAATATACAGGGTGCTCCAGTTTTATAGTGGTGGATGCAAGGATTGCACACATTTCCCCAAACCCTTTATCTTAATCATTCGCGACACCTAGTTTTTAGAAAATTTATTTATTTTAAATTAAATTAAATAAAAACTAAAAACTAAAACACCCTCATCATTCTCTCTCCCTTAAATCATGACACACCTCTAGGGTAGGGTTCCCATTCACTGCATGCTACCCCCACCCACAACCTCTTATCTTTCATTTAATATGTTTGAATTTCTCTATGAATATCATTCAAACCTCCAAGGTGAGTCCCCTCCTCCTAGTTTCCAGTAATTTTTAGACCAAATCGTCACCCAGTGAGAAGCGGCCGGACCCTAGGTCTTTGTTTAACCCAGTTTCTCGGTTTTCTATTGTTCTTTGTTTGTGCTAATGGTATCTCAAGACCCTTTGGTTCTTGTTCCAGAAATCGCTACCAAAGGCGCGATAGTTCGGGTAATTTCTTTCCACCCATATCATTTCGGGGTAAGATTTATAGCTTCTGATTTGTTTCTCACCTTTTTTATTATGGTATTTGTGTGTTATTGACTCCCTAATATTTATCTTGTAGCTTTTTGGAATGTCTCATGTAGCTTTAGGTCTATTTGGTTCGTCCCCACCACTAGAGATAAGATTTTAAACCCATGGTTTGGTTTCTCCCATTTTATATGGTGTTATTTATATTCTTTAAGGTTTGTTTTATTATTTTTATAGTGCAATGAACTCCATAATGTGGTTTCATGTTTCCAAGTCTATAGAGACTTTCTTGTGTGTGCATAAGTATGAAAATATATATATGTGGGTTCCCCTATTACTTGTATAATCATCCATATAAGTGATTATACATGTACGGGGCTAGGCGTGTCCATGTGTGTGTCTATGTATATATATATATATATAAATTAATACATAAGTGAGTGGATATGGGTATGTGAATATAAAAATAAGTTTAAGGACCCTCTTGAACATGCTCATGGCCATGAGGGTGTGTTCATAGGGGCTAGGTGTTATTACATGTCTGTGAAATTTCTTATGCCCAGTGGGGGAGCAAAAACTTTTGTAAGAAATCTCTAAGAGCTATAGGGGATGGCTTGGTTCCACTATGAGGTAGGGTTCCTTTCCATTCCCTGTTTATTTATAAAACCATTAATTTTTTAATTGCTTGTTTACTCAGACCCTGAATTCATGCTTTCAATGTGAGTTAGTTTATTATTAAATCACTTCTTTGATAAACCATGTGAAATTCTTAAATGTGATAATTTGTGGAATGATAATAAAATCACATTTTTGTAGTAAAACCCCTCAATCGAGGTGTGCTACCTTCAAGCTAAAAATATAATGTTAGACTACATTTTTTCCTTACTTATTTAATTTATTCTTTCATTATACCTGGGTTAGAATTGTTAAAAGACATATTAGGTTTCATGAAACCCTTTAGGATTCATTTTCCCATGTCGGCATGCCTTGTAGACTTGACCCCACTTATTACAGTTGAGCCCTTGAATAGTAGTTTTTAGGTTTACATGGGCTAAAAGAAATGGTTAAAGTGAGTGTAAAGGTAGTAATGACTAAGTTAAGTGGGTTGCATTCCTTAAGCATAACAATTATGATCCCTTTAGAACATGACCTATAAACCAATTTTCCTTATTTAGAAAATTGAATGAGTTGAAGCTTTAGTTGATGGTTTATCTAATGGCATGTATTCCTTGAATGGATTAAGTGGTATAAGATATGTAAAATTGAAATTCATAAGGGGTTATAACTTATGTGTTGGTTTTAATGTAATTTACTCATGTATTTTATATTAATGTAGTCAATATGTTCATGTTTAAATTGAAATACTTAATAAGGTTTGCCTAAAGTAGAGTTTTGTATGTGATTTCTTATATAATGAATATGGTATGACTATGGGAAATGAATAAGAGGGATTTACTTATGAATTATATTATAACTATAGTAATGTATGATGGCTAAGAGACTAAGGGATATTTGACATGGGCTAGGGGAAGACTGTGAGATCTCCCCTTTAATTTGGGTAACGGTGGTATGTCCTGATCCACCCCAACTTATATCTAATTCTTGAAGGAAAATAGACTAAGAGATCTTGTACCTGGGTTTGGGGAAGACCGTGAGAGATCCCGTATAATTTGGATGATGGTGTTATGTCATTATCCACCCCAATATAAATTTAATGCTTTAAGTCTAAGAGACTAAGGGCTCTTCGAGCTGGGTTTGGGTAGACCGTGAGAGCACCCCTATAATTCGGATGGCGGTGTTATGTCCCGATCCACCCCAACACACATCAATATTCATATATATATACCTAAACTAAAAGTATATAAATATATATATAAGTGACATGATCAGAAATACCATCCATGGGTTGAAGCAGGTATCGCTGTTGGGTGTCCCTTAAGAACCTAGACGAGTGTTGGTTTATAATTTCTATTCCGTTACCATCTCTCCATACGTGCATGCTGTATAATTTATTAAAATATTTGGATTGGTCTAGACACAAGTGGTGTTTTACAACTGATATTTATATCTCACACCATACTCAGGTCAGCATTGCACTGGGGTACCCAACTCAACCATTCTAGTTATTATAACTGCTTAACTTGGACGTTGTTTTTTGATATATGGTTGTACCTAGAGTTTGGAGAAAAGGACTAAGCTGGAGCTCAGGATGCTTGTGGATTTTTCCATAGGAATGTTTTGTTCTTTTCCTTATTTGATTTCTGTATTTTTCTATTGTAAAAAAGCAAGCCAGTTGTTTATTCCTTTCAATTTATGTATCATGATGAAATTCATTTATTATATAACCTGGTATTGGCCACTTTTATAAAATGATTATTATCTATATTTTGCTACTTTTTCAAATATTTATATAATACTTCCACTATTTTTTGTTTATTCTCTGATAATACCATTGTAAAACTCTGATATAAGGTTATAGTCTCCCCACTATGACCTCCCGAGACCCTCACTGCTCGTCGGTAGCATCTGGCATATATGGAGATGAGCTTGAGGCCATGCGACCCATTGGTCCATCTACTTGGTTTATGGTCAGTCAGGCCAGGAAGTTACAATTGGTTCTATGAATAGTCTTTGGGTATGTATCCTATAGCTAAAAATTGGCTATTTATGCAAACCAAAAAGGCCTTTTCATTGAGCCAGTAAATAGTTTTTCATCTAGGAATGAAGTGTTAATTTCTATTGGTTCCACATATTGGGCATTGGTTACCCTAGAAACGTGGAATGCAACCAAATTTTATCTTCTTTATTATCATTTATTTCCATATCAAATTTTAAAAATTGATTTCTCTATCTCAGAAGCCACATCTTGGATTCTTAGTCATCTAATAAATAATTGAGTACAAAATGCTCGATGAAAATAATTTTCTTAGACATAATCAGATATTTCCCACACTTATCTAGAGTAAACATAACTATATACAAACCCTTTTAGTGGTAGAGTAATTTTTTTGTAATTATCAAATAACTTAATAGAGTATTAAATCACATGTTTTCTATTTTCCTTACTTTACTATAAAAAAACACCTACAAAAATATCACCTGCATCACACATAACCTCTAAAATTATTTTCCAGCCAAGTGAAGTGATAATAGATGTGATTTTGAGTTTCTATTTAATAATTTTAAATTATTTCAAAAAAATATCATAAAACACATATGGTGTGTCCTTGAATAGAAATGATCTTATAGGCTTGGTGATTTTTGAAAATTCTTTGATAGATCTGTTTTAAAAAATAATATGTCATAATAAAATTATAATTCCATTGATACTCTTAGGTGCTTTTAAATTTTAGACAACAAAAATTTTATCATTATAAAATTAAATACCTCTCTTGAAAACATTGTGATCTAAGACTATCCCTTGTTTGACAATGAATCAAAATTTTTCATAGTTCAGGACAATGTTTTTTTCTTGGAACTAATATAGAATAGTTTTTAGTTTTTTTGAAAAAAATCAAATGTTCTTCCAACTATAAAAAATCATCAATAAAACGATAAATTATATCTCAACTATATCCAAAAAAATTTCCATAATACATCTTTGAAAAGTGGGTGGGGCACCACATTATACAGATCACATTCACTGATAGGAAAATGTCCCAAATAGATATGTGAATGTTATCTTCTAATTATCCTATAGAGTTATAACAGTCTAATTGTAAGCATAATATCCATAAAAAAGTAACCATTTATAAAAAAATCCAATATTAGGTCTAAAAATGTCATTGGTAAGTGGTATTTCCTATTTGTATCATTGATTTTCTTATTGCCTATATTTACCCTCCACTTGTTTTACATCCTAACATTAACAAGTTATTTCTTCTAATTAGTAGAAAATATGACTCCACTCTTTTTATGAATCATCTGAATAAGACTTACCCATGAGATATATGAAATGAGATAGATAATACCAACATCATGTAATCTAATAAATATATCCCTAACTACCTATTTCATGTTCGGATTCCACCTTATTTACCCCTCAACTCTTTGTTTTTGGTCAAACTCTAGGAGGATTTTATGCATGTATTTACAAGGAAAAATTACATTTATAATTTCAACAGACGAACCGATGAAAAATTAAGTTTAACGAAAACATTCAAAAAAATTTTCTCTTGAATTTACTTTTAACTTGATGGTATGATAACATTAATTAAATATTTATCTCCCAAAATTAATATTTTAGATAAAATAGAAGTGGTTTTATCCTTATTTATGGTTATTTCTCAGTATAAGGTAGGCTATTGGGATGAGGTGTTCTAAGGTCTTCAAAATGTTTCTTAGTGTGATAGTGAAAGTTGAAAAACTATTGAATATAAAAAACCAAATTGGATTTTTCCTCATCACTGTTCAATGTGGATAGTAATATGGTTTGAGTGTATAGAACATGTTTAAGAATAATTTCCTTAGAAAAATGATTTATATATTCCAAGAGTTTTAACTCACACATAAAAAAGGTTCATCCTCCATATTTGAAGTTGGGAGTTCACCCTTATTCTCTCCCAAAAATTCCATATACTCACTAATAGAAAAAATATCATCCAAGTATCTCATTACATCAGGGGCAACACTATGTTCCATTTCTTGAAACGATGAATATTCTTATCTCTAACATCCTGATAATGTTGGTAAAATTCATTTTCATCTTCTAGAGGGATTTTTTTCAACCAAGGGATATTTATCCATCTCCTAATCAAGACTATCAATTTATTACTGCATTTTTATAATTTTAACTCCAAAATTGTTTTATCCAAGTTTATGTTGCTTTGAATTTTTAAGACTTTAAATTCAGCTTGTTGCTTTTAAGATTAAAAATTAAATTCCATTTAGAGACTTAAATTATTAAACTCCCAATGGTAAGTAAAACTCAACCCATAATTATTGTCACATTCAAATCATAGTCCATATCAAAAATTTTAATTTGAGTGGGTAAAAAGATATTCACAATCCCAAACAACAAGTCATCCACCCTTATATTGGGGTGGGTAAGTGTCAAGAATCCCTCAATCTGAATATGACACTCTTAGTCTCAGAAAGAAGAAAGTGAGAAAATGAACTCTGGGTGTCTCCTCCAATCTCCCCCAGGGTGGTGATCATCACCAAGGGAACACAATATTAGAAAATGGGATGTGTTTCCCTTTCTAAATAAAAATAAATCATAATATTGGATAGTCTATCCCAAAAGAACTCAATGTACTATATATATAAAAGAAATCCAAAATCCACTCCACATGCATGTTTAAAATACAACTATTATGAATATAATGTAACTGAAAATTAAATACCAAAATCAAGGCCATTTAGTGACACAACAACTGCCCCAATTTTTAAGCTAGTAATGTTTTGGACGGTCTACGTAATCAAACTGGAAAATTGAAAACAATTTTATATACGTAGGGTGAGCACACAAGTATACTCAGTAGGATACCAAAGTCTCTCATGCACATGTGAGTGAAGCATAATAATGATCCGATTAGAAAATATCAGAACCCAACAACACCTAACATGGTATATTGGCCATCAGAGACTCACCAAGTCATACTCACCAAGTAACACAATTAAATCAAAGTAATATAGTAATCACAACAATGGTTTGGGTAACCCACACCACTTCCAACTAGTTTAGCTGCTCTTTCCCAATAGAAAACACCGTCAACCTCCAACTTCTTCTGAAAGAATCACATCACAATCTTCCCAAACACACTTGGACCCCATAAAACACATCTCATACCATCACCTAGGCCCCAAGCCACAAAACATCCAACCCACAGACTCTTGGGCCACAACTGCATCACATCCTGCCCGCACACACTAAGGCCCTCAAAAACCAGACCACATCCCGACTGCAGCCACCTAGGCCCCAACCCACATCATATCCTTAAAACACATGGGAAAAGAAAAAACATATCATCCCAATATATATGGGAAAGAAAAAATCCCCCGCACACACCTGGGCCTCACAAACCACAATCATCCCGAATAATCTTGGGATACCACCACCGGGAAGAAGGAACAAGGAAGAGTTGGGGGGGGAGGGGGTGACCATCCATCCTCTTACTAATCTGTTTGGGAAAGTCACCATGACTCATGATGATGGGGGCGTTCAACAAATAATCTACAACTAGGGTGGTATGTGTTTAGAAATCACAAGGAAAATAAAATATATACATTTACGATACCAAATTCTAAAGACCAATCTATAGATTTTTAACCAATAACCAACTCACAATACCACCTTTAATGCTACCTATAAATTCACCACCACACAACAAGACACAAAATCAAATCATATACCCAAAAAATTTATTTAACCAATTCTTATTCTTTGTCCACAATTCATTAATTCATTCCATCACTACCTAGGATACTACCAGTTACAAGGCACAAAAATCAGCACAACAAAGGTAACATTGAGGAAGGAGAACCAGGGTAAAAATAACCCACTTCACATTCATCTCCATTTATTACCCATTGATAATTTAACATACCAATACTGAGATATGGGAAATCATTCTATAAGTTATTAGTGGTGAAGCACCCATGCCAACCACTACCTTCATTATTATTCCAAGTCATCCCTCCCAAACCATCTTCTCAATAGAGAAAACCACTAACTCATAGCCACACCCAGCAACACATCTCAAAAAAACTACAACACCCCCATCACATCCCCCACTGTGCAACCACATCCATCCATTTAGACCATACACAAAAACTCACACCAAACCATGCATCAAAACAATAAAAAACTTATTTAGTTTTAACAATGTGGGGACATTATTAAATTCCACTTCTTAAAGTGAGAGAGTGATAAAAAAATCCTAGGGAATCCATTTAATTTACTGAATATATGTGGTTAATTAGTTTCATATATATATTCTTTCAATAGAAGACCAAAAAAAGCATTCAAAATCCATAATAGGTGCACAAACGAAGACCCCCAATGACCATGACTTTCAATTGGTAGTTATCCCATGAAGATCACAATAAAAATGAAGAGAATAAAATATAAACTTGAATCACTTCTCCCCGAACCCTTGTTTATTGATTTCATGCTGAATTAATTGGATTTATAAATTAGAATTCAAATTCTATCTCAAGGATATCATCTGTATACCCACCCTACATGATACACAATTAAGATAGATGAAGGGATCCTTACATGGAAAAATATGATTAGAAGTTCCTAGTTTCACCAAAGTAGGGGGTGCACATGCACCAGGAAGAGCCTCTAGGGAAACCACAGTCTAAAGGCTACCATATAATTCCACGACTCCTCAGGGGGGAGAGAATGGTTTGGGGTGTCTCACACTAAGAGAAAGGGAAGCACACAAGGAAGATAAGATATAATATTTAGAAATGCCAAATAATAAATTAATAATAAAAATGGTTTTTAAAATTCATTAAAGGAAGATCATAACCAAGACCATGCTGTTTGGAAATAAAAGGGAGCTTCAGTTTTTTAGAAGACAAATATGATTAAAAATGGCTCCAAAAACTATTAAATATGGTATTAAACTAATTTTTTTTCAAAGAGAATGTTAATGGAATAAAACTATAGGAAGATATAAACTCTGTTCATGAATCATTGTTAAATGAGCTACCATTGGACAAATCATCGCTTGATGAGATTCTTTTGGGTGAGCTACCATCCTGTGTGCTACCATAGTGATTCACTATCACAACTCACAATTGTGAGTCACCATTGTGACTCAGTGTTTTTGACTCACCGTTATGACTCACCATTGCAACTCATTGTCACAATTCACCATTGCGACTCACCATCATAATTCGCTGTCATGAATCGTCATTGCAACTCACCTCCATAGACCTATAACCAGCGACCTACCATTTGGAGAACCTGAAAAACTGGAAATTTTGAAAAGTGTTGAAATAAGTCACCTTGACCTCCTAGAACACTTCAACCACCAGATTTTCAGAATGTAATGGATCAGAGAGGTCATATCCATTACATTAGATACATCTCAAACTATTCTCATCCAAGAGAATTCAAAACCAAATCCTGAAGGAAAAGAGGGCTTTGAGCAAGCACCCCATGAGATAAAAAACCATCCCATGTGATACCTGTCAAGGATATCACTATGATTTAAACACTTATTCCGACATAAAAGTTCAATAATAAACCACCATGTGTTATTCTAAAGATAGATTGAATCCTCGATATTTAATAACACCCACTTTGAGACCTGCTAACCCAAGCAATCAAAAGAATCACCAAACAAGGACAAGTACCATGCCATCCCGAACACACGAATCAAGGAATTACATTTTCCATGTCATGATACTATCTACTCTATGAAGAACTTACTGGACTACATGATTTTAATCACTTCACAATTAATTCATATCGATTAGTAATATAGTACTCTTCTTTTCATGTGTCATGACTTCATCACAAATTTCACCACACACATGTCAACCCAAGGGAAACAACATATTTCATAAAACAAAGGTCAATAATTACATCACAAAGAAATATAGAACAAGTAAAAACTCAATAAAACTATGGGTATAGGGAACACATATACATTTATCCTTCCCAAGTACTCTCCTCCAAGTCACCATGCCTATAAAACACATGAACTCCAAAACACCTTCTCTCAATGATCCTAGATCTCTACTAGCTGTTCCATATATGTCTTGTTGTATTCAATATCCAAATATCACCAGTCAATGGAATGGTATTCATTGTGAAGATACCGACAGTGTTGATAGACATGAAAGATGTCATGGATCCTCTCCAACTCTGGTGGAAACACAAACTGGTATGCCACCTCACATGGTCCAACGAACCTGGGAGAAAGATAAATCCCCTTGCCAAACCTCCACTACCCACATCATGGGGAAACCTTTAAGAATACTTGGTACATATCATTGAACTCTAAGGGCCTTATCATGTGATCGACATATTACTTCTGCTGGTCTTGCACTAATTTCATCTTCTCATGAACAACTTGAACATTTTCAATTGTGCTCTGCACCACATGTAGTCCAAGAAAATCTGTCTCCCCGTCCTCCATCCAGCACAATAGATAATGACAAAGTCTCTCGTAGAACACATCAAACGAATCTATATCAGTCAAAGAGTGATATAATTTATTATAGGAGAACTCCACCAAGTTAAGGTGTTGTACCCATGATCTCCTAAAGTCTAAGAGGAATGCTCGCAACATATATTCCATTATCTACATAGTTCGTTCTATCTACCCATCTATCTGAGGGTGGAAGGAAGTAATAAGGTACAAATGTCTTCCCAAAGAATGATGCAATCCACTCTAGACTTGTGAGGTAAAACATGTATCCTCATATGATACAATAGATGTCGAAACTCTATTCAGTCATAACACTTCATCAACATACATATTTTCCAATTCATCCACTATGCCAGACTCCTTGATTTCTAATAAGTGAGATGATTTCTCTTGCTGGTCCACTAATATCCAGATAACATTGTATACATTATAAGAATTGGGTCAACCTATAAAGAAATCCATTGTGATTTAATCACACTTACACTTGGGGACATCTAATAGATGAAACAAGCCACCCAGAACACAGTACCTAGACTTCACTTACTAGAACACTAAGAATTTCACCAAAAACTCTTCCACTACCCTTTTCATCCAGGGCCACCAAAACTGCATCCTCATATATATCATGGAAACTTATGAGTGTACCTATAAGGTGGAGTTAGGAAACTCATAGAGGACTACCTCATACATCACCACTGAAAAAAATAACCTTCCATGGAAAAACTTCCAATTCTTCCCATCCTTTGACTATCACTCCAAAGCATCACCTTGGTTAGCATGATTGTGCATCAACTCAAACTCCGAGTCTCCCCACTGAGACACCTACAAATACTAAATCAAAGAAGACTGAATCATTATTTGAAATAAATAGCCTCTACTTCTTTCTCCCATTTCATCCTAGTGAAAGGTTGAAAACTCCTCCATTCCCTTCCAAGCATCTGCAGATTCCCGAACAACCTCCTTCTGTGACATCCCACTCAAATCACCAACCATGAAATTCCCCTTTCCTGAGGTGTAGGAGAGATCAAAGTCATAGACCTGAAGAAAAACCATCCACCTCCACTACTGCAGATTCAAATCACAATGGCGAAATATATCCCTCAAACTCTTGTGATCTGTGAAGAACACAATGTGCTCCCCAATGGGGTAATACTTCCACAAGTTCAATGAAAACATGACCACTACTGACTCCAGATCATGGGTGGAATAGTTACAATCATGGGAGAATAAATACCTAGACCCATAAGAGATCAATTCATTATGATGCATCAATATTCATCCCATACCCATATGGGAAGCATCCCAAAACTCCTTAAACATTACTTCTTCCTCAGGAAACTAGAGCACTAGAGAACTGACCAACTACACCTTTAGATAACTGAATTCTGTCTTGCACTTCTCACTACACAAAAAATCATGGTCCTTTCTAGTTAGATCTTTCAATGGAACTACAACTCAATAGAAATCGGGGAAAAACCTCTAATGATAGTCCACGATACCAAGTAAGCTATTAACTTCTCCAACATTCATGGGTGCTTCCCAAGAAAAGACTCCTTCAACAATTGATAGTTCAACTGATACACCCTAATGAGACAACACATGACCAAGGAAACAAACCTCTCATGCATAGAATAGAAACTTAGACAACATTTCGTAGATCTAGTGGTGTCGAAGAACTTGCAAGATAGTTTTGAGATGGTCAGTATGATCCTCATCTGAATAAGATTAGAGAAAGATTTGATCAGTGAATACGATGACGAACTAGTATAGAAACTCAGATAGAATGAAGTTCATGAGCCCCATGAACATGATTGGTGTATTCGTAATACCAATCAGAATGACTAAAAACTTGAAGTATCCATTCCTACACATGAAATCAGTTTGTAGGATATCACTCTCCTCACCCTTAACTGGTGGTACCCAGACCAAAAATCATTCTTATAGAACCAACTCACCCCTCTTAGCTTGTTGAAAAGATCATCTATACTCTGAAGAGGGTAAAAATTCTTTATTCTAATCTGATATATCCTTTGGTAGTTTACGAATAAAATCATACCACCGTGCACCTTATTTTCGAAAACATTAGATCACCCCGCAATAACACACTTTGTTCGATAAAAAACTCATTTGTCATATTATCTATATAGATTCTAAAATCTAAAAAATCATAAGGTTCAATATGATATGGATCCATTAGAATTTTAAGAGAACCAGGATGTAAGTATATCCCAAAATTAACATCAAGTTAAGGGGGTAGAGTCACAAAATACTCAGTAAAAATCTCATGGAACTCCCTGATAAATATGGGAACCTCCTCCATCCCAACATCTTCTAATTCCACTAATAGCTTAGCCAATGATGAATGAATAGTCTCTACATGCAAACTGCTCACCTGAAAACTCTACTCACCAAAAAAACCACATGTTTACCTTCAACATATGAAAACAAAAATATCCTCTAGAATAAATCTATAATAGCACGAACAAAATACAACCCATCGATATTGAGAATGACATCATATGGTTTCATATATAGAAATAATATATCCCTATGGGACTGATGTGGTCCCATCATCAGTTTACATCCCTGGAACACATAAAATAATTCATTATGACCACTGATTGGCATAATCAACAGTAGGGGAACGTGAATCATCTCTACGTCTAGTCCCAGAGCATGTGATAGTATAGGTGAAACAAATGAGTGTGATGATTTTGAATAAAAAAAATCACAAAAAATGGTACTAAACAGACCGATCATACCCATGAAGATCTATGAACCTTATGAAACAACTACTTCTGAATCATGAAACTAACCACACCAATCTTATTTTCCTCTTTTTTGAAGACCTACTCCATGACCATGCCCTGGTTGAGGTCCCTAAATAACACCCTGAGGCCAGACTCTTTTTGCTCCATCTCTCCTAAGTGGAGCACAATCCTGCTGTCCCTACTACTGAAACGAACCAGCTGGAAACTTCTATTGTAGTTTTCATTGAAATTGGGGACCTCCATCATACTGAGCTTGAATGGAAATTTTTAACTGGTTTTTAAGAATTCTATAGACTCCACAGATGAAGAACCTCATTCCCAAGTTCATGGGAAAGGTATGAGGGCTAGAATGTCGAAATAGAAACTACTGAGGTTGACTCCCCACTGGTCAACACCCCAAAGTATTTGATGCCTGAGCCTTTCTTCATTTAACCCTACCTCTATAAGAACAATATTGGCTCCCTCTCTTGATAGAAATCCTTGAGAGTGAATCTTATCAATCACTTACACCTTCTTCCAAACCTCTAAGTACATCAGAATCATAAATGGAGTAAACACGTACTGGATAAAAGGAATAGGTGCCTCCTCTATCCCCATTGCATGAGAATACTCATCTGGAAAGAGATTCTGGAAAAAATTAAGGATACAATTGATCTTAATCCCCATATCCCATTCTAACATACTCTCCTACTAGAGGGAGAGTAACTACTACCTCTTCTTATACTTCATGGTTGAAGAAAGAAATTCTTCTCAGAACTCCACGAAATAAACCCATAGAACATAATTCTCCTTCCTCTCCCCCAGGTACAATTTCTACCACTGATGCGTAGTTCCCTCATCTAGCTCACTACCAAATGAACACAATACTTTATCATAGTCTGAATCAATCTGAAGGTGATCTCAAGATCCTCGATCCTTCTCTTCATCTCCATCTCTGAAACACTTCCCTCATACTTTCGCAAGGTCTTCATATAGAAATCATGTAATGTTTTTGACATTGGACTTCCTCTTCCACATGACCAACACTCTACCGATCAACCATATAGGCCTGTTGAGTGTCTAATTCTTAATCCACAAGTAGACAGTGAATATGTTTCATTGTTGTAAATGGTAAACAAGGAATTCCTATGCCCGAGTGGTATATAATTTCATTTATGATTCATTTTAACTCATTTAACTCATTTTTTATACCTTCAATATTTTCCAAAACAACCCAATTTATATAAGAACACAAGTCATTATGATGTATTTAACATTCCTAGGGTCTCTTCCCTACAAATTTTGAAGCCTTGATTGGTCATTTGGTAGACCAAGAGTCCTTGCATCAGATCAAGGGGGCCCTAAAATCCCATTTTATAACTAGTCTTCCCTAGCCAATGTAATGTATCGAGGTCACTTGACACCATTTCTCTACTAACCCATGTAATCCTCACTATTCATAACTCCAAAATCCATCCTATCTCACAACCATCACCCTTGATACCATTATTTCATGACCCCTCCCCCCAAATATTCCCCTCATGGATTGGAAATGAAGAAAGGGAGACAATGACCCATGAGTCCCACCTCTAGTAGGCCTCGGGGTGGCGACCATCACTAAGGGTATACAATCTAAGAAAATGGGATGAATTTCCCTTTTTATAGAATACTAGATTGAGAGATAATTTGGTCCATCCAAAAACATATTATATTACTATATATATAAAAAAGAAATCTAAAATCCATCACACATTCATATTTAAAATACAACTATTGTGAATACAGTGAAACTACAAAGTAAATACCAAATTTAAGTCTAATAAGAAACATGAAAATTTCCCCAATGTCCAAGATATTAAGGTCTTGTATGGTCCACATAATCGACATGGAATCATTGAAATACTTTTATATATGTATGGTAAGAAAAATAGTATACTCAGTAAGAAAAACCAAACTCTCTCATGAAAAAATGAGAGAATCATACTAATGCTCCCATGAGAAAACAACATAACCCAAAAACACCTAACAAAGTATAATAGCCATACAAACTCACCAAGACACACTCACCAACTAACTAAAGTCAAAAAAAGTAATATAGTAAGCAAATAAATGATTTGGGTACCCCACACCACTTCACACTGGTTTACCCTCACTTTCCTAACATCAAACGTCCTTGGGCTCCCACTTCTTCCAAAAGAATTGTGTCACAATCTTACTGCACACACATAGGCTCCATAAACCACATATCATCCCATAACCTAGGCTTTGAGCCACATAACATCCCACCCATAGACACCTAGGCCACAGCCACATGACAACCTGCTAGCACACACTTGAGCCCTCACAAACCACAACACATCTCCTTAGCAGACACCTGGGCCACAGACCACATAGTATCCTGAAAACACATGAAAAATCACAACACATATTTTCCCAATGACATTGGGGAAATAAAAACTCACCCGAACACACCTGGGCCTCACAATCCATAGTCCTCCTGAATAATCTTGGCATACCATCGAAAGGAAGAAGGAGTAGGTTAGAGCGGGTGACCGACCATCCATTCTTCCATAGGGATATTTGGGAAAGACAAAATTCCTAATGATGATGGGGGGGGGGGGTTCATCAAATATTTCTAAAATGGGGTGGGGTTCATATAGAAATTAAAAGAAAAATACAAGTAATACATATATGATACCAAACACTCAATCCAAAACTATAGGTTTTCAACCAACAACCAACTCATAATACTAATTTCGCTACTACCTCTAAATGAACCACCACACAGCAAGAAAAAAACTCAAGTAATACCTCTATAAAATTGATTTAACCAAATATAATTATTTATTTACAATTAATTTATTCATTCCATCACTACTTGGAAAAATACCAGTTACAAGGCACAACATGTAGTGCAACAAAGGTCTCATTGAGGAAGGAGAACCATGGTAAAAATAACCCACATCACATTCCACCCCATTTAACACCCATTCATGAGATAACATACCAATATCAAGTTATGGGAAATATTTATATAGGTTATTAATGGAGAAGCACCCATTCCAACCACTACCATCACCATTCTTCAAATTCATCCTTCCCAAACCATCTTATCAATAGAGTAAACTCCCAACTCACAGCCACAACCAACAACACATCTCATCACAAATACAACACAACCATCAAATCTTGCAATGTGCGTCCACATCCATCCATTCCCCCATTCAAAAATCCATAGCAAACCATGCATCACAATTGTTACACAAGTTATTTTTTTTAATAAAGGGGGGTTATTATTCAATTCGACTTCAAAAACTGAGGGTATAATCACAAAATCCATAGGATCCAAGGGCATCCATTAAATTTATAGAATATACATGGTTAATTAGTTTTGTATATATATAAATTCAATAAAAGACCAACAATAAGAATTCACAATATATCATAGGTGGGAAAACAAATACCATCAACAACCATGATTTTCAGTTGGTATTTAGCCCATACAAATCACAATAACAATGAAATGAATAAAATAGAAACTTGTATCACTTCTCCCCTGCCTCATATTTTTTTATTTAAAGATGATTCATTTTTTTATAAATCCTAATTAAACTTCCATCTTAAGGAGAACATCTGTATACCCACCCCAAATGATACACAATTAAAAAAGATGAAGGGATACTTACTTGGAAGAAGCGACGATTAGAACTTCCTGGTTGCACCAAAAAAGTTGGCGCATATTCAGCAAGAAGATCTTATAGGGAACACATGGTCTAAAGGTGAAAAAACAATTGAACAACTCCTCAGGGGGGGGGGGGGGGGGCGAATGGTTCAGGGTGTCTCACACCAGGAGAAAGGGACGTTCATAGGGTAGTGAAGATCTCAATATGAGAAAGTTGAGATCCTAAATCAATGGGGGAATCGTTTTTAAAATCCAATAAAAGTGGATCTTGACCAAGACTATGCTCTCTTGAATTAAAAAGAATATTTTGGTTTTTATAATTTATATAGGATTCAAAATGGCTCTAAAAACTATTAAATATAGTATTAAACACATTTTACATCAAAGAAAATGTTAAAGTGGAGAAAATATAGGAAGTTGAAAACATAGTTCACGACTCACTATTGGATGAGGTACCATTGGATAACTCACTAATGGATGAGATGTCATTGTGTGAGATATCGTTTGGTGAGATACCATCATGAGTCACTATCTTGAGTCACCATCATGACTCACCATCACGACTCACCATTGCGACTCAATGTCATGACGCACCATGGTGACTCATAGTCATGATTCACCTTTACGACTCACCATCACGACTCACCATCCCAAGTCACCATACAGAGTGTGATTCATCATAATGAATCAATATCTTGCCTCAACACTAGAGACCTACGGTCAGTAACCTACCATTTAGAGAACCTAAAAAAACTGGAAACATTGAAAAATATTGAAATATGTCACCATGACCACCCAAAGCTCCTAAACAATCAAATTTTCACAATTTAATAGACTATAGGGGTTTAAACCATTATAATATGAGAATAGTCATCTAATAAAAGTATAATTTTTATGGGTTGTAGTTACCCTAACATCAACTAATAAAATATTCTGTAAGGAAGAAAATTTATTCTAACACCATGTTTATAAAGAACATTTTATTATACATTATATCTTAAGGAACCTGATATAAAAAAGATTTCTGTTTTTTAGAGCTTAGGATGTATCCTATTTTTTAATATAACACTTCAATAAAATTTTGGGATGGTAAGTTGAAAATCATTTAAAGGTTTTTATATATGAATAAATTTTATTCAATTAATATAAATTATATAGAACTTGAGTTAAAGACTCATAGATGTTAATACTGATTTTTAGTTTGAGTAAAATCATAATAAAATTAAGATGTTATGTTTTTGGGATTCTTCTTCTATTTTCTTTCAGGAAAGGTAATTTTTGGGGAAAACTCATCAAATTTGTTGAAATTTCTATAGTTTATTCACCAATATTCTTCCCCATTCATTATAATTTTTTCATCTATTTTAAATTTATATTTTTAGTTAGTTCAATAGATTAAATGGAATTCCAATTAATCCATCCAAATTTATATATCCTTGGTTTTCTAAATATAGTGTTTCATTATCATCCAAGATTTCATTTTGATAAAGTTTTAGATCTATTTTAACTTATTGGTGAGTCTAAATACCACTCCCTATCATTTCATCCATAATATTCTCCCTATTATTAGTTTCAATGGTGCTTGTTAGTTTAATCTTTTCTCTATTATTAATTCCCCTGAATAGTTTCCCGAACTGATGTTCTAGGTTGTGTAATCTAGCATCAGACTTAGCCTTATTAGAATCATTTTGTGTGTTTTATTTTCTAATTGTGCATTGAATTTTTTATCCTTATAACCCCTTCCACCTAATATATAATGCAATATACTCTTTACCTTACAATGTAAAATAGAATATTCTACCCTAGGTTGGTTCTAGAATTGTTTTATAGGCTATTGGAAACTAGAGGTAGCAGTTGGTGTTAAAACACCTTGTTCTATCCAAGAAAGGTTCATATAGATTATATAACAAGGAATTTTTTGAGAATGGTTTATATTTAGGTTTCATCCTAGGTACATAACCAATGAAATTGTTATTTTCTTATGGTTAGAGAGGCAAGTAAAATTTTAGACAAGAATATTGAGAATGAAAAAACATTCCATAATGGTGATAGTGATCGAAAAGTGTGTTATGATTGATCTCATTATAAAAACTAGATAATTGAGCAATATCTTTTGAAACAAGATTTTTTTACTTCTTAAAAACTGTTATTCTTCTTGATTTTTTTTATTTAGAATTTTGTATAAGTGTGTTGAAAAATTATTTCAGACCCATATCTGTTTTATCACTGAAATCCACCATATAGGGCTGATCAACCAAATTCTAGTGGTGTGGGGTAAGACTATTGTAAAACATTCTGATGAGAAATTACAGTGTAAACTATTGATTGGGTCACTATCTAAGTAATATTATGAATCTTTACCAACGATGATGGATTATCTAACCCGCATCCTAAATAAATCCATTTATTTTATGCCTAATTTCAGTAGTCATCCTCCTAGGTTATAGTTTCTTGGATAATGCATTAAAAACATTATCCCAAGTGTCAAATATCTCTTCTTATAGATACTAAAATCTTGTTCTGGTGTTTACCTTTAGGAAGAATGAAAGTAATCTTAGTTTGAGTTCTTCCTCAATAATTTCCCCTAATGATAGTTTTCGAATCCCATAGTATAAGTCTTTAATGAAGTTAAGAGATTCTTCATTATGATTTCCATTGAATGATGGAAGAATGATAAAATTGATTTTTATCTAATAATTTTTAGTCTGAGGTGTAAGCCTAAAACATTATGGTTTGGTTGAAACTATTGGAAATTAAAATTATATAATCCTCTATTTCAATAACTACTTATATCCAGGTTAAGGTGGGTTGAAATTTCACAAATTGTGGGTTATTAAGATTCTAAAATACCTTTTCCATTTTGATTTTGTTTTTTCCTTCTAAGAACACATAAATTTAGGTTTATATTAAGTGGGAGTGGATCTAAACTTCCAGTAGATGATCTTGTGGACACACGCCCATATTTTTTAAGAGAATAAGTAGTAGACAATATTTATTTTTTCATTTTTTTATTTATGTTGTTTTCTATTTATTATATATATATATCAATTTTTTAGGACCATGTTCACATAGGTTTTCTCTAGAAATGATGATGAAATATGATAAGAGAGAAACTAGGTCTTTGACTAGGATAAGGTAAAATTAATTACTTATAAAACCTATTTAAAAAATATTATAGTAAGTATGTAGGGTGTTGATTCATAGGGAATGACTGAAGTGTGATTTCATGACCAAGAATCAAAAAATAAATGTCATGAAAATAAATAGAAAGTGGATCTGATCAATTGTGGTATAGATATGATGAACCATAGTGAAAGAAAATGGGGAAAATCAGGGGATGACTAGGGGAAGTCATTTGGTTGGTTATATATATATATATATTCATTCATTCATGTATTCAAGTAAACACACTAGAACTAATTAAAAGTGGTTAACATATAGACAGGTCATCCTATGGTCAAATGAATTATATATTTCCTCAACTGTAGAACCCCCTCAACTATAAAATGATAAAATAGTTTTCACTATATCCAATTTATTATTGAACTCAGTTTTCTACTCTTATGATGTCATCTCCATATTAATTTTTTTTATGAAATATATTTGAGAACTTTTGTTATTAACTCTCTATTTTTTTAGAAAATGAGGTCTTCATAGAATGATTAAAAGAGAAACATCCAACATTTAGAAGCATGAATGAAGTAATAATAGTTATCATCACAATATAATTCCCCGCATAAAACATAGATGATGGCCATATTTTATTTTGTAATATTCAAGAAATAATTTCATTTAAAATCTATTTATAATAAAATCAGAAAATAAAAATATAGGAATAAGATTCATCTTTATTGATATGTTCCACTTCATGCTATGATTTATACTTGTAATCTCAAACCTACCTTACTCTAATCATCTCTATCTCATATCCAATCCTCACCCCCATGTATTTCTCAACTCTTCCATTTTAATAGATATTTATATGCCAATAATAGTCTCCATTTCACAGTAATATCTCTTTTAATATCTAACTAGCCTCTATGTGGAATTTTCATTAGAGATCATCTCCTTCTCTGGTGACATTAGTTGACCCTCAAAATTGATTATGCTCTTTTTTCACATGGGGAATATCTAGTGAATTTTATTGAATATGCTATCTTCAAGATCTCGTATTTCATTTCATTTTATATTATTTCTTTCAAATATTATGGATTTTCATGATAAAATTCATTTCATAGTTTTTAGTGCTAGTTGGGACTTTAGTAGGTTTGTGCAGTGCAACATTGGTACATTTATGTATCCTTTTTCATTGGTATCGTACTCTCAAATTCATCTTCTGTTGAGATTGGCATTCATATTTTTTATTATTTTGAGCTATAGTAATTTAAATTTTTTTGATAACCATGGTAAACTAAATAATATTTCTATGCCACTCAATCAAACATTATATTAAAACATTACTTAAACATGGTAATCAAAATTTGAATCAATGGTAGTGCTTTCCTGGGTAGAATACATCCTCATTACAGATCATAAAAAAAGTTAAATCTTATTATCCTTTTTATTAGTTTCAAAGATTTTGATGCAAGATTATTGACTATATATAAAAATATTTATGTGAACCTTTAGATAATTCATGACCGATCACATCCAGGATTGATCCAATCATGCGTGAATTAGTTTCATCATTGTTTTGTGAATCTCTGTTTCATCTCCCAGCAAGCTTGTACTGTCATAAAAATTATTCAGGATGTGAATCAATGAAAAATTTTATTTTCAAGCACTCGATCATCCCTAGTTAGGACATCCATTGCTGTAATTCATCTATCACATGATGTGTATTTAAATTGGTACTTGCAATCGGTTCTTTAGGATCATTTGAGGACCCCATCTTCATTATCAACATTCAATAAAAAATTCTTCCAACAACAAAAATAATCAAACATAAGACCATCAATCATCATTATTTTAAATCAAAAAAATTAAATTATACCCACTTAAAATCCATGACTGATGGGATTTATCCCACAAATTTTTTTATTTTGAAGACAATGTTTTAAAATTCAAAATCTAAGACCTTTTTTGGTTTCCTATCTACACAAAAGGATTTTGTAGATATATTTTCTTCTCTTTCTTGAATAAGATACGGGGCACGTACTATTATATAAAATTGGTGTCTTTGCCGCTTCAATAATGGTTAGTGAAATTTATCATGTCTTGTACAAGAAAAATGTGGGAAACATTTTTATGGCATGGGTAGTAGTGAGTAGTGACAATATCAAGTTGCAAAATGAGGTGTTGGAATTATTCCAGATGTCTAATTTTGATCTCAAAACTGTGATGTATTTTAATGAGAATATTAGTACAGAGGGTAAAGAGGCATATTAGGGTGTGAATTTTCACATAGGATTTTCTATACAATTATTTCAATTCAATTTTTTATACATTACTTGTATTTATTTTCACACTCTGATTGATATCATATTTTATCAGAGTTTCACCATGGTTTTTTTAATCCTCTACATGGGTGGTTTTTTCCATGTTAAAATATGTGTCCACATTTATTTTTCTTGATTTTATTTACATTCTCTATTTTTATTATAAATTACCACAATTATTATTTTTACAACTTAGTAATTATCCTGGGACATATCCACTTTTGACCCAATAACTGATATCAAAGGAGGTTATTTGTGTTTTCATACTTATTAAATATGGGTGATTCATTCCATTGGAATATTATTACCACATTGAATTTTTTAACAAGGAAAATGATTTTACATTTTGGAAGCAAATAGTTAAAAATATTTTTTTTCCATTAGAAGACAATGAAGGAATTAAAAAAATAATTAGATAAACTAGAGGTGATGAGAGATTGTGATTCGAAGGATATGGGATAGTTTGTAAAAAGAAAATTTCTAATATATTTGGATAATAATACTCTATGGTAAGTGATTAATCTGAAAGATATGAAGAAGATGGAGGGGAATATTGAAAGTAGGTATACATTAGAATCCCTCACAAATCATTTATATCTGAAATATCAATGTATAATTTGCGGATTCTAGAGAATGGAGATTTAGGTAACCATATGGACGAGTCACCAATAATATAATAAATATGTATTGGGTGGTGATCAAGATCGATGATAAAGGTAACACAATACCCATTGAAATGAAATAGGAAGACAAAGTGTTGGTTCTATTGGGTTTATTTCCTGATTCATATGATATTCTCATCACCACACTACTATTTGAGAAAGCCACACTGAAGTTCAATGATGTTATTTCATTATTGTTGATGAATAAGACTTGGTGAAAGACCAATTATGGTGAATCATCAGGTAACAGTGGTACTTAGGCTATGGTAGATGGATGTAGTAATAAAAGAGGTAAGTCAAAGAAAAGAATAAATATCAAGTGCTTCTTTTGAGAAAAAAGGGCCATGTGCAAAGAAACTAATATGAATCGAAAACGTTTAAAGAAGAAAAGAATGTTCACAACACTATTTTAAGGCTACTAGAATTAGTCTAATTAAATGTGAGGGTGATTTAATTTCTGTTGGAATTAATTTTCACAGGTTAGATCTGCACACCAAATGGGTGGTTGATTCAGTAGCATTGTATAATATTTCACTAAAGAGGGAAATATTCTCAATATAAAAAGAAGGTGACTTTGGTAGATTGAAGATGTGAAACAGATATTATTCTGAGAACATTGGGGTTGGTGATATTTTTATTACTATTAATGTAGGTTGTATGATGCTGCATAGGGATGTAAAATATGTTCCATGTCTTTGAATTATTTGTTATCTTCTTGTACTATTGATAATTATGGATTCGCGAGTTAATTTAGTAGTGGAAGATGCAAATTTTCTATAGAATTTAGGGTATATGCATGAGGAAGAATTGAGGAAACACTTTACATGATTGATGTAAAGGTGTGTGGTGATGTGATGAATATAGTTGCAAAAAATAATTTATAATATTTCAAGAACATAAGACCATTACACATGAATAAAAAAGCATCGACTAGGAGGAGTAATATTTTGAATACGAAGAAGGCCATGTTAGGTGATTCAGGTTTTACACATAATTATTTTTCTTCAAAGAGTAACACTAGTGAAAAAATAATTAAAATAAAATATCTGGGTGACAAAATGAGAGTTAAAATCTTCTAATATAATGTTGTTTAGAAGAATAAATTAATCCTTGTTGGTTCCCCAGATTATGTGGCGATCACTGTAATAGGAGAGCCATGTTCTGGTTCTAGTCATGTTCAATGGAGTAGTGAAGATATATGTATGAAGAATATTTTATCATTTTAATTTCTTTGGTAGGGGAAACATTTAGGATTTCATCAAAGATGAAAAAGTGGTATGTATTATTTTCTGCAGAGGATGAAATTTGGTGAAATACCTACCATTTTTGTATCCAACAAAGTTTGTTGTATGAGATCTCTTTCTTTGATGGTATTCAGGAGGAGACTGATGGGGTTCATCAATCATTTTTTAATGTTTGGATGATAATGTTTTAAAATAAAAAGCAATGACTTTTTCTTGGTTTGAGATATATATGAAAGGATTTTATAGACATATTTTCTTATCTTTGTTGAATGAGATGAGGGGTATATGGGGGTATATAGGGGGGGGGGGAATGCCACTTCAATAAGGGTGAGTGAAAGAAGTCATGTCTCATGTAGCAGATACATCGGAAAATTTTTTAGGTTGTGTTTAGCATTGAGAAATGATAATATCAGGTTCTGTAATGAGGTACTGTAACAATTCAACTATCAAGATTTACATGTTTTTATTTATACTATCTGATTCATAATGAATTTTATTATACTTTCCCCATGGTTTTTCAGTACTCCGCATTGATGGTTTTTTTTTCAAATTAAAATAAGTGTCCCCATTTATTTTTCTTTCTTTTTTATGCTCTGTTTTCATTAGAAAGTCTCATAATTATTGTTGTCATAACAAAGTAATTATCCTAGGACTGACCTACTTATGAACCAGTAATTAAATAATCCATGTAGTTTTACAATAACGCCAAATGCAAAAAATTATTTTTCAATGATTGACACCCATTAAAGTTTGGATTTCTCCTATCCTAGGTGAGTATATATTTTACCATCAGAATTAATGAATCTCAATCAATAATCTTTTAATTTCATATTAACTTTACTAAGGATAAATTTCATTATGAACTCATAATTATCTTCCCTTATGTTTTGGAAAGTATTAGTTTATGTTTCTCCATTAATTTCTTACTATAATCATTAGATTAGTTTCATTTTCAAGTGAGATCATACTCAATTTACCACTCTAGGCTTCTCAAATACAGGATTTGGGTCATTCGACCTTAGAGAGTGAAATTTGTGTGTCTAGATTGTGACATGAACCCAATCACACATGGTTGGTAGTTGAGACATCATGTGGTAGCTTTAGAAGATCGACTGAGAGAGGAATGGTTAGTAGTAATTTAATTTTTTAGTAGATTGTCTAGGGGAACAGTTGATTATAGCTTCACAGTCACTTGCAGCTGTGAAATATATTCAATTATCAATCATTTTAGCTTCAACTAGTTTTATAGTGGGTTAGAATAGAACACTTGTTTTAAGTTGGATTATATTAATGGTAAACCACATCTCGGGAAGGAATAATTACTTAATGTAACACCTTACTATCACTTGAAAAGAAAATCCCTATCAGTTTAATAACCGCACATCCTTCACACAGTAAGTAAAAATGGGCATGTGGTCAGTTGGTAGTGGTTTCATGGTCCCTTAATGTCAACATATGATCAATTATTTTTATTCTTCAGTTACCATATTTGAGTTTTGAACATGTGGTCAATCCGTAGATCACACAACCACTTCTTTTCGTAGACTCCAGGATATATGTAAAAGAAATTTACATGGACCCTCAATAGAAACAAGAACTATAATTTGTGTAAAAATTATTCCAATAAAAATTTAATAATAGAAAAATAAACTAATTTCAAAATAAGATGATTTCAAAAAAGTATATTAAATATAAAATATAAAATTAAGAATGAATTATTTCCAAAATCAAAACCACATCAAAATCACTTGGATAATAAAATGTTTTTCTTTAAAATAAATGTATAATTCTCTTCAAGAGTAATTTAGCTAATAAATTAACAAAAACACCAATTTTAATTTTGATATTAAAATAATTTCTTGTTTCACTATTAAATTGATCTCAATTTGGATTTTTTTCACTGAAATCACATTTAATCATTTAAAACACTATTATTTCACCAAAATAGATGTGAAAAATGTGTAAAATATTGGGCACATGACATAGCATCGACACATCATTTGTGAAAGTACTTGAAAAACAAAGTAAACGATTCTAAAAAATTAAAAGTGATATGTTTTTGATGAATTATTGTATTAAATTAATTTTATAGGTAATTATAAAAGATAAGAGTTAATGCATGTGTTTTTATTCTATCTACTTTATTTTATTTATAATTTTAAAGTCAAATTATATGAATAATACTAAATTCATATTTAAAGATATTTAATGTAAATAAATACTTTATTAATTGATTTAAAATCATTAAAATATTATAAGAGGAAAAGTGGGATGATTAGTTATTGATCATACCATAATTGGCATATTAATGCGCCATTTTACATTTTTAAAATTACATTCCTGACCCATAAAAGAGTTAATATTTTCAAAAAAAACTATTGATTTTTTCATATAGGACACTCAATCTTACATTTACAAAGGCACACATGATTTTATTTTTATGATGAATTTATACACAAATAAATCTACAGAACTTCTCATACCATGTCCTTAGAACCCTAGTGTGACCATAAATTTCTCTTACAAAGGCCTTAAGTTCATTCTAAATGAGGATTTCCAAGGAAAAGGTAAAAGTATTAACTAAATCTTAAAAAGTTCATTTCTTCTTCCATATACTTTAAATATATTGTAGCTTTACAAATATAATGAAATATTAATATTTACTATACTGAAAGGTTATTATATTGAAAACAAATCCCTTTTCCATCTCTTTTCCATCCCATGTAAAATGAAAATATGGTTTGAGTATACATATGGGCTACAGTCTCCTTGAAAATGTTTTTTCATGAATATGAGATATAAATATGAAATTTATGAATTTATATGATACATAATTATGAATATTTAGAGATAATATATTATATACCTTCTTACACTCCCATCCATTGGAAAATGGGAACATCGTTAGTGCGTAGGCTTGAACTACCACATCTACAAATTGATAATTTTCTCACTACTGTCTCACATGGATGGTCATAAATATGGAATTAATGAATAAATAATAAATTTATAACAATATTATGATTCCATAAAATGTATAAATTTATTTAATTTATTTCATTTTCATACCATAAAAAAGAAATCCTTTGTTCATGTGTATGTGAAGACTACTGCCTGTAGGAAATGATTTATTTCATTACCTCCACAAATAGATGGTCTAAAAGTATTTTTTATGTATAAAAATGATAATTATAACATGTTTACGATTATAGAGATTGTGGAAACCTGAAAAATAAATAGTATTTTAATCAAGTAGATAATTAATATAATTTTATTATTCAAGAAATTAAAGTATGTACCTAGTTTTAAAAAATGTTTTAATGATTTACTTTCAAATTTTTTTCTTTTATCATATTTTTTATGTTATTTAAATAATTTTATTCTTTATAATTAAATAATTAAATAACATCATATGTAACATCCTATAAAAAAATTTAAAATGGAATATTCCAAAAAATTTCTGTTCAATTCATTATGAATTTCTTTATAATGGCATGAAAGGATTTTTTAACGTTTAATACATGCTCACATTTTCTACCATAATTTAATTTTTTTTATAAATATCAATCCATATGATTTTATAGTTTTTCAAGGAATATCCTATTTCCATTGTCAGGAACCCACCCAAGTCAATACCAAACCGGGAACCCGAGCCGATCCGTGGCATGACCTGAAGGGCATTCCTAATTTCAATGGGCTGGAAAGTAGTGCTAGGGATCATCAGAGTAAAAAAGGGGAATGTTTTCAACTTAATATAAACAATAAATAAACAGCGTAAAGAAATGAACATCCCAAAGAACATTTATAATAAAAATGAACTGAACATTATTTGTACATGAAACTGAAAGTACTACTAAACCAAAAAAATCAACCGACCAAACATGAAAACCAACTAACTCAATGTGGAACCTCTGGTCACTCTTGAACACAACTATTACAACTCGATTTAGGTGATCAAACTTATGCTGAAACCTGCACAGGGTCTAAAAATCAAAAAGAACTGTAGGCGTGAGTATTAAGACTCATTATGATATCCTGATAATCTATTCCTAATGAAAATTCATTAAAATAAAGGAAAAACCAATTTCAAGTTTGAAATAAAATATATATAAGTTTTTTTCAACAATATTACTCAAAAAAAGTACAACCCATTTCCATTATTATTTTCCAAAACTATATTTATTTAATTAGTGTACCAATATAATTTTCAATGTGAATGTGATGCTTACATTTTTCATATTTGTACAAAGGGGATAAAACACTTACATTTGAAAACACTTTCCAAAAACCTTATCAAAACCATCCAACGACTTTCCAAGAATTATAATACACAAGAAGCCACAATAGTAATCAAATAACAAGGGAAATATAAATATACATACAAGAATCATATTCAAAACTGTAAGAAAATTAAATCTAATATGCACGGGTGAACCTAGGAGATCAAGAATAATCTAGAATACACCTATACCTATGACTTAATCACCATTTACAGGTCACACATGATGAAATCAAAATGCTCAATATGATCGGCCTCCCTTTCTCAGAGAAGGATGAGGGAAAATCTAAGAACAATAAACACAATATATCTACCAACCATGGGCCACTGGTCAATACCATGACCTATCAATGAAGAAATCATTCTTAGAATTTCTCTCAATATTCCAAGTTTCATTGTATCAGGTATAAAAAGGGGGTGAGCCAACTGATGCTAGTCAAGCATCCAATGAAAACATATATGTAATGATAATATACAACAAAAATCACCCTGAGACACTCCAAGGACTGATCTCATGCCATTAATCAAAAAGCAAATAAGAGTCGAACCCAAGGAACTCTCATAATGGATCACAAGGATTCATCAATATGAAAATCCCCTACGTTATATACATAAAATCATGGAATTAAAAAAATCCATAGGAGGTTATCATAATAAAAAATTTCAATATTTTTCATAAAGTAGCCAAACATGCCCTTAAGCGTTTCTCAAAACTAACATTTGAAAAAGGTACACATTTAAATTTTAACAAAGAGGTGTATACACACTATTTAGAACATCAAACCACTTTCATAATTCCCTTAAAACACTCATATTATATATGCAAAACACAACCATTTTCATAAGGTTTCGCAACGGGCCACTTTCCTGTAACCTGGGCCAAAACATGTTATAAAGCCAAAACCCATTTGTTTTTATAACCAAAGACACATTGGAAAGCCATATAAGGAACCAAAAATACTATCTTTCAAGATAAAAATTCATTTAAGAACACAAAAAAATCATTTTTAATGACACTTAACAGATAAAATCCAACTAGGAAATTTTCTAAACACATGGCATGCACTTTTAAAAAAACCTTTTTTATTTTTAACACTTGACAAGAAATAAAACACCAATTTCATTCCATAAATTTATTCAAGATACTGAAAAATATTTAAAAAACCCTAAATCATGTTTGAAACATCACAAAACAGGTGCAAAGGATAACATAACATTTAAACAAGAACTTGGTGTGTACTTTTATAATAAAACATCACTACTTATCACAAAAGATGAAAAAAAACAAATTTGAACACCAAATAAAGTTATTGAAGGATTATAAAAAAATACGCAGAATTTGTAGATGGTGGAAATACCATAAAAAATATGAATCTTAAATAAAACGTACACGTGAAATGGGAAACCTAACTCAAAACCATGGCGGAAAGAAAACACATACCAAATATCACCCACCACGGTTCCCAACACTCTAGATCTATAAAGACTCACCTTAAAGAAACCAAAAACCCATAAAAAATAATGGGATAGCATAACCCTAGGTTGATCATGACCTGGGGAGAAGATAAAACCAATAAAAATTTAGAAGAATAAAGAAGAGAAAAAATGAAGGAGAAAGTTTTGATGAAGAAATTAAGAAGAACCACTAACCTTTAGTGATAAATCAGCAAAAAAGTGGAACAAAATGAGGTAGAATAGAGGGGGGGGGGGTGGTCTGGAAAATATCCAAGACCTAAGGATTCAAATGAAAATTAGAATAACTTAAATATGATTTTTAGAATAAAAATTTATTAATCTCGTAAGTGGATGAGTGGTTTGGAAAACCATGGATAGAATGTTTGAAGGGTATTAAAATGAATATGAAACTTCATATGGTTAGGGTTCACAATTTAGGAAAACTATTCTCAAACCGTGCTACCCGAAAAATTGGCTAAAATCCCTCAAATGAAACCCCAAACCATAGTTAACCCCACCCAATGATCCTTGAATTATTTAAACACAATATAGTGACCCCGTGGGTGTCAAAAACAATCTACCGTGAAACTATCTCCCAACACGAACCAAGTACCCAACATGAGAAAAAGACAAAACAAGGAAACAATTCAAAACACAACACTCATGACACCTAAAACCTAAGAAAATACCAGAGTCCCTAATGAACTGGATCAAAACCCAAACTTGAAAAATCGGGTGTGACAATTCTATCCACCATTAATGATTTCTTCCCCTAGAAAGCCATAATATTTTCAGATGATTGAGAAACTCCTAAGGATTCTATATCAACAAGATCTAACCTCTTAATCCATGAACAATTCACTCACCAAAACAAAACATAAACCTCTTTCCCAAAACAAGACAACAACTCACAACCACTTCTTGAGAATCAATAGAAGGATCAAGACATTATATCCACAATGAAGCCAAGAACCAGATTTTTTGTCCTTCACCCAAGATCCCAATGATCACCCAAACCAAAGACCACTCATGTAATTAAATTATTTTGAGGTAGTATGTAATAGAATCCCCACCATTATAAAATTACTAGCACTCAACAAATTCTTAAGAAGAAACTCCATGTGACCCGTGGTGGGTCTCCCCACCATTAAAGACCAATGATCAAATGAGAATTAGAAATGAAATAGAATCCGGACTCTCCAATACAATACCTCAAAAAATCTCCCAAAAAAACCTACCAATGAAATATAATAGGAACATAGAATGAACATTTAAACTACTCACTCCGGAATGGAGGTGACTAGAATTGGGCGAAAACATTCTACATTGATCAAAAACACCTTCCACTCAGGGCGGGGTGGGAAGGGGCCCAATGCTTGGACCACTAAAACCACAATCAGAGACTACCCAAAACTCAACTTCTATGAGTGGATAAAATAGAGACCACACAAAAATCAGATGGGAAATCCACATAAGGACACTTATCTAAAACCTGCATTAATGAAGGCATATTTACAAACATTGAGTGAGGAATAATTCCACCACACTCTTTGAAACCAGATGAAATCTTTGATTGACAGAGGACCCATAATTGGAATAATGAAACCGCCCTACTGCAATGGTAGAGGCACAAAATTAACTAGACTTCTCAAACTTCTAGGATTTCGAACTATGTGCCAGCTTCACTCTGGGACCAATGGATAGAGCTATGACATGTGAAGCATCTACTGCCTCACAGTCAGGAACTTCTAATCAGAAACATGAACTCTTTCAATTTTTTCCATAAGGGGACACATAACACTTCCAGATAGGAACAACAGATTGTGAGACACCATGAAAATGACTTCCTCCAACAATGAACCTTCACCAGAATAGGGATTGTGGAACAAACATTATCATTCTAACTCACTCTGAAAGATGATTAGAATGGAAAAGAAAGATGACTGAACACATCAACATCACTGAGAACCACTACCACAACCAAGAGAATCACCATAATAGAAATGCACTTTAAATTGAGCCCAAACAAGTCTCTATTCCAATAAACATATTTACGAAAATTTCATCTCAAGACACACCAAGAGTGTCATTTTAGAAACCTATTTAATATTTCTCCAAAACCGATCCACCAATGAGATTCCATCTCAAGACACACCATGATTGTCACTTCCAGATCATAAGGAAGCAAACCAAGCAAACCACAATTCTAATACATGAAAAAGAAACCCCCAAAAAACAAAGGTTTACAAAAATTCCATAAATTTTCAACTTGAAACACTTTCGAAAAACAAACAACTTGGTGGATTTTTTACACTCACCAATCGCGTTTCATCGAGTCTCACTCACATGAACATTTCCATGGAACCCCAGGCACCAATACAACATTCCATACCTTGAATCCATCTACATTCCTTATAATACCATTCATGTGAGAACCCATGAAAACACCCGAGGCTAAAACAAACATCATCATTTTACATGAAAAATCATTCAACCCATTTCAAAAATCATGTACCTTCCTAAGGAACACTACCCACTAAGTAAAAAGCCATTTACATATTTATCCAAAATTCTTCCATCATCTCAACAAACCACACTTCATAAAGAAACATTTGATTAAAAATCCATTTTATTTCAAAAATTCAGTATGGTCTCTTTTCTTATTTTGAAAGTGATAAAGGCCAACACCCATTTTCAGAAAAACACCAAACAGGAAAAACTGATTTCCAAAACCAATTCATTAAATTCAAACACTTTTTAACAACCCAAAACATCCCATGTAAAAAAATTTTCAGAATCAGCTTAAAATCATCCATTATTTCAAAAAAACAATATTTCAACAAACCACAAGTTTAGATTAATGAATTTCAACCCCCTTAAACCATTTCCACTTTATCCCTGATATTTGATTTTAAAAAACCCAACTTTCTAAAACATTTCTTATATTGAATTTTGAGAACCCATTTTATACTTCTCAAAATCGAACCATTCCTTTAAAACCAATTTCCACAATTCTCACACAAGGATTTCAAACTAGTTTTTTGAATTCTAGGATGGTTTAAGAGACACAAAAAAGGAAACTGTTGTGAGTGGGTTACTTGACCATATGGTTGGTGACCAAATGTAAAACACACCACCAACATGGAGAACCTTCTTAAAACCATGAACCAGCTGCACATGGTTTTCCATGCCCTACAGGATCACAAGGACCATTAGTATAACTACCCTTATCACATCCAAATAAAAAAATATCTATGGACTAAAGAATCTAATAAAACTATATATCCAATGTAAACATAAGGATTAGAATGAGAAATAGTTCACGATGATATTCCTGCACCTACCTCCCAAGTCCTAAAAATATTACTCCATCTACATTGACATCCGCAAATAATAAAATGTGCTCAGAAAATCATGGTCCACTAAGAGCCAACATATTTTGATACCATTTTGTCATGAACCAGCCCAGTCCAACCCTGAACCGGGCACCTGATCCAATCCATGGCATGACCCAAAGAGCGTTCCCGAGCCCCACCATCGGGAAAATAGTACCAGGAATCATCATATTAAAACAAGGGAACGTTTGTTACAAAATAAAAACAATAATTAAATAGCATAAATAAACACACATACCAGAATACATTTATACAAAAGTTTAATTGAACATTATTTTTACATGAAATTTAAAGTACAATTGAAACAAAAAACATAACAGAGTGAACCTGAAAACCAACTAACTCCACATGACCCCGCATGTCACTCTCCAAAAAAATGATCATAACTCCCTCAAGTCGAACGAACTCATGGTGAAACCTGTACAAGGGTTAAAAATAGAAAATAACTATAGGTGTGAGTATTAAAACTCAGTAGCCTAGCCTGATAATCTATTCCCAATGCACATCCTTTAAAATAAAAGAAACATAGATTTCATGTTTGAACTAAAATATATAAAAGTAATGTTTTATACAAGCATACTCAAAAACAAAGTACAACCCATTTCACTTATTAATTTAAAAAACTAGTTTTATTCAATTAGCGTGACAAAAATAATTTCAAGGGGAAAGTGATGATTAACAAGGGCCATGTAAATTTACATACAAGCATCATTTTCAATACTGGATGAAACTGAAAAAAAATAGATATGGGTGAACCTAAGAGACCAGGAATAATCTATAAGTCACCAATAACTGAGACCTCATCCCCATTGACATGTAACACATGATGAAATAAAAATTCTCAATACGTTCGACCTCCCTTTATCAGGTAATGCCAAGGGAAAATAACATAGTAATAAACCCAATATATCCAACTACTATAGGCCAATGTTCGGTACCATGACCTCCCAGGGAATCACTCATTCTTCGAATATTGTCTCAATATTCCAGGTTCCCATGTATAATGTATCTATAGGGGGTGATCCAACTGATTATATCCAAGCATCCAATCACAACATATATATATTGAGAATCCACAACAGACATTACCCATACTCACTCTAAAGATCAATCTGATGCCATTAACCAAGAAGAGCATAATGATTCCAAACTGAGGGAATCTCATAATGAATCAAAAAAATTCCTTAGTAAATAAATCACATCCATTATATACATACAATTATGCATGATAAACATCAACATGAGGTTTTCATCATAAACAACTTCACCATTTTTCACAAAGTAGCCAAATGGGCCCTTAAGTGTTTCTAAAAACAAACATTTGACAAATGTGAAAATTTAACTTTTAATAAAGAGGTGTATACACACCATTTAAAGAAAAAAAGCATTCATAAATTTCTTAAAATACTCAAATTATATATTAAAAAAAACTATTTTCA
Organism: Viscum album; assembly: GCA_963277665.1. NCBI lineage: Eukaryota > Viridiplantae > Streptophyta > Magnoliopsida > Santalales > Viscaceae > Viscum > Viscum album. The sequence continues at coordinate 1,688,183,776 of OY728146.1, forward strand.
TAAGAATGCGAAAGAGGCCATTTTCCAGTAACTTGGGCCAAAACATGTTATAAATCAAAAACCCATTTATTTGTAAAACCAAAGGCACATTTAAAAGCCATAAAAGACCCAAAAATACCCTTTTTTAAGCCTAACATTCATTTATAAACCAAAAAAAATCATTTTGAATCACACTTGACACATAAAATCCAACCAGACAATTTATCAAACACATGACATGCACTTTTAAACAAAACAATTTATTTTAAAAACCCAATAAGAAATAAAACACCAATTGAAATCTATAATTTTATTCTAGATACTAAACCATGTTAAAAATACCATAAATCAAGTTCTAAACATCACAAAACTGGTGAGTAATATAAAAAAACATTTAAATAAACACTTGGTGTGACCTTTTGTAACAAAAAATAAAACTTCTCATAAAATAATTCATAAACACCACTTTTCACAAAAAACAATGTTATTTAAGGGTTATAAAACAATACTCTAAATTTTTATGGGGTGAAAATACCTTGAAAAAGATGAATCTTGAATAAAAAGTGCATGTGCAAAGGGAAAACTACCCTAACACCACTGCAGAGAGGAAACACACAACTGATATCACCCGCCGCAGTTCCCAAAAAACTAGATCATTTAATACCAGCCCTAAAAGAACCAAAAAACCATAAAAAATCATGGTATAAAAAAACCATATGTCTAGAATGACCAGGGGAGAATAAAAAACCAATAATAATTGGAAGAATAAGGAAGAGGGAAGATGAGGGTGAAATATTTGATGAATAAATTAAGAATAAACACTAACTCTATTGAGAAATTGGCCAAATATTGTCCCAAATTAGGTAGAAAGAAGGGGTGGCGACCTCTGGTCAATATCCAACACCTAGGGATTTCAATGAGAGGTGGAATCACTGAAATCCGATTTTTATAACAAAATTTCTTAATCTCGTAAATGTCTACACTATTTTGGCACGCAGTTTGGCAAACAGTGCAAAAACCGTGTGAGGGATACTGGAATGAATCTGCAACTTCTCATGGTTAGGTTTCATGGTTTGGAAAAACTGCGATCAAACCATGCAGCCTGAGAAATTGGATAAAAATCCTTAAAATACACCATAATCACTAGGTAACCACACCCAATGATCCTTGAATGGTTTAAACACAAACTAGTGACACTGTGGGTGTCACAAAGACTCCACCATGCCACTTTCTCCAAATACAAACCAAGGGACCAGCATGGGACAAAGAATAAACAAGGGAAAAAAATTCAAAACTCAACACCTATCACAACCAAAACTTGATAAAATACAGGAATCCCCAACAAACTAGATCAAAACCCAAAAATGAAAAATTTTGCGTGGACCCATTCCTCTATTAATTTTTCAATTTTAAGAGTTTTCAAAATAAAATGAAATTTCTCTATATTTTAATATAAAAATTGAAAGTGATTTTTTTATGGAATAAAATGAGGTTTTCAAGGGTTTTATGGTGAAAAAATATAATATTATAATTTTTTTGATCATAATTCTATACTTGGGAATTATAGATATTGAATGGTGATCCTAGAATATAAAAAAGAAACAAATTGGGTAATGATTTATTCTTCAAAGAAAAAATATTGGAAATAACTTATTTGGTTACTTCTATTTAAATAATTCTATGAAGGAGTTAACATGTTTTATAAATTTTATTCCTAATGATACCATCCTGTTTTTTCTAGGGTTGGTTTGAGTTTTAAATATTTTGATAAAAGAAAATTTTATTTACAAAATATGATTAATATTTATTTTATTTAGTCAAATTTTATTGTATAAAATTTAAACATTTTTGGGGTTTCTAGGTTTTTCACTAGATTAATAGGTTTTATTAATTTTATATCCTTTATTGATCTTTTTTCTCATCCCACATTTTCAAATGTTTTTCAAAGGATCTAAGTATGTATAAAAATGATATCAAGGTTAATTTTCTACTATGGTGACTCATATTAAAAGAAGGAAATGTGTTTTAAATGACATGAGAGTATAAATTTAATAACCTAATTTTGTTGGGAAAAAATATATTTCATGGAAGTTCAAAATTTGTAATGTAATGGTTTTTCTAATTGTCTAAAACTAGAAACATAAAAGATCATGGGAATGAAAGAAATTGTAAACCTTGTTATAAATCACATAATTAGAGGTTGTTTACGATACTAGTTCATATAGGTTTTATACCAACTTTTGTTTAAAGAAATTTGAATTTTAGGATGTTATTTGAGATTATGTGAGAATTAGTCTAAAACATTAATGGTTAGTATGTTAAGGATAAATATGGTTATTTTTTTTAATAAAATGATGGAACTAACATAAACCATTTTAAAAATGGTTGTTAAGGATAGTCTGGTGATTTTATAAATGTTAAACCAAATATTATATGAGTTATAGTGAAAACACTAATAGATATACCTAACCATAGATCCAAATTTATGATTAACAAACTACACCTAGGAGAGTTTTCCAATGAACAAAATATTATAAAAACAATGTTTTAATTAAGTTAATGTGATAAAGACAATGAAAGTAAAAATATTCAATATGAAATGTGTCAAGAACATGGGAATAAGAAACTTATGAAATTTCTCAAAGGAAAAGTATGATGATTTATATTTTCTAATGGAGGGAATATAAAAATAAACTACTAAGAAAAAATGACGGGTGTTGTAACAAAATGGTAGGGAATAAATTTGTACCAAGTTATCAATTGATTTTTTAAATGTGAAGAGTATTTTCATTATGAAAATTGATAGCTAAGGAGAAAATATCATGAAGGGGATCAAAAATATCATATAAATAAATGTTCATAAAGATTATATGATTAAGATAAAGAAACTACATATAACCTATGAAAGGTATGGATTATTTTAACCACTTTTCTTATGTTTAGAGTAAGTAAAATTATAATATTGAGAGTAATGTATATTAGAACCAGTCTCATATTTTCTGTTGTAAGATGTATGTATTAATGAATATGATGGAAATAATTTGCTAATAGATTATGAAGGAAATAAAATGATTGATGTGTCTACATATAAGGTTTTAAGAGTTACAATGTAGGGATATTTTTTAAGGGTTGATAAATTTAATGAAGACTGTTATTTCAAAGGTATAGATACAATTTTGAGGTATTATGTGATTTGATGGAGATAAATGATATTTCAGAGTGGTTTTTTGGGTTTTTCTTGATATTTACTATGAAGATTATTTGAGAAAAATGTTATTATATGGGGGTTAAAAGTTTTATGGTAGGTGAAAATATTATGGTTAATATTATCTTTGATTTGAGGTAATTATCTTTAATTATCACAAAGTGTTATTATATTATTGGGAATATATGTTTAATTGTATAGATAATCATTATATTTAAAAGTGATTTTTTTATTGTGTGGTTAATTTTATTTTTAAAGAAGTTCACTAAATTTTAGGCAGTATTATAGAAACTAAGTTAAATGAGATATTATGAGATCATATGGGATATTATGTTAATTTTTTAATATTTATTGATGAAAAAATATTATGTTAACTTTTAAAATCATATATGATTTTGTCTTAGATCTAAATCATGGTGATTTTGGTTATTTTGTGAATATATTCGTATATTTTAGAAAATATAAGAATAGAGTATATAAATTTTATGTATGTGGATTTATGAGTGATTATTGTTGTTTGGAAATAATTTTTAATTTGATATTTGAAGAATATATGATCATATATTTTAGATTTTTTGTTTCAAATTTGGTTAGTCATATATTAAAGAGTTTTAATGAAATGAAAAAAACTTTTATAAATGGAATTCAATTTTTTGATCGAGTAAATTACTTATAGTCATAAAGAAACACATGCACTAATTTGGTTATTTTGGACATATATATATTTTTGGATTTAAAATATATCCTACCATATTAACCATTCATGATATCTTAGTTTTATAGAGAAAATTAATATTATTATATATTTAGGGTTGTGATCAAGTCTAATCGAGATAGACAAATGAAGAGATCAACTCAACTTGTAGGATGAATCCTATGAAGCCCATTTATTAGGGTTTTTAGAGAAATTACATCACTAGTATTTTCTGTTAACCAATACCAAGATTAGATTCAACAATTAAAGAAAAATAAAAACCATTTATAGGAGAAGTTCCATTTTATCAGGATCCCAACCCAAACCATGTTCACCGAACCACCCCAAGAATGTTTTACCATTTGACACCATACCCTTAGGGAATACGTTGTATTGATAAGGGGTTATATGTCTAGAAACCAGTAGTTTTAATTTTTATACTTTATTTTTTATGAAATAATTATTATATTGATCACTTTTTATTATTACTTTATCAATTATTATATAATTTTTTTGATGAAAAATATTTTTTTAATAAAGAAATTAGAATTGTTTTTGGGTAAGTATATAGTTTTAGTTAATGAACTAATTTTTTAAATTCAATAATCTTTGAAATAAATTATATTTTAATAAAATATTATTATTAGATAAAAAATATTATATATAAATTATAATATAATGTAATGATTTCAATTATATTTTTTATACGGGTAAGAAAGTGGTTAATATCATAAAAACTAGTTTTCTTATTGTAAATATATATTTTTATTTAAAATTTAAAATTATCATATTACTAAAATTATTTTTATAATATAAATATTATTTTTGAAACAATCAAAAAAAAATTATATGATGGTGAATTTTCCATAATTTTTTGAGATTGTCGAATTTTTGGATAAAAATTAAATAGAGTATAAATATACGATTTGTATTACAAAATCCTAATTACCCAAAATAGATGAACTAAATTCAATAAAATTAATACATGAAAAAATATATATTAATACTTTAAAATAATGTATTTTTTAATCTATTTTATTTATTTTATAAACCATTAATGAATCATAAAAAACCTATATTATATATTAAGGTATTGAAATCAATTATTTATGAACATGACCCACTACAACATCACCAATGGTATTATTTAAATATTTAAAGTTATTTAAATTATAAAATATTTAAAACCACTTATATTTGGATAAAACCATTGGTATAAAACATGTGTAGGTTTTTTGTTTTATTATTTTATTTTATAAACACTAAAACCTAAGTTATAAATTTGTAATGAAATCTTCTATTTTTTTTCTATAAATACACACCAAAACATTTAATCCCATTCATTTGAAAACCATTAAGAAAAAAATTAATCTCCATATATATATATATTTCCCCCATAATATGTTTCCAATATCTTAATAAACTCGTCCTAAGATTTTTGAAGTGCCCTCTCTTAGTAGGGGATCCTCTCATATTCCTTTTTATTTCAAGAACATTCTTTTCACTAAGATGTTTGATTTCCAATTTCTAATTTTATAATGGGTTTTAAACATCAATTTTCTATCCATATGAATAAAAATTAATGATATTCTACATATCTCTCTCATTAAACCCTCACTCGATCCTTTTTGTGTACCCGTTATGATGCCAAAATTATCCGTTGAGTTTTTCCATGCCAAACATTTGGGAAGTAAAAAACAATCCCAATTTTTAGTTAATGTTTTTAACCTAGATGTACCTATAATTCATTTTTGTGACTTCCATATATGTTACCCACATGTCTTAATCATTGGATTACTAGTGGTGAAAGGCATCATTATTTTATTTGATATATATGGAACACAAACTTAGGTACATGATATGAAAGTGATGGGTGGTCCAAAAATTATATATCCCTCCAATGATTTGGACCATGTGTTTTATCATGAGATTCCATATATGGTTCAAGGTATGTTATCCTACGAACACTATGTTATTATGTAATTGAGGTTAGACTTGGCGTTTTCTTATGATGTCATATTTTATATTATTTCAACGTTCTTATGGTGCTTTGATGTTATCATATTATACCACGATTTGAGGTTCATGTTTAATATTATCACCCCATTAATGTCACCTTGGAATTCCATCTTTACTAAAATTTATTACTTTCATCATCTTATTCTTTGATTATTCCCTTGCTAGAATTTATATGTGACCCCTTTCTTATGTACATTCCCATGTTATCCAATGCCATATTAGAAGATCAAGGGAATCTAAGGGAATACTATAGTATTTTTAAATAATACTGTTGTATAACAATTCCAAGTTATGGTTTTAGGTATCTAATTTCCAAAAGACACTAGGAATTTTTATCTTTGGTTATTTTATTTTATGTTTCATTACATAATTAATCATGAATTAAGGTGTATTAAGGATATAAGTCTTCATAGTTAGTATTAGAGAAATATATAATTATTTTACTAATTAAGATTATAAAAAATTATTGAAATACGTAGGGATAATAGTAAACATAATAAAAAATCCATATATTTGGGTAATGTATATAGTAATTTTTTGCTAAGTAACAAAACCCTTTTCAAGATATTATAAGTGTTTTTGGATCTAGAACAGTTGTACCAAGGGTAATAACCCTAACCAAGGACCATTGGGTATTGACTCAGTCTTCATGTGGTGTATGAAAAAGTGGACTTGATACACACATGGTCTACCACTCCTAGAAGATATTCTTTAGTAAATTTACCTTCCCTTTATGAACCATTATGAAGGGAATACGAATGCCCATAAAAGTTCATGTCAGGAAATAGAACATAGATAACTTAGATTGAATCCTACAAATTTATTGGGAAAGAATATTTTTTAGATTATGAGTTATCCCCTAATTTTTCATATATTCCATTTTATATGTTAAATAGTTTAAAAATTATCATTTCGAATAACCCCATTATTTTTATTAAATATATGAAAATACGAGGAATCGAGTCCACAACAAAGTGAATAGAAATATATTAATGAGATAGTTAACCCAATCAGAGTAGGATTCAAGAAAATTTTGACAATAAATACTCAATTAAATCAAGACTTGATGAGAAACATAAATTAGGGGGATAACCAACATCCTTTTAATATTGAGAAAGTTAAAATTGATACATTTATTTGAAAAAGGACTTCGACTTTTTGTGGATATTTTGATCCATTAATCATGGAAAAATGAATTAAATCCTTTAAAAAGATCTTCTCTATCCCTTAAAGGGAGAATATGACCAATGGTGGATGTTGATAAAAAATGTGATGCCCAATGAAGAGATCAAAGTGATGGAGTGGAATGAATTCTAGAAAATTCTTTTTGACAAATATTTTCCTTGCACTCTATCATTGAAAATAGAGAGATATTTATTTAGAATTAAGAAAAAGGGAAAGAAATATATCAAGGAATAAGAGTTGAACTTCACAATAATTTCATGATACAACTCCATATTTTTCATCTAACCCAAAAGTAAGGTTTACCACTTATTCAGTGTTCTAAAGCTGATTCTATTAATTGATTTGGTGATTCAAGACTTTGATTTCTATGAGGAGATTTTCTAATGTAACCTAAGAGTCAAAATAGAGATCAGAGAATCTGATAGGCCTCATGGTTCATGAGATAGGAAGTGGTGAATATATTTTGATTCTAGTGGAATGATAGAGAAATATCATAGGCGAAATAAATTCGAGTATCAAACTTGTGAAAATTGTTGTAAGAAGTATCAAGAATATTTCATAATGTGGGCAAGGAATTTTTTTTGTGTAATAAGGATGAGCACCTAGCTAGGGAATAAAAATATAAAAAACCCACCAATGTGATAGAATAAAGGAATTCTCATGTAAACCTTCAATCTATTGTACAATGTCTCAACTTCAAGAAATAAGGATACTCTGACAATCAATGAACTAACCCAAGGGATTTCAATGATATCTAACACCAACAAATTTCAAGGGATAGAGAGTTTGGGTGATATTATTCTATGAAAAATGCTAAGGTGGATCCATAAAATGCTATGGTGATAGGTACACTAGTTATTATTTCAATAATAGTAATCATACAAGTTTATTATGGTTCTTATAATTCAGTTATATCACAAGAGTTTATTAGAACTATTGAAACACCACCTCAAAACCTAGAAGTAGATATATCTATAAAAAATGAAAATGAGATAATTATTGCATACCAATTATATAACTTCACCCTTATCAATATTTAGGGGCTAAAGTTTCCAAAAAAAACTCCTGGAACATTCTTTATAAGTATTTGATATAATTATGAGTATGGATTGTATTTCCCTATATAGAAAAAATTTAAATTTTTAAGAGAAGTGAATCACCCTCGTTATTGTGAATCACCCTTTGATTCTCTACAAGTGCAAGGAAGAGGGTGAATCAATTTTGGTTTCATTAACATGAATATTATTTCCTCATGAGATAATATATTTAGATTAAATGATTGTGAATAAAGAAAATATCATCCATGATGAAATTACTATTGTAAGGGAATATGCTGATTTATTTCATGAAGAATTTACTTGTCATATTCCAAGTCATTTGGTTGACTTCTAAATCAACATTACACCAAAATATTCTTTAATATACAAGTCACTATATACAATATCCACTATTAAACTTAAAGAGATAAATAATAAATTATTGAAGAATCTTGATAAATGGTTTATATGCACAAGGGATTAACTATGGGGTACACATGTTATCTTTATCAATAGAAAGGATAGATCAATGTGCCAATGCATTGATTATCTTGATATCAAAAAGATCATGTTTAATAAAAAGTATCCTTTGACACAAATTGATAACTTGTTTGATTAGCTACATATAACCGAATACTTCTATAAAGTGGATATTTGATTAAGATATTATCATGTAAAGGTAAATATGTAGGATAACCTCTAGACTTTTTTGTACAATTTATAGAAACTATGAGTTCATAGAGAATACATTTGAACCCAAAAATGATTCGTATATCTTCATAGACTTAATGAAAAGAGTCTTTAAGGAATACCTCAATTATATTGGTAGTCTTTAAGTATGATATTTTTATTTAATCCAAAATCTAGGATGAACATGAGGATCATTTGAATATTGTATTGTAGTATAATAAAAAAAGTTTTATATGAAGTAAAATTAATCTGAGTTTTGGATGGATCAAGTAACATTTCTCAGACACATTATAACCAATAATGGGTTTTCTATATAAACTTAAAAAACATAGGTAATTGAAGGAAGTCCTAGAACCACATCAATGATAGAGATGCATACTTTCCTTAGATTATATTGATAATATCATCGATTTGTGATAAAATTCTCAACATTTTTTATCGCTATAACCATGTTAACTCAAAAGGTAGTGATGTTTTCATGTATTTTCGAATGTGAGGAGATACTTAAAGAGTTAAATAATATAATAATTACTAAAACCATAATCACATCACCCACCTATGAGAAGGATTTTTTATCTATATAGGTGCATCCAAAAAGGGTTTGGGTTGTGTACTTGTGAAATATTTCAAAATTATCTCTTATTACTCCTTCCAATTAATGATCCATGAGTACAACTACCTAAAAAATGATCATGAATTGGTTATTGTGATCTTCACATTGATGATTTGTTGAAATTATCTCTATGGAGAGAAATGTGAAATATATATGAATCATACAAGAATTATGTATATATTAACATAAAAAGAGATCAATATGTTCCAATGAAGGTGGTTAGTGCTGATCAGGGATTATGATTTATCAATCTGTTACCATTCTAGGAAGGTGAACACTGTTCTAGATGATCTGAGTTGAAATGATCCCACAACCCTATCCATAATGAATATTAAATGTGATGTAATCTTCTTGGACATGTAAAGGGTGTACATGGGTTTAATAATATGATCTTTATCTTAATATTCTAAAATAAAACCACAACCATCCATTCTTGAGATGATCAAGGAGGCCCAAAGAAATGTTGAGGAACTATAGAAAAAGGTTACAAATATTCTAAAGTTTAACTTTTCTAAATATGGAGTTATAAGTTTTCGAACCCAAATATGTGTATCATCAAGACCATAACTGAAGAAAGAAATTCTGGATGATATTTCAATGTCATATTTATCTATTCATATAATAAGCACAAATATTTACAGAGATCCAAGGAAAAACATATGTTGGGATAATATGAGTAGGGATATTGAAGAATTTGTATCTCAATGTTTGGTTTTCCAATAGTTCAATCATAAATTATAAAATTTAAGGGTATGATGAAACCATTTGTCATACCAATATGAATATGGGAAAACATAACCCTGGATTTCATCATAAGACTATACCTAATATTTAAACACAATAAAACTCTCTGGGTATTAGTCTATAAACTTAAAAAGTCATCATATTTCATTTTTACGAAGGAAGATTTCTCTCTTGAACAACTCTATTATATATACATTAGAAAAGTGGTATGTATGTATGTAGTACCACTCTTCATTTTATCTGATAGATATCCAATGTTTAACTGGAGGTTTTGTAAAATCCTTCAATAATAACTGGATGCATAGTTTAGTTTTAGTACTACTTATCACCCACAAATGGATGGTTAATCTGATAGAACCATTCAAAAATTAGATAATATACTGATATCTGGTTTAAAGATTTCCCAATGATGTTGAAATAAATGAATTCCCCTAATTGAGTTCTTATATAGAAAGAATTTCTATTATAAGAATAAAATGAAACCTTATGACAGTTTTTATGGGAAGCGATGTCGAGCTCCTACATACTAAGATGAAGCTAGGGAGAAGAAGCTTATGGGACCTGATCTTATCTAAGATATTTTATATAAGGTTCAAAAAATTAATCATTATATGAAATGATTATAATGCAGACATAGAAAATATATAGATAATCATGGATGATGGATGTAGTTTGAGTTCAATGATAATGTGTTCCTTCATATATCTTAATGGAAGGAATTCATGAGGTTTTGGAAGAAGGGAAAAAATAGTCAAAGTTACACCAACCCATTTTTGATATTTTATCATATCAAAGATGTGTCCTTTCAACTAACACTCCCACCAAACCTTTCCCATGTATATGAATTATTCCGTGTATCCTTCTTGTGGAAGTACATAACAATCCCATTACATGTTCTAAATCTATAGATGGTTGCCTTAGAAAATGATAATTCATATGAGGAGCATCCAGTGAATATTATAGATCCCAGAGATAACATTATTTAAAATAAGAAAATACATCTAGGAAAAGTGATGTAGTAGAACCACAAGTTTTAGGACGTAACATGAGAACTTGAAAAGCTGATGAAACATAAGAACCCTAATTTATTCTAGTGTAAATGAAGTTTTGAGGGTGAAATTTCTGAATAAAGGAATAATGTAACAACCTTAACTTTTCTAAATGAAATTCTATTTTTGATTGAGTAAATTACTTATATTTATAGAAAATACATGATAAACTTTGGTTATTTTGAATTGATATATATTTTTAGATTTAAAAGACAATTAATCATCTAAAACATTTATGATATAGAAATTTTATACCTGTTGTTAAGATTAATATATATTATGGGTTTTGATAATGTAAAATTGATAAATATGGAACAAGTGATGGCCTCGATGAGTAGGATTGTACACTATGTATCCTATCTATGAGATCCTACTAGGGAGATTAAATCACTAGGATTTTAACTTGATGTAGAACTAAATAATATTACAAAAATAAATCTTGATAAAAACAAATTATTTAATAATTTAATGCTTACCAATATCTTGGCCCAAACAATGTTCAGCAATCCACCCCAAGAAAGTTCCACACCCACACACATTAACCTTAGGCCATATGCATGTATAATAAGGGGATATGATTCTATACCTTAGGAGATTGAATTTTTAAATATTATTTTTAATTTAATAATGAATATATTTATCACTTTTTTATTATTACATTATCAATTATTATATAATGTTGTTGATGAAAATTATATTTTGGTATGAAGAAATAAAAATTGTATTTTTTTTGGAAATAGATAGTTTCAATTAAGATACTCTTCTGATAAAATAAATTTTTTTATAAAAAATAATAATTTAGTAGAATATAATTATTATAAAGTAATTAGTTAAATATAAATTATTTTATAATTTAATGAATTTCAATGTAATTTTTATTAGGGTTAGAAATTGGTTAAAATCGTAAAAACTTGTATTTTCTAGTCAATAAGGATTTTTAATAAAAGGTAAAAATTACCATATTTTTAAAATTATATAAATAAAATAAATATTATTTTAGAAATAATTACATTGAAGTTATTCAATGGTGAATTTTTCAAAATTTTATGAGATAGTTAATTTTTTGTGTAAATATTTAATACAATATAAATATACGGTCTGTATTTTGGCATCATAATGACTCAAAAGTGATGTAATAAATTTCATTTAATGAATCCAAGACCAAATATATATTTTTAATTTTATTTGATTAATTTTTAAACCTTAATTAATCATCCAAAATTAATATTATATTTTAAGGTTATAAAATCAATTCATTATGAACATGAAACACTTCCACATCACCAATGATATTATACTAATATGACCAGTTAGTGGAAGGAAAAATTATTTAAAACTAATTCAATTTGGTAGAATATGTGGTCAAAAACCATGGTAACCTTTTTGGTTTTGATTATTTTACTATATAGATACCAAAACCCAAGTTATGAAATTAATAAATAATTCTCTTATTTTTCTACAAATACCCATCCAACCTCCCACTCATCATCATAGAAAAACCATTGAGCATGAATGAACTCTCCCCATCCCTCTATATATTCCTCCCATTGTGTTCTAATTCTCTTAATAAGATCCCCCAAGCTTCTATAAGTGACCTCTTAAGGAAAGGGATCCGCTCATCTTCCTATTCATTTTAAGAACTTTATTTGTTCATGACTTAGTACTCACAATTTTTCATGTTATGATGTGTCTTTACACATTGATTTACCACACATTTGATGACCAAGTAAAGAGTGGTTACCTTTCACTCTCATTAAAATCTCCCTCTAACCTTTATTTGCACCTTTTATGCGGTCAAAATCATCCTATGATTTTTTCCAATAGAAACATTTGTGTAATGAATATCTATCCCCATTTCCACTCAAGGTTGTTAAACTAGATGTAACTATAACTAATTTATTGGGAAATTATATGTATATAACCCATATTCCTTAATAAAGGTATTAAAAATTATGAAAGAATCACTTATGTTGTATTATCTATGTGGGACACATACACATATATATGTTATGAATGTGACAGATGAGCCTATAATTATATAACCTTACAATGCATTGGGTAGTGTTTTTATCGCATGACATGACGTGTATGGTTAAGGGGTGGTTATCCTAAAAACACTTTTTTTATGATTTCTTTGTAGTTATACTTGACTTATGCTTATGATTTCATGTTTTATATTGTTTTCACATTCTTTTGTTGCCTTGATGTTACCGTCTTATAGATTTTTTTATGTTCATATTTATTATTCTCACCCCTTTTATTCCACATTGATATTTATTTAGAATAAAAGTTATTAATTTCTTCACGTTATGCTTTGATTTTTCCCTCACTATCATTTATAGCTCAACCATTTTGATTGTACATCCCCAAGTTATCCCAGGGAGTTTTATAATTTCAATGGAATCTATGGGAATATTATTGTATTTTTAAATAATATTATTTTATCCCAATTTCATATTATAGTTTTATGTCTTTAATTTTTCAAATACATAAGTAATTTTTATATTGATTGATTATATTATATGTTTCATAATGTAATAAATCATTAATTATGATGTATTCAAGATATGGGATGTAATATTTTTTGATAGTTATTTATGGAATGATTTAAGTTGAAATTTAGGTTTTAATGATAATGATTTTGAAATTTATTTATTATTTCTTCAGATAAAGTTTTATTAATTTAGAGTATTATCATTATTTTTTCTGACCATATTGTTTTTTGTAAATGGATAGAAAAAGGAGGAATAAAATTTCATCTATTTTTAATCTTATGAGTAAATAAATTTAAATTCCATGCATTAATCTTGAAAATTTATATTTGTTATTTATAATTTAGAATATGAGATGAGGTAGAGAAGGAAAACCCTTCAAAGAAAAACATGTGGTTGAATTTCTGATTATGGTATGAAAATAAAACTAGTAGGTATACTTTCAATAGTTCTATATATTTATGTTAAAATAATTCCTCATTCCAAGGTAGAGAAAGATAAATCTATTTAGTATTATATTTAAAATATCTCTCATCTATCAAGGTATAATTTATGAAGTTCATTAATAATTTTGAGTATTACAGTGATAAAATATTGGTTTAAAAAATATTTAAGGAACTTTATGCTTCATAGTCTTAACATTGACATTAATGTTATTTTCAAAGGGAAATGTTACTTATATGGACTATAAAGGTATTTTTCCAAATATATATATATATATATATTTATATTCAACTCTATATTTCATTCCTTTATTTTGTTTTAGGGTTATATTATTATGGATCATTTAAATTTAATTATTTTTAAGTTAGCCTACAATAAATGGAATTTATTATAAAAATGTTTCAAACTATTATCCACTATACATGAGATCAAAATTTATATGGCATAATTTCATTAAGAGGAAGATTCTAACAACCTAATATTTTAGTATGCATTACATTATGTAACGATCTTATTGAATAGTGTGTGATATACAAAAAATCAAACTAAAGTACATAATAATTTATTAAAATTAAAGGTAAAAATCAATTTATTATGAATATACATTGTGAAAAAAATAAATTAACACTCATTGATAAGTGATACGAAATAAGGTTAAGAACACTTAAAGTTTATAGTTGAAATTTTTCTATAAAGTAGTTTTTCTTTATATATTTTTTTAATTTAAATACTAAATTTATAATTTTTATAATTATAATTTTTATAAATTAACTTTATTTTGAAATTTAGAAAATAAAAAATTTCTTGGGGTAAATTTTTGATATATTTCTAGAAAAGATGATTTTTCAGTGAATAACAAAAAATACCAATTTTTACAAATACTTCCAATTTTATGAAAATATCATGATTTAATAATGAATTTAATGTTTATAAAAACTTATATATATATATATATATCAAATATATATTTAACAACTAATATGACTCATTTAGAAATGTAATTTTGTACTTAGAAATCTATGTTATATATTTTGGAAATCCAAGTAATAATTTTATCAAAATAAAAACTATATTTGATTATTCAATTTTGATAAATTATTCATTTGGAAATTTTATTTTTTAATTGGTTTTAAATTAAAATTAGCATCGTTTAATTAAAAAAATCTAATTAATTCCAAAGGAATCAACATTGTACATTATTTTGGTATAAAATCATATTTATTCATAAAAGTAATTTTTTTAAAAATATTTTAATTTAATTACATGTACTTATTTAAAAATTAATATTTAACATTTCTAGAAGTTTAATATTTTAAAATATATTAAATATTTTATATTTTCATATAAAAAATATTTAATATAATCCATTTTATTTTTTTCATAATGAAGAGTCACAACATTAATATTTTTTTCTCCACGGTGAAGGTTAAAAGGTTTAATGAGTGGTTGAAACTAAAATATAGAGAAACAAATACCATTAAAAGTTTTCTAAATTTGATGTTTTGAGTTTATTATGACCCTAAACTAGCATCTATTACAAAATTTGTCCATTTTATCCCACTTTATTTGATTATGACACTACTTTCATATTATAAAATTAATATATACAAAAATATATCTCTCGATCAATTAATGATTTATCTTGTTAATGATAAGGATAAGAATGATTTTTTAAAGGTTAAAAATAATAATATTAATTATGAATAAAATAAATATATTTTGTTAGTTTAATTTTAATTTTAAATAATAGTAAAATTATTTAAAGTACTTACACAACGTCAACACATCGCTTGTGCAAGTATTAGAAAAATCAAGTAAATGATTTTACAGAAATTAAAAGTGAAAATGATTGGATTAATTATAGTTCTACATAAATTTTATGATAATTATTAATGATAATATATACCTTAATTTTTTATATTTGAACTCCATGGTAATATTTATCTATTTAAAGTCAAATTATATGTATATTCCCAAAAATAGAATTAATGATATTTATTATTAATCAATATTTTTTTAATTGATGTATAAATACTAAAAATATTTAAAGAGGAAAATATAGATAATTAATGGTTTATAATTCCATAAATTTCTCTTTATTTTCCAAATTCATCTTTAAAATTGCATACTTGACCCTTAAAGACATAATATTTGTAAAAATAACACCATTTTCCTATAAAAGGTGATTCAATATAACCTTTACAAAGACACATATTAGTTCATTTTTTGTCGAATTTATACATAAATACCTCTAAAAACTTCCCCTAACATGTTTTCATGACCTTTTTCTGACCAAAAACCTTTCTTCTAAAGTCCTTATATTAAATCTAAACAAGGATTTCTAATGGAGAAGCAAAAGTATTAACTGAATTCTTTCAAGTATAATTCTTATTACAACTAAATAAAATATATTATGACCCTAATAATATAATTTAATATATATTATTAATGATCTGAAATTTTATTATGTTGATGGTATAACCATTTTCCATATCCTTTCTGTCAGATGGGGAATGAAAACCTTTCTCATGCGTACATGCAGACCACTGCCTCCTATTATCTAAGTATTTTATTTTTCATCACCACCTAACATGGATTTAAATAAATATGTAATTAATTATTATATATTGAATTTATGGAATACAAATTATTCTTTATGTATACTATATTATATGCCTTCTTACCTACCAATTTTGTTTATAAATGGACACATTATTCATGCGTACGTGTAGAATTGCGCTTCCATGAAGCGATGAATTATATTTATCTTTACTATCTTACATGGAATGAAAAAATATTAATTTAATGAATAAATATGATATATATAATTTAATTATTAATATATAAAAGTAAATCCTTTATCTACTTTAGTTTCTTTTCATCATTTAGAAAAATGAAAATGTTGCTCATGTTAATATGAAGACAATCACTTCTAAGCGACAATGTATTTCATTATCACACAAAATGGATGGTTATAAAATTATACTGAATGTATAAATATTATAATTTTAAAATTTTTAATATTATATATATTTTGATACCAATAATTGTTTGACTTTGGTAAACCAACAAAAGTTGTATTAAATGTTATGGACTGAACAACCTAATAACACCCAACATGAATTTAACCTATTTAGTAACTTAATAGAATATTGTAATAATTTAAATAAAAAGAATAATAACTAATGAATGAAAATTAATTTTTTTATGTAATTAGATATTTAGTATAATTTTATTATTATATTATGTACATGGAGATTCACGAAACGAGGGAAATAATTTTTTAAACCATTTTTTAAAGTTTTCCTTTCAACTACTTTTATTCCGTATCATTATTTTAAAACTATTTGAATAATAATATTATTTATATTTAAAATATATTTTAAATTAATATTTTATCTTTTTAAAAAAGCTTTAAAATATGAATCTTTCATTCTTTTTTCTTACAAGTCACTTTGACTTTCTTTATAAAGATGTGAAAGGAATGTTTTTTTAAAACTTTTTCAGCATGCATTCCTTTTACCTACATAATATATTTTATTCATTATAAAGAATACTATATAAGTTTCCTTGGATTTATAATTAATATAACTTTTCTATACTTCTGTTAATTTTATATTTCAATAGAATTGAAAAGAAAATGTCATTTTTAATTATTTTTATAAGAAAATGAAAATTCATTTTCTTATGGGTTTAAATGAGTTTTAAATGGTTTTATGATGAAGAAAATGAAAATTATAGATGTTTTTTTCAAGATATGGAACTTGGAAATTATATATAATTATGTGTGATCCAGATATGTATCTCTATAATGCATTGGGTAATGATTTGGTTTTCTAAAAAAATGTAAGAAACATAAAATTCGGTTACTCCTATTGAATGGGTTATATGGAATAGTTAACATGAGTTATGAATATGATACCTTAGGATTCCATCATAATTTATATGAGTTATATTGGGTTTAACGGTTTTTTGAGTTACATGGGGTTTAAAGGTTTTCTTTAAGAAAATGATCATTTTCACACATGATTATGATTTATTTCAAATTCTAAATGTTTATTAATAAAATGGTAATTATTTTTATGGGTTTAGTTTTTTTTCATTAGTGTAATTGTTTTACTTAATTTTTATATATCTTAGTGAGTTTTTTTTCTAATTATATGTTTTACAAAGTTTTTAATAGGATATAAGGATTCATAGGTGCTATTTTAAGACCAATATTTTCTCTATATTGACTCATCTTACAATAAGTATAAGTTTTTTCAATGATACATGGGTGTAAATTAAAAAAAAGTTTTGTTTATAAAAAATGTACATTATATGGATGTTTTTACATTATTAGATAGTGGTTTTTCTATTTATCTTAAACACAAAACCTAAAATATCATGGGAATATAAAAAAGTTAAACCATTATTAAAATCAAGTAATTTGGGTTTTTTATTATTTAGGTTGTGATACCCACTGTTGATGATGTAAAATTCAAATAAAACTACCTTTTATGTGTGTGACCCCTAGTGTCCCCTAATTCTATCTACCAGAAGATGATTTCTTACTTATTGTATTCAATATATAGCAAGTTTAAAATAAATCTAATTTATAGGCGGGGAAGTAATTGGGTTGGTGATACATAAAAGGATCATAAAATATAGTCACAGGTGTTTTACCAATAGTTCCCCTCTGCATGTTGTTTTAAAAACCACTGAAAAAAATCATTCCTGCAAACTTGCCACGCGTTCTAAATAGAGGTTCCCATGATATCATCAATAGAAGAACATAAACTCCAAATATGTAATAATATATTAAATTAAAATTATATAAATATTAATTAAATTCAATATTTATTTATACATATCATCTAATGTTCAAACATGTGATGTCCCACATTGGTAGGAACACGATTTCATGACACCCACATAGATGAAAAATAATTTCTTAGAATAGAACATGTCTAGAAATAATTGGATGTGAAAATATATGAGAACAAGAATAATTAGAAACATAATTAGTAAATAAAATAAATTTAATTAAAACTATATAAAACTGATATTAAAACTTATTTCCTATGATGAGAAGAAAAATCAGGTTATTAAATCACATGAAAATATGATCTTGAATCATCAATTGTGCAAGGCAACGACCCCTCCTAGTAAGTGATGAAATATCAACACCCTCTACTGATGAATCTGGAGGCTCATATCCTAGTATCTATTCCTTTTTCATGCTATACATCATCTCACCAAACTACTCTTGAGACATTTCAAATAAATAATTAATTTAAAAAAAAGTCTTCTTTATTTATAAAAATGCCAATAATTTAAATAGTATAGACCCTTTTTTGGAGAGAAACTATGATAAAATAATATTACCTTCAAATAATTGTTAATAAATATATCAAATATAGATAATAATAAATATTTATTTGAAAATACGATATATATTAATTATTAATATAACTATAATGTAATAAAAATTTCATCATATTCATATTTATTGATGTCAATGTCTTCATCTTCATCCTAAAAAACATAAATTTTCACACGATCTTAAACTTCATCATCCCTCATTATCAAAAATTCATTAGTTGCATCATCGAAATTATCAGCACCATCAACCATTAATTGTTAGGGATCATCATCGATATCTATATCTATTTGTGTAATAGATATATTTATTGATGTTTTTTTACAAAATTTCAATATTTTTCAATTTCACACAACCAGTTTCAATTTTCATATATTGAATTTCATGAGATTTCATTATTCTTACATTCCACTAGTTATTTAAATATCTTGGAGTAGTATAGTAATTTTTATAATGAACATGATGTGTTTAATGTGCTAGTATAAATGGTTCATTTAGGGAATTTTTGTTATATTTAATCTCATTGACCCTTTATCATGAATGAACATGAAACCCTCGATCATTATAAAACCAATAACAATTAAACCTTATAATATAATTATATACTATATAACATAACTCATTTATTTCATCCATCATTCTATAGAAGTCAACTTCACTTTATTTGTGATGGGATAACTTTAACCAAATATCATTATTAATTTAAATTTAAATTCAACATATTTTCATGCACTAAATTGAAATCCATTAACTACATACGCATTATAAAATTTTACAAATTTGGATGGCAGGTTAGTAAATACACATAAAATTTTTTCAATTTTATTTTCATAAAATGATACATGAAAAGATAAAAATTTATTAGTAATAGATAAAAAATAAAATCATTTCATATGTTCGAAAAAAACTATTTTATCTACTTGTCTATGAAACCGGTAGGAAATATTACACAACCAACATTCTTTAAATGATGCTAAGGTAATTGGGGGACTTAGTTTTAATATTATCTTCATATAATCTACATTAAAAATTATGTAATTTTACTTATAAAAGCTATTTAAAAATGGTAGTTAGAAGTAGATATCATGAATTAGCCTATACACCTTGGTACCTTGATACCCCAGCTAGAACTAACATATCCTGAAGGGTGTTATTGATCCCCACAGGTTTGAGAATAGAACCTCAAATCAGGAAATATAAAATTGGGAATAAATTTTACACAAACCAATAAAAAGATAAAGATATATATATATATATATATATCAGTATGGTAAAAATAATCAAGGAGGTAGTATGAGAAACCAAATAGGTATATCAAAACCCTAAATATTATATCATCAACATACCAGAAAACAGACAAGGTAATCCAACATCTAAAAGGAAACGTCACTTCAAGCCCTAAGGAATCAATGACATCCACCTCCTCCTAGAGGTTCATTCCCTTTAATCAAACTTTCCAAAATAAAATCAATAAATTCATATAGGAAAAGGTAGGGTGTGGGCTTGAAATTATAGTAGGTTGTCACCATGTTTTGTATAACAAGATTCCATTATAATAAAACAAACAATTCTTGAATGTTTATTCAAAACAGAAATGGAAGTGCACTTTCATATTTAAGAAAAAACATTATTTAATTTCAATTTTATGAAAAAACATAACCAAATATATTAAATAAAAAGTTTATATAAAACATTTTATATAAATCAATAGGCATGAGAAAAATTGTTCTATAACAAGGTAATGTATATCAAAACAATCGTAACAAGAACCATGGTCATATTCCCTATGGTACAATAGTTTCCAGTTATGGGATCCTCACATATCTAAAACTAGTGATCATGACTAAAACATGTATAGACATCCCTCAGGCTCACTCTAAATATGACTCATCAAAATCCCATCAGGGATATGATCTAATAAAATAGGTATTTTTTAGAGTTTTCATCATCAATCATTTTATTAGGAATTAACAACATAGCATGCTTGTCCCAAATAACCCACTAACTACCTTGTCTTGCATGTGATCCATTAATGAATCAAAAATGGGAAAATCATTTCAAATTAGTTCAAAATACAATTTCCCCATTATTAGTTTCAATATTCCAATTTCATTTCAAAAAGAAAACCCATGTTTTTCATCATTTTATTCAATTTCAAAATGAAACCAATCATATAATTTCATCTAATCAATTTCATCCACTTTAATCAAAATCAATTCACAAATCCATTAATTTCAACTTATACCCCAACTTCCATTTCCATTGGAATTGTAGGTTTTCCCAAAATTCACACCAATTAAATTTAAATTTTAGTTCACTTAAAAATGGGTTCCCAAAATTCAGGTGAATGTAATTTTAAACAACAATCAATTCACGGTTTAATTATTTAACCAATTCAAAATGAAACCACCTATCTTTTTTCATAGAAACACAATTCCCCCAATGAGACTCCCCAATGAGGAATAACACTGAAAATGATTTAGGAAATTAAAAAAGAATCAATATTTAACAACATATATTTTAGATCCCTAAATCCAATGATGATCTATGAAAATATAAGAAGGAAAGAGAGAGTGACATAAGAGATAGGAAGTTCACTTACCTGGAGATATGGACCACAACCAACAAGATGGTCAATCAATGAACAAATGTCCAGGAGGGAATGTAGATCTCCAAAATCATATAAGAAGAACATCAAGGGTGAGATTAAGGAAACCAAGAGGCAGGAAATAATGATATCATCTGAACCACCTACTTAAAATTGACCCTCAAAATTTTATATGGTGTTTCACACAATTACACATCATATAATTTTTGGGTCCCATATACACCAAAGAACTCATCCCATTTTACTATAAAAACCCATTTTTAATATTTAAACAGTGTTTAAAATATACACGGAGTGTAACCACCAAAGTGGTGTTCCTATTTCGTGGAATATTATAAGATATGACTACACATTGTGTAACACAATTACACGATGTGTAAATCCCTAACATAATGCAAAAACTATATGTTTTAAGCTAATAATTCCAACAAATCCCTAAACTTACCACTATAGGTATCCTCAAAATTTATTTTCAGGATTACTCAGCCATTGAAAAAGGAAAACCAAATAAATCTTAAAATATACCCGATAGAAAGGTAATGGGGCTTTCCAGTTGTACTTATTACAAAAATCATGTAATTTCTTCACAATTGAGCCAAATATATGTATAAGCTATATCGTTTTCATCATTTGTAATCCACAATTCATGATAATCACAAAAAAACTTAGGATGATTAAATTATGTTGTAAAACAACATCATATATAGTTATTCTATCATTCCAAAAAAAAATTTACTCCTCAATCACTAGATTCAAAAAAAAATTGATATATTTTTTGGATTTCATAGAATTAATAACACCAAAAAGATATATGATTACCTAATCAATCTCCAAGTTGTTAATTTGGGAATAATTTTAAAAATAGTAAAATAATAATATTGAATGTCAAAACCACCTAATGGAGAGAAACTATGAATTGAAATAGTTAACGTTATTTTATGAGGATATAAAGCTTAAAATAGAGGCCCTTGAACAATGTGTTTCTGTGAATCAACACTAAAAGGTTGATTTAATATTAAACTTATATAAATATTGAAACTATTCCATGAAATAAATATAGTTTTGTTAAAATATATAGATTAATGATGTAATATTTGTGTAATCAGAAAATAGATCAATTGTTTAACAGAGAAAAATATAGCGTATCCTCGTTATAAATATTTATACTTTAAATCTACACATGTTGGAAAATTAACTAATGAATCATATACACCATAATATAATATTAAATCATTTGAAAATGAATTTATATTCTGATAACTATGTCCCACGTTATGGAAAAACTTTTTAAGTTTATAGAAATTTACAATCAATGTATTTCCCTCAGGAAAAATGATATAACCAAAAATAATTATTTATCAAAACAACTATTTGAAATTAAAAAATATGATTTTATAAAGAACTTTTTTGTTATAGTTTCTTTTTTTTTGTCTTACATCAAGGATAAATAACTTCCTTAGTTGATATTAAAAAAATTCATTAAACTGATATTGTTCCAATTGTAGATTTGAACTGTCATTATGAGTTTCTATTTCCAAAAAAATATGGGATCATGTACTAAAATTTGAAAGTGTAATGGATCCTAAACCAAAAACGTTTGTATTTTTTTAAATTTTTTCACCATTATGGAATTTAAAACATAATCTTATGAACACTAAGACACAATAGACCAGCCTCCACTTTATCAAATGTTTTATATCTTTTGTGGAAACTTTTCATACAAAGACACTTAATTATCCCATTGAAAAAAATTCTAAATGTGATAATGAATGTTATATATATTTTACAATAATCTCAATGTAGAATAGTGTTTTTTGGAAATATATAGATTTTAGTGTCAATTTATCTAATAATGACCTCATAATAAAAAATAGTGTCCATTTTTTAGGTATGTAATTTTCTAAAAATAAAATTAATCAGTTTATTATATAAAATATTAAAATATATTATGAAATTTAGTTTGAATAATTTTTATATATCAAATGAGTTCACATAGAACTATATTTTTTATGGATTACATTACAATTTGTAATTACAAAAAATATGTAAAATTTTCTTGAATAATATATATTGTGATAGAAATTATTTCTTCTATCACAAACAATTCTTACTTGTGTGAAATAATTGGATCTTGTAAAAGACTTTGATGGTCATGAAAGCCTTAGGTAGTCTTTGATGAGAGACAAAATTTTCAAAAATTTATTATTTTATCAATGGAAATCAATCCAATAATCTATTTAAAAATTTGGAAATAAACTAATTCTTATTACTTTTATGAATTTGGAATTGAAGTGATAAATTTATTAAATGTAGATTTATAGTTATTTTATTCAATTTTGGAATAAATTGAAAAATACATACATTGTTTTTTAATTATAGATTCAATTGATAACAAGATTTTAATTCTAAATTTTATTATTGTAAATCATTTATGTAACAACTTGAATAAATCTATTATTAAGTCTATGTTTTTCATGGTTGTAGGATTGGGAAATATTTTTAAATATTTTTAGGATTAAGAGATTATATAAAACATTTTCTCAATTATAAGATGATACATATGATATTTTTGAGGATAAATAAGTAATTCATATTATATATTTATTTTAATGATAAAATTGCGCTTTATGTGTAAAATTTCTTCTCACTCACAAGATTAAACATAACATATTTTTATTGGAAAAACTGATACACAAGATTCTAGAGTTTGTAAAATTTCAAGTAATCTTGTTATGTAAAATAATTTTTAAGAGAAAATGATGATTCATAAGATGTTTTTGGAGGAAAAAAGTGACATGTAACTCATAGACCTATTTGAAAATTATTTGAGCGAATACATCAAAATATTTATCCTTTGGAGGAGGTGGTACATTATATAATTTTTAAAAGGGAAAAATTATTACGTAACACATTTTTAAAGGGTGAAGTGGGTAGATAATATGATTTTCTAATGCAGAATATTATACAGAAAAATTATTAATTTTTTAAATTCAGGGATGTGACATGAAAAACATAATTTTCTCTAGTGATACTAAGGTGTAAGATAATAGTTTTTTTCAAATATGATAATATTGATACATGAGACAATTTGTTTGAAAAACAATGATATTTATGATAAATAGAATTTTCAAAATATATTTGAGATGATTCTTAGGTTATTTCTTCCCAAGTGAGTTGATATGTATGACCATAGTTCTAAGAACATCTCGTGCATATAATTGTTTTGGGATTTTCGAAATTTTCAAGTCAGAGGCCACGTGGGATTAAATTAAGAATATTCTAAAAATATGAAAGGATTAAGTAAAAAGAACCATTTCTATGGTTGAACTAAATTGTGAATAACTCTTCCAAATGTTCCATGAGTTATTCATTTAGTTTAAGAAGATCAAAGTGATCATGGGATGATTTGAAAGAACATAAAATAATTGAGATAAGTCCAACTGAAGAATCTAAACCCTCAACTAAAATATATATAATTGCTCAGGGAAGAAGGTAAATCCTTTAATACTATAGTGAATTTTAATAAGAGGATAATAATTCCAAGTGATACTTATAAATAATTTTTTATCCAAATTTTTTAAAAAGTTGATGATATAGACTTCATGACCCTTTTTTCAACCTTGTCTTAATTTAGCTTGGATTTTGTAATTTCATTATATTAATATTGGTTTGATATTATATTCATCTAGATGTAATATATTCTTTTATCTCACATTTATTTTTTTATTTAACCACAATTAAGTACCCCTGATCTCAAACACCATAATGTTAGTGAATTAAAGCATTTGGTGTGGTATGAGAGGAATAATTGTTGGCATTCTGGAAGTTCTAAATTTAAATTCATAATATATTTTACAAATTCTGTTGTGGTAATGAATGTTAGAAGATGAGTTGGAGGCTATCACACTATATTCCATAAATGCCTCTGAATTTATCCATTTTTTGAACTTCAAGGCCCCCATCCATAAGAACCACACTTCTCAATATTGGATTTTTACAGTTGTTGAGGATGAATAGTCTACGGTCATAACCATGCATGTGAGTAGAACCATTCAGTTGGTTGATGAGAATTCTTTTTCTCTATTCAAGGAGGAAAAATGTGTTGATAATATAGTTAAGGAACCTTGACTTGGTTGTTATTCTTATACCTCAAAAAATGAAGGGGTATATCTAGATAACTGGTATTAAGTTTTCATATTAGATTTGATGAATTATGGAAAATGTAAATTATAAAATTCAATGTTTTTAACCGTAGGACCACATAATTTTCTTACTCACTTATTTTGTCTTCATAGTTATTAGATTTAATTTCATAAAACAAAAAAACAAACATACTTTCATTATATCTTATAAAAAACATAGAAAAAAAGACAACTATATGTCTGAGAATTATGAGAACTCTTGTCTATGATCCTTGAGAGAAATTCTTATGGGACACTTTGTATTATACATCAGCAATTTTAATTTTTCTTTTTAAATCCCTAAATGAGAACATCTTAAAAAACATGGAACCTTTTTTAGGGATGTACATGGAGAAATCGCTATTTTTTCACAAAATGTAATTAGGTCTTCATTTCCTTTAATGTTTTTATTTTCTATTTTTTCTATTTTTTTATCTCTTTATAATTGGTATGAAAATTAATGTGGGACTATTATTTATTAAATCCAAATATATTTTTAGTTTAAGGAGATTTATAGAATCATTACTGAGGTTACAAAAAAGCCTATGACTAAACAATTTAATGTTAATCAATCTCTATTCTCCTAGGATTACAAGGAGAAAAATAAAGGGTAGAAACCTTGTAAACCTTTTATATAAACCAATGTGTGGGATAATGGAAGCTACAATATAAATTAAGAGAATTTACTTCAATTTCATATTCCCCGACACCATCATCCAGAAGATGAAGTGATAATAGAGGATATAAAAATATTCTTCCATACCTCTATGATATTGGACCAACAAACTAAGTAGAAACAAAATGTGATGTGAAGATTGATTACATGTGGTCATTATATCCACTACCCTATAAAAACCCATATAGTAAAAAAAACACCTATAATAACAAGATAAAGGACCCTTTTTTATTATTAAAAATTCATTTAAGAAGTGGAAAAAGTTCCTGAACAACCTTTAATCACACATATTTATATATAATCACCCAATAAACTCTATAAAGAACAAATACTTATAGTTGAAACATTGGCGGGGTATAGTCAAACCCAAGACTACATTATTTTAATATTTCTTGAAATTCAATTAAAATATGATCCTATTTGTTTTGAAAATACTGATTTTGCATTAAGAGAGTCTTCCTTAGAAGAATAAGAAGAAATTAAGATGTAGGGATTTTAATAAAAATATATTTGTCTACTATGATCTCATATACAACCTATAAATTAGTTATTCATCCATGATAAATATCTTAGGGCTATGCCAATTGAGGGAGTAGACCAATATCTATATATATGTTTAATTATTTTATATGAAAATTTCATTCTAACTCCATTTTTATATAACTTTAATGCATGAAATACCATTTATTATGAATGAAAAATGGTAAAACCATTAAAATTAGAATGGTACTGTAATTTGTAGGTGAGGATATACCAATGGCTATTTATGATAGAACAAAATATCACATTAACCATTTTTAAAGATTATTAACCGTGAAATGTTCACAAAAAAAAAGAAAGTTTGGCCAAAGGGTGGTCTATGAAGAGAAATCTCTAGGACCTATAGGAAAGCCTTTAACTTATCGACATCGCCTTGAGAAACCAATAGAAGTGGATACTACATCAAATAGGGAGGCCCCTTTCTTTATTTTCCCAACCCTTTTCATATCTTCCTTGACATTTTAGGGTTGGGAAAGTTTTAATCTTTTAAAGTGGTTATCCAAGACAAATGCACGCTGATATAAATTGGAAAAAATAACATATGGTGCTTTCTATAAATGTAGCCAAACCCCCTCCATTCTAATTAGGGTTATCCATTTAAACTACCAACAAGGGGTAATAAGAACCAAGTACTCACATAGGGGGTCAAACTAATTTCTCTTTAATTTCAATTTTTTGTATAGTTAAATAAAGTGATAATTTATATTTATTTTTTTCTTATTTGTTTTCAAGGAGGAAAGTACCTGAGAATTTCACAAAAGACCATTTTTAAGGGACATAAAGGAAGTTTTCAATCCCTAATAACCAATCTATCATTTTATATCTATTTGATGATTTCTATATTTTTTGAATTACTTTAATCCTATTAATGAGTTTTAGATCATTTTTTGTGTGTGTGGGGGGCATTTCAACCAATTTTGAATCTTTTTAGAAGATCTCCATGATATATATTTATAATATGTATAGAAATTTTCCGATGCTGTTTTGTTTCTATTCTTAGATTATGAATGTTTTTTTATTCTCATAAATTTGAGTTTAAAATATATCTTTACAAGGGGAAAATACCATTATAGTATTGAGTATTTCATTTATTTTCAATTTAAATGAATGTGGAGTGTGTTTTCCCAATATTTTCTTCCGTTTTAACTTTGTTTAGTAAACTAAAAATGATGTCCCATGTCATGAATTGATTTCCCAAATTTTTAACCCCATATCTAAGTGACATTATAATCCAATTTTTATATAAAATTTCTTATAATAATTTTTTTGAGAGTCTTAGGTCATGTATAAAAACTATAACTTTCACTGATTCTATTTGAAAGCACAAAATTAAAGTGTGTTATTTTTTAATAAAGGGAAAAATTCAATTATAATGACATTTTCATTGTCTGTAGGATCAAAATATATATGAAGATGCTTAATTAAAAAAGGGGAGGATTTTAATTTAAAAAAAAATCATTTTTAGTCTTAATAAAATATAATTTTAACATATTTAAACAATATGGATTCACAAATACTCTTTAGTTCTTACTTGAAAAATAATCTTTCTTACAATTCAGAAACATGGATTCGATAAACAATGATAAGAAAATTTTACTTTGGGAAGGATTATACCATAGAGCCTATAGAATATTATCTATCATAGTATACAAGTACACGAAATCATAGTAATGTTATACTTTCTTTCTTTAACAAAAAATACAGTGGAAATAAAAACATATAACAAAAAAAAGTAAACAAGTACAAAAAATATTTTAACCCAAAGCAAAGGGTATCCAACAACCTTGGATAAATGTACCTTGATTTATATTTTCAATAAAGTCTATCTTTACCACACCATGGTAGACCATTGATAGGAATATACGAATCTTTCTTGCTATCCCCAAAAGACCTCAAACATTAAGGTAGTCAGCACCTCTGTCTCTCTATCCTCAGAAGCCGTCGATTGTACACAAAAACAATCAGAGTCACATAAAGTTGGTTGAACAAGTTGTTCACGGCTGAACAAGATATTCAAAGATCTCACAAAGGCATGAGAGTCTCTCTCTCTATAAATAACTTCACAACATGTAATATCTAGATGTTTCAATATATCAACATCTGTCAAAATATTTATGATCATCCTCAAAATTCTTGAGCAACCCTTCCAGATCAATATTTTTATTTTCAAGAACATTGATTTTTTATTCTTGAGAATTAATAATATCAGCTTGAGTCTTTTACACCTCTTCTTTCTCTCTAATATTTTCTTCCAACCCATATTCTTTTTTTAAATTTAGAGAAACTGAATTCATCTTTCTATTCAGGTCTCTATCTTCTTGAATTCGAGAAGCTTTCTCTAGATTCTGCTTCTCTAAAAGATTTGTTGAAAGAATTTTGGTCTTGTTATCTAACTTTTCAAAATAATCCTTTACTGAATATTCTAAGAAATCCTTGATTTTATAATCATCAATAAATGACTTGGACCATTTGGTTATTTCCATGCATGATCTCTTGTGAGATTCCTAACCAATTTCATAAGTATTAAATTCAACTTTAAACATGACAAATGTTTCCATGAGAATTATTGTTGAATCTTACATCTGATTGATTGTTCGTTGAAGTAGCCCACACCTTGTGTCAATACTTTGAATTATGGAAATGGTATACACTAACTTCATTATGGAATAAACCACCAAATATTTTCCCATAGACGATGAGTATTTTGAATTTTAATCCTTTATTGGCGATGAGAATTTATCTTGATCTTCTTCTTTCCTCTTCGATTATCAATCAAAATATTTCTTGTATTTTGTAACCACAATTTTCTTAGGTGTTTCAACATCCACATTATTTACTTTTTCAACTTTAGATATTTCCTTTTCAACTATTTGTGTCTCATTCTCACTATCAGAAAATTGAACAATTTTATATTTATCAATATCAGCTTCTTCACCAACCTTATCCACAACCTCCTTAAAATCATCTGGATGAATGAAATCATGATTACTAATTTTATCATCAGATGGTTTATCTACCTCATGTTGATTATCATCATTTTTTCCTTTTGAAATTATTATGATTGATTCGTATTGTGTTGTTCTAATTGATAACTTTTCCTAATGAATTTACTTCTCATGATATTCTTCCACCATTTTGATTATAACATCACTTTTTTTCTTCCTCTTCTTCTTATTGTGGTCTACTTCTTCTTCAACAATGGATTCCAAAATTGAAATAAATTTATTTCCTAGAGTTTCTATTGGAATTGAATCTTGTAAAAATAATTATAGTACCTGGATTTTTTTGGATTCCTTCATTATATCTTTAAGTTAGGATTGAACAATATCGTTTTCTGAAATATTCTTCTTTAACCATTTATCCTTTTCTTACTTCTCCAGTTCTACAACAGCTAGATTTTAATGCCTTAGCCTTAGTATGGTCTAACCCAAAAACTGCATATCCATCCTTATTTTTATTATTTCTCTCTCTCCACATGGCTAACACTTAATCAGAAAATTATTTCTATTTATTTTTCTTTAGGGGTGCTGAATGAGATTTAGAAACTAGTAATTTATCTTTTGGTTAAGCTTCTATTATTTTCTTTGAGATTTGATTGTAGGTTTCCCCTGCTTCAAATTCTTGATATCAGGTTGAATTCCACTTTTAGGAAGATCACATAAGTCACCTAACTTAATACTGAGACAAATTTTCATCCTCCTTATAGTTTCATCACTCAAAAACATTATCCAAAAAAATCTGGGTTTTGAGATGCATGGAATTTTGAAAGATTTTAAACAAAGTATGATGATCTCTGACAAGATCACGGGGTACATGATAATTTGAGACTTAAGAGTGCCATTATTGATATTTTTTATGGTCAAAAGATGTATTTGATCAGTTTTAGATTCCTTAGATTCACCAAGAAATCCTTTATGAAAGCATCACACTTATTAAGGGAGTCCTTATCACCCAATCTTGGACTGATAAATCATTTCATCCACAGGGATAACATTCTAAAATTGGTTGAAATATGATTGATCTTTAGCGAATTAACTCTTTTATATCCAAGGAATTTAATTTCCTTAAACATCTAAAAAAACCTTCCTTGTTTGGAAACTTGCGAGAAAATATATAGCCTCACCTTCATAAGGAATACCCAGAATTCATGAAAATATGTTGAAAGATAATTAATAATTTTTAATATTTCTCTTGAAAGAAAACTTCTTTACTTCATCCTTCTTTACAAAAAACTAACTAAATCATATAATTATATAAGGAGATTAAGATAAACGAGAACCATATTCCTTATCTTGGAAACAAAAAGACATTCCCATCGCTTTTTCTAAATTATTTTTTCCAATTAGTGCATCACACTTGAGAATGAAATTTGGGTCCACCAATGTTTCTAAATAAATTAACCATTCCTTGAGTTCCTTGTTGGAGGATATTTGATTTCATGAAGAAACACAAGAGACATTAAGAATTTAAGGAAATTGAGAAAACTTAATGACTGATTTAAAGAGCTACATATCTTCCATGAAAAAACATTTGAATAACTAATGTGGGTCCCAAATATAGGGGTCCTTTATATAGGCTTCATGGTGAAAATTCATATTCCCAAAAAAATAAAACAGTTGAGATTAGCTTGATTGGATATGATGGTTGATATCAATTCCAAAGAAGGATTTTGACGGTTATGATCTTTTGAGATTTTATGGGAAAATCAAATTTAATAACAGTGAATCCAATGGGTTTTTATTGAAACAAGATAAAATTACCACTAAGTAAAAATACAATTATGAAGAATCAAGTAATGAAAGATAACTTCTGAATTACTTATAAAGAATTTTCAGTAATTTTAATGTTATTATTTAATAACTTTGGGTCTAGAAATTTTTATTAGGGAAACAAATTTAGATTCTAAAAATTTTAAGAAGAAAAAATTTTTGGTTCAAAAAAAGTTCTGAAAATATATGTTTTAGGTTCTGAAATTTTATATTAACATATGTTCCCACCTATGAAAAGAAGTAAATTAATGCTAAGATATAGGTTTAAAAAAAAGTTAATATGGAATATTAACTTAGGAATATCATCCCTAACTTTTGTTTAATGTATTCAAATCTATTAGAAGATATGGATTTTGTAAATATGCCAGCAAGTTGATATTGTGGTCTGATAAATTAAATAGTAATATCTCATTTAAGTGTTTAACCCTAAGAAAGTGATACCAATTTTCTATGCGCTTTGCGCAAGAGTGACGTGCATTATTTTTTCTTTCGGTAATTGAACTAGTATTATGACACATTATCTGTGTTTAGCTAAAACTCATGCCATAGTCTGTGAGTGTGTGTTGCATTCACAACACTCTATCACACAAACACTATGTTTCTAAATATTAATATTAAGTAATGGAATGTGCCATTGAGTGTTACTTCTTGCATAACCAATAGACTAATGTATTTTATAATAAATGAAAATTTCTAGATGTACTTTTCCTATCCATTCTATATCCACTAAAATCTGAATCCTATTTTTTTAAAACAAAATCATTTCCAGAAGAGTAAAATAGTCCTAAATCCTTGGTTCCCATTAAATAGAAAAAATATTTTCGTTGCTTTTAAATGAGATTACATTGGATTAACTTGATATATTTCACATAATAATACTAAAAACATTAAGTCCAGGATACTAGAAATTATGTATAAAAAACATCTTATCATACCTCTAAAGGATGTTTGATCTATTAATTTCCCAGTATCATTAAGATCAAGACAGTTTAAGGTAATGATTTGAGTACGTATACTCTAAGTGTTGTCATATCCATACTTTTTAAGAAGATCTTTAATATACATACAATGACATATATATTTCTCTTCTGGTTTTTGGAAAATTTGAAAACCAATGAAAAATGTAAACTCTTCCATCATAGTCATTTCAAACATATATTGTATGAGGTTCATAAATGAATCAGTTAGAGATTCGTGTGTTGATTTTAATATAAAGTCATCAACATAAATTTGAACAATCAAAAAAAATTCTTATCTTTATTTAAAAAATGGTTTGGATTAGAACTTACCTTAATATAGATTTTTTTGTAAGAAAAACCCTATAAGTCTATGATAATAGGATATAGGGGCTTGTTTGAGTCCATATAAATATTTGATTATTTTGAAAATACGTTCCAGATGTTTTGTATCTTCAAATACATGAGGTTTTTCAACATAAAGGTCCTCTTGGGAATATACATTAAGGAAATAAAACTTCACATCCATTTGAAAATGTTTGAAATTAAATAACGCTTCAATGGCTAAGAGGACACAAATAGATTCAAGTCTGGATACTAGAGTGTAGGTTTCTTTATAGTCTATTCCGTCTTGTTGATTATAGAATTTATCTACTAATATTTTTTTATTTCTTAAATTGATTTTATTTTCATCACATTTATTTTTGAATACCCATTTAACTCCAATTACAGACGTTTCCATAGGTCTTTCAACCAAGGTCCATACTTTGTTCCTTTGGAATTTATTTAGTTTATATTTCATGGATTTAACCGAATCATTATCTCCTAAATCTTCATCAGTGATTTTAGGCTCTAAATGAGAAAGAATTTCTAGATTCTCTACTTATTTTCATAAATAACATCTTGTACTTATGGGTTGATTTACATCACTAATGATACTATCACTGGGATGATTCTTAAGAAATGACTGATTTGGGTTTTATAAAACCTATTCATCAACGTAAGTTAAAAATCCTATGGGTTAAATACTTCTGAAACCTTTTCTTGACTATATTCCTTATTAGAAGAATATTCCATCAAAGGTTGATAATCAGTTTTTGAAAACACATCTAAAGTTGTACGTTGGGGTTGTTTAAAAACAAAAGTATCTGTTTCATCAAATTTAACATGCACTGTTCATTCAATAATACAATAATTTTTGTTAAAGACTTTATATGACTTATTAGTAGTGGAGTATCCTAAGATAATTCCTTCAGTGGATTTGGGTGTGAATTTATGTAAGTTATCTTTAGTATTCAAGATGAATACTTTTCATCCCAATACTCTGAAGTAAGAAACATTAGTTTTCTAACAACTCCAAAACCCATATGGGGTTTTATTAAGAAAATGAGTAATTAAAACTGAATTTATAGTATAGAAAACAATGCTTATAGATTTAGCCCAAAAAATTTTACCAACATAATATTCAATCAACATGTTTCTAACTTCCTCTTGAAGAATTAAATTTCTTCTTTCAACAACACTATTTTATTAAAGAGTTTTTAGAGATGAGAATTTGTGAATAATTCCTTTCTTACTACAAAAAGTTTCAAAATATGAATTTTCAAATTCTCCCCAATGATCACTATGAATATTTATTAATGGAAGGTTTTTCTCATTTTTAATTTTGGTAGTATAATATTTTAAATAAGAAAAGTTATCAAATTTATTTTCAAGAAAATAAACCCAAGTAAATATTGTGTAATCATCAACTAAAAAAAATACAAAGTATTTGCCTCAAATACTTCCAGTATGTTCTGGGCCCAAAAGATCCATATGAACAAGTTATAAGGCATCAGATGTTGAGACTTGAATGATCACAATAAATATTAACTTATGTTTCTTTACATATTGACAAGGATAAAAAACTAATGAAAAATAAAATCTATCTACAATATATCCTTAAAAAGTATTTTATTTGTTATTTTTCATAGGTTCCTATGGTTAAAGTGTCCAAGACTTCTATGACATAACCATGAATGATAATCTATTTCACTAAGTCAAGGAAGATCTTGGCTCTTAATGTCTTCTAAGTTTAGTGTATAAACATTATCGTGCCTATAGGCAGAGAGAATAAACTCTTTCTTGGAATTATATACTAAGCATTTATAATTCCTAAAATCTATAAGGTAACCTTCAACACATAATTGGATTATTCTTATATGGTTTTTCTTAATACCTTTAACAAATAAAACATTTTAAATTGGATTTCTTTCTAAGAAGAACAATGTAACCTATACCAAAAATTTCTTCTTGAGCATTACCTATGAAATTTACTTTTCCTCCTTTCATCTTGATTATCATTTCAAAGAAGTTTTTATTACCAAAAATGCAATGGAAACATCCACTATCCATGTACTATAAATATTTGTTAGTGCTTCCATCATTTTTCTGAAAATAAAATTATTAGATTTTCCAAATACAAGCATTCTTTAGATCTAGAATTTGTAGAAAGTAAAATATTAGGTAACCACATTTTCATAGAAAAATAAGCTTTATGAAGGCCTAGGGATTTGGTTTTTTTAATGAAAAATTTTCCTTCCAATGTACACTAGATTGACACTTAGTGTATGGAAGTGCAATTTGGAGAACAAAGTAGTTATAACTAAAAATATATTTTGAATGAGTATAACAAAATCCAGAACTATTCCTAAGAGGACCAAGTTGTGAATACATTTCTCCAAATTCATTCCTTATCGAAGTAAAACACGATAAAATTGTTTCAAGGAAAATATTTCATATTTTAGTCTAATGATTAATTCTTATCCTCAATTCCATTAGTCTTAGAGTTTGAGTTAGTCTCTAAAACTTATTTCTTTGAAATACCATTTTAATGATACATATTAAATTTATCCTTTTCCAAATTATCTTTCTTAAGGGTTTTAGAAACATTTTTAAAATGAATAGTCTTCTGATCAATACCTTTTGAATGATCTGATACTTCATTTATTAAAACAAAAATTATATAATTTTCTTTCTCTAAATTCTTTTTTATCTTAAAGTTTTCATTCTCAAGTAATTTAGAAAATCATGAGACATATTCAAAAAAAGGAAAGGTATTATCTTATGATAGGGAAGATTATTCATCCAAAGATTCATAATATTCCTCATTAGGAAAATTAGAATTTAAAGAAATATTAGTTAATTAATAAACTTTGTGTACCTTATCGATATGAAAATTATTTTCAATAGGTTATCTAGGTATAAGACAATTATTATTCTGACTAGAAGACTCATATTCAAAAGATTCATCTAAATAGTCACCACCATTAGAACTCATATTGTCATTAGATTTGAGTACTTTCATAGCATTATATTTACAGAACTTTTTTCTATTACTTTCAGAATTCATATCCTTTTTGTCTTTTCTCTTAATCATAAGACAATCTGGTATGATATTTCCAAAACTTTTTCATTCATAACAAGTTATTTCTAAATCGTTATTATCCTTTCTTTCTTTATTCTTATATCTACACTGAAAATCCTTCCTTACCACAATCTTGTTAATCCTTTGAGAAAAATCGAAATGTGCATTCATAGACTGAGTACTATCACATTATTTAGTTAAAAAAATATATTTTTTAGATTTCTATCTAGTTATGCTTTCTGGAGTCTGGGATTTAGATTTGTAGTAAAATAAACACTTCCATTACCATTCTTCTTCTTATTCATTTCTGCATATCTCTTCATTATTTTTTTCATACTAAAAAAGAGTTCTAAATAACTCATCAAGATTAATGTTATATATATTCATATTTTCATTAATATTTGTCCTTTTATATTCCCACTCATTGGGCTTGATATCAATTATCTTGTACACAAGAACTTCATCATCACATCCTTTTTCTCCCATTGATTTAA
Organism: Viscum album; assembly: GCA_963277665.1. Taxonomy (NCBI): domain Eukaryota; kingdom Viridiplantae; phylum Streptophyta; class Magnoliopsida; order Santalales; family Viscaceae; genus Viscum; species Viscum album. The sequence continues at coordinate 1,688,220,919 of OY728146.1, forward strand.
GACTATTGAAAATAGTCGTAAATCTTTGATGCACTTTAGGAACTTGTTCTCCAAAATAAAATATTAATCCATGATATTCAACTCTTAACATAGATATTCTAGTTTCTATCACTTTTGATGCTCACAAAAAAGTAACTTCAAGTTTCTTTCAGATACTGTTGGATTATTTATAAGAATATATTTGACTACATATATTCATAGTCACGGAACATAAAATATTATAGCGTACCTTGTAGTTTAGTTGATATTCTTGTTTTTTCATATTTGTGAATGTTCTGATATCTTTTTCAAGAATCTTTCTTTAACCAGTGATCATGAAAATGATGTCAACACTAGTATTGAAAATGAAGTTCTTCATTATATCTCTCCATTACTCATAATAATTCTCATAAAAAAATGGTAGTATATTTGGATTAATATTTTTTATAGAACCAACATTCATTCCTACTATTATATTAGAAAATAAAAAATGTATTTTCCACAAAAATAATTAGTAACAAGTGTATATAATCAAATAATATATATAAAAACTTGGTCATTTAATGTTAATAAATAAATATTGGTCAAGAAAAATTACATGTTTGTAAAAGTATTCTAGATACCTTCGTTTGATACCAATTATAGGATCAAAATATAGATAAAGTTGTTCAATTACAAGAGGGGGGGGACTGTAAGTTTAAAAACATTCAGTTTTAATCTTAATAAAAATATATATTTAATAAGGTTGAAAAATATGGATTAAAGAAACCTATTTAGTTATTAACTTAGAAAAAATATTTCTTGGGATTTAAAAATATGGATCCAATAAAGAAACCTTGGAAAATTTTACTTAGGGAAATATTCAACCTTAAAGAATATAGAATCTTATTTGTGTTAGTATAAAGGTATAAAATATTATAATAATATAATACATTCTTTCTTTAACAAAAAAATGTTGGGGAAATAAAAACCAGTAATAAAAATAAGTAAACATGTATAGAAAATATTTTAACCCAAAGATAAGGGTATCTAACAAAGTTTGATAAAGGTCCCTTGATTTATAATTTAAAGAAAATCTATCTTACCCACACCAAGGTAATCCCTCAATAAAAATATCAGAATCTATATTTCTATCACCAAAATACCTCTATATTTAAAGTAGTTGGTACATCGGTATTCCTGTCATTAGAATCCCTTGATTGTACATGGAAATAACCAGAGTCACACTAAGTAGGATGAACAAGTTATTCACGGCTGATCAAGATTTTCAAAGATCACACAATGTTTTAGAGTCTCTCTATCACTAGAAATTACTTCACAACATGTACTCTCTAGATGTATGAGTGTATCAACATTTTTAGAAATTTTCATATAGATGGGGTATTTATAGAGAGAAATTCCAATGGTCTTCTCCTCCTCTAACAATTATATTTTTTCTTGAATTTTTGAAGGACCAGGAAAAATGTCACTCAACCAACAGTTAGTTAAAAATAGATTGTATAACATTACTTTATGTTAGAAAACTTTTGAAAAAATATCATTTTTATTGAACAATAAAATATAAGAAAAGTAATATCATTTTTAAGAAACCTTATAATATTAGGATCTAATAAGCTAAAACATTACTTTAAAGAAATGAGGAAACTTTAAGAAAAATATTTAATCACATTATTATGTAATTGAGAATCAGAGTCTAAAAATATGAAAAATAAGATTCTAAAATAGTAGACATTCAAATTCTTGATTCTGATGAATTCAGAATATGAGTTATGAGGATTTCAGATTCTATAAAAAGGAGAATTTGGAGTCTGATTTCCAGATAATTCGGAGTATGATTTTCAGAGAATTCAAAATCTAATTTTCAGAGAATTCAGAGTCTGATTTTCAAGGAATTAAAAGTCTAAATTTTAGATGGAATCAGTGTATGATTTTTAGAGAATTAAGAGACTTATTTTTAGATGGAATTAAATTCTAAAAATCTTAAGACTCGGTACCTCATGAGCTGTAGGATTCCAATGTTTTAGATTAGGACCAGATTATTTTTATGGAAATTAGGTCTTAAGAAAAATATGGTTAAACATGGATAAAGATCATTAATCATAACAGAAAAAATCATTTTTAAGGATAAATAAAATATATTTCATTAGATAAAGAATGTTTTCTTTATGAAAATACTTCTTAGAGAAATATAATTTTCCTTATGAAAATGTGTGTGATTTTCAAAACATAATGGAATGGAAAATTTATATAGAAACTTATTTAATTAATATAGTAAACCTCTATTTTAGGAAACATTTATATTTGACATCACTTATTATTTAGAAATCTTGGAATACATATTAACAAATATATATTAAAATCCACATTTGTCCCTAACTTCCTATCTCTTTTTACAGTCCTTTTTATAATTTTAGAAAATGTGATGGAGAGGGTGCTTCCATGGGAATTTTAGGAATGAAATTCATTGATATGGATTGAGTGAAAGGGTGGCTACATATATTTTGGGAAGTGGGATTTAAAGGATAAATCTATCAATTTTACACATGTTAGTGTCTTTTTCTCAAAAATAAATAATTTGTATAAAGAAATATTTCTATAGATTAAAAAAATTAAAAAATCACAATAAAATTATATTTAGAAAACCATGGAAAAAATTGGATGTTTCATTCAATGTTATCTATTGATTGGATGCGAACCACATTAAAATAAAAATTTAGAAATAGATTTGTGATAGATATATATTGTGAGGGGTTGTGTGTGTTGTATTCACTATTTTATACTTACTGAATTTTGACATTGTTTTTATATAAGAAATTAAAAACTCCTCTTGTGCCTCAACATCCTAAAAATCAAACCCTTCCAAACCTTTAACCTTATAAAAATATATGGGATGTCCTATTCAGTTTCATAGTAGTTTTTACCTGCATAGAACCTTGGACCTTTTCTATCATATGGAAGATCCCATGATCTTTAAGAAATGAGCATAACTCAATTTCCAAAATATTCCAGGAATAAAGTAGGAGAATTCATAGGTGATTTTTTCATTTATTGAATTTGTTAGGATTGAGTGGTTGAACAATTGAGATAAATTTAATAGAAAATAAACTAGAATAATAAATGAGGAATGATAATTTCAATGATGAATAAATTATTTCATTTATTACTTTATAGTTTTATTGTTTTTAATTATGTAAGATAATACTTTATTATTAGCTCGAATTAATTATATTTACTTGTAGAGAAATTGTGTGAGTTTGGAGGAGTGATGAGATCTAACCTGCTCAAAATTTTAATATGCTTTTAAATGGAAAATAATCCCAAAATTCAGTAAAAACATTTGAAATTAAATAATTTTTTTTTACTTTTGAGGATTTGAAATTAAAATGTAAAATAACATACCTCTTGATTTTCAGTTATTTTATTCATTTTCTTAATTAATTAAAAAAACCATATATTTATTTTTGAATTATATTTTAAATTTATAACATGATTTTAGTTACCATTTATAGTTTTTTAAATCAATATTAGACTAACTTGAATAAATCAAATACTAAGACTTTGTTTTTCATGGTTGTAAGATTTTTTAGAATAAGAAAAGGGATGGTATCTTCTAATATATAAAATATTTATTCTAAATAAAGATAATATGTAAAATTTTCTTTAATGGAAGATGACACATTTGATATATTTAAAGATAAATGAGAAATATATTATATATTTTTCATTTTCATATTGAAGAGATGCTGATGTGTAATATTTTTTCTCAATACTAAAACCATGAATAATATATTTAGAAAAGTGAGGATGATATTTTTTTGAGTTTGAGAAACTTTGGAGTCATATTTTTATATAAGAGGGCTTTTCAATAGGAAATGATGATGCATATGGTGTTTTTAGAGGAATAAAGTGGTACGTAACATGTTTTACCTTGTCAAAATCAATGGTGTTCATACCTAAGAAGATTTATGCCAGTAACAACATGATACATAATATAATTTATTAGAGAAAAAAGATCATAAATAACATATTTCAATTTAAATAAGAGGTTATGATAAATATTTTTTTGAAGTACGACCCAATATTTAACATTTCTTACTTTTTTAAATTTGGATAATTAACCTACATAATATATCTCCCCAAGGGATGATGATGTTTAATAAAATTGGAGATTTCCTAATGTGTTGATGTAGATACAATAAAATTATCATGTTATCATCATGATGTTGGAGCGCTAACCCATTCTAGAAGGTTTAATGGGAATCAAAATTCATATTCTTTATTTGTACATTTAATTTCATAATATATTTTACTGATTTTGGTGTGACAGTGAATATGAGAAGTTAAGGAGGGTGAAATTTACTCTATTTTCATTCAATAATATGACATTGTTCTTTTAGTTGAACTTTAAATACCCCACCATGCGAATCACATTTCATACAATTGTAGTTGTGCGGGTTGAGATTATGAAAGATATGTGGTCGCAACGAGATGTTTGAGTGGGATCATTCACCTAGTGGAAGAGTGTTCTTTCCCACTCGCAAAGGAGGATATATGAGTTGGGGATCTATTTGAGGGTCCTTGAGAAGTTTTTTATTTTGGTATATAATAAAATAGTGTGGGAGAAGTATATAAAAGGTATTTAAAATTTTTATTGGATGAAGTGATTTAAAAAATATATAAATGATGATAGAATTCATAGGAATTCACCCAAGGACCACATAATTTCCCCCCCAAATTCTCAGGTATGCTGCTTTCCTTTAGTTTTAGTTTCATAAAACAAAAAAAAAATATCTTTATGATAACCCATGATTTTAAAAACAATTAAATTAAATAAAAAATTATCAATATGGGAATTGAGAATTCTCAAGGCCCATCTCCTTGAGAGAAAAACTCATGGTTAGATTTCTATTGTACATAAGGGATTTAAATTCTTCTTTTGATAGACCTAAGCAATAGTAGCTATCAGTTGTGAAAGTCTCTGGATGTTGTGAAATCTAGGAGTTCCTTAAGTCATTTATTATTCATTAAAGATTTTGACAGTCCTGAAAACCATTGAATATTATAATATTATAATTTTATAAATTTTAATTTATTTTATATTATTAGTTTTTATTTTTTCCAAAATTTTTTCCATTGAAAATATGTTCACATGGAACTATATTTTTGAAATACTAAATCACAATAATTAATCTTAATGATTCATGAATCAATTTAAAATAATGAATACTAAGAACACGATTAATTTTTCTATTGTGAATAAGTCTTTCTCATGAGAAAACATATAAATCACAAAATCTTGGAAGTCATGAAAGTCTAGAAGTTTCGAAATCCTTTGGCAATCATGAATGTAGTTGGTAGTCCTAAAATCTATTGATAGTCCAGAAATCATGATAGTCATGAAGGCCTGTGTTAGTCAAAAAGTCCAATGCATATCATAAAATCCAAAGATAATAGTAAAATCCTTTGGTCGTTGTGAATACATTTGGTAATCATGGAATCCTAAAAGTCCTGAATGTCCTTGGTAGTTATGAAAACATTTGTCTCTTATAATCTTATATATTTCTAAATAATTATATATAATAATAAATATATAAAGTGAATAAAATAATAATTTAAAAATTATTAAGAACATAATTTTAAATTATTGTATATGTTTTATACTAAATATTATAATTAATTTAACAAATGATAACACAATAATAACATACTAATTAAAAAATAAAATAGAAAATCAACATGTATAGGTAATTATACTCTAATAACGTGCCCTAGTATGTGGTCGAGTGGAACTCACCACTAGACATTACATCAAAGAGACCATGGTTTGAATCCCTGTTGCACTCTTTGGGGGGTTTAAGATGTAGGTGGTGACACAAATGGTGACACATACATGGGGTGATGTAAGCACGGGTGACGACCCATGTAGTTGATTTTTGGAAACAAATTATTTTGGACAAAAAATGTAGTGATTATATTAGGGAGTGTGTCAACCCTTAAAGGGGGGAGTGGTTGGTCTATCCCCATGGGTCCGGGTGTGTGTGTGTTTTTTTCTTTTCTTGTAAAAACCATGATCTTAAAAAAATAATTAATCTGAAATTAAATTATACAGTTATTTTTTTATTAATTTGAAATAACAATCATTATTTAATAGAATTTTTATTTAATAAAATTAACAATTTTAAATTATTTGAATCAATGTAAATTAATTTTTATAAATTTATAATATTAGTATTTATTAAATAAACCAACTTAATAACACTTACTAATTATATTTCTTACTTTTTTAATTCAGTAATTAGTATTAGACTATTAAAATTCTTATCTTTCATTATTATTAATATTTATTTTAGATTAATTTTAATAATTTATGCTAATTTATAATAATTAATTACGAATTTAATTAATATTTATTATTTTTTTATATTACTTTTTTTTATTTTTTTCTTAATTTTAACAATCAGTTTTTATTGTAGATTAATTTTAATACTTTATACTATATATAATTTTCGTATTTTTCATAAATTTATTCATTTATATTAATTTTAGTAATTTATACTAGTTTATAATAAATAATGACTATTGGTTTTTTACTTTTAATTTCTTATATTTAATTATTTTCTTTTCATTTTTATAATATTTTAATATTGTATATAATTTTTTTTAATTATGAGAAGCATTTTGATTGTCATAAAATATTGAAATTCATGACAGAAATTTATAGTTATAAAATTTAAGAAGTCTATAAATCCTGAAAGTCATATTTATAGTTGTAAAAGGTGAGGAGTCATGAAACATTTTGGTAGCCATGAAAGACTAGTAGTCACAAAAGCCTTTGGTAGTCGCGAATGTCCAGCAGTCGTGAAATATTTTTACTATTATAATCTTATAAATTTGAAATTTTAATTTATAATAACAATATTATTATATATAAACTAAAATACTAATTGAACGATAAATATTAACCCAAATGTTAAAATATATTATATTTTTTAATATTTAAAATCCAAATGAATTTAAAAAAAATAACATTATGATTATAAAAAATTAATAACCCGACATGAAAATATACTTAGACTCTAATAAACTAAATTAATGATAATATTTTATAAAAAATAAAAAATAAATACATCAAATTAATAAAAATTTAAAATAATTTTTTAAAAAATAAATTTAAACTAAAATTTGTTTCACAAATAGTGGATATATATCCCAAAAAAATATTTTTAGAAGTAATTGAAGGAATTGATAGAGAAAGAGAGATTTTGAGTGTTTTAGAATGAGAGAGGGGTTGGGTGCATGACATATATAACATTTTTTTATAATGTAATATCAATTATAAATAGTTGGGTGTTTGAACTATCTTGAATGGTTGATTTTCATGGACTTATTTATTTATGATGGGTTCTCTCAATGGACTTGAAATCTGTCGCATTAGTACCCATACTATATTCTTTTACTATTTATTGAAAAATTATTTGCAATTAAGGATCTCTTTCACAAATAACCCTTCAACCATACTGTTTGTGATGGACCACCTATTGTATCATAAATATAATTTATTAATGATAAACTATTATAGTCGTTCCAAATAATTATTTCTTGAAAATGTATTTTACAATAAAAATATGAATTCTTATGCCAATTTCTATTTCCCCCCAATGTACACGCACTTTCACCAAAATTATATTTGATCATCTAATTATTCTTCCCAAATATTCATTACATAAAATATTATCAGGGATATAAGTATAAATATGTCCTAAAAACTAGTCATGGTGACTCTTGGTGATGAAATTATGATTTTTTACAAATGAGTTGTTGCAAAAAATATAACTTTATGAAGTGTATCAACAAAAATGAATTGGAAATAATTTTTGGCGAGACTTATTCTGTAATGATGGGTTTAAGTGATCATCAAGAAAGATCCAAATCATCTTATATTTTACTAAAACCATGAGACATCATGGAATATTTAATGCTTGAAATATAGTTATTCTTTTATAAACATTATTAAAATTTTAGTTTACATATTATACAAAATATGTCACTTATTTGTTTTTAAAAATAATTTTATAGTTTTTTAAATGTTTATTTCTCTACAATCATAAATTTAATATAAATATGATTATTACTTATAATTTTCTATATTTATTATTGTATTTTAGAAACTTTTTTTGTATATTAAGGGAGAAAGATTGTTATAAAATGGTTGTATCTGTGAATATAAATCATATCTTATTTTTTTACTCCACTTTCCAACTCTATTAGTTTACTTTTTCTTATATAAAAGGTGTTTTTATAAAATTTAGTTCTTATATTTTTAAATCATTGGATTTTTTTGTATTTTTAATATTTTAATTTGGGACCTATTCTTATTATTCAATTTGTTTTCTTATTTTTTGAATAAAAAATTTATATTTTTATTATGTATAATTTCATTAAAATAATAACTTCTTAAATAATTTTTATAAAATATATTTTATAAAATATGTTATAATATCTATTATCATAATAACTGATGTGGTAGAGGGGTTTTTAATCTAGAAATTTATATAATTGACATGGAAAGTTAATGAAAAATATTCTTTAAAATGTTAGCTATATCTTACATTGGAATATGTTATAATAAACAAGGAACGTGTTTTAAAAATTAGTTATTTATTTTAAATTACAGGATAAAACAATATTATTATTAATATTATTTATAATTTACTATGTCAATTTTTTCAAATAACTGATTTAATCACTAGTGGGATAGTCACTTTTATGTCTTTTTTTAATATTGGTATTTCAAAAGAGGATAATATGGTTATATTTTAATGTTTTTTGGGGTCAGTTATATAAAATGTTGTTGAAATATTTATTTCAACTAACCATTGAGGATTTCAATATATTATATTTTCAGAAATGACAAAAAATTACATATAATGATGATGTTATAGATTATTTTTGACATCATTTCTCAAAATAAATAATGTAGAAATTATCATTCAAAATATTTTATTTTTGATTACCAACATAAAATGTCACCTATAACATCATTTATATAAATAACTGATGTTATATGTTACTTTTTATATTTGTTCTCAAAATAAATGACTTAAAATTCTCTAGAATTTTTGAAAAATATATTTCCATACACATAACTCAATTGAAGAAAAAATAAGATAGAGGAACTAGAAAATTAAAGAAACCACAAGAAAAAAAGAAAAAAAAACTCAATGCTTCTGCTTCTTTTCTATTTTAGTGGTGTTTTCTTTTGAATCTCAATGAGTATTATTTATATTAATAAAAAAATCAATTTTTTATTATTATTTTGAAAGAAAATTTTTTGTTTTGTGGGAACCTACAAGACCATTCATGGAATGATTAAAAAAATAGTTTCAAACTGCAAAATTGAACTTTTAAATTAAAATTTCAAATTTCAAACAGTATCCGATTCACTTCTTCAGGACACAACCTACCACAAGACTCATACTCTAACAGTTGAGACTATCATCCTACTAGAATTCCAATGACAAATACTTCCAGAATACGTTATCGTCATAAAGATCCTTCATCATCATTAAAAATCATACAACAGAACATCATAGAACATTTACACTCATGACCTTAAAGCACATCACCAGAAACCTCTAAACTTCTACTTAAAAATTTCATTGGGATACCACCATTTAGAGAAACATCATCAAAATCTAAAAGAAATCCAAATGAAAACAAAATAGAGAAACCTTTCCACAAAAATGAAACTAAAAAAACCCAGATGAAAGATAATTCTATGTAACTTCCACCATTGAGGAAGAAAAAATGGAGTGCCATCAGTGAACAAAGAAAACAGGTCACAAGAAATATCCAATATCAACGAGCACTAAAACCACCTGGAGCACAATTGACCACTCAAACCCACTTCCTAAGACACCTTGAAAACCACCACAAAAATCTTACTTGGAGGATAGGGGTTGAATCTAAGAGCAAGAGCAGAGTTGGAGTGGACACCATCCATAATAAACATCATCAACAAAAGTATCTTGTCAATGAGGATGAAAAACATGAACCAATTGAAAACTTCACAATTATGAACATCAATCATGACTGAAAAACCTAAGGCAGAAAAGAACCAATACAAAACGTGACCCCCAAAAATTGATGATCTCTCAACCCATACATACCAAACCCCCCATGAGAGCTACTACATCAAACCAAAATCGAGTCTAGTGTAGTAGATCTGGGAGTGAGAGCAGTGATTGAGATGAATAAGGCCTTTTTATGGAGCCATGATCATAGAGAGAAGAAGCTGAAACGATTTGATAAGACATATAGGATATCGAGGAAAAAACCGGAAATACCATGTTAATGGGAAGCCCAAACCTATACAAATTAAAAGAAGAAGATACTACAAGAGATAGAGGGAATCTATGATGTATGGCAATGAGGATAATCCACCACCTCTGTGAAGAAGCTACTAGAGAAACCCTTGTTAAGGTATGAATCCAAGGGACAAGGGAAGTGTGAGGCCATCTCTTCCTAAGCCCTCTAATTAGTTTCCTAGAATTCGTCATTATTGATATTCATTTTCATTAAATGTAAGAACTAGTGTGGTATTTAAAGGATATTTTTATAAATCTCATGCTAAATCATTATCATTTATAATCGAAGAAAGAAGTCATCTTCATAAAAAACAAATAATAAAATATATATAGTGTGTGTGTGGAACAATAAAATCATAAAAAAACTAAATAATGAGATAATATTATAAATATCCTTGATAAGTGGTGGAACAAAGATTTAGTGGAATATTAATGCATTGGAACATTAATAGATTAGACCAAGTATTTATAAATAGGGAGCATGGAAGGTTATGTTTGGTATTAGAGAAAAGTGTTCCAATAGAACGATCAATTTAGGTGGAAAAATAAAAATAAAATGGGAATTTTTTTGAAAATTGGTACCTCATAGTCATGCTACTTGACATTTTACTTTTATTGTCCATTATTTCTATAACTTATGTCCAAACCCATGGTTTTAACATTAGTTCTATACTAACCATTGTTAAAACTATTTTTAATGTTGATCATTATACAATTGACATTATAAACCACCATGATAATTCACTGTATGAAAAATTGAAGTGGAGTGCTATGAAATTTTAACTCTTTATATCTATTATTCATTTAAAAAATGTTAAAATATGGAATTTAGATTTATTTTATTCATATAACAGAATTTAAAATTATTTGTTCACCCCTTATATAAAAACTAATATCAAAGCACCTGGTTTTCATATCGACTATTTTTTTTAATTGAGCTAAAGATTGTATTAAATATCTGTTATTATATAAAAAATTTAAAAAAACATTGCTAAATGGGTCTTAATGTTATATTTATGAATAAAACATATGGTTTTTTAACAACCATTTTTATATTATAAATGTTAAAACTATGAATCAAATTATATTTTTTCTTCTAACGAACACACATTTTTAACAATAATTTAAATAATTACCATTAAAAATATATATTTTCACATCATTCTCAATAAAATAATTTTATAAACAAGGTTATAAATATACTAAATAATGTTAAAACACAAAGAATAAACTATTTTCTAGATGAACTCATCCAGTTGATTTTTTTAGAGGAGGATAGTTAATAGGTTTAGCCTAATCAAACAATATTCCATGATTATATGAAATGTATATTTTTTTTGGAAAAGAATCAATTTCTCAATTACCTGTCAAAATCTCAATATTAAAGAATTATTTTTGAATACCTGTGTCCCACACATGGACACAACGAATTGTGATACAACTTGAAATTATAATTAGTTTTGATATATTTTAAGAAATGATAAATTCATCAACATAAGAATAGTATATGAGATAATAATATTTAAACCATATTATAAATGAGAGAAACATAAATTTAGTTGGGAAAATCCAAGGGTTGTGATATTTTTTGGGTATCCATATAAAAATTTACATAAATAAGACACCTTTTTCTTATAGGGAGTCACTGGTCTGATAAATTTAATGATATATGATGGTGTTTTTTATATATTATGGTTAATAAAAATTATATATAAATTCAGGATCATTAAAATATTTTATACAAGAATGTTTTTTGAAAACCACATTTTCACTCGACACATTTATTATAATAAAATAACTATACCATGTTATCTTATACAAGTAGATATATATAATTATTATTTTAAAAAATGATCATATATTATAAGTAATATATGGTAGTTAAAAAAAATAATTGATATATATGAAAAGAATATATAATGGTTATTTTTTTAACAATCATATATTGATACACGCCTCTCATAGGGCAAAGAAAATGTGTATTTTTATGTTTTCCATGTATAGTATAGAGGCTGACCAGGGTCGTCTCATTAGAGGAACGTTCTTAGTTGTTCACTCACTTACACAAATTCACATAAACTAATTATTTTTTTGTTTTCATCATTCATATAAATGAAATTTAAATTATTAAATTAAATTAAATTCTAAATAAAATTCTAAATAACTTGTAATGCTAAACTGAATGGAATTAGAGAAGAAAAGTTCTCCCAGAAAAAAATTCTAAGAGCACCTTCATTGACCAACTTAAAATATTCTTAGTGAATGCACTCAATTATATGTGTGAAAATCTTAATGTACCCCAATTATGAATGAAAATAAAGACAAAATATGGAGAAAAGATGGAAGAGAAGAAAAGACGGTGGATGGGTGGACATAAAAATGAAAACAATGCATGAATTTATTATATTTATAAATTAAAATTGAAAAATAAAACAAATAAATAATTAACACAAATAATTTTTTTAAAAAATGGGATGATTTTCGGCCTGCCTCCCTTGGTGGATATCTCCTCCTCGGTGCCTTGAATGAATGGTAAGTAAAATGGGATGATTTGAGAGGCGGGAGATCCTCTCCTTTTATCGGCCGAATTTTTACTCCAAATGTTTTTACATTTCGTCCCAAATTAATGATATAATAACGCGTTTATCCCTTAAATAATTTTCTTCAAAATTTTCTTCTGCCATCCACCCTCAAAATTTCAGAGTATTTGGACACTTGGTGAGGGAGTTAAGGCCGTTTTAACTCCATGAATTTATTCTTTCTAGGTAGAGTCTCTGTATTTTACAAATCATTCATTAATTACCATGAAAACGACCACTTCATGTTTTTGTGTTTCACCAAAGTTATTTATCAATGGATTTTTTATACACCCTCCAAATTTAAATTTAATTGGACACCTCATGTATGAGTTTGGATTTTTTTTATTAGCAGTTATTTTTTCAGGATGAAATTTCCAGGAATCTTTTTTCAATTGAGTTTATTCAAAATCCATGTTAATGGATGAAAAACTTCATGGAAATTAATGGTTAAATGCTCCATTAATCCCCCTTTCATATAAATATAGGATTAGTTCAATTGGAGATGTGTAGGCTGAGACGTTTTTCTGTTTTAGTGGTGGGGTCCATGCTGTCCCCCCAGAAAATTCTTCAACTTTATTGATTTTTAGGGCCTCTAGATGCTTTAATCATCCCCTGGTCTAGAAGGAAACGTTTGAGAAAATAAAATAATTATTTTTAAAAAATTATTCCCTCAATTTGGAATTATATTTTTTAGGAAATTACCAAAATAACCTTTATGTAAAAATCTTTCAAAAACCCATAATTAAGAACTTTTCAAAAAAAAAATTCAAAACACATCATAAATCCAAAATTAATACATATAAGCTCAAATTCATAAATTGGGTGGGTTAAAACAATTAATGTGTATACAAGAAATGTTGAAAATATTATCTCTATCAATTCCCCCACACTTAAATCGTGATTGTCCTTATGCATAAAATCTTAACATGCATTTCCGAGGACACCAATGTTACCAATGTTAAATTTCCAAAAGCAATAAAAAAATTTATTTTACAATATAAAATAAAACATTAAAAAATCCACATAAAATATCAATTTAATTTCTCATTTTTTCAAAGAAATAATCAAATCATGCATTTTACTTTTTCTCTTTGAAGAATGATGAAACATATCCTTTTATTTATTCAAGATCCTTAATTTATTTTTATTAAAAATTCTAAATCATGATTTACGTCGCTTTTGAATATTTTTCTCTCATCTCTCATGATAAAAATCATGTTTATTTATTCTCATATCATGGAAACATGATTTCTATCCATAATCTTTTAAAATAACTACTTTCTACACTGTTTAAATATAAAATGCACATAAAATCATGAGGAATTGAAATAAAGGTTAAAATAACTCTAAGGCTTAAGGTCCATATGATTTTATGCATTAAAAATTAAGTCTTAAAAATGAAGATAACATCTTATTTACAATCCATGATATTAAAAGTAAATGTGTAATGAAGTTATTCTCTTTAATTTGGCAACACCTACTTCCCCCAAAACTCAATTTAAGGTCATGATCAAGTAAGAATAATGAATGATTCGTGTACCCTCTTGATATTTTTATTTTTTATTTTTTTAATTTTTTTTGAATGTTATGATTAGATCAATACTAACATCCATTACATGACCACAAATTATCAAAATATCATTGGTGTATAAAATAGTGGTTTTTTGGTGTACCCAAAGAACAAACCATTTTTCTCAATTTTTTTATTTTTTTGTCAATTTTTTTATTTTTTAATTCAAGAGGGGAAAACAGTGAAGTAAAATGAATGATTCTAAATCCTTTTAAAATTCCCATAATATAACCCCCTCACTTTTTCCATCCAATATAAATCTTCCCTTCCACCATGAATATCTTCACCCCCACACTTCGACATTAAAATACAATGTAAATACCAATATATGTGTAGGAACTGATAAAAATGGCTTGAAACATGGATCATCACTATAAAGGTCATTCATGTTCTCTATGGGATAAAATAAGGATTGATATAAAAGCGTTCTTTAAGGATGATGGATTTTCAAATAATTCCTCAATCATTTTAAATGTGTTTTTATACATTTATATATTTTACATGTTCTAATGTAATTTTTGGTAGGTGACATGTCCCAAGATTAGACAAAAAATATGCTCAATAATAAATAAGAATTATATGGTTTAGAAATATTATCAGGAATGATACATATGATATTTGAAAAAATCATTGAAGGCATGATCAAAAATAATAAATAATTTCACATGAACTTCAAAAATTGAAATCAAGAAAAATGTGTCAGAAATTTCATTTACATAAATCAATTATTTACCTTGAATCACGAGTCCTCATTTAAATATTTATGATTAATTTAAACCATTTGATTCTCCATTGTACTCATTCAATCTCATTAACATTGAAATATAAATCATGGAATCACTGGATTTCAAAGAAACTCATGTCTCATAGATAATTCAAGTTAAGCATTAATTCATGTGTGGGCCTATAATTATTATCATTAAAGCTCAAAAATTGTTTTGGAAATAAAACTTAAGGAGTCCAAAAGATAATCATAAAAATATAACACCATTTTGAAATAAATATTTGGTCCTCTTCCACCAATTCTTAGGGATTCCTTATACCATCACGATCCTACAAAATAAAAATTACTCAATTAATCCAAATGTGCATTTCATTCAAGATCAAAATGAAATGAGGGAGTGGGTTGTATGCTGGACTAATTCCTAATACTGATTTTGAAATATAAAATCATAATATTGAAAATGAAAGTACTAAAAATCAAGTAAAGGATAAATCTTGGTACAATCCCCCAAGTGGGATATAAATTTTTTCTACCTCTAGAAGGCAGTACCATTTGTTATCCAAAATTAGAGGGTGGATGAATCTTATTTTATTTGAACCACCACATGTGGATTTTCCCAGCATGGGGTTTATCCTTGTTGCAGAATTAAGATCCATGGATAGGGTGTACCATATCCTCATCCTCCATAATGACGTATAGCTTTCATGGCAGGGATCAGATGAAGTATAGACCATCCTCTTCCTTTGTTGCTAACTGTGCCACTTTATTCTCTTACAATGTTGGCTTCAGAGGTTATTTAATAAGAGTAGCCTCTATTCTATTTTCCAAAGGTTCAATTTCTAGGATCTTCTGATGGGGCTCCTCAAATTCATGTTCAATAATGTCAGGTAGGTCAATGTGGTCCTCAACAGGTGCAATTTCTTTTTCATTATCTTCTTCTAGGGAGATGTAAGGATTGAATGAATATGAAAATTAAAAATCATAAAGAGTGATACTTAAATAATATTGAGTGAAATAAGAAAATATAGATATCAAGAATGGATCATCTAACTCAGTTTGTTCTAGTTTAATAACTTTTCTAGTGATATGTGCCTCTGGGAGTTGAGTAATAAAAAATGGAGGTATGTAGTTAGGCTCGTTGATTTCAGGAATCTCCTAAGAAAAATAAAGAATTACTAATGGAGACTCTTTTGGGACCTTCACTACTTGAAATATTTATGGACAATAATAGGAGAACTAAGTTATTTCCTGATCCATCACATCAAAATATTGTTGGTT
Source organism: Viscum album (assembly GCA_963277665.1). Classification (NCBI taxonomy): domain Eukaryota; kingdom Viridiplantae; phylum Streptophyta; class Magnoliopsida; order Santalales; family Viscaceae; genus Viscum; species Viscum album. The sequence continues at coordinate 1,688,237,416 of OY728146.1, forward strand.
CATGTCTTACCATAAGCCACCTAAGAATTATTTAAATTCCACCACCAAATTATTTGATTGAAAAAATGACCTCAACTATCTAAATATTATATAAATACCATCCACCATGGACATGGGAGACTCAATAGTCGATTCTTTCACATGTGGGTAACTGTCCCATGAGTAAAAAAATTGTCATTTGAAAACATCATGGGAAAAGATTATTTATTTAGATTATTTTATTAAAAAATAAAGAAAAATATTTAGAAAAATGTGAATTTAGAAAAAGTGATCAAAATATTTTCATAGAACCCCCACAATGGTGGTATTTTTGACATATTCCTATAGTAGGTAATGGAAAAAGTGTATTTTTATGTTTTCTTACAGTATTATAAATGAAGAATAGAGTTATCTCACTTGAGGAGCTTTCCCAGTTGTTTAATTGATTATATAAATTCACCTAAACTAAATCTTTTTTATGTTTTTATGATTTATCTAAATGAAATGGAATTTGTAAAAATAAATTAAATTCAAATAAAAATTCTAAATAACATACAATGCAAAATAGAATAGAATTATAGAAGAAATAAAATTATCCCGAGAGAGCTATCGAGGAGCACCTTCATTAACTAGCTTCAAATCTTGTTAGTGGACACACTCCTTCATATGTGTATGAACCTCAATATAACTTGTTTATGAATGAAATGTTCACTTTATATATCTCCAAGTACACCATATATTCACCTCCTCAATCGTGGCAAAATGGTTGTAGATTAAAAAGTTAAACTATAGATAAACAAAGCGAGGATTACCCCCAAAATAAATTATCATTAGAATTAACTAAAAGAAGATTAAAAACATGGTATTAGTTTAAAGAACATAATTACTACCTTTGAATAGGCTGAGATGTGCTTCTGTTACTATGGTGGGGTCCACGCTGTTTTCCCAAAAAATTCTTTAACTTCACTGATTTTTAAGGCCTAGAGATGCTCAAATAAACCCTTGGCCCAGAAGCAAATGTTAAATGAAATACAATAAGGATTAAAAAAAAAGAATATCTCAATTTGGAATTATATTTTTACGTAAATGACCAAAATACCCTTGATGTAAAAATCTATCAAAAATCTAGAATTAAGAACTTTCACAATTTTTCTCAAAACCTATCATTAATCCAATATTTATCTATATAATCTAAAATTGAAAATTTGGAGAGTTAAAACAATTAAAATACATATAAAAAATGTGGAAAATATTAGCTATATCATATATGAATTTATTATTTAAAAATATTATATTCATAAATCCTTGATTTCATGAAACCAAGTAGTTAATAAATAAATTTATTCAAAATTTTAAAAAGACAATTGAAATTAAATATCAAAATAAAAAAATCACATATATTTTTGAAAATTTTAATATGAAATATGAAAATAATTTTGAAGAAATTTGAGATATGAATCTTATGGTCGTATGATATAATAAGGGGAAAGGATAGAGAAATGATTATATAACTAGTTTTCTACTTCAGGTTATAGAATCAATTTCTGGCAATCTATTTTACAACCACATTTTCCCATACACATCCATGAGTCTCCAGGAACAACACCACTTGAAGGAAATAGTATAATTGTAATATCAGATAAGTTGATACTAATATGAGTAGTTTTTGTATAGTATGAGATGAGGGGGATGACCTTGAATATGGGTATGGATGGTTTGGTTTCCCTTCTAAAGTTGGATCCATTTTTGGATCAATCAACTAGGGAATTCCTAGGTTGAAAAACTTTTGGAATCGATGGCCTCATAGAAATGTTCCATACACCTAGGGTCATTTATAAAGAATCTTTATAACTCTTGTGAAGTTAATTTTTAGATTTTTGAGAAAAATTTTCAAAAATTTTGTGAGAAGAATGTGGTGAGGATGATTTAAAAAAGATAAAAAAATGATGTATGATAGTTTTTTGATAAAACAAATGTAGAGGGGTTGATTTAAAGTAGTTGGAAAATTTACACTGCATGACATATTTTGATAGAACTATTATATATTATAATTATAAATACATGCTAATTTTTTAAAAATAATCATATATTTATTATTTCATACAAGGCTTATGTATTATAGTTTTGTAAGTTACTATCATATATTACATATCTATGATGAATTTTTTAAAAAATATCAGATATTTTTATTATATGTAATTATCTTGTTTAAATATATAAATATTTTGGGTTAAATTTTTCATATATAAGTCATAATATATTAGAAATTATATTTTTGTTCATGAGGTGTGGTTTATGGTTAATTTATAATATTTCTTACTGATATCCATAATATACTATTATCTATATCCATTTTATGAAATTTTTAATCATATACAATAACAATGCTAAAGGATGTATGAGGAAACACTATTTAAACTAAAAAAGAAAATATATCTTGATAATGAGGTAATTTAACTAACAAATCTCATTAATGATCAATCACTACATAAATAAGTTTACAGTTATATCATATTTTTATTAATTCCTACAGATCCACTTACACCCAATAATATTACTTTCACATGGAATGTTTTTAATAGTTCTATTGACATTAGTTTCTTGATATTTTTGATATACATAAATAATATATCTTTATCAAGAATTAAATAATTATTCATAAAAAAAGTAAGATCATTCCCTAAAACAATAATTTATATGAAAAATATATATATTATATAAAATTTATTATATGCTACATAATTAATAATGGACAAAGGAGTACATTGAGACATGGATCAGGATGTTGAAATATATTTGGGGTATGTTCATTGATCTATACAGAATAAATAATCATGTATTTTTGTAAATGGTTTCCAATCATGTAAACTTTTTAAATGTGATTATTCACTTGGGAAAGCCTCCATACTCATTTGATCCTCATCTACAACATGTTATTCATTGATAATTTTATTTGTATCCAACCACATTTCCTACGTTATTATTTTACCATAGTTTTTAGATATTTCATTATCCATTATTTCTCCATGTATAAATTTTACAAACACATCTATTTATTAATCGAATTAATCTTTTGGATTTATTTTAAATCAATTTAAAATTTCATCCCACCAACTCCATCATCAGAAATGATATTTAAAAAAACCTGATTGTCACTATAATCTTGAATTCATTCTTCAGATGAATTGGAAAAAATGTTATTTATCCCTCAATTAAATTACCTTACCAATCTCAATAAATATTTATTTCTTTACAAATCCACATTATAATGACCCACCCTCATGAAACACCTCTTGAGTAGGCATTAGAGATGAGTGTGATAATCTAAGATCACCTTCAACTGTCCTTGGGTTGGTGACTAGCATTGATGGTATCTTTCACACATTTGGCAGTCTTTACCCCCAAAATTCCAAGGAAAATAATTTCAAATAACCAATACCACCATATATATAAATTAAATAGTTAAAATTATACATTCCCCGATATTAAATATTAGAAAAAGTATATAATACAATAAAGTAAAATGAATGTTTTCCCCTTTTAGATCCTCTGTAGCTAGCCAAACTATTTGAACCCCAATATACCACAAACTATCTTAAAAATAACATAGTAAAATTATTGAGGGGGTGAGAACTTGGTAGAACTTAATTTGATCATATTTGTGAAAAATTATACAACCAAGTGAAATAGTTGTTATAGGATATACATGACTGAGTTAAACTGCGTAGAATAAAGAGTTAATCAAGGATAGTGACTGAGAAATTATGAAAATTTTAAATTAAATGTAATGTCATAGAATTAAATAACTATCAAATTTGAATTTATCACTTCAAATCATCATATAATATAATTACTACAATGATATAAATAAAATAAGGTGATATCAAGTCTCCATAATCTTATATGAATAAAAAAAGGCCTAGAAAGATATCACCACTCCTTCAACCATTATGGTCAATGTATTATATTATCATCTAAGCACAATCACCAGATCATCATCAAAATATAACAAACATGACATCCCCAAAAACTCCACCAAATCACCATAATAATATCAAATTTACCACTACATCACCATAGACACATCACATCCACCATTGCATCACCATAGCCACATCAAATTTTATACCACATCAATACATCATTTTGTAAACAAATCATGATATAACCTTGTTCTATGAAATCCCAAATACATGAAATAACCTTTGAACATCACATCCTATAGAAATAAATACATGTTATAACCTGGATCCCTAATATCATATAAATTGGTGCATGTGTTGTAATAACAATCCATTACTTCCCGTCTACATATATACATGCACTGCACTTTAATCCATTATAACCTATGTATTTATATAAATTCATATAAAAAGGAAAACCATTACAGGCTATAAGGATTCTAAATTCGATAACCATGATACATTATAACACATGTGTAGATCCCATGTACCATAATCCACTATATCACATAAAAATACAAAAAAAACATCCAATGCAATTTTTATTTATAGTATCATAAGATCATAAATAATTACATGAAAAAATCATTAAAAAACATGAATAAAAAATCAAAAATAAAGTAATAATAATCAACATAACAACATTAGTTAACATAAAAAACACATCACTATATTTACTAGTCATGTAACCACATCAATTTATTATCTAGTAATAATCACTACAATATACCAGATACTGTTATTAGGTACCATCATATGTTTCCATATGGAATTCTTATCTTACCCATAAATTATTTGATGATTCTATTATAATTAATTAATTAGTTAATTAAACACAACCCCCAATTTACAAACAACCAAAAATAACCACAACCTAATCTTATAACCTCACCCACCAATCCTTAAAAATAGTTTGATACTAACCACTACACATCACCTTGATCCAAATCCTATAATATAAACAAAATCTATAATATATTCCCTCACTATGAATTAACAAACCTACTCAAAAAAAACCCTACATAACCTCTAACTCTCTGAAAGAAAACAACTAAATGCATCACCCTATGTAAGGAAGTACTGACCTATCTTTCTATATCTCCCCTCTATCCAACCCATGTCCCATTTCATCATACTAGGGATGGAAAGGACTCAAAAGGCTATGTTTTTGTTCTATATACTTGTAAGAAAACACCCCTTCTCACCTAATATTATAAAAATCCTTGAGTTAAACTAACCTTACAAAAATAAATCAACGAAACTAATAATCTAATCGTAAACCATCCCCAAAATATATTTCAAGATGACCAACCTTATCAAGATATTGAAACTGATCAACTAAATTAACTCCCTATAATCCATAACTACTCAAGATAAACTACTTAATCATTTATCCACTCATTAAATATTAAATCACAGATTCCATTCTTAATCTCCAACATTTATTAATATTTATATAAAATTAAATGTATATGATTGGAGTCGGTGATAAAAAAGTAGAGGCTAGCTCTGGCAATGGAGGATCGACGATGAACCCCTAGCTCTGGCGATGGGGATCCTGTCTCCCCCTCCCCTTTGGAGGGGGGAGTTCCTTCTCATCCATTGTCCGAAATGTGCCCTCCCACTTTTGTTCCTTTCTCAAATCCTGAGTTTCGGCCCTCACTTCTGCGTATTCCAATTTTCCTGAAAGTTCCAGATTTGTACTGTGGCTCACCCCAGCTCTCCTTAGCGCCTTCAGAGTTTAAATGTGCCTCAGATCTGTTCAAGATAACTTTGGTGGCTCAATTTTATCAACGGAGACCCTCGGTCGATGAGTTTTACCGCATTGTCTTTGAAGCCTAGGATCTTCAGCATCGTGCGTTTATTGGTCTCCTTGACCGAAGGCATATCATGATCTATTTTTGGTCGGTTGATGATCTCGTCTCTACATGGTCAAAATCCCCTCGAAGATGGTGGGTTTTGTCTTTCTATCTTCTTCAGTGGAATTTTGAATTTCATATACAGCGTGATAACTCTAGCACAACAATATGGGTATGTTTACCTAGCCTCCCACTTCCCTTTCAGAATCCTTCTATTTTGCCTCTCCTTGGAAATCCGATAGGCCGGTATCTGTATTCTAATTCAAAAACTGACGTTGTTTGTCATCTAATCTTCCCTTGTATCTATGTGGAGGTGGATGTTTCAAATCCCTCGGTTGATTGGGTGTGGATTACTGATGGGAAAGAGTTCCAGTGGAGGCAAGAGGTCATGTTTGAGTCATGGAAGGACTTCTGCAGTTCGTGTAATTGGTTGGGTCATTGTGGTTCTTCTTGCCGGAATGGATCTTTGAGAAGGAAGGTGCGTAGGTGGGGATTTGAGGCTTTAGCTGTCTGTGAGGGTGCTTTTGGGGAGTCTCTGATGCTGTAGGCGAAGGTTCAATCTGATGGATGGCTACCAAATCAACCCGTGGTACCCCCGCATTGGGTGGAGGATGTCATGGCCGGTGGTGAGAGTGTTGTGCCGAAACATCCAAGTGTGGTGCCTCCTGGGCCGAGGGTCAGGGATGTTTTCACCAGTTTGCTGTGGGATTTGGGGGAGGCTGACTCTATGCGTGGAAATGATCATGCTTCTATTTCGACAAAGGTTATAGGGGGCTACAATGTGCACTCTATTTCTGACTCTATGCGTGGAAATGATCATGTTGTTGTTTTGACTAAGGTTGCAGGGGGATAAAATGTGCATTTTTTTGCTGAGGGTTTCTCCATGGAGCAACCTCACATGTGGTCGGGACCTTTGAGCCAATATGCAGTTGCAGATATGGCTTTGGCTGATCAAGACAATGGTGAAAGCTCCCGTAGACTACTTCAGGAGGATATTACCATCCCTCTAAAGCAGGTCGTTAATGAAGATGGTGTTCAGGTGCGGAGTTCAGCTGGACTGAAGTCAGCTTCTGTGAAGCAGGATATTGGCATTGCTCTTAGCAACCGCTTTTCTGGATTGCTGGATGATGTCTCGGCTCTAGTCTAGGATAAGGGTATGCCTTCGAGGGACATTTCTCCTAAGGATCAATGTGTTGAAGTTCCAGGTCTCTCTGCTAGTTTTCATGAGCAAGATGCTGGATATGGAGTTCTTGCAACTGTTATTAATGAAGACTTCTCAAAAAATTTGGAAAGTGGTACTACTACAGACTGTGAGGATGATGTGCGGAATGGGTTAAATGTTAATCATAAGTTCATGGATCAAACACTTTTTCTTGTAGTGATTGACACTAACAGTCAACCTCAGAAGGAATGGGAAGAGAATGAGGGTTTTCGTGCTGTGCACATCTCTGTACAGTGGGGGGAATGCATTGATAGTGATAAAGAAAATGCTGGTGGCATGTCTCAGACTTCATACAGTGATGCTGTGGAGGGTGGTAGAAAGAAGGTATCTGTGCATGAGGATGTGATGACTGCACCACCAAGAAGACGGACGAGGAGAGATTATTCTTACATGCCAAAACCAATGTCCACTCGGACTTCTGTCGGGAACGAGATCTGGGAAGCGAATTCTTCTTAGGAGTTTCTTTCCCTGGAGAAGTTAAATCTTAGAAGGAAGTATACCAAGATTTTGAAGCAGCATGATAGCTCAGAATGGGAAATATCTATGGAGGAGGAAGAGCATTATTATGGATGTGGTGATGGATCTGACTTTTATGACATGTAGTTGTTTCTTTTAACTTTTTGTAACTGATTTCTGCACTTTTCTTTTCTTTTAATAAATGGTCAGGGGCATGCCTCTGACTGAGATTTTCGGGTAAATTTATATGATTTATAATGTTATCATCAATATAATTTATTATTATATATTAAATATTTAATCAATAATGGTATCATAATAATGATTATAGATAACATTTTGTCTGTCTATATTCTTTATTTTTTGTTCCCCGAGATACCCTAAGATAGGAGGGGTGAAATAGGGTGTCAAATTTTTCTTCATATTTAAGGATATTATCAAATGATGGTATGAACTTGATAAACCTACCAGATTATATCAAATAAAGACCAATCATAGAAGTAAAGTAAATAAGGAAATAATTAATTTTCTTTGGTTTCTTATAAAGAGCTATATCAAAGGGGTATATGCTAACAATGTGTTTTTCATAGATAAATAAACTATGATTCACTAGTATTTGGGGATTACAATTAAATGCCCATAGACACTATATTCTAGGTGAGTAACCAATACATTGTATTCTGGGATAGAACACTTTTTCCCTTAGAGCACCTATGTTGAATCTTCCCTACACACTACTCAAGATAATGACATCCTCAAGTTAATAACAAAAGGTCCATATTATTCTCATTAAACACATGTTGTATGTTTCACATCATTAACTCCATAATATGATTCTTCAATATGATCCTAGTTATTTAGAATTTATTTATAATTCAATTCTTTTAGAGTTCAATTTTTTTTTTCTGAAAACATTAAACATTGTACAATCACCCACGAAAAGACTATTTTTACATTAAATCAGGCACACGACTCCTCCTCCAGAACTCAATAAATATATCATTCACAAGAACCTTGAGTATATCTACCTAGTAACATGGTCCCATATTAAAGAAATGGGCACATATCACTTTAATGATACCCACTGGCATGCATCCCTGACCACAAGGGCACAGGTACTAGAACCCCACACGAGTCTTTCTGGTCACATGATTCTAAGTGTAATACCTAAGTATATATCTCCTTAGAAAATATGACTAGTTCATGACCCTAGTTATAATATCTTGTGTGGAAGACCCCCACACATGTCTCTATGGTAACATGAACCCGAGTGCGGGACCAAACTACACATCTTCACTGTCGTTTGATCCTGAGCATGAGACCAAAATGCATATCTCCTTCTTGATTATGTGATCGTGTTATCGATTCACAGGGACACTCTGAAATTCATTTTAAATCCTTAATATAATCTCCCCTCCATTTCAATGTGGATAAAAATGGGTATTTATGAGACAAAACTACCCATTAATTAGTTACAAAACACACTTATCCTTCCATTGCACTGACTCAAGTATGATTACTTCACATGAGCTAGACCACCATTCATCGGACTGTGAGCTCATGAAGTTTGACACCTAAGACCTCTCACAAGAGTCAGGCAGTGTAACTCCATTGTGAAATAAATATATGAAATCACTATAAAAAAATCCATATTATATGATAAAAAAATCCCACATGTCTCCTTGCATTGAATAAATTTCATACATTTCACACATATCGCATCCCAATGGATCGTATTTCCCCAAAAATTTGATGCCAAAACACCACAAAGTCCCCATAAATAAGATAATTTAAAAGAAAAGTATCCCATTTTGGTGATAAACCCAATGTGTAAGAGCCATATATACATGAAGAAAAAAAAGAAATCTATATATACAATGGGAATATAGGAATATTTTTTTGAACATCCTTATACTGAGGGAGGTGGTTCACCATAGAGATTCAACATATTCTTCTCGAAGAATAGATTGGGAAATTCATTTTTCATGATATTTTCCGCTATCTTTGTTGTTACAACATTATCCATTTGGATCAATTCTTGTTCAAAATTCTCTTTGATAAATTGACACAAAATTTCAATATGACAATTATAAGTGTTTCTTCATTGGATATTTTTTTAGATTGATCATACATTTTTTATCACATAGTATTGATATAAGATATTTCGCTTCTTCATCATTATCCTCCCACTATTACTTCATCAAAAAAAGTTGAGTTGAGAATTTGGTTACAACAATGTATTCCTTTTCCATGATGCTGAGTGATGTAATTAATTTCTTCTTAAACATCAATCCAACACACTTTATTCCAATGAATAATTCTCCACTAGTTGTAGATATTTAGTCCAACACATTACTAACCCCATCTGTATATGAGAATGCATATAATTCATGATCTTTTTCATCATAGAACAATAATCTAGAATCAATTTTAAGTTGAATATGTCACATAATATACTTAACTACCATTATAAGTTATTCCTTCAGATCAATCTGAAAATGAGTCTATAAACATATTTAAAAGATTATATCTGGCCTTATTTTTGTTAAGTATATAAAGCTTCTGATTATTTTCTTGTGTAAGGTGTGATACACATATTTTCCACCTTTATTCTTTCCATTTTTTATTCAAAAAAAATTCATGTGAATTTGAATGAAATAATTTATGTTTTTATTTATGAATAATTCTCATGAATACAATGTTTAGGAGATAAAAGTATATTTCTCAATTGGAATCACTTTCAACCTCATAAAGTAGGTTAATTCACCAAAGATTGACATATAGAATTCGGTGTTCATCAGTCTTCAAATATATTACCCTAAATTTAGTTTGTTTCCCATAAAAGTGATATATTAAAAATTAAAAAAACTATGACCAATTCATCTTGAGATATTTTGACATAAATATTGTTATCTAACCTACCAATTTTTAATTCCAAATTTCTCAAGTAAGAGTCTAGGAATGAATACAATGATCAAGGATATTTATTTATTCTATACAATGCCTTCATTAACTTGTAGACTTTATTTTCATAATTTCTAATCAAAAAATCCACTAACTATTTGATGTAAATTTTTTTTGAGAACACCATGTATGAATATTGTTTTAAAATCCAATTGAAAAACATTTCATCTTATTTGAATTTCTATATCCAAAAAATACTAATTGAATCTAAAATAGATAATATTAATTTTTTTCTACAATATATATTCATTTTATATGATTTTAGTCTTTAGAAAAATCACACATTGTTTTTGATCAAATTTCCATGCTCGTAAATTTTTTTCTTGAAGATCCATTTTTTCCAGTAACATTGTGATTCTTTTACCTTTCAAAAATTTCTCATGTTTGTTTTTTATTAATATGATCCAATTCTTCATTAATGTATTTAATCCATGACTTATATTTTATTTCCTCTTCCAATGAAGTTGGATCTATGGTAGATAGTAGAGTTTAGTTCTCTATACTTTTCATCCTCTTTATTTGAGTTTGAGAAAATTTATCCCTTGAAAAGTTATAATTATTAACTTATTTTCTTATATTTCTTGTTTATGGCACATTAATACTATTTTAAAAAATATTGTATCTTTTAATTCAACCTCATAATATTAATTATTTGGGGACACTTGAATATTCGTAGTGTCTACCAAAATATAAAAATTTAAATAAATATCATAATCTCTTAATTTTTTTTCTCCACCAAATATAATAAAAGATTCATTTCTAGTGTTTTTAGAGTCTTCAACTCTATAATAATATCATTTTACCCTAAAATTTTAATGAATATTTTTTTTCTCATTTATGGTCCTTAATTTCTATATACTATCCAAGGAATACTCCTTCATCTGATAGATCTCTATTATTTCCCGGATTGAATTCGTTGTTTCAAATATAACCTTTGATTAGAAATACCCAAAATTTATTTATAAAATGATTCCTTCCTTGCCACATTTCATAGGGTGTTCAATTTTTTCTTGGACAGTGAAATGATGGGTTCTGGGTGTACACAATGACTTGAATAGCCTCTTTATAGTAGTGATGAGAAACACCACTGTCCATCAACATAGTTTTTTTCCATATTATTCACTTATCTATTTCTTCATTCCAAAAACCCCTTTTTTTGGGTTACAACTGATGATACCTCATATTTAATTCCTTTATTCTAAATATAGTTCTCAAACATAATAGATGTTTAATTTATTTGATAGTTATAATGAATAATTTTGATGGTTTTCACAATCTACTTTTCAATTCTTCGTAGATATCACATCATAGATCCCCTGACCCCTCACTTTCATTGAATTAACATGAAACATTAAATTATAATATAATCATATATAATGAGAATGAAATATCCTTCTCCATATATTTCAAATGTATTTGATTAGACAAAATAAGTTAGTGTGGATTAGACTAAGTATATTTGACACATGTTTTCTCTTTAGTTGATATAGATTTTGAACCATTTCCCCATATGAAAGCATCACACATCTTTTAATGATAACATTTTATATTAGAAATATCCACCATAGCTATGAACATTGATATGTTCTCCATAATCTATTAGTGAATATTACCAAGACTATGATACTAAAAGTTTTTTTTCCTCTTCAACTATATTATGAAAGGTATTATATTTTTTTCTATCAAGTATAGATTACTGATGGTACTATAGTCTTGAATGAGATAGATATTAAATTTTTTCATTTAAAATTAATCCCTTTATTCTAAAAGATACTTCTTCTCTGGATTCACATAATGGACACACACTGAAGAAATTGTGTCATAATCCATCCACATAGAGAACATTATCATTCTTTAGTTTAGCTCCATCCAAAATTGTATTTCCACCACATTTGATTTTTAGTGTTTCATAATTCCTCAAATGTACTACTCCAACAATTCTTAAATTAAAATTCCTCAAAATATTCTTATTACTAATAATATTGGATGATAAACCACTATCAAGAATACATGTGGTGCTATTATTTGTCACTTTGAGAGAAATTTCTGTAATACTAGCCTTATTAATATTTACAGTTTTGTTGTAAGAGATTTCTAGTTGATTTAGAGAATAGTGTGTCTATTCCTTCCTTTCATCAACATAGGGAATTTAATCATACCCATATTCATTTTCCAATTGTGAATATTTTTTTTCAATTCAATTTTATTGGGTTTCATTGAATTTATTTGTCTTTGACTTCTGTGATTAGAATCACAACTTATAGTTTCCATGAAATCAATAGATTTTTACAAAAAGTTATAATATTAAATGATATATCTATATAATGAATTACTTATCTAATATAGTGGATGTGGTCCTATTCTGAAGGAGCTCTTAGGATATCTTATCCCGAGAGGGCCCTAGGGTTTTTGGAACGATGGATTTAGTGCGGAGGAGAGTTGGTTTGGCCGGAGGGTTCTCATCGAGGGACATTTGGATAAGGAATATTAGTGGTTGGAAGGAAGGTCCATCGAGAAATAGAATGCTTCGTGTAGTCCTCTTTGTGGCGCAGACTGGTGCGGTCAACGAGTTGGCTTTGAAGACAGCTTCAGCCATGGATCTTCTGAGTGCAAGAATCAAATTCGGAGGAATCATCTTCAGATGTGGATTTGGGAAGAGATTAGTTCTATTTTTCTCTGATAGGATTGTTTTAGCTGGTGGTTTAGCTTTTCTTTAAAAATTATTTAGTGGATTCCAAGGGTTTCATCCAGTGAATGTTTCTTCTTCAACTGGTATCCTCATTTCTTCTTCACTACAGTCCATAGTTTTAGTTGCAGTTTCATCGAGACATTCCAGATCTATATATTTTTTCCTACTGTTGATGTGTTTCATGGTGGATAATGTCAGTATTCATTTGGGATCTATTTTAGTAATGTTTTTCAATATTCTATTTGGATCTATTTATGTGATGGTATTCAGTGTGGTTAGAGGCTCGGATGGCTAGCCTCAACATCATTTTATGGTATCATCTCTTTCAGTTTCGATGTTTGAGGTCTTCCCAGGCTTGGATGTTCAAGATATGCATATTGTTGAGGAGGTTTGCATTCATGTTTTCTCTATTTCAATGATTTTCTTATGCATCTTTTTTATCCTGATCAATCGATGACATTCGTGTCTCGGGGTCCTGGTGTTCTTTTTAGTGTGGTGATTGAGGGTGTTCCTGTACTAGATGTCATTAGGCCCATTTCATCGTGTTCATCATATCTATGATTAGTTCTCTACTCTAGTTCTGGGATTCCTCTATTCTCTCTAAGGCGAAGGACTATGGGGGTCTTCTTGGTCTTTTGGGATGTGAGTTTGAGTGACTTGTTCAAGGAGATCGAAGGTGATTTTTGGTTTGTTGTGGACAAATTTGAGATCTCTTGAAGGATTTTTGCGTTTGTTGACTGTTGGTTTGGTGACTGATTGTAGATGCTTCTGTTTGAATTTTCATTGAAGTTTTGATGTGTTTGCACAAGATATATACATTTTTAGGCTCCACATTAGGTTCAGAGCAAGAATATTTGACTGTACATTCTATTTGGATATGGATGTTTGAGAGGGTCTGGCTTTGCCAGGAGTTTCGGGCCCTTGCAGCTCTGCACGGGACAACAAGCCGATTGGTCATGTGATGGTGGATTCCTATCACCAAGGTGTAATAGCTCAAGAGGGGTAGATCCTATACTCTTGATCTGAGTTATCCTTCTTAATGGTTTTATTTGATTGTAATTTTGGATCATGTTGTTTCTCACATTACCCTCAAAAGTGTTTTGATAATAATAAAAAAACTTCAGTTAGTGGTCTCATTCACCTTTGTTTTCTACTTCATGTTTCTCTTTTAAAAAAACATCTTGATTAATCACAATATGACATGTTGTGACCAAGATAGACACAAATTTAAAATTTTATTGGAATAAATATCTACTCTCCTCTATATATGAACATGTATCTAGTTTTTTTAAAACTCTTATATTTTTTGTGAACCCTTGCTGATTGAGAGATGTTTCCAGTCCTCTGATTTCCATAAACTAGAGTAACCATTTATCTACACAGATGTTTTTTAGTGTTAACTATAAGATCATCAACCATATACTATCTTATATTTTCCCATCATATTTGTACCATTTTATGTCTCATCACCATATCCAATTCGTAATTTTCCTATAAGTTTGGGTCATTATTCATTTAGAATGTTTATGACACATTCTTATCATCACTTGAATCTTTCTATTAGTTAAAAACCTACGAAAATCCAAAAATAAAATTTCTTCTAAGAATATTATATTTAATTAATTTCTATAATTTGTTTCTCAGATGAAAAACATATTATTTTATAGAGTTTACCAGCTTTATTTGATCATTTATACGCAAATTAAGGTCTTAAATCAGTTTTATATATTCTTATATCATTAGATTGATGTTTTAAATTTCATTTTCAGTAACATGAATGGATAAATTATCATTCAAATATTCTTGGATCCAACCAATCTCCACTATTATATTATCAACTTATTCAAATTATTCCCTTAGCAATCTAATAATATATTGATTTTTCATTTTTTGAATATCATGATAGTTGAGTGTACCTTCATGTTCCATATTCATAATAACTATTTCTTTTGGTTCATTGATATTTTCCAATTCATATTGTTTCTTATCAATAGTATAAATATTATCATATTCAATATCATATTTGAACTTTGTTTTAGCTTTATCCCAAAACTATTGAATACCATTCTCTTTTTTTCTTGTAAGGATTTTTCTCTGAAATTTCCTTCCATATAAACACCCTGTTTTGGATGGGAATCTTTATTATTGATTCTATAAAACGTCCAATTTCCTTTATTCACCATAAAATACATTTGGGAATCTTAAAGTAACGTGACTATCTATTCTACAATGATATCAAGTCAGTAGTAGCTCACTTTCAAAACATCCTTTTCTCTTTTGAATTTTCTCACCACCAATGAGAAAATTTACTCTTCCTAATCATCTTTATTTCCTTTTTTCTTGTATTTTAAACTTTTTCAAATCCCTAAATTCCATTTCCTTACTAGAATGGGTCGAATTATCCTCTCGTTCAATTCATTTTTCATAATCCAAAAGACTGATTCAAAGGACATCCATAGAAAGTTGTGTTAAATATCTTTCTTTAAGAGACAAAACCTTATGATTATATTATGAAACAAAACTTTATAATTTACTTTTGAATAAGTATATATCTTTTATTTCATTTAAAAACAACCAAATAGCTATAAAACCTCTATTTTTATATTAAATAAACTATCTAAATTTTTATTTAGATTCATTTTCGGATCATCAAATCTGTGGTGTATGACTTAGACCATCACTTCCTTTACCTTTCTATCTCCTTCATATATTATTTTTTAAATTTTCATCATATAAAATTTTCTATAGTGTAACACAATAAATTTTTATTGATTTTATTTAAAAATTATCTAGTTAAAGAACTTAAAGCCTTAGTATCTACAACTAAAATCTTTCCCTTTGCTTCAGTCATAGAGTGTCATATTATATCGCTGACATAAACCCCATGTAAAGTATAAAATAAAACATCCAATCTATGATAATAGAGATGTGTCTTCATTATATTTTTCCATATCCAATAGTTTATCTTATCAAAGAAAGTATGTCCTTTGATATTTTAAAAATTATGTTGTATATCGTACTTATAAATGTAGGTTCACCACTAAAAACTTTAACATTGATACTAATTATTATACCCTGAGAGACACTAAATGGGGTGGGATGAATCAATGTGTCAATTTTTTTGATTTATATATTTTTTTCCAATGTTGCTAGGAACTCGCTAATTTTTTTAAATCTTGTTACAAATACACAAATCATTGAATTATATTAAAGTAATTAAGGAAACAATGAATTTTACTTGGTTCACAAAAGAGGGATACAATCAAGGAGTATACCCCAATTTTTTGTTAGCTATATCTAAATCAACTATGATTTACAAGATTTTCTGTATTATAAATATTCATTAATTGATACTTTATGCTATGAACCCTTTCTTTACATTGTATTCAGGTATAGAGAACACTTCCCTCAAATCACCTCCATTTACTCCTCCCTACACAATTCTTTGGATAAACTGTTTCTCTGTTTAATATCCTGATTGTCATCTTCACCCCCTTAAATATACGTTGTAAATTACACTTCATTAATTCTAAAATATTATTCTTCAATTTGTTTTTTGTTATTTATAATTTCTTCAAAATTCAATTAATTTAGAGTTCAAAAAAAATTATCCTTAAAAAATTATTCAATTAATAAACCACATACAAAAGACTTATGCAGAGTTACCTCCTATGCATGAATCCTCCACATGAACTCAACACATATTTTTTTCAAAAGACCTAAGAAAATATCTCTTCAACAAGACTGACCTATATAAAAAACCATTCCCAAGATACTGAGTGAAATACCCCCATGCGAATCTTTGGTCACATGATCACAAGAACAAGGCTTAATCATGTATCTCCATAGAAAGAACTTCTACAATGCAACCACAATCACAATAGTTGAAGTACAAGAACCCCACACTTGTCTTTATAGTTTAATGATACTAAATGTGATACCCAAGCATGTATCTTCTTGGTTTCATGATCCAGAGTGTGAGACCAAATAATATATATTCTTCTTGATTATGTTTTTTTGAGAGAATCTTGGGAAGTGTCCTGAATTCAAATTAAGTCATTAATCTCCTCTTACCTCTTTTTCATTGTGGTGAGTAGTGGGTATTTATAAGACAAACCCACCAACTTGTCAACTAAAAAAATGAGGCTATCCATTAGTTCCTCTACCTCAAGTAAGTTAGGTACTATAAACCAAACCACATTTTATAATATTTGAGCATATTACATCATCTCTTCACACCTATCACAAGAGTCTGACACCAAAACTTGAGCAAGAAATAAATATATTATGTCGGATGAATACACTATCATTTCCAGTTCATCTCACCCTTTATACACTTCGCATGACCATGTCACATTATCCCTCATTGATTATGTTATCACTTAATGCATTCACACACATGATATCACATGATATGTTCACAAAACTATGCTTGACCTATTTGCTCATGAGATTTTGACCCTATGAATGATCCTTCCATCATTTATAGCATAAATATTTTTACCCACTCACAAATTCTCACTTCTTATGGTCAAAATATCTCTTCCATTGTATAATCCATTTAACACTACATGATAAACCATCATCCATTCTCATGTTCCCATGATCTCTTCTGCAATCATGCACTTACGAAGACCTTTTCATAAGAAATATTTTTTTATAGGATCCGAATCAGTTTCTATTCAAAATTTTGGCCCAAAAATAATGGAAAAGTCTTGGAAATTATTCCATCTTTGACTAAATTATTCATGGCCTAAACAATCCTTCTTCTTCACACCCATAAACTTCCTTGAGAATCAACCAATATTAATATAACAATATCTGAATGACAAAAAACTCCAGATAAACTCTTCTAGATAGACCACCTTTCTTCCAACATTATTTCCATTCTATACTTCACTTATTCAATTATATTTCCAAAATACTTTCCATTACACACTGAATAACACATAATATCCACAATATATATATATATATTATAAAAACCTAATATTAGGATATGAATATTCTTTGAAGAAATTGATGTAATAAAATAACCAGTAAAATCAAGGAATAGTAAAGCTATTAGTGTGGAAATTAAATGTAGAAGAAACATATAATAATCCCTTCCCATATTCCAAAACAATAATACCATTATCATGAGTAGAGTATAATAATATAAATGTATAAATTAATTATTTGTACCGAACTTTGAACTAAACCAATTTCACTAAGCCCAAGGGAAGAGTATAAACTTACCGTGTTGAAAGAAATATCTATATTTTAGGGAAGAGATACACTTCAAAAGGTTAAAGTGTTATAATAATTCATGATTTATAAGTTTAATGAATGGTTTTTAATTTTTGAATGAAAAAAATTCTCACCACCCATTAAAAATGGGATAATAATTAATGAGATTTAGTATTATTGGATTAAAATTGATAACAAACTAAGTGTATTAGGTTGAAAAGTTACTTAGAAGTTTTTACAACATATCAAGATATATATTGTAGAAAATAAAAGAAAGGATTATAAATTACCCACCTAATCAATAATATTAATCTATCTACAATCAATTATAATTTATATATAGAGTTCAAGTTTTTAGTGGGGCACTGACCAAGCCATTAGAGCAGTCTAAATATCATTAGATCCTTAAGAAAAATTAATCTTTAAAAAATAGATATATATCATACAAGGAGTGAGGTGAATATGGTGGCTGATCATATAAAATCCAAATGATACTAGGCTAAGTTACTGATTTCATACCCAGCATCTGATCCTTACCATTGAATTCTATGAAAGTTTTCCATGGGTATTCCCTTGTAATTCACCATCCCACAATGCCTATATTCTTTCCCTATAATTCTATGATTTCGTAATAAAAATATTTATATTATTAAAATGGTAACTAATGTTTTGAACCATTGAATCTTATACTTACCTTTTATATTTCATTTTGAATCAATTATTCACCAAAACCAAACATAATCACCACTAAACTGTCCATAGAATAAAAATAAGAAAGCAAAAGGAGAAATATTGGAATAGAATCTATATTTATAATAATATTTAGATGTATAGGATTATTTATTTTCCACATTTAAAACTCAGTTGACCAAACCTTATTATTTGATACAATCAAGAATACGTTCATGGTGATATATAAGAGGAAATACATAAAACATTTAATTTTCACTACTTCTTAGAATTTAAATACACTGAAATCACAACAAAGGTTTATATTAAAAAATTTGATTTTTATTATATAAAACAATCCCCAAAATTTTACGATTTATGATTGATAATTATATTATAAATCAAAAAATTTGACTCATCCCAAAATGAAATACCAAAGAGATGACTCTTACACATATATGAGATGAATCTTGCAAAAGGTAAAATTAATTTTCTGAATTGAAATTTTATTATTACATATAAAAGGGGACTTAGTACTTTACTGATTTCTGTAATTCTTTTCAATATTGTTTTTAAGTATGAGAACTTTACTCTTATAAATGAATAATTAACTCATATGTATTGATGAATGAATATTACTTAAGAGTAGTGTAATTTTGTAAAAAATGATAGAAGAGTGTAAATCCTTGATGTTACTATAATACATGAAGGTTATCACTTTACACCTTTACCAACTCTTATCAAATGTAATGTAATGCCCTGTGTTACTACAACTTTATTATATTAATTAATTTTTATAGAAATTTAATTTTTTTGAATGTTTTGACTTACAATTTTTATTTCCTAATTTTTTTTCTTTTGTATATGTTTTGAGGCACAAAGTTTGGAAGAAACTATATAGATAACCATATGTGGGGAAGTTTCTTATTAATTTTGAGTATTCACAATTTGACCTACATAGGTAACACATAGTTGGGGTGACTCTTAGTAGTGATAGTGAAACTCTTACATTTATTAAGTTTTCCTAGGGCATAGATTTCACATAGTAAAGAAAACTATGAAAAAAGTGTTCTATATGGATCTGTGGTTAGATAGATATATTTGACCTGGTTAGCGTATAAGCCGATAAACTACAGAAGTTCCCTAGGATAAGCAATTCAGTGGTTGTTTTTCCTTTGAATGTAAAATACATGGTTACCACATGATTTACCGAACCATGAAATCAAACCATATTAAGGTCTTCAACATTAAATTTTGGGGTTTTCTTTTTTAGGATTTTACCCAATTGAAAATTTATAGTGCTTGGGAACTTCTCTCTTCTTCTAGTTATGCTAATCTAGGGTGTACCATGAGATTTTATTTATATTTTTACCCTATATATCCATATTTCATGTAGATTCCTTGAAAATAATCATGTTGTTACTCCTCTTTCTCCCTCTTCCATTCTTTAGTTATTTACCACTCTCTCATGAACCCCACGGGATTCCAGATTTGTTGTTATGGGTTTAGATGGTTGATTAATTAGGGTTTTTTACTTTTTAGGGATTTATTAAGGTCCCTTGATTCCCATGATGGTATTTTACTTTGTAGATGATGACTTATGTCTTGGTTTCAATTAAACTAAGCTATTTTTTGGATTATTCTTTAAATTGACTTGTGATTAAGCACTGGATAGTTTTAAGTTCCGTATTCATTAAATTAAATTCTTATGTGTGTGATTTTTGTTTTTGTTTATTAATGGTGTTTAAGATTTTTTTACGTAAGGAAAAATTGTTTTACATGTAATTTTAAGTGTCTCGTGAAATTATAAGTGTTGTTGGATTTCTTGAGTATTGATTTTAACAAATATGTGGAGTTTATGGTACTTTGACACCGTTTTTGCCATGAAATGAAATTGGAAATGTGTATTTTTTTTTTGAAATTTTAGATAATATTTCTTAGTAATACAAGAAAATATTGAAAATATTAACTATTTTTAATTTTTTGAAAGAATAATTTTAAACTAAGTGAGTTGTTTTAACATGACTTGAACCCATTTGGGTTGTAATGTGAATTGGAAAATGAATTTTTTTATCCAATTTAGTATTTTAACTTATAATATTTTGAGTCTTGAAATGGTTCTTATAAAAAATTTTGATCAAGATATATCAGAATATTATTTTGAAATGGATTACAATAGTGTGATTTAAAGTAATTGATTAGAGTGGGACTTCAAACCACTGATATGTAAATTGGAATTTCAAATATTTTGGTAAATTCCCATGTTTCAATTTGGGTGATTTAAAAATGGTGTGGGTTAGTGTGAGACTATGTCGACACCCTTAATATATTATAACCCTCATGGGGATATTTATTGTTCCTTGATGAGATTTTTGGAATGGGATACATGTTGTATATTTTATGTTTTATGAGTCAAATTTATTATGGATATTGATTGTGAGGGTGAGGGATGTGACAAGGGATTTTTTATATATTGATGCCTGTGATTTTTCGCTTCCATTTGATATTTTTTATGGAATACCTTTTTGAATAAGTAGTGTTTTGAATAAATGAGAACTAAAATAGGGATAATGCATTGACTATAGAGTCGAACCTACGAGACTGAGTGATATAATGGAATTGATCCTGGATATCAGAAGTTGATAGATAATGGGAGGCATTCCTAGGGAATTTGGTCATAATGTGGATCTTGGAGGTTTATTAGTGGTCATTTTGAAGGGAATATTGGGTAATTAACTTATTTAGTAGTGTTATCTTAGGGATCATATCTCTAGTTTAGACCATTTTAATTGAGTGTTATGATATTAGTTGTGATGCCTTGATCCTTTTTGTATGGATTATATAATTTTGGTGTCTATGATTTATTTATATCCCTACCCATTGATTGATTTATGGAACTATTTATCCATTTAATGATTTTTGGCATGTTTTTTTTATTTTATGTTCCATGCAAACTTATTGTGGTTATGTTTATTATTTTTTAACTTTTAAATTAATATGTAATATATTTACAAGAATTGGATTTTAAATGGAAATTGTTTCTTTTTAAAAATTATTATTTGGTATGTTCTTTGTAAAATAGAAAATAGACTTCTATTATTATATGGATTCCTAAAAAATGGTTATCTTTCAAAATTTTAACAGTGTTTAGTGAAAGATTCTGAGTTCCACCCTTCTTTCCTTACTAATAAGTGAGAAGTGTTTTATTTAAAAAGGGGACGAGTCCTGGTACTATTTTTCAAGTGACTATTTTCATTTAAGAAAAAATAATATATTGATTGGAAATGTGTGAGTGTAATTTCTCCTTTTAATACTTGTGTATTGAAATAATTCTTTGATTTGTTTTCCAAACTAACATAAAATAGATTTTATTTTTCAAATAATTTCATACATTTTATTGTGATTACCTGCTGGGATCAGTTTTTCCCACACCCTACATGCACTACTCTATACATGTTGTTTTTATGGTTTTCATATGGGTGACATGGAATTGACCTGTAGAGACCCGAAGCTTAACGTACATGGACATTACATTACTTTAGCAGAATACTTAATAAATAACAAAAACAGACACACAAGGACTGTAATAGTTTAGTGTCTTTGGAAACATGGAACGTAATCTTCTAATCGTGGTGAAAGATCTTCAACATGTCCCATAAAGATCTTCCCCTTTTTTTCTTACCTAAAACCTTTCTTTATATCCTGGGGAAAAGAAAACATAAAAAAGGGTGAGCTCAAATGCTCAGTAAGGGTAAGAATGGATAAAATAAAACATACCATATACATTTGAACATAAAAACATGAACATAATGTTTAATTATAAAAAGCATGAGAAATGACATAAAACATAGAAGTACATAAGGCATAGATCATAAAGAAACATTAATAATGATAAAATAGCATGGGAATAAAACATGTAATTGTGGCAACCATTAAGCACATGGTATGATTTCCATAGTAGCCAAGTCAATGCTGCCAAGACCATCTTAGTGGACAAAGTCCCTTTCTGAATCGAGTTCACTTCTCATTCCAGTCCTGTATTACTGAACCGGTTTAACATTCCATTCTAGCCATGTCTATCTCATGAGATATAAATCTTTACCCAATGCATTTAAGGGAGATATAGGTCCCACCCATCTCATAATGAAATCATTCTTACTTGTTCCACAAAATAAACTTAAAATATTCATCATAACCCGAAGAATAAAATGGGTTTCATAAACATCATCTTATGATTCCATAATCCATATAAAACAAAAGAACATTTCATCATAAGAAAAGTGAACCATGTAAATTATAGAGACATTAAACTTAAAACATACACATATGAAATAACTTCAACTTAGATTGAAAATGGTTTTGATAAAACATTTGAAATGAATTCTTGAGGAAAATATCCTTTCTTCTTCAAAATCAATTTCTTTTCACAAAACGTCATGCTATTTTAAAAGGAAGATATTTTGTTGAAAATAGTCATGAAATCTTTTGAAGGAAGCTTAATGAAAATAAGGCTTTATAAAAACGTAAAAATCTGTTTGTGCCGTATAAGTTAAAAAAAATATTCTTCTCGTACTTTTGCCGGAAAAGTAAAAAAGTACCTCGTAATAGTAAGATTCCATACATACCATGTAGTAAAAGTAAAAAATGGGTAAAAAGGACTTTAAAAATACATGAAAACACTTTTATAAAACATGGACATGGATGATAGAAATAACCCCAGTAAATACTTACGAACAAGCAATCTCGGTTAAAAATGAGATTTGCAACATTATCCATTACCTTAGGTCTGATATGCTTCGTACGTATCCGAACCTCCTGTATAATGATTTAAATAATTTAATTGACTTATTACAGAATCATATTCATTGTTATGATATCATATATGGTTCACTTATGACTTTATATTACCCGTTCTTTTGTAAATTCCATGTTAAAGAGCGTTTTGGGTAAAATCGTTTCATTTGTTGTCCTTGTTTTGACTTGTAATTATTCATATGATTACATAGATCATGATTACTTAATTCCAGAATATAAAGAATGATTTATATATAATATATATTCTGAATATATATATATATATATATATAATAGATCGATAAATGGAAAGAAATACACCGTTCATGGAGACGGTAGGCCGTACGTACGAATGAACGTTGTTTTCATTTCCTCGTTGAATTGAATGGAATTAATTGGATGACATAAATATATATATATACATAAATACAGTATCATTATTATGTCATATATTTCATTATTACTTATTATATATACTTCATAATCATTTATGAATGGTTAATCATTGAGAATGAATCTCATCGCGTCATGGAGATGGTATTCCGTACGTACGCACGAGCGATGATATCATTCCCATGATCGTGGAATTTTATTGGAGTGTATGTATACTATTACAGAATAAATATCAATTTACAATAATCATATATATTAATTATTTACACCATTATACCCATCCAAGTAAGGTGGTGGTGGAAAATAGATTACACCACGGCGTGGAGACGGTATTCCGTACGTACGCACGCACGATGATTTCGTTTTTCGTAGGATGGATAGATGGTGAAATAGGGTTGTTTCATATTTATAATAACATATCAGTATATGAGTGATACTGATTCTATTACTTCATAATGAAACAACCTAAGAAGAAGAAGTGTAAGAAGAAATAAAGGTGAAAGAATCGGTAACGGACATTACCTCTTCTTTGAAGCGCCTCTTTGAGAAATCCTCTTAGGGCACTAAAATTGGTCTTTGAAGAAGACCAGGACCTCTAGGATGTTTCTAGGGAAGTGGAGAGGAGAAATTTTCAGGGGTTTTCCAAGCTTGAATGCTCAATGTGGTGTGAGGAAGAGATGGAGGAGGTGCCCTTTTATAAGGGAGGAAAGGGGCACCTTTGGAATTCTTAAAAATATTAATTTATAATAAATCTAACCCCACTTAAAAGCCTCCAAAAATGACTCATATTCGAATATTAGATGATATAGGGTTGTAATCCCATCAACCAATAAAATTTAGACATGTTTGGATCTTATTTTAAACCTTATAATTTTGATTTATCCCTATTTAATCTATTTAAGTTTATTTGTGGTAATAAAATTATAAATTTTAAATTATAACAAATAATTACTTATTTGTTGTGAATTTTCCATAATTTGTTACTTTATAACATTATAGACCATATAAATTTAAATTTATAATTTTTAAATTTTTTTGTGATTTTTAAACAATTTTATAATATGTTATTTTTATAAAATAACAATAGTGTCAATTTTGACACTATTCATTTATTTGAATTTAAATAAAATACATACAGAATATATGTTCAAACTAAAGGATTTAATATATTCATAAAAGGTCATATGTATCTATAAAATTAGTGGACCACATTAAATAGTTCATATAATATTTATTTTATTATTTTTAAAACCATTTTTTGGTTTATCTCTTAATAAAATAATTACTACAACATTTTTGTATAATTATTTAATATACTGATTTGTTGCATAAAAATTAAAAATAAAATCATATGATTAATATAAATCTATTACCTTTCAAAATAATACTTTTACTCGAATTTATCATGTAACACCCCGAGCTTCCACGATATGCCTCTCTTTCAATAATGCAATAGCTTGCATTGTACGCAAGTTCGAGTTCTAAAACACCGCGACTAATCAAAATAGCCATTATGAATAGTAATAACCACCTTTTAAAATTATAGAAATTTTATATTTCAAAATGGACTTAATTTTTGTATTCGTAATATCGAAATTAGCCTATGTTGAATTTTTGGTATTTTTCTGAGAACTTCTAATTTTTTATGAATAGTGAAAATTACTTAAAAACAACTTTTTTAATCAAAATAATTTATAGTGATAAATTATACTATTTAGTGGTTTTGAAGTATAATTAGAATATATTTTTACCATTTTATCCAATGGTGGTCATTAGAATTAATTTAACATTGAAATTGGACATTAACAATTGCCAATCTTTTGATATAAATTGTTTCTTAAAAACACGCTATTTGTTGTGACAGCGGGAATTAATTATAAAATTAATTAATGAAACTTATATGTTTGGAATTTTGTAAAATAGAAATCATTTTTGAATTTGGAATATCAATTATAGCTTAGGGTAAAATTTTGGCATTGTTCTGAAAAACTTCAATTTTTGATGAATAGTGAAACCACTAAGTGGTAGTTAAATAACTGATTTTTCGTTTAAATGAAATATTACCACTTCTGTGATTTTATTTTCAAAAATCCGACATACGTGGTTGTCATTAAGAAGTAAAATGTGGTTCAATGAGATTAAAATAATTTTTTTGATGAATAGTAACTTTTACGTTCTTAATCGCGATTAGAGATAATTAGTGTAGTTTAAGGTACAAATAATGTTATAATAATATGAGATGAGCATGAAACTTGTCCTACTCCTATTGGATGAGTCATGGCCGACCAATAAAATCCATGAGTCAACTTGGGGACCCCATGGAGCCACTTTAGTTGGAAAATGACATAAATACCTTTTATTTAATGTTAAAGTAAAAAATGACACAAACATGAGTTGTTTTACTAAAACAGTTTTTAAGTGGGGTTACACAAGTCCAAATTTTGATTATAAATATTCATTAGAAATCTAAAAAGATTTCCTACATCATAGTATTTTTTTTATAATTTCTAGACATTAAATAAATTAAATTATTTATGACATCCTGATGATGCAGCGATGACCTCATTATTTAACGATTTAAATAAAATGGGAAGATAATGCAAAATCCAAGGCATACACTTGTCCAAAGCCAATTGGATGAGGATATTTCGAACCCTCATCACCTTATCCTAGAATTATATAAGTGTGGGACCTTTAGAATCCGAAAAGCATTGTGTAATAATGTAACATTTCAATCATTCCAAAAGAGCCCCTCCTCTCCTCTTATAAAAGGCCCCCACCTCTCCCACCTCATTTACACATTCAAGCCATTTGGCTCGGCAAAACTCTGCCCAAATACTCTTCCAACTTTCACCTCTTACTCCTAGAAGCCTCACTTTGGGCAGAACTCTTCCCAAGGAAGCCTTTGCCTCAAATCAAAGAGTGTTACCTGTTTTAAAGGTAGTGTTTTCTCTTATGTTCTTTTGTTTTATTTTGCTTCTCCAACCCCCTAAAATCTTTTTATTCTTTTCTTTTGTAACACAAAAAGTATCCTCAATATACTAGGATGATTTTATAAGAAGGATTCGATCTACACTTACACACACCTACATCTAATGGTTAAAGAACATACAGTTTCTGTGGATGGCGAATTTCTGCCTCACGAAACGATGATTGTTCAACACTCATATAACACCTTCAAAGGTGGCCATTAAGATGTCACTATTTTTATATATGATATATAATATGTTTATGTTTTCTTTATTCTTCTGTATTTCTCATTTATGGCATACTTTATGATTTCCATTATGGGTAAAACGCGATAATTTCATTTTAGGAAGTGCGGACTACCGCCCCCTCAAAGTGATTTGAATCGTTAATGCCATATGTGGGATGTATAAAGGATGGAGTAAATGGTATTATACACTATATTATACTGGAATTATATTATACATTTATATCATTATGATTTTGTTCCATTAAATATGAAATTGAAATGAAAGTAGCGTTCATGTGTACGTACGGCTTACCGTCTCCATGAACGGTGCATTTCATTTCTTACCTCTAAATGTTACGTAATATTATAAATGAATGTATATACTGGATATATAAGATATATATGACATCTAAATCATGAATATAATTCTGGAGATAATGGATATTCTACCACATAAACAACTTGTAATTATAAGAAGTTCATTGTTGACTCAAGTACCAAAGATCGACAAAACAACCGTTATTAACTTAAATAATTACATAATGTTCATATCATTGTAATAATTTATATAATAAGGATAATGAAATTGAAAATGGTTCTTAATAAGGTATATATTAACTCTAGTTTATTATTCATGAGGTTAAAGAACGGTTGAGTCAAGTCAGACATGAGGTAAGGGAACTTCTTAACCCAACTTCCATTCTTTGGGTTAATCTCCTACTTTCAAATTATGTCATGATATTATTATGTCCTATCTTGTATTTTTAAATTATTTATGTGTAATTATAGTTAATACACATAATAGACCTACTTTATAAAAAAATGATCTTTTAAGGACTTCGTCTCAATCCCCTTTCATTGAGGCATATTTGGTTTTATACACCACTTTCTTTTATACGGTGTATAAACCCCTTTGACTTTTACGTTTATTCAAAAGGAATCTTTTTATACGAAGCGTTTTGCTAAAAGACAAAAGGGAATGTTTTTCTTTCCGTACTTATGCGGCGACAACGACTTCTCCGCCGCCGTGACCATTATTTGAGTTTCGGCTTCCTCTACAAGCCATCATTTTTTAAATGAAAAATAAATACAAAGTTTTAACTTTCTTTTATTTTGGTATTGAAAATGGTTTTGAAAGCGTTTTTATCAATGTGTTGTATTGATATCTTGTGATTGAAATGTGGAAATGTTATGTTTCCTTTATGCATGTTTTATGTGATACGATTATGTTATGGTTTATGATATGTTTAAACCTATTCATATGAGGAATGTATTGGACTTAATAAGTGACGGGTGGAGCCCGCTATAGCTCCTCGATGCATCGGTAGGTCTCATGAGACAACTAGACATGGAATTGGCCGAGGCCCTTTCCCAATTCGATTTATGGTTTTGGCCGAGGCCTTAATCATTTTAGAGGTCTTGGCCGAGGCCTTGACAAAATGTTTCAGAATGTCCGGCATTATACATCCCCTCATTATGAAAGTGGTTATTGATATTGCATGTGATTATTCGACCAGTAGAATATCTATGTGAAGAAGTGAATGGCATTATCTCATTTTACTTTTTCCATATTATGTTGATGTTAAAGTTTAAAAGGATTTTGTTTTAGTTATACATTGCCTTAAATCTTTATGTTTATTTATGAAAGCTTCCGCAATATTGTTATCCTTACTGAGAATCTGAGCTCACCCCTTTCAATATTTTAATATTTTCCAGGATGTGAAGAAGTATTTTATGAATGACCTGCAGGGATTGTGAGAAGAGGATATGAGTGTGGACTATGGAGACTTTGTTATTGTAGTTTTTCACTTTATGATGTAATGTAACATTTAAGAATGTATCTAGTGTTTCCAAGGCTACTAAACTAATCGGTCTTTCGAGATTTGATCTTTTGTGATCATGCCAATGTTACGAAGTAATGCACCGACTCTGGGTAGCTGGGGTCGGGGCGTTACAGTTGGTATCAGAGGCAGTTTAGTACTAACCTTGGAAGCTAGATTTAGATAAACTCTGATTAGAGCACACATCCCGAAGATAGACTTTGAGGATTAGTATAGAAGAACTTCCTAGAATTTTGGTATTGTAGAGATGTTGTCAGTTTTCCAAGAAATACATCCCTGTCTGGATACGAGCAGGTAGAGGCGGCTCTGGCACAGATGTACCTAGGGGTAAAACCTGAAAACACCGCTTTGATCTAGACTCGAACAGGAACTGGTGCACGACAACGGGCCTTGCTGCACTCTTGGTTACGACACTCCCGGGGGGATATGCTTTGGATAATTCCCATTTTCTTTACAAACCACTATGAAGGGTTACGAGTATATACTTCCTCAAAGAAAACATTTTTATAATTATGGATTATATCCATAATTAGTTCAATTTATGTTAAGTGTTTTACAAGTATGGAATTATGTATTTTGATTCATGAACTAATCTAGTTTATGCCATTATTTAGAAATGGCGCCTAGTGGAAGGAATGGAAACCATATCAATGCACGCACTCCGTGTAGGGTTTGCCCTCCTGCTCAGGATAATTATGGTGGAGCTAGTGATACAACTGGTGCCGATCAGCTTATCACCGTACTGGGACAACTCACGCAGGTTATGAATAACAACCTTACTCGTATGGAGCACCCTGATCCGCAACGTGGAGGATTAATGCTAGACCGTTTCATGAGGCAACAACCGCCAACCATCAATGGGAGTACAAATCCTATAGTAGCTGAGCAATGGATAAATTCCTTAGAGAAAATATTGCATGCCTTGGGGAGTAGTGAAAGGGAGAATGTTGTCATGGTAGTTTACCGCCTCACTGGAGATGCCGATCAATGGTGGTCACTAATTCAAAACACAAAGGAAGATGATGAATTAACAAACATGGAATGGAAGGAGTTCAAAGAGTTGTTCTTAGAAAAATACTTTCATCGAGACCATCGAGCGGATATGGAAAGGCAATTTATGAGTCTGAGGCAGAAGGAGGATGAGAATGTCGCAAAGTATGAGGCTAACTTTACAAGGTTAGCGAGGCATGCTGCCGATTATATATGAAAACCAAGGAGTAAGATTGATCGTTTATTTGATGGGTTAAAACCATTTCTCCGTCGAGCTTTAGTATCACAATCTTTCTCAACATACGAAGATATTGTCTCGTGTGCTATCAAGACAGAAAAGGAATTCTCTAAGTCTTATGACAACAAAGTAAAGCAAGAGAAGAAGAGAACGGGGGAACAAGAGACAGATAAAGGGAAAAAGGGAAAGAAGGATTTTACATTATGTGATAATTGTGGTAAGAATCACCCTGGTACGTGCCTAAAAGGAATGGGAGTTTGTTATAAATGTGGAGAAAAAGGTCACCAGGCTCGTGATTGCAAGGGAAAGAAAGAGGCTATCAAAGTTGAATGCTACAATTGTAGGGAAATGGGGCATTATGCAAATGAATGTCCTAAGTGTCGAGGAAACTTACCTCAGAAAATGCCAAGGGATCAATGCCAATCTTATGCTGTGAATACAGTTGAAGCGGAATAATTAATGTATTGGTGCTTTTGGACTCAAGGATTATATTATGGATATAAGAATAATGTGATATATATATATGGATTGTACTGCAGTACTTTTTGATTTCAGTAAGGATTTAATATGATTAAGGTAATCTTATTTTTAGTATGTGACAATAAGAGAAACTTTTCTTTGTTTGGGTAATCTGATGTTACAATTGATTTTGGAATTAAGAGACCTTTTAGAGAAAGTCTGGACAGAGGTATTTTGGATAACTATAAAGGTTGGAGTGGATTAAGTTGATCTTTGGATAGTATTGTTTAAGGTTAAAGCATTTCTGAAGATTATTTTTGGAATATTATGATACTATAGTTTTAGGAAAAGGACAACCTGCAGGGTGGGGCATAACCCGTTGCGTCGGACAAAGCTGCAGGAATCGAACCCACAATCATAGTGCGACAGGCCTTTATTTCCTACCACTAGCCTACAAGAAGTCCCTAGTTATTACAAAATAATTTTACTAATCTAAATGGTATGTGTTAACATTTGGAACCTTATACAATTAAGATAAGTATAATATTTTTGGGTTCTATTATCTTTTTGAGTGAAAGGTGAGTTGAAGGTTGAAACTCTAATTGTCACGCATAAATATATATATACCTATCTGTTATTCAATGAATAAATTAATTCTTAAACTTTAGTAAAGGGATATTAAAACAAAAAAATGCGTTATCCTAATAACTTATGTCTTGTTGAACTGATGACATTTTAAATCAACATAGATTGAAGGCTTTGAGGCCCTCCATTTGACAGTTGATTGTGATTGATGACCTCAATCACTCCCTACAAATATTTAAATTTTTCCTCCAATTATATGTCTCTAATTGCCACCAATGTTCTCCTAATCATGATCATAATTGGGTGGTGACTTTTTCATTTCCCTTTCCCTCTTATTAAGGATAAATTTTATTAACCTTATTTCCGATGTGGGTTTTCTACAAAGGTATTTTCTATTTTCAACCTTTTATTTTCAAAGAAAAATATCAAATTGCGAGGACGCAATTTATTGAAGGAGGGGAGAATGTAACACCCCGAGCTTCCACGATATGCCTCTCTTTCAATAATGCAATAGCTTGCATTGTACGCAAGTTCGAGTTCTAAAACACCGCGACTAATCAAAGTAGTTGTTATGAATAGTAATAACCACCTTTTAAAATTATAGAAATTTTATATTTCAAAATGGACTTCATTTTTGTATTCGTAATATCGAAATTAGCCTATGTTGAATTTTTGGTATTTTTCTGAGAACTTCTAATTTTTTATGAATAGTGAAAATTACTTAAAAACAACTTTTTTAATCAAAATAATTTATAGTCATAAATTATACTATTTATTGGTTTTGAAGTATAATTATAATATATTTTTACCATTTTATCCAATGGTGGTCATTAGAATTAATTTAACATTGAAATTGGACATAAACAATTGCCAATCTTTTGATATAAATTGTTTCTTAAAAACACGCTATTTGTTGTGACATCGGGAATTAATTATAAAATTAATTAATGCAACTTATATGTTTGGAATTTTGTAAAATAGACATCATTTTTGAATTCGGAATATCAATTATAGCTTAGGATGAAATTTTGGCATTGTTCTGAAAAACTTCAATTTTTGATGAATAGTGAAACCACTAAGTGGTAGTTAAATAACTGATTTTTCGTTTAAATGAAATATTACCACTTCTGTGATTTGATTTTCAAAAATCCGACATACGTGGTTGT
Organism: Viscum album; assembly: GCA_963277665.1. NCBI lineage: Eukaryota > Viridiplantae > Streptophyta > Magnoliopsida > Santalales > Viscaceae > Viscum > Viscum album. The sequence goes on from OY728146.1 coordinate 1,688,270,107, forward strand.
CATTAAGAAGTAAAATGTGGTTCAATGAGATTAAAATAATTTTTTTGGTGAATAGTAACTTTTAAGTTCTTAATCGCGATTAGAGGTAATTAGTGTAGTTTAAGGTACAAATAATGTTATAATAATATGAGATGAGCATGACACTTGTCCTACTACTATTGGATGAGTCATGGAAGACCAAGACAATCCATGGGTCAACTTGGGGACCCCATGGAGCCACTTTAGTTGGAAAATGACATAAATACCTTTTATTTAATGTTAAAGTAAAAAATGACACAAACATGAGTTGTTTTACTAAAACAGTTTTTAAGTGGGGTTACACAAGTCCAAATTTTGATTATAAATATTCATTATAAATCTAAAACGATTTCCTACATCATAGTATTTTTTTTATAATTTTTAGACTTTAAATAAATTAAATTATTTATGACATCATGATGATGCAGCGATGACCTCATTATTTAACGATTTAAATAAAATGGGAAGATAATGAAAAATCCAAGGCTTACACTTGTCCAAAGCCAATTGGATGAGGCGATTTCGAACCCTTATCACCTTAGCCTCGAATTATATAAGTGTGGGACCTTTAGAATCCGAAAAGCATTGTGTAATAATGTAACATTTCAATCTTTCCAAAAGAGCCCCTCCTCTCCTCTTATAAAAGGCCCCCACCTCTCCCACATCATTTACACATTCAATCCATTTGGCTCGGCAAACCTCTGCCCAAATACTCTCCCAACTTCCCCCTATTACTCCTAGAAGCCTCATTTTGGGCATAACTCTTCCCAAGGAAGCCTTTGCCTCAAATCAAAGAGTGTTACCCGTTTTAAAGGTAGTGTTTTCTCTTATGTTCTTTTGTTTTATTTTGCTTCTCCGACCCCCTAAACTCTTTTTATTCTTTTCTTTTGTAACAAAACCAGTATCCTAAATATAATATGATGTTTTTATAAGAAGGATTCGAGCTACACTTACACACACCTACATCTAATGGTTAAAGAACACACGGTTTCTGTGGATGGCGAATTTCTGCCTCACGAAACGATGATTGTTCAACACTCATATAACACCTTCAAAGGTGGCCATTAAGATGTCACTATTTTTATATATGATATATAATATGTTTATGTTTTATTTATGCTTCTTTATTTCTCATTTATGGCATACTTTATGATTTCCATTATGGGTAAAACGCGATAATTTCATTTTAGGAAGTGCGGACTACCGCCCCCTCAAAGTGATTTGAATCGTTAATGCCATATGTGGGATGTATAAAGGATGGATTAAATGGTATTATACACTATATTATACTGTAATTATATTATACATTTATATCATTATGATTTTGTTCCATTAAATATGAAATTGAAATAAAAGTAGCGTTCATGCGTACGTACGGCTTACCGTCTCCATGAACGGTGAATTTCATTTCTTACCTCTAAATGCTACGTAATATTATAAATGAATGTATATACTGGATATATAAGATATATATGACATCTAAATCATGAATATAATTCTAGAGATAATGGATATTCTACCACATAAACAACTTGTAATTATTAGAAGTTTATTGTTGACTCAAGTACCAAAGATCGACAAAACAACCGTTATTAACTTAAATAATTACATAATGTTCATATCATTGTAATAATTGATATAATAAGGATAATGAAATTGAAAATGGTTCTTAATAAGGTATATATTAACTCTAGTTTATTATTCAGGAGGTTAAAGAACGGTTGAGTCAAGTCAGACACGAGGTAAGGGAACATCTTAACCCAACTTCCATTCTTTGGGTTAATCTCCTACTTTCAAATTATTTCATGATATTATTATGTCATATCTTGTATTTTTACATTATTTATGTGTACTTATAGTTAATACACATAATAGACCTACTTTATAAAAAAATGATCTTTTAAGGACTTCGTCTCAATCCCCTTTCATTGAGGCATATTTGGTTTTATACACAAGTTTCTTTTATACGGTGTACAAACCCCTTTGACTTTTACGTTTATTCAAAAGGAATCTTTTTATACGAAGCGTTTTGCTAAACGACAAAAGGGAATGTTTTTCTTTCCGTACTTATGCGGCGACAACGACTTCTCTGCCGCCGTGACCATTATTTGAGTTTCGGCTTCCTTCATAAGCCATCATTTTTTTAATGAAAAATAAATACAAAGTTTTAACTTTCTTTTATTTTGGTATTGAAAATGGTTTTGAAAGCGTTTTTATCAATGTGTTGTATTGATATCTTGTGAGTGAAATGTGGAAATGTTATGTTTCCTTTATGCATGTTTTATGTGATACGATTATGTTATGGTTTATGATATGTTTAAACCTATTCATATGAGGAATGTATTGGACTTAATAAGTGACGGGTGGAGCCCGCTATAGCTCCTCGATGCATCGGAAGGTCTCATGAGACAACTAGACGTGGATTTTGGCCGAGGCCCTTTCCAAATTCGATTTATGGTTTTGGCCGAGGCCTTAATCATTTTAGACGTCTTGGACGAGGCCTTGACAAAATGTTTCATAATGTCCGGCATTATACATCCCCTCATTATGAAAGTGGTTATTGATATTGAATGTGATTATTCGACCAGTAGAATATTCATGTGAAGAAGTGAATGGCATTATCTCATTTTACTTTTTCCATATTATGTTGATGTTCAAGTTTAAAAGGCTTTTGTTTTAGTTATACATTGCCTTAAATTTTTATGTTTATTTATGAAAGCTTCCGCAATATTGTTATCCTTACTGAGCATCTGAGCTCACCCCTTTCAATGTTTTAATATTTTCCAGGATGTGAAGAAGTATTTTATGAATGACATGCAGGGATTGTGAGAAGAGGATATGAGTGTGGACTATGGAGACTTTGTTATTGTAGTTTTTCACTTTATGATGTAATGTAATGTTTAAGAATGTATCTAGTGTTTCCAAGGGTACTAAACTAATCGGTCTTTCGAGACTTGATCTTTTGTGATCATCCCAATGTTACGAAGTAATGCACCGACTCTGGGTAGCTGGGGTCGGGGCGTTACAGTTGGTATCAGAGGCAGTTTAGTACTAACCTTGGATGCTAGATTTAGATAAACTCTGATTAGAGAACATATCCCGAATATAGACTTTGAGGATTAGTATAGAAGAACTTCCTATAATTTTGGTATTGTAGAGATGTTGTGAGTTTTCCGAAAAATACATCCCTGTCTGGATACGAGTAGGTAGAGGCGGCTCTGGCACAGATGTACCTAGGGGTAAAACCCGAAAACACCGCTTTCAGCTAGACTCCAACGGGAACTGGTGCACGAAAACGGGCCTTGCTGCACTCTTGGTTATGACACTCCCGGGGGATATGCTTTGGATAATTCCCATTTTCTTTACAAACCACTATGAAGGGTTACGAGTATATACTTCCTCAAAGAAAACATTTTTATAATTATGGATTATATCCATAATTAGTTCAATTTATGTTAAGTGTTTTACAAGTATGGAATTATGTATTTTGATTCATGAACTAATCTAGTTTATGCCATTATTTAGAAATGGCGCCTAGTGGAAGGAATGGAAACCGTATCAATGCATGCACTACGTGTAGGGTTTGCCCTCCTGCTCAGGATAATTATGCTGGAGCTAGTGATACAACTGGTGCCGATCAGCTTCTCACCGTACTGGGACAACTCACACAGGTTATGAATAACAACCTTACTCGTATGGAGCACCCTGATCCGCAACGTGGAGGATCAATGCTAGACCGTTTCATGAGGCAAAAACCACCAACCTTCAATGGGAGTACAAATCCTATAGTAGCTGAGAAATGGATAAATTCCTTAGAGAAAATATTCCATGCCTTGGGGAGTAGTGAAAGAGAGAATGTTGTCATGGAAGTTTACCGCCTCACTGGAGATGCCGATCAATGGTGGTCACTAATTCAAAACACAAAGGAAGATGATGAATTAACAAACATGGAATGGCATGATTTCAAAGAGTTGTTCTTAGAAAAATACTTTCATCAAGACCATCAAGCGGATATGGAAAGGCAATTTCTGAGTCTGAGGCAGAAGGAGGATGAGAATGTCGCAAAGTATGAGGCTAACTTTACAAGGTTAGCGAGGCATGCTGCCGATTATATACGCAACCCAAGGAGTAAGAATGATCGTTTCTTTGATGGGTTAAAACCATTTCTCCGTCGAGATTTAGTATCACATTCTTTCTCAACATACGAAGATATTGTCTCGTGTGCTATCAAGACAGAAAAGGAATTCTCTAAGTCTTATGACAACAAAGTAAAGCAAGAGAAGAAGAGAATGGGGGAACAAGAGACAGATAAAGGGAAAAAGGGAAAGAAGGATTTTCCATTATGTGATAATTGTGGGAAGAATCACCCTGGTACGTGCCTAAAAGGAATGGGAGTTTTTTATAAATGTGGAGAAAAGGGTCACCAGGCTCGTGATTGCAAGGGAAAGAAAGAGGCTATCAAAGTTGAATGCTACAATTGTAGGGAAATGGGGCATTATGCAAATGAATGTCCTAAGTGTCAAGGAAACTTATCTCAGAAAAGGCCAAGGGATCAAGGCCAATATTATGCTGTGACTACAGTTGAAGCGGAATAATTAATGTATTGGTGCTTTTGGACTCAAGGATTATATTCTGGTTATAAGAATAATGTGATATATATATATGGATTGTACTGCAGTACTTTTTGATTTCAGTAAGGTTTTAATATGATTAAGGTAATCATATTTTTAGTATGTGACAATAAGAGAAACTTTTCTTTGTTTGGGGAATCATATGTTACAATTGATTTTGGAATTAAGAGACCTTTTAGAGAAAGTCTGGACAGAGGTATTTTGGATAACTATAAAGTTTGGAGTGGATTAAGTTGATCTTTGGATAGTATTGTTTAAGGTTAAATCATTTCTGAAGATTATTTTTTGAATATTATGATACTATAGTTTTAGGAAAAGGAAAACCTGCAGGGTGGGGCATAACCCGTTGGGTCGGACAAAGCTGCAGGAATCGAACCCACAATCATAGTGCGACATGCCTTTATTTCCTACCACTAGCCTACAGGAAGTCCCTAGTTATTACAAAATAATTTTACTAATCTAAATGGTATGTGTTAACATTTGGAACCTTATACAATTAAGATAAGTATAATATTTTTTGGTTCTATTATATTTTTGAGTGAAAGGTGAGTTGAAGGTTGAAACTCTAATTGTCAGGCATAAATATATATATACCTATCTGTTATTCAAGGAATAAATTAATTCTTAAACTTTAATAAAGGGATATTAAAACAAAAAAATGCATTATCCTAATACCTTATGTCTTGTTGAACTGATGATATTTTAAATCAACATAGATTGAAGGCTTTGAGGCCCTCAATTTGACAGTTGATTGTGATTGATGACCTCAATCACTCCCTACGAATATTTACGTTTTTCCTCCAATTATATGTCTCTAATTGCCACCGATGTTCTCCTAATCAAGATCATAATTGGGTGGTGACTTTTTCATTTCCCTTTCCCTCTTATTAAGGCTAAATTTTATTAACCTTATTTCTGATGTGGGTTTTCCACAAAGGTATTTTCTATTTTCAACCATTTATTTTCAAAGAAAAATATCAAATTGCGAGGATGCAATTTATTGAAGGAGGAGAGAATGTAACACCCCGAGCTTCCACGATATGCCTCTCTTTCAATAATGCAATAGCTTTCATTGTACGCAAGTTCGAGTTCTAAAACACCGCAACTAATCAAAGTAGCCGTTATGAATAGTAATAACCACCTTTTAAAATTATAGAAATTTTATATTTCAAAATGGACTTCATTTTTGTATTCGTAATATCTAAATTAGCCTATGTTGAATTTTTGGTATTTTTCTGAGAACTTCTAATTTTTTATGAATAGTGAAAATTACTTAAAAACAACTTTTTTAATCAAAATAATTTATAGTGATAAATTATACTATTTAGTGGGTTTTAAGTATAATTATAATATATTTTTACCATTTTATCCAATGGTGGTCATTAGAATTAATTTAACATTGAAATTGGACATAAACAATTGCCAATCTTTTGATATAAATTGTTTCTTAAAAACACGCTATTTGTTGTGACAGCGGGAATTAATTATAAAATTAATTAATGCAACTTATATGTTTGGAATTTTTTAAAATAGACATCATTTTTGAATTCGGAATATCAATTAAAGCTTAGGGTGAAATTTTGGCATTGTTCTGAAAAACTTCAATTTTTGATGAATAGTGAAACCACTAAGTGGTAGTTAAATAACTGATTGTTCGTTTAAATGAAATATTACCACTTCTGTGATTTTATTTTCAAAAATCCGACATACGTGGTTGTCATTAAGAAGTAAAATGTGCTTCAATGAGATTAAAATAATTTTTTTGGTGAATAGTAACTTTTAAGTTCTTAATCGCGATTAGAGATAATTAGTGTAGTTTAAGGTACAAATAATGTTATAATAATATGATATGAGCATGAAACTTGTCCTACTCCTATTGGATGATTTATGGCCGACCAAGACAATCCGTGGGTCAACTTGGGGACCCCATGGAGCCACTTTAGTTGGAAAATGACATAAATACCTTTTATTTAATGTTAAAGTAAAAAATGACACAAACATGAGTTGTTTTACTAAAACAGTTTTAAGTGGGGTTACAAAAGTCCAAATTTTGATTATAAATATTCATTAGAAAGCTAAAAATATTTTATACATCATAGTATTTTTTTTATAATTTTTAGACATTAAATATATTAAATTATTTATGACATCATGATGATGGAGCGATGACCTCATTATTTAACGATTTAAATAAAATGGGAAGATAATGCAAAATCCAAGGCATACACTAGTCAAAAGACAATTGTATGAGGATATTTCGAACCCTTATCACCTTATCCTCGAATTATATAAGTGTGGGACCTTTAGAATCCGAAAAGAATTGTGTAATAATGTAACATTTCAATCTTTCCAAAAGAGCCCCTCCTCTCCTCTTATAAAAGGCCCCCACCTCTCCCACCTCATTTACACATTCAAGCCATTTGGCTCGGAAAACCTCTTCCCAAATACTCCCCCAACTTCCCCCTCTTACTCCTAGAAGCCTCACGTTGGGCAGAACTCTTCCCAAGGAAGCCTTTTCCTCAAATCAAAGAGTGTTACCCGTTTTAAAGGTAGTGTTTTCTCTTATGATCTTTTGTTTTATTTTTCTTCTCCAACCCCCTAAACTCTTTTTATTATTTTCTTTTGTAACAACACCAGTATCCTCAATATACTAGGATGTTTTTATAAGAAGGATTCTAGCTACACTTACACACACCTACATCTAATGGTTAAAGAACATACGGTTTCTGTGGATGGCGAATTTCTGCCTCATGAAACGATGATTGTTAAACACTCATATAACACCTTAAAAGGTGGCCATTAAGATGTCACTATTTTTATATATGATATATAATATGTTTATGTTTTATTTATGCTTCTTTATTTCTCATTTATGGCATACTTTATGATTTCCATTATGGGTAAAATGCGATAATTCCATTTTAGGAAGTGCGGACTACCGCCCCCTCAAAGTGATTTGAATCGTTAATGCCATATGTGGGATGTATAAAGGATGGAGTAAATGGTATTATACACTATATTATACTGGAATTATATTATACATTTATATAATTATGATTTTGTTCCATTAAATATGAAATTGAAATGAAAGTAGCGTTCATGCGTACGTACGGCTTACCGTCTCCATGAACGGTGCATTTCATTTCTTACCTCTAAATGTTACGTAATATTATAAATGAATTTATATACTGGATATATAAGATATATATGACATCTAAATCATGAATATAATTCTGGAGATAATGGATATTCTACCACATAAACAACTTGTAATTATAAGAAGTTTATTGTTGACTCAAGTACCAAAGATCGACAAAACAACCGTTATTAACTTAAATAATTACATAATGTTCATATCATTGTAATAATTGATATAATAAGGATAATTAAATTGAAAATGGTTCTTAATAAGGTATATATTAACTCTAGTTTATTATTCAGGAGGTTAAATAACGGTTGAGTCAAGTCAGACACGAGGTAAGGGAACTTCTTAACCCAACTTCCATTCTTTGCGTTAATCTCCTACTTTCAAATTATGTCATGATATTATTATGTCATATCTTGTATTTTTACATTATTTATGTGTACATATATTTAATACACATAATAGACCTACTTTATAAAAAAATGATCTTTTAAGGACTTCGTCTCAATCCCCTTTCATTGAGGCATATTTGGTTTTATACACAACTTTCTTTTATACGGTGTATAAACCCCTTTGACTTTTACGTTTATTCAAAAGGAATCTTTTTATATGAAGAGTTTTGATAAACGACAAAAGGGAATGTTTTTCTTTCCGTACTTATGCGGCGACAACGACTTCTCCGCCGCCGTGACCATTATTTGAGTTTCGGCTTCCTCTACAAGCCATCATTTTTTTTAATGAAAAATAAATACAAAGTTTTAACTTTCTTTTATTTTGGTATTGAAAATGGTTTTGAAATCATTTTTATCAATGTGTTGTATTGATATCTTGTGATTGAAATGTGGAAATGTTATGTTTCATTTATGCATGTTTTATGTGATACGATTATGTTATGGTTTATGATATGTTTAAACCTATTCATATGAGGAATGTATTGGACTTAATAAGTGACGGGTGGAGCCAGATATAGCTCCTCGATGCATCGGTAGGTCTCATGAGACAACTAGACGTGGAATTGGCCGAGGCCCTTTCCCAATTTGATTTATGGTTTTGGCCGAGGCCTTAATCATTTTAGACGTCTTGGCCGAGGCCTTGACAAAATGTTTCAGAATGTCCGGCATTATACATCCCCTCATTATGAAAGTGGTTATTGATATTTCATGTGATTATTCGACCAGTAGAATATCCATGTGAAGAAGTGAATGGCATTATCTCATTTTACTTTTGCCATATTATGTTGATGTTCAAGTTTAAAAGGTTTTTGTTTTAGTTATACATTGCCTTAAATTTTTATGTTTATTTATGAAAGCTTCCGCAATATTGTTATCCTTACTGAGCATCTGAGCTCACCCCTTTCAATGTTTTAATATTTTCCAGGATGTGAAGAAGTATTTTATGAATGACCTGCAGGGATTGTGAGAAGAGGATATGAGTGTGGACTATGGAGACTTTGTTATTGTAGTTTTTCACTTTATGATGTAATGTAACGTTTAAGAATGTATCTAGTGTTTCCAAGGCTACTAAACTAATCGGTATTTCAAGACTTGATCTTTTGTGATCATGCCAATGTTACGAAGTAATGCACCGACTCTGGGTAGCTGGGGTCGGGGCGTTACATATCATCTGAAAATCATAATATTTAAATTGTTATATTTATTAAATTATGAAGGTGACAACTTTGGCATCATTTAAAATAAAATAATATAAGTGTCATAATAACTTTTATAATGCTCTAAGTGGTTATATATTAGGTCAGTGGATGATTAAGGTGTATATATACACTTCCAATAAGTTTTGGTCAGGTTTTTGGGCCTTTTAATGGGTATTATTATTTCAATAAAAACTATATTACTTATTTTCCACTTAATGAATAATTTCTGTATCATTAATGTATCACCATTAATGACCATTATTTAATCTGTAATAATTCTAAATAAATTATCATGATGTAGATAATTTTATTATATTTCTGGAGACTATTCATGTTCAATGTTTTATTATGTTTATCACTAAATTAAAATTATTATACTTATTAGATTTAAGGGAGTGACATGTTGTCACTTTCTTTGGTTTTAATAATAATAAAATTATTTAATGGTCAAAAGTCCATAAAATGAATCTAATCCGACCCTTAGGTTATATGGGTCTACTTTTAGCCATCCAATAGAATTTTTTCATGTGTTAGGGTAATTTTATAATATTATATTTACCCTTAATTAGCCGATTTACCTTTAACTATGGTAAATAAAATTTACCGTAATTACTATTCATAATTCCCAAAAATAAAAAGTAGCTTATTAACATAATTTGGACCCATTAATTCCAAATATAGAATCTATTTTTCCAAATTCAATACACAAAAGTTGCAGAAATTAAATTAAAATTAATCCCGTTGTCGAAAGAAAATGGGTTTTTTTTAAACATTGCAAAAGATTGAATTGATTTAACCTACGAATTTAATGTAAAATCATTTCTAATGGAATACATTATATTAAATGGTAAAAATATATTATATATATACTTTAAAACCATTCAATATTATAATTTAACCATATAAATTATTGCGATGAAAAAAATTTGTTTTTAATTAAAATATAGCGTGTTTTTACTATTGATCAAAATATGAAAGTTACCAGAATAATATGAAAATTTTATCCAAAGTAAATTTATATTTCTTGATTACAAATAAGAATTTTATTTTCTCAAATTGAACTTATAAACATGTCAAAAACTAGATTTAAAGTTGGTGCACCATCAAAAGGCGGCAAAACTGCATTTTTTGAAAAATACTTATTTTACCCGAAAAAATTATTTTGCTGTTATACCATGTTCTAGAAAATGTGTAAGATGAATAATAATGTTATAAAATTAAAAATTTAGTTAATACTCTTCATAACTACTAGTTTATAATAATATTATAATAATATATCGTTGTTTAGTAAAACCCGGTATTGCGTACAACACACGCTATCGAGGAAGGTCGTGATTGCGTGTAATGAAAGCCAAGTTAGGGTTGCGTGTTGTGCAAGAATCGTTCATGGTTTCGTATAACAGAATCCAACCATATTTCATTTATACATTGAATATATATATATATAGATATACTCAATGTTGCGTAGAATAACTATTATCAAAATTGTGTGTAACACGATCCAAGAATAGTGTTGCGTATACTGCAAGCTAATACGGTGTTGCGTATAGCACAAGGTAATCTTGGTGTAGCATACAACACAAGACATTAATGAAATTAAAATAATATTTTTCATAAAATCTCAGGGTGTTACATTCTACCCCCCTTAAAATGAATTTCGCCCTCGAAATTCGTCGGGGTTATAAATGGTTTACTACTCGAAAGTTTGTTTAATAGAAACCCACATCGTAAAAAGGAATACCAAAACATGGATTTAAAAACTAAAGTATGAAATGTAACGGTTACCCAAATTAACACATCACTGGGTTTCCATGTAGGAGAACATATGTAAAAATATGGATATGGAAGAAAAATATAACTATCAAGTTCTGATGGAGAGTGGTATAGAACATGGCTATGAAAAATCCAACAATCACAAAGCTATTGATTTGTGATGATCTAAGGTACCATATGATTCATCGGATATAAGGGAACTAGGACAACATTTTTTGTTTTCAATATCATATCCCTATAGTTGATGAAATTGGAATTAGAAGAAATACTTTCGTGATTTTAGTATATTCTCACCATTGGTCATTCTTTGGACAATTTCCACTTCATCTCTCAAAGAAATGAAGTTGAATTTTTCATTCGTAATGTGTTAGCAGATCATGTGATAGAATGATGGGTAATTCCATCTGTCTAAAACAAAAGGTTAGAAAAGTTATCAAAAAATACATAATTCCATCTATAGTGAGATTAATCAAATATGGTTCCTAAAATGGACTTATACTTCATATATCATAATGCTTAATAAAATAAAACTAGTTTCTACTAACCAGGGACTTCCTGTAAGCCAGTGGTAGGCGATAAAGGCCAGTCGCACTTCGGTTGTGGGTTCAATTCCCACAGCCTTGTTCGATGCGATGGACTGTTGCCCGTCCTGCAGGTTTTCCTTTTTCTAAAACTACATTACTATAACATCCCATCAATAATATCAAAAAACTGCTATCCTTAAGCAATATTAACTTATTTCCAACATAATTCATTCTAATCTTTAGGCTTATTCATAATACTACAGTACACTCTCAAAATATAGTGAAAACGATTACCAGAGATTTAATACCATCGTTGATCCCCATATATCATAAGATATGTCTTGTTGGTCACATTCCAAACAGTCGAAGCCCTTAATCATGTATTGTCTTGAAAAATGAATACCCATTGAACCTTAGTGAAAACATGAATGCAGTTAAAAGTTAACACTCTCCACTTACCAAAATCCTCAAAATTCTATATACTCAAACCATGATATCACTTAGTCCTTATATCAACCATGAGCTCATGAATACAATCAAACATCTCATTATCTTTTTATTCCTTCATTGTGCGCATATCATCTACTTTACAAAAATATCTGAATAACCTTCCATGGTTACTGGTACAATTCAACATATAATTTCAAATACTTTTAGGAAAAACAATAGTTTAACAATCCTTATATGATTATTTATTCCATAGTACCATTAACTATACAACATAACTCTCAATAAACATACAATCATTCCACTACCTTCTAAAACAACTAACTGAGCTTCAACACTTCTTTCAGCTCATATATCTTTTGTAGTCTCCTCATCATCATCCACATAAATACTACCCATATGACCATGATGATTCTATTCATGAGATTTTCCATTAGGGAATTGGTTTGCATAATTCCCGTAAATATCTAGTCATTGTTGATGTCATAGCAATACCATTATCCTTGTCCATGGTGTTAACTAAACCTTTTCCTTTGCACTTAATAGATTTGTGTCCTTCTTTTCCACACCCAAAGCATCTTCCAGTTCCTTTGAAACAATCTCCCCGATGCCTCTTCCCACATGATTTACATGAGGGAAATTGAACATTCTTTCCTCTATGATCATCATGAAATTCCATATTTCCCTTATTATCTGTGTCAGGAAACTTACCAAAGTTGAGATTATTGATCATATTATGGGATTTCTAATTAGGCATAATAATGATGTTTGTACTTCCAGATCCCTTTTTAGTTGGTTTCTCATGAATAAAATCATTCCATTGTCTATAATATCCTCCATTATCGTGAATCTTCCTGTTTCCAGCCATTTTCTAAAACCTAAAAAGAATAGTGTGAGAGGCAAAAATCATGCTAGGGAAAACAACATAGTAAAGGGGGAGTATCCTCAATATCTAACATCTTAGGTTAAATTCTATGATCGTTACCGTAGTTCTAGGACTGTATCCTATACGTATACTTATCCTTATGGACATCCCTAGACATACCTTAGAAATATCTATAGGGATATCACTAACGTTTTCGCATCCTAGTTTACTACGGTTGACTAATCCTTTCCTCTGATACCAAATTTAGAGACCCGAAGCTTAACGTACATGGACATTACATTACTTTAGCGGAATACATAATACATAACAAAAACAGACACACAAGAACCGTAATAGTTTAGTGTCTTTGGAAACTTGGAACGTAATCTTCTAATCGTGGTGAAAGTTCTTCAACATCTCCCATAAAGATCTTCCACTGTTTTTCTTACCTAAAACCTTTGATTGTAAACTGGGGAAAAGAAAACATAAAAAAGGGTGAGCTCAAATGCTCAGTAAGGGTAAGCATGGATAAAATAAAACATACCATATACATTTCAACTTAAAAACATGAACATAATGTTTAATTATCAAAAGATTGAGAAATGACATAAAACATAGAAGTACATAAGGCATATATCATAAAGAAATTTTAAGAATGATAAAATAGAATGGGAATAAAACATGTAATTGTGGAAACCATTAATCACAGGATATGATTTCCATAGTAGCCAAGTCATTGCTGCCAAGACTATCTTAGTAGACAAAGTCCCTTTCTGAATCGAGTTCACTCCTCGTTCCAGTCCTGTATTACTGAACCAGTTTAACTTTCCATTCCAGCCATGTCTATCTCATGAAATATAAATCTTTACCCAATGCATTGGAGGGAGATATAGGTCCCACCCATCTCATAATGAAATCATTCTTACTTGTGCCACAAAATAAACTTAAAACATTCATCATAACCCAAAGAATAAAATAGGTTTCATAAACATCATCCCATGATTTCATAATCCATATAAAACAAACGAACATTTCATCATAATAAAAGTGAACCATGTAAATTATAGAGACATTAAACTTAAAACATACACATATGAAATAATTTCATCTTCGATGGAAAATGGTTTTGATAAAACATTTGAAATGAATTCTTGAGGAAAATATCATTTCTTCTTCAAAATCAATTTCTTTTCACAAAAAGTCATGCTATTTTAAAAGGAAGAGATTTTTTTGAAAATAGTCATGAAATATTCTGAAGGAAGCTTTATGCAAATAAGGCTTTATAAAAATGTAAAAATCCGTTCGTTCCGTATAAGTTAAAAAAACATTCTTCTCGTACTTTTGCCAGAAAAGTCAAAAAGTACCTCGTAATAGTTAAATTCCATACATACCATGTAGTAAAAGTCCAAAATGGGTAAAAAGGACTTTAAAAATACATGAAAACACTTTTATAAAACATGGACATGGATGATAGAAATAAACCCAGTAAATAGTTACGAATAAGCAATATCGGATAAAAATGAGATTTGCAACATTATCCCTTACCTTAGGACTGATATGCTTTGTATGTATCCGAACCTCCTTTATAATGATTTAAATAATGTCATTGACTTATTAAATAATCATATTCATTTTTATGATATCATATATGGTTCACTTATGACTTTATATTACCCGTTCTTTTGTAAATTCCATGTTAAAGAGAGTTTTGGGTAAAATCGTTTCATTTGTCATCCGTGTTTTGACTTGTAATTATTCATATGATTACATCGATCATGATTAATTAATTACAGAATATAAAACATGATTTATTTATAATATATATTCAGAATATATATATATATATATATATATATATAATAGATCGATAAATGGAAATAAATACACTGTTCATGGAGACGGTAGGCCGTATGTACGCATGAACGTTGTTTTTGTTTCCTCGTTGAATTGAATGGAATTAATTGGATGACATACATATATATATATACATAAATATAGTATCATTATTATGTCATATATTTCATTATTACTTATTATATATACTTTATAATCATTTATGAATGGTTAATCATTGGGAATGAATCTCATCGCGTCATGGAGACGGTATTCCGTACGTACGCACGAGCGTTGATATCGTTCCCATGATCGTGGAATTTTATTGGAGTGTATGTATAAAATTATAGAATAAATATCACATTACAATAATCATATATAGTTATTATTTACACCATTATACCCATCCAAGTAAGGTGGTGGTGGAAAATAGATTACACCACAGCGTGGAGACGGTATTCCATACGTACGCACACACGGTGATTTCGTTTTTCGTAGGATGGATAAATGGGGAAATAGGGTTGTTTCAAACTTATAATAACATATCAGTATATGAGTGATACTTATGTTATTACTTCATAATGAAACAACCTAATGAGAATAAGTGGAAGAAGAAATAAAGGTGAAAAAATCGGTAACGGACATTACCTCTTCTTTGAAGCGCCTCTTTGAGACCTCCTCTTAGGGCACTAAAAATGGTCTTTGAAGAAGACCAGGACCTCTAGGTTGTTTCTAGGGAGGTGGAGAGGAGAAAGTGGAAGGGTGTTTTCGAGCTTGAAGGCTCAATGTGGTGTGAGGAAGAGAGGGAGGAGGTGCCCTTTTATAAGGGAGGAAAGGGGCACCTTTGGAATTATTAAAAATATTAATTTATAATAAATATAACCCCACCTAAAAACCTCAAAAAATGACTCATATTATAATATTACATGAGATAGGGTTGTAATACCATAAACCAATCAAATTTAGACATGTTTGGATCTTATTTTAAACCTTATCATTTTGATTTATCCTTATTTAATATATTTAAGTTTATTTGTGGTATTAAAATTATAAATTTTAAATTATAACAAATAATTACTTATTTGTTGTGAATTTTCCATAATTGGTTACTTTATAAAATTATAGACCATATAAAGTTATATTTATAATTTTTAAATATTTTTTTGATTTTTAAACAATTTTAAAATATGTTATTTTTATAATATAACAATAGTGTCAATTTTGACACTATTCATTTATTTGAATTTAAATAAAATATATATAGAAGATATGTTCAAACTAAAGGCTTTAATAGATTTATAAAAGGTCATATTTATCTATAAAATTAGTGGACAACATTAAATAGTTCATATAATATTTATTTTATTATTTTTAAAACCATTTATTTGGTTTATCTCTTAATAAAATAATTACTACAACATTTTTGTATAATTATTTAATATACGTATTTGATGCATAAAAATTAAAAATAAAATTCTATGATTAATCTAAATCTATTAGCTTTAAAAATAATACTTTTACTATAATTTATCATCTTAAAATCACAATATTTAAATTGTTATATTTATTAAATTATGAAGGTGACAACTTTGGCATCATTTAAAGTAAAATAACATAAGTGTCATAATCACTTTTATAAGGCTCCAAACGGTTATATATTAGGTCACTGGATGATTACGGTGTAGATAGACACAACCATTAGGTTTTGGTCAGGTTTTTGGCCCTTTTAATGGGTATTATTATTTCAATAAAAACTATATTACTTATTTTCCACTTAATAAATAATTTCTTTATCATTAATGTATCACCATTAATGACCATTATTTAATCCGTAAAAATTATAAATAAATTATCATGATGTAGATAAGTTTATTATATTTTTGGGTACTATTCATGTTCAATGTTTTATGATGTTTATCACTAAATTAAAATTATTATACTTATAATATTTAAGGGAGTGACATGTTGTCACTTTCTTTGGTTTTAATAATAAATAAATTATTTTCATTGTAAAAAGTCCATAAAATGAATCTAATCCAACCCTTAGGTAATATGGGTCCACTTTTATCTATCCAATTGAATTTTGGCATGTGTTAGGTAATTTTATAATAATATATTTACCCTTAATTACCCGATTTACCTTTAACTATGGTAAATAAAATTTACCGTAGTTACTATTCATAATTCCCAAAAATAAAAAGTAGCTTATTAACATAATTTGGACCCACTGATTCCAAATATTGAATCCATTTTTCCAAATTCAATACACAAAAGTTTCAGAAATTAAATTAAAATTAATCCCGTTGTCGAAAGAAAATAGGTTTTTCTTTAAAACATTGCAAAAGATTGAATTGATTTAACATATGAATTTAATGTAAAATCAATGCTAATGACATACATTATATTAAATGGTAAAAATATATTCTATATATATTTTAAAACCATTAAATATTATAATTTAATCATATAAATTATTGCGATAAAAAAAGTTGTTTTGAATTAAAATATAGCATGTTTTTACTATTCATCAAAATATGAAAGTTGCTAGAATAATATGAAAATTTTATCCAAAGTAAACTTTTATTTCTTGATTACAAATAAGAATTTTATTTTGTCAAATTGAACTTATAAATATGTCAAAACTAGATTTAAAGTGGGTGCGCCATTAAAAGGTGGAAAAACTGCATTTTTTGAAAAATACTTATTTTACCCGAAAAAATTATTTTGTTCTTATACCATGTTCTAGAAAATGTGTAAGATGAATAATTATGTTATAAAATTAAAAATTTAGTTAATAATATTCATAACGGCTATTTCATAATAATATTATAATAATATATCATTGTTTAGTAAAACCCGGTATTGGGTACAACACACGCTATCGAGGAAGGTCGTGATTGCGTGTAATGAAAGCCAAGTTAGGGTTGTGTGTTGTTCAAGAATCCTTCATTGTTTCATATAACAGAATCCAACCATATTTCATTTATACATTGAATATATATATATATATATATATATATATATACTCAATGTTGCATAGAATAACTATTATCAAAATTGTGTGTAACACGATCCAAAAATAGTGTTGCGTATACTACAAGCTAATACGGTGTTGCGTATAGAACAAGGTAATCTCGGTGTAGCATACAACACAAGACATTAATGAAATTAAAAGAATATTTTTCACAAAATCTCGGGGTGTTACATGACCTCTCTAACATTAGGTAGTATGTTATTCAGGATGATTGACTTTTGATGTGCAATGTGACCGTAGGACACATGGAAATTGTGGGTTGGAGTTTTATATTGATTTTATATTTTAGTTTATTTATTAATTGGATTTTCCATTATTCTATATGCTCATTAGTTCTTCATTTTTTTCATTTATAAAATGGTATCAGAGAAATATCTATTGTTATATAGGGAGTTTTTTGGTAGTTTAGAGACTCAGAGTTTCATATATACTTCTATAGAGGGTGTGAGAGATTGATTTTACAATAATTCATTACACTATACCCCAGTTTTCCAAGGGTTTTCAGGTATTGACTCCTGATTTTGTGATCATATTTTAATATAATTTATATAATTTGATATTTTTTGACACTTTAATAATTTTTTGGTGCATTAGTGATTTTAGGGGTCGATTTGAGCTTCCAAGGTAAAGGTAGTGAATAAAATAATGATTCATTATTATGAAAAATAGTATGGTAAACCATGTTGTGTGTATGAATAATGGATCTATCAGCATGAAAGTTTAGGTTTCATGGTTTGTGCATATTTTACCTGCTGAATCTTCTAAACCATGTATAATTTATTATCTCCTTCATTTTTTTTCTTTTATCCCCTTCTCTATTTGTTAATTCTAGTTGATAATTACATTTGAGTGTTACGACAAATTGGAATTTTCATGGGAATTTTGTTTAAATTGATGTAGTTTAAAGTGATTTTTTTGAGAATTGCACTACTATTCTTAGATTTTTCCCTTGGTTAATTTGTGTTATGTGATAGAAAGTGTTTTTTCGAATATAAGAGATGAATTACCTTAGGTTTTCTATTTTTTAAACTATTTCAATTATTATGTAAAGGTGATTTTTTTAAAAAAAATACAAGTTATATTTTGTTTTTAGAAATTTATGATAAGGAAAACAATTTGTGTTAAAAATCATTTAAGCTTTAAAATTATAATTTTTCAAATGATTTTAATTGTTAAAGGGTGATTTTTTAATAATTGTATGATTAAAATGATTATTCAAGGATGATTTATTTTGAAATGGATTTTTAGAATTTCCTCTAAGTTGAAAAGGCGAATTAATTCCTAAATAATTTTTGGGGGTCTATTTTTAAATCCATGTAGTTTTTTTTAAAGATTTATATTTTTTAAATAGAATAAAAATTATGTTGGAAAGGAGTTTGAGATTTCCTTTTTGTAAAGATTTTTGTAATGATTTCATAAAATGAGGTAATTTTCCAATAGTTTATATGATTTTTTGACTAGTTGTCCTTACAAAGAGTTTAATCTATTTAATAAGTGGGGATGTTGAAATTGGTTGGGTTTTTAAATGATATTCTAAAAGTGGATGGGATATTATATTTCAAAATATGTTTTGAATAAGGAATTCCTTAAAGTATTTGAAATAAGTGATTTCGATTTGTTCCTTTGGTTTTGAGACTACTTGATTTTTTGGGGATCATGAGTATTATAATATAGGATCATATCTCATGTTGGTTGTTATGTGTCTCAAAGAATGTCTAGATGGATGATAGGGTGCTGTTTCTAGGGGTTCTCTTGGGATAGTTTATTCCATTTTTTGGAATTGAACTTTTCCATTCTTGACACCACTCAAACTCAAAGTGGATTTTGGGGATTAATAGCTTCATTTTCAAATTAAGTATTCTTGGGTTAGTAACATTTAACTTATTGTGATGGTACTATTAAAAATTTTTAGTGTTTATTCTAGTGAGTTAATTTTGGAATGTAGCAAGTAATTGATTTCCTGTGGATGTTTTCGAGGGTTTTCATGTGTTTACAGTCAATGGGTTTTTACTTATTAAAACTACTAATGAAATAAATTGAGGATTATCGTGTCATTATATTGTTCATGGTTATTAATTTTAGGACTGGTTTATAGAGCTTCTTTATTGTGTTGATTACTTTAGGTTTTGAGATTTGGGGCATGCCTTATGATATTAGTTCCCTTTTCTTGGGATTATTTGGTTTTCTTTTTTTGTGACCATTTTGAGGCTTGTTTCTTGTTGATATGGATATGAAGAAAACATTGGGATTTTTTCTGGATAATTGGGACTGATTTTTAATTTACACTATAGAGAACTCTATGGTACCATCTTTATGTGGTTTACTATGGGATATTGTTACAAGTTTGGGGGCCAAGTTTACCCATATAGTACGGTGGCATAGGTCGAGATACCATGTTGTTTGTTAATATGGATAGATCATGAGTTATCCCTTTCGGATTTGTTGTGCGTTAAACTTGGTGATTTCTTGGGCTTTTGGATATTGAGTTCCTTGAGGTTGGTCTTCATTTTTTGTAAGTGGTTATCAGTTCATTAGAAGGTTGTTATATGTTACTTAGAAGTATTGAAGATTCATTTACATAGTGGATTTTTCTGTTAGGGGTGTGTTATCATTTTAATCCACCATTTCAATAATTTTAAAATGGAATAGAGACATGTGTAAAGTCTCTGTACTATTTGGATCTCGTATCAATGATCGTGGTTGTGTTTTTCTTAGATACATCATGTTGTTTTATGGTCTTGATGATTTGAAATTGAAGAATCACCAATTATTGAGAGTTTTATTATTTGTATTCAATTTTCATTTTGGATTTTCAACTCACTACATTCCCTAGGGTGTGATTAAGACTGATTCCAATTATTTCCATATTTACTGGGGAATTTCTAGGGGTAGAAAGAGGCATGGTGGGGATATTGAAACACCCAGTATCATTTTTTTATTATATTTATTAATTTTTTGGGTGATTTAAATTTTTGGTTGTTTTGGTTTTAATTATGGGTTTTTTGTAATTTTTTATTATAAACATGGTCTAGGGAACATGATTTTGAAGAAACCATATATATATATAATTTCATGGGGATGTTTCCAGTTGTTTTTGAGTGTTCGTGGATTGACCTTCATGGGTTGTGCGTGATTATGGTGACTCTTAGTAGCGACCATGTGGATATTACATTCCTTGAATTCTCTTGAAACATGGTTAGGAAAACCATGAGATAAAAATTTTGTATTGGTATATGGATAGATAAATCCATTTAGTATGGCTGGTTCATAGGTAGATGAATTGTGTGAGTCCCCTAGGAGAAGCCATGCATTGGGAATTTTCCATACTAGAGGAAAAGACATGATATATTTATGGTTTACTGAACCATGTATGAAAATAATTCAATGTTATAATGTCTATGATTTTTGGGGGTTTCTTGATTTTATGCATTCAAAATGAAAAGGAATGATTCCCTTATTTCTCCCTCTTATTTCTTAAAGTGAGGGTTCACCATGTGAGGTATCTCCCAATATTTTCTTTGGATTTTTCGGCCTCTCTGGACTCATTTTCAATTAATTCCTTCACGGTATTCCCTATGTTACTCTTCTTCTTCCCCCCTTGTCCCTTCTATTGTGGGTTCCCTCTCTATAACAAATTCTATTGTATTATAGGTTTTATTTTAGGGTATGATGTGACTAATTCAAGGGGGTTTTAATTTTGATATCTTGTTTGAGGTCCCTTTTTTCTTATTGGAGTTTTTTATATCATAGGTGATGACTTTTAGATTGGTTTCCCCGGAATCAAGGTATTTTTTATTGTTATTTTTCTTAAATTGACATTCTATTGTGTGATTAACTATTTAAAATTATCTATTTGTTAAATTACATATATACGTGATGGATTAGTTGGTTTTCGAAAGGATTTACTACGGTGTTCCACTTGGAATAAGTATTTTACTTTTAATTTCAAGAGTCTCTCGAAATTATAATCATTGGTAATTTTTTTAAGTACGAGGTTAAACTAAAATACCAAATTTATGGTGTTTTGACCATGTTTGGAACATGATATGAAATTATAAGTGTGGTTTTGAAAATTTATAGGTTTTTAATTTTTAATTCTTGAATAGATTTATAATTTCATAAATTTTAATTTTTTTGAAAGAAGTGTTTTAAATAGCATGTGATTTTTTAAAATGCCATAACCTGTTTGGGTTGTTATGTGAATTGGAAAAGGGAGTTTTAATCTTGTTTGGGATTTTAATGGATAATAGGGTTTATTCTTCATTTGGTTCATCCAAAATAGATTGAGTGTGTTATTTTGTAATATTCTATTTAAATGGATTTTATTATGTTTATTTTAAATACTATATTAGAGTGGGACTTTAAACCATTGAGAATCGACTTTGCATTATGAGTCTTTTCATAAAGGCACGTTTAAATATTTGAGTTATTTATAAATTGTATGGGTGAGTATGACACCCTCTTTATCCCCTTGATATATAATCACCCTAAGTGGGATATTTATGATTTCTTTATATGATTTCTTGATCGAGGGGCATGTTGTAATTTCAAGTGTTATGAATGAAATGGGATAGGGCTATTGATCATGAGGGTGTCATAGGTGACGTGTGATATTATTTATTGATATATTTATGGATGTGATTATACAACACTATTTTACATATGTCATGGGAGTACTATCTGAATAAATAATGGTCAGGATAAGTACAAACCCTGGTGGGGACAATGTGTCAACAATCAAGTATGACCTGAAATACTAAGTGAGCTATTGGAATTTAGAACGAGCTTCTGGATGAGGGAGTCACGAAAAAGGTACTTGTGTCCCAGAGTCACCTTGTGATCCCTAGTGGTTTATCTCTATTTGGTTATATAAAACTATTAGGGATGAGATAGATTCAGTATTATAAACCAATGAATCGTTTCACTAGTTTTCATCATTGTACTTGAGTGATAAGTGGTTTCCCATGAAGCATTCATACTTTTTGGATATCCTAGTACATTACAATGTATA
This sequence comes from Viscum album, assembly GCA_963277665.1. NCBI lineage: Eukaryota > Viridiplantae > Streptophyta > Magnoliopsida > Santalales > Viscaceae > Viscum > Viscum album. The sequence goes on from OY728146.1 coordinate 1,688,293,039, forward strand.
TCATTGGTTTAAATAGCCCAATGATTATTTGTTTGTGGAATCAATTTTCCATTTGTCTGTTATTGGTTGTTTGGATTTATTTTGGGTTCTATTCATGCCCCCTTTTGTTCTATTTTTTTGTTCACATTGAATATATTTGAGAAAGTGATTTCAAATTTTTTTTGAAAATAAAATTGAGGTGACTTTTAAAAGTTTATTTTAGAAGTTATTTTAAAGTTTAAAAATAGGGTTTTATCTAGTTTTTTGGATTTTATAAATATTTCCATCTTTTAGTGTTTTAAAAGTCTTTAGTGAACTATTTTAATTCCAACCATTTTTCTTTACTAAGAAGTTTAAAATATTTTATTTAAAAATGGGACAAGGCTATGATGTGGTTTTCATGTCATTATTTTCATTTCATCCAAATAATTTTTTTTTTATATTTGTGAGTGTGATTTTCATTTTTTACACTTATTGATTCAAAAAAAAATTCAGTTTTTTTAAACATGCATAAAATGGATTGTATTTTATAAACAATTTCCCAATATCTATGTTTTTTACCTATTGGTAATAGTTTTTATCCCAACCTAAACACACCAATCAGTTTATGAAATTATTTATGTTTTCTTTCAGGTGTCTTGGCTTTGGAATCCCTTTTATTATGATACAGGTTTTTTAGGATTGTTGGCTTATGATATGAGGTGTGACTGTGCGTTACACGAGGATTGTGGGTAGATGTATTATTTTTATTTCCCCTTTTGGTTATTTATAAATCAAATATTTTTTTATAATTCAATATTCTAAGGTGTTAATGTTTCATCATTTATATTCCTTGTTATTATTAATGTGATGATTCCTTATTTATTTTTAGTATCTTATTGTATTTAATTATCTTTTATAATACTCAGATGTGGAATTTAAATTTATTGACTTTTTGTTTTATCAAGGATGAAATCATTTCAAATTGGATTGTTTTAAGATTATTACACTAGTTTCTAGCCTGTGGAAATCATGAACGCATGTTAAATATTTCATAGACTAACTAGGGTATATGATGGATGGATGTAATTGGTTGGTTCATAAAAATGGTATCAGGGAATACCCTGTTTTTTTTTGAGCAATGTTGTAGTAGTTTGGAGACTAAAATAACCTTCTATGCTGAGTTAAAGTGTGGGTAATCGTGTTTTATAATCTCTTCACCACATTAAACACCAACATTCCATAGTTTTTCTATACTTGATTCCTAGTTTTATGTTCCTATTATGATATACTTGATAGATTTTGATTGATTTGTATTATTCTTTGATCCCCATTACGTGTATCAGTGATTTTAGTGGTTAGTGTGGGCCTTATAGATAAATTTGGTTAATTAAATTAAGATTCCTAGTTAATAGACTTGGTCTAGAAAACTATACAGTGAATGATAGGAAATGATCAACAACTATGACAGTTCCTGCCACATTGTTAGAACACTGTTTACTAGCCTGTGTGGTCAAACCATGAACAATGAAGTTTCTAATCTATATTATTTATTTTTCTACACCATCTCCATTGATTTATTTTGACAGAGTATTCCATTTTTGTGATGTAAAATAGGATAGTTTTCTTGGAGTTTTTTTGGAAATTTATGTGGTTCAATGTTGTTTGGTTTGAGAAATATGTGGGTATGCTTGGGTTTTTCAAATGGTCACTTTGTGTTATGTGATAGAGTATGGTTTTTGGAATTATAGATATGAATTACATGATGTATTTTGTTTTTAAAACAATTTATAATGGTTATAAAAATGTGTTTTCTCTTTTTCGAAAAATCATGTTTTGAATAATTTCAAATAGTGAAACTAAGGATAATATTTTTTGTAAAAAACAATTTAAACATCAATAGTATAATCTTGTGAATGATTTAAATTCTTATGTAAGAATATTTTATGAATTGGTAAATTAAAATATTTTTTTAGGGTGATTGATTTTGAAATAGAATTATAAAATTTCATATGATTTGTAATGGGATTTTATACTTAAAGAAATTTTTTAGTTTTTTTTGATATCAATGATGTGATTTAAAGATTTAATGTTTTGAAACAAATTTGAAATTATTTTGGAAAAGTTTTTATGATTTCATTTTTATAAAAATTTAAGGGATGATTTCAAAAAAGAAGGGTATGACCTTTTTTAAAAAATATTTTGAGAAATTTGGGCCTTAGTAATGGTTTAAAATATTTTATAAGGTGGTTTTTAAAATGTAGTTTTGTTTTCAAATGATATTTTAAAATTAATTTGAAAATTTTTCACCATAAGATGTTTTCAATTGGGACTTCCTTTGGGGATTATAAATTGGTTCTTTTGATTTGTTCCCTTAGTTATGAGACCATTTTTTTTTGGAAATCATGATCATCTAGGTTCATGTCTCATGTTGGAATCTACATTTCACCCATGAAGGTCGTGAAAAAAGTTTGGGTATAATTTTTAGGAGTTCTCCATATCCTATTTCTTCTATTTTACAGAATTAATGTTTTTTATTCTGGACATTTCCTAAAATCCATGTAAATTTTGGGGATCTAGTTCCTCATTTTTTCTTTCTCTATTCTTAGTTTTGTGACATTATCCTCTATGAAATGGGTTGGTTATGAATGTTTCTAGTTTATTTATAGTGAGTTCCTTTTGAAATGTGGAATTTTAGTGAAGACTTGTTGATGTTTTCAAGGTAACTCATGTGTTTTCTTTGAATGAATGTTTTATTTGAGAAAATTATATTTAAATAGATTTAGGATTCTTGAAAAATTATATTGTGGATATTAATTTATTTATGGAATGGTGTGTAGACTATTTGGATTATGCAGATGCCTTGGGGTTTTTCGATTTATTTCTTTCCTTGAGGTTCTTGTTTCCTTTTCTATGGGATTTCAGTGTTTTCTTATGTTTTCACTATTCTATGGTTATTTTATTTTTATTATATGAATGAGTTACCTTTAGGTTAGTACATATTTAATTAGTATGGATAATGATTCATGGAGTTGAATACTTAGTTGTGATAGATTAATGGGGTTCTCTATGGGTAGGTGTTCTGAAGTAGTGGTCCTAGTTTATCCAAAGAGTACGGTGGATCATTTCAAGGATCATCTTATTTCCCATTGTGTATTTCTCATGAGTTAACCATATATATACATTGTTTATTAATCTTTATAATGGCTTGGACCAATGGATGTTGAGTTTCTTGAGGTTTGTTTTCTTTTAAGGAAGTGGAAATTAGTTCCTTGGTTGGTTCCTTGGTGTTCCGTAGAATTCATAGAGAGGTATTCTCATAGTGGATGGGATTAATGATGTGGTATGAAAAATTCACTAGTGTTTGAGAGTTTCCTTCCTTGGATTATCTATTTCTTTTGGTATCCCAACTCACCTACATCCATGGGTAGTGATTGTGAGTCCTTTTGGTTACTTTTGTCTTGACTATGAAAAAATGTGTGAAGAAAGTGGCAAGGTCGAGTGATGGTAACACATAGTGTAACTGTAGCATTATTACTTTAATAGAATCTAGGAAATATTTATTCATTTTAATTTTTTATGAACATTTTTTTCTATAATTATTTATTTTTTGAATGGTATTAGGTATATAATTTAGATAAAACCATGGGGGTACTTGAAAAGTCCCAACCTGAAAGCCACTAAACAGTGCAAGAATCCAGTCAGTCACATGACCGCAAGTGCGCCTACCTACATTTCAGAGGCTACCAAAAATCAGTGAGGGTTCAATGATGGTTCAGTGGGGAGACTATAAACTCATTATTTTAGTTGAAAAATGGTATATAATTAATAAATAAATTAATTAATAGAGTTATCAATATAAATAAAATGCAGAAAAAGATAATAATAATTCATAAAATGGAAAATACCAAGTATATAGTCATGAAATTCCATGTGATTTAGAAATTTATAATAATAATTCATATAATATGAAATAAAATACATTTATATTAAAAGAAAAAATCCCCAAGGGGATATATCGATGTGAATCCCCAACACCGAATCAGTCCCTTGCTCTAAAATTCCCATATATATTTGTAATTGTATAAGAATAAACCATAAACTAGAACCAATAACTATGATGTTTTTTGGGTACCCCAATACAATGGAGGCCCAAACAAGGTGTGAGATAATATTAAGAGTCCACCACCAACCGCCTCGACATTTATCTAATGCATAGGTATAAAATAAATAAGTGTGAAGGTATAATACTAAAGCAGTAAATAAATAAGTATAGAGAAGACAAACTTAGGTTCCTAAATGGAAACCCAACTGACAATGCCTCCTTTAGCCTAATAGGAAACACCTCTGAGTAAAATACAACAAGCATATATATGTGTATATATATTTTCTATATACATAATGATATTTATATCCATATATAGAGATAATATTACTGTCTATGACCTAATGTGTAACTAATGTTTCCATGGATAATATAATGATTCTCATAGTATGTTAATGGATTACATGCCTAAAAATGGTAATCAGTAGGGGATTTCATTCCCACATATCATAAATCATGAGGGAATTCGTGATTGGGTAACAAAAGTCAAGATGGACCCCATGCATGAATATCATTATTCATTAAGGGACTCTATGACCATGAATAACTAGGGACTCTATGCCCATGAATAATTAGGGATACCATTTAGAAGTATCACATTTAATTTTGGGAGTCCATACTTGAGTATCAAAATTAGTTAGGTGATTTAATGCTCGATTATAAAAATTAATTAGGGGAATTCCATGTACAAGTATCACATTTAATTCAGGGATGTCGTGGACTAGAAACACTTTTAATAAAGAGAAACCATTCCTAATAATCACATTTAATTAGGGGAAACCATGATAAAGTATCACATTTAATATTGGGGATTCCATGTCTGATAATGAAATTTAATTAGGGGATTATATGATGGAGTAACACATTTCATTTAGTGATTCCATGCCAGAGTATCACATTTAATGTTGGGGATTTCATGACCGATTATCACATTTAATCAGGGGAATCCATGCATGAGTATCATTATCATATAAATGAAATAAATAAAAGTAAATTTCTAGGACATAGAGTATCAAAATCTTATTATATTACCAAGTTCATTACATTTATGAGCATTTACGAAGTCCATGGGAAGAGCCATTCTATTTATCAACTTGTCTTGAGAGACGAATCAAACCGTACATTCATTGGTTGATATAGACTGAGGGAAGACTTCTTCTATTATCCATTGATTCTAATTCAATAGGTTACATCATTTATAAGGGTAGTGTAATGAAATTATTTCTCTTAATGCAAGGGTAAAACACCCTCACCATTTATCATTCATTCAATTATACTCTGCATCCCATTATGGGAGAGGGAAAGTTAACACAAATCAAGAGTTTGATTTAATTAAAAGCCTAAAAAAAGGCATGGAATATTATAGACATACCCAAGGTGGTGGTTCATGTCAAAGTATACATCTACTAGTGTTTAAACATAAATGCACAACAAAAATATGAATTTAGGTATGAGTATTTCAATAATTAACTTTTCATCTATAAAGTAACGCAACAAGAATATGGAACATGTGACCACAATGTATTTGATATAAATTGTATAATTTATAGGAAAATCCCAAGACAAACTACCATATACAAAGGAATATTTAATCATCCAATTGTGATCTTTGATTCAAGATAGTTTGTGAAAAATCGAGGAAAGATACAAATACCCTAAAAATTGGGAAGATTATCTTTTATGGATTTAGTATTCCATACCATGAAGGGAAAAAGAAGAAACACGGGTCGATAACTTAATGATATGAATAAAATTCATCTAATTGTGCTACATTTGGAGCATAAATGAGGGATATCACTCCATGCCTAGACAAAGACCAAGGAGGATCTTGAGCATGGGGATTCTTCATATAAATGGGTGGATAAAGAGGGGAGAAGTAAAGAAAAAGTTTGTAGGTGAGAAACTATAATTTCCGTCCCATTAGTGAGCCATAGGGTTTGGGGAACTATGCACCAAGCAAATGATGTTGCAGCCTAAGTGGAGCTAAGGGTATGTTCTAGGTTCACATATTTTTCAAACAGTGCACAACTTGTGTTCCATCTCTATATTTATCTGTAGATGACCCCACATATCCTAGTTCCCCCTCTTTTATAGTTAGATACAACCTTGTGACACCCTCTTCTAACTTGAATGAGTCTGCAAAGTCTCTTTTAGAAGTTGGACGGTTCCAAAAATCCACATCCCTATACTAAATAGGCTACATGGTTGTACCACACAGTTATCACTAACTATGCAGTAATCGTGTACCCTTGTCTTCTTTTCCCTAAATTGAGTTTTCGAGGCTCAATGTTCCTAAAAATAATCTCAAAACCCTTTATGGCTCTCATTAATTAAACCCCATCTAAAAACCATAGTTTTATTTCTTCCAAAGATCAAATTTATATTCCAAATATGAGTTTATAATTTGTCCCATCCTCCATATGGGAATACAAAAATTCATTTAGGAAATTTCAATCGGGGAAAAATATGGGACCTTACAATATCCCCACTTTATAAATTATCATCCCCAATAAGCCTTTAGGGAAAAATAAAAAAACACCCAGCCTACTCGGGTCAGGAAACCTTGATCGAATTGTCATGTTGTATTTTCAATTGCCCAATGAACCTCCAAGAATCACTTTATGAATATAGTTGTTAAACCACTAAAGCATAAGACAAAAAACATTAAAAGAACTGAAATATCAAGTTGACGCTTTCCCAATCCCATCTACCCAAGAAATGATAACATCATTATCATTTTCCCATTCATCTTTGGTATTTTTCACCATGGGTTCCAATTTGAAAGACCAACTATGAGTCACAATACATCCACTATCTAAATTCCCAATATAATCATGCCCTTTTAATTCTAATGATTCTCTAGGCTTGAATTTCAACTTGACAAATAATCAATTTCAATTCAACCAAGATCATCGTGGTCACACTATATTTTCCAAGGAAATCTCTATAGGACCTTAAAATTCACTCATCTCAACCAAATAATATACCTAATGCAGCTCCCCACCAACCACATTTAGTGAATAAAGAGGTAATAAAGTCACTGCACTATGAGTCAAATATACTCAAAATGATCAAATTTTTGAAGTTGACGCATCTAAAACTCAATCATGACTCCTTTTTACCAAGGCACTTGAGATTCCTTTGACCACACTCACTAAATACCATAAATAACTTCTGATGAATTTTCCAGTCCAAACATTCATTTATTCTAGAGTGTTGGTGCACAAATGTTGGTGTGTAATCGATTCAACATCCTTGGATTATCACCCAATAATTAAAATAGTTGTGAACAATTTAAAGTATATGGTAACCTATAAATCATCCAAAATAGTTCAAGGATAACATCCAAGGTAGGACATACTCTATTTTTTACAAGTGATACATTGGTTTATATACGAAGCATCCTTGTATTGATATCATTGACTAAGCCCAATGATTGTATCTATCTGGGAGGTTGAGTCAAATAATCAACTTGTGTTTATGAGTCTTTCCATGGAATTAATAAATGGGAATACTAATGTCAATTATGATAGTTCGTTCGTCTAAGGTTACCCATGCTACCTGAGTGGAACTTTGATGAGATACTATTCGTTGAACTAGCAAGTAATTTAATTCTTTCTTCAGCTCATCATATAGTTGCTGCTCTCTTAGTGTATCTATGACAATGTTAAGATAGTGGACATGAGAATTTGTAAATTAGGGGTATACCAAGAGATTATCATGATTACCGTGGAGCTTCAAGACACTTCCATCATATCCAAGAGGAAGTGCCCAAAGCGTTTTATACTCAACCATATATAAATACAAATAAATAGATTAGTAGAACCATTAATGGATGAATTCTTTTGAAATATTGGTCACACATACCAACACATCATCATTAACCAATTAGGATGTCTTCAACACTGTGTCATTATTTGATTATATCAAAACCCCCCACCATATTCAATCATCGACTCATGGTTTCTACAAAGGTTGTGTATAAATGCAAACAAATTTCCTTATTGTGGTGATTTGTAAGCACATCCACGAGTTAGAGGCATTATGTCCTATGGGTCTTTTATGCACCATGAGCTTGAATCTAGAGTCTAGACTCCATCGAAACCCATAAGAAAAGTTTTCAAAGAGAATCATCATGGGGATTAGGAATCTCATAACTACCATCGTCAAGGATTTTTAAAGTAATGGTTACCTTTAAAAAAATGTCTATTGTGATTGGGATCCTTATAATTTTAGGGACACAATAAAATACATTGGACATGACACTCCACACCTTAGTGGTGTCCTTATTGTAATTTAAAAGGAACAAATACATTTAAATAGTGAATGATCCATCCACCACTAAACATGAGTTCTATATGTGACCAATACACTTTTACCAATAACCAACTATGAGAAGAGAGAACAACTAGCCGCTTTAAAGTGAACTAGATCAGATTTAACCTGGGAACACATGGGATTCAATACCAAGATGTTCTCATGGTGATCCTTAGTATTTTGAATATAATCCAAATCTAAATTGACTGTTAGTTTTATAATGTCTAATCCTTTTACAAAATCATCCCAATAATCAGGAAAAGTCCTAATTTATTTAGCATCTAGGGCACTCTACCTCATATTTTACCCTTGTACTTAGTGTAACATCTTAAGGATTTAACTATATCCATTGAACACATATGGTGTGATTTAAAATTTTATTAACTTGATGTGTACAATGTTTATTGACATGTACTGCCTTGATGTTTTGTCAATGTAATGACACACGCATTAAGATTTTCAAAGGGCCCATTGGCCTTATGCATCTCAGAATGAAATTTCCCCTACAAAAGATTAATTCTAGATTCATTATATCTGTATGATTATTAACTAATTTTTCACCCTCTTAAAGGGAAAAATGACTTACTAAGTGGTTGACCATGACCTAGGAATGTCCAACCAATTGAACTGGTGCATTACATGATTCTTCTGTCCCTAAATTAGGCATATTTCACCACATTACAACCTATCCATCTTGGGTGAAATTTTGGAAAGTAATATTCCTACACAATATAGATGACACTAAAACGATACCACATGTTTAAAACTATTTATATGTATTTAGAAAGGATTTAAGTTCTGAAGGACAACTCTATCAAGATAGACCCATAAAAAATCAGAAAGCATCAACCCTCATGCTCGGTCACATAGAAAAGGTCATTAGGATATACCTCCTATCATTTAGATCTTTGAAACATAAGAATAATCCGATTGTCAATAATAACATTCCCACTCCAAGGTAACTATTAAAGAGGCATTCAAGAAACCCCTTACAAGTGGTTCTTGGCTAAGAAATCCACAAAAATGTTTCATTCAAACCATTTTCACCAATTTAAATTTACATTAATTAATTAAGGTGGTTTAATTTTAAAAATAAAAAGTACTAGTCATGAGATACCATTATACATGGTACTATATTTAACTAATTACAGTAGGTAATATAGGAAAGTTATATTAAACTACATTTCAAGAATTAATTATTTGGTTGGAATACTGTCACATATCAGGTAACTTTATCTTACGACTTTCTTTTATCCCTATTATTTATTGATATGGTTCTCAATAATGGGATAGTTATAGATAATTTAAACTCTAATATATTGATGAAAACACCCTTTAGGTTGTAATTGGAATTTTAGTTGACCAATGCCTCATACAATTACAAATCAAAATCATAAAATTGGTATTTTATTAATATTATAAGACTAGTCATGTAAGATTCCTCCATATTCTTATATGTAGAACCATATAAATGGTAACACACACATTAAATAACCATCCCATTCATCATAATCATACCCTCATGGGGTTAAATACTAAGGCTTAAATGTTAAGGGTTACCTATGGGGGTCTTGTTATTTTATTCGAGATTTTATAACACCCTTAATGGTTTTATCTCAATAAGTACAAGATTCAAATAATCTAGTGTGGTCTATTTTTTCATTTAGTAATCTAGTCATATGGTTCATCAGGGAAAAGTTATAGAGGTACAAGCCTTTATAAAGGAAACCAATTACTATATGGTTTTGAATTTAGCACATAATGTGGCTTAGTTAGATGCATTACCACTGCCAACATGTAAAGGTACTTTCCTTTATAAATTAAAATTGGAATGCATGTACCTGAAATGAGATTTTAATCTTTGATTTCAGAATATATAAAATTAATATGTAATAGTTTTATTAAATGGGTTAGCCTTCCCAATTTCTAAGGGACCACAGACTATAAAAACTATTTTTAGCACCCATTTAATAATTATAATTAATGTTTGAGACCATGTGGCCAATGGTACATGGATCAAACATTAAATTATTTTTTAGATAAGGTGTCAACATCAAAATATATAGGAAAAACCATTTAGGTTGATGCTGACACTTTAACAACCAATCATATATCAAAAGTATAACAAATAATCTTATAAAAAGGTAGAAAGGAATATTGAAAAAAACAAAGGAACTCACCATAGGTTTTTATAAAATAAATTCACACTAAATAACCTCCTAAACATGGTACACTAATATGAAATATACTAAAACACAAAAGGAACATCTCACATATATCATACAGTCAATAAATGAAACCTATATGACATGTAATTTTCATAGCATTTGATTCTCTATTCACGTATAATGATTCATGCTAGAATACCTCCTTTCCATATGTGGAAAAGTGTAAAATACCCTAAATCTCATAAATCAAAAAATAATGGAAAGTAAAAAAATCACTCGAGGTGAAGTAATTATCAGCTATAATCATGAATAACAAGAACAACATTCCCATCCCTAGAAACTTGGTCTTTTACATGTACAAGAGTTGATGAAACCAATAAACTATTATTTACCTAGATATGACACATTTCTAGAATCACGGCTACTAGCTCAAAGTAGTAATAGAAAGGAAAATTGTTATAACACCACTTTTCAGTTTCCCGACCAGAGAGACATTGAATGATGCACCATTCCAGTCGGTCATATGAACCCAAGTACACCTCCACATATACCGGAGGATGATGGCTAGAAGTTAGGGTATAATGATTGTTTTTTTGAGGGAATATACCCTCTTTATCAACATAACAAAGTGGTATATAAAAAATAAAGCAATAAAAAATAGTGGAATTAGTGTAAATGAAAGGCATGGAAAGACCGCAATAACTAATAAAATAGAAAATTCCAATTATACAATAATGCATATCCATGTGATTCTCTAATATATAAGTAGAATTCATACAAAATGTGATATAGTATAATTACATAAAAGGAAAAAATAACTAAGGGGAAATATCCACGATCATCCAGAGAACCATCTCAGTCCTGTGATCCTAATCTCCCACATTCAATTGAACAACATGAGCCTAATCCATAAAGCCCAAACCTACAACCATTTTGTTTTTTCAGGTACCCCAATGTAATAGAGACCTAAACAAGGTGTGATATAAAATCAATAGGCTATCACCAATGGTATCTAGATTTATCCAGTCCATGAGTATAAACTGAAGGTTTTTGTAGTTATAGTAAAAAGTCAATCAATAAATAAGTGTATACAAGATGGATACAAGTTCTTAAATAGAAACCCAACTAACAATACCAGCTTCAGTCTAATTCAGAACACCTCAGAGTAAGTAAAAAAATCATATATATGTGTGTGTATATATATAGATTATATAAATAGTGATCTTTATATCCATATATTTATATATATATATATATACAATAACTACTATTATCCCTGACCTAAGCTGTAACTCAGGCATCCATGTATGGTAGTATGAGTATCATAGTATGTTAAGGAATTCCATGGCCAAAAATCATAATCAGTAAGGGATTTTATTCCCATGTATCATAAATCAAGAGGGACTCCATGCTCGAGTATCATATGTCAAAAATGACGCTATGATTGGAAATCATAATTCATTAAGGGACACCATGCCCATGAATTAAGATGTCCACCATGCCCATGAACAATTATTGAGACAATTCCCAAGTATCAAATGCTATTCAAGGAAGTGATGCGCGAGTATCACATTAAATTAGTGAATACCATGCCATACTACCATATTTAATTAGGTGATTCCATGCCCATGTATCACATTTAATTCAAGGATTTCATGCCTGAGTATCACATTTAATTAAGGAACACCATACCTGAGTATCACATTTAATTTAGGGATTCCATGCTCGAGTTTCACATTAAATGTTGGGAATACCATGCTTTAGTATGAAATTTAATTAGGTGACACAATTCTAGAGTATCACATTAAAGTAGGGGACCACATTCCCAAGTATCACATTTAATGCTGGGGACACCATGGTTGAGTATCATATTTAATTAGGTTATTCCATTCTCAATTATCATAATACTATAAATTGAATAAATAGAATGAAATGTATATGACATTCCATATGAAAAACACATTTATATTACTAGGTCAATCTATTTATGATCATTTATGAAGGCTATGGGATTACAGAATCCATTTATCAAATTATCTAGAGAGATGATTCAAACATTCAACTAATTTATTGATATTAGAAAATGGTATATTTATACCATTATCCATTCATTATAAATTAATAGGTTACTTAATTAAATAGGGTAGGATAATATAATTAATTCTCTTAACCCATGGGGGAAACTCCCACACCAGTATTCATTCATTCAATTTCACTTAGTATTTAATTATGGGAGAGGGAAAATCAACACACCTCAAATGGATAAATTAATTCCAAGCCTATGAAAAATGGGAAAGGCATATTTATAACACACCATAAGGGGTGGTTCATGTCCTGGTAGATTTATACTAGCATAAAACCTGAAATGCACAAGGTAAATATGAATTCAAGCATAGGAATTTAAATAATTAATTTTTTAGTTAAGAAGTGATAAATGGTGAGTACAACATTTGTCATAATAGTGTATTTCAAAAACCTGCTATAATTTAAGGGAAAAGCATGAGATCACCTACCTTATATGAAATATGCAACACTCATCCAATACTGATCTTTGATTTTTTCTATTTGTAGAAAAATTTAATACATATGAAAACACATTAAAAATAGGAAGAATTATATTATATGGATTTAGAATTTTATATAGTGAGGGAAAATAAAATAACAAGAAAGTGGATTAGATAGATCACCAATTCTATTCCAACAAATATGACATCATTTAATTTGAAACTTCAATGAGGGATATCTCTCCATGATTAGAATGTGACCAAGAAGGAGCTCAATCATCGGTCTATTGCATGTCGATGGGAGGAGAAAAAATGAAAGAATGAGTGAAATAGGTTGGAGGGGATATACCATAATTTACATTCCATTAATGAGATACACTATTTTGACCTAAGCTATAGTTGAACTTTCACCAACCTTGTGGTCCAAAAACCTTTGTGTCTCTATGGGTATAGGATAGAAAAATGATTTTACAAACTATTCACAACTTGTGAGATCTTCTATGATGTTTTCTAAAGATGAACCCATATAGGCTGTGCACCTCCTCTTACATAGTTAGAGTATACCATGGAACACCCTCAACTTCCCTATACATGGAAAAACAGTTTCTCGTAGAGGCTGTATAGTTCTAACAAACCATATCCCTATAAAACAAATTCCACATAGTTAGCACTAACCATGTGTCGATTGTGCACCCTTATCTCTTAACCCTAAAACTGAGTTTTCAGGGGCCTAGTTTTACAAAAAATTTCTGAACACCTGACTTTTTATGCATTAAGGTTTTCCTTATGACTTTTCCATTCCTTCATACTTGGGGGACATTGTTGAGTCAATAAGGTTTCCTTACGACTTTACCATTCCTTCTTTTTTTGAAAATCAGAAACACCTTATCTTAAAGAAAATTTTATTTACTCAATGTTTTACTTCTATAAAGAAAATTTTCTTTCCCTAAGGAAATTTATCCTCACCATGTTTTTCATTGTTCATTATCTTGTCAAAGTGTCAAATTTGGTTTCAGATCAGAAACCTCGGAATCATATAACACTTAGATAAAGAGCATTCTGTTTTTAGGATCTGAATTCATACTCTGAGTTCTCTGAATTCAGACTCCGAACTCTTATGAGTTCTGACTCCAAGTTCTCTAAATTCAGACTATGAACTATTATGAGTTCTGACTCCAAGTTCTCTAAATCTAGACTCAGAACTCTTCTGAGTTCTGACTCCGAATCCTATGGAATTTGGAATCCGAAATTTGTAAGTTGAGACTATGAATTCTCATGAACTCTGACTCCGAACATTGTAAGTTCAGACTCCAAATTCTCATGAATTCTGACTCCGAACTTTGTAAGTTCTGACTCTGAATTCTCATGAACTCTGACTCCGAACTTTGTAAGTTCAGACACCAAATTCTCCTAAATTCTAACTCCGAACCTTGTATATTATGACTCTGAATTCCAATGAACTCTGACTCTGAACTTTGTAAGTTCAGGTTCCGAATTCTTGTGAATCCAGATTCCGAATTTCTTTCAAATTCAGACTTCAAAATTCTAAAGAGTTCAGGTTCCGTATTCCTTAGAAAATAGAATCTGAATATCCTCGTATTATAGACACCGAATTTGTTTTTGGTTGGACTCCAAACTTTTATTTGCTTACATTCTAAATATTTTATTTTGCTTATGTTACCATATTTTTGCTTACACTTTTATTGGTTATAAAATTATTTCGTGCATTTAGTTACATACTAATAGTATTTTGAGTGACACGTGTATTGGTCCCTCCAAAATTTATGAAAAAATATGACTTTTGGAGGAGTGAGCGGACCGTTGAAGTCGTGCCTATAAGTAGAAGCCCATTTGAAAGAGATCCTGACTTTTAATGTACTGTTCTATGACTCTAGAGATTATATGCTATTGATGTAATTTCTAGAGAGAGACTCTCATGATTAGTGAGTAATGAACACCTTGTTCAGATTTTCTTCGTGCGACTCCAAATATTGTTGAGCACATTCGAGGTCTTCTGGGGATAAGAAGATATAGGTGCCAACAACCATAAAGTTTGAGGACTTCCTTGCCGAGGAAGGCATAGGTGCCAACTACCTTAAAGTTGAGGGCTTGTGCGGATAGCAAGACAAACTCCAATATTTGTATCGAGGGCTTACCCTAGTGTTGGTAAGATATACTTTCTTGAAAAAATAAATCAAGGGACATTTATCCAAGGTTGTTAGATACCCTTCTCTTTGGGTTAAAATACTTATTAATTGTTACTTGATTATTTCAACTTTTCCACTGTATTTTGTTTGTTGAGAAAAGTATAACTATCATATACTTCCTTATACTTGTATACTATATTTTATTAAGATTCTATATGCTTTAAGGTAGAATCTTTATCTTTGTAAACTTTCATTAAGTTTCATTTTCTAGAACCATATTTTCCAGAATCACTTGCTTAGAATCATATTTCCAGAATCTAGAAAGTGTGTAGAACTAGAGGTTTTTTCAATTACCTTGTTTAACCTTTTTAAACATAATCATCTTTAAAAGTTACAAACGGTTTTTTTAAAGTATTCAATTCATTCCCCATATTGTATTTTGAGCATTATTAGATAATTCATTCAGTATCTATATTATTTCGATCCGACATTTGGTACTGTAGAGTATATCATCTTCCACATACCATCTCAACAATTGGTATCAGATCACGTTCAATATGAATTAATCTCATGATTAGATTCAGGAGAGAATTCATCTTCTTCTTATTTTTAGAATCATATTTTCAGACTCATAAAGTTGAGATTCATATTTTTCTTAGAAATACTCATGTTCTATATTTTTCTTACAGTGGAATATTTTACTTGGTAACAAACATTTATTACTAACAAGTTTGTGTAGGATGTTTTTCTTTAATATGGAAGGAATCAATGTTGGTTCCATTGACAACCTAAATCCAACAAGACCACCTATATTTGATGGGAATGATTATTAATATTGGAGAGATCGCATGAAGACATTTATTATCAATACTTGAGGAGACAATTTTTTAATGCTTACTGGAGGTTATAAAATCCCTGATAAGGAAGTTAGTACTTTCAAAAATCAAGAAAAGCATGAATATCAACTGAATTATAAGGTATGAAATACATTACTTTGTTCTATTAATAGAAATATATATATATATATATATATATATATATATATATATCAAATTTTCATCTTGTGAAGCATCAAATTGTATTTTGAAGAAACTTGAAGTTACACACTTTGGAACTTCAAAAGTCATCAAAACTAGAAGATCCATGCTAAGAGTTGAATATAATGATTTTTTCTTTCCTTATGAAAAACTTATATGTTAGGAGAAATGTAGATTTAGGAATATCATTAATAGTTTACAATCCATGGGTGAGAAAGGATTAGATGATGAAGCTCTGGTTGATAAGATCATAGACATCATGCCCAATGAGTGGGAATCCAAGAGAAATACTATTGATGAAAATAAAAAGGTTACTCAGATTACTCTTGATGAACTTTTTGGAACTCTTCTTCAACACAAGACAATAATGAAAAGAGATGCTGAAAACATTAAAAAGAAGAATGAGAATGGCAGCATTGATTTTACTACAACTTAAAATCATATGAAAGCCAAGACTCTTGAGAGTGTTACTAGATCCAAATCTAAGAAGGTTGTTATAAAATCCGAATCTAGTGGAAGTGAATCTTCAGAAAATGAATTAGAAAATATTTCTTGAAGGATTAACAAGATATCTAGACAGAAGAACTTTCAATCCATATATAAGAATAAAGAAATGAATGATAAGAAATACTCATAAGTTATATGTTATGAATGCAAGAGAGATGGAAATATAAGACCTAATTGTCCTATGCTTAAAAGAACGAAAAGAAAGGAAAATAATTCTGAGAGAAACATAAATAAGTATAACAAATACAAAGCTATGAATGTTTTGAAAGCTAATGATACCTGGAGTTCCAGTGGTGGTGACTATTCAGATGAATCATTAGATTATGAATCTTCTGGATAGAAGAATCTTGGTTTAATAGCTAGTCTACCTATAGAAAATTATTGCTTAATGGCTAATATAGACAATGCAAAATCAATGACCAATGCTTCTTTAAATGTAAATTATAGTAATTATAAATACTATGATTCTTTGGATGAAGAATATTCTTCTGATGCAGATGACACTCTACCTACCTATGAAGAAGTTTCTAGGTTTTCTAAGCTTCGTGAAAATGAAAATTCTAAAGTAAAAAAAAGCTTGATAAGAAAAATTCTAGGATTTCTATACTTACTAAAGAAATATCAGATCTTTCTAAAAATCATCATAAGACAAACCTTGATTTTGAAAATATTTCAAAAAAACTTATGGAAGTAAATTTTGAGAAGGAAAAACTTTCTAAACATCTAGAAAATGTAATTTCTAAGGAAAATGTTTTCGAGCCTAACTCTAGTTCTAAAGCTAAAGTTTTTGAAGAAAAGAACTTAGTTATTAGACTGAAGTCTGAAATTGTTACCTTTATTTAGTGTTTGTCAAATTTTATATTTGGTAAAGAAAATTTTGATAAGATGTATTCACAAATCCAACCTCTAAAGAATAATTCTGGTTTTGGTTATACTAGTTCTAAACTGATTTTTTGTAACAATTATTTTGTTCCTCAATGTGCTCCATTTTGCACTAAGTGTCAGTGTTTTGGACTCTGGGAAAAAAGTTGTTCCTTAAACAAAACTTAGTCTTTAGGATTTCATAAAGACAATTTTTCTATGAAAATGTCGGTACCTAATATTTTTCTTTTTAAAATTTCATGATCCCAGAAAGTTTGGGTTCCAAAATTATAACACTTTTGTTTTCAAGAAAATAAATAAAATACTAATAGAAATACTTGGTACATGGATAGTGGATGTTCCTGGTATATGACTGGTAACAAAAACTATTTTGAAAAGATTATCAAGATGAAGAGAGGAAAAGTAACTTTCAGATATAATGCTAAGGGAGAAATTATTGGTATATGTAGCATCGTTCTTATTGGAAAAAAATTTATTTCAAATGTTTTGTTTGATAGGTTTTTAAGCATAACCTCATTAGCATAAGTCAATTATTTGATGAAGGTTACCTTATGATTTTTAGGAATGACAAGTGCCTAGTACACAATTCAAAGGAAGAGTTTAATTTTTCTGCCAATAGGCAAGAGAATGTTTACACACTAAACATAGAATACCGTAGGAGACAAGAATTACCTTGCCTTAGTGCAATGGAAGATCATTCTTGGCTATAGATTAGAAGGTTAGGTCACAGTAACCTTAGAAACCTATGCAAACTCTCAAAGAAAAGATTAGTTAAGGATCTACCAGATCTTAGATTTGATTCTTCAAAATTTTGTGATCTTTGTTAATATGGAAAGCAAAATAAATCAAGTTTTAAATAAGTTAGTGAAGTCACAACAACTGATGCATTACAGTTAGTACAAATGGATCTTTTTTGTCCAACACAATCTGGAAGCATTGGAGGAAAGTATTATGTATTTATCTAATTTTATGATTACACTAGATTTACGTGGGGTCTATTTTATAGCAAATAAATATGATGAATTTTCATATTTCAAAAGTTGTAGAGACCATGTCAAAAATGAGAAAAACCTTCCTTTGATAAATATTCATAGTTATCATGGAGGATAATTTCAAAATTCTGATTTTGAAACTTTTTCTAGTAGAAAATGCATTACTCAAAACTTCTCAGTACCTAGAACAACTCAACAGAATGGTGTTGTTGAATGAAGAAACAGAATTCTTCAAGAGATAACAAGAACCATGTTAAGTGAGTATTCTGTAGCCAAAATATTTTGGGCTGAAGCTATAAGTACTTCTTGTTATACTATAAATCGAGTTTTGGTAACACTTTTTCTTAAAAAAAACTCCTTTTGAGTTATGGAATGGATGAAAACCTATACTTTCCTACTTCAAGGTTTTTGGTTGCAAGGTATTTATTCTAAATACTAAAGATAATCTACACAAATTTTCACCAAAGTCTGATGAATAAATTTTCTTAAGTTACTACACAAATTCTAAGGATTATATTGTTTTCAATAAAAACACTTGTACTATTGAAGAAACAGTACATGTTAAATTTGATGAAACCAATGTTTTTGTTTTTAAACAACCCCAACCTACATATTCGGATGTGTTTTCAAAAACTGATTATCATACCATGATAGAAGATCCTTATGACAAGGAAAATGTCCAAGAAGATAATTCTGAAACATTTACCCCAGAAGGTTTCCTACCCTATATTGATAAACAAGTTTTACAAAACCCAAATCAGTTGATTCTAATGAATCTTCCTAGTGATAGTATTATTGGTGATGCGAATCAACCTATAAGGAGTATAAGTTCCTTAAGGAATGATATAGATCTTCTAGCATTTCTTTCTCAATTAGAACCAAAATGCATCGATGAAGCTTTAGGTGATGATGATTGGATAAAAGCTATGCAAGATGAGCTAAATGAATTCAAAAGGAATAATGTCTGGACCTTGGTTGAAAGACCTAAGGAAAATTCTGTTATTTGTGTAAAATGGGTCTTCAGAAATAAGTGTGATGAAAAAGGAATCATTGTAATAAATAAGGCTAGATTTGTTTCTAAAGTCTATAATAAACAAGAGGGAATAGAATATGAAGAAACCTATGCTATAGTTTCTATACTTGAATATATTCTTATTTTACATGCCTTTGCAGCATTCTTAAATTTCAAAATTTTTTAAATTGATTTGAAATGGGCTTTCCTAAATGGTATTGTATAGGAGGATGTTTTTATTGAACAACCTCTTGATTTTGAAAATACAAAACATCCTGAACATGTTTATAAACTTACCAAAGCTTTGTATGGACTTAACCAAGCCCCTAAATCTTGGTATGATAGGCTTACATGATTTTTACTTCAAAATAATTATGTTAAAGGAAATGAATATCCAAACCTTTTTATAAAGAAAGATAAGAAAAATGTTTTGATTGTTCAAATTTATGTTGATGAAATTATATTTGGACCATCTCAACAATATTTAACTGATTCCTTTGAGAATCTAATGAAATATGAGTTTGAAATGAGTATGATGGGTGAGTTAACATTTTTCCTTGGTTTTAAAATTTCTCAAAAATCCAAAAGGAATCTATATATCCAAACATAATTATATTAAATACATTCTTAAAAAGTATGGATATGAAAACACTAAAAGTATTAGTACTCCCATTGGTACCTCAAACACACTAGATCTTGATGTTGCTGGGAAACTAGTAGATTAGAAATCTTTTAGAGGTATGATAGGAAGTCTACTATAATGGACAACTGGTCATCCAGACTTAATTTTTTCAGTATTCTTATGTGCAAGATATCAATCCAATCCTAAGGAATCCCATTTAAAGGCAGTGAAAAGAACTTTTCACTACAAAAAGGGAACCATGGATTTAGGACTATTTTATACTTCTAGAAATGATTTTATTCTAATTTTTTTTTTCAGATGATGACTTTGGTGGATGTAGAATGGATAGAAAAATTTCATATGGAACTTTTCATTTCTTAAGAGATTAATTAGTTTATTAGTCATGCAAGAAGAAACAATCAGTAGCACTTTCCACTGCTGAAGCTGAATATGTAGCAGCTGGAACTTGTTGTGCTCAAGTATTGTGGATACAACACACACTAACAGACTATGGTATGAGTTTTACCAAAACACAAATTTTGTGTGATAATACTAGTTCCATTTCCCTAAGTAAAATCCCTGCACATCACTCTCGTGCAAAACACATAGATATTAGGAATCAATTTATTAGGGATCCCACAAAAAAAGGAGATATCATTCTTCAATTTATCGGAACACAAGATCATCTTGCTGATATTTTCACAAAATATTTACCCATTGAAAGAATTGAATACATTAAAAAGAAGTTAGTAATGATAACCATAAGTTAATCTTCCTTATTAAATTTCCATTGAAACCAATTACCTTATAGTAATATACTCCTTTTCATAGGGGGAATACATTTGCTTGTTAGTTAAAAAAAATTTCTTAATAAAAATTTTCAAAGTGAGTTTTTGAAAAAATGTTGTAATGGAAATTTTCGTAGTTAGTTATTTAAAAATTTTCGTAATAAACTTTTCATAATGAATACTTTCATACTCAAAATTTTTGTAATGATGATTTTCATAATCAAAATTTTCATAGTGAATATTATCATTTTCATAATTTTTCGTAATGAAGTTTTCCATTTTTATATTTTTTTCGTAATAAAATTTTTTAGAATCTAAATTTATTTAAGAAATTTTTTCCCTCAATAGGAATAATATTCCTAGAAATCTGAAATTTATGTTTCCTTTATTATGTTTTCATAATAATCATTTAAATTCTGGTATTTTCATTTGGTTTTAAAAATTTTCAGAATCTTTTTTCCTTAAATCCGATGTTTTTCTCATAAACCTCAAAAGATTGGATTCTATCAGGTTTTTCTAGCAGCTATCATAACAACCGTCAGATCTGATCAAAAGGATTTTCAGCCATTAGATTGAGTTTGGAAGATGAATCATCACTTTGAACGCCTATATAAAGGACCCCCGAAGGGTTATCCCACATCGATCTCAAGCTCTCCCATGCTTAAGTTCTGACCCTCTACTTAAGCCCGTTTTGAACATCTCAGAGTTTTCTCAATTCTGAATTTATGTCGAAGAATACTCTCAGAAATATATGTCTATTTTCAAGACAATTCCGGGGTGGAAGGTGTACAGAGAAATGTTGGTGCATCTGAACTTCTTCAACAAGTATGATTCTATTATTTCAAAGAACATTAAGTGGAATGGATGGGAGAGTGCTTCAATATTGAAGCCAGGGGCTCAAGATTTGGTGTATCGGGATCTTCTGATAGAGTTTTATGAATCTATCAGTTTCTTTAAAGATGAATTCCAATAAAAGTTTTCCATAAAAAGCTATGGAAATACCTATGCTCTTTCATATACTAAGGTAGCCATCTTAGTTGGTGTTCCATACTAAGGAAATGCTGAATTATGTTCCCACAAGTTTCCAAATGTCAATGGAATATTTTTAAAGGTGAAACCTATGGTGTGACTCCATCTTATTGATGTCAATTCTCCAAAAATTTCTCACCTCTCTATAAATAATCAGATCATTGAATTACGGTTTCAAGTATTTATCATTCCAAGATAAGGTGACAATGACACATTGAAGAAGTGTGATATGTATATCTTAGATTTTCTGGGGAACCTGAGGAAGGTCAATTTGGTCAAGCATATTCTGATTACGATCGAGAATATCAAGAATGAAAATATGTAGGCTCAGATTATCATGTACCTGACTATTCCATCAAAGTTAATTTTTCAGTGTCTAGAATCATTTAAAATCCCTTGTATCTCGAAACCAGGAACTGTAAAGTTATGCTAGTTAGTGATGATACACTGAAAAGGATGAACATTGGATTTTTTAAGGACCCGGAATAATTTTATGATCTAACAGAGGAAAAAGTTGAAGCTATTCCAAAAAATAATGAAGTGTCTGAAGCATCAAAAAACATTAGAAAGAAGAGGAAGTTGAAGGAAGTGTAAGAATAAGAAAAAACCACAAAAGCTAAGGAAGCTCAATCTGCACCTCCAAAACCTAAGAAGCCAAGAGCTTATCTAGATGAGGTTGTAGCCAAGTGGAGGGAAGATAAGAAAAATAGGAAGGAAGGAGATACACATTTTGGCTTGGATCCTGCAGAAGCTAAGACTTTGAAAGAGAGGACATTAGATGAGCTTGAGAAGAAAGATAAATAAAATAAACAAAAGAAGAAGTTGTCTGAGACTGAAATTGTCCAATCCCTTCTGAGGGATACTGAGAAATAATCAGAGAATATCCTCGTACCAGAATCTTTCCTGGTAGAGGATTTACTTGAGACTCCAGGTAAAAAGTTTATCACTCTAGAAAGAGTCCAATAGAATGTTATTGAAGATAAAGAAGTTTAAGAAGAAGCTGAAAGTAGTAGTGACATAGCTGATTTGGTTAAACAAGTGTAATACTTTCATGAGAAGGAATGTCCATCCGTGAAATTGTCAATCCGAACATCTCAAGTAGAATATTCAAAGATGGCTACTCCTGGAATAGATGACAAGGCTGAAGATGAAGTGAATAAGCTGTCAGAAGAAGAATGTTATAATAATCATTTCTTTCATCCTGAAGATGCTGAGGCAGGAGCTAAGAAGGAGAAAATAGATGAAGATAGAATTGTTCAGCTGTCTGACAGTGAACATGAATCTCCGGATGAGGAAGTCATTCTGAAATCTGATATGGGGAAACAGTTGGTTGTTGATACATCTACTAATGCTATTATAAAGAAGAAGGAATCTGGTGGATCCATAAAGAGGAAATCTATTGTGTTTGAGAAAGAAGTCTCACCAATAAAAGTCTCAAATTTATAATCATCACCTCTAGGACATGACTTTGTTGTGCAGTCTGTAAAGAATCCGGTTGGTACTATTCCAATTTTCCCAAGCATAGAATAAAGATTCCAAATGATTCAACACACACTAAATCAAAAATCAGATTCAGTGTCCATGGTGATGGACAAGTCTGTCAAGCTTGAGGCCAATTTCAAGAATTTATTCATTAACTATGATGCCCACAAAAGGTCATGCATGAAATTGGTTGGCTGGTCAAAGAAGATAGTAGAAGATTCGAGAGAACTTGATGAATTATAAGATGGTGTCAAGGAGGCTTTTGACATAGAATATGGCAGGATCATGGATCTTACAACCAGTTTTGAAGAAAAGATAACTCTTGAGAAAAATTCCTAGATTCAAGAAGTGAAGGATCTGAATGGGAAATTTTACTATGTTACCAAAGCTGGAAGAGAGAAAGGGATCTTCAGATTGAGATTGAGGAAAAACATGTTAATAAGGGAGAAGTCCCAAAGGATCAGGAAGAGGCTCTCAAGACTCAATAAGAAAGAATCAAGGATTTAGAGAAGAGATATTAGGATCAGGATCATCTTCTTATGTGAGGAGAGGAAGATCATAAGGAGCTCAAAAAGCTGAAGACTAGAGTCATGAAGTTGATGCTGAAGAAAAAAGAAGGATAATTTTGTTACAATCCAATATTTTGTTGTACTTTTCTTCCTTGTACAAATTCTTTAAAATCATAATGAAATTTTTTATTGCTTGTCTTTTGGAGGTGTTATTCTAATATTCCAGGTACCACAATTTATTTTCCAATCCCTCAAACTCTCTTTGAAAATCACAAAGGGGGAGAAATAAAAAAGAATACTAAGTAAATAAGAAATATCCCAAAGGGGAGATTATCTAAGGGGGAGTTTTCATTACATATATTTCTATACTAAAGATAATGAAAAATATCATTCCGGAAATCTAGAATACGATCCTTAGAGTTCCAAATCCTAATGGGGAGTTATTCGTATTCATCATTGTCCATGTGTAACGGGAGATATGTTTTATTTCAAAGTCTAGATTTTTTTCTAAGTCCTTTTATTCTTTTTCATAAGGATGTTTGTTCTTTCCAAAAAGGGGGATATTGTTGAGTCAATAAGGTTTTCCTTATGACTTTTCCATCCCTTCATACTTGGGGGAGATTATTCAGTCAATAAGGTTTCCTTATGACTTTACCATTCCTTCATGTTTTGAAAATCACAAACACCTTATCTTAAGGAAAGTTTCGAGGGTGTGTGTGAGTGAGGAAAAAGCACACTCGAAAGGACATGTGTTGTCCTGCGAGGAAATTCAATAGTTAGATGACCCATTTAGGCATGTGGGTGGGTCCCAAGGTGGGGACCATGTGTCTATAGGGAAACATGTTGTACGTGGCGGGCAAGGGGGCGCCGGGCAGTGCACAAGGGTGTCGGGAAGTGGCGCGGGGAGCAGGCAGGCGATGCGAGGCGTAGCGGTGCACACACAGGCGGGTAGCGTGGTGGTGCGCGGGGGTTGCGGGTAGCGCCGTCATTGTTCACCATCACCTCAGTTCCGTGCCGGCGTCATCACATTTGGGTGGTCCCCATAGTGGGGACAATGTGTCTGTGGTGAAACTGGTGGTACCTGGAAATCTTGGACCTGACGACCATGTGATGGTGAGTTGTCTGTGCTGTGACCGGGACCCAGTTGTTACCTTTGGTATTAGAGGAGGAACCCAGCATTAAGTGCGGTGTACTGCCTGACTTGAGATGTAGGGCCCAGAAGGAGGACGCTTTCCTCTAAAGGGAGGGTGACTGTAACACCCCCAAATGATAAAGGGTTAAATGAGTAAATGATATGACTCATGTCAACAAGGTGCACCATCCTTTTCAGGAGCCTATATGATTAATACTCCGCAGTTAAGCATGCTTGGCGTGGAGTAGTGATCAGGATAGGTGACCTTCTGGGAAGTTTCTAGGGTGTGTGTGAGTGAGGACAAAGCACACAAGAAAGGACATGTGTTGGCCTGTGGGGACATTCATTAGTCAGATGACCCATTCTGGCATGTGGGTGGGCCCCACGGTGGGGACCATGTGTCTGCGGGGAAACTTGTGGTACCTGGCGGGCAATGGGGCACCAGGCAGCGCGCAAGGGCACCGAGAAACGGTGCGGAAGTCCATAGGCAAGCGATGCGGGGTGTGGTGGCGCTCAGGCATGCGGGTAGCGCGACGGTGCGCAAGGGCTGCAGGTAGCACGATCTTTGTTCACCGTCTTCCTCGCCATCACCTCAGTGTCGTGTCATCGTAGAATCATCAGAAAAAGAACAAAGGAGGGGTCGGGCCATGTTGGTTCAGCCCAGACCCTCCGCATTTAGAGTGGTAGCATTCGGTTTACATGAACGAAGCTCAACAATTAAAATACATAACTTTGTATCAATCTTCATTCATTTCTAAGAAGAAGAAAAGAGAAGCATCATCATGCAACAACCCCTTCCTCATTTGGCATTCGTAGGTGAAGTCATGGGGAAAAGGCGGTCATCAATTCGTCGTCCGCCGCGTTCATCATGTCCTCCCAACTTAAGCTTGTGCGTCGGTAAGCATCCGGGGTAGAAGACCGAGGAAGAAGTGTCACAACGTTTTTCGCGTTCTTCGTTGGTAAGAAGAAGCATTATTCATTAGAGAGATATTTTTTCCAAGTTCTTTCAAGCTCCACCAAGAATAAAGTGCCAACCCAAAATAAATTAATAGACTAACTATTATTTAAATGTCATGACATGCATTCAAAAGATTTTGAATTAAAAGAATTAATTTACAGAATTAATGGTGGAGAGTTGGAAAAATAAAAGGACTGAGGGAAGGTGAGGAGGCTCTCTAATTAATTGGGAGTTCCATGGGGTTGATGTAGGTTAGAGAAGTTAAGGAGCTTGGGTGGGGCCCACATAAATAAAATCCTCCCAAGGGAGGTTATGTGCGGGTGGGACCCACCACCAACCTCCCCTTGGATATTTTAACCACCTCAAATAAAAATAATCCACAAACTTATTTTTATTTAAATTTATTAAAGAACCCCAAAAACTAACTTCCACTATGGAAAAAATGCAACTACGGTAAAGGTCTCACTAAGCAATCACCGACGTTGGGAGTTCAATGATGCCCACATATTTCAATTCTGAGCATCAGTTCAAAAGTTATAAAATATCAAATGTACGTTTAATGAAAGTACCCGAAAAAAAGTTCGGAAAATTATTATCAGTCACCCTAGACTCACGTCGGTCGAGGTTAGGCTCTGCCTAGGTGAAACATGCCCCAATGAACCTAATTGTACTCTCATATTTTTAATCCAACTCAGCGTTTAGAAGTTATGGATTTTAAAATTAAATAATTTTCAATTAATTTTTCTATTTGTGGCCAAAAACCAACTTTCTCTGGTGGCCCTCTCCGACCCGAGTTAGTATCTGCTTAAAGAAAATATTACCCTCATGTGTTCAACGGTGGTCTCCGATTTTTAATCTAAGTTACCATTTTTGAGTTATAAGCATTTTACGAATAAAATAAATTTTCTTATTATTTTATTTACGGTAATTCCATTTTAGGGTTTTCTCACAGGAGGCCTAAGCCGAATAAAATTAAGTCACGCATAGGGTAAACCTGCCATCCTGAGCTCAATGGTGCCCTCATATTTCTGATCCGAGTAACCTTTTAATAGTTATTCCACTTTTTTAGGAAAACTGCATACGCGTGTTAATTTAAGCTTAAAAAAACATTTACGGATCATTCAGGGCACTCCAAGCCTTGGAATTAGGAACCGTTAGAAACTATGGACGCGTAAAATTCCAAAGAATTTAAGAAAATAAATGTTTCCTTGAAATTTCAGTGTCTTTTCATTACCCCCAACTCAGGGCTTTATATCCCCGTAAGCTACAACACACAGTAGGGAAACAAAAGGGGGGTACTCAGCATGCATCTGAGCCTCCCACTCCAATGTCCTCTCTTGGAGGTTCTCGTGCTGCCAGCGAATGCACACTAGAGGAATCGACCGTCCATGTAGGACCTGCTCCTATCGATCCTCAATCTCCACTGGAACCTCCGTGAATGTCGCCCCAACATCGAAATCTAGCTCTTCATGGTCGATGATGTGGGACAGGTCGTGCATGTATCTCTTTAACTGAGATATGTGGAAGAAGTCGTGCACTCGGTGCAACTGAGGTGGAAGAGCCAAGCGGTACTTCACCTCGTCTACCCTGCTGATGACCTAGAAAGGTTTGGTGAATCGCGGAGATAAATTTTCACCTCGGCCAAATCTTTGTTGACTAGACAAGGTGAGATCCGTAGAAAGACGTGGTCTCCATCCTCAAACTTCAAAGGTTTTGTATCCTTGATGTATGTTGAAGACCTGTCATGAAGTCCATGGATATCTGATCCTACTTACACTCTGGGACCTCCAAAGGCTGAACCAAGACTGATGGTACCTACTGTTATGCCTTCACTTGCTGGCAAGTGAGGCATTGTGAGAGACACTCTCCCACTGCTTTCTTCATTCTTGTCCACCATTGTTGTCGTCGGAGGTCTTGTTGCATCTTCACCACTCTAGGATGTATTGCTAAAGGAGATGTGTGGAACCCCCACAACACTTCCTCTTGAAGTGCAACCGGTACCATGGTATGTTCTATGAAGAAAATTATGTGCTCCCCACCTTTAGAAAATCCATCAGGTGCCTGCCCTATGGACATTTGAGCACATCGCGTCTCACAGTCAACGTACCCAAACTGTGCCTCCCTGACTCACTGAAGAAGTAGAGGAGTGACTGCGAGAGACTGCCGAAGGGCTTATCTATCTCTATCCACAAAGGATATATACAATGCTGCTAGCTACTCTATCTCCTCTCCTAGTAGCTGAATGCCTGATCTTCTATTATGAGTTTCTTCTACAACCTTCCCCTTCCCAGGAGTATAGAACATCTCGAAGTCATAGTCCTGGAGGAACACAAGTCGTCGTCACTGTCTCAGCTGCCGAGAACCATACACGATCACTGCTCTCTCATGCATCAGGTCACACTCGAGTCCGGTCCCTAATGTGTCATAGTAAACCACATACCCTATGCGTTCTTCTGGATGCCTCAAAATTGGGGCACTAGTCAGCCTCTGCCTCAGCTCCTGAAAGCTTTGCTGACATCTCTCCGACCACACGAAAAAGGGACAAACAGCTGAAAGAAGAAAATAGATCCTAGATTGTCCTTCAGGGTACCTACCTGAAGGGTAGGTACAAATGGCCTCCTCATCACACCACGTCTGTCAGACTCCACCATGTACCGATATGTCATAAGGTCCTCCTTTGGGTACCGTCCAATCCTGCCACTCTCGGCCTCCATCCGCATTATCCGTCGTCTACATCCAACACAACGAGGAGCGGTAATAGCCCGTGCTGGGGTGAGTATAACGATACTCAATAGGGAACCCAATACCCCCAAGGTCTCACAAATCCAACAAGGATGAACCACAAATTATGATTTCAATAGATAACCATTACTTAAGTATATTCCCATACATATACCTAAGTTATCAAGTGACCCATCTCAATCATGAGGAAAACACAAAGGTCATTGACTCAGCTCAAACTAGGATTTTCATTATCTAAACCATGACTATTGGAGAACACATCCTCTGTCGACTACAGTGGACCTCTCGCAACTCTGAGGCGCTACTCACAATCCCTAGACTACTAAGGTACTCCTCCTGTCGAGTACCGCGTGTCTGCTGCCAAACCGGGCGCTCCTCTACTGTGGGTCTGCCTCTAAACTGGGCGCTCCCCATAATAGCCGTCAGAGGTAATCCTACTGTCGAGTACCATGGGTCGACTGCCAAACCAGGCACTCCATCCCCTGGGGGTCTGACGCCAAACTGGGCACTCCGTCCATTGCGCTAGTCGAATCACTCCGAGTCGAACTGGTCAAGCAATCGTTAGGTCTACAGCTAGTAGGTCTCCGCAATCTGTTTGCTCGTATCTGGGAGGATCCACTCCATGAGCTACTTCTAAATACTACAAGTGTCTATAAATATAAGGTGGAATTATCTCAAATGAACTCCATGGAAAAGGGGACTCAATGCAAAAGACGGCTCTTCAATCAGACGTCCGGTCTGTGAGTTATTAGCATTTTATTCCCGGGGGCCTAGTTGAATTCGTGTATGAACCAACCTGACTGTGACTCAACTATAGCCGAACTCCAGTGGGGTATAATCAATGGGACGACTATGCTCCAAGAATACGGGCGTCGCTGATGGTTCTTCAAATGGACGTCTGGTGCCAAAGATATGGCCCAAGAAGGAAAAGGGTCAGTAATGGGACAGGTCCGACCTGGTCGGACCGACTCGGACCAACCCAGACTGGGCCAACCCGGTCTGGGTCAACCTAGTCAGACTCACTGAGTCTGACCTAGCCCATTGGGCAGGTCAGCCCGCTATGTTTTTGACCCGGTCCGCTGGGTCCGGCCCAGCGGACCACGATGGCGGTTTGACCCGGTTGTCATCACGCAGGCGGCTCGGTAACTTAGCCCGGGAGGACGGGCCGGTTCAGCCAGTGACACCGTAGGGGCACCGCAGGTCGGATTAGCAGACCGGTGGCTAGGAGGCAAGCGGGCAGGCCGCATGGGGCGCAGGCGGGCCTGCTGGTCACCGATAGGCTGCGGGTGCACCGGGAAGGGCGCCGGTGTGCCGGGAAGAGCACGCGGGTTCCGGGTAGGGTACTGGGATGATGGACAGGGTGTTGGGGTACCAGGCAAGCCACAGAAGGGGTGACAGACAGCGCTGATGGAGGACGAGAGCGCCAGGACTGGACAGTACCTGGAGGTGGACCTCATGATGAGTAGGTACCCGGAAGAGACAGACGGGCATGGAGCACTGAGGAGGCTATCTGTACCTACCCTTTAGGTAGGATCCATGGGGGAAGATACTTAGTAGGGACCCTGAGACCCTAAAATGTCTCTCAGAATCGACGAAGGATAAAGAACAGAATAAAGATACAACCACGAAGTATCAATCAACCCTACTTAGGTATATACCCATACACATACCTAACTTATCAATCTCAGTTTGGCTCCAACTCTCAAGCCCAAGCACATCCCAGTCCACACATAATGTAAATTCAATCAAATCGATGATAAATATTGAAATTCAAGACTCATCTCACACAGGTATACATATTTTGTATATCGATTGAGATGATCAGATGTAGTCACTGATTCATCTAAGCTGTCGGACCCACACAGGATACAAGACCAACTAAGCTGTCGGACCCACACAGGATACAATACCAACTACTCTGTTGGACCCACACAGGATACAAGTACAGAGGTTGAAAGTGTCAGACCCACATGGGATACAAGAACAGTAGTCATCGCTGTATTTATCTAAGTTGTCAGACCCACACAGGATACAAGACCAGCTAAGCTGTCAGACCCACACAAGATACAAGACCAGCTACTCTATCAGAAAAACATAAGATACAAGTACAGAGGTCGAAACTGTTGGACCCACATAGGATACAAGAATAGTAGTCATCGCTGTCTAACCCACGGATGATTCCGGTACAATTTCCATCATCTTCAAACCAATGGAGGATCCCAGTATGGTAGTCATCGTCGTCGAACCCACGGAGGATCCCAGTACGGTAGACGATGCAGTTGCAACCAGCTCTAGGGTTCCCGTACACAACACGCTCGATTCCGGGAGGGTCCGCTCATTGAGCCAAGGGGACGATACATAAACTATCATGAATTATAGAGTTGATATATCCATATGTTTCATAACATCAAAATAAACTAAACACGATAGACGACATGTCAATTGGACGCCTGGTCTGAGAGTTATCGGCTTTTCCGTTCTAGGGGCCCGGTTGGATTTACGCTCGTTCCAAACCCGTCCATTTTCTAAATTTGTCCAAAACTCACTTAGATTATCGTGGAAGGACCACCTCGTCGCAAGGGTCCTATTTCCATAGACGACGCATCGATCAGACGCACAGTCTAAAAGATATTCACGTTTAAGCGAAATGGGCCCGGCCCGTCAAGCCGAGGGGGATAGCGGGTCAGCCAAACCCGGTTTGGTAGGTCTGACCCAGATTGGCGGGTCGACCTAGCCCAGAGGAGCATGGAACAACCTAGTGGCTGTGGCCCGGCCCGCGTGAGGGAGGCCCGGCCCACGCGGCTGACAGTTCAGTCGGCGCAAGGGAGGCCCGGCCCGCGGCAGGCCGTGGCTCGGCCAGCTGGCCGAGTGGAGCGGGAGCGCGGCCCCCCGGTTCCTTGTAATGGCGGTGCTGAGTTGCGCCGCCTCACCTATCTTGCTGCCCAATGTATGTCGGCTTTTCTGGAATGAGCGGCCCGCTGTGCGGGCCACAGATCCTCCGCACACAGCACCCTTAGGCGTCACGATTTCTTCCCCCCAGCTGGCAGGCGGCCGGCCTATTCGCCCGCCGAAGCGGCCTGCCCAGCGTGGGCCACGGTCCCTCCTTAGCGTGGCGCCTCATGGCGCCGTGGTCTTATGCCTGACCAGCCATAGCCGTCCGGTTCGTCCGGCAAGCGGCCCGAACAGCGGGATGCAGTCTTCCCGCAGCGTGGTGCCAAGGGGGCACCACGGTCCTCTAGCTTGGACGGCTACGACCGGCTGGTTCGCTTCATCCGAGCAGCCCGCGGATGCGGGTCGTGGTTCTTCTCCACGCGGCCGGCGAGTGGCCACCTCTTCTTCCGTCCGCCGAGGCCCGCATGGCAGCAACTTATTCCTTCCTTCGACATAGTGTGACGACACCACGCCCTACCGGTTCTGCCACCATCATCAACTCAAGAGAAACAACGGAGGGTTGTCAGGCCGTGTTTGTTCAGTCAGCACCCTCTACGTTAGGTGGTAACAAGAATCCAATGTCGAACCATATAAAAATGATGAACGATGATTTAATTTAAAGAAGAAGAACCTCTACCTCGATTCAAGGTGCGTTGTCGTTGTCGCAGAAATTGGCATTGCGGATGACGGTGTTGTTCCGTCATCTGACTAATAACGGTCCCTCCGCAGCATGAAGCCTCATGGCGCTGCGTTCTTCTGCCCTACTGGCCATAGCCGTCTGGTTCGTCCGACAAGCGGTCCGCAAAGCGGGCTGCGGTCTTCCCGTAGCGCGATGCCAAGGGGGCACCACGATCCTCCAGCACGGCCGGCTACGAACAACTAGTTCGCTTCATTCGAGAAGCTCGTGGATACGGGTCGCGGTTCTTCTCCATGTGGTCGGTGCATGGCTTCCGCTTCTTCCGTCCACTGTGGCCCGCATTTCCGCGATCCCTTCCTTCCTCCGGCATGGTTTGACGGCACCACGCCCTACCGGTTCTGCCATTGTCATCAACTCAAGAGAAACAACAGAGGGTCGTCGGGCCGTGTTTGTTTGGCCCGCACCCTCCATGTAAGGTGGTAACAAGAAGCCAATGTCGAACCACATAAAAACAAGGAAAAAGGATTTAATTTAAACAATAAAAACCCCTAACTCGATTCAAGGTACGTCGTCGTTCTCGCAGAAATCGGCATTGCGGATGACGGTGTCATTCCTTCATCTGACTAATGACTATCCCTATAGGCCAACAAATATCATTTCCATTGTGACTTTTCCTCACTCACACACACCATGGGAAGCTTTCCAGAAGGTCACCCATCCTGATCACTACTTCAGGCCAAGCACACTTAACTGTGGAGTTCTAATCAGATAGGCTCTTGAAAAGGAAGATGCACCTAATTAACATGAGTGATATCATTTAGTAATTTAACCCTTTTCATTTGGGGGTGTTACAATCACTCTCCCTTTAGAGCACAACTTCCTCGTTATGGGCCCTACATCTCAACCCAGCCAGTGCACCACACTTAAGGCAGGGTTCCTCCTCTGATTCCAAATGTAACAACTGGGTACCGGTGATAGCACAAACACCTCGCCATCACATGGTCGACATGTCTTGTCCAGCCAGGTGCCAACAGTTGCCCTACAGACACATGGTCCCTACCATGGGGCCCACCCACATGCCTGAATGGGTCATCTGTCTAATGAATGTCCCCACAGGCCAACACTTGTCCTTTCAAGTGTGCTTTGTCCTCACTCACACACACCCTGAGAAACTTCCCAGAAGGTCACCCATCCTGATCACTATTCCAGGAGAAGAACGCTTAACTGGGGAGTTCTAATCAGATAGGCTCCTGAAATGGAAGGTGCACCTTGTTGACACGAGTCATATCATTTAAATTTTGAACCTCGACCAGCGTGGGTCGAGGGTAACTGATAATAATTTTCTGAACTTTTTTTGGTTACGTTTAGTAAACGTGTGAACGACATTTTATAACTTTGGAATTGTTGCTCGGAATTGAAATCTGAGGGCACCATTGAACTCGCATCGCCAATATTCGTATAAGAAGACTTTCACCTAAAAGGCGGATTGTTGGGAATAAAAGTTAGTTTCTGGCTTTAAAAAAATTAAAAATAAAGTGTAGTCACACTTTATTATATTCCAGCTGCCATGTGAGTGTGGGTAGTTAGAACCTCCACTTGGGAGTTGGTGGTGGGACCGCCACACCCTAACCTCACATGAGAGGTTATGGTGGTGGGCCCCACCCGAACCCAATCTCCCATGTGAGGGTAAATATGGTGGCGACCACATGAGGCCACCCGACCCCTCGTTTTTTATTTTTTGTGATAATTATACGATGGCATGGAACTAAGGTGATGGACGAATATGGAAAACGAAGACAACGCTGCCTGTGGCCCCCGTGAACTGCCGCGTTCCTCGCTTGCCTGCTCGCCACCACGCCCCGCATCGCCTGTACGCGCGCCGTCGCGCCCGGCGCCACTGCCCGACGCCCTTGTGTGCTGCCTGGTGCCCCCTTACGTGCTACCTCGTGCCTTTAGCCCTGCCGGCACGCTTCCTGGCGCTCCGCGCCCCAGCCGAAGCACTCCCGGCGCCCCACACCCCTTCCGGCACGCTCCCGGCTTCCCGTGCTTCTGCCCGCACCGCTGCCGGCGCCCCGCACCACTGCAGGTGCCCCACACCGCTTCCTGACACCCCGCGATGCTACATGGCATCCCGATGCGATTCCCGGCGCCCTAGCACCCTGCCCGGTGTCTCAGCACCCTGCCTGGCACCCGCACGCTCTGCCGGGCACACCGACGCCCTGCCTGGTGAACCTGCGTCCTGTCAGTGACCAGACAGCCCGCCCGCGCCCCACGCGGCCTTCCCGCTGGCCTCCGGCCACCAACCTACTTGGCCGACCCGTGGCGCCCCCAGCGGTGTCACTGGCCGAACTGACCCGGTCTCCTGGGCCAAGTAACAGAGCCGCCTACTTGGTGACAATCGGGGAAAACTGCCATGGCAGTCCACTGCGCCGGGCCCAGCAGACCGGGTCAAAACATAGCGGGTTGACCCGCCCAATGGGCCGGGTCAGACCCAGCGAGTCTGACCGGGTTGACCTAGATAGGGTCGGACCGGACCCTGACCCATTACTGACCCATTACCTTCGTGAGCCATATCTTTGTCACCAGACGTCCGTTTGATGAACCATCAGTGGCACCTGTATTCTTGGAGGATAACCTTCCCTTTGAGTATACCCCACTGGAGTCCGGAGTATAGTTAAGTCACGGTCAGGTAGGTTCATACACGAATCCAACAGAGGCCCCGGAACAAAAATGCTAATAACTCACAGACCAAGCGTCTGATTGATGCGCCGTCTATTGCGATGAGACCCCATTGACGTGGTGGTACTTTGAGATAATTCCATGTGAGAATTCATGACACTTGGAGTAGATACCAGTAGATCTTGGAGTGGGTCCTCCCGGAGATGAGCAGACGGAGTGCGGAGTCCTAGTAGTTGTAGACCTGATGACTGCTTGACGAATTCGACTCGGAGTGATTTGACTAGCCTAGTGGACAGAGCGTGCAGTTTGGCGGTAGACCCATGGCGAACAGAGCACCTGGTTTGGCAGCAGACCCATGGTACTCGACAGGAGGAGTACCTCTGACGACTATTATGGGGAGCACCCGGTTTGGTAGCAGACCCACAACGGAGGAGTGGCCGGTTTGGCAGCAGACCCGCGGTACTTGACCGGAGCAGTACCTCAACAGTCTAAGGTTAGTGAGTATCTCCTCGGAGTCGCGATATGGCCACTATACTCTAAAGAGGAGGAGTTCTCCAGCATCTGTGGTTTCGATAATAAAAATCCTCGTTTGAGTTGAGTTAATGACCTTTCTATTTTCCTCATGATTGAGATGGGTTACTTGATAACTTAGGTATATGTATTGGCATATACCTATGTAATGGTTATCCACTGAAATCATACATTGTGGTTGATATATTTTTGATTTTGTGAGACCTTGAGGGTCTCGGGGTGCCTACTGAGTATCGTTATACTAACCCCTGCATGGGCTATGCCCGCACCTCGTTGTGTTGGATGCAGATGACAGACAACGCTGACGGAGGCCGAGAGTACCAGGACTAGACGGTACCCGGAGGTGGACCTCACAACGAGTCGGTACCCGGAGGAGAGAGATGGATGTGGAGCACTGAGGAGGCTATCTGTACCTACCCTTCAGGTAGGATATATGTTGGATGATCCTAGAGTTTCTAGACACCTTCCATCTGTTTGTCTTTTAGTTGTACCTGTTTTTCCTTTCCTTGTACTTTATTGTGGGGCTTGTATTTCCGCCCCCTTTAATTTCAACGTGCTTGTTACACAGTTTTTACTTAGTTTTTACTTCTGCTTGTACTCTGGTTGTGTGTGTTTACGATTTATAAAGGCAATGCCTTCCCAGTTTTAGGGAATTACTACTTTGGTTCTAGTCGCCAGCCCCTGGCCTATGGAAGGTGGGCTTGGGGTTGTGACAATGCAGGCCCTGGGGGAAGGGTCCTGAAAAATAACCAAGTCGGCCCAGTTACTACTGACCAAAGATGGTACGGGCTACCACATAGAATGTACAAATCATCCCAGAGTAGATGAAGACTGCACAGATCAGGCAGAAGTCATATGCTAAAGGAGACCTCTGGAGTTCGAGGATGGCGACCACGTCTTTCTACAGGTCTCACCTCGACGAGGTCTACAGAGATTTGGACGAGGCAGCAAGTTATCTCTAAGATTAATCGAAACTTCCAGGTATTTAGGAGAGTAGGAGAGGTGGCATACTGCCTAGCCGTTCTACCTCATTTTCACTGGGTTCACGACGTCTTCCACGTATCTCAGCTGAGGAGATGCGTGCACAACCCGTCCCACATCATCGACCAAGGGGAGATGGACATCGATGATGGGGAAACTTTCACAAAGGTTCCAGTGGATATTGAGGATTGATACGAGCGGGTCCTGCGTGGATGGTCAATTCCTCTAGTGCGAATTCTTTGGCAGCATAAGAACCTCAATGAGAGAACATGGGAGTGAGAGGCTCAAATGCGTGCTCAGTATCCCCTTTTGTTTCCCTAGTGTGTGTTGTAGCTTTATGGGGACATAAAGACCTAATTTGGGGGTAATATAAAGACCCATAAATTTCAAAAAAAAATTCTTAAATTATTTAAAATTTTACGAGTCCGCACCTTCTGACAATGCCGGATTCCGAGGCCCGGAGTGCCAAGAATGATCCGTTGAAGTTCTGTTATGCTTAAATTAATGTGCATGAGCAGTTTTCATGAAAAAGTAAAATAAATCTTGAACGGTTACTCGGATCATAAATCCAAGGGCACCGTTGCTCTCAGGATAGCAGGTTTACCCTAGGTGCGACTTTAGTTTAGTCGGCGCTAGCCTCCTGTGAGAAATCGCAAAAATGGCCTAACCGTAAATAAAATAATTAAATAAAATATTTTATTTTTCAAATGCTTATAACTCAAAAATGGTATATCGGATTAAAAATCCAATACCACCACTGAACTCGTGAGGGCATGCTTTTTTTTGAACATACTAACTTTGGCCAGCACGAGCCACCATAAAAAAGTTAGTTTTGGGCCGAAAATAAAATAATTAACTAACAATTATTTTATTGTAAAATTTGTAACTTCTAAACGGTAAATCATATTAAAAATCTGAGAGTACCGTTGGGTTATCTAGGGTGTGTTTCACCTAGGCAGATCCTAACCTCAATCAGCGTGGGTCGAGGGTAGCTGATAATAATTTTCCGAACTTTTTTTTTCGGGTACGTTCAGTAAACGTGCGAACGGAATTTTATAACTTTTGAACCGTTGCTCGGAATTTAAATCTTAGGACACTATTGGACTCACAACGCCGTTATTTTCTTAAGATGACTTTCACTTCGACGACAGATGGTCGGGAATAAAAGTTAGTTTTTGGCTTTTAACAAAAAATGATAAAATAAAGTGTAGCCACACTTTTTTTTATTCCAGCCACCATGAGAGTGTGGGTAGTTGGAACCACCACTTGGGAGTTGGTGGTGGGACCGCCACACCCAAACCTCCCATGAAAGGTTATGGTGGTGGGGCCCACCAGAACCCAATCTCTCATGTGAGGTTAAATGTGGTGGTGACCATACGAGGCCACCCGACCCCTCCGTTGTTCTTTTTGTGATAATTCTATGACAGCATGGCACTGAGGTGACGACGAAGAAGATGGAGAACGAAGACCCCGATACTCACGGACCCCCACACACCGCCGTGCTACCCGCCTGCCTTCGCACCGTCACGACCCACGTCACCTACCCGCGTGCCGCCGCGCCGTTGCCCGACACCCTTTCGCACTGCCCGACTCCCCCGTGTGTGCTACCCTGTGCCCCGGGCCCTACCGGTGTGCAGCCCGGTGCCCGACGCCCCTTCCGGCACACTCTCGACGCCCCGTGCCCCTGTCGGCGTGCTCCAGGCATCCCGCGCTCTTGCCCGCGCTACTGCCCGGCGCACCGCGCCGCTTCCCGGCGCCCCTACACGCTGTCTGACGCCCCTGTCGTGGCTTGACCGGCACCCCAGCACCCTGCCCGGCGTCCCGACACCCTGCCCGAAACCCGGCACCCTGAAGGGTAGGTACAGATGGCCTCCTCGGTTCTCCACATCTGTCCATCTCCTCTGAGTACCGGCTTGTCGTGAGGTCCACCTCCGGGTACCATCTAGTCCTCGTGCTCTCGGCCTTCGTCAGCGCTGTCCGTCGTTTGCATCCAACACAACGAGGTGCGGGCATAGCCCGTGTAGTGGTGAGAATAACGATACTCAGTATGGACCCATAGACCCTCAAGGTCTCACAAAATACAACTAGGATCAACCACAAAGTATGATTTCAATGGATAACCATTACTTAGGTATATGCCAATACATATACTTATGTTATCTAGTAACTCATCTCAATCATAAGGAAACCACAAAGGTCATTGACTCAGCTCAATCCATGATTTTTATTATCGAAACCACTTCTTCTATATAACTCTTCTTCTGTTTAGTACAGTGGCCCTATCACGACTCTACGGTGATACTCAAAAACCTTAGACTGCTGAGGTACTCCTCCTGTCGAGTACTGTGGGTCTGCTTCCATACCGGGTGCTCCTCCGCTGTGGGTCTGCCGCCAAAACCGGGAACTCCCCCTAATAGCTGTTCGAGGTAATCCTCCTGTCGAGTACCACGGGTGTGCTGCCAAACCAGGCCCTCCATCCGTCATGGGTCTGCCTCCAAACTGGGCGCTCCATCCACTGGGCTAGTCAAATCACTCCGAGTCAATCGGTTAAGCAGTCGCCAGGTCTACAACTACTTGGTCTCCGCACTCTCTCTGCTTGTCTCTGAGAGGATCCAGTCCATGAGATAATATTTGATACACCATGTGTCACGAAATCACAGCTGGAAGTATCGCAAAAGACCTCCATGACAACAGGCTCTCAACGCAATAGACGACGCGTCAATCGGACGCCCAGTCTGTGAGTTATTTGCATTTTAGTCCCGGGGCCCGATTTGATTCGTGTACGAACCAACCTGACAGTGATCCAAATGTACCCGAACTCTAGTGGGGTATTCTCAAAGGGGAGACTATGCTCCAAGAATACTGGTACCGCTGACAGTTAATCAAACAGATGTCTGGAGCCAAAGATATGGCCCAAGAAAGAAAAGGGTCAGTAATGGGTCTGGGTTAAGTCCGACCCGGTTCGACCGACTCGGCCCAACCAGGACTGGACCGTCCTGGTCTGGGTCGACCCGGTCAGACTCACTGGGTCTAACCCAAACCATTGGGTGGGTAATCCAGCTATGTTCTGACCCGGTCCGCTGGGCCCGACACAATGGACCGTGAGGGCGGTTCGACCCGATTGTCGCCACATTGACGGCTCGGTAACATGACCCAGGAGGCCGAGCCGGTTCTACCAGTGACACTGCAGGGGAGCCATGGGTCAACTTAGGAGGTCGGTGGGTGGGAGGCCAGTGGGCAGGCAGTGAGGGGCATGGGCAGGCCGGCTAGTCACCGACATGTCGTGGGTGCACCGGGCAGGGCGCCTGTGCGACGGGCAGGGCGCGCGGGTGCCGGGCAGGGTGTCGGGACGCCTGGTAGGGTTCCGGGGCACCAGGAAAGCCACGGAAGGGAGGCCAAGCAGTGTGGAGGCACCACGCAGCGGCGCGGGGGCGCTGGGCAGGGGCGTGGGGTTTCGGGAAGCGGCGCGCGGTGCCAGGCAGCGACACGGGGGTGCCGAGAGCGCACCTGTAGGGGCGTGAAGCGCTGGGAGCACGCCGGCAGGGGCGCGGGGCATCGGGCACCATGCCGGTAGGGCCTGGGCTCCGAGAGCATGTAAGGGGGCGCCGCGCAGTGGTGCAAGTGCGCCAGGTAGCAGGGCGGGCGGGGTGACGCGCGGGCAGGCGATGCGGGGCGTGGGGGCGCGCATGTAGGCGGGAAGCGCAGCAGTGCGTGGGGGCTACGGGGAGTGCGACCGTCATTCTCCATCTTCTTTGTCATCCATTCAGTGTCGTGCCGCCGTAGAATCATCACAAAAAGAACAACGGATGGGTCAGGCCATGTTGGTTCATCCCACACCCTCCAAGTTTAGAGTGGTAACATTCGGTTCACATGAAAGATGTTCAACAATTAAAATACACCACTTTGTGTCAATCTTCATTTGATGTTGAGAAGTACAAAAGAGAAGCATCATCTTGAAACAACCCCTACCTCTTTTGGTGTTCGTAGACGAAGTCATGGGGAAAATGAGGGCGTCGATTCGTCAACAATGTGCACCTTCCTTTTCAGGAGCCTACCTGGTTAGAAATCCACAGTTAAGCATGCTTCGTATGGAGTAGTGATCAGGATGGGTGACCTCCTAGGAAGTTTCTCGGGGTGTGTGTGAGTGAGGACAAAACACACTGGAAAGGACATGTGTTGACCTGTGGGGACTGTCATTCATCAAATAACATGTTCGGGCATGTGGGGTGGGACCTAGGGTAGGGCCCACATGTCTGCGGGGAAAGTGGTGGGTTGGGCCCAGTTTTTGAGAGTTTATTGTGGTGGGGCCCACCCGAACCCAATCTCCCATGTGAGGTTAAATGTGGTGGAAACCACACGAGGCCACCCGACCCCTATTAATTGTAGGATACCATAACCTATCAACTCCCTCATAAATGAGGGAGAGCCTCTTGACCTCCTCCACCATAATTGTGCCAACACACACACAAATAATTGTTCCAACGCACACACAATTAACTTTTCCAACACAATGAATCGTTGCACCAGTGTAAATTAATTGGCTTTCCCCTTTTTAAATTAAGTAACAGTATCATTGGAATTTAAGAAGGTTCCTAATAAATGAACCGTCATAAATTCCAACGATCGTTGCCTACCTTCCCCCCTATCCTATATATATGGAGCTTGGGAGGAGGATTTGGGATGGCTTCACCAAGCGACGAAGAGCTGGTAAAGTGCCGCAACTCCCAACACTTGAAGGATTACGCTCTCAAATGAAGAACGTGAAGAACATGAACACCGATGACACTCTTCTTCTCCGACATTCTTCCTCGGACCCCCTTCGACGTGGGACGTGATCATCTACCACGGATTGACGACTATCCTTCTGTGACGTCAACGAATGACTAATGGAAAATGAAAAGTAGAGGTTTTATTTCAAGAAGTTGTAATAATTTTCTTATCCCCTTCATCGGATAAAAATGGTTTGTTTCAGGAATGTTTTAATCAACTGCTTATCTCGTCAAGCATTTTGATTTCCCCTCTAAAAGCGGAGGATGCTGGGCAACCTAACATGGCCCGAAATCCTCTATCATTCTACTTTCTTGTGACGCCCTATGACATAGTGAAGAAGCGATGATGAAAAAGGTGGTACACGCGGCGACGTTGTTGCAGATGCACTCAGCCGGAGGTCTGGTATACATCTGATAGAAGAGGCGATAGATAAGTTGGATGCTTTAAAGATATCCTTCGTGGATAAGGATAGAGAAGCTTCCCTCTAGTCTATGACTGTCACTTCCCCGATTCTCCAGCGAGTCAGGGAGGCACAACATGGAGATGTTTACTACAAGACACGACATTCTCAGATACCCACAGGGCACGCACCTGATGGATTTTCTGAAGGTGGGAGCACATCATCCTCTTCAGAGGACGTACCATGGTACCAGTTGCACCTTAGGAGGAATTGTTGAGGGAGTTACACACATCCACTCTAGAGGTACATCTAGGTGTGGCGAAGATGTACCTGGACCTTCGACGATAACACTGGTGGCCAGGTATGAATAAGGTGGTAGCGGAGTTTGTCTCTCGATGCCTCACTTTCCAGCAAGTGAAGGCTGAGCACCAGGTTTCAGCAGGCTTGGTTCAGCCCTTAGAGGTCTTAGAGTGGAAATGGGATTGGATATATTTGGATTTCATGATGGGTGTTCCACGTACATCTAGGAGTCATGAATCTATTTGGGTGATCGTCGACCGACTCACCAAGTCAGACCACTTCATACTGACCAAAGATGGTACGAGCTACCATAGAGAATGTACAAATAATCCATGAGTGGATGAAGACTGCATAGAGCAGGCATAAGTCATATGCTGACGGAGACCTCTGGAGTTCGAGGATGGCGACCACGTCTTTCCACAGGTCTCACCTCGACGAGGTCTACCGATATTTGGCCGAGGTGGCAAGTTATCTCCGAGATTCATCGGACCTTCCAGGTCCTCAGCAGGGTAGGCGAGCTGGCTTACCGCTTATCTCTTCCACCTCAGTTGCACCGGGTGCACGACATCTTCCACGTATCTCAGCTAAGGTGATACATGCACGACCCTTCCCACAACATCGACCATAAGGATCTGGACATCAATAATGGGGAAACTTTTACAATGGTTTTAGTGGATATTGAGGATCGACAGGAGCGGGTCCTTCATGGATGGTCGATACCTCTAGTTCACATTCGCTGGCAGCACTGGAACCTCCAGGGGAGCACGTGGAAGCAGGAGGCTCAGATGCGTGCTCAGTACCCCCACTTGTTTATCTAGTTTTGAGTTGTGGATTATGGGGACGTAAATCCATGAGGTGGGGAGAATGTAAAGACCTGTAAATTATGTGGATTTTTTTCTTAAATTCATGTAAATTTTATGAGTCCGCAGTTTTTGACAGCGCGCGATTCTGAGTCCCGGAGTGCTCGGAATGATCTGTCAAATTTTTGTTAAGCTTAAATTAACATGCGTAAGCAGTTTTCCTGAAAATGTTGAATAACTCTTAAACGGTTCCTCAGATAAGAAATCTGAGTGCACTGTTGCACTTAGGATGGCGGGTTTACCCTAACCGTGACTTATGTTTAGTCGGTGCAGACCTCCTGTGTGAAATCCCAAAAATGTCATAACTGTAAATATAATAATTAAATAAAGTTATTTTATTTTTCAAATTCTTATAAATCACAAACGGTAGCTCAGATTAAATATCTGAGACCACCACTGATCTCGTGAGGGCTTGATTTATTTAAGCAGATACTAACTTTTGGCGGCACGAGCCACCAGAAAAGTTAGTTTTTGGCCGCAAATAAAATAATTGAGTGACAATTATTTTATTGTAAAACTCATAACTTATAAAAGGTAACTCGGATTGAAAACTTGAGAGTACCTTTGGGTTAGTTGGGGTGAGTTTCACCTAGGTAGAGCCTAACATCGACCGTTTTGGGTCGAGGTAGCTGATAATAATTTTACGAACTTTTTTTCAGGTACGTTCAGTAAAAAAGTGAATGACATTTTATAACTTTTAAACCGTTTCTCGGAATTAAAATCCGAGGGCACCATTGAACTCACATCGCTGATATTCACTTAAGAAGACTTTCCCCTTAATGGCGGATGGTCGAGGATAAACATTAGTTTTCTGATTTTTTTCCACACTTTATTTTATTCCAGCTGCAATGTGAGTGCGGGTAGTTGGAACCTCCACTTGGGAGTTCATAGTGGGACCGCCACACCCTAACCTCCCCTGATAGGTTATGGTAGTGGGGCCCACCTGAACCCAATCTCCCATTTGAGGATTAATGTGGTGGCGACCACATGAGGCCACCCGACCCCTATTAATGGGAGGATACCATAACCTCTCAACTCCCTCATAATTAAGGGAGAGCCTCTTGACCTCCTCCACCATAATTGTGCCAACACACACACACAATTAATTGTTCCAACACACACACAATTAATTTTTCCAACACACCACATCGTTGCACCAGTGTGAATTATTTGGCCTGCCGCTTTTTAAATTAAGTAACAGTATCGTTGTTATATATGAAGGTTCCTAATAAATGAACCATCATAAATTCCAATGATCGTTACCTACCTTCCCCCCTCTCCTATATATATGGAGATTTGGAGAAAGATTTGGGATGACTTCACTGTAACGCCCCGACCCCAGCTACTCAGAGCCGGTGCGTTACTTCGTAACATTGGCATGATCACAAAAGATCAAGTCTCGAAAGACCGATTAGTTTAGTAGCCTTGGAAACACTAGATACATTCATAAGTCTTACATTACATCATAAAGTGAAAATATACAATAACAAAGTCTCCATAGTCCACACTCATATCCTCTTATGACTATCCCTCCAGGTCATTCATAAAATACTTCTTCACATCCTGGAAAATATTAAAACATTGAAAGGGGTGAGCTCAGATGCTCAGTATGGATAACAATATTGCGGAAGCTTTCATAAATAAATATAAACATTTAAGGCAATGTATAACTAAAACAAAAGCCTTTTAAACTTGAACATCTACATAATATAGCAAAATTAAAATGAGATAATTCCATTTACTTCTTCACATGGATATTCTACTGGTCGAATAATCACATGCAATATCAATAACCACTTTCATAATTATGGAATGCATAATGCCAGACTATCATAACCACGTAGCCAAGGCCTCGTGCCAAGACCACAAATAAGATTTTGTTAAGGCCTCGTGCCAAGACACTAATTTGTCTCATGAGACCTCCCGATGCATCGAGGAGCTATAGCGAGCTCCACCCGTCACTTATTAAGTCCAATGCATTCCTCATATGAATAGGTTTAATCATATCA
Organism: Viscum album; assembly: GCA_963277665.1. Lineage (NCBI taxonomy): Eukaryota > Viridiplantae > Streptophyta > Magnoliopsida > Santalales > Viscaceae > Viscum > Viscum album. The sequence goes on from OY728146.1 coordinate 1,688,338,028, forward strand.
TAAACCATAACATAATCGTATCACATAAAACATGCATTAAAGGAAACATAACATTTACACATTTCAATCACAAGATTTCAATACAACACATTGATATAATAAAAACGCTTTCAAAACCATTTTTAATACCAAAATAAAAGAAAGTTAAAACTTTGTATTTATTTTTTTTAGAAAAAGAGTGATGGCTTGTAGAGGAAGCCGAAACTCAAATAATGGTCACGGTGGCGGAGAAGTCATTGTCTCCACATATGTATGGAAATAAAAACATTCCATTTTTGTCATTTAGTAAAACTCTTCGTATAAAAAAGATTCCTTTTGAATAAATGTAAAAGTCAAAGGGGTTTATACACCGTATAAAAGAAATTTGTGTATAAAACCAAATATGCCTCAATGAAAGGAGATTGAGACGAAGTCCTTAAAAAGATCATTTTTCAAATAAAATAGATCTATTATGTGTATTCACTATAGGTACACATAAAGAAAGTAAAAATAAAAAATAATACATAATAATAACATGACATAATTTGAAAGTAGGAGATTAACCCAAAGAATGGAAGTTGGGTTAAGAAATTCCCTTACCTAGTGTCCGACTTGATTCGACCGTTCTTTAACCTCCGGAATAATAAAATAGAGTTAATATCTACTTTATTAAGAACCTTTTTTCAAGTTCATTATCCCTTTTATATCACTTATTACAATGTTATGAACATTAAGTAATTATTTAAGTTAATAATGGTCGTTTTGTCGATCTTTGGTACTTGAGTCAACAATAAATTTCTTATAATTACAAGTTGTTTATGTGGTAGAATATCCACTATCTCTAGAATTATATTCATGATTTAGATGTCATATATATCATATATATCCAGTAAATACATTCATTTATAATATTACGTAACATTTAGAGGTAAGAAATGAAATGCACCGTTCATGGAGACGGTAAGCCGTACGTACGCATGAACGCTACTTTCATTTATATTTCATATTTAATGGAATGAAATCATAATGATATAAATGTATAATATAATTACAGTATAATATAGTGTATAATACCATTTACTCCATCCTTTATACATCCCACATATGGCATTAACGATTCAAATCACTTTGAGGGGGCGGTAGTCCGCACTTCCTAAAATGAAATTATCGCGTTTTACCCATACTGGAAATCATAAAGTATGCCATAAATGAGAAATACAGAAGCATAAGTAAAACATAAACATATTATATATCATATATAAAAATAGTGACATATTAATGGACACCTTTTAAAGTGTTATATGAGTGTTGAACAATCATCATTTCGTGAGGCAGAAATTCGCCATCCACAGAAACCGTATGTTCTTTAACCATTAGATGTAGGTGTGTGTAAGTGAAGCTCGAATACTTCTTATAACAACATCCTAGTATATTTAGGATACTTGTGTTGTTACAAAATAAATGAATAAAAAGAGTTTAGGGGGTTGGAGAAGAAAAATAAAACAAAACAACATTAGAGAAGACATTACCTCAAAATCGGGTAACTCTTTTTGATTTAAGCCAAAGGCTTCCTTGGGAAGAGTTATGTCCAACGTGAGGCTTCTAGGAGTAATAGGGGGAAGTTGGGAGAGTATTTGGGCAGAGGTTGGCCAAGCCAAATGGCTTGAAAAGTGTAAATGAGGTGGGAGAGGTGGGGGCCTTTTATAAGTGGGGAAGAGGGGCACTCTTGGAAAGTAAAGAAAAGTCACTTTATTATAAAATGAGTTTCAGATTTTAGAGGTCCCACACTTATATAATTCGAGGATAAGATGATAAGGGTTCTAAATCTACTCATCCAATAGATTTTTGACAAGTGGACGCTTTGGATTTTACATTATCTTTCCATTTTATTTAAATCGTTAAATAATGAGGTCATCGCTGCATCATCATGATGTCATAATTAATTTAATTTATTTAATGTCTAAAAATTATAAAAAAACTACTATGATGTAGAAAATATTTTTATCTTTCTAATGAATATTTATAATCAAAATTTGGACTTGTGTAACCCCACTTAAAAACTATTTTAGTAAAACAACTCATGTTTGTGTCAATTTAATATTAACATTAAATATATATATATTAATGTCATTTTCCAACCAAAGTGGCTCCATGGGGTCCCCAAGTTGACCCATGGGTAGTCTTGGTCGGACATGACTCATCCAATAGGAGTAGGACAAGTGTCAAGCTCATCTCATATTATTAAAACATTATTTTTACCTTAAACTACACTAATTACCTCTAATCGCGATTAAGAACTTAAAAGTTACTATTCACCAAATAATTATTTTGATCTCATTGAACCACATTTTACTTCTTAATGACAACCATGTATGTCGGATTTTTGAAAATCAAATCACAGAAGTGGTAATATTTCATTTAAACGAAAAATCAGTTATTTAACTACCACTTAGTGGTTTCACTATTCATCAAAAATTGAAGTTTTTCAGAACAATGCCAAAATTTCACCCTAAGCTATAATTGATATTCCGAATTCAAAAATGATATCTATTTTAAAAAATTCCCAACATATAAGTTGCATTAATTAATTTTATAATTAATTCCCGCTGTCACAACAAATAGTGTGTTTTTAAGAAACAATTTATATCAAAAGATTGGCAATTGTTTATGTCCAATTTCAATGATAAATTAATTCTAATGACCACCATTGGATAAAATGGTAAAAATATATTCTAATTATACTTCAATCAACTGTAAAATTGACGGCCTCAAAGCCTTCAATCTATGTTGATTTAAAATATCATCAGTTCAACAAGACATAAGGTATTAGGATAACACATTTTTTTGTTTTAATATCCCATAACTAAAGTTTAAGAATTAATTTATTCATTGAATAAGAGATAGGTATATATATATTTATGCTTGACAATTAGAGTTTCAACCTTCAACTCATCTTTCACTCAAAATGACAATAGAACTCAAAAATATTATACTTATCCTAATTGTATAAGGTTCCAAATATTAACACATACCATTTAGATTAGTAAAATTATTTTGTAATAACCAGGGACTTCCTGTAGGCTAGTGGTAGGAAATAAGGGCCTGTCGCACTATGGTTGTGGGTTCGATTCCTGCAGCTTTGTCCGACGTGACGGGTTATGCCCCACCCTGCAGGTTGTCCTTTTCCTAAAACTATAGTATCATAATATTCCAAAAATAATCTTCATAAATTTTTTAACCTTAAACAATACTATCCAAAGATCAACTTAATCCACTCCAACCTTTATAGTTATCCAAAATACCTCTGTCCAGACTTTCTCTAAAAGGTCTCTTAATTCCAAAATCAATTTATCAGATTCCCCAAACAAAGTAAAGTTTCTCTTATTGTCACATAATAAAAATATAATTAGCTTCATCATATTAAAACCTTAATGAAATCAACAAGTACTGCAGTACAATCCTTACATATATATCACATTATTCTAATAACCAGAATATAATCCATGAGTCCAAAAGCACCATTACATTAGTTATTCTGCTTCAACTGTAGTAACAACATAAGATTGTCCTTGATCCCTTGGCCTTTTCTGAGGTAAGTTTCCCTGACACTTAGGACATTCATTTGCATAATGCCCCATTTCTCTACAATTATAGCATTCAACATTGATAGCCTCTTTCTTTCCCTTGCAATCATGCGCCTGGTGACCTTTTTCTCCACATTTATAACAAACTCCCATTCCTTTTAGGCAAGTACCAGGGTGATTCTTCCCACAATTATCACATAATGGAAAATCCTTCTTTCGCTTATCTGTCTCTTGTTCCACAGTTCTCTTCTTCTCTTGCTTTACTTTATTGTCATAAGATTTAGAGAATTCCTTTTCTGTCTTGATAGCACATGAGACAATGTCTTCGTACGACGAGAAGGTTTGTGAGACTAATGCTCGACGAAGAAATGGTTTTAACCCATCAAATAAACGATCAATCTTACTTCTTAGGTTACGTATATAATCTGCAGCATGCCTCTCTAACCTTGTAAAGTTGGCCTCATACTTTGAGACATTCTCATCCTCCTTTTGTCTCAGACTCAAAAATTGCCTTTCCATATCTGCTCGATGGTCATGAGGAAAGTATTTTTCTAAGAAAATCTCTTTGAACTCCTGCAATTCCATGTTTGTTAATTCATTATCTTCCTTTGTGTTTTGAATCAGCGACCACCACTGATCGACATCTCCAGTGAGGCGGTAAACTGCCATGAAAACCTTCTCCCTTTCACTACTCCCCAAGGCATGGAATATTTTCTCTAAGGAATTTATCCATTGCTCAGATACTATAGAATTTGTACTCCCATTGAAGGTTGGTGGTTGTTTCCTCATGATACGGTCTAGCATTGATCCTCCACGTTGCGGATCAGGGTGCTCCATACGATTAAGGTTATTATTCATAACTTGAGTGAGTTGTCCCAGTATGGTAAAAAGTTGATCAGCACCAGTTGTATCTCCAGATCCACAATAATTATCTTGAGCAGGAGGGCAATCCCTACACGAAGTGCGTGCATTGATACAGTTTCCATTCCTTCCACTAGGCGCCATTTCTAAACAATGTCATAAACTGGATTAGTTTATGAATAAAAATACATAATTCCATACTTGTAAAATACTTAACATAAATTGAACTATTTATGGATATAATCCATAATCATTAAAATGTTTTCTTTGAGGAAGTAGGTACTCATAACCCTTCATAGTGGTTTGTAAAGAAAACGAGAATTATCTTAAGCATATCCCCCGGGAGTGTCGTAACCAAGAGTGCAGCAAGGCCCGTTGTCGTGCACCAGTTCCCGTTCGAGTCTAGCTCAAAGCAGTGTTTTCGGGTTTTACCCCTAGGTACATCTGTGCCAGAGCCGCCTCTACCTGCTCGTATCCAGACAGGGATGTATTGCTTGGAAAACTCACAACATTTCTACAATACCAAAATTCTAGGAAGTTATTCTATACTAATCATCAAAGTCTATCTTCGGGCTATGTGCTCTAATCAGAGTTTATCTAAATCTAGCTTCCAAGGTTAGTACTAAACTGCCTCTGATACCAACTGTAACGCCCCGACCCCAGCTACTCAGAGCCGGTGCGTTACTTCGTAACATTGGCATGATCAGAAAAGATCAAGTCTCGAAAGACCGATTAGTTTAGTAGCCTTGGAAACACTAGATACATTCATAAGTCTTACATTACATCATAAAGTGAAAATCTACAATAACAAAGTCTCCATAGTCCACACTCATATCCTCTTCTGACAATCCCTGCAGGTCATTCATAAAATACTTCTTCACATCCTGGAAAATATTAAAACATTGAAAGGGGTGATCTCAGATGCTTAGTAAGGATAACAATATTGCGGAAGCTTTCACAAATAAACATAAACATTTAAGGCAATGTATTACTAAAACAAAAGCCTTTTATACTTGAACATCAACAAAATATGGCAAAAGTAAAATGAGATAATGCCATTTACTTCTTCACATGGATATTCTACTGGTCGAATAATCACATGCAATATCAATAACCACTTTCATAATGATGGAATTCATAATGCCGGACTATCATAACCACGTAGCCAAGGCCTCGTGCCAAAACCACAAATAAGATTTTGTCAAGGCCTCGTGCCAAGACACTAGTTTGTATCATGAGACCTGCCGATGCATCGAGGAGCTATAGCGGGCTCCACCCGTCACTTATTAAGTCCAATGCATTCCTCATATGAATAGGTTTAAACATATCAGAAACCATAACATAATCGTATCACATAAAACATGCATTAAAGGAAACATAACATTTCCACATTTCAATCACAAGATTTGAATACAACACATTGATATAATGAAAATGCTTTCAAAACCATTTTTAATACCAAAATAAAAGAAAGTTAAAACTTTGTAATTATTTTTTTAAAAAAAAGAGTGGTGGCTTGTAGAGGAAGCCGAAACTCAAATAATGGTCACGGCGGTGGAGAAGTAATTGTCGCTGCATATGTACAGAAAGAAAAACATTCCATTATTTTCGTTTAGTAAAACGCTTCGTATAAAAATGATTCCTTTTGAATAAACGTAAAAGTGAAAGGGGTTTATACACCGTATAAAAGAAATTTGTGTATAAAACCAAATATGCCTCAATGAAAGGAGATTGAGACGAAGTCCTTAAAAAGATAATTTTTCAAATAAAATAGATCTATTATGTGTATTCACTATAGTTACACATAAAGAAAGTAAAAATACAAAATAATACATAATAATATCATGACATAATTTGAAATTAGGAGATTAACCCAAAGAATGGAAGTTGGGTTAAGAAATTCCCTTACCTTTTGTCCGACTTGATTCGACTATTATTTAACCTCCTGAATAATAAACTAGAGTTAATATCTACTTTATTAAGAACCTTTTTCAAGTTCATTATCCCTTTATATCACTTATTACAATGTTATGAACATTATGTAATTATTTAAGTTAATAACGGTCGTTTTGTCGATCTTTGGTACTTGAGTCAACAATAAATTTCTTATAATTACAAGTTGTTTATGTGGTAGAATATCCACTATATCCAGAATTATATTCATGATTTATATGTCATATATATCATATATATCCAGTACATACATTCATTTACAATATTACGTAACATTTAGAGGTAAGAAATGAAATGCACCGTTCATGGAGACGGTAAGCCGTACGTACGCATGAACGCTACTTTTAATTTATATTTCGTATTTAATGGAATGAAATAATAATGATATAAATGTATAATATAATTCCAGTATAATATAGTGTATAATACCATTTACTCCATCCTTTATACATCCCTCATATGGCATTAACGATTCAAATCACTTTGAGGGGGCGGTAGTTCGCACTTCCTAAAATGAAATTATCGCGTTTTACCCATAATGGAAATCATAAAGTATGACATAAATGAGAAATAAATAAGCATAAATAAAACATAAACATATTATATATCATATATAAAAATATTGACATCTTAATGGCCACCTTTGAAGGTGTTATATGAGTTTTGAACGATCATCGTTTCGTGGGGCAGAAATTCGCCATCCACAGAAACCGTATGTTCTTTAACCATTAGATGTAGGTGTGTGTAAGTGTAGCTCGAATCCTTCTTATAAAAACATCCTATTATATTGAGGATACTGGTTTTGTTACAAAAGAAATGAATAAAAAGAGTTTAGGGGGTTGGAAAAGAAAAATAAAACAAAACAACATTAGAGAAGACATTACCTCAAAATCGGGTAACTCTTTTTGATTTGATCCAAAGGCATCCTTGGGAAGAGTTCTGCCCAAAGTGATGCTTCTAGGAGTAAGAGGGGGAAGTTGGGAGAGTATTTTGGAAGAGGTTGGCCGAGCCAAATGGCTTGAAAAGTGTAAATGAGGTGGGAGAGGTGGGGGCCTTTTATAAGTGGGGAAGAGGGGAACTCTTGGAATGTAAAGAAAAGTCACTTTATTATAAAATGAGTTTCGGATTTTAGAGGTCCCACACTTATATAATTAGAGGATAAGATGATAAGGGTTCTAAATCTACTCATCCAATAGGTTTTTGACAAGTGTACTCTTTGGATTTTACATTATCTTTCCATTTTATTTAAATCGTTAACTAATGAGGTCATCGTTGCATCATCATGATGTCATAATTAATTTAATTTATTTAATGTCTAAAAATTATAAAAAAATACTATGATTTAGGAAATCTTTTTAGCTTTCTAATGAATATTTATAATCAAAATTTGGACTTGTTTAACCCCACTTAAAAACTGTTTTAGTAAAACAACTCATGTTTGTGTCAATTTAATTTTAACATTAAATATATATATATTAATGTCATTTTCCAACCAAAGTGGCTCCATGGGGTGCCCAAGTTGACCCATGGGTTGTCTTGGTCGGCCATGACTCATCCAGTAGGAGTAGGACAAGTGTCAAGCTCATCTCATATTATTAAAACATTATTTTTACCTTAAACTACACTAATTACCTCTAATCGCGATTAAGAACTTAAAAGTTACTATTCACCAAAATTTTTTTTTGATCTCATTGAACCACATTTTACTTCTTAATGACAACCATGTATGTAGGATTTTTGAAAATCAAATCACAGAAGTGGTAATATTTCATTTAAACGAAAAATCAGTTATTTAACTACCACTTAGTGGTTTCACTATTCATCAAAAATTGAAGTTTTTCAGAACAATGCCAAAATTTCACCCTAAGCTATAATTGATATTCCGAATTCAAAAATGATGTCTATTTTAAAAAAATACCAACATATAAGTTGCATTAATTAATTTTATAATTAATTCCCGCTGTCACAACAAATAGAGTGTTTTTAAGAAACAATTTATATCAAAAGATTGGCAACTGTTTATGTCCAATTTCAATGTTAAATTAATTCTAATGACCACCATTGGATAAAATGTTAAAAATATATTCTAATTATACTTTAAAACCACTAAATAGTATAATTTATCACTATAAATTATTTTGATTAAAAAAGTTGTTTTTAAGTATTTTTCACTATTCATAAAAAATTAGAAGTTCTCAGAAAAATACCAAAAATTCAACATAGGCTTATTTCGATATTCCAAATCCAAAAATGAAGTCCATTTTGAATTATAAAATTTATATAATTTTAAAAAGTGGTTATTACTATTCATAACGGCTACTTTGATTAGTCGCGGTGTTTTAGAACTCGAAGTTGCGTACAATGAAAGCTATTGCATTATTGAATGAGAAGCGTATCATGGAAGCTCGGGGTGTTACATTCACCAAGCAACGAAGAAATGGTAAAGGGCCACAATTCCCAACAATTATAGGATTATTCTCTCCAACGAAGAACACGAAGAACATGAAGAACACCGATGACACTCTTCTTCCTCGGCCTTCTTCCTCAGACCCCCTTCGATGTGGGACATGATCGTCTACCACAGATTGACGGCCATCCTTCCGTGATGTAAACAAATGAATACCAGAAAAACAAAATAGGGGTTTTATTTCAAGAGGTAGTAATACTATTCTTATCCAATTCATCAGATAGATAGGGTTTGTTTCGGGCATGTTTTAATCAACTTCTTATCTCATTGAGCATTTTGATTTCCCTTCTAAATGCGGAGGATGTGGGGAAACCAAAAATCACATGAAATCCTATGTCATTCTACTTTCCTGTGACACACTATGGCATGGGGAAGAAGCGACGATGACAAAGGTGGTACACTCAGCGACGACGACGAAGCCGGTGAACAAAGATTGCGCTACCGGCGACCTTTGTGAACCGTGCTGACCCTACGGTGCCTCGGTGCGCTACCCGTACCCCTGTTCCCCTTCCGGCGCACTTTTCGGCGCCACGAGCCCCTACTGGCGCGCTCCCGGTGCCTCGTACCCCTACTGGCGTGCTACCCGGTGCCCCACGCCCCTTCCGACGCGCTGCCTGGCTCCTACCGCGGCCTGCCCGGTGCACCCGCGGCCTGCCCGTAGTCCAGCTGGCCCGCCTGCGCCCTGCGTGGCCTGCCCGCTGGCCCCCCAGCCACCGACCTTCTGAGACGACCTGCGGAGCCCCCGCGATGTCGCTGGAAAAACCGGCCCGGTCTCCCAGGCCGAGTTACCAAGTCGCCTACGTGGCGACTATCAGGCCGAACCGCCCTCACGGTCCACTGGACCGGGCCCAGCGGACCAGGTCAAAACATAGAGGGATGACCCACCCAATGGGCCGGATCAAACCCAGTGAGTCTGACCAGGTTGACCCAGACCGGGTCGGCCCAGATTGGGTTGGGCCGAGTCAGTCCGACCGGGTCAGACCAGACCCGGGCCCATTACTGACCCTTTACCTATTGGGGCCATATCTTTGGCACCAAATGTCCATTTGACGAACCGTCAGCAGCGCCTGTATTCTTGGAACATAGCCATCCCTTTGAGTATACTCCACTGGAGTTTGGGGTATAGTTGAGTCACGGTCAGGTTGGTTCTTACACGAATCCAACCGGGTTCCCGGGACTAAAATGCTAATAACTCATAGATCGGGCGTCTGATTGACGCATTGTCTGTTGCATTTAGACCCCTATGACGTGGAGGACCTTTGAGATACTTCCACCTGAGACATCATGACACTTGGGGTATCGACCAGTAGCTCATGGAACAGATCCTCCTAGAGATGAGTATACGGAGTGCAGAGACCTAGAGGTTGTAGACCTGACAACTGTTTGACCAATTCGACTTTGAGTGATTCGACTAGCACAGTGGACGGAGCACCTGGTTTGAAGGTAGACCCACGGTGGATAGAGTGCCTGGTTTGGAAGCAGACCCGTGTTACTCGATAGAAGGATTACCTCTGACGGCTATTAGGGGGAGCGCCCGATTTGGTGGCAGACCCACAGCAGACAGAGCGCCTGGTTTGGCAGCAGACCCGAGGTACTCGACATGAGGTGTATCTCAGCAGTCTAAGGTTTTTGAGCAGCGCCTCAGAGTCAAGACATGGCCACTATACTCAACAGAGGAGGAGTTCTCTAGCAGCTGAGGGTTTGATAATGAAAATCCTTGTTTGAGTTGAGTTAATGACATTTGTGTTTTCCCCATGATTGAGATTGGTTACTTGATAACTTAGGTATATGTATGGGCATATACCTAAGTAATGGTTATCCATTAAACTCATATTTTGTGGTTTATCCTTGTTAGATTTGTGAGACCTTGAGGGTATTGGGGTCCCTAATTAGTATTTTTATACTCACCCCTACATGGGCTATGCCCACACCTCGTTGTGTTGGATGTAGAAGACGAACAACGCTGACGGCGGCCGAGAGCACCAGAACTGGATGGTACCCGGAGGTGGACCTCACGACGTGTTGGTACCCGGAGGAGACGGACAGACGTGGAGAAATAAGGAGGCTATCTATACCTACCCTTCAGATATGATCTGTGGTGGGTGATCTTGGAGCTTCTAGAAACCTTCTAGCTGTTTTTTTAGTGGCACCTCTTTTGCCTTTTCCTCGTAATTTATAGTTGGGCTTGTATTTCCGGCCCCTTTACTTTTCAGCACTACTTTTATATACAGTTTTTACTTAGTGTTTTATTCCACTTTTACTCTGGTTGTGTGTTTTTATGTTTTATAAAGGCAACAACTTCCCAGTTTTAGGGAATTACACCTTTGGTGCTACTCGCCAACCCCTGGCCTATGGAAGGCGGGCTTGGGGTAGTCATGATGCGGGCCCCAAGGGACGGGTCGTGACACAGAATTATATCTTTAAAAAATTATAATGGACAATAAATCATTTTATGATATGTTAAATGGAATGTATATACACCATATAAAACTAATTCAGTTCATAATATAAAATCTTTCCCATTTGAGTGGAATGGATATGAAAAATATTTTTATTGTATTATAACTAGGTCAAACACATTAAATCTTCTTGAATAAAAATTTTAAGTATATGAAATTATTTATTAAGAAAATATATCATCTATATTACATTTTATGTTTTTTTATATTAATTTTACATCTATTAATTAATAATTTATTTAATTCATTGAGTACTTAATTTTTTTTATTCAATTTTTCTAAAACAACATCATTATATTGACAAATTTTAATGTTTTTATGAAATGATTACTTCATCTATAAAATTTTACTAATTTAATGAATAAATTATTCTATTAATTTTATATAATTATAGAATCATCTAATTAATATGGTAATAGAAAAAATAATCGCATTACATCTAGAAGGTGATAGTGCACACGTACGCACGAGCGATGTTATAATTTTCCAAAGGATAATTGGGTAAACAATTAGGTGTTATATTATATTTAAAGAATCATTATTATTTTAGAAATATCATATATATTTATTAATAAAATATTTATAACCAGTTATATATGTAGGTGATGAAAAATAAATTATACCGCTACATATAAATGCTACTCTTTATGTAAACAAAAGAAGAATTTTCATATTCTGTAAGAAGGAAAGGTTACAGAAAATGGATGTACAATTTACATAAAAACAACCCAGTATGGTAAAAATACTTATTTAATTATTTGAATATGGATATTTAATATTTATATGAGGTATAAAAATAAATTATCTTCAAAAATGGCACTAATAACATATACCTCTTCCTTTGGTAATCTCCTTTGGCGTACAACTTAAGACTTGTTGAAGTGATATTTTTTAGAGACAAATACCACAAGATAAATAAATAAAGTGTCAAGAAGATATTTGGGAATGTATTTTTTGAGTTATGTGGATCAATATGTGTGTATAATTGTGGATATGATTATCTCTTTTATAAGTGTGTTGTGGTGAAAACTTGTAAATACTTATAACATTGTTATATAATATATGTATTACTCAACTCAAGTGGATATTTGTTTTTTCATAAATTTTAATATATTAAGGTTATGGTTCAAATAAATATAATGACTATGATTTAAGAATGTTTTTTGTTATCTTGTATCCATATCTCTATTTTTACCCTTTACCACATTTTACCCTTAACCGACGGGACAAATATTTTTCTTTTGTGACTATTCATTTTGAAAAAAATTATTTCAACCTTATTACCTAATATGGGTTATTATCATTAAAAATATATAATATATTTTACAATATTGAATTTCTATATTTGGGGAAAAAATTTAAAATATGTTTGAAAAATGAAACATAAACAATTATAAACAATATTCCCTTTTTATGTTTAAAAATAATTTTACAAAAAAATTACACATGGTGATGATTACAATGGTATTAATTAGATTATTTTAAATCAAATTAGAATTATTTGAATTTTATTTAAAAACATATTTAAAAGGTACTTTTTAATACATTATTATCATAATAGAACCGTAAGATAGTTTTTATTTGAATAAAACACATCACTTATATTTCTAAAATAGAGAACATAGATTTCTATTCTCAAAATTAATTTTTAAAGGGAATTAAATTAATTATTTAATATATATGTTTTCTATAAAAATGTTTCATATACCTTCATGGAATTATTATATATTGGTAATTTCAGAAAAGTGATAATATTTTTAAAATATTTATTATTACTATTCACCAAAAAATTAACTATTTTTGAAAAATCCCAAAAAACACTCTAAGGTAATTTTTATATGATGATATAAAAAATATATTTTTTAAAAATAAAATGATCCTATTAACATTCCATATCTATTAATAACCATTAAATTTTTATTAATTTATTTTATTAAATATAATATCATTAATTGTCATTAAAATAATTAATTAGTTGTGATTAGTTTAATTTATTAATATAAAAACAAGTTATGCACTTAAAAAATATTTTCATAAAAATATAATATTTTCCCATCAATTTTATCTTCATTTATAACATACTTATTACCAATTTATGAGTGATATTATTTATTTTACATTTATATAAAATACACTTCCAATAAATTTAACAATCTAAATAAGTAGAATGTAACTTTTAAATGAAAATAAAAAATATTTAGAAAAATTGCTATAAAATAAAATAACACTCTTAAAGTTATTTCAGATCAATTACCAATTCATGTTAATTTATTTTTTTGAACTTTTTATATTCATAATGTATTCGTATTTACCTTGTATTTTAAATGATTTATTATCAATTTTTGTTATATGTTGTGTATATCAAATGATATTCTACAGAGTATTTATTTAAATAAAAAAACATACTAAATTTTTGTATTTTATAAATTTGTTAGTATGTATTTTCTAGTTAGGTTGTTCTAGTTAGAATTGGATTTTATATTACGTTATGTTTTAGTGGTTGGTTTATGTTAGTTTGAATTTTAGTGAGGGTTCCATAGTGGGCCTTTGAAAATATTTCCACTACTATAAAGAGGGTAGGTGAATGTTATTGTTGAACGATAGAATGGGTAATGGATGTTGAATTATTTTTATTACAACCCAATCGTATTGGAATATAGATTGTAATGATGAAATAGTAATGTTTAATGGATGGAATTAATGTCTGTATTGGATGGAAGTGTATTGTCATTAAATACAAAATTTAATGCATTACTAAATATAAATTGGTTGATAAATTATAAATAAAGAAATTGAATAATGGTATGATTAAATATTATTTTTTTAATATATATGGTGGATATTTGTTTAAATAGCAAGGATGATTGTGGGGTCATAGTTTTAGGTGGGGGTAGTGTGAGGAGATAAAAATATAGTGACATTTTAGGGATGTGTTAGTGTTTTTTAGTTGAACCAACTAAGATTGGATGATTTTTGGATTTATATATATCTAAAATTTCCTTTGGTTTTCTATAGAAACCCCAACCAAGTCAAATACCCTTACCAATGCCCATTATTCCTTGTGGAGTGATTGTTTTCCCCTAACATCTCGGTTGGTGTCAGAATATATCGACGACTCATCCTTCTTCCCAACTATACCTTTTAGGTGTAACATAATCTATGATTGAAGAGGTAAGTTTGATCATATTACCATAGTATGTGGTGTAATGGTAGAACCTACATGGTGTTGGTGTGAGGATAAGTAAAAGATGTGCCAACAGACCATATGGTGTATGGATGGGGAGGTATATGTTATACTTGAATAACCTATGAGGGTATTGATGTGATCATATTACATGATGGGGATTATACATGGTATGAGGATGAAACAAGGCTGATGTAATTCAATTTCTTGATACCCAATTATATAAGATATGTGGTGGATGGATGGGATATGATATTTAGTAGTGTATATGTGATGATAAGGATGATATAGATGGGGTATGTAGTATGGTTACGAAATGATATATGGTGGTTATCGATATGGATATTGAAGGGATTGGGAGAAAAATATAATTTACATTAGGACATGAGAATGAAAAACTACTGGGCAAGTGGTTTTGAGGTACCTTTTTATTGTTTTATTTGATACTAATTTAATGTGACTGAATGTAATATTTGGTGACTGAGGCTCAGTGGTCATTGATCTACTATGTTATTATTGGTTTTTATATTTTTTCATGAATTCATTACTATACTCTTTCCAAAATTTTAAGCGAGATCTCAAATGTGATCGTTCTAAGTATACATGTTATTATCACCCATATATATAATTTTTTTAGGTTTCCAAGGAGAGTTTGGTGACTGAGATGGATAATATGAAGTTGTAGATTGGTATTTTCAATAGAGTTACTAGCTAATAATTTTTTTGGTTTATTAACGAGGATTTTTTATTTTTATATCATATTCATACATTGTAGTATTATATTTTATTGTGATATATTTATATTAGTTGATTATTGGACATTATTTTATGTATTAATAAGAAATTCGATGGTAATTCCTCCCATGTTAATGTTTTGTAACGTTTATTCTATTCTCGAACCTAGTGGCCATTTTATGTGGGCCACAAGGGTTACTCTCATCTTTATTATAGGTCTACAAGGGGTTCTTAATTGGGACGAGTTATGATGGAGTGGTATAATTACATTGTGTTGACATTTATGATAGAATTTAATGGATAGAATTAGTGATTATTTCATAGGTTTTTAGGGAAATGGTATATGATAATCTTGGTGCCTAACGTATGTTAGGGAGATTATCTAGGACATAGGATTTTAGGCCCCATCATGATTTTCTTCCAAGAATCAAAGTTTACCAAATGACCAGGTGATGTGGAGATGCTTATAAGGTTAAGAATTATGAGGGTTATGTACATCATAATTATTGTGTTAGTGTTTTAATGGGGTTATTTTTTCTAAATTCAGTAAATTTTGTCAAATTTATTGGATTAACAAAATAAATTATATTGAGTTTAGGGGGTTGGTTTCATGTTTGTAGATAAGTTTTCTAGTTTTTATTTGCATGTATTGTAGGTTGATGAGTCTTATTAGGATGAATTGATTTACCATTGGTGGGTTGAACCACCCAAATATGTTGGTCTCTAGAGTAATCTGTTTTTTTAGTTTCAACATGAGCATATGGCTATGTTTTAGGGGAGTGTCTCTAATCTAGGGATATATTAATAGATTTTAGAGTTGAATATCACATTCAATTTGATCTAAGTTAGTATTGAGTATCAGGTTTTGATGTTTGTTTTTGAGATACTGGTAATAGTATAGCATTTTTTAATTTTTTATCTTAGGTAAAGGAATAATGAATAATTCTCTATGGATGATTTATCGAGTTAGTTTCATGCGGAGTTTCTATCTTCGATGACAGGGGTGGTGAAGATGCTAAATATAGTGTATTTTCAGTAGGGAAACATGATTATATGGGACCTCAGGATCATATTTAGGGACTTAATTTCTTTCACCCTGGATCCATTTTCTGACAAGGTGTATATAACTCCCTGTTTGTAAAAGAAACTATGTCATGATAAATATTATGCAGTCACCTCTTTACATTTCCAATGTATTTATAGTTATAAAAGAAGGTTGAGGTGTTTGAGAGGATACATGATTAGCCATGTCATCTTAAGATTTTATCCAAATGGAACCCATTAGGTTTAGAGTTGTTACTAGCGAATCTCAGGTATATAGACCATGGTGGTTTCTTCTAGAATGGAATTAGCCTCAGTGATTTCCTTCTCATTTCTATGGGTCTTGTAGTTAAATTTTACATAAGAGGGCCTCTGTGCTAGTGTGATTGTTTTGGTAGATATGGACATCAAGGATTTAAATTCCCTACTATTCCCAATGATTAATGAGTTTTTGGTGTTTATTTTTCATTCCACCCTCAACAGTATCTTTCTTAGAGGCCATATCAATACTCAAAAAATTAGGCATACGTTCCACCAAAAGGAGAAGGAGATGGTAGATGATAACCCCATAAAGTCGTTCACCCTAAATGATATAGGTTTGAGTGTGGTTATTTAGGTGTCCATATGTAACTAGGAAAAAGAGTTTTATATAGAAGAATTCATTCATTAGATCTGTTAATTCCATAAGGGATAGAGATCACCAAAGGTAACATTTCTTAATATTCCACCTTTTTTATGACTTGTTTGATTCATGAACATCTCATTAATTTATTATAAATTATTTGTCTTGTTCCTTGAGAATTATGGGGGAGAGGATTCTAGTTTTCCTAGTGTTTACTATTCCAATTAGTGGTCAAATGAGTTAGTTTGGTTTGTGCCATGGTTGTGAGATGATTATAGGGTTGTTTTATAGGTATAGTGATTTCATTATACGTTATATTTAATATAATTATTTCATTTTCAACATCACCTTATCAAATTATATCTCTATATTAATTGATTATTTTTTAATGTTAATTCCTTCATGGATGGGGATGGAAAATGTGTGCTGTTCATTAATAAGTGGTAGAATTAGATGGGTCATGGATATTTGATTCCTCTTTGGTCTCAATTTGAATCATTATTTTTTCTTTTATCGAAGGAATAATAGTTAGAGTTACCTATATTTATAGAAGATTTTCGTAATATTTATCCCGAGGATGTTGTTGATTTATCCCTTTAATGTGATATTGAGTTTCAGATATAATTAGAGACTCATTCTTGTCCATCTTTAATGTATCGTTATTGTATGACACCTTTTGTGCTATAGGAGTTGAGGATTTTGGTTTATCACCTGATGCATAATGGAATTTGGTGATCAAGTGTGTCACTATAAATAACTTTTTTTATCCTCCAAGAAGGTGGATCATGATATGTGTTTTTTCTTGTTGATTATCGATGGGTGAATCTGAGGATGGTAAGGAAATATTACCCTATTTTTAGGATTGAAGATATATTCGAACATTTTAAGGGATACTACTAGTTTTCAAATAACAGGATGAGGTATGGGCATCACTAGACGAGTTCTAGGAAGGAGAAAATCTTGTGGACTATTTTTAGGAGTCGTTATGGATTTTTATAGTTCATGTTCCTTACAATAATTATAATAAATATTCCATCCATATTCATTAAACTCTTGAAATCCATTTTCCATGAGTTCTTGTATTAGTTTTTATCTAGTTTGTTGATTACATTATCACATACTCAAGGCCATTGGATAATCATGGTGAGAACCTTAGGGAAAATTTATAGCTCATTCAACACTAACATATTTATGGGAATATTTTCAAGTAAATTTTTTGGATAAAGGTCTTAAAATTCCATGGAAATGTGGTGTGTCGGTAGAGGGTGGCCTTGGATCTATGAAATATTTAGGTAGTTATTTTTTGGGATGAAACCATGAATGTTGCGTGGATTATTTTTTATCTTACTTTCATGATATTATTATTGGTTCATGTCCCACTTTTTGTAGGTTATCGTCTAATTGATAGTCCTGACTTAGAATAACCTTGATTTCTTATGTAATTATAATTTCAAGTAGATTTTGACTACTAGAAGGATTTTATGAGAATTTATTTCATTATTCAAGCACCATAGGATAGAGTGGGGTTTTATGTATTTTGTGATTCTTACAACCTCAATTTTTTCTTGATGTTTAGAGATAAAAAGTATCATGTGAGTTCTGGTAGTTACGTTACTGTGATTTTAACTTTCGTCTCATGATCTCAAGTTGGTTTTGATTATTTATTTTTGGAAAATGTGGGAAAATTAAAATATCGATGATCACTTTTTGGTGTTTATAGATTATAAGTTCTTGAGGTATTTTTTAGTGGTAGATAAATCTGTGATTATGGAAGTTGATTGATTTTCTGTAGGACTATATATTTTACATATTTTATACCCTTGGGATGAGAAATGATTTTGTATATGTGCAGTATTTAAATTTATGAGGATATGTTTTTTTTATTTAGATTTTGGGATAGGGAATAATGAGATTTGACTTATGTATCTTGATGAAGAGGTGTTTGGTTTTAGAATTTTCTTATTTTATATGATTGTTTAATCATCCTTGATGTAATAGGTGGAGGAGTATTAGTTGGAAGACATGGAGGTAAAGATCATGTTCATCCATTTCATCCATGATGATAATATAGATAAAAGATCAAAGGATGACTAAAATTGGATTTCATTTATTGGGAGGTTGGTTATTCTATCAATAATGTTTGTAGGAGGTTTTCATGAGTTAAAATTCTGAATAATTAAATTGTATCCTTGTGGGGTTTATTTGTATCATAACATGAGAGGTTATCTTTGGGGTCATGGGATATTGTTATTAGTAGTAGAGTTCATATCTTGTTTCCTGGGCTATCAGAAGATTAAAGTGTAGAATCATGTTCTTGGTGGTTTGTTAAAGTAATTAGATAACTCTAAGTGGAAAAGGAGGGGGGGATCTTGATCGATTTCATAATTGTTCTACCATGATACCAGGGATAATAGATTTACATTTGAGTACTAAGGTGGTTGTTAGACAACGTCTTGTTGATTAGTTAGTCTGTGTTGGAGTTGGTGCCATATAACCAACTTATTTTTTAATTTTTTATAACTTTTATTCATGGTTTTGAATATTAATATACTCCTTATCACATAATGATTGTTATTATACATAACATAGTATGTGATAATTTCCTAAGAGTAGTTGTGACAATAAAAGGCCATAGCAGTTCCCTAGTATAATGAGAACTCAGAAGTTCTACGACACCATTTTTGAATATATTTCTTATATATAGATGATATAATTTGAATGACATAATTGATAAAGGAGATCAGGGGTGGAGATTCATAGTAATTATAGGAAACATCTCATGGTGTATGCCGATTGTAATATCTGGTATGAATTTAACGATAACGAGACCCGTGAGTAGGAAATACACATTTCTATGTGTCCATGAATGTTCCTATCTAGGGAAATGTGTATTGGTTGTTAGAAAATAAAGTTATTATTAATGAGTATTGTGAGTCACACACTTAGATGTATTAAATAAAACCATGATGACAGATGTTTGCAGAAAATTAGGATATGTTGGTTGCGTCACGAGTAATAATGCATTAATGAATAATGTGAGAAAGGATTTATCTTTTCTGTTCATTAACAGAAGATAATATCTCAAGACCTTAGATGGAAATTATAGAGCCTAAATAAATCACTTTCTATGGTGTTTTATAGGCCAGTTCTATTTCTGAAATTTCTATGAAAGGGACATCGAGCATTTTTGTTGATAGCACTAACATGAAACCTGATTGATTTGAGATATTTTGATAAAGTTATTAATTACATGGGTATCATTTTTATGAGGTGACATGTAATTGTGTAATTAATTTCATTTCTTATGGGTTCCTTGGTGTGTTGATAGGTGTAACCTTGAAATTTAGGCTGCTTCTCCTCATTCCACTAAGAAAGATGCGTAGAGGGTCACACACTATATGTGTCCAAAATCTCAGTTAAATAATATATTATTATTTATTATTTAATAGGTTGTATAAATATTAATCCCATGTTTGGTTCTATAATTATGCAGGTATACTTGATCTCATTTATTCCATCACAAGTTATTCTAAAGAATATATTGTGAGAATAATATTTAAAAAACATTTATTTTCTATTTAGTTAATATAATATTTTTTTATTTATTGGAGAAGAATGAAGTGATTTTTATTTTATAAATAAATAGAAATTATTCAAGGACTGATAAATATTGTGGAAGAATTTTGGGAAACGTTTAATGGTTTATTGAGAAATGAAAATATTTAATATTATTTAATTAAATAATATTTAATTATAATTCACAAGGTAAACACCTGTCGAAAAATAATAATAATACTATTATTATTTGAAATTGGGTTTCTATAAGAGTAAATAAATAACAGGGGAACTTGTGAATTTTTTTTATTTTAACCCTAGGAATACAAATTCCCAATTATGTTATTTTCATATTATCCTATTCACTTGTACACAATGTTTCAACGAGAATCCTTTAAATCCAAGAGATCTTTATTCTACAAGAACGATCCCAAGAATGGACAGAAATCCTCCTCCACTGGATCAAGGAGAAAACTTTGGAAGTGATTTTCAAGGAAATCAAGGTGGGAAAGACAAGTGAACAAATCTTCCATATTACCACCCAAAGACTCCGTCAACAACATTTGGAGATTCTTAGAACATGTGTGGATCATCGGTAGAAAAAATTTACACTTTTTTTACAACGCAATGAGGGTGCACCACAAATCTATTGCCTAACACATAAAAAAAGAACTAAATCATATAGGTAATTCTTTATCGAATTAAAATAATTATAAACAATATGTATTGATCCCTATCTCTTAGTTTCGACACAATTTATCTTTGCCTATTTTATTGACTCAATTCCATGGATGACATCATTCATCATCACATAGATATTATATTGATCCTTTATTATAGAAATAATTATAGTCGGTCACTTCCCATCGCACACTTCCACTGCACTCATAACCTATAGTCTGGTGCCATGGCGGCCTTGGCGAGGTAGCAGGTGGTTTAGGTAGTGTGGCTTCAATGGGTACAAAGGGAAATCATTTTCGGTCTTGATCTTTGTTTTGCCTTGTAATTTTGGAAAGTATTGTTGCATGGTTTGGGAATCTAGTTTCTTCATAGAACTCATTTCCATCCTCAGAAATTAGGGTAGCTAGAACTAACTATCCAAACATTCATGGATATGTTTTGAGGCCTGCATTTTAGATTTTGAGGTTCTTGGGAGAAACATTACCCATTGATTGTCTTTTATTATAAAAACATATTTCACTATTTCATTAGAATATCCATGTTCAAGAGTTTTATGGATGGGATAGTTATTCTTCATTGTGTTGGACTAAGATTAGGGAGTTGGTGGCCCTTGTAATAGCCTTTTTTAGATCACAATATAGAAGATTTAAATGATTAAAAAGTGGGTAAAGGAGGTATGGGACCATAAAAAGTCATATAAATATTGGAATAGGAGAGCACTATGGTTTTTTTTTGGTTACCATGTGTTCTTTAGGGTTTACCCTCATTGTGGTAAATGATGGTTTAGATGAGGGAGTAATATCTATCCATATTTTATTGACCATTTAAAGGTGTTTTAGGGTATTTGTGAGGTGGAATATCAGTTGGTACTTCCACCATAGATGTATATGATTCAGAATTGATTTTATATTTTGATGCACTAATATCATCTTCATGATGGTACTCATCTATTTTATTTAGGATACTTGGTTAATGAGAATAATATGAACTCATAGATCACCTGATTGAAATTTATGATTTTTGAGAGAAGGTGCTATGAGGGTGAGCTATTCCCTTAGTCTGAGTTTTATAGAGGAGTGGTGGTATAGATGGGAGTACATGGTGTTGAAACCATGTATGTTATATGTAGGAAATGGAGTATGGTTTGTGTTTTCTATGAATCCTCATTGGAAGTTCATAATTATTTTCAGGAAAGAGATCATGCAGTTCAAGAAGTAAACAATATTTAAGGTGGGGTCGTTTCCAAGTGCATTCTAAAATTTTGGGTACAAAAAGTAGAATATATGGAAAAGTGGTTTTGGAAAAGGGTGTTTCATGCTAGATTGAATGGTTTTTGGAAACATGCATTCAATACATATTTTGGTATTAGATCATCCAAATATTGAAAAGGGAAAAAATGCATTCAATACATAAATGTGCGTGAAAGATGATCTTGCATGGAATAATATTTCGCACCCAAAGCGACATCAAAAGGGGTTTTGTGCGCTTATAAAGACTCCTGTGCACACTGAAAAAAAACACATTGGAAACGGGTGCATAGGGTCATTGAGGCCTATAAATAAGCATCTACCCTGATGGAAAGAACAAAATGAATTTTCCATTGAATATTTAGTTGCTTTGCGGTGTAATAGATTTGCATGTGAAATAATTATAGAGAGTCAATATAGCATGCAAGGTGTTCCTTTATTATTAATAGAACAAGTGAACCCTTCATTATAGTTTCACAAAAGATAAGGGTTGCGCAAAAAAGTATAGGTGGTGAGAAATCCATCTTTCATGAAAAATCATAAATCTTGCATACAAGTTTAGGTATTGCGTGCGAATGTATTGTTGAGCTTATTACAAGTTTTTGAATATCCATTTTGTGGGATCAGTGCTCTCAGGTTCATCAATTCAAGAATTCGATGCATGCAGTGTCTCATACTTGAATGAGACAAATACTTCAATGAAAATTTGGTGAAGAGACCCTCATGTCAATAAACTGAGTAAGACTTCTCTCATGGTAGTGAAGAAGGG
This sequence comes from Viscum album, assembly GCA_963277665.1. Taxonomy (NCBI): domain Eukaryota; kingdom Viridiplantae; phylum Streptophyta; class Magnoliopsida; order Santalales; family Viscaceae; genus Viscum; species Viscum album. The sequence continues at coordinate 1,688,361,165 of OY728146.1, forward strand.
GGAGTCGATGGAAGTGTTCTGAATGATGTAGTGAGCTATCCCTGAATTATTGTCAAGGAAGTGTGTCTGGAATAAAGTGATTGTGTCTAAAATCGTCAACTCTATAACTAGTGCAGATTAGTGGATTTTGGTACGACTGACACACTGTCACTTTAAGCTCCATGGACATAGCCCTTTATGGTGAATGAAGTAAAAGTGTTGTGTGGTCTCTTTTTAAGTGATTATTTAATATCTGTTCATATACATCATACATATTTAACATGTTCTTATGAATGTGGGAACATGATCATATACTTTAAAGGAAATCATTGACACCGTAATTAACCACTCCCTTCATAGGGTGGCCCAGGGTCCTACACATTTGAATGTTAGCCACACATTTATACTCAATATCCCAATCTATTTTGAGATTTATTTTACTATGATTTTTGATAGGATTCTTGACATTATTTAATAAGGTTTTTTGGTTGTTGGTGATGATTTTGTCTGATTAATTATTTCATTTACTATTAAATTTAGGTGAATAAATCATCTCATTTTAGATACATTTCTTCATTAGTGGATGGTTTGTTGTAATAGTGGATTTCTCCTTTGGGCATGGTTTTGATTCATAGGGATGTAAATACTTTTAGAGGTATATTATGAAGTGACATGAACATTCCTAACCTACTACTTTTCATGTTTTTGGTATTAGAGGTTCCATTTGATGGTTTATAGGATTTTCCGATAGTTTGAGTTGAAATTTTATCTAGCAGAAAATAATTTTCTGTAGAGACCTGTGTTGTACCAAGAGAGAAAAATTTGAAAGTCCCAATGTGGATTGGTTCTAGTAGTTTCACTTAAGGGACCTAATATGTTGGATTAATTATCCTTTTCATATTTGGAACCTCTATAGAATGTCCCTTGAGCATCAATGTGACCATGGTTTGTAGATTTATTGAGGTAAATGAGAGGTTAAGGATAGTGGAACAGTGCTCTTGGCTATGGCTTGGGGTGTTTGGTATTCAATATCGAGGTTATTCTATTTCAAGTGGCCGTAAAATGTTTTTCTCCATATTCATTGTGACTGGGACTAGGATCTTAGAGTATATGGGTTGGTGAGGTACATTTCACCATAGACTGACCCCAATTATATCATATCTGATGTAAATTTTCAATGTGATCTTCATATATTGGTATGATCTAGGTCCATTTTGGTGCAGTGAAATAGGATTTATTATGGTTTTGTTTATATTATAGTAATTTTGATATGGTCCTACCCCTTGCATCATGGCCTTCTATTTTCCATCCTTCATATAAATTCGGGGGTTCCCCTAAAATATATTACTTTTCATATCCTTCTATCAAATATTAAGTGCCTATAAGAAAATTTTTGATTTTATTTTTCCCCATATTCCTTTAATTTGTTTCTAAGCTTTGAGAGGTTTATTATTTGGGATGCAATGTGAGCTCCTTCAATTTTTTGGGTTCCTCTTTATTTATCATTCATGCCAGTTTGTGATTGTGTGGGAAAGGTTGAATTATGTGAGGCTAAAGTGAGTTATTCTTGATAAATTCTAAAATATTTGTTTTTGAATATTTAATTTGTCTGTTATCTATATATGGAATTTTTCTTTCATATCTAGTTCCTACACAATGGATTTTGAAGCTCTAACTATGGCAGGGGATTCAATAAATCTATTGTATTAGCATGAATTATGGAATTATAATTCTCTTGTTTTCATTGGGTGAGGAGTATAGATTGAAATACTAAATATATTTAACCTAAAAAAATTAGTTTAATGGTAATAGGGTGAATCAAATGTGATTTCATAGTTTTTTCACAAATCTTTTGTGATGAATATTTTGGTCCATTACTGCAGAAAATAATTTTCATTGTTGATCCTTATGTGTTTATGATTTGATTTGATTTTTATAATCATATTCCATAAATTTATAATCACATAAATATGGAAAAATGACCTATTTTTTTAAATTAGTTACTAGAATGGTGTATCTTGAATGGGAAATGTGTTATAGTAAGGTTTGTTTCTATAAGTGGATGTTAAATTTTCATTATGATTTTTTTAGGATTCACTGCTAATTTTTGTGGCCATTGGGGGTCCTTTATGGGGTGTTTTATATTGATGGCTTCAAACCCATTGGTTGGTGAGTGTTGGGTTTGGGGGTTTCATTGGTTAAAAGGGATTTGATATGTGATATGTTTTCAGTGGTAAGTTTAAGTTGGTTGAGATTTTAGCATAGTTTATGCATTGGGGAAAAAGATACTTGGCCATGAGAGTCATGAGAAAATGTGGTGGTTATTATGCGGTGTTGGCATGGATTTTGGATGGTGTATTATTTTTTCAGTAGCTAGATAGGAGGAAAATATAACCGAAAATGATAAAATGAAAATGGGTAATTGATGGAATTAAAATGGGTATAAGTTAGAAGTATATTTTCATTAAATATATAATTGGATGAATTAATGAATATAAGTTGGTTAGAAATTAGAAAATATAGAAATGGAATAATGGTATGAATAACTAGTATTTTATGAATGCTTATGGGATTTGTATTTTTAATATAGGTGTGGCTTGTTTTCTTATCATAATTGGAAGTGGTGGTGGTGTGAGATAAAGGATGTATAATGGTATTTTTGGTCTATGATAGTTTAGTTTGGGTGAACCTCCAAGGGTGGGATTTTTTTGGCTATTACTACACACCTATCTTCTTTGATATTTTTATAAGCTCCCCTCATGATCTGGATGTCGTTAATGATTCCCAACATGCCTTATATAATAGATTAGTTCCCCTAACATCTAGGCTGTACATGGAATGGATGGATGAATACTCCATCTTCTCTACACACTCTTCTTAGTATAATACATGTTGTGATTGATCACAGTTGGTGTGATCATACTACTATGGTATGCTGTTTATTAGAAGAGGTTATGGGGTATTTTTAGAGACCCGAAGCTTGACGTACATGGACATTACATTACTTTAGCGTAATACTTAATACATAACAAAAACAGACACACAAGGACCGTAATAGTTTATTGTCTTTGGAAACCTGGAACGTAATCTTCTAATCGTGGTGAAAGATCTTCAACTTCTCCCATAAATATCTTCCCCTTTTTTCTATTACCTAAAACCTTTCTTTATATCCTGGGGAAAACAAAACATAAAAAGGGCGAGCTCAAATGCTCAGTAAGGGTAAGCATGGATAAAATAAAACATACCATATACATTTGAACTTAAAAACATGAACATAATGTTTAAACATCAAAATCTTGAGAAATGACATAAAGCATGGAAGTACGTAAGGCATAGATCATAAAGAAACATTAAGAATGATAAAATAGCATGGGAATAAAACATGTAATTGTGGCATCCATTAAGCACATGTAATGATTTCCATAGTAGCCAAGGCATTTCTGCCAAGACCATCTTAGTGGACAGTCCCACTCTGAATCGAGTTCACTCCTCGTTTCAGTCCTGTAACACTGAACCAGATTAACTTACCGTTCCAGCCATGTCTATCTCATGAGATATAAATCTTTACCCAATGCATTGGAGGGAGATATAGGTCCCACCCATCTCATAATGAAATCATTATTACTTGTTCCACAAAATAAACATACATCATTCATAATAACCCAATAAATAAAATGGGTTTCATAAACATCATCCCATCATCACATAATCCATAAAAAAGAAATGGATATCCTTTCATAATAAGAAAAGTGAAACCATTTAAATCATAGAGACATGATATCTGAAACATACACATATGAAATAATGTCATCTTAGATGGAAAATGGTTTTGATAAAGCACTTGAAATGAATTCTTGAGGAAAATATCCTTTCATCTTGAAAATCATTTTATTTTCACAAAATGCTATTTAATTTTAAAAGAAAACGATTTTGTTGAAAATAGTCATTAAATCTTTTAGAGTAAGTTTCATGAAAATAAGGATTTATAAAACCGTAAAAATACTTTCATGCCGTATAAGTTAAAAAAACATTCTTCTCGTACTTTTGTTAGAAATTTCAAAAAGTACCTTGTAGGGTAAATAAAAAGAAGATTCCTTACATACCATGTAGTAAAAGTAAAAAATTGGTAAAAAGGACTTTAAACATACATGAAAACACTTTTATAAAACATGGACATGGATGATATAAATAACCCCAGTAAATACTTACGAATAAGCAATCTCGGATAAAAATGAAATTTACAAAATTATCCCTTAACTTAGGTCCGATATGCTTCGTACATATCCGAACCTCTTGTATAATGATTTAAACAATGTTATTGACTTATTACAGAATCATATTAATTGCAATGATATCATATGTTGTTAACTTATGTCTTTATATTACCCGTTCTTTTGTAAATTCCATGTTAAAGAGCGTTTTGGGTAAAATCGTTTCATTTGTCGTCCGTGTTTTGACTTGTAATTATTCATATGATTACTTAGATCATGATTACTTAATTACAGAATATAAAACATGATTTATATATAATATATATTCAGAATATACATATATATAATAGATTATTAGATGGAAATAAATACACCGTTCATGGAGACGGTAGGTCGTACATACGTTGTTTTTGTTTTCTTATTGAGTTGAATGGAATTAAGTAGATGACATACATATATATACAAATAAATCCAGTATCATTATTATGTCATATATTTCATGATTACTTATTATATATACTTTATAATAATTCATGAACGGTTAATGTGGAGAATGAATCTCATCGCGTCGTGGAGACAGTAGTCCGTACGTATGCACGAGCGATGATATCGTTCTCATGATCGTCGAATTGTATTGGAGTGTATGTAGACTATTTCAGAATCAATATCACTTTACAATAATCATATATAGTTATTATTTACACCATTATACCCATCCAAGTAAGGTGGTGGTGGAAAATAGATTACAACACGTCGTGGAGATGGTATTCCGTACGTACGCACGCACGGTGATTTCGTTTTCCATAGGATGGATAGATGGTGAAATAGGGTTGTTTCATAATTATAAGAACATATCAGTATATGAGTGATACTGATGTTATTAATTCATAATGAAAAAACCTAAGAAGAAGAAGTGGAAGAAGAAATAAAGGTGAAAGAATCGGTAAGGGAAATTACCTCTTCTTTGAAGCGCCTCTTTGAGACCTCCTCTTAGGGCACTAAAATTGGTCTTTGAAGAAGACCAGGACCTCTAGGATGTTTCTAGGGAAGTGGAGAAGATAATTGGGTAGGGTTTGGCCGATCTTCAAGGCTCAAAGTTGTGTGTGGAAGAGAGGGATGAGGTGCCCTTTTATAAGGGAGGAGAGGGGTACCTTTGGAATTCTTAAAAATATTAATTTATAATAAATCTAACCCCACTTAAAAACCTCCAAAAATTACTAATATTCGAATATTAGATGCGATAGGGTTGTAATCTCATTAACCAATCAAATTTAGACATGTTTGGATATTATTTTAAACCTTATCATTTTGATTTATCCTTATTTAATCTATTTAAGTTTATTTGTGGTAATAAAATTCTAAATTTTAAATTATAACAGATAATTACTTATTTGTTGTGAATTTTCCATAATTGTTTACTTTATAACATTATAGACCATATAAATATAAATTTATAATTTTTAAATATTTTTGTGATTTTTAAAAAAATTTATAATATGTTATTTTTATAAAATAACAGTAGTGTCAATTTTGACAGTATTCAATTATTTGCATTTAAATAAAATATATACAGAATATATGTTCGAAATAAAAGCTTTAATAGATTAATAAAAGGTCATATGTATCTATAAAATTAGTGGATCACATTAAATAGGTCATATAATATTTATTTTATTATTTTTAAAACCATTAATTTGGTTTATCTCTTAATAAAATAATTACTACATCATTTTTGTATAATTATTTAATATACTGATTTGTTGCATAAAAATTAAAAATAAAATCCTATGATGAAGATAAATATATTAACTTTCACAATAATACTTTTACTAGAATTTATCATCTTAAAATCACAATATTTAAATTGTTATATTTATTAAATTATGAAGGTGACAACTTTGGAATCATTTAAAATAAAATAATATAAGTGTCATAATCACTTTTATAAGGCTCAAAAAAGTTATATATTAGGTCATTGGATGATTATGGTGTATATATATACTACCAATAAGTTTTGGTCTGGTTTGTGGAACTTGTAATGGGTATTATTATTTCAATAAAAACTATATTACTTATTTCCCACTTAATAAATAATTTCTGTATCATTAATGTATCACCATTAATGATAATTATTTAATCCATAAAAATTCTAAATAAATTATCATAATGTAGATAGTTTTATTATATTTCGGGAGACTATTCATGTTTGAAGTTTTATGATGTTTATCACTAAATTAAAATTATTATACTTATAAGATTTAAGAGAGTGACATGTCGTCACTTTCTTTGGTTTTAATAATAATTAAATTAATTTCATGGTCAAATGTCCAAAAAATGAATCTAATCCGACCCTTAGGTTATATGGGTCTACTTTTAGCCATCCAATAGAATTTTGGAATGTTTTAGGGTAATTTTATAATATTATATTTACCATTAATTACCCGATTTACCTTTAACTACGGTAAATAAAATTTACCGTATTTACTATTCATAATTCCCAAAAATAAAAAGTAGATTATTAACATAATTTGTACCCACTGATTCCAAATATGGAATCAATTTTTCCAAATTCAATACACAAAAGTTGCAGAAATTAAATCAAAATTAACCTCGTTGTCGAAAGAAAACGGGTTTTTCTTTAAAACATTACAAAAGATTGAATTGATTTAACCTATGAATTTAATGTAAAATCAATGCTAATGACATAAATTATATTAAATGGTAAAAATATATTCTATTTATACTTTAAAACCATTCAATATTATAATTTAACCATATAAATTATTATGATGAAAAAAGTTGTTTTTAATTAAAATATAGCGTGTTTTTACTATTCATCAAAATATGAATGTTACCCGAAAAATATGAAAAATTTATCCAAAGAAAATTTTTATTTATTTATTCCAAAGAATAATTTTATTTTGTCAAATTTAACTTATAAACATTTCAAAAACTATATTTAAAGTGGGTGCGCCTTTAAAAGGCGGCAAAACTGCATTTTTTGAAAAATTCTTATTTTACCCAAAAAATTTATTTTGTTCTTATACCATGTTCTAAAAAATGTGTTAGATGAATAATAATGTTATAAAATTCAAAATTTAGTTAATAATATTCATAACGTCTAGTTCATAATAATATTATAATAATATATCGTTGTTTAGTAAAACCCGGTATTGCGTACAACACACGCTATCGAGGAAGGTCGCGATTGCGTGTAATGCAAGCCAAGTCAGGGTTGCTGTTGTGAAAGAATCCTTCGTTGTTTCGTATAACAGAATCCAACCATATTTCATTTATAAATTGAATATATATATATAATAAACTTTGCGTAGAATAACTATTATCAAAATTGTGTGTAACACGATCCAAGAATAGTGTTGCGTATACTGCAAGCTAATACGGTGTTGCGTATAGCGCGGGGTAATCTTGGTGTAGCATACAACACAAGACATTAATGAAATTAAAAGAATATTTTTCATAAAATCTCGGGGTGTTACAGTATTGGTTTGATGATAAGTACATGATATAATAGAATACCCTACATGGTATGGATAAAGAGGTATAAGGTGCACTCAATAACCATCTTGGGTAATAATGGGATACTATTATATAGTGGCAGTCATACATAGAATGATAACGGTATGAGGATGATGTATTTTATGTTCCTGATATCTTAATATATCAAATATGTAGTTCATGGATGATATTATATATTTGAAGGTGTATATTTGATGATGATGATATATATGGAGTTTGTGGTATTTTTGTAACATGAGATATTGTATTTTTCTAAATGAATACAGAAGGGTTTTGAAGCATATAAATTTTAAAATTGATACATGAGAGTGATAGTTCATTGAGGAAGTGGTTTCAAGGTAATTTTTTATTATAATATTTGATAATATTTCGCTATACTTGAATTTGACATTTGGTGAGTGATTATTGGTGAGGTTGGGTGGTAGTGGACCTATTGGGTGACTGTTGGTTCTATTATTTGTTTCCTACTATATTAGTATGGAACTTCCACATTTCCATGATAGGTCTTATGTATGGAACCAATGAGTAGATATGTCATGATAACCCCTATATATAAACTATTTCTCATGTTTCTAGGGTATATTTGGTGTCTAATCTAGACGTTACTTGGTTAGTGTTTGGAGTTAGATGTGCAGTTACAATATTGGAATTCTCATTCATATATTATGTTGGTTTTTTTATAAAATATTCATACATTTTGAGATTAATGTGGATATTTTTTATTTATAAGATGATTTTTTAGTAGTTTTTTTACCTATTTATATAAAATATGATGTTATTTCTTCCCATTTTCTTGTTTTATATACTCTATGCCAGTCACCAACCTGGGGAATATTGGATGTGGGAATTAAGGGTCAGTCACATCATCACTATACTTTCAAGAGTGGTTCCTAATTGGAATGGTTAATTATAAAAATTTAATATTATGAAATGAATACAAAGTGTTTATATTTAAGAATATGAAATGTATATATTACATTATTTAACTGTAAATTTATTATAGATACTTTTTATTAATGAATTGTTCATAAATGGTTATCTCATGTTTTAATAGTCTAAGTTATTATTTCTTTACCTTTTTTCTATAATTTATTCGTAGTTATAAATTGTTTATATATTTTTAACATGTGTTTACTTTAGTTTATGTTGTGGATACCCAAAGTTGTGTGGAAATTAGTTGCAACATCTCATAAAGGTGTCTTGGGGATTTTGAAGTGACTATGGTTCTGAAACACCCATTGGTGGTGGTGGTGGTGGGGGGGGGGGGGTTGTCATACATATATATGTGTTACTATAATTTGAAGTAGAAAAAGTATGGATGATGTGGGATGGTAGTATATGTGAACATGGATGACATGGCGTGGAAACCTTCAATGATGGTGGATCATGCGATGGAGAGCGTTGACTAGGTCAGGGCGATAGTTGGGATGGGCTGGGAGAAGTGGGCATGGGCCTTTAATCTAGTTCTAGGCCCATGTTTTAGGGGCCTTTAGGGACTGTCTTAGGAGACTACAGGCCAAGGAACCTTGGGCTAGTTTATGGGCCTTCATTTCGATTTTCATCCTGAAAAAATGGCCAATTATTGTTTTAGAACCATTTTTCCTTATGTCAACATAATAATGTAATAATAGGTATAATGGGTACATTCAAATCATTGGGAGTATGTATAAGGGATGTCCTAGTAGGTTCCTAAGTTTTGTGTGTGTGTTTTATTAATTTAAATTCTCCTTACCTATAATATATAAATAGTTTTGTTTATGTTTTTAAGCAATTATTTTTAATTGGAAGGACCTACATCACATGACAGGTATGATTAAAAAATATTTTTTTTCCATTAACCATGACCTTATTTTATGGTTAAATTAATTAAAAAAATATATTTTTTGAATATATTTTATATATATGAGGTTTTACAGTTATGATGAATTGGATTATCTTTTGTGTAATGTATCCCCGAGTGAAGGGACATTCAGTTAGGCTTCCAACAGGCTTGGAGGCTTACGAATTATTATTAAATGGGGGGAGTTATTAATTTATCACATCAATATTACGCATGTCAAGATTATCAATTTCATATAACTCTAAAAATTTATAGGTTGATTTTGGGTACCAAGAGATGCATTTAGATAGGTATAAATACCATTGGATTTTATTTTAGGTAAAGTAGCACAAGCTGTGGTTTATTTAAAGACTTATAAATAAATATTTCTGGAACCTGTAAGTTAGGTGGATATAATAGAATTCAAAAACAGAATTTTTAGAAACTTTCCTAAAAAATTCAATCATATGATAAAAGACAATAAGATTAAATCCTTTTAAAAATACTTAATGTCCTGAACCTTCTAAAGAATCACATGTGATGACCATGATCATAAGGTTAGTTAGTTTATACTATGATAAGATACCCATAAGTTACCATCTAAAAGGTATGTTAGAAATTATTATTTCTATGTGTTAGGTAAAAAAACATTATGATACCAGGGTGAAACTTAGATGTGGAACCCTAAAATTAAGGATACTAGAGAAATAGAGTTAGGTTTATCCACTTAATAGATCGGATAAGGAGTTACCGACCTAACTATATTAAAGAATTATATTATGTGATTGGGATGATTCCCAACCTAAATAGCTAACCAGTAATATGAAAACCTTTGTGGACACATTTTTTAGGGAAATATAGATCTTTTCCCACAAATAGATATAGTTAGTTTAATAGGGGTTATCATTTTTTTGGGAGATTATTTAATAAAATTCTATAATAAATGGTTATAAAACATTATACTAATATGATATTAGGTTCTATTATAGATAATAAAACAATCATAATCAATCTTGTATTTGAGATCAATACATGGGAATTTGAAGCTTAATTTAAGAAACTCTTAAGGTTGGTATCATAAGAATATTATGCAAAGGGAAATTCTATATTTTATAGAAACACCATTCTTACTAACCATGCGTTTATGTTGGTCTAAAGATGAATCAAAATTATTATGATATGTATAGAATGATTCAATTACGGTTTCAAAGGAATTAAATATTCAATGAACTATGGAAATTTAGTTTGTAAACATATATATTCAATATATTTGAGTCTGAAAATGTCTAAAAGAGATTTGATATTTTTATCATTATTTTTTGGGCTATGTAACTAATTATATAGTCATCTATAGAAATATTATGATAAAATGAATTAGTTCAATAAACGTTAAACTAATATTTTTTCGTGCTGAGGATATATGGTGTAATTCATATGATATATAGGATTTGGTGTCGTAAAGAGTGTAAAATTAGGTAAAACGTCAAACCATAATAAACAAATTTAGTTGTAATGTCAAAAAATATTTCCTCATGTATCCATTAAAGGTCTTTGAAACCTGAAAGAGTTATCATGTAGGATAAATGATTATATATGATGGAATTGTTCAACATATCTAATTGAGATATTGAAACTCCATGTAATATTTATGCTGGGTATCAGTGTTAGTGAAATAAATTATTCAATGTTTGAAGGGTTCATTAGTCCAATTTTATGTCTATTGAGTGCTATAATTACAATAGAGTTTAAAATCAAGGGACAAATTGAATGAATCTTATAGTTTACATTTAAATGATGATGTAAGAGTTACAACATCAAATATTTCAATTTATAAAAATCTGGTGTATATTAAAAGGATGTGTATCTTCACCCCATTTATATTATATAATAAGATATTTTTTAAACAAAGTGTTATTGTGAACTACGTGAGATGATTAATTTTAAACACATGGTTGATGATTCAATTAATTTTTTAGAATATTTCAAAAAGTTGTTTGGGATTGAAATGTTTTATCTTGGATAAAGTGAATATCTCGTTGTCTATTAAAATATGAGGGAAGGTTATTCTTCTACCCATCAGTGGTATATTTTTATGAATAAAGTCTTATCTTCAGAGGAAAATTCATTAAATTCATATAATTACATATAAGATACATAATATATTTTAAATAATATGACTAAATTTAAATTAGTATTATTTTTTAACACAAAGAGTGTGTGGATCTTAGCTTGATATTTCGAGAAGAATATAGAGTCCGAGAGGCTAGTGGTAGTATTTTTCTAACTTATAGTAGTTCAAAGATAACAAATAAAAACACTATTCTTGTCTAAATGTTACTATGCTTTTCACTTAATATCCAAAAAATTTAATGACATGTTATGGTAATTGAAAATATAAATGTAAAAGTTAGTTACTATATGAAAGTGAATACCCTTGTTTCTTGAAATATTATTTTAGTTAAAATTTAATCTTATTATTAACTTCTTAAGATAAAATTGTTTTAGCTTATATAGGTAAAAGTAATGTAAAGGGTAATATTTATTTACCATAACAAAGTGAATAGATTATTATTTAATTTTTTTAGTTAGTTATAGTGAATAATAATTTAAATAGTTGAATTATTTTTAGGAAAAATTGTGGGAAATGGTTACTAGGATGATGATGTTAAATTTAAAAAAGGTTATAAGGAGACAATATCGGTTGAAATCATAACATTAGACGTTGTGAGGTTAATAAGATTGAATATTTTCAAGGAGTTAAACATTATGAATATGATTCCAAAATCTCCCCATTATTCAGTATTTATTTTTTCATATATTTTATTCATTAGAGAGTTATGTATGAGTATTTTATCAGATGGTAACATATGGATATATTTGGAATTATATATATATGTAATGAGTTAAAAAAACACAAAAATACCTAGCAAACATATGGTAGGTCTAGAATTATATCATATATGATATGATAGACTAGTGCTTATGCTAGATTTTTTAATGTATTATTAGATGGTATTAACGAATGTAAAACATATGTTATAAGAGTATGTATCTATTATATCATTATTTCACACGGGATGAAAAATTTTAGGTATACAAACACACAAATATATATATATATACATATATATTAGGAAACGAAATTTTGATTTACCACTCAATGTACGAGTTTGAGTTATGCCTAACAGATTTACTTCATGGTGTATTATTGGTTATGATGAAATATATAGATTAATATGTGTTGGATTCTCGTATGAGATATGGAATATGATAGAGAGGATGAAAAGTTTTTTTGGCACTTCATGACCCACCAAGTATAGCTCATGTAGTGTAATACACTCTTTTTGTGTATACAATGGGTTTATGGATCATATAAAAATAACCACTACCTGAGGTGGTGAGATAAATAGCTTGAGAACCATCATGCATTAATACATTTATTATGTATCCATTAAATATTAGTTAATTAAGGGTTGGTTATATATATTAATAATCAAGTGATTAGTTAGAGATCAACGAATATGTTATTTTTCCTCCTATATGATGAATGTGGAATATGATGCATTGATTGAGATAGACTAGTAAATGTGTGTACACACATTGATAATAAATATGATGTGATTATATATTTGGATGAGGGGCATGAAATGTTTTGTCACATAAATATTTATTACATGTGATGTATTCATAAATTAGGCCAGTGTATAATTCAATAATAAAGAATGTATGAGTTGGATATATGGGATTCAGAAACTCTCTGTTCCCTGGTAACTATTTTTCTAGGGAAAATAGAATGTAAGATAATACAAGCTAGGATTGATTTTATCTTGTAACAAACTAAGACCCACACTCCCACATTTAGTAATAAAAATATAAAAAATATATTTCTGGCATTGATTCTTATAAATGTGACCCAATTTCAACCATCCCAAACTCACTACATAAAAAGAGAAATATGATGTCACTTAAATACCGAAAGTCCCATTAGGTTTTATAATATTATTTTATTAGGGAAAACTCATTAGAAGTGAAAAGTTCCACACAATATCCATTTTTTATACAAAATTTGTTTTCTATAAATACATGATTTTTTTGCCCATGGAAACATCCATATCTATATTTTGAACATTATTAACTTTTCTAATCATCCTTTATCCCTGTTATAGATCATTTGAAAAAATGGGATGATAAAAAAAATCCTAGTATGGTATATATATTAAAATAATAGAAACCCAATAGTTTATTTAGAATCCATGATATCATATAAGAGTTTTTTTCTATTGATATAATTTTTTTAACTATGATAAATCTTTATTACACATAAAATATGCTTTAATACCCACTGTTTTTCCTAAAAACATTATAAGAAAACATAAATGAAAAATCATAAACAATAAGTCTTCATTATAAAACATTAAAAAACTTTAAATTTTTTTTCTTGAAGACTATCCTTTTTACCCAAAATGAAATAATAAATCTTTTAAAATAAAAGATCATCATATAACCTTGTGAAATCAAAGATAACCATGAAATCTCAATATCAAGCATTGTAAATTCAAGTACATAACTTGGTACATCACTTTTATATCACTATTACAATATCCCCTTCAAATAAAAAATTCATTAGAGTTTTAAATGGGGCTCATCCACCCATGGTTTATAAAAACACCCATTCTTGGTTTATAAAGGAATAACTCTTCCTTAGAATAGAACCGAACTACCAACCCTTGATTAATAACAGAACCACATATCATCGTAAATAATTACTATGAACCATAATATAATAATATAATGAATTCTTGAATAAAAATAATATTTTCTCCTTTAAGAAAAACTTTTCTATTTTAAAAATATCCTTTTATAAATACATTTTTGTTTAAATAACTTTTGGAAAATACATACAAAAAAGATGAAGTGAGTTTTTCTTGAAAGAAAAAATGAAATATTTTAGAGGAATTCAAACATAAATTAATTATTATGATGGTGGGAAAAATAATCAATTCCATATGAGTTAAAAAATAAGATACCTTTTTTACTTTTTGCCAAAATTTTGTATATAAAATACATAAAATTATCATTTTTTAAAACATTTGAAAGAAAGTGGAGAGTGATATAAAATTTCATTTGTAATACAATCATGTACATAAAAATAAATCTACTAAATAATTTAAAAAATATTGACATGAAAAAAAAATTAGAATGAGACCTTCAAAACATTTAAAATAACAGTTTTAAAGTAGATTGTCCCTCACCTTGTGTCCAACTCATTACATACATTCTTTATCTATGCCATCTTCAGAAACCCACCATTTTTTATATCTTAAGCCCCCTAAGTTGAAATTATTCCAAAACTAAGTACTCTAGATATTGGGGAGGGATGTTAGAAAATGATATGGATTGGGCTTAATAGAACTAAGGGAGGTTCATTTTTATAATTTCACAAAGTATTAAATTAATATAAATTAATTTTCATGTTCAAATGGATCCAAATTGATATAATTAAAATATAATATGAGTATGAGTTGAAATGATGTAAAAATAAAAATTGGAAAAAATTAGAATATTTTTTCACCCTAATCTGTTTGTTTTAACCATTTGTTCACCCTATTGACATTTATAGGTAAATCAGTGTTTTTACTATTTAATGATAAAAAAATTATTATAAATGGAAAAGTGACTAATAAATGGGCCTTAGTTTATATTTTCGACCATATCCAATTCACTTTGAAAAATTTAATATTTTTAGGCATTTTAATTCATGTAATAAAATATTGTTTATTTTAAATATCATTAATATGATTTTTGAAAATACATGAAATATTATAACAAAATAAGCATCGAAATCAGGTAAAATGGTTCAAAAATAATATGTATTTGATTACAAGTTCAATATTTTCTTAATATAATCATGAAATAAATTATATATATTTTTAGAAATCATTGTAATCCTAATATTTTGGATTAACCCCTTGTTTAACCAATTTTAACCACAATTATTGTAATAATGTTTTCCAAATTATGGGCCTGTAATTTTACTTATAAGGTGAAAATTTTCTCATAAATGGAAAATGGATAAAATTATAGGCAATTTAAAACCCAATGGGTAATATTTCACGAGATTTATTATTTTCAAATAATTTAATAAAATATTATTTAACATAAACTATTATTAATGTAATTTTATGAACAACTGACATAATTTCACTTTGAAAACAATATAAAAACAATGAAATTAAAATATAAACTTATTAAATATCTATAATATTTTATATTTATCCTTAAAATTTTTGACACACTATCTAAAAAAATATTTCTTTTATAATTTTTAAAATCATTTAAATTATTTTATTACCACTAATATTAGCACAGTGCTGGCGTTGCATAAGAATTTAAGGTAACTATTTTATCTATAAAAATTAAAAATCTATTTATATAACAAATAATTAAATTATGTTCAATATATGCCTATATATTTATTTAATATGTATAATTTCTCATATGTATTACATGAAAAAATATTTAATATATCATTTTAACTTTTTAGCCTTGCGCAACCATTTCATAATAATTTAGATTTTTTATATGTTATATAACTTCAAAATTTGTATTTATGCAAAAAAATTATAAATAGTACTATATTTATTTAGAAGGTTATAAAATACTTATCCAATATCAAATAGTATCTTTAGTACACACAATTTGTCTTTTCTAGTGTTTTATAAGGATTATTTTGGCACTAAAAAAGATTTTCATATTTATCTTTAAATAAATTCAAATTTTTATTTTTTGAAATAATTTTAAATGATTTTATATTATATTATCATAAATGATATTTTACATAATTTTTTTTAATATTTAACGATATTTATGTCTTGGAGATATCATAAAAGATATTATATTTCATAAAACTTGTATTTTTTTAACAATTCACTAAAAAATTAACTTATTCTGAAAAATTAAAAAATAAATAACAATAAGATATATTTGTTTTGATAAATAAAAAAATAATTAAATTTTGAAAATTTCAATTACTATTGTTTATAAAAATTAATTTTATAATAAATTTGTAAAACACAATGGCAAACATTTTTTTAGAGAAAATATGTTTCAAAGCACAAATGTAAACTAATACAAAATAAATAGAATAAAGATTGTTCCTATGAAATTACTTTTAATATTTAACTAATGTATTTTTATCTTAATTTAAGATCAAATTCGAATAATAATTATAATTTTTTATGAAAATGAATGAAAATTTTACAAAAATTGGTATTTTACACTATTCTCTAAAAAATAAATATTTTAAGAAAAATCATAAAATTCAACAATAATATATATTTTATATGTTAATTTAAATTTTTTGTCTATTTTATTATGTAAAATTTCTAAATTTTATATAAATTTTTTATTGTATTCGCTCTCCAAATGTAATTATTATTTTTTGAATAAAAACAAAATTTCGAAGAATAAAATTAAATCAATAACAAATTGAGTTATTTTTTCATAATAATTAATAAATATGTTTTTTATTGGGTATAAAATATGTATATATTTTCTAATTTTTTTATTCCTATTTAAGACTTATAATTCAATAATTAGGTTACAAAAATCATATTTAAATAAAATATTTCATGGTTTGTTTTAAGATGAGTGTTGCATGTCATATACCCTATTGAACCAAGTATTATTTTTAAAATCATAGGATGTTACATGGATGATGAAAACCTGTATAGATATACTTTTCATTTCAAATCATTTTTTCTAGAGTATCCTAGAAATTTTTCTAGAGGAAACTCTTTTAAAATGTGTATATAACCAAGGATTTATATATTATTTTCAATGTTGTAAAGCCCAAAGATTTCAAAAAAATTTGATAACTAAATGAATATTTATTTTGAGACATAGACCCAATATAAAAGTTTTCTAATGTTAATCCAAAATAATTTTTTATGAGTATTCACAAGGTACTACATATGATGTGATATATGGTGAATTTCATGATAGCTTTTTGAAAGTGTTTAACAAGATATCAAAAAGGAATATTTGGATAAAATTTCAACTGTTATCTTATATAAAATAATATAAGGTTTAATGGAAAAAATTATTGTAGGTTGTAGTTCACGTGGGTGGTTAAATGAAATATATAGGCCTATTCCCATTTCTATATAATGCACTAGGGGAAGTCTTATTTTCTGATTGAGGAAAATTATAAAAGGATATTTGTGATACTTTCTATATTATATTAATGGTTATATCATAACATTTGATTTAATTTTTCATAATGATCAGCAAGATATTTTCCAAGTCACTAACTTTATTATTCAATCTAATCATAATATACGATTGACCATGTTCATAAGGGTTCATTACCATACATTCACAAGGTATGATTTCTATGGAAGACTACTGTTTATAATCATCCAAAATGACTATAATTTAACGTTGTATTTTATAATAAGTAAATCATATAAGTAGATGAATTCAATCATGGGTTTTTTAATTAGTAATGTCATTAAGTCATGATTTTGAACACAACAGTTTATAAATGCACTAATATTAATCATCCTAAAGGCCTTATAAATTATACTTTTATATGATCCATGTGTATGTGTGTGCATGGTCAATGATAAGATGAATCCTACCAAGCCCTATAATACTCTTTCCTCATTATATTTTTCACTGTGAGGTGCTACAACTCCATGGAGAGAATATGATCCCCACATGTACATTGTGGTATTTTGTCAGATTGTGGACACCTCCTGAGGTGGAAATCCTTCAACTATCAGTCTTGTGATTTTATTAAAAAAGATATAAATAAGATGGATGTTTTTATAGAATATTCAGTGTAATAGAAACATTTGTTTTTTATATTATATGTAACATACCAAATAAATGATTTTTTATTAATAAATATTATATTAGAGAGGAATTCAAAAACTGAGAAGAAAATCTGGAATAGTTTTATTAATAAACCACTAACATCATTAAATTTTATAAAAATTATAATACCACAAATAATTCATCAATCTCATAAATTAGTTCTAGTAGTACTATTTGCATACCTCTAATTAACAAAATAATGCTGAATGTTTAGCCTACTTTCTTGGAATGTTCCATCATTATAAAATTAATAGCGAGCAGAATAAAAATAACACTCAAAAATAGAGGGAATCATGGAACCATTATGATGCAAGAAACGA
Source organism: Viscum album (assembly GCA_963277665.1). Lineage (NCBI taxonomy): Eukaryota > Viridiplantae > Streptophyta > Magnoliopsida > Santalales > Viscaceae > Viscum > Viscum album. Next base: position 1,688,379,911 of record OY728146.1, read on the forward strand.
ATTTTTATGTCTTTGGAATACCTTATAGCTTTTGTATTTAAAAGACCTTATATTTGTGACCATTGGAAAAATGTAACCATTGGGGTTTTGATTATAATTTAGGGGTTTCGAAAAGAAACTAAAAATTGAATTTAACATGATAGTTTAAAAATTATAATATGCTATTTAAAAGGACACCATTTAATAAAAATATTTAAATAAATATTGTAATATAACTTTGAGTAGTAGAAAAAGTAATAAAATTGAAATATGGTTTCAAAAAATTAATTTCAAATAATAAAAATATATATTAAAATTTTAATATGGGTAATTAACCTAATAAAAATATTTTAAAATAAATAATAAAAATTAATATAATGCTAATTTGATAATTATTTACTTTTATTTTATCGTAATATTTTTACTTAAGTAAAAAATCAATGTTTAACCACCACTAATGGAAGACAGTGCAACCACTGCTTAGGTTGGAACCGAGAGAGCCTTCAGTGTGTGGGAGTACTCAGGTGCCATTGGGAGTGTAATATAGTGAGCAGACACAGTCCATGGAATAATACTCATAAGGGATCGACTATGACCCATGTATATGGATGCATGAGTCAAAGAAGAGGGTTTTTCAAAGCCCACCACCAACCATGAGTTAGGATCCTTTTTCATGAGTTCTTGTGTTATTAGGGGGAGCCCCATATTTGCTTATAAATAGCCCCTCAGTGAACCCTCTATTTTATTGTGGGATACCACATATGCAATCTCAACTATCCGATCGAGATCAGGCTCATCGGAGCTATCCAACCCTTCTCTAGATTTTCATCTATGCTGGATTCTATCCATGTATATTTAAACTAGTAGATCTTAAAGCTGTCAAGGTATCCTTCACTGCCAGTGTACCCTTTAACCATGACAGAACATGAATTATTTTCCATCTATAAATGAGATGGAATATTTAAACAAACAAACCCTTGACCTCCTATATCCTCCCTTGGATTATAGAGGAAGTGATTTATAAATATATATTTTTATAGTTAACCCTTAATATGAATCTTAAAAGAGAAATGAAACACTATTGTTCAATATACTTTTAAAATTTTTCATTTTCCATTTTAGGTTTTCTAACACAGCAACACAACCCCGCCCCCCCACAGATATATATATATATATATATATCGATTATGAAAATATGAACCCTTTTCTGAATAAATAAACCCTCATTCTTTACTTTCAATTGCACAATATTACCTTCCATTTTTTTCTATAAATTACTATAGTAATTAATATATATAATCATAGATTATATAAGCCTCATTTTTTATTCCCAAAGGACCCGAACCATTTCCCAAAAATTTCCCCTAATTCTTACTCTCTATATTTGGGAACCAACACCCTTGAATTCATCCTCATTTTATGTAAGGGATGAATTTTATTTAAATATATATATATATATATATATATATCAAATTTATATTGGTATTTGATGAATTTTATCAAGATTACAATTTTTGAAAACAAAATTCATAATATTTTTTCTAGACATTTATTTAAATCATAACCCTTCAAAGTGTATTTTAAATCCAATCATCTATTTATTTTATTTTCTAATAACTCTATGTAAATATATATTATGTAGTAAATCAATGATTAAAAATAACTATTTCATTGTCATAAATATTCTATTTTAAAATAATAATAAAAAATTTGTTTTTTTGTTGTTAACTTTTAGTTTTATCTTTTATAAATGAATTTACATTGGAGAAGATATTAATATATATAAATATATGTTATAATTTTATGTGTTCCTTTCATTTATATTAATTTTTAAATGATAAAATATATCATTTTGAATCTGATTTTTTTTATAAGTCCATGAATTTAATTCATAACATTAGACCTGACCATCATCAAGGATATTGATGAAATTACACACATTTTAACTCAAGAAGTCATTTAACTTATTAAGTAGTTATATTTATGCCTTTAATTATGAGAATATCATTATGAATATTTATTTCCCCGAGTTATATTTACTATATTAAACAAAATAATATATTTTCCTTGTAATGAAATATATAAGATTATTTTCTTATAAGGAACTAAATTATGGATGGTTTTGAAATGTTTTTGGGTTATGTGTGAGAAAGGTAGAACCCTTTAATTTTTTCAAACTATGGAACCAGAGGATCCAATGGTATGATGTGGTTTTGGGAGTAAGCCCACAAAATCTTGTGGAATATATTCTATGTGTGATATGGGTAATTAGATTTATTGTTTTCTGATGGCATACAGATTAACCAGATTAATCCATAAAAAATTTATTTTCAAATTGAGATATACAAATAATTATTTAAAAAAAAATATATTGAATATATGTTGTTTTAAAAGTTATATAAACTATTTAATGATATTTATAAAAGGCTTCCATTGAATGGAAAACCCTTTACTATGTAATGGTTCTATCAAATGTATTATTTGAATTTGTTATCACAGAAATTATAGTTTTCAAAGAAAATAATTTCTAACTTAATTTAAAACCCATTCTGATGAAATCTAATTATCCCCCTATGTTTTAAATTTATTTTTCCAAACCTATCTAAAACCTATTGGTTGAGTGGTTTTCAACCCATTACCAAATTTTAATTTATATAATTCATTTTTGAGCCCTTAGAAACCGAAAATGATTTTATTATAAAACAATATTTCTAGCTTTCCCTCAGGTGCCCCTCACCCCTCTTATAAAAGGGCACCCCTTCCCTCAAATTCACACCATCAAAGCCTTTTGGTTTGGAAAAACTCTACCCAAATACCCTCTAAAATTTCCTGACTTCATCCTAGTGGACTTACTTTAGTCATAAAACCAACCTATAGAGCTATTTTTATCAAATCAAAAAGAAGAACCTGAAGGAGAGGTAAATATTTCATCACCTCTTTCAAGTTCCATTCTTGTTCCACTTCCTCTTTCTTTTATGTTTCCATTATAAAATAACAACTCAAGTATATTATATATAATTTTATTTTATTATAAATATGTTACAACCAAATTCAATATTCTATCCATCCTTTGAATGACTTGTCACCGTATGTGGTTACATACGGCTTACTGTCTCCACGTCGTGGTGTAATTGTTATTCAATAAATTATTATTTAGATGTGTAATTAATGTAAATAATAAATATTAATTTATAATTATTCTTTATATATGATATAACCCATAATTTTATATTATTTTAATATCAAAATAATGATATTGTCGCTCATGCGAATGTACAGATTACCGTCTAGACGAACACGATGAGATTCATTCCCCAACATATCCATTCAAGACTAATTTTTATTTGATGATTAAAAATAATTATTAAAGAGTTAATATCATTATGAATATGAATAAGATACATCCTATCCATAACAAAAATTACTTACATAACAATGGATATAAAGTAAAACGAATCAGTTAACACCCGAAATGACGATAATACTAAAATATTTTTAACAAAGCGACATTAAAAGATCATATATGATATCATATTAATGTATATGATTATAGTACGATGGTTTTAGGTGCGGATGGAATCTAGGGTTTGGAGATGGCTACTACCGTAGGCGGTGATGGCCATCAAGCTGATCCCTCCTCCCCTGGCGGAGGAGGGATTTCTGCAGTCCTATGTTGATGAATGTTTTCTCCCTTTCTCAAACCCTGGTTTTTTGCCCTCTTTCCCAAAAATCTCACTTTCCCCCAAAGTTCTTGAGTTTCATGATGGGATTCCGCTGCTCTCGGTCTCGTCGCGAGAGTTCACTAATGCCTCTTCCCCCCCCACGTACCTGTGATGGATCTAGTTTTTCTCTCTTCTGATGGTCCTATGACTATCATAGGAAGCATGATTCATCGACCATGGAAATTTGGGTAAGACTTCCGGAACTTCCACTTCCATTTCAGAATCCTTCTATCATTCACATGATAGGGAATTTAGTTGGTCGCTATTTGTATTCGGACAGTAGAACTAGGGATGTACGCCACCCAGTTTCGCCTAGAATCTGTGTTGATGTTGATTTATCCAAACCGCCAATCAAGTCGTTTTTCATTACTGTGAGTGAGGAGTTTAGATATAACCAGTCAGTTGTTTTTGAGTCTTGGTTTTACTACTTCTCTCGGTGCTTCAAAGTTGGGCATCAGATGGATGAATGCAGTGGTAGACGGGTGATTCCGCAGGCGGTTTTGGCTCCTCAGGCTGCGGCTATGGAAGATTTTAACTCTCAGCATAGGGAGAAGAATCTAGGTACTGGAGTGCGGAGGAGGTCTCATACAGAAAATAATAGTTTAGTGAATGGCTCATGTTTGGGGAAGTAAAGGAGTCTATGAATTTTGGTGTGGATGCAGTGTTTGGAAGGCTGCATAGGGATCTTGGGGTGCCTCTTTCAGGAATTCTGGAGCAGCAGAAATCTCATCTCGATGGGGTGGCTAGTGGGAATCAGGATGTGGCTCTTCTGGGGGGGGGGAGGATTTGGATGGACATTTGCAGGAAGAAAGAGCCTTAGATGAAATTGATGGATGGGTGAGGGCCTCATTTGGGCTGAAGGTACTTCCTGCACAGCAAGGGGGGGGCATTGAGGTTGGGAATTGCTTTGATGGTATGGTAAATGAGGAACTGGAAGTGGGGCTGGATCAAGTTGACCCTGATTTGTCTCCTGGCCGGGGGTCTGCTGAAGCTGCTGCACTGAATGTTAGTGGGGGTGAAGGTCCGACAATAATTTGTGTGAATAGTGGAAGCCTTTCTGAGAAGGTGCAAGGGAAGGGCTCCTTCCATCACGAAAAAGACTTGAATCATTGGGGAATATCAATTGATGAGAAGGAACTCCCTAGGATTTTAGGTGGAAACATGCAGGCTGGTTTGTGTGTGGAGGATGTTGCATCAGGTGGAGGTCCTATTCAGAAGGGGGCGTTTGAAGGCCCTCATCTTGTGGCACAACCTCAGTGTCTCTCCCTGGTTGATCCAAACAATCTTGTTGAGCAGGGGAATGGAGTGAATGACTATTATCAAGTGATAAATTTCACTAAAAAATGGGGGGATATAACTGATAGTGATGAAGAGAATGCTGGTGGTCGAGCTCGAATATCCTATAGTGATGTTGTTCAGCGTGGAAGGAAGGAGGTGGTAGGGAAAGATGGAGCTATGACAGCACCACCGAGAAGAAGGCAGCGGAAAGATTATATCTCCCTACCGAAGCCGATGCCAACAAGATCGTCTATTAGCAAAGGAAATGGGATGAACTCTTCTGAGGAGTTTTTGTACTTGGAGAAGATGAATCTCATACGTAACTATGCGAAGGTCTTGAAACAGTATGATAGCTCAGAATGGGAATCAGTTACTGCAGATGAAGCAATTTCCCTTGGATATGGCGACGACTGTGGTGACAGGTATGGATTTCATGACATGTAGTTGTCTGTGTTGGTTTGTAATGCTTGTTCTTTGCACTTTCCCCTTATTTTAATAAATGGTCAGAGACTTTGTCTCTGGCTGATCATTCTTGGTATATGATTCTAGTATTATATAAAATTCATTTAACTATTATAAAGTAGGTTAACCTACCCTCAATTAAGGAAAAGTACAAGGTAAGGGTTAATTTCACAATCTTTTTGTTATCCGAGGTTGCTTATACGTAATTATCTACTGGGACCTCTTTATCATCCACATCCATGTTTCATAAAAATGTTTTTAAAAGAATTTTTACATTTTACTAGAAAATGATGTAAAGTAATTTATACACTTATTTGACCATATATGTTTTGAAAGGATTCTTTCTATCGATTTCCAAAGAAGGAAATTTATGACCATTTCGAAAAAATTAAGGTAAGAATGTTTTTTAACTTATATGGCGGGTGCAGCTATATTCCACTGTTATAACATTGTCGAATCTTCCTTTAAAATTATATATGAATATTTCCTATGTAAATGATTTCATTTATAATTATATGAATTTTAAAAGATTTCAAAATAGAAATAGATATTTCTTTAAAAAAGATTTTGATTTCATCAATGTCAACATCCTTTGATGAATTTTAAGATTATTTGAATTTCATTTATTATGATACAAAACTTCCATATTATATTGAAGGTTTTGTGATATGTTTGACTATGGATGTGTTATTTTTACACCATTAATGGTTTATGGATACTGTATTGACATTTCATATGCTAGTTTTAATACTAATGTTTATGTTATGTTTAAACCTTTTCATATGAGGAATGCATTGGCCTTAGTAAGTGATGGGTAGAGCCTGCTATAGCTCCTCGATGAATCAGTAGGTCTCATGAGACAAACTAGTGTCTTTGTACAAGTCATTGACAAAATCTTATTTGAAGTCTTGGCACAAGGCCTTGACAATGTGGTTATGAAAGTCTGGCATTATGCATTCCATCATTATGAAAGTTGCTATTGATATTGCATGTGATTATTCGACTATTAGAAAATCCATGTGATTAAGTTAATGGATTTATTTTGATTTATATTATCTATATTATGATGAATTTTATGTTGAAAAGGATTTTGTTTTAGTTTTATACATTTCCTTAAATGTTTATGCTTATTTATGAAAGCTTACACTATATTATCCTTACTAAGCATCTGAGATCACCGCTTTCTATGTCTTATTATTCCCCGGATGCAAAGAAGTATATTATGAATGACCTCTAGGTATAGTCTATGGGATCTCAATGTTGTCTATGAAAACAATGTTGTTGTAATTTTCTATGTTTTGATGTAATGTAAACCTTATGAATGTATCTGGATCTTTTAAGGCTACTAAACTAATCGGTCATTCGAGACTTGATCTTTTGTGATCATGCCAATGTTATGTAATAATGCACCGACTCTGGGTAAGTAGGGTTGGGGCGTTACAGTTGGTATCGGTGGGAGTTTAGTACAAACCAACGAATCTAGATTTAGATAAACTCTTATTACAACACATAGTCCTAAGATAGACATTGTGGATTAATATAGAATAACTTCCTAGAATTTTGGTATTGTACAGATTTTGTGAATTTTCAAAGAAATATATCTCTGTCTGGATATGATCAGGTGGAGGCAGCTCTGGCACAGATGTACCTAAGGGTAAAACCTGAAAACACCGCTTTGAGCTAGACTCGAACAGAAACTGGTGCACGATAATGGGCTTTGCTTCACTCTTGGTAATAAAACACCCAGGGGATATGCTTAGGATAATTCTCATTTTATTTGCAAACAATTATTAAGGGTTTATGAGTATATACAACCTCAAAGAAAACATTTTTATGATTAAGGATTATATCCAGAAACTGTTCAGTTTATGTTAAGTGTTTTACAAGTTTGGATTTATGTATTTCGATTCATAAAATAATCTAGTTTATGCCACTGTTTGGAAATGGAACCTAGTGGAAGGAATAGAAACTGTATCAGTTCACGCACTCCATGTAGGGATTTCCCTCCTTCTCAAGATAACTATAGTGGAGCTGGTGATACAACTGGTGATGATCAGCTTATCACTATACTTTGACAACTCACTCAGGTTATGAATAATAATCGTACCCGTATTGAGTACCCAAATCCACAGCGTGTAGGATCAATGGTAGATCGCTTCATGAGGAAAAAACCACCTACATTAAATGGGGGTAAAAATCCAATAGTAGCTGAGCAATGGATAAATTACTTAGAGAAAATATTCCATGCCTTAGGGAGTAATGAAAGGGAAAAAGTTTTCATAGCAGTTTACCACCTCACTGGAGATGCTGATCAATGGTGGTCATTGATTCAAAACATAAGGGAAGATGATGAAGTATCAAATATGCAATGGAGGGAGTTCAATGAGATTTTCTTAGAAAAATACTTTCCTCATGACCATCGATCAGATATGGAAAGACAATTTCTAACTCTGAGGGAAAAGGAGGACGAGAATGTCACAAAGTATGAGGCTAACATTACATGGTTAGAGAGGCATGCTACGGAATATATATGTAACACAAGAAGTAATATTGATCATTTATGTGATGGGTTAATACCATTTCTCCATCAAGAATTAGTCTCACAGTCCTTCTCGCCATACGAAGATATTGTCTCATGTGCTATCAAGATAGAAAACGAATTCTCTATATCTTACGACTTTAAAGCAATGAAAGAGAGGAATAGATCTGTTGGAAACTGTGGAAATGGAAATAAGGGGAAGAAGGGAAATTTTTGTTATACATCCTGCATTAAATGTGTGAAGAAACACCCAGGTACTTTCCTGAAGGGAATGAGAGTCTGTTACATGTGTGGTGAAAAAGGCCACCGAGCTCGTGATTACAAGGGGAAGAAATGGGATGTCTATGTTGAATGCTACAATTGTAGAGAAATGGGGAATTATGCGAATGAATTTCCTAAGATTCATGGGAACATACCTTAGAAATGGCCAATGGATCAAGGCCAAGCTTATGCTATAACTACTACTGAGGTTGATGCTCCGAAAGATGTGGTGGTAGGTAATTTAATGGATTCTTCAAGTTTAGAAAATTCATTATTTGATTCTGTATCATCGCATTGTTTCATATCATCCCATTTTTCTATGAAAATTAGATATTTACAATTTGATTTAACAAGGGAGTTGTTAGTTAAAAATTCTAAGGGAAGTATCATGGCAACAATGTTTTGTGAATCAGTCCCAATTAGGGCATATAAATACTCTTTATCAGCAGATCTCATCATTATACCCATGATTGAATTTGATACAATCCTCGGTATGGATTGGCTTTCGTACTCTGATATGAAAATTTATTATAAGAAGAAGGAGGTTACTATTTTTTATGATGATGATAAAGAAAAGTTTATCTTTAGAGCAGAATCATCACCACCAAATTCTTATCTAGATCCACCACCAGTTGCTCAACTAAATCCAATTATTGGGGAAGAAGAGAATGAAATAACAATGAGTGAATAAAGGAATGTTCAAATATAATATGTACCTATTGTGAAATAATATTTTGATGTTTTTCTCAAATATTTAACTATAAATCCTCCAAAACAAGAAATTGAGTTTTCCATTGATTTAATTCCAGGTTCAAGGACCATATCGAAGACCCCTTATAGGATGGACATGGTGGAATTAGTGGAACTAATGAAAAAACTAGAGGAATTTGGTAATAAGGGATTTATTCTCCCTAGTGTTTCTCCATGGGGATCCCCTTTCCTTTTTGTTAATAAGAAATATGGATCTATAATGTTGTGCATCGACTACAAGAAGATCAATGCAGTAACAATAAAGAATATGTATCCCCTACCTCGCATTGATGATTTATTCGACCAACTTCATGGAGCTCAATACATTTCAAAGATTGAAATTCGATTTTGATTTCATCACTTGAGGGTGGAGAAGAAAGATATTTTGAATATTGTATTTTGAACCAGGTAAGAGCATTACAAGTTTACAATAATGTCTTTTAGGATGACTAATGTACCCTCTGTTTTCATAGATCTAATGAAGAGAGTTTTCAAGGAATATCTTGGAGACTTTGTAGTTGTATTTATTGATGATATTTTGATATACTCCAAAATATACAAAGGTCATGAAAATCACTTGCTCATTATCCTGAAGACTCCTAGAAGACACAAATTCATGGGATGTTTAGAAAGTGTGAATTCTGGCCTCAAGAGATTTCTTTTCTTGGCCATATTGTCTCTAAGGATGGAATCTCTGTTTATCCTTCTCTGAACAAGTCATTCCAATAATGGCCAACACCGACGAGTATAACTGAAGTACACCGTTTTATTGGTTTAACATGTTTTTATCAACTGTTCATCCAGAATTTTCCCCGGATGGCTAAACCATTAATAGCGATCACACGTAAAGGGGTTAAATTTGTTTCGACAAAAGAGTGAGAGGAATGTTTTGATGATCTTAAGAGAATATTAGTAAATTCTCATATCTTGACTCTACCATTGGAGAATTATGGGTTTTTTATTTATAGTGATGCTTCAAATAAAGGACTTGGTTGTGTACTTATACTGAATGATAGGGTTATTGCCTATGCATCACGATAACTAAAAATTCATGATCAAAACTATCCTACTAATGATCTTGAGTTAGTAGCTGTAATCTTTTCTATGAAGATATGGAGACATTATCTCTATGGTGAAAAATGTGTGATATATACCGATCACCAGAGTTTGAAGTATATTTTCTCACAGAATGAACTCAAACCGAGGAAATAGAGATGGCTTGAACTACCCAAGGATTCCGATTGCACGTTACACTACCACCTGTGGAAGGAAAATAACGTAGAAGATTCTATGATTAGAAAAGATCATGGAATTTTGAAAAAGATGAGAGTTGAAAAGGATCCCATATACATGGATCTAGTAATGATGGATATGGGAATCCACATGGAAGGTAAAACATCAATACTTTTTCAAATGGTTGCCAAAACATCTTTACTAGAAAAGATAAAGAGCTCTCAGACTGATGGTGAAGAGTTTCAAAATAAGATTAAAGCTGTGAATAATGGGAGATTGAGTGACTTTGTGTATGAAGATGAAATTTTGAAATTTAGGAAGAGACATTGTGTTTTTGATATACCAGATCTAAAAGGTAATTGTTGGATGATGCTCATAGTTCCAATTATCTATACACCCTGGAAGCAATATGATGTATAGAGATTTGAAAGAACATTTTTGGTGGGATAACATAAAGAGGGAGATTACTGATTTTGTGTCATGATTTATGGTTTATCAACAAGTGAAAGCTGTAAGGCAACAACCTAGAGTAGTCTTGCAACCTCTTCCCATACCTGAGTGGAAATGGGATAATATTATGATGGACTTTGTCATGGGATTACCAAAGACTCCTAGAAGGAATGATTTAATATGGGCCATTGTTGATTGTCCTACCAAGTGAGAAAATTTTCATACTATAAGAGAAGATTTACCACTTGAACATCTATAAATAATATATATTAATGAATTTGTGAGTCTTCATGGTGAACCCCTATTTATTGTTTCTGATCGTGATCCACGTTTTACATCAAGATTCATGAAAAGTCTTAAAAAATCCATGGATACTGAACTTCGTTTGAGCACTTAATACCTCCCCCAAACTGATGGACAATCAGAATGGACTATTCAAACAATAGAAGAAATGTTGAGATCATGCTCACTTGACTTTCAAGGTATGTGGGATAAATATTTACCTCTAGTAGACTTTTCCTATAACAATAGATTCCATTCTTGTTTTCAGATCGCATCATATTATTGGTTATACGGAAAGAGATGTCTCACACCAACCTGTTGGGATGATGTTAGTGAATGAAAACTCATAGGCCCAGAACGTGTGGTGGAAATAATGGAAAAGGTGAAGGTAATCCAAAACCACATCAAGGAAGCTCAAAGTAGATAGAAGAGCTACGATGATAACCGAATAAAGGATTTTGAATTTTAGATAGGAGATCATGTTTTTTGGATAGTATCTCCATGGAAGGGTGTTATACGTTTTGGTAAGAAGGGTAAATTGAGTCCCCGGGACATCGGACCTTCTGAAATTCTAGAAAGAATTGGGTTTGTAGCTTACAATTTGGAAATTCCGCCAAGTCTTTCCAAAGCCCTTGATGTGTTCCACGTATCACTATTGAGAAAATACATGATTGACCCAATGCATGTACTCAACTATGAGGATTTAGAAGTGGAACCCGATCTGTCATCTTGTGAAGAGCCTTCCAAGGTTCTTGATACAAGAGAACAAGTGCTGAGAAACTATACAACTTGTCTGGTAAAAGTTATATGGCGAAACCATAAGATGGAAGAGGCAATGTTGGAACCTGAGGAACTTATGATGAAGAACCACCAGAGTCATTTTACACAGTAATACTATAGAAATTTAGATGAAGAAATTATTTGAAGGAGGGGAGAATGTAACACCCCATGCTTCCATAGTATGCTTCTCTTGGAATAATACAATAGCGTGTGTTATACGAAACGTCAGGTTCTAACACACCACAATAAATCAAACTAGTCGTTATGAATATTAATACCCAATTTTTGAAATTTTATAAATTTTATCATTCAAAACGGTCTTCATTTTTGGATTTGAAATATCAAAATTAGCTTAGGGGTAATTTTTGGTATTTTTCTGAAAACTTTCACGTTTTAATGAATAGTTAAAAACACCGAGTTACAGTTTAAAATAGAAATTTTATTGAAATAATTATTTATTTTATTTAAATTTATTATAGGTTGAAATAGATACATAATACCTATATATGTTCAATGTAATTCATTGGAGTCGGTTTATAATAATTTTAGATATATAAAAAATTTATTTAACTTTTTACCATCTTTTAGCCACTGCTAGGAGCATTTGAAAATTTACATAAAAAATAATTTTACTACTTCTGTTAGTTGAATTTCAGAAATCTGAGAGACATGGTTGATATCAGTAACTAAATTGTGGTTCAATAAGATGAAAATAATTTTTGGTGAATATAAACTTTTTACTTTTATTTACCACGGTTAAATGAAAATAGGGTAATTAAGGGTAAAAATGACATTATTATTACCCTAACACATGTCATAATTCTATTGGATAAGTGTAATTAAACCAAAAACAACCTTAGGAATAAAATAATATCCTTTAGGTCCACTTGGATTAGATTAGGACATTTATTACTATTTAATTCAAAGAAGAGTAAAAAGTGTAAAATTCAGTGTTTAATAACTAAACCATTTTTAATACAGGGTTACACATAAGATAAATTCGATTATAAATATTCAATAGAATAATAAAACGATTTCCTAAAAAATTTTATTTTATTTATATCTTTCATACATTAAATTACTAAACTTATTTATAACACAATGATGATGTAGTAACTACCATATTAATGAAAGATCTAATAAATGATATTATAAATATCCCAATAAATGATATTTTAGACTTTTTATAAATTACACTAATTTTCTAGGTTAATATAACATATTTGGGTTGGATAGATGAATTTTTTTTTTCAATGTATTAATGCATTTATGAATTTAGAAAAAAGAAAATACCAAATAGTTTCAAAATTGACATAAAAGAGGTTTAAAAAAATATTATATTATTAATTGTTATTCTATTCCTAAAAATATAAGGTTCGACCAAAATACTTATGTAATAATGGGTGTATCATTAATTAACCACTTGGATTTCTTTTAAAGTATATATTATGTTTATTAACCATATAATATAAAAATACAAAGAGACGTGGTAAATGTCAAACTATTTAACTAAGAGTTAAATCTAAAAGATAAGGTTAATATAGTAACCCAAACCTATCTTAAACCAATTGGTTGATTGGTTTTCAAAAAATACCCACATTATAATTTATATAATTCTTTTCGGATCCCTTAGAAACCGAAAATTAATTTATTATAAAATAATATTTCTAGATTTTCCTAAGGTGCCTCTAACCCCTCTTATAAAAGGGAAATCCACCGTCCCACTTATTTACACCATCAAAGACTTTTGGATTGGCCAAACTCTACCCAAATACCCTCTAAACATTACTCCCTTAATCCTAGAGTCCTTCCTTTAGTTATAAATCCAACCTAAGGATCCCTTTTGATCAAATCAAAAGGAAGAACCCGAAAAAGAGGAAAATATTTCATCACATCTTTGAAGTTCCATTCTTCTTCCACTTCCTCTTTCTGTGTTGTTTACATTCTAAAATAATAACTCTAGTATCTTATATACACTGTGATGTTATTATAAATATGGTAAAACCAAATTCATTATTCTATCCATCCTTTGAATGACATGTCACAATACGTGCGTATGTATGGCTTACCGTCTCCACGTTGTGGTGTAATTGTTATTCAATACATTATTATTTGGATGAGTATAATAATGATGTTTAATTGATATAAATAATAAATATAACATGATAATTATTATTTATATATGATATACCACCCAATTTTATATTATTTTAATATAAAAAGAATGATATTGTCGCTCATGTATTCGTACGGATTACCGTCTCCACAAACGCGATGAGATTCATTCCCCATCATGTCCATTGAAGACTAATTTTAATTAGATGATTAAAAATAATGTTGAATGACTTAATATCATTCGGAATATAAATAACATTATTCCTATCCATAACAATCATTACCCATGAAACAAATCATATTGAGGAAAACAAATCAGTTAACACCCGAAACGACGATAATACTAAAATATTATTTACAAAGCAGCATTAAAAGTTCATATATGATATCATATTAATGTATATGATTCTTGTATAATTTAATACCAATTATTTAACCATTATAAAGGATGTTAACCTACCCTATACCAAGGAAAAGTACAATCTAATGGTTAATTGTACAATCTCTTCATTATCTGAGGTTGTTTATACGTAATTATCAACCGTGACAACTTTATCACCCACATCCATGTTTCATAAAAATGCATTTCAAAACATTTTTACTTTTTACTAGAAAATGGGGTAAATTCATTTATACCCTTATTTGAACTTCTATGTTTTGAATAGAATATTTCCGTTGTTTTCTAAAAAAGGTACTTTATGAAATTTTCTAAAAAATTAAGGTAAGAATGTTTTTTAACTTACACGGTGGGTGCAGATATATTCAGCAGTTATAACATAGTTGAAGCATGCCTTACAAGCTTATAAGAATATTTCCAAATTTATTGTTATCATTTCTAATTATATAAATTTTAAAATATTTCAAAATAGAAAGAGATATTTCTCTAAAAAAGATTTTGATTTCATCTATGTCAACATCCTTTGATAAATGTTTAGCTTATTTGAAGTTGATTTATTATGATACAAAACATCTATAATGTATTGAAGGTTTTGTGATATGTTTGACTGTGGATGTGTTATTTTTACACCATTAATGGTTTATGGATAAATTATTGACATTTCATATGCTAGTTCTAATACGAATGTTTATGTTATGATTAAACCTTTTCATATGAGGAATGCATTGAACTTATTAAGTGACGGGTGGAGCTTGCTATAGCTCCTTGATGCATCGGTAGGTCACATGAGACAAACGAGTGTCTTGGCAAAAGGCCCTGGAAAAATCTTATTTGTATTCATGGAGCAAGGCCTTGAATATGTGGTTATGAAATTCTGGCATTATGCATTCTATCATTATAAAGGTGGATATTGATATTGCATGTGATTATTAGACTAGTAGAATATGCATGTGAGTAAGTAAAGGGAATTATTTTGATTTATATTTTCCATATTATGATGGTATTTATGTTTAAAAGGATATTGTTTTAGTTTTATACATTTATTTAAATGTTTATGCCTATTTATGAAAGCATTCGCTATATTGTTATCCCAACTGAGTATCTGAGATCACCTCTTCCTATGTTTTATTTTTTCCAGAATGTGAAGAAGTATATTATGAAGGAACCCTAGGGATAGTCTATGGGATCTCAATGTTGTATATGGAAACAATGTTGTAGTAATTTTCCATTTTATGATTTAATGTAAACCTTATGATTGTATCTATTACTTCCAAGGATACTAAACTAATCGGTCTTTCGAGACATGATCTTTTGTGATCATGCCAAAGTTATGTAATAATGCACAGACTCTGGGTAACTAGGGTTAGGGAATTCTACTTTTCCCCAATAAGGATGGACTATAAAAAATTTAGAATATATGTGAGGTTTCTCCATTAATAATAATTATCATATCAAAGTTTACTAGATCTTTTGGAGCATAATGAATATGATTTAAATTTGTTTCCAAAAAATTATAAAATATATCTAATTAATGAAATATTCCAATAAGAGACATTATAATTAGTAATATATTGTTATTAATGATGATGTTCATTGAAGTAGTCTTAATTAATAAGTCATTTCCCAATAGAATTCATAAAATTGAAAAATATTTTACATATATAAAGGCATCCATTATTTTAGATATGCATTATTTGAAGTCCATACAGTTTTATATTTATTTTCACAATGATATTTTGAATTTTAGTGTCTATGAAATGATTGAAGTATAATGTCATGTAACATACCTATTATTTCATGATAAAATTTGAAGGATTTTTTTGAAGATTTTATAAAAAGAAGAATAATTCAAATAATTTGGAAGATTTTTGTGGAAGACATGCTAAAATATATAAATTTTCAATTAATAATATTTGAAAATTCATTTTAGAATGGAATGGTTTTATAATATATAATTATAAGTAATCTAAAAATTATGATTGGCCATTAAAAAAATATAACCTACCTAAAGTTAGTCATTACGACAACTCAGTTTCACATGTGTGGGAATCAATCAGTATGTAGTGGAAATCACCCACTACCAGAAATGAGATAATAATAGGTCGTGAATATAACCCATATAGATGATGTCGAGGAGAAGTGGTTCCATCATTTAAGGACTAATGGAAGGAAGATTGATTCGATATGTGTTAGTTCCCATAGTGTTTTAGAGACGAATCTAGTACTCACCAATAAAAAGTTTAATGAATGATTTTTATTACAAATCCACATCAGAGTGAGTGATATAACTATATAGTGTTGTGGGAATGTGGGTATTGGTCCTCCATTTAACAATTACAATTTTGAAATTAACTATATGATTATGTGAATCTAACTCATCTGACTGCATCCCTTATCATCTTCAACCTCTTGATGAGGATTCATTATTCCACTCAACAATAGTGTTTAAGGATAATCATTATAGGTATATCATATTGTCAAACCAATATATTGAGACTCATTTATTCATCATTAACAACCATGATAATAATCTCCATATTTCATGCATGCGATAATTCAAATAATATTATTCAACTAACATAAATGTGATGCTATAAGTGGGTTTTCATTAATATGTAATGAATTAATTGAGTTTGTTCTTTAATTGTGTATGGTTTTATCATCACATTCATGTGAATATTCACTATTATGATGGGTTGACACCTTTTTTTGGTTTAGAGTGACAATTAATGAAAAATGAACCCACATTCCAAAATAAAAAAAATTCCAAATATCTTCATGAGTTTCTAATCATCCTTGAAACTAAATTCAACTTTTAAGATTTTACATGATATAAATATAAATGATATGGGAGGGAAAAAACTATAAATTCTAACCATCTAACTTGAGAGATGGATAACCTCATTCAACATTTTGATGAACTCATTTTACAGAGAGAAACATCGCAACATGAAACACTTGTTTCATGGGGATGAGATCTTATGAAGCTCTCAAATTGTGTAAAGAAGATGAACCACCCAAGAGACTTAATGAAAAATTTAATTGAATGGAAATAAATTGAGGTTTATATATATTTCACAAAATTTTTTGATTATCAAACTCTTGAGTTTATTATGTACTAATAATTTATGTGTACTTCGTTAGATTCCATGAACACTCATGTATTCTAAACACATTAAAGGGTTAAACGACAAATTGAGGTTTCATGAGCCTGTGGTATATGTGAAACATATTATATTATGAAAAAAATAATTTCTTATTATTTATATATATGGTGTTTCCTGAGGTCCTCTTTTGTACATTAAAAAGTATATGCTTGATATATTTACACATACACAAACTTCTGACATATACACCCATTTGAGTTTGTGTAGGGAAGAAAGTGCATGCATGATTTCATTAAGTACATGAATGAATAAGTACATTAAATTTTTATTTTGGAATACTTGAGAAGAATATAAAATAATAAGGTTAATAACCCATGCCTTTTAGAGATTATATACATACACCATACATGGACTTATTCATGCTTGACATATATTTAATGTAAAATAGTTGAGAATTAAATAATGAATATTGAGTTGGCATTATGAATGATTCATATGATTTAAAATAACATTGAATAATTTTTTTATCATTTTCACACATTCTAGTAAGTGTGGGACTTCATTATATAGAAGGAAAAATATGTCACAAAGAATCATTAAATCGAGCCAACAGAACATTCATAGGTGGTCAATAATACTCTAGTGAGACCAGAATGATTCAAAGGTTATTAAATAGGTGTAAATGATTATTTTATATACAAAACGATACTAAAAAAATATGAATTCAAAATAAATAAAGAAGTGAAATATATCATCCTATAGTCCTGTAAAAGATTGTGAAATTTTGTATAAAGATCCTCTTAGGTTTCTTAAGAGTGTGAAATCAACAATGGACTATATTAACACTGTGTAAATTTGTGTAATGGTCCCCCATATAGAATAATTATTTATAATAAAACATGACTATGTAATGGTGATTATAATTTATTGATATTGTAAATAATCCATGTTGTTGGTGGGGTTAACCAACATGACAATGGGCAGGATCACATTTATATAGACTTTGCAAGTCATGGTGTCCAGATCATCCATTTAATACATCATTCATGGTGATTCTAAAAAAAGGGCAAGAGTGAGTAAAAGAACAAACTAGCTATAGAGGATGAATTTTAAAGGAACAATTGAAAAAGGAAAAGTGATCAAAAATTTACCCCTCCCCCTCTAACTAATTTGACACTAATCCTGGGTCTACAATTGGTATCATAGAAAAAGGGCCCGTGTTAAGGATCTAATTTTATCCCTACTATTTTAAATAGTTTTTATTAATTTATTACATCAAAAAATTTGTGAGATTCCTCAAATAGTTAAAAACTATGTTACTCTAATGTTTTAAATTTTTTCCATTTATGAAATGACTTAGAAAAATATTAATAAATGTTAGATGAGAAAGATGAAGAGGGTCCAAATAGTAATAGAAGAGACATAAATAATAGAATGTAATCGTAGTGGTATGAATTTTAACAATTATTTTGATTATGATTATTCTAATGATGAATATTTATTCTATGATAACGGTGTATCACTTAGTAATATTCATTATGAGGACATGGAATGTCAAAGTAATTTTCCCAAAAAATAGATAAATTTAATAGTTTTAACTACCAAGGGTAAAATTATAAATAGAAGAATTGGATAATGTTTTTTAAGAGGAAATGGATAAATATGATGTCATACAAAACACATAGAAATCATGTCATAGAAAAAGATGAAATGATATATATTTTTAAATAATGATATGATAAAGATATTGTGAAATTTTAAATAATTATTTTTCATAAATATTTATTTAGGATTTTATTTTTATAATATTTCCATTCACTTAAAATATTTTGAAACATTTTAATGTCTATAAAACTTATTCAACTAGAGTTCCAAGGAAACAAGGTAAGGAATCTTGAAAATTATTTAAGAGAATAATTATTAATGAATGTATTAAAAATAATAAGCTTAATTTGGATGAGAAATATACAATGATATTAGATAAAGATTATAAGAACTCCCTCAACATGAAGTTGTTAGATTTATAGTTGAGATTAAAGAATCAAGAATCACTATAAGGTGGACCCTTGTATTACTAAAAAAAGATTTTTTTCTTTTATGTTTTCATTAAATGTGGAGACTTTAAATGGATCATGAGATCGTCCTATAATAAAATAGAATCATCATCCAAGAAAAATTTATATCATAACCCATAAATGCAATATATGATAATGATGTTTCAATTTCTGGTCTAGGTTTTAAACCAAATTATAGTAATGTATTGATGGTGAAATGTAATCATAAATACACCACAACATGGGTTGATGTGAATATTTTTGTGAAGTGGTTTTCATAAAAAAGTGTCATCAAGAGTATTAGATCCCCTAAAAGGAAGCATATTTTAAAACCTATAAAATATGCCGAGTCGTATTTATAAAAAAAGAGAAGAACATTCAAAGGCCCTTGTTGGTGTTACTATATGTTTGGGTGTAAGGTGTTGTAATGTTCTAATAACATGAAAATTCATGAATATAATAGAGGCCACATGTATAGTTGGGGAAATATAAGGAAAATATAAAATAAAATATAAGTAAAGAATATTTCATCGTGTGAACTCAGGTTAAAGGGGAATCCTCTAATGATGGTGAATAAGGGGAATAAATAGGAAATCTAAATCCATTAAAAAAATTTATCAATAAAAGCTATTATTTATAATTGTGAAGGTGAAAAAAACATTTAATCCTTCATGAAATAATAATATATGTGTGTTATTGTATCCTATATCAATTTAAGAGGGAAATATATCCTAAAATTACCTTTCCCCTTATGAATATAAGGCTGATTTCAAGAAGTAAAATAATAGAAATTCTTTGGAAAAAATACATATCAATGTGGAATATTTATGTGTAGTGGTTTTTGTAGGTGTAGTGAAACATTTGGGAGAAAACCCTACTCATTTTGTTATAAAATTTCATCTAAAAGAAACATTCCAGAATCATGTGGGAATAGTGATGAAAAAATGAGAATATATTATCAAAAAAGAAAATGAGTGACCATAAATCTATCATTGATTAAATAAAAAATAGGTATTAATTCATAGAGAATGTGTGTGGTAGATTAATATTATAAGGTCAAAGAGATAAATAATGAATGTCAAAACTAAAGGGATATGTTCCCTATAATATTAATTGGATGAAAACATATACGGTCAAATTGATGAAGTCATGTACATTAGAAAATTAATGAGTAAAGTCAATATATTCTGGGAAAATAATGAACACATTCCTAGATGTTTTCCTAAATTAATCAAAATTATATTAACAATTGGAAGAAAGAAAAACATTATAAAATTATGGTAAATCAAGTGGATATATAATGTGTGGTGAAATTTAATGATAAACCAACTAAAAATGATGTCATGAAAATTATGAACAATTGCTGGTGAGTTAAAACTAGGAATGTCTATAAATACTGAAAGACAATTACACAATCCCATGAATTGAGCATGGAGAATACATGGAATGTGAAAGGAAATGAATCTTGTACTTAAGTGGAAAATATATCCACACCAGAATGGTCAACTGATGATGAATCATCAACCACACATTATATGAGATCTAAGAAATAAAGACAATCTAAATCTGAGCATAATATAATGATTATGAAAGAATGGTTGAGAGGAAACTCATAGCCTAAATATTCCCCCTAAAACATTTAATGTAATAACCCCAGATCTGGTAACCATAACATAATGTCTATTTTATTACATATGTATTGATAATAATGATTTAATTTTAAAGGAACAATTAGTTTATTAGTATTGTAGAACCATATACATACATGATACCGATTTGAAATGAAGAATTAAATATAAAACATAATAAAAGAAAATTTTTATCATCCTTGAAACTTAATCAATGATTTCTTCTTAATATGATATGGAAATGAATTAAAATAATGGTAACAATCGATTCTCAGTAACCATTGAGTAAAAAGGAAAATATTATAACTAGATATGTAATAAGAAATATATAATGGTATAAAACTGTAAAGGGATGTATTTAATATATAGATTGTGAAATAAATTCATCCACACAAAAAAATAATTTTTTATAAAGGAAAAAACGTCATGTCTTGGATGAAAATTATGGGGTCCGGTAGAAATAAAGTGTGAGGGAATCTATAATTAAAATTTCAAAAACACATAGTGGTAGGGATACAATACTAAAAAACTATATGAGAGGGAAATTTTGTGTGGCATTAGAAACTAGGAAGTATACCACATGATTTTATTTACACAATGTATGGAGAATCTCAGTTACAATTTTAATGATGGAGTATCAGTTATAAATCAAATAACTAATTTTAAAAGTGGTAGAAGAGAGCTATTGGTGGGTGTTACAAATGATCTTTGTGTCTATCTCTACTAGTGTCAATGATAAATGATTTGAGTGGCCTAATTGATGATTGCGAAACATTGGCTTCCCTTACTAATTGAGAGAGTCTCCCTTCCCAAAAAAAACTAACAGAAACCACCAATGAACATGTAGATCCTTGAAAAATACCCCCTAAAAAGACCCCTAGATACTGGAATAGACAACAATAGGGTTATGGTCTAGGTGGAGCCCATCTCACCTAATTCTCCAATGATGAGGAACTGGGATAATTAGTGGTGTAACTTTTTACCGTACAGATCTTAAGAAAGGTAGCCTCCTCTTAGTGCCTCAAAAGATGCACATGGTAAATGGTGATACATATGGACCTACCACCAAAGATGGACCAAATGATATGGGGCTGTTATGGAAGTATTGGCTCCTTTCCTCCCAAATACACAAACAACTATCCATCAGGTGTAGTGCTAGAATTATATCATTATGTTTTTTTTGTTTCTAACACCACCAAACCATCACTATATTAATTCCAAAAACATTTCCCCAACCACTATTAATCCAATGAACTTTCCTGGCATAACCCACATCATATCCTACCACTCAATTTGAAAAAGTATATTTATGATTTTTTTTCTTCATTATGAACCTTGCAATAAGAGAATTTGGAGTCTAATTGAAAAACCATACCTTTAACCACCACATCAGTAGGATACACTTCGTTTGAGATTCTGAAAACCATAAAATTGAATTTCAGTATGATATATTTAAACTAGATATTACCTACCCATACATAACTGACTTGTGATAAAATTATATCTTTTTTGATAGAATTCACTAAAAAAAACTTTATATGGTGCCCATGAAAATAAATTCATAAGTAGAATCCTCTATTCTGAAACCAAAAATGAATTTTTTTTATTGGGACTCAATTTCTATTGGATGAATGGCGGATGAAAGATTCCATTTTTAAAGGTCAAATCAATCTTTGGGAATCCTGGATATTCTAAGACTTTCCCCACCTAGTTTTAGTCCCATAGGTTGATATCCCACATTCTAGAATCCAACGAGTGTTGTGCTAAAGTAATAGTATAATTACAGGATTTAATTCAATAGGGAGAGGTTTTTCCTCCCAATTTAACCAAAACATTTACATATTTTATAGATATAAAGCTTATCCATTATGAACACCATTTTATAACCTTTAACGATAGTCATCATTATTCCAATACAGTTTAAAATTTGGGTAGAAGACCACTAAAATAAAATTTAATAATTTTCCAACTATGTTATAACATAATACCTCTCAATGCATTGTGGGGATATATAATTTCATTTCCCACCTACCAATACATGTCCAATTAATTCCTCAAATATTTGATACTCAATTTAATTCATGAACAACCTTCCTTAAAATAAAAGATTATATTGAGTGAATAAAATATAATATCATTATTTCCACAATAAATAAAATTAATTTCAATGTAAATTACTTTATATAGAATTCTTATGTGGTACACCTAGTAATTATATCCATAGAACAATAAATATGTATATTTAATTGAAATGTCATTTGAAATGATCAAATGAAAGTTAAAATTTTAAGATAAATTCAATAATCACAAAATTATTTAGAATTAAAATATGGCAACCAATTAATTGAAAAATGTGATATTTTTATAAATGCACGTCTTTTAAAGAATAGAAGAAACCAAGAGAACAAAATTACAAATATTTTTTCTAAAAGTGTTTTACTTTAATTATAATTTAAATCTTATAGAATATGATAAGGTGTTTAAAATTGTTATGGCGGTAGGAAATTCCATAACCAATATATATGTTAAAAAGAAAAATTAAATTTGACTTTTTATGAAGAATATTTTAAATATAGATTTCATAAAATAGTATAAATATTCCAATAAAACCATATAAAAATTTTAAGGGAACATAAAATATCATAAAAAATCATGTGAAAAAATAGACTTTTAAATTTTTTTTTTGAAACACATGGACCAAGAATAAAATATATCTGATGAAATGGAAATATAAAAATTATATTAATTTTTAAAATAATTTTTTGTTTAAAGTAAAAAAGGACAACAACATATGGAATATAACATAGTAAAACATTAAATTTCATGATGATAAGTATTTTTATGGAGTCTATGAAGGATAGATTATAATATTCTTTCCATGAATTTAAGATCAATCCTAAAAAATGATATTGAATAATAATTATTTCTCTTTGACAGCTTTTAAGTCATAAAACCTTGAAAGAATAACCATTATATATATAAATACTCATCATGAATAAATATATATTAATTTTAATGCAAGATCATGATAGTGAATACAACATATAAAAAAAATGGCGTTGAAAGAAAAATATGCCTCAGTGGAGTTAAAATTTGGATGAAATATCTTACCTCACATTTACCCTTAAATGAACATGGTTTTACCTCACATATAATGTTTTTAGGTTGTTATTAATTTATAAACAAACCTTATTAATATTTATAATATCATATATGATACTCGAATTACAAATTATTGCAAAATGTCAACAATATTTCATTATTATCATTTACTTGGGTGTTAAATGATTTGTTTTCATATGAATTTTTTTATGGAAGTAATGATCCATATATTTGATTATGGTTTTATAATATAAATAATATTCATAATTATATAAATATCATATATATCCATTGAAAATATCCTTATTACATTCTATGTAATGAAGAAATGAAAAATGGATCATATCGCTTCATGGAGTTGGTAGTCCACTCATATAAATGATCGATTTTATCATTTTTCAATGGGTTGAAAGGAAAGAAGTTATAAATGATACTATAATTTCAAAAGACTATTTATGTCATAAATTTTCTATATATTCACTACATCTTTATTAATAACCATCAATGGAATGTGATGATGATGATAGAATTAAAGCACTATGCAATGACGACAATCCTTATGTACACATGAGAAATGTCTTCACTTTTTATATGATGTAAAATAGAATAAAAATTGGATGGACTATAGTCATAATAAATTATCAATGTATTGGTTCTATAAGATTTATTATTTTAGGATAGTGACAATAAATTTAGATGAAGTTGAAGAATATTTCATGAGAAAGATTCAGTAAAGATGATTACCACTTCTTCAAAAGTGAACCTTTAAAACTTCTACAAAGGGGACCAAGGTTGGTATTTTAATAAGAACATAACCTATAAAATTTATAAAAGGATGATGATAAATGTAATGACTCAGTTTTTTTAGTAATATTTATTACCTGAATAACTGTTTGTTGTATTATATTATTAACAAAACAATTATAAGGAATCCAAAATAATATTATTTCCATAATAAATAATATTATATTAATCATAAATGAAACCAATTAATAATCAAAAAATTATAACCAGATAATATATATATAATAGAACAGCTAAAATGGGAAAATATAGTTCGACCTAATCTATTAGAATCATCACCCCTACTACAAAAAATATAGAAAAGAAATAAAATAATAGTAAACCATTAAAAATATTAAAAAAAGGAATATAGAACCATGATAGGAATTGAGTTGAATATTGGTTAAAAGAATGAAGTGGAATTTATAGGAGGTAAGGTGAATGTTAGGAACAGTAACATGACCATTTGGAATAGAAACATGATCATTGGAATGGTAATTTTTCCCTCAAAATAATAAATTTTGATATAAATAATATTTATCATGATTTATTTATCTATATATAAATATTATAAACACAAAAAATATATATTATGAAAAAAAAATCAACGAAAATATGATCACATTTTTAATAAACCCCATTTTAAAGTATTTCATAATAGTAAACATTTATATATTAAAAATTCAAAATACCTGTTTTTTGAATTTATTTGTATCAAGTGAATATAAATTTTGAAATCAAAATTTCTATATTTCCTATGGATGGTTATTTGGTAATTTTTTAAAATATTTTTATTTTCATCTGAATAGAGAAAAATGGTTTTTCACAAAACTCATGTATCTTAAAACACATAATTCATGACATAATAATGAAATAATACTTCATATAACACGAGATTCTATAATTATATATTTAATTTCATAAATGTGTCATCAAAATATAGTAAAAAATTTTACCGACCTAAAAAGAACTTTCCAAAAGCGAAAGTCAAATGAAAATCCTTAAAATAAAACATTCCAATTCGTTCCACTTTCCTTTTCAGTAAAATAATGAATTAGAATTATAATGATAATTTTAATTCATATTATAAAAAATTTATTTTGATTTATGATTTATATTTTAAAAAATACATTATCATCGGTTTTACCTTTAATATAGTATTTTATTCAATATTGTTTTATAAATAAGCCCTCTCCTCAAGTACAATTAACCCCCCTACCATTAGAAAACTACACCTCCCACCCATTCCAAAGCTTATGATCATCCGAAATACTCACTTTCACTCCCCTTAGAATTATATGGTTTATAAATAAGCAAACCAACTACAATTGTCATGGGAAGTAAACTTTCGTAGAAGAGAAGCTACACCATGGAGAGAGTAAGTCTCTATAACACTTCCCACTCTTATTCTTTTCACTCTTATTTTTCCTCATTAAATTCAATTAAAAATACTATAAAATTAATTAATTATTTACTAAACAATATATTAATTATTCCAACCTACTCTAATTATAATATTTATGACAAAAAAAAATTTTATACTTCCCTTTCCTTCTCTTTCGACGCCATACCGTTAAAGGTCGATTAACCACCTATAAAGTCATTTCCATCATAATTATAATAACCATCTTAAGGGATGGATAATATTATATATATATAATATAAATAAGTAATTATATATATTATTATATTTTGGATTAAATCATAATTTTCTATAAATGAAATAGATCGAAAATAATGAAATCAATGTGAAATGGGAAATTTTTAAGAAAAACATGATATCAAAATGATTCAATTTCACAAAAGAGAATTAAGAAATATACTAAAATGAATATAATTGATAAATATATGTATAAATTAATATAATTAAAATATGTATCAATATTTTAATATATATATAATTATTCTTTTGGAGGTACAAAAGTGAAGAAAGAAATTAAGAATTATGGTAAGGGGATTTTATAACACAACTCCTTTTTTTGGGTTATCCATATTTAACCAAATCATTTTTATGAATAATCCTTTAATATTTCATAACTTAATTTTCATAAAAAATGTCCACCATATTTTACCCTTGATATGGTGTGTCACATGGCCTCAAGCGCACCTCCCCATATGCTCGAGGCTCTAGACTAGAAAAGAGGGTGTAAATGCGGTACATTGGAGATACTATACCCACATAATAGGGAGTCACAAAAAAAATGACATGTAAACAATATCAAAAGGGAAATATAAGTAGACACTATAACTAATAGACTAGTCCCCTGCAGTAGGAGAACCACATACAACAGATATAATAAATAATATATAGAAGCATAAATAACAGAACAAATGAATAATGATATTGAATTCTAGTAAGAAGAGTTTTATATATGGATTCATGTCATAATAATGTACAATGGAAAATGTCACACACATATTCAACATGCTATTAAAAAAGGCTTATACTCTATCATCTCGATTATACGATTGATCCTCTACTCATATTCTCTATCAATAAGTAAATAATATGAAATATCTATAGTTAGGAACATTCACTTATCTACACATGATGAAATGTAATCTACTCAGGTTCCAATGGTGAACTGAGTAGGGTGTAAGAAAAAATCTTAATAGGTCACCATCAACGGTGTTTATAAGTAATCTAAGATGTGTACATAACAACAACAATTTTCAAGCATTAATAAAATTATAGTTTGTTCTAAAAATTTTTTTAATTCAACTCTAGCTCCAAAAGGACACCCAACAAATCTACATGATTAAACTCATGGATTGAATTATCATCCGATTGGGGTGTAACTCAGTCATCCATGACTTGTATGAATGATCCTATAATATCATGAAAGGTGTACAATCCCAAAATCTCATGATAAATGTGAGACATCATGATCATTACATGAGATGGTAGGTTATTCTTCATTTTAACACCTAAATTATGGGATGTGGTGTGTCATGTCCACCATCCAAGTAGTGTCAATGGTTTGGGACATCATACACAACACTTAATACTAGGGAGAGCGAATAATCATTCTCAAAAATCCCCTTAACCATTTTTCCCATCCAATATCACTATCAAAATCATCATTATAATAATATACGTGTGGAATCACCTCTAATGCATTATTTTCACCATGAACATTGTAAACAAGGCATCACAATTCAATTAAAGCATTTAATAAAGGATGCAACGATCGATGTTTTATTTCCACCCTTTATCAACCACCACAATTAATCGAATGAATTTTTAACCAAGAAATACATAATGAATAAAGTAATTCTTTATGATCAATCCATTTAATTTATGAAAACATGGAAATTCATTTTCCTGGGCTCAATGAAGCACATATAAGGCATCATAGGAAATTGGGAAACTACATTTATGGGAAATTAAATTAATAAGTCAAACCAAGTATATAGGAGGTTCATGGGTTCTTTATGAAATTATATAATATACAGAAAATATATTTTCAATCCAAGTCTAATGGATAGAATGCAATCCAGGTCTATAATCAATTAATTAATACGGGGAAGCCAGTACACCCACGGGGTTTCCATAATCGTTTTTGGAATCATCTAGTAATTAAAAAATGATCCTTGGGAGTATAACAAGGTGTGAATATCCATTTAGAATGATGAAATCTATTTTATGGAAATGAATTACAGAGGCTATCATATGAAACCAAGGTATGACTATGAAAACACCATAAAATTTCTAGAAAATGACTAGACCACCTACTTTAGAGTCCTTAACTAGTCCTCAATAGATGGTGGGATCATATTTGATGTAAATTAAGAGAAATAAAATAAATTTTATAACACCCTAAAAATATTTCAAATTAAATTACACTTAAATAACATAATTGATCTAGAGGTAATATTAGAATTGAAGGAAGTGGACTCAAGTGCATACATCTAGCTATCCAATGCTTTCGAAGAAACACAAGTTAGACCTTATATCATAGGGTTACTGAAATACATTGGTTGAGAAAGATGTTACACCAAGAGAGGATAAATCAAGTCCATCTTCAAGATTTATATAGAGGAGGAAGAAAATTGGATTTCAATATTCATTAAGGGTAAAAAATAAAATTTCATAGCATAGAACCTGGGTACATTGTTTCGCCAAATTGTGGTAAAAACCATGCACCAACAAATATATTGGATTCTGTCAAAGAGGTCTATAATTGTGTATAGTCTTTCACCTGGGGTTTCATAGTTGATGAAAAAACATGAAGACCCTAGTTCTCCTTTGTCTCACCCAAACCACTTAAAAAACCATGAGGGATGTTCTAAATGGTCTCTTATAACCAAGAAACCCAATCTATTTTTAATTATCCATGGGTTTAATACTTTGAACAAAGCATAGACACCAATATAACCTCAATTAATCCTAATATCATAAGTTACATCTAATATAATTTAAATAAATTCTAACAAGTTGTACCTTCCTGAAAAGAGAGGTTGTTATAACCTTACCTCATTAAATAAACACATATATGAGATAGACTTATGAGGGTAAATATGTATCTTCATTAAATAGTTCTAGATACTAATCTAATATATCAGTTTCTTACTCCATGGTCTCATCATGTACACATTCATTCTACTAAAGAACCCATACCAAATAAACACACCTTCCTAGAAGTTTCTTCACCCTCCGATCCACAATACG
The DNA here is from genome assembly GCA_963277665.1 of Viscum album. Classification (NCBI taxonomy): domain Eukaryota; kingdom Viridiplantae; phylum Streptophyta; class Magnoliopsida; order Santalales; family Viscaceae; genus Viscum; species Viscum album. The sequence goes on from OY728146.1 coordinate 1,688,409,505, forward strand.
CATTAAATACTCATTGAAGGAAGAATCAATATCTACATAAACCTCATCAGGATAAAATATATGTGATAGGTATAGATAATACCGGTGAAATTGAGATACCTAAAATACATCATGAATAAACCAGTATCTTTGAGGAAGTGAAATCTATTATGACACTGGTCTGATTTTTTTCACAACCAAAAAGTTTTCCATGAACCATTGGGAGATATTACCATTCCTTTGAATATGTATATAGACCAACCTTGGTGATAATGTACATACAAACCATTCTACGACCTTGAACTCAAGAGGTCATCCGTGTTAGTTGGAATACAACTATTTTCTGTACTGAGTCATCATTATGTGCTTTTTGATCATATGGACCTAATTTTTATTCTTCTGAATGAGACAAAACTAAATCATATCTACCACCCATGCCTATATCCAACACAAAGGTGAATAGAAATGAATACCATATAAGGATTCTTAATGATCTATCTCGATGGTAGTATGGAAGCTCGTATTATAATAAAAATAAATTATGGGTATGTGTTTCTCCCAAGAACCCGCAATTTCATGTACAAATGCATGAAGCATGTCCTATATGACCAGAATCAAATTCCCTATGAATTCCACAGTCTGAGAGTGAGTAGACATGCTTAAAAGAAGGTGCGTAACCAAGTCTATCAACCACCCCTGCCAAAACTATTATTCTAAATGAGCATCCCAATAAAAAATTATAGATCGTGGAGATCAATTAAGATTCAAAACATCCTGGGTATATAGTCTCCTTATATCGCTTATCAAAATATCTTCTCATAGAGGCATTAAATGAGATTCCATAACCAAAAATCAATTACAAAACACACTGTATCATTTCGATGATGTTATATGGGTAAACTATTTTCAAAATCCATGGAACCATCACCCCATTTAAACTTGGGAATGTGAAGGAATTATTAATGTTCATCTATCATTGATGTTCATCCGTAACCTATTGGTATGTGGAATACAATATTATAAAGAAGTTAATATACCATTTCATATTATTCCACCAATATTAGAACAATAGATCCTAATAAATCATGGTGATTATGGGATGAGCTACAAAATATAAGGCATGAAATTCCCCCATAACCTCCTATTAGATGACTGATAAAACGAATACATGTCCATGGAATAGTAGAGTGTCATCCCCATCCACTATCCAACTTGTAGATACATCATTATTTAGGATGCATTCAATTAGGAAAATACGCTCTAGATCAGACAGTTTTCTCATCCTCAAGTGTTTCAAAAGAGTAGGGGTCACTACAAATGATGTGAGGATAGTCTAAATGTAATCTTCCAAAACCTAAATGTGAAACTATTAAAATAATTCCATGATATTCCATTCTCCATTGTCATAATGAGATGTTGATATATGTTTCTTCTTGGTCAAATCACTAGTTATTGTATTTTCCATATCATACCTATAAGGAATCTCAAAATCAAATGACTATAGGTAATCATACCCCTTATACTGCTAAAGACATAGATATATTTTTGTAATGATATACTAAAGGATTTTGTGAACAGTGGATACCAAAATGTGCTATCCAAGTAAGTAGTGTCTCCAATAACATAAAAAATTAAGTACTTTATCTTGGTTGAGATAGTACATTGTGTAATTCTACTTGTGAGGCCTTGAATGAAGATAACCATGGGTGAGAAATCTGTAATCCTATATCATCACACCTACAAGACTGATACTAGATGAATTATAATTGATTTATATCTCTTTCCTAGCTCTATAAGAATCAATATCGGTGCTGAAGTCAATCTTACCTATAACTCCTGAAAGGATGCTTCATAGGATTCTGACCATATGAATTTCAAACTGTTCATTCTCATTAATGTATACAGAGATTCAATATGCTTTAAATTCAAGATTAAGCATCTAAAATATCTATCAATTCATAAGAAAATTTTCTTTTCAAATACGTTCTAGGGATACTCCCAGAAAACAATAGCTCTCACATTCTAGTGGTCTACAAAAAGTCATGATTTTAAGATAATATGACCTAGAAGTGGAATTTATTGATCCAAAAGTGGAATTTAATGATTTTAACATAAATATTATGACATCTCAGTGTATTTAAAAAGATCTTAAGATGGTTTTCATGGTCAGGTCTAATGTGTGAATACAGTAAGATTTCATCAATAAACACTACCAGTAAAAAATCTAGATGTAAGTGGGAAGCATGATTTATTTGACCTATAAAAAATACAGGTATGTTAAGAAGACCGAAAAACATGACTAGGAACTCATAAAGACAATAATTGATATTAAAAGCTATGAGAGGTATGTTTAGGGACTTAAAACATACACAAAGATATCCGAACCTCAAAGTTTTCTTTGAAAACACTCTTAGTCATTAGATATGATCAAATAGGTTGTCTATTTGAAGTAATTTATAACGAATCTTTACCATTATTTGGTTCAATTAACAGTAATAATTTCACACCTTAATGGTGACATCCAAATTCTTGGAAAAAGGATCAATGAAACACAACGGTGAGTGATGGGGAATATAAACACCATATGATCCAGGTCTTCTAAGAGTTTCTAATTCTCTAGAAGCTCTATAAGTGCTATCCTATGAAGATAAACAGTCACTGGTGCAGCAAGATGAACTAGATAAATATTAAAATCTACCTCTCAGTATAGAGGTAGTCTGAATAATTCATCCAGGAATAAAACCCTGATATGATCTACTATAAAATAGAAAATAGTGCTCCATAACCCATGATCATGAAAGAAAATAGTAGCAATCTGATCTATCACATTAGCTAGACTATACTACTTGGGTCTGTCTCGTGTTAAATGAACATGCCATAATCCCTTATCCGCTATTCTACTTCCTTCTGGTGATGTAAAAATTAACCTCTGATCATATCAATAAATTTTTGATTGATAGTGAAATAACTAGTCTATTCCAATGATTACTTCAATTTTTTATTTCAATAATGAAGATACACTATATGGAGAGGTATCCACATATCTAAAAGGGTAAATCTTAACAGTGATGAACTCCCTATTATTAGATACCTAAGGGGGTATCAAGTGCCATAACACCATAAAAAATTTTATTCTAGAGGCCAAGACTCTCCATGATTGCCTCAATTATGAAATAGCAAGATACAAATCTATCAAATAAATTAGAAACTAAAGAATTTGATACTATAATAGTAACACTTACATAATAAGTTCAAGCACTATGCTCCTATATAATATGTTGCACTCCATGAATTTCTTATGTACCGCAATGTTTTTCCACAACTTGACTACCCCGAGTGAGCCTGCTCTACAATAGGGGAGAATCATGAGTCTGACTACCAATGATTTGATGACCACCTCAGCCTGAGTAGCAGGAGGTATTCTATTTTTCCTTGATGAGACACTATAGACCCTCTTCTGAATATTGTGTTTGTGTAGATCCTATATCGCTATGATATAATCAAAATTTCATGTATAAGTGTTAAATATTCCCTTCCTTTCCACTACCTCTACAATCCACTAGATCCCATAAACACCATGGTATATTATAAAAATGATTCATGTACTAGATACATATTAAGATGCTTTCTACATGAGGATGATGAATACTTCTACTACCATGAGAATCCTCAAATAAATTCTTACATATACTAGAATAATCACAATTAGTTATGGGTTCTGAACCTTCATGAATCACACCATATAAATCCCTAATATTTCACAATATAATAAAGGACTCATTAAAAATTTTAGAAATATTATTCAACCTAATTAAACTGACCATCAATTAGATGGGGTATACCAGAACATCCTTGAATCAAACAATAGTCATGGAATCATCACATGCTAGTGTCTATGTGAATGACTATTGCTTGATAAGGTGAGGAAAATACCTCTTGAAAGACATATCTCATTATTGAATGTTCATAAAATTTTTACCTCATTCATTCATTTGAATTTTTGGAAAGATGTATTCATATATCATTGGCCGGAAATATGCCTAGATTATATTACGAGGTTGATATACTTGGTTAATAACATCCGACCATCTCTTGGAAGAATCATATATCATATATGATTATATCTTTCCCCACCACTCTAGAGGTGTATCTTGATTCTATAATATAGAATTAATTTTTTACATATAAGACTACGAAACATATGGTCCATCATCACCCAAAAGGTGGGAGGATGTTGCTACTATAAATCCTGATCCAACTCTACCATAGTGAGGGAAGGTCAAGAATCACCTTTCAATGATTTTATCATATATAAAAAAATATCTTGAAATATGGATATAGTTAACATATCAGGAATATGAAGATGATCCATAAGTGGAGTTATATGAGGAATCACTGGTAGCTCAAGGACTGGAAACTTAGGTGTATATTAAGCACTACCTTCTGGGAATATGATGGGATGATGTCGTAGATGTATGATTCTAGACAAAAAAATAAATACATTAGAAGTGATCTAAAAATTTAAAATATTAATGATAGAAAACTAGAAAAGGTGAATATAAATCTTATAGAATGATCATATCCTTATGTATACTTCTAAAACCTAGAATGGTTAATAAATAAAGACTACAAAAGGCCCTAATAATGTATGATACACTCCAAATACCAACAACAAAGGTTTATTTTAGGTTTAAGTATCATGTTACTGATATAAGGTAACCATTTCATTCAAAACATGAAAATAAATTTGGAGTTGTACTCATTTCTGTATTTAAAATCTATTTAAATGGATGAATTAGAGGGATAAAAACTTCTGATCCATAAGGGCCCATACTCATCATCTACCAAAATATGGTGTCTACATAAGGTGTCTTTTTTAACCTTTGTAGGAAAACACTATTATTTTATGGATTTAAAATTAGGTATCATTTATGTTTTATTTTCACTCTACATAATATCAATAGATTTCCATAAATAATCAATATTTCATCAATACGAAATAGGGAAATGCACACTAAAAATAGACATGGCATGGAAAAATTGATGGATTGTTTTTATTATATTCCATATAATGATGCATGTAATGAAGTTCACACATGTAATTTGGGACTTGGTAAAAGAAATACCATTGCAATAATATCGATAACAATAACATCAGAAGACATGATTGTCATCTAATGGTAAAGTTGTATAAACCATAACAGGTGTAACAAAAAAAAATTACACCTTCCTGGTAATTTGTGATTCCCATGTACATGGGTTAGCCATGTATAGGCCTATGGTGAATTCAAAATTTAGTAAACTCCTATTATTCTATCTAATATCCAAATAGTAAGAAAATAGAGAAATAAATATCTAATACCACTTTATAACATCCTATCTCGACATCTACCCAACTAGGCCCCTTATCATATATGTCACATGCCTTCTAATGCACCTCCCCGTATGTAAGAGGCATTCAAATTTTAGAGAAGGTTTGAAGGTGGTATAATGGGTATAATACAACCTCGTATATGAGTGACATGGTAGATACATACAATTAGTTTAAAAAAGTTAAACTAATTTATAAACAGAATCTATAATTATTGGGCTAGTAACCCACATTAGCAGAACCAAATACAGTAGATATAATTAATAATCATTGGTAGAATAAATAACAAAAAAAACTAAATAAAAATATAACAAACAACTAGGAAGTGTCATATACATAGATTCATGACATGCTTATGCAGAAGGGGACCATAATACATGCATATACATCATGCTATAGAGAAAGAAAAAAATGATAAAAAGGATACTCAACTTGAATCTTGAGCATATGTTATGTTCTCAACTCCCATGATCTATCTATATGTAAATAATATGAAATATATTTAATAGGATTCATTCTCTTATTCATACTAGAAGAAAGCCAATATTCTCTAGTTCCAATGGAAAACATAGTAGGGTGTGAGATAAAATCCCAGTAGGCCATTGCCAACAATGTCTAGAAGTAAATCATGTAGTCTACGTAATAATAATAGTGTTCCGGATAAAACGAAATAATATTCAATACTGAATAAGTAAGTATAATCTAGTTCAGGCTCCAAAATGACTCATGGAGGCTCCACATGCATCGACTCATGATCTCAATGATGACCCGATTAGTAACCCTATGTATATAGAGATAATATATATATATAGTTTAGTTATATAGTGCCTCCACCTATATAGACTGAGTACATGAAGGAATAAGTTGTCATATACTAGGAATAATAAGTCTTTTCTGGAATGGGGTGAAACTCAATCATCCATAACCAGTTTTAATGAGCCTATAAGATTATCAAAAGTGTAAAATCCCTACTTCTCTTGATCAATGAATGTCGCCATGCTCGTCACTTGAGTTAGTGGGTGAGTCATCATGCCAACTCAAAAATAAAAGGGTTTGGTTTGTCATCCCCACCATCCACATAGATTCAATGGTGTGAGACGTCATTATCAACTACCAATGTAAGAGAAATTTAATCTATTGTATTTAAAGAGAAACTATGATGGTAACTTTTATAAGAGGGTGGTGAATTTTAGTTAAAAAAATAAAAAAAATAAAAAAAACCTCTATGAGTAAAAAGTTCAGATTCAAACATCATAAAATAATAAAAAAGTTTAAATAATAATCACAAATTATTCTATTATATCAGAGTATAATTTATTAGATTTTAGAGTCATATTGATAAATAATTTGATGAATTTTATATAAATAAATTCTATCATTATTTTCACATCAAAATAAAGTCTTGTAAAAATTCCAAAAACACAATCTTATTACGTAACGACTTAAAAACTATATTAAATGAATAATGTCTTTTTAAATTTAGAGTAAATGTATTAAATAACTTTGAAAATTTTTTATGTATTTTTATACTTACTTTAAAGTATCTTTTTCTATACCAGGAAAACCGTTGATACAATGATCAAAAAAATATTTGTATTCATAACCTCTAAATCCCTCGATCGAAACAATGACCAACCTATATATTCTCAGCTTTGAAATCCATTAACATCAAGGACCATATTCACAATCTTCCTAACCCCAAAAGCCATCAAACATAACAAAACTATGAATCAAATAAAAAGGAAAATGTTATAATGGGACCAACTATGAAAATGATTCCCTATAAATAAAAATATATAATGATTTAAAATTTATAAGAATGAGATGTTCATGTAGATAAAACATTAGAATACATGAGTTGAAACAATGAATCATCACCATACTTTTCAAATGAGCAGTTATTTATATGAGAATCTATAACATTGATATTTCTTTTTTTTGTAACGACCACATACAACTTTCCCTATTACAAATCATAATATTCTATCAGAACTGAATGTCTGATGTTATTTTTTATCACCATTACAATGATAAAATATTTCCTCAAGATATAGAAATTATTATGTACTCCGATTATAATCAATAGCATTCTCGATTGATGTTCTTATCGATTATATATCTAAATTAACTAAATGAGGGTCAGTCTTTGGTATTAGTACCATAGTTAGTATGATGGTCATTAATTTTTTCACCGAGATAGAGACCACATAATTTTATCTATAGGTCTAAAAAATGGCTATTATAATGGATCATACCCTCTTTCAATATGATGGATTAGATTGAGTAATATTGATTTTATATTCTTAATAAATTAGAAAAAAATTATATGTATAGTAGAAAGTAATGTTTTCTATAAAAACATACTATAACACTTATGAAATAAAAAGATAGTACACATTGTTTTTCAGAAAGTATCTGTGATTACAAAAACTAATATAATGGAAAATTAATAAGTTAAACTTATAACTCAATAATCTCACCCATTTTGGAAAGCAGAAAAAAACTCTTAAATTAAAAATAATTATTTTATTAACATATAATCCTATTTTATTTTAAGAACATTGACGATATATATTTCTTATAACTCCCCCTGAGCTTTATATCTTCTAATTTTTTTAACGTATTATAACAAATCCAACTTAGTAATAATTCTTCCCCAAATAAATTCTTCAACTGCTAAGGAATGTATCTCCCCCTTTAATAAAACATTTACACATTAATAAAACATTACCCCCCTATATAAGAAATTCTAACCCTTTGAGTTTATCAAAACTGAATGGGATAAAATCCAAAGTTTCCATAAATTTTAGAAGTGAAATGACGTTCAAATCAATTTTAACATATGAACAATCTATTCAACCAAGAATAATATGAATGGACACATATCTAGGAATAATTAGAAAAAATATTCAAGAACAACAGATTTGGATACATTTTTTTAATAAAAAAAAAACAATAAATTTTCATAAAAAATATAAATCACTAGTTTAAATGAGATGTTTAATATTTATTCGTAGGTTTTATCATAAAGGTGTTCATTTTTTAACTCATGTCAATCTATATTAAACATCATGATCTTCTCTTATATTAAAACCAGATTCTGAAATTTAGAATTCAAGATTTTAAATTCTTCCTTCACAGGGTTCTATTCATCTTAACAAGACCTAATCCTACTATTTATAATTCTAGACTATAAATAAATTCATTCAAAATATTTATATTATCTATAAAATCACTAATTGAATCGATGAATTCTTTAATAAACATAACTTTGTCAAAACAAATTGAAGATAAGTTTTTGATATAATATACCATTTCGAAAAAAGAGTTTCTTTACACTGGAAAATTGGGGATCATGTTATTGAATTTCATTTTCCACGTGGTTGGAGCACTTCACCCTCAAATTTATGAGGACTTTTGAATCTTAAACTGTTATTTTAGGAATTAAAAATCTCCATTGATCCGAATCATTGATTAAGTAATAAAAATTATTGATTGATATATTTCATTAAAATATTCTATAATCAAAATAAATTTTTCATCTATGTTAGGTAGATAAGGAATATAATTACTCAAAATTTATACATTAATAAAATAAAATATAATAAATTTTTTGGAACTATATCTTCTGAGTCTGATTGATCATGCTTAACCTCAGGATGTTTTTTTCTTCTAGTTTTGACATCAAGTAATTTACTAATCATTTCAAATTTCTTTTAATCTATGTTTGGAACTTTTTCTTGATATACTTCTTATTTTGAAACACCACAATAAGAATATCATTGAAGTATTTTACCTTATCATAATCTTTGGAATTTGATTTTTCATCTTATTATTCTTCCTTGGATGATGGATTTACTTCCTCTTCTATTAGTAGATTTCATTATTCTTCAAATGTGGATTTTTATTTGTATAATTATATGTTTTCATCCATATTATATATATATTTGAAATTTTTTTGTGTTGAACCTGATTCCAGTGAATCCTTTTCTTTTGACCTTTTTTTATGTGTTTATTCATCATCATCATCATTATTGTTTTCAGGAAATTATTCTTCTTCTACTATTTCTATGTATTATTCTAAAATTTTTTCTTTTACTTATTCTTTGACTTTATATTTAATATATTTCAAAATTTATTACTCTAATTGTATAGTCAATCTCAAATATTACTTTCCATCTAATTTAGATAGTGATTCTTTCTCAGGAAAGGTGGAAACTGATTATTCAACTACAAATTTTTATTTTCCACCATCAACCATTAAAGGGACTAGTAAATAAATTGAATAAGTTTCATCGAAAATAGTTTTGGAATCATGAATAACTTGATCAGAATGAGAAACTAGAAATATTGGATTCTCAGAATCCTTGTCAACATTTCTAAAAAAACTCTGAAAAATTCTTACATCAAAAGCCTTTTTCTGCTTCTTATTTATTTTCTATTCTACTTTTTAAAACTATTTATCTGTCCATATTATTGAGGTCTATGCCATAGGTAGATCTATTCTAAACTTTTAATCCACTGTGTTATTTTGTGCCTTATGGTTCATAACTGTAAGAATATGATTTATCAATCATGTCTGTATACATTAAATTTAGTTCTAAATATTTGCATTGGACCTAATATAGATGCCTCTGGATTGTGTAAAGGCCTCAGGTGTTTCTATGGAATGTTCGGATCCTAAAACCCATCTTTTTTGGAAAATTGGACTTGCCATGTGGTTATCTCACTTTTGGAACACAATTTGGCAAACCGAGAAAAGAGAAATTTATGGAAGAACCACTTCTCATGGTTTTCACATGACCATGTATCCTAACCATGCAATATTCCCCTATTATCCCAAAAACCTCAAATGTTTTGTGCACGGTTTTTCAAACAGTGCAAACAAATCAAGCACAATCTATTTTTCATGGAAATTTGAAATTTTTTCCCTTAATGATCTATTAAGGAAACTCATTCTTCCATAATTCATATTTCAGCGGTATTAACCCCTTTATCTATCAATTTGGGTCTTTTTGATGATAAATGTTTTGGATTCAAAGATCTCTTTGATCTATGATCCTTTTGAGTTTCCATTAATCTTATTGGATGCAAAATGTTATGTACTTGAGTCTTCTTAAGCCATTATCCCTCTCTTTTTCTCTTGACCAAGTTATTGAGGTATGAGAAATTTCCACTTTTTCATATAACTAAATTGATATGATCCAAATAATGGTCCAATAACATAGGAGAATGATCGTAAAACCATAAGGTTGGTGGCCTATAACTCATCCATAAAGATAGTTGATTTTGTACTTTTAGTGTAGTGACCATCGATTTCATCAGATGCCATTTTTAGAATTTACATGTCATGTTTATAATCATTAGAGCCATATGGTTATACGTATTACAAATATGATATTAGTTTTTAGTGGTTACAACCAAAACTCAATCCTTTTGTTGTTTATGGTTAGGAAATAATTATTGTTCAGTGTCTTGACATGTTTGTTCCACCTTTTGGGAGTTCCTCGGCTTGACCATTCAAAGGGAAATATTTTCTATGTTAAATGGATTGATTTATATTTTTATTGGAATAATGGAAAGTACCTTCTATCCTCACCACTTGAACTACCTAATGTAATTTCTTGAATTGATAATTTAATGGGAAATGTGAATTGGCATGAATAATAAGTATATGAGTTGGCCATAAATATTAATTAATAGTAGGTTGCATATCTGTAGAACCCCTTACCACATTAATGGAAGGTAGAGGAATGATCCTTAAATACAGAATTATCTTTATATGAATGAAATAGATGGTTTCATGAAATGTGAACTTATCACACTAATTAATGGAAATTCTCGAACCAAATTATTTGATTAAAAGGATGCATGCTACATTGAATTATCACACTTATTAAAGGAAAGGGTTGAACCAAATGAAATATTACATTACTTCATACTTAAACAGGAATGGCCTGACTCGATCTCACCATGGATTCTAATCGAAGAATGCCACATGTACTTGGGAACAACATTCTGATTCAATGATTAGGCTTTCTTAGATTCAGACCCACCTAGATCCCAATCCTTTTCTATTATTTGGATGCCTAGTAGGACATTGTAGGATCCCTTACATATCATCATTGGATGCCTCAGGTACTCTCTATGGATCTATAATTGAAATGTAAGTTCCATGGTTACAAACCATAGGGCCTTCTATCTGCTTAGCCACATTTTACCTTGGATGATCACCTTGAATTAGGTAGGCACCTCATTGTGGAATGCCTTGGACTCCACTCCTTGAATTACACTCTTATCCTTACCAGGATAAAATTATTACAGTGCTAGTGACCATTGATGTCCACATCACCTTGGTTATTACCTTGGGACATCACTATTAAAAAAATTACTTGTTTCCTTGTAACATCTTGGAACCATCCCTATTATAAACATGCGACATATTTATAAACTAGTAATAGTCAAATAATGAATTGTTTGCAAGTTCAGACACCACCTAAGGGACAAAGCAGCTACTTGGTTAGTTACACTGTACTTCTTTACACTGTATATGCATGATTACACACTAGTAAATTTCAATTACATGGGATGGATGTTATAGAAACTATTGGTGGTGGCCCAATGATAGTTATCTCACACACTCCCCGAACACCATTTTCTAGAAATAGTATATTATGTGGTAGCAGGTGCTGAAAAAGAAAATCATATGGATTCGAACAATTGATTTCATGTTGTATAAGTTTGAGATTAAGAGCAGAGGACTGAGTTGAATCTCATGGTGATTTGGATAATATATCTATTTTCATTATACATTTGTGGAACATGTCATGCCTACTTTCTTATCTACATGTTTTCAAGTTTTCTAAAGACATGAAATATCATCAGTTGTCAAATGTAATTATAGTTATTTCAGTTATTATTGATTTTATCTTTTTTTCTTGTGAATTTTGTTTACATATATTTCTTATTCCTTTTATCTATGTTTACATTCACCCTCTAGGCTACAATTTGGTAATGAGGGAATAGTCTCCTCACGAACAAACCATAGTCCCTAAATTCTAGTTAGTAGCCTCTAGAATTCTGGGAGTTTCCCTTGAGGCCAGGTGGCCCCCCCGAGCTAGGGGCACCCGTTAAGTGGAATCCTGGTTTGGGACATCAGAAAGTTGTATTAGAGGATGTTTTCCTTTGTTGTGTAACTATTTGGATACAATAAATTGTAGAATATGAATTCCTTATACCTGTTAATAAGTCATACATGAGCATTCCAAACCAACGTTTCAAGTAAAATCCATGTCACCCAAAATTTAAATGTTTTTATTCATTTTCCTATTATAGTTGATATTATTTCATCATTGGGTGATGCGCATGATGTGTCATGTAGTTGATTATTACTATTTTTGGGGATTTCCTTTCATCATTGGCTTGATGATATTAAGGAAAGGTACATTGTTACATACAACATTATAGGCACATGAAATTAAAATTTCTTGCATATTTCCATTCCATATAAGTGAATGTCACTACATTTCATTTCTAGATATGCGTGTGATTGTATTGTGATGATGAGACATTTTTCTTACTCTTGTATCACTCTTAGATACAATTGAGTGATTTCCTTTATCAATTAATGAGGTGTATGTGCCCTTGTGGTCTGGGATGAATATTTTTATGAGTCAATCCATTATGCTATAAATAACAGGGTTCCACTTCTTTGATAAGGTTTTTAGGAACTAATTAACAGAAAATAGAAATCCATTATAAAGTGAATCATGAAATCTAAAATAAAAAGTTTTCACATCCATATCCTGTCGCCAAATATTTATGAAAGGTAAAGGGTTGATTCTTGAAATTAAATGAAAAATGAAATGAAACTTAAACTTTAGGACCTACCGATACCTGACTTTCTATGTGTGAAGTTGGGTTATATTTCCTTTGGTTGTTAGTTTTCATAGGTTCAAATTTTTCTAGTGATGTTATTTTTCTGTTTAAGCTTCTTTTGAGGTGTGTGCATGATATTTGTATACAAATACCACCACGAAGTACTTGTGTCAAATGCTAGAAAGGTGGTGACAACCATGCTCTTGACATGGTGGGCCCAAGTCCGCTAATCAAACCTCTAGGGGTTCAACATGAGTCACCACCTGCTTTACCTGATCTGGGAACTGATTCCCATGTTTGTGATAGTTTTCTATGTCTGATGCATTCCATGCAAGGTAGTCTAAAACTTGCTCTTTTGGTGGCTGATTTGAATCATGTGTTCCTGTAGATGTATTCTCCTACATTCTCAGGGGATGGAGGTCCACAGGCTGCTGATTCATAGTGATAATTGACAATGTTTATCTTTGAGAACCTAGAAATTCCTACAGAGAGGAGATCCAAGATTAAAATATACAAGCTTTGGGATTCATCCAAGAATTAAAGGGATGTGATTACCCAGGAAAGTCATCACCAAGGCACATTATAGATTGATTATATGATGACTTCTAGGATTGGTTATTTCCAAAAATGCTGAGAGATGACAGAAGCAGAGATTTCATGGATCTTTGGTGTGGTTGTATGTCAGTTATGGAATATTCATCACATTTCAGGGAGTTAGAATTATTTTTCCCGCTTCTAGCCGGTGATGAGTATTCGTGTGCTAGTTGGTTTGTGGATGGGATCTAGTACACCATTGGTACACAAGTTAATGTCTTTATCCAACCTAATTTTTCTAATATTGTTAATTAAGATCATATAATTGAGCATACCCTAAGGTATTAAAATTGTACCAGGAACAAAGGGTATTTCCACGATAGGTCAGCAGTTCTTCCTGTGGTAGGAAGCATTCCACGGAGGTTACTTGTTTTGGCATTTACAACCAGAGTGTCCATTTCGAAATCTATAAAGTGTTCCATTAGTGTGAATGAAGGGGGAATTCAAAGCTTTAATGTGAGAGAGACCCACTAGAGATCTGTTCTTATGGTCATACATGGAATCTTAAGAATTTCTGTAGGACCTTTATACCATCCTTGTGTGGAAAAGATATGTGCCAGCTCCACCTTCAGGATCGGGTTCATTTACACTATGTCTGGTTGGGGGTTGGAATTTCAGAGGATGGTCTAGCTGATGAGGAGGTCGTGGCCATGATAGATTGACCCCAAATTACCAGTAGCACAAATAGAAAAATTATGATCATGCTAGACCATCTGTTTCATAAGTTCATGGATCAGGTTATTTGCATGAACTACAACCTATACATGAGGATCAGGCTGTGAGACCTTCTCTAGTGTGATGTACTATTCTTGTATCTTTTACTCGAGTAACTACTTTATTTGATACAGGCAATTCAAACTCTTTTATCTCTATATCTATTGTGTAGAGTCTTGACTAGAGATATAGTATTATTATGTTGAAATAACCATAGATATTCCATTAGGGGTATGAATAGAGGGTATACACCTGTGTAGGGACTGACCCATTGAGGTAGTTAGTAACCCATTGTTTTCTAACCTCTTCACTCTTGAGATGACATAATTCAATGCCATTCTCGTACTGGACTGCTCGGTCCAATATTTTTCATTTTAAACTGCTATTACAATATGGTGTATTTTACATTCCCGAAGGGATGTAGTTATCTATATAACGTTGAATGAGATTTCTAGGATGGTAGAGTGGGAACAGAGCATCGTGGACTAGGTAAAGTTACACCCATATTTCGAATATCCTTAAAAAGTAATAAGGTTTACAACATGCTTATTCCCCTCCAGTAGTGTATCATTTTTGGGATGTCTTCCCTGATTATTTTCCTAGATTACCTCATGAGAGAGAGGTAGATTTTACAATTTATCTTATTCTAGGAGTAGTGTTATTTTCCATTCCTCCTTAAAGGGTGGAACGTGTGGAACATCAGGAGCTAAAGAAATAATATGTAGATATAGAGGCCAAAGGTTTTAAATAGCCTAGTACATCCCCTTAGGGTTCAGACGTTCTTTTTTCCAAGAATGTGTATTGAACCTTACAACAATGAGTGGATAAAAAATGGTTGAAATAGATTACATCCATGAAGTGGAATTCAATTCTTAAAAAAATGATCTATTTTACAAGATCTGGGGAGAAGAGGTCTTATCTAAGATTCTCTTCAGATTGGGTTATCATCATGAGCGAGTGAGACCATCAGACATTCCTCATAATTTTTTTTGTAGAAGGTATGGTCTATATGAGTAACTTGTTATGCTGTTTGGTCTTAGGAAGGTGCATTCCATTATCATGGATTTCATGAATAGGGGTTTCCACTCCTATTTGGACACTTTTTTTGAAGTCCCGGAGTATTCTCTCACTCATATAGATCATGCCAAACATCTTGAGATCATCTTGAGTACACTGAAAGAACACCATCTTAACACTATTATTGATAAGTGACACTTTCTAATTGAAAAGGTCAACTTATGGGTTCATATTATATTAGTATTATGAGTCTCCATTGACCTAGTGAATCTTATTACTATAGTTTCATAGGAGTATCCCATGAATGTGTTTGATATATGGAGTTTATTGGGAAGGTGAAGAGTAGAGAATTTTCAGATCCCAATGGATTGGTTATCCATAAGAGTACATTAAGAGATAAACTGCCTCAACATTGGTTGTTGGATAGAAATGATATCTTAAATCCACCTGGACATATCTGGGTTCCTCGAGATGTGAGAGAGGACTTAGTGAAAGAGTCCCACGCTTCTTAGTGGGTAGTTCATCTAGGCATATCAATGATGTATTGATATATACAATTCTAGTATTAGTTTACACGAATGAAAGGTCAGGTATCATGCTTTATCACAAGGTATTCCACCTGTCAACAGGTGAAGGTAGAGAACTAATGACTTGAGGGCTTGTTACACCCATTTCCAGTCTCAAAAAGAAAATGGGAAGACTAGGATATAGATTTCATTGTCAATTTATCAAGGTTGCTGAGGGATTGCGATGCTATATGGGTATCCATTTATTTACTAATGAAATAATCCCACTTTATTACTATTCAGGAGACTTTATCAATTAATTATTTTGGACGAATGTATGTCCGTGAGATCATGCGAGTACACCGATTTCCTTGTAATATGATTTAATTTAGAGACTCTCATTTCACTTCATGGTTTGTGTCAGGTTTGAAAAATTTTATAGGTACATAGGTGCCTCTAAGCACAAATTTTGAACTTCAATCCATTGGAGAATCATAAAGGAATAAATACTATAGACGATATTCTCTGAGCATGTGTCCTTAATTTTCAGGGTTCTTGGGAATAGCGTATACCCCACGTGGAGTTCTCCTATAATAATAACTTTTGAGGGAAAATTTTGTTGTCTCATTTGGAAGAATTATTGGGTTGTTCATTCCATTGACAATTTTCATGGCTAGAGGTTGGTGAGGAAAGACTACAAGGTCATCACCTCATTCAGGAGTCTTCAGAGAAAGTTCATATGATCAGAAATCATATGACTACTTCTATATATATGAAGAAATCTTATACTAGTCGCCATCTATGAACTCTTGAGTTTGAGGTTAGAGATTGTGTTTTTCTTCATGTACCACCAAGTCTAGGTCATAGATGGTTATGAATGCAGTGAAAGTTGTCACCTCATTATGTGGTATGTCTGAGATTCTAGAGATAGTTGAGTCGGTTGCCTATCAGTTGCTGTAACCTAAGAGGTACTGTGCCATTCTGGATGTCTTCAGTGTCTCACTACTTTTCAAGTATCTTGCTAATCCATCTCATACTTTTGATCCTGGGGATGTGAAGTTAGTTTCTTATTCTACATTTGAGGAGTATCAAGTACGAATTGTTAACACGAGCACGACAACTCTCTAATGCCGGTTTATCCCTCTTGTATGATAGCTATGGCAGAAAGGCTGGGTACATGATGAGACTTGGTAGAGGGAAGCCAACACACATGATTAGTGGCCATAATTGTTCTCAGATAGTGTTTATACACCCTTGGAAGGTGAACTATATGAAAAGTTCTTTTATGGGGGGAATATTGTAAAAGCCAGTTTTTTCACTTAAGTATGGAACCTTTAAATTATTGTATAAATCCTTACTTTGGACCTAATATTGGTGAATTTTTAGTTATTGAAGGATTTATGGGTGTGTTTGGGGAATGTTCAGAGCACATAACCCATCTTTTTGAGAAAACTAGATAGGTTTCACAATTATCACATGGTTGGAGCTCGATTTGGCAGACCGTGTAGTTTTAATTTTTTGTAGAGAAACACTTCTCACAGTTTGTGCATGGACATGCAGCCTAACAATGACATTTTCACCTTCTACCTGGAAAAACTCGAATGTTTTACATGGATTTTATCAAACTGTATAGAAAAACTGGGCACATTCCATTTTTCTATGTAATTTTTAATTTTTCCATTAATGATATGTTAATCCACCTCCTTCTTCCCTAGTCCATATTTCAACAGGAATAACATATTTATAATTCATCTGGGATCAATTCAAGATTATGTTCATCACGTTGGATGTGCAATAGTCATTACTCTAGTCTTCTTGAATCACTTTCCCTCTCATTTGAACTTGACTGAGTTATCTAGGTATGAGCATTTTCTCTTTTACAAATATATACTCTAATACAATCCAAATATAGGGACAATATCAAAGAAAAAGGATTGAATGAACATAATGTGGATGTTCTATAACTCATCACAATAGTTCATTTATTTTAGAATTGTCTTGTGGGGACCACCGATTTAATTGTATTCCATTTATTGAATATATATTTCCTTTTTATAATCATTAGAACCACATAGTCATGATATTTCCAAATAACTGTTTATTTTTAGTGGTTACACCCACAACTCAATCCCTTCAATGTTAAAGGTTATGACATAATTTTTGTTTTGTGTTTTGGCATGCTTGTGCCACTATTCATGTGTACCTTGTCTTGAACATTAAAGGTGTAAGGTTTTATGTATTAAATTGACTAGTTTATGTTGTTATTGGTATAATGAAAGGTACCATGTTTCTCACCACTTGACCCGCCTAAGGTAAGTGCATTAATTGATCATTAATCGTGAAATGTGAATTGGAAAGTATTCTAATTATATGACTGGGAATTAAATATAAATTAATAGGAGGTTTCATATCCATAACACCCCATAACACGTTAATCGAAGGAAGTAGAATTAACCTATATGGAATGTGCCTTAAATAGATAAAATGACTAGTTGCGTGCTACATGACATTCTCACAGTAATGAATGGAACGTCTTGAACAAAATGACACGAATAAAAGGTTTTATGATGTTTTACCTTATCACATGAACGAAAGGAAATGATTGAGAAGAATGAAATATTACATGAATTTATTCATAAACATGAATTTCCTTATTCGATATCACCTATGATTCTGATATGAGAATGCCCTGAGCACTCAGAAACCCCATTCTAATTCAAGGATTCACTTTGCTTAGGTTGAGACCCACATAGCTCCCGATCCATGTATATTCATTGTATTCCCATTATAAAAATGTATGATCCCTTACAAATCATCATATGATACCTCATATACCCTCCTAGGATATTGCATTTACATATAGATGCCTTGGTTACAGCCCATAAGGACATATCACAACTTATCCCTTTTTACCAGGGATGGTCACTTTGGATTCAGTAGGAACCTCATTGTATAATTCCTTGGACTCTATCCCTTGGATTATACTCTTAAACATTCTAGGCTATAGTTATTACTGAGTTGGAAACCCTTGAGGTCAACATCGCCTTGGTTATTACATCGGGACATCACTATTAAAGATCATTATATGTTTCCTTTTTTACATCTTGGAACCTTTGGTATTATTAATATGTAACTTATTAATAAATCAGTGATAATAAAATAATGAATTGTTGACATATTCAGACACCAGCTAAGGTCATAAGCTGGTACTTGGGTATTTTGTTACATTTTAATTAATTAAAATGTATATGCATGCTTGTACACTATTACATTTTCATTACACATGTCAGATATGATAAACTCCTTTAGTGGTGGTCCACTGAGATTTATCTCACACCCTCTTTAGGCGTCATTTGGTACTCGAAGTAGATTACATGGTAGAATGTGTTGAAAAATGGAAGAATATGTTTTCAAACACTTATTTTCTTTTTGATTAAGATGATTATTGATGGTATAGGACCGGGTTGGATCTATGGATTCTTGGGATAGTCTATTGATTTCCATTATACATTTGTAGAACATGTTATTCCTTATGTATTTCCTCCATGATTTCTAGTTTTCTAGAGACATGACAAATCCTCAGTTGTTGTATGTTATTCTAGTTATTTCAATTACTTTTGTTATTATGTCTATATTCCACTACGCCTTCTATTTACTTGAATTAATTCAACTATTTATCTATATTTACATTTACCCAATAATCTACACATTTTTAATAGGGGGATAGTGTCCCCATAGACAGACCTTAGGCCCTCAAGGCTATTCAGAAGACTCTAGCATTTTGGAGGATGTATATGAGGTCATGTGGCCCACCTAGTTTGGGGAACCCATTAGGTGGCATCCAGGTATAGGACATCACAATTATCATTTCAAAAACATCATCCAATATTTTATTTCTATTGATTAGTTTCACTACTAGAGAATAGTTATGCTTCAAATTTTTCCTAACATCCTCAAACTTCCATAATTGTTGTGCCAATCATGAAAATCTATCAATATTTTCAACAATTTTTTTTATAGTTTGATTCAAAAAAAATTTTATTTTTGAAATTGTGTATTCATCAATGTATAAAATATTTTCTCTTAAATGTTAAGAATTATTTTTAACATTATAAATCTCTATATATTAGACTTTAAAATTCTAGATGAAAGCAAAAAACATGATAACACTAGACATTATCGAATAACTTGTAATATTCTACACCATAATGAAAACTTATTTTACCACTTAAATTTTCACCATATTAACAAAGTAATCTAAAAAATATATATATGGTACTTTATGAGTATCCAAATCACCCTTCTTGGGTTTCAAATACTACCAAATCCAAAAATATAATACATTATTGCCCAGTGATAGATGTGCAAATTTTCGAAGTTTCTTATAATACGAATTCAATGATGATCCATCCATATTCCTTATGAAAGATCCAAGTCATTCTGGTAACTTATGGGAATGTAAATATGCCTCACCATCTGAAACAACCCCCACTATGTTTTCTAATATTTTACATGAAAGATTATATATTTTCTCATAAAATGGTAAATTAGACTTTATCAATACCATATTTATTTTAAAAAATAATAGATACATTAAATTATTTAACAATTTTATGATTATACAGATCCAAATCATTATCTTGTTTATAAACAAAAAAAATTTACCAACCATTAAAAGAAATTTTCCTTTTGAGAGTGGAATAAAACATATCAAAACTAGACCTTTCAAAGAGTCTTTTTCCAAAAACATTCTATTTTTTGTAGTCTTCTTCATTTTCCATCATATTTGGAACTAAGATGTAGATTAGATGACAAGAAAAATAAATAGACTGAAACCTTTTAAGGGTGCATGAACTTGGGAACAAAAAATTTTTGAACTATTTTTGGACACATGGTGACCTGCCTTTGTATATGCTTGAGAAAACATCTATTTTAAATACAAAAGTCTTTCAATAGATGATATTAAACCCTGATTGATCTGATAGTTATGAGTTAATCTATGATGTTTACAATTTTTTTAACTCTAAATGCTATATATTTTGTTATTTGGTTGATAATAATTATTATTAGAAAAACTATTAAATATTGAAAAAAATCAAGTTCATAAAACTACAAGAATAAGTAATAAAAAAAATAGATACTAAAGTATGAATTAGTAAAAAAATTAGAAATATAATAACTATAGTATTATAATGAATCATAAGTATAAATAACCTTATCAGTTTTTTAAACTAATTAAATTACAATGTTGTTGAAATAGAAATACATTATGATTGTTTTTAAATAAAAATAGATTTTGATAGTTTTTTTGAAAAACTTACTACCATAGTTTGTAATAATTTGTGTGTATAAAAATTTTTCTAAATTTTATTATTATTAATTTTTTGAATATTTTTTGAGTTCAAAAGAGTCATTTCAATAAATACATTTTAGGAAATGAAAAAAAATTATATTTAAAATGTTTTAGAAAACATAATCATATGTTACCCCTATTAAATGGAGTATTTTAATGTAAGGATGTGAGTAATATTAAGTCTATATGAATAATTAATTAACAATTTCTATTCCTAATTTCTGTTCAATGTGTTGATATCTTTCAGAACTAAGGGGATTCATAATAATATATGTTCTTGCATTTTGATGGATTGAAAATTATATCTCCTTTGAGTGTGTGACCTTGAAGGAAATGGTGTCTTATATTGATGTTTTTAGCATGGATATGATGTGGTGTGTTTTTAATCAATGTATTGGCACCTGTGTTATTAAAATGTGTTCGAGCTTTAGTAAAATTCCTAGAATTATATTTGAGTGTGTGTTTCACACACAAATTTTTAGTGAAACAATTTTCAGTTTCCACATATTTGACATCAGAATTGGTATGTTCTATTGGGTATTGTTTCTTACAATACTAGGATACAAATAGTCACCTATGAAATTAAAATCTCATGAAGTACTTTTCCATTCCATTATACATCCACCAAATTCCATATAGGATTGTATTATATGTTCAAAATCATTTTTAGAAGATTATAATAAGACTAAATACATAGTTCTATTTTTATTATGAAAGATTAATTAAAAATATTTAAGATGGGAATATTTTTTTATTTCATTAATATCTATAAAACAAGAGTACGAAAAATAATAAACCATGAACAATAGTTATTATGTAAAGCAATCTTCAAATCACACCTCTAAAATTTTCCTGATCAACGGACTTTCGAGCCTCATAATGATCTAAACTGTTGGAGGTACGAAAGGTAGTACTAATACTTTTATTATTTTCATACCATAATTTCATAAGTAAATATTTTAAATACATATGTTGAGACAAAAAATTAACTTCCTGTTTTTATGAAATATGAAAACATTGAAAACATGTTATCTCACCAATAATACTTATTTAAAACTAAGAAATCATAATATCTACAAAGGAATATGTTAAATATTTCGGAGTTGAACAAAATAAAATTCACTAACATAAATTTTTAGAGTCATAATATTTTTATTTAATTAGTTTATAAAAATATATTGATATGTAACTCCCTTAACAATTTTTTTTCATAAAAAATCAGTTTATTCTAATATATAAAGCTCCAGGGGCCTATTTGAGTCCATAAATTGCCTTGGTATTCTTATAAAAATGTTCAATAGGTTTTTTTATTCAAAAACACATGGTTATCACACGTAAACTTCCTCATTAACATACATATTAAGAAAGTCTCACCTCACATCCATTTTAAATAGTTTGAAAAATAAGATTGTTTCAAAGGCCATAAGTATTCAAATAGATTATGTTCTTGTTATCAGTTTATATTATTCTTCATAACTTATTCTATTTTTTAGTTGTATTCCTTAGAATTTTTTTTTGATTTATTTATCACTATTATTCCATTTTCAACACATTTATTCTGGAAAATAAATTTTAATCCCATTATAAAAGTTTTTTTATGTTAGGAAACTAAATTCTATACACGGTTTTTCTCAAAATAATTGAGTTCATCTTGCATTTCTATAATACAATTATCATCACCAAAATCCTCCTCCTAATTCATACAATCTAATTGGGTTAAAAAGGTAGATCTTCAATTTCATTTCTAAAATAAAATATTATTCTAATTAGTTGATATACATCACAAATTATACATTCAATAAGATGATTTCTAATTAATAAAAAACTTCTTACATTTTGAAAAGTATAATTTTCAACAATAGGAAGAAAATATTTCTGGGAAATAAATTCAGAAAAAATTGTGTTATTTATTTATGGGAATAACTTCTAAACAAATTATGAAAATATCATTTATAAATAACATATGAGGATATAGATTTTTGTTGTTCGAAAACAATGGGAGCTATTTCATCAAACTGAACACTCACATTTTCCTCAATAGTACAATTATTTTTATTAAAAACACAATATGCCTTACTAGTAGTAGAACAACAAGAAAGTATCCTTTCAACATATTTTTATTTCATGTTGATGTACTTTATATTTAGTATTGATAATGAATATTTTGAATCCATGAACTTTGAGGTTATAAAATTTTGGTTTTATTTTTCTCCACAAATAATATGGATTGTTATTAAAAATGGTATATTTATTACTCAATTTATAGTATAGTAGGAAGTACTAACCACTTCAGCGTAAAAATATTTAGCAACTGAGTATTCACTCAAGATGGTTAAAATAATCTCTTAATGGAATATATTTATTATTTAAAATACATCATTTTTCTATGGGGTTATAGGTGTTAAAATGTTCTTTTGAATAACTTTCTAACCAAAAAAGTCTGAAAATCACAATTTCAAAATTATGCACTATGATCACTATGAATAGTTTTCAAGGAGTGGTGTTTTATAGTTTTTAACTATAGCTATAAATGTTTTAATATTAATAAAGGCTTAAGATAAATTTATAGGAAATTAGAACCACATGTATCTTGTGAAATAATAACTAAAAAATATATATATAATATTTTTTAAAAATACATCTAGTTTTAGTAGGATCAAATAAGTCAATATTCACTAACTATAAATTGTTATATGTCTCAAATTTACTAATAAATTTTAATCTTCACTTATGTTTCTTACCAAATTTACAAGGGCCACAGGCTTTTGAAGTATCAATATTATGTTCCGATATATCCATAACTACTTATTTACTCGACAATATAGCTATGTTTATACAGTTACTCTACCGAAAACATTATTTCCATAACCAAGATTAATCTTCTATTGGAATATGGAAAGGTAATTCTTGGTTCCCGACATATTATTTGATTAGTGTGTAAACATTACCATCCTGATTTGAAAAGATAATAAATTAATCAATAGAACTATGTATAGTAAGATTATTATTCTGAAAGTTCAAAAGGATACACTCCTAATATAATTGAATTATGAATATAATGTTTTTCTTATGTCCCAGAAAAAATAAAACCTTTTAAATTAATGATTTTCTAAGAAAGAAAATTTTAATTATACCAATGATTTATCCTTGAGAGGTATCATTGAATCTTAATTCTCCACCTTTCATCTTGAAAATATTATTAAATAATTCTATAAGAACCTGAACCTTCTATTCAGATATGTTTATCCTTTCTGGTCGTTTTTGGAGAATATAGGAATTTCAGGAAATTTTCTTAAGCACATGATGTGTAATTTATAAGTTCACACCGTGTCCTTTCTTGCCGAAGCTGGCCATGTGTTGGCCGTGTAGTAGCCGCACACACAGCTGCATGGAAGTGACTTGGAGGTTGCTTAATGCGGAGTATAGAAACAGCAAGTACACACCGTGTACTCCAAATGTACAGGCTATGTATCTTTTTTCATTAAACGCATCGGGGTCGTGTCTGACGGATAGAATACACCTGCTCTAGGTTTCGTTCATCCAAGACCGCCGAGCAGTCATGGATCTTCGACGAGCCCCCATGCCTCCATCCATCCTCCAATTCGAACACCGTTGACTGCGTTGGAATCACATTGGCGAGTTATCTCTTCTGCTTGAGCCCTATTTTCCAATTCGTCTTCTTTTCCAAGTTATCGTAGGTTGAACATTTTGGACGTTTTCATAGATCTGTGATGTTTTAAGGAGACTCAAGCTTAGAGGTTCAAGTATATTGACCTACTAACCCTGAGGTAGGTGGTATGTGCCTTTCTATTTGATGTTTTTGAGTATTATGGGAAAATTCTTCCAATACCCTTGAACAAGGTATTGTGTGTTTACCATTTTACCCCTGATGATTTTCGCTACCATTCTTTTTGGCCTGTGTAGAGGTATTTTGGATATGAATAGGGTTTATTTCTATGCATTGGATGCGTTTTTCCCATAAATTGTTCTGTTTATGATCGTTTGGTCCGATTTAGCCTATGGCTGCCATGCCTATTTTCATTCCCTCTTGCTATAGGATGGAGAGTTCTATTCTTACATGATTGTAATGTTGTAGACTATTTATCCAAGTAGTTCTATAGGTATACATTGGCTATATTACACTACTATTCTTGTTGACTTACACCGGGCCATGAGAACCTGGTGTAGTAGACTATAGGGGGAATTGATGTGTTGAGCTTCCTCAGAGAGTCTTTGAGCACTTTTTTCTATAAGGTAGAATGACCGAGTAAGCATCTTTAGAGAGCCTAGAAACACTTTGGTCTATAAGGGGAGTTTATCTAGTGATCTTCCTCAGAGATTCCATGATTACTTTAGACTATAAGGGGATTGACTGCATGAGCTTCCTCAGAGAGTCTTTGTTTGAATTGAAAGACCTGGGCTATAATGGTAATTGACCAAGTGAGCTTCCTCAGAGATTACTAGAACTCGGGGCTATTAGGGGAATCGACATGTGAGCTTCCTAAGAAAGTCCCTGACTACCATAAACTATGCGGGTAATGGACTGTGTGAGCTTCCTCAGAGAGTCTTTCTTTACCTCAGATATACGGGGAATGGATCATGTGAGCTTCCTTAGAGAGTCTTGCTTTACCATTAACTATAAGGGGATAGACTGTGAGAACATCTTCATAGAGTCTTATTGAATTCCTATACAGAAACAGAGGGGTTAGACCGATTGTGCTACCCGGAGGGTTGCTTGTACTTTTTAGATAGGATGAGAGGGGATAACTCCGAGTAATTCCCAGAGGGTTACCTGTTTGTGGTTTAGCTGTTTGCTTTAATATTGCTTGATATTGATCTATGGATACTTTACTACTGTGTGCTGCCCTGTTTACTGTTTATTGTTAACTATTCTTTTACATGCCATATACTCAATGACTGTTAGGCAAAAATCGCCAGGTGGTTTCCTACTGAGTTTAGTCTCACACAATGTTTGGGTCATTCTTTTGGGACCAAACAGATTATATGGTTGCAGGTATGGATAAGGGAAAGCACCATTCTACTTCAAGTACTTGACTTTCCATGGAGATGTAGAGCATGGGACCAAGCATGTGCTTGCGAGGCGGAGTAGCTTTTTTATCTTTTATTTTTTACATTGGTTTAGTAATTTTTGTATTCCATCATTGATACTTGTTTGGATGCTTTCCTAGACATATGTATCAAGTTTCATTTTTATATATGTGCTCCAGTAGTTTTATCATTCAAGACTTCCGCTGTTTACTATTGTTGGATATTTACTGCTTCTGAAATTGTACGGGTTATTTACTTCCACTGTGTACTCTTCAAATGAGTGCATAGTATCCCCACTATCACACCCATGGCCCTTGCTGCTAGTTAGTAGCCTCTATCATTCTGGGAAATGTGCTTGAGTCCATGTTACCAACTTGGTACGGGGCACCTCTGGGTGGATTTCGAAACCGGGACGTTATAAAGTGGTATCAGAGGATTTTATTTCCCTTGACTTGATATTTGGAGCTTTAGCTAGGGATTGGATAGAATATGTACTTGGTAATAAGCTGTGCCCAGGAGTAGCTAACCCGTGTACAGGAAAAACCCAATCTACATCGTTAATTGCAATTTTTCTTCTTTTGTAATTATTCTTGTCGATTTGATTTCACCTTGAGTTATTCACATGATTAGTGTTGTTGTTGTTGATATTATTGGGGTTATATTTCTATTGCAACCCGATGAGATGATGGTATGTCATCTCATGCATCATATAGACACTTTCTAGAAATCACATGTCATGCATTTTTTCCACGCCATCTAGGATTCATTTGAGAGTGCAAGTTGTTGTGATAGATGATGTGTAAAATATTCTTTCCATTGTGATTGTTTCCATGATAGAAATACCCAATGTTTTATAGGGTATTGTTTGTGTAGAGATTTTATTGAATGAATGCCAAAATTTGGTTTTGTGGTGTTATGGGACCTCATGGACCGAAATTTGGTGGATCATTTCCTTGTTTTCCTTGATATAACTTGTATAAGATGTGAAAATTTGATTCGCGGGGAGTATGGGTCCTCATAGATCGGTATTTGGTACTTTTAATGCTTGTTTCAAGGCGTTCTGGGATCTAGAGTAGTTTCTAAGGCTTACTGTCCAGAAAAAACCAAAATACACTCCATGTAAGGTTAAGTACATGCTGGGTGTTCTTCTTTTCAAGAAGAAACAGTTTTTCTTAAGTACAGACTATGTAATTTATATACAGCCCATGAAATCTCTGAACTGTGTCATAGGTTGTGTGGGAAGAGACACATGATGGGAAAAACCTGGAGTGAACACGCCGTGTATTTTCCATACACTCTGTGTAGTGTTGACCCTGTTCCCACCCGTGTCACTAACAACACACGTTGGCCGAGTCGTGTCTAATATATGTTGTGTGCCATCTAAACATGCCATGTAGTCTGATCTAGGTACCCTGCCCTATCACAAACAATATAGGTTGGTGTTTCCCTTTCACGTACACACTGTGTGTGCCTTGAACACACCGTGTAGTCTGACCCAGGTACCTGGCCGTGTCACGAACTTCACGAAATGGTGTTATCCTTTATCAGACACATCTTGTCTCTCTGGAACATGCCATGTTGTGTGATCAGTGTGTCAGGTCGTGCCACTAATAACACGGGCCAGGTGGATCTTGTCTAATACAGTCCGTGTAGGAATTATGCACGTCGTGTCATCTTGCCTCAGGGGAGCTGTGTGAATTAACCGTGTAGAAGGACATTGGTAGGGAAAGATGATTCATGTACACGCCGTGTGTCAGGACAACATGCCGTGTGTCTGTGGTGCTACACGACCAGGTTAGGTAGGATTAAATTCCCATGTAAATGAATTCAGGGAACACGCCATGTATGAAATATACACACCTTGTAGTCTTGTTTTGTAAACATGAATGTTTCTTTCTCTGGTTACCTTCTTACACTCCTTGTTTTCAGTCCTTGATAATCTAGATCTAAGGTGTGCTCTTGAACTTTCAGAGTCACGCCACTGAGAAGTCAATTGGTTGTGCGCCAGTTTCTAGACAGTGATAAAACACCCGACAGGGCTGATCAGGGACTACCTGCAAATCCTCCCGTTGATCCAGCCTTGGCACCAACCATTGTACCTGACATAAATGATGGTGCACAGTTTTGGGAGGGCTTTTTGAGGATGATTCAAACCTTTTAGGGAGCCCCTCCTCCTGCCCAGTCGATTTCTGACATGACATGCATCTTTCAGCAGCTGCATCCTCCAAATTTCTTAGGATATGGAGGACCCAAGGTTGCTGAGTCATGGATAGAGGCCAATCTGATGATTTTCAAGCATCTGGAGATACATTAAGAGTAGAGGGTGAAGCTTTCTACCTAAATGCTCTGATACTCCACCAATAGATAGTGGGATGTGGTCTCACAGGTGGGACACCAACAGAATATGGCATGGGATGAGTTTTGTCACATCTTCTATGATTTATTCTATCCGGAGACCATGAGGGATGAATGAGCCCTAGAGTTCATGAGTCTAAAGCAGGGTACTCTTACTGTTATGGTGTATTCCTCTAGCTTCACAGAGCTGTAGCGTTTCACGCATATTCCAAGCGGTGATGAGTTGTTTCTTTCACGGATATTTGAGGATGGTCTGTGGAATGACATCTAGTCACAGGTGAACATCTTCATGTTGAATTTGATATATTCTATCGTCAACCAGGTGCTGATCACATAGCACAATCTGAAGGATTCTGGAGCTGTGAGCCCGGTTGGTTCAACATCTAGAGTTAGTGCTCTTCCAACTGATAGTAGGAAGCGTCGTAGGGAGGCCACATGAGGAGATCAGAGCAGACAAGATGTATCTTCCGGTAGCCAGGTGGTGTGTTAACAGTGTGGGAGAAGCGGGTATACAAGGTTGCATTTCCCGAGAGACCCAGTGGAGTACCGATCTTGCGGCAAGATGGGTCACCTTCATCGCTTTTGTCAGTTCTTCTCACCAGTAACGGAGGATAAGAGTTCTTCTATGACTCCTCATTAAGGAGCAATTCCAATAGCTTCTCACTAGTCAAGGAACTAGAGTTCATTTGGCCATTTAGGGTGAGGTGGAGGTCATGGCCACAACAGCTTGTGGTCGTGTTTTCAGTGGCATCAGGGTGGATTAGCTCAGAGTGGTCAGGCAGGGTCACAGGGCTGTGGTGCATGCCAATCTTTTGCGGTGGAGCTATCCCAGTAGGAGCACGATCTCTAACCTTCCCCCGTTTGAGGGGAAATATTAGTAGCCAAAGTCTTAGAATATGCTCTTTTTGATACATGGGCTTCCCATAGATTTATATCTATTGCTGTCATGGAGAGCCTTGGGCTCTGCTTCTTTCCTTCTACTGATATCTTGAGGCTAGATACTCTGTTGGGGTCTAGAACGTCTAGTGTACATCAGTGCAGAGAGTTCCCTATACAGGTTGGTGGATGTCACTTTTTATGGGACCTATTTTTCCTAGAGATGAAAGGAAATGATGTCATTCTCCAGATGGATTGGTTAGTTCCATTCCAGGCAGTCGTCGACTATTATCGTCGTAGGGTGAGTTTCACATCACCAGAGGGTGGATCCTTTCTTCATAGGGGCGAGTGGGATGCCCAGACATGCAGAGTGGGTCCAGAGCATAATGGGATGGGAGGCGTTACAACCCAGATTGGTATTATTTATCTGTATAACCAGGGGACTTCACAGTTAGACTTTCCTCTAGTGGTGGATCATTTTAGAGACGTCTTTCGAGAGGACTTTTCAGGTTTTCTTTCAGAGCGTGAGGTAGACTTCTCGATTGAGCATCTTCCAGGAGAAGCACCAGTGTCCATTCCTCATAATAGGATGGCTACACCTGAGTTGCAAGAGCTCAATAAGCAGTTGGAGGAGTAGTAGGAATATGGTTTCATCCGACCTAGTACTTCTCCTTGGGGTTCTCCTGTCCAGTTTGAAATGAAATAATACGGTACCCTCATGCTTTGTGTGGACTATCGAAATTTGAATCAGTTGATGGTTATGAACCGATATCCCTTGTTGAGGATTGATGATATATTTTATCATCTTTGAGGAGTCTTTCTGTTTCAATGATTGACCTAAGATCCGTTTATCATCAGTTTTTCGTTATACCATCAGATATACCTCTTACAACCTTCAGGAGTAGGTATGGTCTATACGAGTACTTTGTTATGCCATTCGTCCTCACGAATGCACCTGCAATTTTCATGGCACTAATGAACCTCGTGTTCCATCCATACATGTATTCCTTTGTGGTGGTCTTCTTGGACAATATATTTGTGTACTATCACACCTGAAATGACTATGCTACATATCTTGAGATCCTTCTGAGTACACTGAGAGAGCATCAGTTATATGCTAATCTCTCAAAGTGCCACTTTTGGATGGATCAGATTCACTTCCTGGGTCATGTTATCTAAGAGGAAGGAGTTTTAATTGACCCATAAAAAAGTGAGAGCTATATTTTCTTGGGAGTATCCAAAGAACTCCTTTGAGGTACCGAGTTTTTTTGGGCTGGATGGATACTATAAACATTTCACACAGGACTTTTCGTGCTTAGGAGAACCACTGATAGGTTTGACCAAGAAGAGGGAGAAGTTCTTATGGTATGATTCCTATGAGTCAGCCTTTCAGGATATGAAGGGGAGGTTGAATTCAACACTGATACTAGTCCTTCCAGATCCAGGTAGGAAAAATATTTTATACTATGATGCATTAGGAATTGGGCTAGGAGCTGTGCTTATGTAGGGATATGGAGTCGTTGCATATGTGTCTTGGAAGTTGAGGCCATATGAGAGGAATTACCCAACACATGATCTGGAGTTGGAGGCTGTTGTTCATGACCTACGCTGCTGGAGAAATTATCTTTTGGGAGATCACTTTGTGGTTTTCACCGACCACAAGATTCTCAAGTACATCTTCACTGGGCGTGGCCTGAATGTGAGACAGAAAAGGTGTGTTGAGTACCTTTAGTCTTTTTTACTTTGAGCTTTTATATACGCCCGGTAAAGGAAACACAATGGCTGATGCATTGAGCAAGAGGAATCAGATACAAGTAGTTCAGGAGGCTAGACGTGAGTAGAAACTTATGGCACTATTCTATGAGATTCATTTGGAGGGGCCCAACAGACAGGGGCAAACATTTCTTTCTTCTGTAGTTATTACCTATACTCTTCTTGATTGTGTTCAAATGAGGCAGATTTCAGATTTTGAAGCCCTAGTCTTAAGGGAAAGCATGTCAGGAGAAGACCGTATTCATGGATAGACCATAGGAGAGGATGAGGTCTTGAGTTTCTAGGGATGCGTATGGGTGCCAGAAGACATACGCGAGGAGCAGACGCAAGATTTTCCTTCCTTAGTTTGGGCAGTTCATCTTGGAATCACAAAGATGTATCATGATCTACAACGTCAGTATTGGTGGCTAGGTATGAAGAGGGACGTTGTTGGTTTCGTCATGAGGTGTTCGAATTGTCAGCTGGTGAAGGCGGAGCATCGGCGATCCACAGGGCTTTTACAATAGTTACCCATTCCTGAGTGGAAATGAAATGACATCGTGATGGACTTTCTGACCGGTTTTCTGAGGTATCCTCGAGGGAATGACGCAGTTTGGATTGTCATTGATAGACTCACAATGGTCGCCCACTTCTTTCCAATCAAGTAGAACTTCATTGTTGAGGAGCTGGGATGATTGTACATCCAATAGATTGTACGTATTCATGGAGTTACACACTCCATTGTTTCAGATTGGGATGCACGTTTTACTTCTCGGTTCGGGCTGTGGCTTTAGAAGGCATTGGGTACACAGGTACTTTTGAGTACAACTTACCATCCCCAGACAGATGGCTAGTCGGAGCGTACGATTATGGTACTTGATGACATGCTCCGAGCATACATTCTGGATTTTTAAGGATATTGGGAGAAGCATATACCTCTTGTGGAGTTTTCCTACAACAATAGTTTTCAAGCGACTATTCATATGGCACCTTCTGAGGCCTTATATGGTAGACCATGACGATCACCCTTATGTTGGCTGGAGGTAGAAGTGGCAGCTTTGCTGGGACCTCGTCTTGTTCTAGAGACCACAAAGTAGATAGAGTTGATGCGGAAAGGGATAGATACTATAATGTCTCAATAGAAGTCTAATGCATATTAGTGGAGACAAACTCTGGTGTTTGAGGTTGGGGATTAGGTTTTCTTACGTGTCACTATGAGGTTGGGACATAAGAGGATTAGGAGATAGGGTAAGCTTTCACTGAGGATTGTCGAGCCGTTCGACATGTTGGATAGAGTTGTGCCAGTATCCTATCAGTTGTAGTTACCTCAGAGGTACTGAGCTATGCTCGATGTATTCCATGTTTCTCAGCTCCGAAGTTACATTTCAAACCCGTCTCATGTCCTTCAACCTGAGGAGGTTGAGCTCGAATTGGATGCATAATTTGGGGAGCATCCTATCCATATTGTGGATCGTAGTAAAAAGGCTCTCCATGGTCGGACTCTTCCTCTGGTACAAGTTCTATGGCAGCGAGGTTGGGTGCAGGACGTGACTTGGGAGGGGGAGGCCAATGTACTAGAACAGTGGCTGTAACTATTCAGTGTTTCTACTTCTACGCTGCGCTAGGGAAATCCAGCGACAAATTTCATTAAGGGGGGAAGTTTGTTAGAACAAAGACCTTGTTTTTTGGGACTTTTTTTTCCTTTCTGGTCATTTTTGATGAAAAGAAGAATTTATGGAAATTTTCTATGTACACGCCAGGTACTTTCTGAGTACATGCGGTTTAATTTCTTGCTGCAACAGGCCATGTGCTGGCCGTTTAGTAGCTGCACACACGGCCATGGGGAAGTGACTTGGAGGCTGCCTAATGCAGTGTACGAAAACAGAAAGTACTTTCCGTGTACCCCAAAAGTAAATGCCGTGTATTTTGTTTTTTCATTAAAGGAACCGGGGTCACGTTTGACAGACAGAACACACCTCCTCTAGGTTTCGTTTGTCTCTGAGTGCTGAGTGGCTGCAGATCTTCTACGAGCCCCTAAGCCTCCA
Organism: Viscum album; assembly: GCA_963277665.1. NCBI lineage: Eukaryota > Viridiplantae > Streptophyta > Magnoliopsida > Santalales > Viscaceae > Viscum > Viscum album. The sequence continues at coordinate 1,688,442,994 of OY728146.1, forward strand.
TTTTTCCTCTGATTCAAACACCGTTGATTGAGTTGGAATCTCATTAGTGAGTTCTCTCTTCTTCTTGAGCCTTGTTTTCCAAATCCACTTCTTTTAAAAGTTATCGGGGGTTTATCTATTTAGATGTTTTCTTAGATATACAACATTACAAAGAGATTCAAGCTTCAATGTTGAATTATATTTATCTCCTAACCCCGAGGTAGGTGTTTTGTTCCATTCCGTTCAATGTTTTTGAGTATTATGTGAAAATTCCTCAAATACCCTTGAACGGGGTACTACGTGTTTACCATTTTACCCATGTTGATTTTTCATGCCATGCTTGTAGGACTGCGTAGAGGTAATTTTGATATTAATAGGGTTTCTTGCTATTCTTTTGATGTGTTTTTCCCATGCATTATTCTGTTTATGACCTTTTGGTCCTGTTTAGCCTTTGGTTGCCTTTCCTATTTTCCATGCCAGTTGTTATAGGATGGAGAGTGGTATTCTGACATGCTTGTTATGTTGTAGACTATTTAGCCTAGTAGTTCAATAGGTTTAATTTGGATATATTAAACATCTATTCATGTTGACTTACACAGGCCCAAGAGAACCTGGTGTAGTCGACTATAGGGAGAAATGACCTGGTGAGCTTCCTCAAAGAGTCTTTGAGCACCTTTGTCTTTAAGGGGTATTGACCGAGTGAGCATCCTTAGAGAGACTAGAACCACTTAAGGCTATAAGGGTAATTGACCGAGTGAGCTTCCTTAGAGAGCCATTGATTACTTTTGACTATAAGTGGATTGACTATGTGAGCTTCCTTAGCGAGTATTTGTTTGAATTGAATGACCAGGGTGATAAGAAGAATTGACCAAGTGAGCTTCCTCAGAGAGTCCTAGACTTTAGGGCTATAATAGGAATTGACATGTGAGATTCTTTAGAGAGTCCCTAACTACCTTAAACTATGCGGGGAATGGACTATGTGAGCTTCCTCAAAGATTCATGCTTTACCTAGGATATATGAAGAATGGACTGTGTGAGCTTCCCCTTAGAGTCTTGATTTACCATTGAATATATGCGGATTGACTATGAGTGATTCCTCAAAGAGTCTTATTGAATTCATATACAGAACTAGAGGGTTTAGGCCATGTATTCTGCCAAGAGTTTTGCTTTTACTTTTTAGGTAGGACCATAGGGAATGGCTGCAAGTACTTCCCAGAGGGTCACCTATTTGTGGTTTAGCTGTTTACTTAACTATTGCTTGATATTGATCATTATATTGTTTACAGTTGAGTACTATCTTTTTTACTGTTTATTGATAACTGTACTTTTACCTTCCATATACTCACTGACTGTTAGGAACAAATCTTCGGGTGGTTGCCTACTAGGATTTAGTCTCACACCCTCTTTGGGTCATTCTTTTGGGTCCAAAGTGATTATATTGTTGCAGGTAAAGATAAGAGAAAACACCCTTCTACTTCAGGTACTTGACTTGCCGTAGATTTGGAGATCATGGGACCAAGCATGTGCTTGTGATGCTGAGAAGCTATTTATATTTGGTTTTGGACTTTGGTTTAGTAGTTTTATTATTCTAGCATTGATACATGTTTGAATGCTTTCCTAGACATATGTATCATGCATCATTGATATATATATGCTCCAGTTGTTTTATTATTCTAGTCTTTTTCCCTTTACTATTTTTGGATATTTACTACTTTCTCTATTGTACGTGTTGTATACTTCCACTATGTACTCTGCCAATGAGGGCATAGTTTCCCCACTATCACAATCAAGGCCCTTACTGCAAGTCGGCAGCCTCTGGAATTCGGGGAAATGCGCTAGAGGCCATGCGACCAACCAGGCACGAGGCGCCTCTTGGTGGCTTCCGGAACCGCGACTTTACAAAATCTATGTTCCTAGTCTGCTATCTTGAATAGACACTATCTGTGTACCAAATATTTTTTTCTTGGTACTATAATTCTTTTCATGAAAAAAGAATTAATTTTTCGTAACCCAAACCTACTTGGGTCCAGTATTTCCTTAATGTAGAATTTTAGGATGCTACATTTAACCAGCATTATTTTATTGAGTAAAATTTAATTTATTATAAAAATAATATTTCTGAAAAGAATTATAGAAAACAATATTTAAATAATATGTTTTCTTCCAATGTCCACCCCTTTGGATCTTTGTAAAAAAAGTAGCACTTTTTAGAACAAAATAACTGTAACTAAATCATTTTTGTATTTGTATAACCCATCCTAGAATTATTACCACGAGTCTTATTTTTCATACACATATTATCAATATTTTCATTCTCATAGATAAACACTGATATAATATTCTTCAAATGGGATATTATATAATTTACTTGGATAACTATTTTTTTGTTATCACAAATAGTAATAGAACAACGGATTACAAAATCATTATGTAAACTATTTTTATCATAAAGTGTTTTCTCATATTCTTTTGAAATATTTTTTTTTCATAATTTATATTATAAATATCATTATAAATATCGGACAATTAATTAGTTATAGGTTTCATTAATGAATATGTATTTTCATGTTTTTCTTGGGTATTATCATGATTTTTAAAAATCATAAAATTTTCATTTTTAATGCTTTTGAAAATATATAAAATTAATCATAACTGGGTAGAGTATTTTATAATGCTGATGAATTTTCTTCATCAGAATATGTATCATTTTTCTCAGTAGGATAATTTTAAATTAATGAAATCATAGTAAGAGATTCAGTAGTGTGTACCTATACTAGTATACATTGATTTACCATAGGTACTTTTTAAAATAGTCAAATATTCCATTATCTAATTATTTTATTATTAGAAAAATTTTCAAAACAATCCCCACAACTTGTACTCAATGTTTTAGATGAATTTACACTTTTCATTCATTTTCACTTATGATACATATTTTTATTTCTATTAGAATTACTTTTGTTTCTATCATTACTTTTCATCTTAGGACCATTAGGTTGAGTGTGTCTTATTCCCTAACATTCATAAAAAGAAACATCAGATTCTTTATTATCATATTTATTATTATAAATATTTTTAAATATGTGGTGAAAATATTTTTTTCAAAATCTTATTTATCTTTATGTAATTATTTTCCATCTCATATTCATATTTTTATCATTATCTATAATCAAATTCTTAAACAAAATTGTTATTTTTTAAATAATCCAAATCATTCCCTGTGCGATGAACATTATTTGGAATAGTAGATGTTGTAGAAAATGAAATTACAAGAATGATATTTTAAGAACATTTGGTATCTCACTTTAATCATTCTTAATATTAAATAATTGTTCCAAAAATATAATCATATTTAAATTTTTAATAATTATTTTTTCATCCACAAAATTACTTGTAGATTCACACTGATTGGAAATTATATCATTAATATTTTCACCCAAAATATCATTATAAAAACATTTATCATTAAGAGACTAAAATATTGATAATATTCATAAAAATATGGTGCATCTTTCCATTTTATTAACTATGAATAAAATCAATGTCATGGTATTCCACTATAAGAATGCATATTATTTTTTCAATAACTTTTGATTTACCAAAATATGTTTCATACAACATACTCCAAATATTTTTAGCATATTCACAAGATGATATCGGACTATAGATATTTCTCACCATAGAACATAAAAAGGTATTTTGACTTCTTAGTTCATCTTACTTTCAAACTTCTCAACATTAGTAAAAGCCTAAAATTCTTTATTGGGAATATTATTCTTCCCAGTCTACTTTATGAAATTATTAACTCCATTGATGATCAAAATAGTTTTCATTCTATATCTACAATACTCATTGTCATTACCATCCAAAATGTGCAGTTTATAAGGATTTATATTTTTATGATATCCAATATTCTAACCTTAAATATTAACATAAACATTTAAACTTTTTAACAAGTACATGTTAGTGTAAAAAACAATTTATTAACAAAGTGCTTATAAAAAAATTTATAATACATGATATTGATAATTAAAGTAAAAAATCAGAAATTTAATGTAGTATAACCTAATATAATATGAATTCTAAGATACATTGATCAACCGAGAAGGTCCCTATTACATTTTTTGGGAGGGGGAATTGGTGTTTAACAAAATTAGAAAAAACAAAAGACAAAACATTATCTAAGTAAAAAAGATCATGTTCTGACTTAGTCCGATGACAGGAAATTTTAAATCATAATATGAAATGATCTAATTGTATCATTGTATTTTTTAATCATTTTCAAAGTCATAAAAATAAAAAAATATTAATAATTTTTTGTAAAACAAAATTTTTATCCTAATATTCACACCAGAATAATAACTTATTATAAAATAATTACAAAATATTATAATCTAGTAACGACTTAGGAGTTGTATTAAGATAGTACACTATTTTATATTTATTAGTAAAATTAATTAATAACATTGACTGAAATGATTAAATAGTTTACACATACTATAATTTATATCTTTAATTACAATGATATCCCTGAATATAATGATTATAATAAACTCTATCTTTGGATCCTTAGAATCCCTTTATCGTAACAATGATCAACATCTATCTTATTATCCTCAGAATCCCTTGACCTAGTTTATCCGATTCACCTTCTTCTTAAACATACAATACATTGATCAAAATATTCCTCAAACATAAAATACAAAAAATAATAATAACATTCTAAAGAAAACAGGAGGGAAAGGATTCCTTAGAAAAAACTATCAAATTTTTTACAATGACTAAGAATGATATGTTCACATAGATTAAACTTCATAAGAATTGATTTGTGAAAATGTATGAGCACTAAAATCGTCAAATGAACTTATTTTTATAGGTTATGTCGAAACAGTCATATTTCCATGTTTGTTACACTGAACTGAGACATCTGCCTCTTTAACACCTTAGAATGTTATGACATAACTAAATGTCCAATATAGTTTTGTTTATCACCATTAAAATGATAAAAGTATTTCTTACAAGATAAAAAACACTTTTATACATTGATTATATACTTTAGTTAGTCTTATTAACTTTTATATCGACTATAATTCTAATTGAATCTTATGAGGTTAGTGTTCTATATTGGTACCATGGTCAGTCAGATGGTCATTACAAAAGTTAATTTGGTTGTCACGACATAGGTTTACCTCAGTTTCGAAAAAATTTCATTCTGATGGACCAGATGCACCATCAGTTATATGGATAGGAATTAGTAATTTAATGCTGACATTTGTAATACATTAGTAACATTTCTATGTATATTATAATGTAATTTTTTCTTTAAAAACATACTATAACACTTGGGACATAAAAATTTAGTAAACTTAATTTTTAAAAAGTAATTTTGATATCCAAATATAACAGAATGGAAAATTAAGATGCAAAATTTTTGACTCAGTTGAATCATCGTTCTAAATCGTTCCCCTAACCATCATTGCATATAAAATATTAATTAGATAATCATAATTAGAATAATATCCATGAGGTAGAACCCATCAATAATTATATTAACCAATCCTAATATAACCAAGGGTTTATAATTTTAATAAATCATTAAATGAATCTTAATGTGATTGATGATTACTTTCCACCCTCAATAACCAATTTAATTAATAATTTTTATTCTATAAGAATTAAATAAATAATAAATATATATATTTAATATAATAAATCTGTTTAATTAACCAAAAAATGGAAATTCATTTTAAAGGATAAATCAAACACATAGAAGATGTCATTGGATGCTGGAAAACTACCCACATGGTAAATTCCATTTATAAGTCCTGAGAAACACTTAGGTTGTTCTTAGGCTCTATAATTATTTATATAAAAAATGGAAAATTCATTTTAAATCCAAGAGTAATTATTAGAAGGTGATCCAAGAATATATTCAATTAATTAAAATTGAAACATCAAGTAGAATAAAAAATGGGTTTCCATGATTTAGGCGATAACACTATAATTACTAAAAAGTGATCATTCGGGGTATAAAAATGTGTGTATAAACATTTTTAATGAAGGAATAAATTTTATATGAATGCACGATAAAGGATAATGTGTGGAATAATGACATGGATATCAAAACACTATAACATTTGGGTATAATGATGAGGCCTGAAACCGTATGCCCTTGGATGACATCTCATTTGATGGTGGCCTTTGATTCCAAGTAGATTAAGAGAAATTGAGGAAATGTTCAAACACCCTGAAAATAGTGAAAATGATCTTTCATCTAAATAACACAATAGTTCATAAGGAGAAATTATAATTAAATAGAATAAGACTCTATATTACACCTATAACAATGAAAAATTTATGATAGAACCACATTTAGACTTCAGATCATAGTGTTATTGAAATTACTAGGTTGAGGAATATGGGAACCCATAGGAGGGGAAACCGTGGTTATCCTCTAGAATGAGTTGTAGAAAGAAGAAAATAGGGTTTTAAAATTCATTAACGATAAAAGCGTTATTATCCCTCAAGAAATAGGTGCTCATGGTTTTGCCTCATTGTTGAAAAAAATGGCGCAACATTCATGTGAATGGAATCTATCAAAGAAGTATGCAATAGGAAATTGTCTTGTTTCGAGGGTTATATAGTTATAGAGAAATTATGTAGCCCCCAGTACTCCTATATCCATCCCAACATAGTTAGGAGAGACCATGCGAACCGGGCAACATGGTTTCTGATATCCATGATGCCCGATCAATTTTTCAATTATGAGGGTTTTGGTCTCCCAACAATATCTGAACACCCTCATAACCATTTTGAATCAATTAGGTTACATTATATAGTCCATTTAAAGGAATATAAACCAAGAACAGATGATTTTTACCTTTGTGAAAATACATTTCATTATACTTAATAAACATTTTTTTATTCTTACCTTTTATTTTTGGGGATATTCATGTTTCCAACTTAATTTCATGACATACAGATTGATTTCTGAAAATAACACCTCTTTTAAAAACACAAATTTGACTACTATTGAGTTATTTCTTCTTCTATCAGGATTAATTATTCTGTTACCAAATATCTTTTTCCCTTTTTGATTTCGGAACCCCGTGATTATTCAAAAAATAATGATTGATTAAATCCTTAAGAATCCCATTCCTTTCCATGGATTAATTCATGACTATGACTATAATAAATTTCATTTTGAATGCATGATTATGTAAATATTATGATGTGGAAGGTGGCCTAAAGATTATACATCCCTCAAATGCATTGGGTACCATGATGTATCTAATGAGATGATGTGTAATATGCATTTACATGATGTTATCTTTGTTCATAATGATGTTGTTATGATTATGAACATATTTTATGCATGAACATGAATCTATATTTGTTCACAAGTCTATGTGGTATTTGAACACAAAGAAAGGCTGTCTCATTAATATGCATTGCCTCATTCCATTCGTTTACCACATGTTTTTGTAAATATGTTGACGATGATCCTATGATTTTGATATGATGATGATGTTTATACTCACCCATGTTATATTGATTCATGTCACTTATTAGTCAACTTACCGAGATTTTAGCTCACCCATTTATTTAGTGTGTATTATCAGGAGACAACATGAACTCGGGTGAGTGTGATTTTTAAAAGGATAAATAATAAAATTTTAAATAAATGTTTTTGTTTTATTATGTATATGATATGTATGATCCTATATTTCCCAATACACTAAACCTTTATATTTTATTTGTATCTCATCTATATGTCTTTATCTTTTTAATGATGTAATAGTTTTGTAATAAAAATTATGGTCGATATATTTGGTATTATAGTATTGTTTTTTTAATTTTGGAATTAAAATATTATAATGTTAGTTAAAAAACATTGTATAAAAGTAAGTATATGTAAACATAGAAGAATATTTGATTTAGAAAAATTCTAAACCTACGAATTGCATAATATATAAAATCGATGTTAATTGCAAAAAATAATAACTTATTAATTAATTATTTAGTGAATTACATATTATTGAAACCCTTTATATTTTCAAAAATGGTGGGAACTAGGAGAATCGAGGGCCACAACCCATGTGAAAGACAATGAAATTATTTACTTAATAACTCCTCCATTAAAGTTGGAGGTGGAGTTCAAAATATCTTTCCAATTCATACCCAGCTATCTCAAGCTATTATCAATATCCCAAACTCATGGAATATACACCATCATCCAAGAATGATTTACTATCCCCGGAGTCATTTATGTGGTCATGACACGAGATGCTTAGTAGAACATCCAATCCTATTATATCAAAAAAATAGATTAACTCAATGGAGAAGATATTTCTTGTGATCCACTATTTTGAGAAAGAAATTGTGAATTACATGGTTTATCTCTAAGATGTAGAAGTAGAAAAATGGTGGGTATTGAAAAAGAACACCAATCCGAAGTCTGAAATACAATATATGGAGTGGGAATACTTTAAGAGAAAATTTCATTAACTTTTTTTCAATAGAACTCTTCAATAAAATATCAATAGAGAATTATTTGAGTAGAAGTAAAAGGAAGGTAAATTTGTCAATTTTTTTGAGGAAAAAAACAAAAGGATTTATATATATGACTCAATTTATGTTATTAATAATTAAATAAAGGTATATAGATTCTTTAGTTGTTTAAAACAACCCCTTCAAAAGGCTCTTATCTAAAGGTAGAGATAGAGTATAGTGAATGGTCCCATGTCTATATATATAAGAGGATATGATCATTGTTTTAAGATTTTCGGACAAAATAAAAATTATGAAAGAGGATTCAACTACCCACATGTCAAAAATTTGTAAAGAAGTGTCATGGGAATTTTATTAACGGAATAATGAAATGATTCATGTGTGGTAGGTAAGTCCACCAAGATCCGAAATGTCTATGAGAAATGAAAAAGTAGGACAAAATTATAGAGGAATGGGAGGAAAATTCTTATACACCACCTATGGTTTAATTGTTCAACCATAGGGTAAAATTAGAATATACAAGCCAATGCACCAAACCTCTAGTCCTTGAGGGTAATCAGTGTCAGCAACCACTAAATCCAAAGGATTAAGAGAAATATTATGCCATCGGTACAACTAAAGTGGATAAGTAAAATAATGGCATACAATGTATAATTTTTATTTACTCAAGAATTGGAAAACTATATATTTATTCTAGATATGAAAATTCATTTATATATTTCATATTTTAAAAAAATATTAAATCTAATCCCCTATACCTTAATGTAAAGATATCCCAGAAAAACCTAGTGGTGTGATCATTGAAACATATGGTTTGGAGTCTACTCTTGTTGGTTTATGGGGGAATATTATTCATGGAAATATCATCATACTAACCTTGGTGGAATTCGATGCTATACTAGTAATGTATTGGAAATAATTATATAGGGAAGACATCAACTATTGAGAAAAGGAAATATCATTTCATATTCTAAACCATCCTTTGAACCTCTAAAAATGAAAGGAATATCAAGAACCAACTTTCAAAAATACCACAATGGTGTGGGTTTAGATACCCAATAAATAATCATACCCATCATAAATGGTTGCATCGAAGGAAATAATTAAACTTGTTGAAATTCCTATTTTTCAGGAATACACTATCATTTTTCCAAAAAAAAGTTACTTAGAGATCCAACAGATGATGAGGGGGAGTTCACAATAGATAATATAATAGGTTCCACTCCTATTTCCAAATCCCACTATTGGATGGCCTAGATTGAATTAGAGTATTTAAATAATAATCTATAAGAGAATTTAGAAAAAGGGTTCATAAGTCTTAGTACCCGATCATGGGGAGAGCCAATTCTCTTCATAAAGAAATATGATTAATCAATGACACTATATATCAATTATCAAGAGCTCAAAAAAATCACCATAAATAATGAGTATCATCCAACAGTGATTGATGGCTTGTTTAATGAACTACGAGGAGATTTTTACTTCCCAAAGGCGGATCATCATTATAGATATCATCAATTAATATTGGACAAGGAATTAATTATGAAGTCTTATTTCTATAAAAGGTATTGCAACAATGAGTTCCTAGTGATCTAAATCGATATACTGATTCCCCTAAAATATTCATGGATTTTATCAATAGAATATTTACATACTATATTAAACAATGTTGGGTAGTGTTTATTGACGATACACCCATTTACTCCAAGAGAAAGGCATAACATGAAGAGAATCTAAGGATTGTGTTGGGGACATTATCGAAATTAAAAAATTTATTCTCTGTTTAGAACTCTTTACTTTGGTTTTTAACAAGTCACCTTCAGGAATAACCAAATCATAAGTGCAAGAATTTCTAAAGTCACTTCAATGAAAATTGCAACTGAGAAATGGACCAGACCCACTATTGTCATAGAAATCCATAGTTTTATTGGTGTAGCTAGGTAGTATAAAAATTTTGGGTGGAATTCCCCACTATTTTCTACTCCAATAACTATGTTAATATGGAAAGGGGTAAAATATGTTTTGATGGAAGAATGTGAGGAGGTATTCAAGGTTATTAATACGAGGATAGTCACTAAACATATACACACAATGCCAATAAGAAGGAAAGGTTATTTAATATTATGTGATGATACAAATAAAGGCTTGGGTTATGTTATCATGAATAATGATAATGTTATAGACAATGCTTCACAATAATTGATGGTATGTGAGGAGAACTAAACAAAAAAATATCTGGATTTATCAGCTGTGATGGTCGCTCTTAGGATTATGTGAAACTATCACTAGGGTGAGATGTGTGAAATATAAAAAAATAGTAATAGTAAGAATTATTGATTGAAATAGAAATAGATCAACATGTATCAAATAAAATGGTTACATGTAATAATGGATTTTAATTACGCCATTAATTACCATCATGGTAAGGAATATAAGGTTGCTTATGCCCTTTGTAGAAACTGATATGCAACACTATACATGATCTGGATTGAGAAAGATCTTATATTCATAAATATTCAAATTATGGTTTTGGAAATCATATTGGAATGGAATACAACCTAAAATTTTCAAATTATTTCACAAACATCAATCTAATAGAAGACCATGGAGTTACAAAGGGATGATTTTGAGCAAAAAAAGGTTGAGAGAATTAAAGGAAGAGAAACTAATTGAGTTCCACATCGTTGAAAATGGTGTGATTCAGTTTGGAATAAGGCTTTGTGCCAATTAATCACATATAATAAAGAAGTATCAATTGGATAATATACATATATCAAAATTATCTATCCATATTTGAATTACTATTATTTACCATGATCTTCAAGAGAACTTCTTTTGGGATAAGGAGATGAATGAGATTGTAGAGTAGATATCACAGTTTTTGGTATGTCTGTTTTTTAAAATAGAGAGAAAAACATCCAAAACGATGATGCAACCATTTCTTATACCAAAATGGAAATGGAAAGTTGTAATTATTTACTTTCTCACTAGTATCTCAGATACATATACATGAAATATTGCAATATGGGATGTGGTGGATAGAATCATCAAGACTACCAACTTTATCGCCATTCATGATGATTTATCACTTTAATAACATTCCACGATATATGTGAAATAAGTATCAAGGTTGTATGGGATAACACAATTTTTCATATTTTAACATAGACTAAAGTTCGCATCTAAATTATGGATATTTATTTAATATTCATTATGTACAAAATTTTATTTTATCAAGGCATATCAACAATAGACTAAGGTAATATATGAAAAGACTAATCAGATTCTCAAGGAAATGATAAGAGTCTACTAAAAAGAATTAAATGGATGATGTGATCAACATATAACACTGGTAGAGTTTTAATATTAAAATTTCTCCCTCTTGAGTATTCAAATGGATCCATGTGAAGATATATATGGATAGATATTTATCAAATCAACTTTTTTAGATGATGTTGGGGTAAGAAAGTTTCTTGGACATGAACTTTTACAATAACTGGCAGAGAAGATTTAATCCATCCAACAACATACAAAATTATATCAATGAAGGAAGAAGAACTACGATGATAACTATTAGAGGAAGATAGAGTTTGATGTTGGAGACAATTTTTACCTTTTAATATCACCACTGGAAGACAGTCAAGTAGTTGGAAATGAAATGATAGCTTATCAAAAAGTACAATGGACCCTTTGAGAAACTTGAACCCATATGAGTAGTGGCCTATTATCTTGCACTCTCACCAAGTTTGTACTATTCCCATGAACTGTTCCAGCTACCACTCTTTTGGATGTATTTACCCAATCCACCACTCTTACAAAATCTGGAGGTTGTAGAACTGGAGAATGACTTCTCACATCAAGAGAATCCTATGAATATCAAGTACTATGGAGACAATGTTCTATGAAACAAGATAATAAACATTGTCAAAGTGTTGAGGATGAACCAAATGTAAGAAGTGGGGATATGGGAACCAGATTAAACCACGAAATAGAAGTAACCTAATATATTCTCAATTGATAATTGAAGTTGAAAATTCTAGGATGAAATTTTTGAAATGAGGAATAATGTAATGACCAAGTGTTTATTATTAATATTTATTTCTTGAAAAAACACATGTTGTGTTATATTATAATCATAAAATATAAAGGAAAACAAAAAAACCATTGTTTCTTTAATAATTTTTTTAAATTAATCAGTAATTGACCAAATTAAAATTCAAAACAATACAACTAGATAAAAAATAAAAAATATAAAAGAAAAAAGGAAAATATGGATCACCCCGATATACTATATTTATCACCCTCATTGCACAAACTATAGAAAATAAAGGAAATTATTATTAAACCAGTAGACATAATTAAAAATGGAAATATAAACCCTTAAGATGAATTTAGTTGAATATTTAGTGGAATAATTTTGTGGTATTTATAGAATGTAATGTGACTATTGAGAATAGTAACCTTACCATTAGGAATTGTAACCTGACCATTGAAATTATAATTTTACATAAAAACAATGTATTTTGTTACAAATAGTAATTTTTACAATTAATTAATGAAAATAATAATTTTATAATTCAATAATATAAATATCATGATTTAAGAAATTAAATGAAAATACAATCTCTATTTTAATAAAATATATTTTAAATCATTTCATAAAACTCATAATTTTTATATTAAAAAATAATATTAAATATTTTTGACATTTATTTCTATATAATTAATATTATTTTTTAAATATAACTTTATAAATTTTTCTTAGGTGTTGGAAATTTTCTAAAATACTTCAATTTTTGTGTGAATATTAAAATTATAGTTTTCCCATAACTGGTGTATCTTATTTTAAATAATTCATGATCTAATAAAGACATAATATTTTATATAACTTGGTATTTAGGCATGATATAGTTGTTTTTGAAAATGAGTCATTATAATACAATAAGCATAAATTCTAAACAAAAAAAATAAATTTCAAAAAACAAAAAAAAAACAAAATTTATTCCTTAAAATAAAAATTTACCTTTTTCCACTTGACTATATAATAAACAAATTAAATTCATTTATATATTGTATTTAATGTTTAAAACCAATTATATTATATTTATATATGATTTATAAAGTAAAAATTCAGAATTACATGTTTAACCTTTGATATAATATTTTATTCAATATTTTATTATAAAAGTACCCCTCTCCTTAAGTATAAATAACCCCTCTCCCTACCCATGTAAAACCACGCCTACGACCCATTAAAAATCCCACGATCTTATAAAATCCTCCATATCAATCCCATTAAAATAATTTGGGGCATTTTGAAATACTCATAATCTAATCACCAAGGGAGTTGTTGTATTGTACAAGAGAATCTACAAGAAGGGGAGAGTAATCCCCAATTAACACTTCCCTTTATTTTCATCATAAGTTTCTTCATTTTCCAGGTTTCTTTAAAAACCATATACTAAAATGTTAATTTTTCAGTAAGTTAAAATTATATTAAATATTAATAACTATTGTAATTATCATATTTATTGGAAATATAAATGTCATACTTCCCTTTCCCTCTCTTTCAACAACATCATCTTAGATGTTTTTTAACCAACTATGAATTCATTTCCAGGACAATTACTATAACCAAATTCATGTATATAATATTTGTATTATATATAATATATAAATATGCAATTAATTTTATTATTATTGTAACATCCCAAGTAATTAATTAATAATATATATTTTTTTATCTATGTCTATTAATGAATTAGATAGTGTTTTATAGGCTTAAAATCAGAATAAATCCAATCTTATGCATGAAATACACTAATATTTTTAAAATATTGTTTTACTACCTTTTGATGGAAAACTATTTTTAAATCAAACTTTTGACAATTATATAAGCTCTATTTTTCAAAATAAACTTCTTCGTTATTATTGGGACATTGAAATTTACTTTGGGTAAATTTTTGGTTTTTTCCGATAAAGTTCATTTTTTAATGAATAGTGAAAAATGTTGTATTTTAATTCAAAACCTCTTTTTAATCTAATTTATTTATATGATTATATTATCTTTTGAATTGGTTTTAAAGTTCAATTAGAATATATTTTTACCATTTAATCCAAAATTGGTCGTTGGAATTAATTTTACTTTGAAATTGGACTTAAACTAGTGTCAATCTTTTGATACTTATTGTTTCATAAAAACACACTATTTGCTCTGACATCGGGAATTAATTAGTAAATTAATTAATGTAACTTATATGTTTTGAATTTTTTAAAATAGAAATCATTTTTGAATTCGGAATATCAAATATAGAATAGGGTGATGTTTTGGTATTTTTTCTGAAAAACTTCAATTTTTGATGAATAGTGAAACCACTAAGTGGTACTTAAAAACTGATTTTTCATTTAAATGAAATTTTACCACCTCTGTGTTTTGAATATCAAAAATCTGACATACATGGTTGTCATTATGAAGTAAAATGTGGTTCAATGGGATTAAAATATTTTTTGATGAATGGTAACTTTTAAGTTTATTAATCGCGATTAGAGGTAATTAGTGTAGTTTAAGGTAAAAATAATGTTTTAATAATATGAAATGACCTATACACATGTCCTACCCTTATTGGATGTGTCATGGCCGACCAAGAAAACCCATGGGTCTATTTTTGGGAACCCATGGATCCACTTGGGTAAGATAAATACATTAATTCCTTTTATTTATTGTTAAAGTAAAAATGTCACAAACATGAGTTGTTTTACTAAAACAATTTTTAAATGGGGTTATAGAAGTCATATGTTTGACTATAAATATTAATTAGAAAGATAAAAAGATTGCATACATCATTATATTTTTTTATAAATTTTAGACACTAAATAAATTAAATTATATATGACACCATGATGATGCATCAATTACCTCATTATTTAACGATTTAAATAAAATGAAAATATAATGTAAAATATAAGACCTAAACTTGTCAAAAACCTATTTTATGGGTGGATTTAGTACCCTTATCACCTTAACCTAGAAATTTATAATTGTGGGAACTTTTTTATCAGAAAATAAATTTATAACAAATTATCATTTCTTAACTTTCCAAGAGTGCCCCTCCTATCCTCTTATAAAAGGCCCCCACCTTTACCACCTTACCCACACATCCAAAGACTTTGGCTCAGACAAACCCTGCCCATTTTGTATATCCAAATCCCTCTATTACTCCTTAAATCCTCACTTTGGGCAGAAGTCTTCCCAAGGAAGCCTTTCAGCTCAAATAAAAAAGAGTTACCCGTTTTAAAGGTAGTGTCTTCTCTTTTGTTCTTATGTTTTATTTTGCTCCTCCAACCCCCTAAACTATTTTTATTCATTTCTTTTGTAACAAAACCAGTATCTTCCATATTCTAGGATGTTTTTATAAGAATTATTCTAGATACACTTACACACACCTACATCTAATGGTTAAAGAACATACTGTTTCCGTGGATGGAGAATTTCTGCCTCACGAAACGATGATTGTTCAATATTATTTTAACACCTTCAAAGGTGGCCATTATGATGACAATATATTTATATATGATATATTATATTTTTATGTTTTACTTAAGCTTATGTATTTTTCATTTATGGCATACCTTTATGATTTCCATTATGGGTAAACGCGATATCTTCATTTTAGGAAGTGCGGATTACCGCCCCCTCAAAATGATTTGATTCGTTAATTCCATATGTGGGATGTACAAAGGATGTAATTAATGATTTTATATATGATATTATACTGGAATTATAATATACTTTTATATCATTATGATTCCATTCCATAAAATATGAAATAGAAATTATAGTAGCATTCATGTGTACGTACGGCTTACCGTCTCCATGAACGATGCATTTCATTTCTTACCTCTAAACGTTTTGTAATATTATAAATGCATGTATATACTCGATATATATGATATATATGATATCTAAATCATGTGTATAACTCTGGATATAATGGATATTTGAATAACGTGTAATTATAAAGAGTTTATTTTTTTACTCAAGTACCAATGATCGTTAAAATGACCATTATTAACATAAATAATTACATAGTCTTCATAACATGGTAATAAGTGATATAAAAGGAATAATTAACTTGAAAAAGGTTCTTAAGCAAGTAGAAATTAACTCAAGTTTATTATTCAGGAGGTTAAAGAACGATCGAGTCAAGTCGGAACCAAGGTATGGGACTTCATCTCAATCTCCTTTCATTGAGGCATAGTTTGTTTTATACACAAACTTCTTTTATACGGTGTATAAACCCCTTTGACTTTTACGTTTATCCAAAAGGAATATTTTTTATACTAAGCGGTTTACTAAATGAAAAAAGGGAATGTTATTGTCGTACACATGCGGCGACAACGACTTCTCCTCCACCGTGACCATTATTTGAGTTTCAGCTTCCTCTACAACCCATACCTTTTTTTAAAAGAAAAATAAATACCATGTTTTACTTTTCTATTATTTTGGTATGGAAAATGGTTTTCATAATGTTTTTATATCAATGCGTTGTATTGATATCTTGTGATTGAAAAGTGGAAATGTTATGTTTCCTTTATTATTGTTTTATGTGATACGATTATGTTATGGTTCTTGGGCATTGTTATGAAGATGGGTGTTTCCGTGATAAACTAAGGGCGGGTGAGCCCGATATAGCTCTCCAATGCATTGGGTAACACTAAGGGGCTAAACGTTGAGGTTTCTCCGAAGAGATTTAGGGAACATACTGTGATGGGTATTCCAAACGTAACCAAGAGGGTTACTCTCTACATAAGAATGTTATGAATGCCTCATGTTACCTTTATGTCTTATGATTTCTATGATTTATTCATGATTTGATGAGTTATGTTAAAGTGCTTCTGTTTTATGGGTAAAGTATGATTTTATTCTTATGTATATTTGTACTCATGTTTCCTTTCCATATTTTTATATCCCTTATTGAACTTTTTATGCTCATCCCATGTTTTTGAAATGTTTTTCACAGGTCAAGCGAAAGGTACATGATATGATGATAGTGTCAAGGAATTGACAAGAAAGAATCCACGTTTTATATTAAATATGTTTCCATTGATGGGTAAAATGAATACTATCTTTTATGTAACCACTTTGTTTAAATGTGGAATGTAATTCATGTTTTGTGATCTCATTCTATAAAACTCTAAACCTGAAAAGATCCTTAATGTGTAATCTTGTAATAACTCAAGATTAAGTAATGTTTAAGGCTGGGGCCTTATAGTTGGTATCAGAGGTCGGTTTAGATAACTTTAGTAGTTAGAATTCTATTAAATTATTATCCAAAAATATTTTTTATTGAAATTATATAGCATTTGAAGATTACCATGTTGCTTCATCACATACACGTTTGTTCAGAATGGTTTTCCATAGAGGAAACAGGGAAGCAGTTCTATGAAGGAATACAGAAGGAAATAACCTTCCAAATCAGCATCCTGAGATGGTCAGAATTGTAACTGAATAGTTTGTTGCAGTAATGGCGCAGTTGACTCAAGTGATAAATGGTGGTGGTATCCATGCATGAGATTAGCCAGATCAATCACAGAGGAACATGTCAGTGGTGGAACATTTCATGAGGCAACATTCCCCATCATTCAGAATATCATCTAACCCTGTGCTAGCTGAAGGGTGGATTAGAGCACTGGAGAAGATTTTCGATGTCATGGGGTGTTCATAGAATCAAAAGGTTAGTCTTGCTATTTACCGTTTGGAGGGTGAGACAGATCAGTTGTGGGTGATTGTTAAAAATATCAGGGACGCTGATGTGATTGATGCTCTCGACTGGGATGAATTTAAAGGTATGTTTCTTGATAAGTATTTTCCTAAGGATGTTCGACTTAAGATGGAAAAACAATTCGTGGAATTGAGGCAAGAGGAAGACTCATTGGCTGCCTATGAAGAAAGGTTCACTCGATTGGCAAGGTATGCTCCAAATTTTATCCGAGACCTTGATAGTAAAATCAATCATTTTTAATCAGGATTAAAGCCAAAATATCGAAGGGCATTGGCTTCTCGTGAGATCAAAAGTTATGAAAAGCTTGTTCGATGTGCTGAGAAGGTGGAAGTGGAGTTTGCCGATGATCAAGTGTTCTATAACAACCAGCTGAAGAAGAGACCGAGGTGGCAGGAGAAAGGAAAGAATTCTTCAAAAAGGTCTGACGGTAAGAAAACTAAGTTTCCAGTTTGTGATAAATCTGGTAAAAGGCATGCTGGGGAATGTCTTCTGAATTCTAGAAAGTGCTACCAATGCGGTAAGTTGGGACATAAGGCTCGTGATTTCACTAAAAAAGATTAGGGTGAAGGTAAGACCAAATTTGATTTACAGTTAGTGAAATGTTTTAAGTGCAATGAGATCGGTCACTATGAAAATGAGTGTCTGAAAAACAGCTCGAGTGATGGGAAGCAGTTAGACTACAAGCAGAAAGGTGTGGTGAAATCCTTTGCAACTACTTCAGCAGATTTCGGGCCATCAAATGAAGTGGAATCAGGTACTTTGTTTGTTTTTTCAGATTATGCCAGTGTGTTGTTTGATTCGGGGTCTACACATTATTTCATCTCTGAAAACTTTTCTAGTAAAATGGGAATACCATCTCAATAAATGACTCCTGAACTATTGGTAAAAACACCTGGGGGAAATTTTGAGGCAAAAATAATTTATAAGAATCTTCCTATCCTTATCTGTGTAAAGAACCTGCTTGAAAACCTTATTGTTTTACCTCTAGTAGAGTTTGATGTTATCCTGGGTATGGATTGGATCTCTATTTACCATGCTAAGATTGACTGTAGAGCTAAAGAAGTTTCTTTTTAGAAAGACTTTCAGTTTGTGTACAAGAATGAACCCTTACTATTGATAACATATCAAGAGGTCGAGAAACAAGTAAAAGATGGAAATGAATGTTACCTTGCACATAATGTTGAAAACAAGGGAACTGTTCAGATTAATGATGTGCCAGTGGTAAATGTGTATCGTTATGTTTTTCCTGATGAGTTGCTTGGAATAATACCAGATCGGGAAGTTGATTTTACTGTAGACTTAGTTCCTGATTCTAAGCCAATTTCAAAACCCCCTTATCGAATGGATCAAATTGAACTTTTAGAGTTGAAGGAGCAATTACAATATTTATTAGGGAAGGGTTTCATTCGACCTAGCACATCACCATGGGGTGCTCCAGTTTTATTTGTTAAAAAGAAAGATGGTTCAATGAGACTTTTCATTGATTATAGAGCCTTGAATAACATCACTCTTAAAAACAAATATCCTTTGCCTCATATTGATGATTGGTTTGATCAGCTCCAGGGAGCTCAGTATTTTTCCAAGATTGACCTGAGATCGGGGTACCATCAGCTGAAGGTAAAAGAAGAAGATGTTCCGAAGACTGCATTTCATACAAGATATGGCCATTATGAATTTGTAGTAATGCCTTTTGGGCTAACCAATGCACCTGGTATATTCACGGACTTAATGAATAGAATTTTCCAGGAGTTCTTGGATAAGTTTTTGGTTGTTTTCATTGATGATATTTTGGTGTTTTCCAAAAGTAAAGAGGAACATGAAAGACATTTAAGGGTTATTTTGAAAACCTTAAAAGAAAAGAAATTGTATGGGAAATTCAGAAAGTGTGAGTTTGGGTTGCAACAAATATGTTTCCTTGGTCGATTTGTTTCTAAAGATAGGATAACCGTTGATCCTGCAAAAACAAAGGTTGTTGAAGATTGGCCAAGACCCACAAATGTAACAGAGATTCGTAGTTTCCTTGGCTTGGCAGGCTATTAGCGAAAGATTGTTAGAAATTTTTCATGGTTATCTAGTCCAATGACTAAGCTAACTCGGAAGGGTGTTATGTTTATCTGGACAAAATAATCTGATGATTGTTTTTAGTAATTGAAAAGAAGATTGGTGAATGATCCCGTTTTGGCACTACCTTCCAAGAATGGGGAGTTTGTTATCTACATCGATGATTCATTGAATGGACTTGGTTGCATCCTAATGCAGAATGATCAGGTAATTGTTTATGCTTCACGTCAGTTGAAAACTCATGAGGTAAATTATCCTACACATGATTTGGAATTACCTATTGTTGTTTTCGAATTAAAAATTTGGATGCATCATTTGTATGGAGCAAAGTGTGAAATATATACCGATCACAAAAGTTTAAAGTATATATTCACTCAGAAAGAATTGAACATGAGACAGAGGAGATGGCTAGAATTAATCAAGGATTATGATTGTAAAATTCATTTCCATCCGGGAAAAGCAAATAAAGTGACTGATGCCTTGAGTTGAAAAAGTAATTCTTCATTTACAATGTTGTGTTTAGAACGTGATCCTTTGGTTAAGGATTTGATGAACTTTGACATAGACGTTTTTGGTGCAGGATGTCCATCTGTTTTGTTTCAGGTATCAGTGAAATCTTCTCTATCAGACAGAATCAAGCAAGCACAGAAGCAAGACAGTGAGTTTCAGAAAAAGGTAGAGCTGGTTCAAAAGGGTAAGTTTCCTGAATTCAACATTGATAATGATTGTGTTTTGAGATTTTGGAAGATATTGTGTATGCCCTGTGATTCACAGTTAAAGAGAGAGTTGTTATGTGAAGCTCATAGTTCTCCATTTTCAGTTCTTCCTGGAAGTACTATGATGTACATAGATATGCGAGAGTATTACTGGTAGGATGGAATTAAAAGTGATATTGCTGATTTTACTGTGAAGTGTTTGACTTGTCAATAGGTTAAAGAAGAGCGGTAGTTACCGAAAGGGATTCTTCGGCCTTTACCAGTACCAGAATGGAAATGGGAAAATATATCCATGGACTTCATTGTGGGATTTCCGAAGACACCTCGAGTTAATAATGCAATCTGGGTTATTGTTGATCGCTTGACTAAATCTGCTCATTTCCTTGCTATACGGGATACTTTTTCCCTAGATCAACTTTCCCGTTTGTATCATAAATAGATAGTCAGGTTACATGGAGTTCCTATCTCTATTGTATCTGATCATGATCCCAGGTTCACTTCTAACTTTTGGAAAGGCCTTCATAAGTCGTTGGGTACTGAATTAAATTTTAGTACAGCTTTTCATCCTCAATCAGATGGGCAATCAGAACGAACAATTCAAACGTTGGAAGATATGCTACGTGCTTGTTCGATGGATTATCAGGGATGTTGGGACCGACATATTTCTTTGGTCAAGTTTTCATATAATAACAGTTTTCATTCCAGTATACAGATGGCACCATTTGAGGCGTTATATGGGAAGAGGTGTCGAACTCTAGCTTTCTGGGATGAAGTGGGTGAAAGGAAGCTGATGGGACTAGAATTGGTAGAAGAGTTGGCAGAAAAAGTTCAGCTGATACAGAAACACATGAGAACATATCAGAGCAGGTAGAAGAGTTATGGGGATAACCGGAGGAAGGATCTATCTTTTGAGGTAGGTGATCATGTTTTTCTCAAAGTCTCACAGTGGAAAAGTGTGATGCGATTTGGTAAGAAAGGAAAGTTGAGTCCAAGGTTCATTGGACCATATGAAATTCTGGAGAGAGTTGGATCAGTTGCTTACCGAGTGGATTTACCTCCGAGTTTATCTCAGTTACATAATGTTTTTCATGTTTCGATATTGAGAAAGTATATGCCAGATCCATATCATGTTTTGAGTCCAGAGGTAGTTCAGTTGGAAGAGAAAATATCTTATGAGGAACTACCGGTACAGATTCTTGACCATAGGAAGCAAGTGTTAGAGAATAAGGTGATTCATTTGGTAATGGTTTTGTGGAAAAACCACATGATTAAAGAGGCAACAAGGGAATCTGAAAATACAATGAGGGCTAAATACCCCCACTAATTCAATAAGTAAATAAATTGCGGGGTCACAATTTTCGAAAGGGGGGAAGGATGTAACATCCCATGTAAGTAATGAATAATAGATATTTTTTTATCTATGTCTATTAATTTAATTATATAGTGTTTTAGAGGATTAAAATGAGAATAAATCCAATCTTAAGCATGGAATACACTATTATTTTTAAAAGATTGTTTTACTGCCTTTTGATGGAAACCCATTTTTAAATCAAACTTTTGACAATTTTATAAGCTCTATTCGTCGAAATAAACTTATTATTTATGATTGGGACATTAAAATTTACTTTGGGAAAATTTTTGGTAATTTTCCGATAAAGTTCATTTTTTTAATGAATAGTGAAAAATGTTGTATTTTAATTCAAAAAATCTTTTTAATCTAATTTATTTATATGACTAGATTATCTTTTAAATTGGTTTTAAAGTTCAATTAGAATATATTTTTACCATTTAATCCAATAGTGGTCGTTGGAATTAATTTCACTTTGAAATTGGACTTAAACTAGTGTCAATCTTTTGATACTTATTGTTTCCTAAAAACATTATATTTGCTCTAACAGCGGGAATTAATTATTAAATTAATTAATGTAACTTATATGTTTTGAATTTTGTAAAATAGAAATCATTTTTTAATTCGGAATATCAAATATATCTTAGGGTGAAGTTTTGGTATTTTTATGAAAAACATCAATTTTTGATGAATAGTGAAACCACTAAGTGGTACTTAATAATGGATTTTTCGTTTAAATGAAATTTTACCACCTCTGTGTTTTGAATTTCAAAAATCCAACATACATGGTTATCATTAAGAAGTAAAATGTGCTTCAATGGGATTAAAATATTTTTTTGGTGAATAGTAACTTTTAAGTTTATTAATCATGATTAGAGGTAATTAGTATTGTTTAAGGTAAAAATAATGTTTTAATAATATTAAATGACGTATAAACATGTCCTACCCTTATTGGATGTGTCATGGCCGACCAAGAAAACCCATGGGTCGATTTTTGGGACCCCATGGAGCCACTTGGGTAAGTTAAAGACATTAATGCCTTTTATTTAATGTTCAAGTAAAAATGTCACAAACATGAGTTGTTTTACTAAAACAATATTTAAATGTGGTTATACAAGTCATATTTTAAACTATAAATATTTATAAGAAAGATAAAAATATTTCCTACATCATGATTTTTTTTATAATTTTTAGACAGTAAATAAATTAAATTATTTCTGACACCATGATGATGCAGCGATTACCTCATTATTTAACGATTTAAATAAAATGAAAATATATTGTAAAATCTAAGACCTAAACTTTTCAAAAACCTATTGGATGGGTGTATTTCGAACCCTTATAACCTTATCCTAGAAATTTATAATTGTGGGACCTTTTTTATCCGAAAATCATTTTATAACAAAGTTTCTTTTCTTAACATTCCAAGAGTGCCCCTCCTCTCCTCTTATAAAAGGCCCCCAATTCTACCACCTTACCCACTCTTCCAAATCCTTTGTCTCAGCCAACCCCAGACAATTTTGTCTCTCCACATCCTACTATTACTCCTTGAAACCTCACTTTGGGCATAAGTCTTCCCAAGAAGCCTTTGAGCTCAAATCAAAAAGAGTTACCCGTTTAAAAGGTACTGTCTTCTCTTGTGTTCTTATGTTTTATTTTTCTTCTCCAACCCCCTAAACTCCTTTTATTCATTTATTTTGTAACAAAACCAGTATATTCCATATACTATGATGTTTTTATAAGATTTATTCGAGCTACACTTACACACACCTACATCTAATGGTTAAAGAACATACTGTTTCCGTGGATGTCGAATTTATGCCTCACGAAACGATGATTGTTCAATATTATTTCAACACCTTCAAAGGTGTCCATTAAGATGACACTATATTAATATGTGATATATAATATGTTTATGTTTTACTTAAGCTTCTGTATTTTTCATTTATGGCATACCTTTATGGGTAAACGCGATATCTTCATTTTAGGAAGTACAGACTACTGCCCCCTCAAAGTGATTTCATTCGTTAATTCCATATGTGGGACGTATAAAGGATGTAATTAATGATTTTATATATTATATTATACTGGAATTATAATATACCTTTATATCATTATGATTCCATTCCATAAAATACGAAATAGAAATGAAAGTAGCGTTCATGCGTACGTACGGCTTACCGTCTCCATGAACGGTGCATTTCATTTCTTACATCTAAACGTTATGTAATATTATAAATTCATGTATATACTGGATATATATGATATATATGATATCTAAATCAAGAGTATAAGTCTGGATATACTGGATACATGAACAACGTGTAATTATAAAGAGTTTATTTTTTTACTCAAGTACCAATGATCGTTAAAACGACCGTTATTAACTTAAATAATTACATTATGTTCATGACATGGTAATAAGTGATATAAAAGGAATAATGAACATGGAAAAGGTTCTTAAGCAAGTAGAAATTAACTCATGTTTATTATTCAGGAGGATAAAGAACGGACGAGTCAAGTCGGACCCGAGGTATGGGACTTTGTCTCAATCTCCTTTCATTGAGTCATATTTTTTTTACACACAACCTTCTTTTATATGGTGTATAAAACCCTTTGACTTTTAAGTTTATCCAAAAGGAATCTTTTTTATATGAAGCATTTTACTAAACAGCAAAAGGGAATGTTTTTTTCATACGTATGCAGCGACAATGACTTCTCTACCACCGTGACCATTATTTTAGTTTCACCTTCCTCTACAAGCCATAACTTTTTTTAAAAGAAAAATAAATACCATGTTTTAATTTTCTTTTATTTTGGTATTGAAAATGGTTTTCATAATGTTTTTATATCAATGCGTTGTATTGATATCTTGTGATTGAAAAGTGGAAATGTTATGTTTCCTTTATGCATGTTTTATATGATACGATTATGTTCTAGTTCTTGGGCATTGTTATGAAGACGGGTGGTTCTGTGATATACTAAGGGCGGGTGAGCCCGATATTGCTCTCCAATGCATTGGGTAACGTGAAGGGGTTAAACATTGAGGTTTCTCCGAAAAGATTTAGGGAATATACTGTGATGGGTATTCCAAACCTATCCAAGAGGGTTACTCCCTACGTAAGAATGTTATGAATGCCTCATGTTACCTTTATGTCTTATAATTTATATAATTTATTCATGATTTGATGAGGTATGTTAAAGTGCTTATTTTTTATGGGTAATGTATGATTTCATTCTTATGTATATATGTACTCACGTTTCCTTTCAATATTTTTATATCCTTTACTGAGCTATTTATACTCATCCCAAGTTTTTGAAATGTTTTTCACAGGTCAAGGGAAAGGAACATGATATGATGATAGTGTCAAGGAAGTGACAATAAAGAATCCATGTTTTATTTTAAATATGTTTCCGTTGATGGGAAAAATGAATAATATGTTTTATGTAACAACTTTGTTTAAATGTGGAATGTAATGCATGTTTTATGATCTAATTATCTAAAACTCAAAACCGGAAAAGATCTTCAATGTGTAATCTTGTAATAACTCAAGATTAAGTAATGTTTAAGGATGGGGCCTTATAATAATTGTATGTATTTAATCAAAATCTCATATAAAATTCTTTGAATGAAAAAAGAGAAATCAAAGCAAAACATGAAATTGTTATGATAAATAAGATATAAAAACACTTCCATTTCATTAATGGGTATTGATCAATATATTTAAATGATTATATATTAAAAATAATTTATATTTTAATTTAATTCAAATATTGATCAATTTTTTAATAAATCCATTTATATAATTTATGTGGTTAAAAAGAGATGAAATAAAGTAGGAATTAAGGTAAGGGGATTCTCCAATCCAATTATACTTCTTTTAGTTAAACATTATTCACAAAATAATTAGTATTGACACAAGAGTAACAATTATTAAACATAATCTCATTATTATTCCCATTTTCATTTTAGGGGATATAAATGTTTCTAATATTATTTTATGATAAATATAATGATTTTTGAAATGACATCTTCTTTCGAAAACATATATTTTACTCCTCTTCAGTTATTTCTTATTGGATCAAGAATAATGATTCTTATACCATTTATGTTTTTATATTTTTATATTTTGAAACCCTTGGATTATTCATCAAATAATTTTTGATGAAATAATTATGAGACACATTTCTTTCCATGAGTTAATTTATGACTATTATTTTTATACACTCTATGGCATGCATAATTATGTAAATTTTATAATGTAACTGGTTGTGAGAATTATATATCCCACCAATGAATTAGGTAATGTGATTTATCTCATGGGATGATTTGTATTATATGTGAAAATTAATCAACATTTTTTCATTGTAATGATGTTTTTATTATGCACATGTGTTATGCGTGAACATCACATTTACATTGTTTACAACTATGTGTTGTATTTGACCACTAAGTCATGATGTTTCATTTTTATGTATAGACACGTTCCATTCCATTATCACATGATTCCCTCCAGATGTTGATGATTTTTATACTCACCCATGTTATATTGATTCATTTCAATTATTCATCCTCATGCTATGATTTTAGCTCATTCCTTTCTTCGATGTATATACTCATGTGAATACATGTACAAAATATAAAAAGAGATTAATACGGGTAAAAACGTATATTTAAATAAATTATTCAATTGTATTATGTATAAGGGATGTATGATTTAAATTTTCTCAAGACACTAAACACTTTTGATCAAGGATTTTCTTCTCTATTATGTTGTTTACCTAAAAATGATATAATATTTTTATAAAAAAGGTGGGTTTAGTATAATAAAAGGTATTGGTAGGGTTTGGTTGAGCTATGTACCTATATTATTTTTATATAATAGAGAATATGTGGTCCATTTTTATAGATAATGAATGGAAAAAAATGTAATTAATAGAAGGATCTAAATATAATACATTAATTTACTTGTAAATGTGTCACAATTTTGAAATAATTAATAATATAAGATAATATATGGATGAAATCTATTCAATAAATACAATTTATACAGGTAAGTTGATATTATAGACATTATATTTTGGTTTATCCGCATCGTAAAAAAATCTAAAACTTAACCATAGTAAGGAATTTTTATATCATCAAGGGTTATAATTTTTCTAATAAGTATAAAACTTTCTCATAAATAGAAAATGGTTGAAATTTTTAAAAACATATTATCCTAATTTTCCTCCTAATTTGTTTTATGATTTTTAAATATCTATATAATTTAATTTTTTAATAAAATATCTATAATGTCATTTTTTACACCACTCATTTAATTTGACATTAATGAAATCAATAAAAATATAAAATTCATTTATAATCCTTTAAATCATTTATGACATTTCATATATATATATATAAATCATTTAACATTATAAATCAGTGAATAAATTTTACGATTAGAGTTTATAAAATAATATTTTTATGTTTCTATTAATTGAGATAATTTTGTGTCGGCGTTGCATAATCATATAAGATAATTATTTCAAAATAAAAAATTAAAAATAAATTACACTAGTAAAAAGTCATTTATAACTCAAATAATAAATTTTAATCGAAAATAAGATAGTTTCATCCATATCATTAAATACTATATATATTACAAGAAAAAGAGTGAAATTGTTTACATTAAATTTTCATAAAATAATATAAGTGTTATAGCCAATGGAATTTGGAAAAAAAATTACATTTTTTTATAATGAGTATATAATATGAAAAAAACTTATCTTGTTGGATAATGACCAGATTAATTTAGATTTTTAGGTCATATATCATTTTTTAACCATAATTACAAGATTTACACTTTAACGATATGATAAATTTTTCCTGAGCTGCAATTCATAATGCCTAAAAAACAGTACATTATACCTAATACGACCCTATTAATTTTAAATATTTCATCCATACTGAACGATTCATTCCCTACATATGGAATAAATTCATTTTTATATAAATGTGAAATATTTAATGAAAACCCATTTTTCAAAATGTGTTTTTAATCATAAAAATTATCTTACCTTAAAATCATGATTTTTATTATATTATTAAAAATAAAATGGATTATATTTCAAATTACTAAAAAATCAAAAATATTTATGTAGTATTAAGTTACTTGATTTAATGAAAATGGATGAAATTATTTCAAAAAAATAAGACATTTTCATTATTCAGTAAAAAATCAATCGTTTCAAAAAAATCCAAATAATTTATACCAAATATAATTTTCATATATTGATTTGAAAAATACAATTAATTTATGAAAACTCAATTTATAAATTTTTTAATTTATGTTTTAATAACATATTTTAATTAAACTAATTATATTTAATTATTTCTTCTTAAAAATTTTATTTTTAGTTTAATTAAAGCATGGGTTTTTCAATCTTATCTACATAAAAATTTCAGCCCTAATATTTGCAGAATTTAACCTCCTGAATTGATTTGGTTAGTTCTTCATCATAATTTCTTCAGTTTCCCTCATCATCTCTTCTATCTTATAATTTCTCTAAAATACCTATATATACTCTGTTTTGTGATTCCCTAACACTTTTTATATAGTCTCTAAAATCTGGATAGGAGATTTACATTAATATAAAATAAGTTCTGATTCTATCATCCATAAGGTAATAACATGCATTGAATTTCATATGTTTTTTCTCAATAAAGATATTTGGAACACATCTAGTACTTTATAGAGTATTGGGGGCATTTATAAATAGAAATCCACAAATGAAATTCTTTCTATAATTTTTAATTGTAGAATGTTCCAATGGTTGTGGATTCCTTTTTTAAAATACCTTATTATACCCTATCTAGATATAATTTAATGAAAACAAGATCTACCACTTGAAATTACAAACCATTCTTTCGGTTATCAATATATGCCTTTTTCATCCTTGGGACTACTTTAATACGTGTTTGATTAGTATTTGACTTCCATATTTTATCCTTAATATGTTATGGGATTATAATATTTATAATACAAACTAGATTTTAAAAAGTTGTATTACCACAAATCTTTCCATATATAGCTTTATAAAATATCATTTGAATTTTTGAATATATCCTATTATTATAGGAAAAATCAACCTAATTTAAATACTAATCCGAAATATCCTTAAAATCATGTTAAAATGGAAAAAAAACGTCTTATAATATTTGAATAGTCCCATCATACAATCCATCAGTTTTAGGGTCAAAGTAAGTGCTCAAATAAAGATATGTATCAAAAGACTTATGAATAATTTTCTATAATTTTGATGTCAATCATGATTCATGATAAGATATAATTGAAATATATTCATCATAATGTCTAAAACATTATTTAATATTGAGTTATGAATTTTTTTCAGGAGGTAAATATTATCTTATAGAATGGAAATGTCCACCTTTGGTAAGGCGATAAAACATAACCCAAATTATTGTTGTAATAACGAGTTCCCCAGACCCAACTAAACAACACCTTATAATGGCCATAACATGTATAAAATTTGTTATGTATAATATTTACCTACCAAAAAAGTACACATATTTGTAAATCAACTATTTTAGTTTTAATGTCATTATATTATTTTTCGTATGAAAAGTTTATATCAATTCACAAGCTATTATTTGAACCTAGAGATAATATAAAAATAGTCATAAATATATATCCTATTGTCCATATAAACCATGTTAATATGATATAGATTGTGTTCAAATCTCAGGAGTTGTGTGGTCAAATTAGTTTATACTTATTCTCAATATGTTCGCCCACAACGATCTTGAGTAGATGAGATCATGAGGAATGGACAACTAATAGGAACAACAAATGTTTTAACTATCAATTGTAGGTTCCATCTATGAACACATAAAACGGTATCCAAAATTGATATTATGATCAACGAATAATATTAGACAACATACATTTATGAAAGATGAAAACTACGGAATTGAGTTTGTAGTGAGGTAAACTAAGTTTGTATTGTTATTGGGGGTATTGAGTTTATTGAATAATAATGAAATAATTTATATG
This sequence comes from Viscum album, assembly GCA_963277665.1. Taxonomy (NCBI): domain Eukaryota; kingdom Viridiplantae; phylum Streptophyta; class Magnoliopsida; order Santalales; family Viscaceae; genus Viscum; species Viscum album. Next base: position 1,688,473,451 of record OY728146.1, read on the forward strand.
TTCCCAATGGAAGTGATATATCATTATCAAATAATTAGAATGGAATTACATACTCAAAATAGACCCCCTTTTAGATGAATAGATGTATATCTATTATCGTTGATAAACAATAAATAAAGAAATTATGATGACACAAGTTCTACATCATGTTTTACAAGATACCATGAGGCAATGAGATTATGTTACATAGAATGTGTTTATAAGAATTTTTTTATTTATATGACTTTTCATTATCTTATTATGGTTATTTATGGGTTTATAGACTCTAATTTTTATTTGTGAATAGTAATTGCTACTATCATGTTAAGGATCTATAGGGTTTCACAGTTTTCATATTCAAATTTGTGGCTAATTATATTGAAAATGTGATTCAGACATACTGGGACCCACTACTGGTTTTGGGGCTGCCCAAGAATACACGATCAACAAGAATATATAAATTCATATTATACGAGTTTAGAATAATTGGTATTGAATATATTTATTAATGTATTGAAATGATTTTATTGTTAATTCAAGTAAAAATATTATGTGACACAATATTACTTAAATATTCAATATTGGTTTCATATTTATGGGAATGATTATTATAGTTAATGTATCTTTTTTATATTTTAATATATTTATTATATTACAAGAAAGTTGAAAAAATAAAAATGCTTTTTATGACATAATTAGTAGTTCAGAACAAGTTATCGATGGATTATATAGTGAGTAAAAATTATTTGGGTGTTAGAGAGTTGTTTTCTGGTATTTTGATCCTTGATATATAAACTGAAGGAGGCTATAATTAAAAGGACTAATCATCATGTGAATTTGAGAGACTATATATACTTTAGAAAGTATCATATACAATGATTCTATTGAACCAGGAAACTAATCTCAGTACTCCTTAGATCAGAGGATTAACGTAGTAGAAAAATAGGGGAATCTAAGGCATTGTCAGATCGCCACAGTAGGACACATATTTTTATGATCAACACTCCCATATAATTTTAAATTATGTGTGGAATATCTAGATGTATCTATCTTCAGTTACATCTAGACACAATCACTCATGAAGAACATTTTAAGAACATGGCTTCACAATGATTGAAGTAATTATTTGTTTAATTTCTATGATTAGATATTTCATTCGGTGTCCTTTTATTCTGTACTAGGATGCGTATAACTGGAGATGATTTAGTTATATTGATCGGGTGAAAAATATTTTTATACCCCAACCCGTTTAATTTCAATTATTTCCCATGTACATTCAATTAGTATCATTAGGATCACATGAAATTATATGGAAAAAATATTGTGAAAAAATATTTTTATACCCCAACCTGTTTACTTTCACATTGTTCCCATGTAAATTCAATTTGTATCATTGGGATCATATGAAATTATATGGAAAAAATAATATGTTTGAATTAAATTATTGAATATGGTGTCTCTATGGTACCATATTTATAGATATTGATCCAATTCGACATTTAATGGATGAGATTTGGTCATCTAGATATCAACAAATGGATTGAAACTATTATTGTGGGTTTATTTTAATTAATATATATATATATATATATATTCTAAATAGAAGAAACTAGTAGAATCCTTTTCTATTCTACTTTAAATCTTTCAGGGGGTTTCATTCCACAATATTGGGGAATTGAAAAAAATACCAATCTTTATAGGATTTGGAAAATATATAAAAAATAAAATGAAATTTATATTAAGGTGAAAGGTTGTGGGTGGATAGTGGGTTAGACATTAACAGTTGGGGGAATGGGTTGATTTTCAATTCACTAAGAAAAAATAAAGACAAAATAATAATAATTAAAACTGAAATGGTATGGGTGGATGTATTAAAGAGTTGGAAACAAAAAAACATACTAGGGGTCAAAATATCCCCACACCCCACAACATATCTCCAGCTGAGTTAAGTTGCATGAAAAAACGATCTAGTGTCGCTTAACCCTCTATGGTTGTCTACCACTCTTACTACTCCTCCCCATTATCCAGTTACAAATGGACACCGTTGTTGACCCCCACCATTGGCACATCCCCTACGGCTAGCTAGTCCTAATGCACATAGGAAACTGCCACCCTCCTATCGAGAAGACCCCTCAAACACTTTCTACATTTCTCAGCCTCTCCCTACTAGTCCCTCTACTAGGGCCACTATCTAGCTGACCCATGAACAATTCATGTTTTCCTAACCAAGTCTTGACAATGTCAATCCTTTCTCAACCTGTATGATATATTTTGGGTAATGAGTTGCGGAAAAACCATTTTTTTGTGTTTTTTAGGATAGCTAGGGTCTGGGTTTTGGGAATTAATTTTTACATAAAATTAATAATATAAAATAAATAATTCTTTTTTTTTGAATAAGATTAAATTAAATTTTGGGATCTAGTTACAAAATTTATTTGAATTAAAATTAAAATAAAAAATGTATTATTTAAATTCATTTCAATGACCTCTTTAATTTTTTATATAATTTATTTTTTAGTTTTCATTTAATTTATGTGTTTAAAGATATTGAGAATAAAAAAACCAATTAATACTTGCAATTTTATTAATTAAATAATTATTTCAATTATATAAAATATATAATAATTAACTTATTTTAGGTGGTATTTTCATCATTATTCTTCTTATTTATATGTAAGTGCGGATGTGTCTCCATGAGAGATGTATTTCATGTGTATTATGCACTCCTAATTCCCAATTTATAGTGTTCTTGTATTTATGTATTTTGACGATGATGAACAAAGACATGGAATACACCGAGACAAGGTGGACCTTGAGACGATACATGAATACGATTTACTGGGTTGCAAGATATGATACAAGTAATGAATGAATCATAAATTATATCCCTAGGGTCATGATTTATCCATTAAGAGAGAATAGATCAACCAATAAAAAATTATCCAGATCAGTAAAATTAATAATATAATATACGCCTCGTTTATAATTAATTTGTGAACATAAATGCTTGCATGATCACGTGAAATAGTAAATTATGATTTATAGATTATATCATATGAAGTCATAAAGAATGATTTTCTATTTACTATTTAATTATGTTTTTAGCGATATCACATTTTATGGTAATATATAATAGACAATGAATTCATTCATCAAGTAAAAATAAAAATACTTAATGAGATGTTATGTCATTGTGCCTCCGATCATTGGAATTTAAAAAAACCATGTGTAAGGCGTTCTTCTCCTCCATAGTTAATACTTCTTAGAACCAATGAGGATTAGCATTAAAAGTGATTGGTTGAGTTGACAAATGAATCATTAAATAAGTATACATAACACTGTTGTTACATATTTATAGAAAAATCATTGAGTAAGTCAAGTTTACGATTTTTGGAATCTGGTACATTCTTCAAAAGGTCAAAGATCTATCAGTTCTTGCAGTTGTATAGTCAAGACAGTACCTTGAAACTCTCTGAGTAGTATCATTTTCATAACCTAGACAATGAGGATTGGTTTTAAGGATCTGTTCTATTATAAATCCTTAGAGAATAAGTATTCTGAATCTATTAGCGAGGGCTGTTGGAGTTTGGTAAAATAGCAGGATACATTTAAGGATTTAATTAATATTGTTGAATTGGTAATCAAGATAACAGAACAAATTTTTTAGTATTTGTTTATGTATAAAGTGGAATGTAATAACAAAAATAAAATTTGATTACAATTGGATAAAAAAGATGTCCCCAAAGGAATGAATTTCTATGTATAGAATAAGGTCCAATGTAATGTACTATGATATAGAAAATTAAATGTGATGCAGTCCCCATATCCTTTTAAGACATCCTAATAAGAGAGAGTGATTACAAATTTTTATAATAAAAAATGGTTGATTTCACATGTTGTCTCAACTATAAGAATTTTTTTAGGAGAAAATTAATCATGATATGAATGGGGTAATTAATACCATAAATATATGAAAATTAAATGATTTATAAAAATCTATCAATACTTCAATTTTTTTTTATTTTTACACAATTTGTCTATTTTCATTAAATATTATAAAATGAATAGTATGATGATAATTATTTACTACCATTTTGGTAAAGTTCTCCAAAAAAAATAAAAATCTAAAGAAAGCCTAATATTTAGTTCCTATGGTGACGAAGTTGAAATTCCATAAAAAAGACCACTTAAAAGTTTAAGTCTAAAGGAATTATCAAGATGTCCTTCAAATAAAATAGGTTTATTATTATATATGATTTTATTTTCCAAACATGTTATGAGAGAGGTATATGGGGGATTAACTGCAATGAATCTATTTAGAAGCTTGTAGAGTCTTCCAATGAATGTACATTCATCATTATATTATATTTTTATTTCATACTTCATGGGTATTATATAAAATATTCCTATCAGAAATGTGAATTGAAAAAATGACCCTGTAAGAGAAAATTTTTGGTAAGAAGTGATGTAAATTCTCCATTTAGTAGAGAAAGGGTGATTATTATAGAGATAGAGGAAAACAAAAAGATTTTAATTTCTATATTTAATGAATGAAGACAAAAATTTATTGCAAATAATAAAACAATTGTCTCACATGTCCATTGGAAACAAGGATACATTATTTTTTCGAAAGGAATGTTGTTTGTGGTATCCAATAATCACATAAAAATAACAAAATTATGGGATAAATCAAAATTATTTATGATTACAAAATAAAAGACACAATTATACCCACTTGTGGTAAGATAATTCATTGACCAGTAAAATAATATATTTTCCAATTATATACCCCATAATGTTTTAGACCCTTTGGAGTTAAATACCATAGGAATTATCATCACATTTACTTGTTTATATTTTGAAAATGAATCCTTCTTAATTAATAGGAAACCACATAGATTATGGAATTTGATAATATTCAGAGCATAAACTATTCAATGAATAAGATAGTGATATATATTATTAAAAAATATTTATTTAATACTTTTGAGTATTTTAATCGGGATGTAAAGTATACGAATGGTTAGAATATATTAGTTGGTTTAGTTCCATGTGTCGAATAATATCATGACCAAGCATTCATTGATCATGAAATTTAGATTAGTTATATTCCTATAATATCATTTCCTTATACACATCAATGTTATGATGTTAGTATGGTAGAACAATAAGGAAATTTATAAATGAACATTTTCTATACACATATCTCTTGATTTAAATAAAATGAGAATAATTATTATGATTAAAATGTATTGTAGATAATTCCATTATTTTTAAAAACATTTTATGAAAATGGTGGGTTTATCTCAAAATCATATACCAACTATTATAAAAATATATATTTATGAAATGAGTTAATGTATGATATAAATCCAAATATCAAATTAATTTATGTTTAGATACCATCGGTTTGATAAGGACATTAACAAACATGCATCAAGTGAAACACATTGTGCCTCAATGTTTGTATCCTATAGTTCATACATGATATTACATAAATCCATAATATATAATTGTGATTGAAAAGTGAAATACTATTCTAATATGAGATATTGAAAATACTTATTTGAGATAGTGGGAGGAATATTGACTTATATATAGTCAATACCAAAGTTTTATAATAGCCACCATTAGAAATATTTCCATAAGCGCTTGTCAAAAATAAATATTTATAGAGACACATACTTCAAAGGATGTATTAAAAATGTTTATAGATTTACAATCCCTGAAACAAGTGATAAATTATTCCGTGAGAATAATGAATTCCACATGTAAGACATAAATGGAAAATGAAATGGTTGAAAAGTTCAATTATAATTAAATCAAACATTCCATGTAACAAAGATCATTTTCTTGGGTTATTTTATTTGATATTGGATTTCAAGACCATGTTTCATGGAATATGTTTATATGATACATCCAAAAATATTCTGTGACACCATATAATGTAAAAAAATTGGAAAATTTGATAGAAATAGAATTTTGGATTGATTTTACAACAAGATCATAGATTATTCAAATATAGTAAATTTTTTCTATGTGTCCATAAGAGGGTATTGATGGATCTATAGTATTCCATGGAAAATATAGTTCATAACCTATGGAAAAAATTAAATTTTATTATAGATTCTTTAGACCATAATGAATGTATATCACAGAAGCTTGACTTAAAGTATACCACTGTGTTTTAGGGAACCAGATCAATAGTGGTAGATATAATGGGTTTCATAGAAAAATTTAAAATATGATATACTTATAAGGTATAAGAATTTTTTTAAACAGATTTAGTGAATTTTTTTACTAAATTAAAATGGAATAAATTTCACCATGAAGACATGTATGAGAAATTAGCGAAGGTTAATCGGGTGAGTAAAATTTTGAAGGATTATATAATGGTCCTATTACATATTCCATGCTATGTTCTACATATTATAATTCCCCGTATATATCTTATTATATTAAAATATTTGTTATATATTGGAGAACATTTAAAGAAATAGTTAAAACTATACAATTTTACCCGAGATAGTGAAAAAGATTTGAAATTGATACATGGAGAATAATATAAAGTAGAATAAGGGGAAAAAGTAGTATTTATTAGGATTTATAGGATATTATTTCATAACCAATATAAGGTAATGAGAAATTGATGTTCATTTATTCTGGTGGTATCCATGTCTACAAATACTGCTTGCATTAAGACTCCTAATACTACTAAAGAAGCATTTTAATATATAGACCAATTTTTTCGGGTTCCTAGAATAACACCATGAATGAAAGGTTTTATAAAAATATAAACTTGGAAAATTCTACATCTGGTAGTATCCAATATGCCTAGTATTGAATATATAAGAAAAGAATATACTCAAGGATATCATATCTTTAGGGCCTTACACTAAGAGGAGAAGGCGTAGGTAGAAGAATATCCACAAAAATGAGTTGTGGGAGGTCCAATAGAAAAAGGAAAAACATTATAGTGTCATAATATTATCACGTGGGTGATAACATGGTTTGTTAACAAGTTGGATCTTATGAATGTGGGATTATGGTAAAAGTGTGTTGCCTAAACCAAACAAAACATTACATTTCAATTACTATATCATGGGTACAATGTGTTATGAATGATGTATACATAATATAATAGTGTTCAAATTTCAATATCCACTTTTTATTAAGAAATACCATTATATTATTTTTCACATCAAAAGGTTATAGTAGTTCCCATGTTATAATGCGAAGCTCAAGATATAATCAAATTAATCTTATGTATATGTCATATGTTCATGATCCATCATATTGAAACGAATCATATTATATGTGACCATCAGTTATTGGGGTATCAAAATAATTCATAATTATTATCATGAATCTTATAGTTGATGATATCAAGTAGATGATATCATTAAGACTTACCCAACAATAGTAACACTATATGTGTATATTATCACTTGTAGTTCCTATCTAGGAATATGTGTAATAATCTCACTTATTGAGATGATTATCAGTGTATAATATTCTATTTTATACATTGATTCATGATTAAAACAATGGAATTGATTACATAACATGGTGTCTTGTAGTGAGCGTGTTATTGGTGAAATTTCATTGATTTAATATTGAAGATAGAATTAAATTATTATGCAAGGAAGTTCTATCTCAATCCTAGTTGATTCGGATGAAAGTAAATTACCTAAATTCATGGATTTGGTAACAAAAGATAATTCCTTATCATAATGTCAAAAAATATAAAATAACTAAATGTTGATAACATAGATTATTAATCCAATTTTATTTTTAAATTTGTTAATGAGATTTGAAGGTGAATACATGGAGAAATATTACATGGTCAAATACTGATTTAATATTCTATGTTATTTTTTGATTTCTAAGGAATATGATTTGATTTAATGGATAAAATTTATTTCTGAATGTATTTATCAAATTAAAATAAAGTGAAAAAATATAAATGATGTTTATGATATTGTCAGCTTGTTATAAAAAGTTGTTTATGGATTATTTAGCGGGAAATAAATATTCTGGGGGTGAGGAGGCACTTCTTGGTATTTTGTGCCACTCTATATAAGTCATAAGAGTTTCTCAATCATAAAACTATTAATATTTAAAATTTGAGATGGTCTCTCTGTCCTCTCTCACACATCCTAGAGTTATAAGTTCTAGATCCAAGAAACCAATCTGAGTTCTCCTCCTTGGATTAAATGATTAATGTATAGTTGATCTTCCAGTTGTGAAAGGCATTGCTAGATATCCACTCTAGCCCCTATATTTTGATGATCGATGATCTCAAATACTATTGAAGTTCATGTGGAATATCTAGAGGGATTTTTCTCATATTCCTTTATAAAATGGACTCCAATGACAAGCGGTTGTCGAACAAATCTGTAGATCGAATGAGGTAAATTATCTTTCAATTTTTTTCATTAATAATTCAAGTCGGATACTAAGATTCTATATTAGGCATTATATTGCTGGAGAAGATATTGTTACAACAATTTGATGCTGAAGAACATTAAATCCCTAACATATCTACTATAATTTTTCACCCTGATACCATCAATTACATCATTAATTATATGAATCATTGTTAATCTAGTGAATAATTCCATAGAAATTTTATCCCATTTTCATACAGTATTAGTTAGATGTTTCATAAATCCTCTTGGATTCTTTGTCCCAATATTCCTCTTTTAAAAAACAAAACATCTTAGCATATAATAATAAATATACCTCTTTATATTATCCTCTAAAAAATATACCTTGAAATACATATATATATTGGTTATACCAAGGTCTATATATATATTCATACCATAATCATAGCATAATAATTTACATTTCATCTATTATGACGAATAAAATCATAAATTCCTTCCAAATTTTATAACGCCATTTTCAAATATGATGCCATCCAATTTCTAATCAGACATGGATTCAATTTTTTTATAAAAATTCTCTACATCCTGCTGAGAATGTTTTACCTTTTCCAACAAAGATGGTATGTAAATAATTAAAAGTAGGATTAATTTTTACCCTTCCTTAATAAATCCCATATCAATATTTATTATGTCCATGAACATATATTCTTTTTCAATTAACATTTTGGTCCGGATATTATGACCCTTCCTAATAATGGCATATTATGCGTCATTCAGCTTCCCGTGGTGGTTGTATATTGTGTTGTAATCATACTTTGTTAGCACCCACCATCACCTTTTCCTCATATTTACCACTTTATATGGAGATATTTACTTTAAACCATTATGGTTATTCCATATCCCACATCATTTACCAAATATATAATTTATCCATAACATCAATGAAATGATTATAGATACAAATGATAGATAATTAGTATGATTGTTATATTCCTAAGTATTTAACTTCCCTGATAAAGAGGAAATAACATTATCCATCTATAGAAGGACACAACCAAGTCCCTTCTTCAATTAATCCCTATATATAACAAATCAGTCATTTCCTATTTATGGATTCCAAATTAATTAATAAACCAATAACGTTATAAATTCATCAAAAAAATTATTCACTAACATTTTTCATTGTAAAGATAACTACTTTACATGTAATATTGGTTAAGGGGTTAGGTTAGTATGTAATTGTTTTTAACAAATCTCCAATAATAACATGCCAATAGAAAGAAAAAGTCACCTAGGTTATATTCATTAGTGTTGGTTATTTATTGGAAACTATTAATGTTTGTGGATAAATTATGATTAAAACTATTGAGAAAATATGGCCATAAAGAATACATTCTAATTCCAGAATACACACTTTTTAAATTTCTCATCTAACCCCTTTTCTCCAAGAGTCCCAAGAATTATCTCCAATTGATTGAAATAATCCTAATAGATTTTAGATTACACAATGATATTACTAATAAAACTATAAAAAACTGTTCAAATATTCTATGAATATTCTATTTATTCGATCTATAAATATAGAGGGTTCATTCATCATTCTAAGTGAAATGACTATTAAATCATATTGTTCATACCTCATATGAAATTTTATAATTAGAATATATTCCATATTCACTCGTAACTGATGATACCTAGAATGGAGGTCAGTCATTGAATGACATAGGGATATAATGGTGATCAAACAATTCATCCATGTTTGGTGGTGGAAACTTGTTCTTTATATTAATAATAATTGTTTCATTATAATCACAGAAATACCACATAGATCTATATTTCTTTTTTAATCTAATGGATATGGGAGCCCCAAAGTGATACAGTAGTGTATATAAATATATTTTTACATAGATTATATAGTTTTTTCTTAAACTCCATTAATGAAATAGTGACAATTTTATTAGGATTCTTCAATATAGGTCTTGAATTGGATATTTAATCAATTAAAAAATCCAAATCAAACTCTAGTGGCAGTCTATGTAATTCTTTCGGACACACATCAAAGTATTCCTATACAAAAGATATATATTTAATTTAAAGATTACCATTTATAACCATAGTTTATGTATAAAAATTTTCTAAAAGATTCTCATTTTTAAGAGCTACTAAGGGTGGATCTGGATAAGTCTAAGATGTCAATGTCTGCTCTATAAAGATAATTATTCATATATTTTCAAAATGACTAAAAATTTCCTTTTCATATAATTATATATTTTAATTATATTTTTAAATCCAATAAATTACTAATATTATATAAAAATTAAAAAATAAATATAATAATATTGTCTACAAATATGGAATGTTTATGTTGTATAATGGAAACATGCTTGACACAGCCTTATCAAGGTGACATTTCTAGTAAGAGTTTTTACTAACAACTACCATTTAATGGTGATAGGGTAATCTCTAATTTTTTTTAGTAAATATAGAATACATGAAATTTTAATAATATATGAAATCAAAAAAGGAATATTATATATTTGAGTAAATTATAATTGTGTCCACTACAACAACATTAGGTATATCAACCTCAGCTGTAGTGACTGCAAAACGTGGTCCCCCTCATCCCCGTTTGCGGTATGATCCCTTCTTGATTGGGACATTATTTTGAATAATTCCCCATTTCATTAAATATTAATCATTATATTATATTAGTTTGTTTATTAACATTTCATTAATTATCCACATGTCCCTTAATTACTCACTTATAAAAAACTCACATGCCCATCAAACCTTTTCTAGCATGTTTCTTACCAAAACTCTCCCATGATAGAAATTACTTTGTTTCCTTATTATTCTATTTTTATTTTTCTTTCATTAGTGATTGAGGAACCTTTTCTTCTCTTGATTTACCATGAAGATATATGATCTGGAATATTTATTCTTTGTTTTGATGGCAGAAAATAATATTTCATGATATGATGAAAAAGGTGGAGTTACCAATTCACTTAAATGGTTTTGATTATGGACGTTAAATAAGTATTAAAAATTTTTATATAGATTAGATATGTAATAAATATTATACTTGTACAATATTTTAATGGTAAAATTTATATCCAAAATTATTTATTTATCATTTTTCATTAGCATGGAATGATTTATTTTGACTTCTGTTCATTTTTCACAATGGAAATATTTGTCAAAAAATATTACAATAAAATATCTCTATTCCATATGTTATTTTTCTTATATGTCCCTAGTTTTCTAGATCAACATCCACCATTGATAAAAATTGTTTATTAGACAATACAGAATATATTAAAACTTTTATCAATCTGTACCCTAATTGCATAAATATATTTTTAAGAGACTGAATCTATTTCTCAACTAACACTACATTAGTAGTTATTCAAAAATATGGTGAAATAAATGGCATCAAACGATCCAATATATGTGTATCACATATTGATTCATCCTGTATCTTTGTATACAAAAGGATAATTAACATATTTGGGGTTATATTCCATAATATGGCCATGAACTACTTTGTTCCATCACTAGTTTTATGGGATTTCTCAGTAGAGAAATCCCTACATTAATAACATGAGTTTATTCTCTATCTTCCATTAGGCTCCATCAATAAATAACAATAAACACTGTGTTTGGACATAATCCTCATAGAAATTGTGTCATCAAATAAATATCACTATAATAGTAAATGTTATGAAATAATAAAATGGTTTATTAAAATTCTCATGTGATCTATGTTTATTTGAAATATAGTTAACAATGTTTATACTAAACTTCCCCTCATGCAAAATATAACAACCCAAACCCAAGTAACCTATATCTTGAGTGTACATCATTATATTTTTATTGATATGATGGATCCAATGATGAATTAATTATTAGTGTAGTGTTCTTGGAGAACTATATACAAATGTGAAACCCATTTTACACTAGGAATAATATATAAAGAGTACCAAAATAAAATACATGAAATCCTTGATACACATTAAAAAATTTATTTTTATATAACGGGTAAAGGAAAAAATAATAGTTATTTTAAATAATCAATTAGGGTTAAGTAAAATAGAGTATATTATGATTAAGTAAGGAATAATCATCATGGGAAGGTAAATAATATGAAACACATGTCATTTTATTAATAACTTGAGGAAAAAATGCATCCACTTATCATATTAGTGAAATAATACTACAGATAATAAAAACTAAATTCTATATGAAGTAAATGCATAATTTTTTATTCCATGATCTCTTAAATCATGATATCTCTACCAGCATTTCCTTTTACTATGACATTTTATTCTATGGGTAGACATACAATAAAAACCCTTGCCAAAATTTGGCTAACTAATTACTCTCATAAGAATTTTCGATGAATCAATGGTATATATAATTATGGGTACCACTTATTAATTCATGTAAGACTCATTTCTAAAATGTTTAGTTATTGATTTATTTCATAAGCAAAACACTTTATCAACAAATGTTCATATTGAGTGAAGAATACTGGATATTAATAATTCATTAGTCTATTGCATAAAATTAAAATTAATTTTCCTTAAGATGTGGTATATAGTTTTGGAAATTATAATAGACATGGTTAAATTAATATGGATGTTTAAGAAAAATATAATTTCAAATTATCAAAATAAATGTAATGTTTCAAGATAATGTTAATGAACAAAATTTTTTGAACATATAAAATATGACTGTAAATTTTATGGAAAGGTTTATATTGATATAAAATAAATAATTTTAATAAATAAAAGAAATTAGAAGTGTAACATTTAAAATAATTTTTCATAACTTTTATTCTATATAACAGTCATAAACTATTATAAAAGAATCTAAATAGGAGAAAACTAATATGGTGGTGGGAATTTTCGTTAATCAAATATACATTAAAAAGAAAACACTCATCTTTACTATTTATAATGAGAATTGAAAATGAACCTTTCATAAAATAATAGAAATATTCCATTAAATAATTTAAAATTTTCATGGATAACAAAGGATACTATTTTTATATAATTTTACTCCATAAAAAAGATGTTTTTGAAACTATTTCTAAAAAATAAGTACTTGGAAGAATGTATACATGATCCAAAAGAGAGACAATATCATTTTTTTATTTAAAATATTCATTAAATGATTAAAGTAAAAAATATATGAATTCTCGGTAGAAAAAAAGGGAAATCTGTAAATATCCAGATTATACAAAAATATCAGTTTTATAAAGGATATTTTATACTATTCATTTAATGAAATGTAGAGGAATCCCAAAAAAAGTGACTTGAAAATATTTCATACCTCTTTGGAATATTTTTAGTTATAAACCCTTGAAAGAATAAAATTAAATTGAAACATTAATCATTATGAATAAATATATATTCTTTTTAAAAACAAAAAATTGGTAGTATATACAGTATATAAAAAATTGGTGCACAATACCAAATTTGTCTCAATAGAGTTGAAATTAAGATAAAGTATATGACAAAACTTTTACAATCTGTAAAAAATTTATAACCTCCAATATAATTATATAAATCAAAAAAAATTATTATAATTTGATATTAAAATATATAATATCAAATATTCTTCTTTTAAAACATCTTATGAATTATTTGTCTATAATATTTCATTATTATAATTGCTTTGGGGGTTAACTTCATTATATTTTCCTCCATGTTTTGTCATGGAAGTTTTGATTATCATATTTTTTATATGGTTTAATAATATAAGGAATTTAAATCATTATATAAAAATCATCTGTATTTATTCATTCAATCATTATTACCTTTAATTTAACTAGAAAATGAAAAAAATCACTAATCTTCATAGAGGTGTTAACGCAAACGTACGTACGCACGCACTCACGAAATTTTTTTTTTCCAATGGATTGGGAAGTAAGAAGGTATATATGATATAATATTTTCAAAGAAATATTAATTTTATAAAAATAATAAAAATTTATTATTTTTATTTTTATAAGAATACATGTAATGTGGGGATGAAAAATTAACAACACTACTATGTGGAGATGGTAAGTAGTTTGTATGCAAGAGTGATGATTTCTATTTTGTTGTGAATAAAAATAGATGGAATAATTCTTGTAAAAATATCATAACTAAATATAAAAATATTTATGATATTTAATTTTTTATTTTATTATGGTTAAAACATATTTAGAGGAAGTTGAAAGAGAATGAAATTTCAAAGATTTCGTAGAGATGATTACCTCTTGTTAGAAATATTTCCTCTTGACCATATCTTAAGAGACATAGGGTTCATATTATATGAATACCAGCACCTACAATACATTTATAAAGACATGTAGAAGTTTTTTGGAAGTGTTTGGTAGATATTAGAGGCTCTGGGAGGTGTATAGAAGTAGGGAGAGGTGGTGCCTTTGTAATTTTTAATTAAAGGTAACGTATAAAATTAAAAAAATATTTAAATGTAATAAATACATTTTCTTGTTGGATTGGTACATTCTGGTCAAAATATTGATGGTATGATATTATATGGTTAACATACACTAAAAATAAAATTTTAAAAGGTTTTTTTTGTATTTTAATCCTTACCATATGGTTCAACCACTTCGCTAAACAGTTTTTACCTTTACCATAGTTGTGAATTTTTCAATCCTAAGGTGTTATAATTTAACATATAAGGTAATAATATTCTCATAAATATATGTAGGAAGAATATTTTTACAATTCCTAGTATAAAATATAGTCATGAAAAGTTATATTTTGTTTAGATAATTTAATAATTTTTTTCTTCATAAAATATCAATAATATCATTTTTATGCTATTCATTTATTTTGATGTTAAAGAGATAAATAAAAATAAAAAATTAAAATATATGAATTTACACATTCAAAATATGTTATGAATATATTTAATTTTTTTTTTTCACTCTAAATTTCCAAAAAACTATTACTTTTATAATTTTTACAATAATTTATTACGTTTTTCCATTAATTTAATAAAACATTTGTTGGCGTTGCTTAAGAACTTATGGTAATTAGTTTATTAAAAAAATATATTACCATGATAAAAAATATTTGTCCCTAAAAAAGTATTTTTAATTGAATATAATTTGTTTTAACCACTGTCACTACATATTATCGATATTAAAATAATTGGAGAGGTATTTTTTACTTTATAGTTAAATATAATAATATAAATGTTCTAATCCAAGTAATGTTTCTAGGAATTACCAATATTTTAAATATAAAATATTCCTTATTTAAAAAACTTCTCAAATTGGATATATAAGACTGTTATGGAGTGTTTGGTGCATTATGACACTATTTTTAGACATTATTACATGATTTCCCATTTATTGATATGACAATTTTTATAATGATTACAATTCATAATGAATAAAAATAAAAGTAACCTATTTACCAAATACGAGCTTATAGATTCAAAATATGAAATCTACTATTCAATATTGTTTTCCATGATGTCACATAAATTAACATTAATACGAATTTGTCAAAGACAATGAGAAATAATTTTTAAGAAAAATTAACTTTTATGTATAACAAATAGCTAACTAAAAAACTATATTTTTAATTATATTATAGTAAATAAAATTGATCATATTTCACCATAATTAAAATTGAAAAATATATTGGGATTTTTAAATTTGAAAATTTTAATGAAATGAAATGATAGTATTTGAAAAAATTATTAAATTTTAAAAATTCATTGAATAATCATCATGTACAAAAAAATAAAAAAAAATCAGCCTATGTTAATTTTGAAATAATGATTAAAAAATAAATATAATACAATTAAAATAAATCTATAAATTTTTTCAATATAGGTATAAATGATATTATTGAATAAAAATATTTTTATTATGAAATTTTTTCATAAAAAAGAAAATATTACTATAATTGAAGAACGGGTGTAACATTTGAGGTCACTGTTTATTCATATATTTGTTTATATGAATTTAAAGAAATATAATTGAATGATAAATGTATTTCATCATGGAGAACACTTATTTCCATGATAATGAATAGAATGTGCCCCTTTAGGGGGAAATATTGAAGCTGAGGTTTGGTTATCACAATTGATCATCGTTATTGATTATGTTAAAATTTTTATGGATGAAGAGAGTTGGATTATAGGAAATATAAAATATATCATGAGTAATATTTTATGGTATATATATATTTTATATATTTTTATTGAGATGTGTAAAGGATATATATTTAAAAACATACTCAAATAACCCATTAAATGAAAAAGTTTCAATGATAATGAGAATAGAATCACATTAATGATTATTTTCGGGAAATATTTAATGCTTTGGTGACATCAATTTCATTTTCAACACAATGTATTCAGCTGAGGTAATAGTCTTGATTTACAATAAGTTAATTACTTTTTGAAATGTGTGATTCCATTTTTTGAGATAAATCGAAAAATAGATATTTTGATGTTGGTTGATGTTGAAGTCGAATTAGTTCCCTTAAAAATAAAATCTCATTTATTGTTAATAAGTGTAAGAATATTGAGAGAGTAATTCACATATTAAGAAGAGGAACTATTTGGTGGTATTGAAAAATTATACAAAGTGGCAATATGTAAATCCAAAAGAATTTGGTTTTCAACTTTTCTAATATGTTATGGAATATTTATGATTATATATAAATTTCAATATGTGTCTCAATACATAGTTTTAAGTAGATTTTAATTGATAATATTATTGAACAAATCTAAATTCCTTACACATGTTAAATAATGAATTTTAATATGTGTCTAATGTTTGAAATAAGAGAATATATGATCTTTTTAAATCCTTATTTTATTGAAAATCCAATTGTATTTCCTACTCATCCAATTAACCACATTATTTTTCACCCAACGGTGATAGTGATTTGAGAAATAATAATCCTAGAATAGTTTTTTTCCATTTCATCTACCTCACATTGAGCTATTTTTCTGAGAAGATATGTTCCAAACTTTTTTGGTATGTATATATTTAGGAATATTGACTATAAATGAACTGACACTATATTTTCAATGAGAATATTATGGATCCCGAATGAAGATCATGTGTTAGATTATTCTACTAAAAAAACTATATCCCCTAATTCATAGGAAACAACTCTATCATTCTACATAAGGAAACATCCGTTTTTCATCATTGATGTATCACTATATATCAGAAATAACTTTTATTTTTACATATCTTTTAGAGTATACCAAGATATAATCAATTAGTATTAAAATTAATTTGTTGAGATAATCCTTTAATAATACATTTTACATATTAAAAAAATAGAGTCTTCATTACATACTTTTCAGGGATATAATATAAATTTGTCATATCTATACCTCGTATTAAATTTCATCATTGGAATATCATCCTACTTAACTGGAAGTTTATGACACCCTAAACAATGAAAAGCCTGTAACAAATATGGATCTCATTGATGTTGATTAAACAAGGTATCATTTAGGGTGAAAGGATACATATTGTTTATAGTAATATTAATTATGTCCCTGTATTTGATGAAGAACATCATAGAACCCTTATCTTAATAAAAATAGAATAGGGACTCCCTATGTTGAAACACTGGGGAATATAAATCCCTTATCACATAGCTCAGGTAGTTGTTTCTTTAGTTACACTAATTCCACTATGCACAACAAATTAGGATTTTTATATATAGATTTTTCATTTGTCATGAGATAAATAGAAACATAAAATTCATGATATATATGTTTAATCACAATGTAGTTCTTTATGAATAAAATAATATTATTCCATTACAATAGAAACATATTCTTTTCAAATGTTACATTCCCCTTTTATTGATTTTGTACTTTTCTTCTATAATAATTTCATTAAATAGTCCTAATAAAGTCTAATCTATACATCATTCACATGACATAGTATCCTCTATGAAAAAATGGGATTCCCCATATATATTATGAATTGTAATATTATTATATTCTTAATAATATTTTTCATTTTAATTTGAAATCCATCTAAAACTAAGGATATTATCAAATTCGAGCATATGTGGAAAAATCAATTTTTCAAATATGGGATGCATATGTGTTATAATGTGTACTAACTGACATATCCCTATTTCAAGAATATTTCCACTATAAGTCCTGATTTACAACTCCCTTATTAAATGAAAAGATAAATATATAATTTTCATTGAATCAAGGATGATATAAAATAGTGTGAAGATATGGATTGAAATAATGAATTTTAAAATTTTAATGTTGTAATCAATTTTCATGCGAGAACATGTTTAGGATTAAAATCATTTGATTTAGTAATCACATAATAATTCTCTAGTCCCCTTTTCCTCATTTGTGGGAATCACCCTTGATGAAAGGATAATTATTTTGAGTAATTCCCAATCTATTTAATGTAGACGCACTTGATAACATTGGTTTCATTATTTCCCTTTCATTCATGAATCTTTTGAAAAGTTTATCCACACATTAAATGGACTCAGTTTCCATTAATATATAGCCTAGGTGTTTCTTTACATAATTATCACTTGTTGGAAATCTCATATTACCATTATTCTTCTTTGAATCATTTCTATTTTCTTTATGATCAACTGATCACTTAATTTGTTGATTTCAATTAAAGACACAATAATAATAGAATAATTTCAAATTTTTTATTAATTTTGATATTGTATCCTCAAATGATGAATTTTTTTGAGAAACTAGTTACCTTCAGAGAGTTTTTTAATCCATTTGATGAAATTATCACCCTTGATTTAATAATTATAAATGTATTCAGAAAAATTTATAGTTAATCTTGAAATGATAGCTTCATACTCTAGAATAATTTATTCTTAAATCTACATTAATGTTATGTACTTCCTATGAATTGTTTCAAATTATTCATGTTGAAGGTATTTCTAGAAATATATCACATTAAAAATTTTCAATTCGATATATTCTATTTCATGAACCCTTTTAGTGTTCATGATCAATTACCACCATTTAGCACCATATCTATTCCCACTATACACTTCTAGGATAATATTTTCCCTTTCATTTATTCGAATGTCTAGAAAAATATTTTATGTGGAATTAATAAAAATAATATTATAGCATCCATTGCATAACATGATGCAAAGAAACAAAGTAAGTAGACAAATAGGCCTAGGGACATAGAAACCCAACCCAACCTTTACCGAACCCAAACAAAAACACCCCCACCAATTACATAGGGGCTTGAAGGATATAATCTATTGATTATCTACCAATGTATTAGAATTTTATTTAAAATATGATGGCTTTAGTTGAATAAAGATATTCAACATAAAAGAATTTTACAAGAGAATAAAATACATCTTCAAATGGGAATGATTATTCATCATTACCTCAGTTAGCTACATTAATATGGCCATGATCAGAATATCTTCGACACCAACTATATTATAATCATAAGTGGATAAATCCATACATTAAAAAAATTTATTTATTCCTATATTTTCTTTGGGTTCTGTCTCTAATCAGTGGAACACACACAATGTAATCTGATAATCATCATTAATATTGATCTATAATGTAAAAATCCATATAATGGTTAATGTTCTCAAATATCATAAGCGATTATAATAATTATATTGTTATCTATGGTCATTTTAAATATATTTAATAATGTTTATACTAAACTTTCTTTTATAGAAAATTCAACATCCTCAACTCCAACAACCCAGAGTCAGTGATTACTTTATTTTAGTGGTACAACAAACAAGGTATCACACCTTAAATGATAAATTATTTTATTAGTAATGAAAAATAGATACATACAAGATTAACATATTATATTTTGAATAAAAAATCATAGAAAAAAAATCATACTTATATAATTGAAATCATTAAAAATGAGATTCATTATTTTTTCGGGAAAAGGGAAAAGATAAACGGTCATATCAGATCCTCAATAATGTTTATATATAGTGTAATAGATCATGAATAAATAAGGAATAAAAAAATATAATATTAGATAATCAAAACAGATTCCATTAAATCAATAACATCAATTAAAAGTACATAAATTCCTAATATCAGTATAGACATCATATAGATACCGAAAACATTATCAATAGTAGAAAATTTAATATTTTATATATTCATTATCTTACCATGAAGGCCCCAACAAAGACACCATAAATCATACCATCAAGGACTTCACCATGATATTCTTAACAAATAGGTTGATGTAAATGTGATACATATCTATTATGGAATGGTTGTTATTTTTTCGCATGATACTTTTCAATGAATCAAGGGACAAGTTATAACTGAGCCCCACCAATCACATTCACATATTATTCATTCCTTATATATTGAATGATCAATACTATTCATTATCAAAAAAATTCTAAAGAAATAGTTTTCAAGATTGAATCTATAATTTTGAATATTTACCCCTTCAGTGAAACTGATTTCTTAATATTTATTCTACTAACTATCCACAATGAAAAAATGTGGTTAATAAAAAATCATTGTATTGGATATAGTATCATATATTACATGATATGGAGTATATGTTCACATAGAATAGAATAATGCCTAATTAATGTTAGTATATTTATAGGGAATATTATCATGATAAATTTAATGACAATAGAACTCAGAATTAGTAAATAAAGAAAGAAGACCATCAATTCAGTAGAATTTTATTTTTTTAGTAAAACTAATACTTTTTAAAATAGAACATAAATTATAATAAGGATATTAAAAATAATAATTATTACATGGGGATGTAGTTATAATTAACTTCTTATTTTTCTTCCATTGGTTTTAGAAAATTAATACCCATTATATTTCATAAAATAAAAATCTAAAAATTCCTAGAGTATTTTAGAAAATATTTTCATTGAAAATAATTATAGAAACTTTTAATGTAAAATTTAACTCAAAAATCATTAATTCCGATGGTAAATTTTTTTCATTATATATATGATAAAAGATAACATAATTTTTATACAGTTATAAAATGTACAGAAAAGTATTTATTTTGATCTAATTTAAGTGAATTAGTTTTAAGTATTTTTTGTGATGTAAAAGTTAATGAAAATTTTATTATAAAATAAATTTCATTTATTGTAAGAAAAATCCATTAAATAATTTTAATAACATGATTATGGATAATAATAATAATTGAATAAATGAAAAAATAAGGTCAGTACCTCTTAAATGGAAATTAATTACTAATTATTGAAATAATAATAGGAGAAATGGAAAATTAAACTGAAAACACAAAAAAAATAATAGGATTATAAATAATATTCAGTTTAGTATATTAATATCAAATTTATTTTCAAATGTAAATATGAATAGAAAAATCCTGAAATTATATTATATTGTAATTGAATTATGTTACCTTGTGTCGCTCTTTAGTTATATATGTTTGATCCTCCAATACAGTTAAATTTAAATTTGTTAATTTTTTTATTAAAAAATATTAATTATATTTTAATGTTTTAAAACATCATTTTATTTTCATTTTAAACACATCAATTGAATATTTTTATCATACGTTGTCTAGTTAAGGTTTTTGATCATGTTCTCCAAAATTAAATCTATATATTGTCTATTGTCAACAGAGATATGAGATGATTCCATCATCTACAAAATGATAATAATTTTGTTAATATTTTTTTATTCATTATATAGAATTTTAAATTCATTCACGACTTGTGGTAATGATAAAAAACTCATTGCTTCATGGAGGTGGTAGTCCACATATACTCATGAGCAATGTCGTTATTTTCCAATGGATGAAAGGGTTAAAAGATAAAGGAAATAATATATTTAAATAATAGTTATTATATAATAAACACAATATATATTCACTAGTTTTATATTTTTACCCATTTACATTCTTATGTGATGAAAAACAATGTACAACGATAAATGGAGACAGTAGTCCATACGTACACATGAGCGATGATTTCTTCTTCCATAGGATGGAAAATAAATAGAAAAGTAACATAGTAATAGAATAAAAACATATATTTATGGTTAATATACTAATTTAAAGATTTTAATAGGGTTATTGATGATTTCGATGATGTTTTCGAAGAATGGAACTTGAAAAAACTTTGTAAGAACACATACATTTTCTTTTGGCATCCCTCTTTGGATTGCACCTTAAGCCTTAATGAAGTGGTGTTTTGGTGATACTGAGATCTCTAATACATGTGGATGGATTTTGTTAATGTATTTTTTTATTTATTGGTTGAGGTTAATGTCTCACATAGTTTATATAATACCTAATATGGGGTTCCCTTTTATAATTATGGTTGGTGCTAAACATGTAAATAATAGAAACATTATAATCCAATATATTTATATTTTAGATCACGTGGAAATAAATTATCATGTCATAGAATATGATATGGTTTCAGAATATCTTAGACCAATTAATGTGGTTTTAGAAGTTTTTTGAGTTATCATGGTGCTTTACCCATTATATTAAGGTTTTTAACTAATTTTACCTTAAACCAAATTGAAAAATATTTAGCACAACTAGTATTAATTTTGAAAATAATAACATGGAATTGTTACATAATAATCATTAATATAAATCCAAATATGTAATCCATTTAATAAGATTATATTCTTCTAATGGTTAATATTTTATTTTAATATATGTTTAGAAAATATAGCGAATTTTTTTTATAGAGAATGCATGTTTTGAGCATAAAAATGATTTTACAATAAAATGAGGAATAATTTTGTTTAAAATAGAATTCATGGAATTATTTTAAATCAATATATTGTTATTTTTATTTCAAAATAAACCAAATATTAAATTTTCCTTTAAAATACATGATTTAGATAGAATAACTAAAAACCCATTTTATTTAAACAAACCCATTAATTAGATTATCAAAATGGTACGATTGGAATTGTAAGTTAAACATTATTTTTTCATATAAATTATATAATTATTTAATATATATTTGTTCTATGAATATTTTTTATTCATTCTAGTTATTCTTATATAATTATTATTTTATAAAAGTGATGAAATTTGAAAATTTGATATTTTTCAGTATTCAATAAAAAATATTAAATATATAATTTTTTTAAAAATTCAAATGTTTATAATTTTTATATGATTAATTATAAAATTAAATTAATTATTAAAATATTGTTTTCTAATATTGGAACTTTGGTTTAAATCTCATTTTTTAATAAAGTTATGTCCATTATGATATCATTTCATTGGAAAAAAATATTAATACAATTGAATTTCTAGTGTAACACTAGGTATATCTCAAAAGAATCACTTATTGTCTACCTCATGTACAAGAATACCACAAAACTATATGTGTATCACTCATAGGTGTCATTCGTGTTCACTTAGAAAGAGAAATTGAAGCCCATACATAAGCACCAACCACTTTCCCAATAGGGGATATTCCACACGAGTCCATTATTCCTTCGTTCCAACCATCAGTTGACATGAGGTTGAATATTTCATGGAATCCTATTATATGTAATCCCTAATAAATATTTGAAGGGACTATTACATGGTATAGTCCCTAAAATAATTCCATCACCTCACATAACTATTAATAAGACTCCAAACATCAAAATATAATAAATTCATTCTTTTGATGTGATTTCATATTCTTGGTTTCCCTAAGATATTTTAGGATTAAAGTATTATAGAAATATTTTATCACTATAACATAAATAAAATTTACATTAGAAAGTGGAAACTTCTTCCCTATATCTATTTTTACACAATAAAAATATCGAAATATATAACCAGCTTTCCTTTCATGATACATCTTCATCGTTTTAATATGGACCTTAGTCTTGTCCCTACTAATAATTATAACCCTATAATTTTTTGGAGACTTTCTATAAAATAATTCTTATTAAGGGGTATATAAAATAAAATAAGTAATCCATTCATTCAATGAATACTCAAGAAATTTTTTTTTCAATAAAAACTATGGCCTCAAAATAAACATTTTATTACATATGAAATCAATTTATCTGCCTAAATTTTGTAATGAAACATTTCATAAAAAATATTTGAGGAAAAATAAATAACATAAATTATTCTTTCCAATCACCAATAAATTCATTAAACCCCTTCCTTAAATTTATATATTTAACAATTTTGAAGGAAAACATATATTCCTTTAATAAAAACTCATTATCTTACCTTTCTAATATATAATAGTTTTTTAAAAACCCCTAGAATGAATAGATATATCATGTAGGTAACATGGGAAATTAGTTCTAAATAAATTTCACCATAAATATTGTCAATGGAATAACAAACCTAGTAAATTCTAATACTATATTGAGAGAATCTTTATGGGTTATTTTCATCACTTTACCTAATGAATTGGCGATCTATAACAGGATCGCACTTCATCATGGCTATATCGGGCATACCTACCATCATGAGAAATATCAAGATCACCCATAATCATAAAAAAATCACCAATAACTAAATCATAATAATAAATCATGAATTGTTTTATTTTCATCAGTATACATATAAAAATATTCCTTGATTTCATAAGAAAAACATTTATAGATTTTGTAATTTCTATTTTATTTGAATCCCTTTTTCAGAATATATGGAATAAAGAAAAATAAGTGATTTACTTAATGAAAAAGTATATTATATTAATGGATTTAATATAATAATAACTTTTATGGCTTTGTAAATACTATTGATTCTATATACATTAAAATAAAACATTCCTTTTATACATTTTTCAAAACATTACATATAACATACATAAAATGGTTCCTTTGTAAAAAAGTTCGAAAAATTAAAAAGAGACATAAAATGTATTTTATAATTCATTAATGTTAATATAAATATTTCCATTACATAATTTCTAATATATGAACATGGACGAAAAATATTTTGAAAATAAATCATGAAAACATTTAATACACAATTTTTGGTAAAGTGTCCCTCAAAACGAGTTTTGGTCTTATTTATAGATCATTATCATCCGGAATAATAAACATAGGTTAATTTTTTAACTTCTTAAAAAATTTCTTCATATTTATTATTGATTTGTTTCTAGTCATTTATATGATTTGTCTAATTAGTTAATGAATTTAATTCAAGTTAGAAGTTTTTATGATATTCTGCAAATATGACCAAGATGAATATGGTAAGTTGAATATGTTCAATGAGGACATTATTCCATAATATAATTAATAATAATAATCATTTATATAAATAAATTATATTATTTTAAACCATCCATGAATTAGGATTTTGAAAAAAAATTATGTGACTATATTGGAGATGGTATGTTATAGGCACACCAGAGATATGATTCCATTTTTCAATGAAGATTAATTGAAAAAATTATTATTATTTTATATTTAAATAATTATGATTATATAATAAATATAATATTATATATTAAGATACACTTATATACAGAATACATGTGATGTGGTCGTGAACAAGAATTTATATCGCTTCGTGGAGGTGGTAATCCACACGTACACATGAGCGATGTCATAATTTTTCAATGGATGGAATGGTAAGAAATTGGATGATATTTAATAATTAAATAAGTATAAATATTTAATTAATTTAATATATATAAATAAAAATCTTTCATATTACTATTCATTGAAGGTTGTTATCGAAAACAAATTAAATCTATTTTCGAGCGAGTAGTTTGTCAGACACTAGAATGATGATTTAATTTACCATTTGTTGGATGGAGGTGGTGGATATAGGTAATTAGAATGAAAATTAAATATAATTATTTTAAATATTCTTATTTTATTATTTCAGAATGGTTAGGTAATATTATAATAATTTATAAAGAGAAATAAAATGAAAATACTTGTTTAAAAACTATACATTATCTTTAGAAACCTCTATAGGTTTATTTCAAAATCCTTACTTGTATGTTTTATGATAAAACTATGGCCTATAGAATTTTGGAAGTTATTTTAGAAAGTTATTTTGTTAGTTAATGGAAAACATTAATGACTTCATAATTGTGGATGCATGAAGAAATAGTGCTTATTTTTATAAATGGGGGGCGGTGAGAATACACTTCGATATTTTTAAGAAATTAAAATATATTATTGTATTATTAAATAAAAATGTAATAAAATTGAAAATATCCAATTATATGATGATATTAATTTTAAATATGGATATTAAATATAATTAAATCACAATTATAGGTTATTTTAACCTTTATTAGTTAACTTGAACAAATAGAAAACCACTTTTAACCTTAAATGTGGTAATAAGTTTTTACTGTTTTAACTAATCATTATGAAAAAAAATTAAATGTAAATTATCACCTAAAATTAATTATTATTATTCCAATTATGGTTTCCAATTTATAAAAATCAATTCAAATAATTGTAAAATTTTAATTTAAAATTAAACAGGCAAAATATGACATAAAATAGTTTTTTTCATAATTTTTTTATGTATATGAAACTTTTTTATTAAAAAATAATTTCTAATATTTATTCCAATTACAATTTTAGTAATATTTTTAATCAAATTTAACTAATTTAATTTTAAAAATAATCTAATGTAGAATGTTACTATGTAAATACTTAAAAACGAAATATATTTTGTAATACAAGTCATTATTTTTCACAATTCATTGAAAAAATAATACTTTTCAAAAAAAATCAAAAATTTCATCCTATAATTATTTTAAAATTATATATTAAAAATATTTTATATTTTTTAAATATAATATAATATAATTTGGAAAAAATATTTTAAATAACAGCATATATAGCCTGAATACTTGATTTGTTTAGAGATAAAAATTATTTTGTTTGACTTAAAAATTATATAATATTACTATAATGAATATAAATCTCTACAATCTAATTATTTAATGCTAATTTTACATGAAAATAATTTATCTTAACATTAAATAGTTTTATAAACATGTTCACTTTTTTACGTAGTATCCGCTCTATTTTATTCTTATTACAAATAAGTTTGGATATTTTTCCTGCATCTGATTTTTAATTCCCATGTTTCTTATTAAAAAATATTGGTTTTTAACAGTACCATAACTATTTTAATCAGTCTACTCCACAAAACATGTTCACCATTATCATGAATATGAACATGTTGTAACTTATTAGGAAGGATTTCTTCTAGTTGAACCACTTCTGGCATCAAAACATGGAATGCATCCATCCCATATTTTAATAACAAAAAAAAATTAAATAAGTCATATATCAAAGATAAACTAGGGGGATATGAATCATGATAGGAGAACAATCATATATTGTTCAGTATTTGATATGGTCTAATGAACCTAATACTTATCTTTCACATTTTACCAAAATGAATAATGTTTGTCATTGAAATATTTTAAGAAAATCACGATCAACTATAATGAACAAATAATATTTCCCCCAATTATCTTCATAACTTTTCTTCATACTATGGACTATCCTCATATTCTACTGAAGTGTATTCCCCTTTTCCACCATTTCGTATAGAAATTCTAGTCCAAAAAAATTCTTTCCCTAAAATAATCAAAATAAATCAGATTTCAACACCACTTTATATATAATTATTCAAAATTTGTAGTTTTATGATGAAAATAAAATTTATATTATAAATAAAATATACCAAATTTTTACCATGATCACAACATAATTGATAATCTACAGAAGAGTAGTTGAGAATATATTCTTATGTATGAATAATTCTCTCTGACTATCCATCAAATTAAGAATGAAATTTTACAACTAAAATTATTTCATTTTGTAACAACTTATTAAGACATTCAAATATTAGAGGTAAACATGAGATAAATTTCATATAAAACCGATAGAGAGACACTAGGTTATTTAATGACATCTTTAAAATAATGGTGATGAATTCTATCTAATTTAATATTATATTTATTATGAAAAAAATTAAAATATTTAGTTAATCAATAAATAATAACCCAAATCACATTATTTCCATGATATTTTGTTATAATCCCACCAAGAATTATTAAAATATATTCTTCAATTTCCATCATGACACTAGAGAATGTTGAATCATCCCATTCAGTATTTTTCATTTCTCTCCATCACACATAAAATTAAAAAAATTCATTGTAAAATCATTAAATTATTTTTTCATTACTTCATAAAAAAATGTTGTGAAAGGTCTCTATATGATCTTTTAAAGCCTTAATCAATAGATTTTTAAACAATTGGGAATAATTTTAAATGAAAAATACGCTTCAAAATATTATGACGCATTTTGAATAAAAATTACTATCAATAAACATACTGTACTTGAATGATTATAACTTTTTAGGTAAAATATAATCCAATTTTATATATTTATTAATTTTTTATGTGAAAGATAATTGCAAAGAAACCTAAAATAAAACGTATGGTGTTCCTACATGAATAATTTTTAACCCAAGGAAATGAAAACAATAAAATAAGTATCATGAAAAAGAAGTAGTATAGTTAATACATAATTTTCATTCAATCTCAATGAAACAAAAACAATTTGTTTTACCTGGATGGTAATAAATCATGATGTAATAATTCTTTACAAATTACATTTATCTGATTTATCTTATATTAAAAACATTTTTTGTGAATATACACTTTAAGATTTTATGATTAATATATATTTCACACTTTACTCCATATAATTGATATATTAAGGTTTTTAAAGAAAAAACTACATTCTACAGTTCACAATCAATAGTAGGATAATTTTTTCTATGAGGTTTAATTTTTCATAAAGAATAATAAATTACAAGAACTTTAGTATAAAAACACAACAATATCCCATAAATAAATCATTTCTATATATATATAAAATCTATTAATACAAGATTATTGGTCTTGAAATTTAATATCATTAATATTATTTTAATTTCTTGGAAAAATACATCAAATTAGATTATCCATATTAACCAAACTCCCTTTCATGTTCACAAATTTAGAGTGATTGATATCCATGAATTGTCTTAAAAAAACCATCCGAAATTTTTAGCTAATCCAAAAAAACTTAAATTCATAGTGACATTTTTTGGACATGTATATTAATTAACCACTTTAGTTTTTTTATAGGATCAAAAATTATGTTATCTATATATATGATATATCTAATTTTTTGATGAAATTCTATATAAAATAAAAATATTTAATAACTTTTCCATTTAATTTTTAATTTTTGGGAATTCATAACAATCATTATCTATCATTTAGGATCCACCTAATGTTTTTAATGTACCTAAATATCATCAATAAACACAAAAAAAATATAAAAATATTCAAGGTAAACTATTTATATATTATACGTAAATAAATATAGTCCAATTTTAACAAAAATATAATAAATGAAAATTCATAATTCTCATACATATAATGAAACAACAAAATAAGGAAAATAATATCCTTCTCCAATATCTTATAGTTTATAGACATGAGATCAAGAAAATAAAAATAATGAACTCCCTGGAGCTGATCAAACTATTCCTTGATATGGGATAAAATAACCACTCTTATCAGCTATTTTATTCAATGTTTTATAATCAATAAAAATACTCAAATAGGTATCATTATTTTTAGAGAAATAGATATGGGGGACCCCATGGTAGAGTATCATATTTTTTATATCACAGTTTCTCACTTTACTATAAAAGTGTTTAGAAAATAAAAAAGATAATTTTCAGTCAGAACCTTATGGTGAAGTTCTATGCTGAGTGAAACACTTTTCAAGAAATTCATACAACTAATTTTTCAATTACAAAATTTATATGTGAGTCATTAGATAAGTATGTTTTGATATTAGATTAATATCATGTATTTATTAAATAGTACAATACATATCTATATTACATATAATAGTAGAGAAAATCTCCATGGAAAATCATAAACTATTCTATTACAACCTAAAATACAATATTCTAAATAGTTTATTATTTTTAAAAAATATGATCATGTAATCATTCATTTAAATATCTTAATAATTTCACATATTAATATAACGTTATCAAGGGTTTTAATTTAATGTTATTTATAAAATGAAACTCATTTAAAAAATCACTTCATTTGCTCTACAATCTACAATATTATAATAAATTTAAATACAAGTCATACGTAGAATAAAATTAAAATTTAAAATGGGAAAGGAAACATGGTGTTTAGTGATAAAACTTTCACGTGTGACAAAAATAATATCATTTTAAATTCATGATATCTTAATACCACCCCATTGTGGTTTTAAAATCCTATATAAATAATTTATTAAGATGAATTTTTATTTTACGAGAATTTTTCTTATAAATAAAAAAATGTGGAGGCCCTGAATAAAACAATAAATTTGTTTAATTTGTATAAACATGTAATATACCTTATACAATACCATTTTATGGACCAACATCTACATAAGTAGCTACCGAATTTTTTTCCCACTATTCTAAATATAGTCTGGATACTTCCCCTCATTCATTCACTACATTAGACACAAATCCTTGTAATGACCCATCTCTTTATATTTAAAATACCTTTATTCCAACTTATCAAAATTTTACATACCACTAATAAGATAATTTTATTTTAAATGACAAGGCACAATCCCCAGATTTCCATGCTGAATCTATATACGTAATTTTATAATTCAATCCCCATGGTTAATTTCATCAGGCCTATTAGAAACTAAAAATTTCAATTCCTTGACTTCAAATTTAATTGATGGATTCTTCCAATTTTTCTACCAAATGGGACCCTTTTTCTTATCGTTGTCTTAAAACACCAAGATATTTGGAAATTGAATTTCCAAATTCTCAAAACACTTAAAAAATATCTCATAAATTTAAAATTTACAATAGGCCAGATATTATCTATATCTTTTCTTTAATCCCTAGTAAATATGAATAATTTTAATATCAATGTACGAGATACAGTTTTTTTGCATACCTCACTAATCATGTGATGTTTTCTTCTGAAACATGAATTTTATTTCCCTTCTTAATTTTTAATTCCATACATTTAATTTCCATTTTACGATAAAAAAACATAGAAAAATACTTATAACTGAAAATATTCTTAAATCTATCATATTACATAAGAGAAATTTCTTCTCATTCAACAACATTCTTAACCCTTGACCACTATTGATCGAATTCACCATTAAAATGGCAAATATAAATGATTTACTTTTGGTGATCCATAAAACCCATAAACATGAATATAATTTCTGTCGGTTTAATCCATCTATTAGATACCATCATGACAAAAGATCCACTGAATACTGAATGGTGTGGGCTCATAAAATACTCCACTATAGATATGTTTCTACGTGGTAGATTTATTTCCTTCCTAGTATGGATTAGACCACCATTTATATTCTAAATAAACTCATTCATCATAGAAATTAGCTATTGAACTCCATTTATAATAATTCAAGGTTTTTTTTGAAGGATATTTACCACTTGGTTCCTTCATACTATAACTTCCCTATATCCGCTATGTAAAACAATTCTTAATAGAAAATGTCTAGAAAAAGAAACATGGTATTATTATAAATTTATATAGTTTTTACATTATATTTTAATCCTGTAATGGTATTCAAGAACATTATTCTAACTACTAATATTATCTAAACCTTTTCTCATATACAAAATTATAAGAATTAGCATTATACATTATGTAATATTTATTTTTTTGAAAATAATTAATTTTTTTTTACTCTAGGTGATCCATAATGATTATTTTTATAAATAATTAAATCATAATCCTCACATAAATAAATATTACCACACATAGTGGATACTTAAACTTAGAATCCTTTTCTCCCAAAATGATTTTTATAAGATATCATTTTTATTTTATTATCATATCTTAAAATTTTTAACAAAACCCTATTTTTGTCCCTTATCATCCTTAAAAACATTATGAAAATAATTTTAAACATGGGATGATAAAAAAATTTCTTAAAGTTTGATTTTAAAATAGCGAAGAAACTTAATTTTCCATGAATAGTCATAAAATTAATTCTTTTTTCAAAATATAATTTTGATTATTTTTGTCATATCCATGGAATCATATTTTATGAAAAAATATTTTCATAAAACATTTCATTATAAATCTTAGTGAAAAAAAATATTTTATTATTTTTACTCACGAATGACTCGTCAATAATTTTTGAGAAGGTATAAATACCATACATAAGAAGTTGAAAATACGCTCCTTCAATCATAAACTCATTATATTACCTAATGAAATCATATAATTTATCTGAAAACATATAAAAATAATAAATAAATAATATAGGTAACTTTGGAAATAATTTCCAAATCACCATTACAATAAATATTTAAAATAGAATAACTTACATGGTAATTCCCAATAACATATTAGGAGAAACAAAACCAGTTAACATTGAACCGTTACTAAATGCATTGAAGATCTATTTTGGGCTCTATGAATTTCAATAGATATATCTGGATCACCTGTAATCATGTGTTATATTTGGCTAAACCTTGTACATAAAAATAACTATGACCATTAACATAATCACACAGTATGAATTATTTTAATTTCATCTGTACAATTATAATAACATTACATTCACCCATAAGAATAATATTTACGGATATCAAAATATATATTCCTATTAGAAACATTTTTAATAAATTCCCATTAAATAAGGAAATATTTATGTCTATGAATAAATCATTCAATAATTTAAGGTAATTCAATAAAATCAAATAATTGTTATGAAATTGTGAAAAATTTATTATTCCTTATACGTTAAAATAGAACACTACTTTGATTATTTTTTGAAATCAACAAGTTTAAAAAAGTTAAAAATATTTATTTTCAAAAGCATTAAAATAAATTCAAAAGTTAGTTACATTATCCTTTATAAGACATTTATTTCTATATATTTACATCCATAACTTTTTTTATTAATATGTTAATTAATGGAAAATATTTAGCAAATAAATATTGAATACATTTAATACAATATTTAGGTAAATTATCCCTTAACTCAAGTTAGAATCTTCTCATACATTTTTTATCTTACCTATTAATAAAATTTTATTAATTGTTTACTTGATTAGGAACCATATTAATATTTGTTACTCCATTTTTTTATTTATTAAAATGTTTTATATAATTAAATAATTAATTAAGTTGATGTCAAATGTTTTGATGATATTCAGCTCATATGTCAAAAAATTTCTTTGTATGTTGAATATGGTCAAGGTGGTCATTTTTAACTCATTTATAAAACAATAAACATTAATAATTATCATTTTTTCTTAAATTATTATTTTAAAATAAACCATGAATGATGATTATGATAAATGAACTATGATATAATAATAGAGAAGTTATTTCATAAATACACATAAGTAACATATCAATTTTTCAACAACAATGGGAAAAATAATCTAAGTATTATTTTATCATTTCATAATTTTTTATATAAAAAATAGCTTATTATTTATTTATTTATATTTAAATATATAAAAAATTTAACATGGTCTTAAAAAATTAATCTCATCACTTTATGAAGGTGGGAATCCACGCATTCACACCAACAACATTAGCATTTTTCAATGAATATAAATATAAGAAATTAAATGATCTATATTATAAATATAATTATAAATATTTCATGAATATAATATATATAAAATAAATATATTAGTATAACCTATTTTAGAGTCAGTGAAGGAAATGGAAATGCATTAGTTCTTGTGGGTGTAGTGTTTAATACACCTGAGAAATGTTTTCATTTCCTATTTTATAGAAGAAGGGGATGTATATAGTTTATGAAAATAACATAAAAAATATATTTTTATTAATGTTGTTGGTTTAATTTTTTAATAATGGATGAAAATTATTTCATGGTGGTAGAAATATAAATAATACAAAATTATTGGTTATGAACTATACACCGTGTTCGAACAACCACATTATGTCTTTAACTAAAGAATTACTAGGATTGTTTTCAAATAAAAAATTAATATACGGCATGTTTATGGGTGGTAGAAAGCATTTTGATTTTCTATTTTCCAAAAAATGGCTTTAAGAGTGTTGAATGTAATAGATGGGTGTCCTTTAATAATTGGGAGAGGGGATACACTTGGAATTTTTAAAAATATTAATATATAATAATATATTACTCAAAAAATGGATCCAAAATAGACTATTTAAAAATATGAGAACATATAGGGTTTTATATGTCTATATAATAGAAACTAAAATATTTTCTTTGATATTTGGACCCTTATCAATTATGTTTGACTATCGGTAAATGAGTATTAACCTTAACTATGGTAACCGATTTTTTCTATTTTTACTATTCATTATGAAAAAATAAGATAAAAATATTACGTGTTATTAATTATTATGATTATAAATATTTAATATATTTTATCTAATTAATTTTATTGAATTATTATAATTTAATTTAAAACTAATATTTCAAAATGTAATGAACAATGGATTTTCATAGAAAATCATTTCCAAATATAATTTTTTTTATATCAAAAAAAAGTATAATATCGATTCAAAAAACAATAATTAGATTATGTTTAGTAAAAAATAATGAAATTAAATTTTCTTAATAATAAAAAATATATTGTGACTTTTTAAATACATTAATAAAATATTTTTTTTAATAAAAATAATTTTTTTTGCTTTTCCCTGAAAAATAAAAAATTTCAAAAAAACTATATAAAAGTAATAAAAAGATTTTAAACATGATTAATTAAAAAATTAGTTTCATTTATTCACATTAAAATTTGATAATTTTTAAGTAACGATTTTAATTAAAACCATATAATATATTTAAATCATATTTATTTATAAATAATTTTTTTCTTTTACCTAAAAATTACCAAATATTTTTATAATGAATATATATGTATAAAAAAATTGATGAATATAAATTTTACATTAAAAATATTTATGTTAACATTTCCTAGGTTGTTACACATATGATGTCACAGATTCCTGGGAAATATTAATGTATGTTTCTCTGAAACATTGGTATCATAGAGCATCATATATGTAAGTCCCATAAGTATCCATCAAGCTCTCCTAGAAGTAAAATGGACACCCATGTGTACTCCCCAACTCATACATCTTAAAGTTACATATTTCATGTAATCCAACCATAGCCTCCCCTTTTCCATTATCAATAAATTAGATGATCAAAAAAGAGTATTCCATTAATAATCCCTACTCAATCCTCTATTGTGTCTCATTTTATAAAACTTACATCCTAGTTTCATTATGTAAATCTACATCAGAATGTCCATGTTTCATTAAGTAAAACAAAATGGCAATTTACATGTAGAATTATCTAAAACACCATGGTATGATCTTGACACATGTCCTATAACTGTGAAATTAAAACTATATGGAAATTCATTCCTTTTAACAAGGATATATAGGATTCCACTATGAGGTCCAAACCCATAAATCAAAACCCTATCATCACTATTCTATATTGTTATAAAACTTTTCATTATTGTGTTATATACTTTGTAAATCCCCTCTATACTAGGACATATTCCCTATAAAACATACCACTCTCATCTGTTCATATTCCTTTGGATCCATATCATCCTCCATAAAAGGGCCATATTCCAAAAAAGATATCATTCTTCAAAGTGATATATTCCCTTACAAAAAAACATAAAGGTAAACTCATGTTTGTCTTCCACACTAATCAGTTCTAGTAATTTTCTTCCAAGTTTTATATACATGAGGGATGCATGAACATAAAATTTAGTTCACTTTCCCATGTATAGATACATTAAAAAGAATTATAATTTTTCTTATCAAACAATGTTAAGTGGAATAAAATTTAAAATTTGGTCATATCAAACTACCTGGGTATTAGTTACCTTACAAAGGATACATAGCAAGCCCATATCATGGGCATGATCCCAGCTTTAGAACATCAATTTCCTTTTAGAAATTTGCTAAATATTTGAGTTTCCAGCTACATAGCTTTAAACCATAGAATCCTGATATTATAAGAGAAATGTGGAGAACCTATGATATATATATATATATGGGTTTGTCCATGTAGATTATTTGATTCTTAACAAATATTACCATTTATGGAGATCCCCTACAATATAAATATGTTTACAACAATGAATAACATCGGTTGATTTTCTATAATTTTTTTAACCTGTTCTACACTGGTTATAGAAAATGATTCATAGACATATATTAAATTGGTAAGAGATTCCCAATGTAAGAAATGATCCTCTAAACATAGTGACATGAGCCTAAACTCTCATCCTCTCAATCAATACACATTATACGGTCCCACATGTAAAATCATAGTTACAATATGCATTTAGAGTGTGTGTCCATAATTTATCGAAATTCCATGGTTGGGAGCAACATCTTGGTTTCCATTAGAAAATAATTTATTTTATTAAATAAGATAATTTAGAAGTACTTAATTAATATTATTATATTTTATTATTGAAAAATTAAAATCATGGATGAAATAATGATTATCAGAGATATAATATATAGTTTGGTGAGGCAATAAATGAATTTTTTTCTTAGAATTCATATATTATTCTTATGTATAAAATAATATTATTTGGATTTTTTTTAAATTTTTTATAACATTTTATATGGATTAAATCCTATTTATCATAAATTATTCATTGAATTTTCATTTAGTTAAAGTGTGGTTGGAAGAAATTATTCATGATTAAATAAATTGGTTAATAAAATATATAATGTATATGAATGTAGACGTGTATATATAGAATATGATACATAGTATGAGTCAAAATACATATATTTGTAGTGTTCAAAAATATTTAATCATAAAGAACTCAATGATGGGGTGTTTTATGGTGTTTGATATCATGGACATTCAAAACAATCATAACCCTTCTATACAATGATAAAGGATTGATAATACAATTTATGATTAATCTTTAAGATCCATTATTTTTTTCTTGTTCCGCACTCAACCATTTATCACTTATTATTTGAGAAAAATAATTGGATACCATTCCTCTCATTGAGAGATTCATTGTAATGTTTTCAATAACCAAATTATATTTATAAGAATAAGTAATAATATAATCATAATTATTTGAGGTGAAGACTGGATCATTGAAATGGTTTATAGTAATTTGATATTATAGTATGAAAATGATGATATGAGATCTCAAAATGGTTTAATTTTTTAATCAACTATGGAGTAGTCAATTAGAAATATTTCAAGCATGATTTTTTGGATGAAAACAATAGGTCGAGTAAACAACTTTCTCATATGATGTAAATTAAGATTATGGATCAGAAATTTCATCACTAAACCTGTATTGGTATCTAGTATTTTTTGAGAAATTAATCTCCATTATAATAAAGAATAGATCAATTTATTAAGAATTGGAAAATTGATCTCAACAAAGGACCAAACAAATCATTAAAAAATACAATCGGATTTGACATTTCTTTGAGTGGGTTTATGTAAATATATGTTAGGTGGATATATATCGCAATGTAGTAGATCAATTAAAAAATCCATTATTAGAGAAAAAAACATGAGGGATATGTTGAATCTCATGGAATTACACACATAAGAGATTGGATATAATAGTTGTAAATAATATCATGGATTTATAGTAAATAAAGAATATATTTATCATTAATTAATTATTGTTTTATCTATATTACTTATAAATTATAATAATAATATCATCTCAATATATTACTTTTAGAAGTTATTAGTCGATGATTACAATATAGTATTATGGATTTTTATGAAATGTTAATATTAGCCTGAGTATAATCTTATACTTGAGGAATAATATTTATGTGATATATTTAATATAATTATGAGATAATAACTTAAATCTTATTATATATAATATTATTATAATATATATCTTATGTAATTCCATATGATAATTAATATTGTTTTATGTGTATTGTAATTATGAATATATATTACTTATGGTTTTTATATACCTATCGTGACAACATTCAGGCCTTGATAACTTTATTACCTAATACTTAAGGATTATCTAATCAAGTCACGGTTAGGTATGTTTCTTATCATGTTATTGGTTAAATATTTACCAATATTGTATATTCCTACAAGTATTATCAGAAAAATCCATATGATCGTTGGCTGAATTTGAATGATGAAATTCATATACATTCTTAGCCTAGTGACATGTGATGTGTTTAGTTAAATGTATGAAGGAAAATAGATGAATTAATTAAAACAGAAAAGTCAATATTAAATAATTAAGAATATATAAGATGGTCTATACTAGATTTATTAGATCCATATCAAATGGTCAATCATTATGATTAAAAGAGATGTTATATACATATAAATATTATATATATAAAACACATTTCATTGGACATATTGATGTGGAGATATTATTATGTATGATAGAGATCACACCAGAACCCTTTATTTCTTAATTAACCATGAGATTTTTCAGGAGGCTAATATTTTCTTACTTAAATGAAAATGGGAATTTTTATTTTTTAAAATGATATAATTTATTTTTGGGTAACAATTTAGGCTTTAGAATAATGAATACATTTTTAAAAAAAATTTGTTCCCAAATTAAATAGTTTTTAAATAACCTATTATTGTTTCCAGTTGGATTGAGAAAACAATTGGTATTTTTAATATAAATTCATTTTGGGATTTTGGTGTATGTGGGAGATTGTTGTAAGTGAACTAAAACTAAATTAATCATATTTTATTATTTATATAATAGATAATAATATATATTTATGTGATGAAAATCATAAGGTACACTTTTTTATATATCATATATGACATGATGATTCTATTGTATGAAATTATAGACTTGTGATATGGGATATCAATTGTTTTGGCATTACATTGTCTTCCAAAATGGTTTCCCTTAGCTATCAAACCACAAAATGAATCCTTTTTTACTAGAAAAATACATTATATTATCATTGAAATATTTAATAGTCATATACACACCAACAAGAAAGTGTAACGGTAATCCTGATAATCTTCAAAGGGTTGGACTATGATGGCTGAATATCTATATTAAATTAATTAGGTTATATAAAGGATGGGGATCCTCATGTTTTTTTTGTGTGAAATTATTTATATCATTGATGTTGTTTTATTCAACCCTAATCTAAATAAATATCCTTAGTGAAGGTGATAACATCAATTTAGAGTATGTAAGATCATATCATTGTTAAATTGGATTCGAGAAGCCTTGGTATTACCTATAGAGGTGAGATTACATATATTGTCACTTACTGATCTCCATAGTACATACTCCATCAAGTAAGATATTAATGAAAAGTGGTATAACTATTTATATTTATATTCCTTTTTTCATACTAATTATATGATGATTGATAATTAAATGGGTTTGAATTTTTGTAATATACATGAGATGATCCTAGAAAAAATATCAATTTTCATATCCATGGGTGGTGGGTATGAATCTTGTTCCTCGTTGGCTAACGGAAATTTTTTTTTGTCTTAATATTATTCCAAGTCATGGAAACCATTTAAATTTTTTTGAGGACCACTATAGGTAATAATTTCTACGAAATATATAATTATATTTCAATAGTGTATGGGGGCTTGAACTATTTAAAGGGTTCAGGAAATATCAGAGGTACCAAACAATCAACCAAAAGTACAATGGATGCAAATAAATGATCCCATTCATTATTTTCAAATATTTCAATGAGATATTGTATAAAGAAAAAGATATTCTATAGATTCTCCTAAGTCATTTAATATAGAAATTTTTTTTCTCAGAGTGAGACCACACACTCATTATCATGGTATAAAGGGAAAAACATTGTGAGTACACAGTAGAAGATATAGTGGATCAAGTTGAAGAGTTTGAGATTTTTTTTGAATTAGTTTTTGTACGAATTCAGAGTCATAGATATTTGAGAATAAAACTTTCATGTTATAATAGTCTCTTAGAATATATAGTAGTATTGGTAGGTATCAGTTTTTATGAGATCTTATATGTAAATACCAATGAGTTCCGTAAATTGGGAGAGGAGCGTGATGTGTTGCCACATGAGAGGGTGAAATTTGATATCTTTGTATCTCCTAAAAATGGAATGGTATTCATCACATTGTAACCAATAATGGTATAGAAATTTCAATGTGATCTAAATGTTATTATACAAAAAAAATTTATGTGTGATTGAATGAGAATAAGTCATGTGACCCAACTTTATGTAATTATAACTCCCTATCTCAATACCATATTGGGAAAGGATTTATAGCTCATTGAAAAAGCCAGTGGATGTTGACTATCTAACTAAAAAATGATGCCTATTTTTTTTATAAAAATAGATTCATAATCCTATGGTGTTTTTGATGCTTTGGTTCGATGAATAATATTAGGTACCCATGGTTTGTTATCTTTTGGATGAAAGTTCAGGAATAGTGGGTATGAATAATGGGTATTGGGTTCCTACATGTTTTCACAGAATAATAATTTACAAGATATTTGAAGTAAATGATTGATAGAATAATTACCCCATAGAAATTTCAAAATTAAACATTGGTGGAGTGGATCCATTTGAATTTTTGAATGAAAATTATGGTATTTTTAAAATAAAACATAAATTTTTTCTGCACACATTTAATATTTTGAAACTGTTATGTAAAAATAATCGAAATTACGTTATAATTAAAAATTTAAAGTGTAATGATGAAATGAAATGAAGAATGAAGTAAATCTATGATAGAGTATAAAGATTATATTTTCAAATTTTACCCAATACTATTGCGAACAATGTTTTAAGTTGTAGAGAATGTTGAAAAGTTATAGAGATAATGTTAGTAGGGGAGGAAGAGATAGAGAATATTTGGCGAGATAAGATTTATGGGTATTTAAAATATAGGGTGAACGTTGAAAAATAAATTTCAGGGTTTGATTTGAAAATTAAGGGGTCAAAAAGGATGTTTATGGTTATAACCAATGGTTAGGGAAACTTTTGAGTAATCATGCATGTAGTTCTTGATTTGTTTCCTCACACGAAACTAATTTGGTGAATTGTTTTAAGAACCATTCACCAAAAATTTTAAAAAAATTATAAGGATTCATGCCTCATGAATGGTTGGGGATTATTGGTCTGTTAACCATGAACCAACCATGATTGTTTCATTAGAATAAAATTTTAACCGTTTATGGTTATGGAATCATGTATGTGACATATATTTGTGAATTTAAAGCCCCAAATATTTTAAATTGAAAAAAACTTCTATTTTAAGAATTTTAAGACTTTTGTGATGAAATTAATGTGTAATACATTTACGTTACATGTGAAAAAACATGAGGGAACACATAAAATAGAAAAGTAAAAAATCAACATTACAAACCCCCAAAAAACTCTAAAATAAGTAAAGAATTATGAATTTTATGAACTTTTAGGTTATTTTATGGGGATTACTATATTCATCATCTTTATATTTATATACATTGGCCTCTCTCATGTATAAATAGATAGTTGATCCCATCACAGTATGTTTCCTTAAGTAAAAGTATTTATTTATGAATTTCTTATTGATTATGGAGATTTTTCCATTACCATCTTCTATCTTCACACACCTCAGTGGAACATTCTTAACACTCTAAAGGGGATAGATCATCATGACATTAACATTAATCAAAACTACCCAAACATGATTTTAATGAAAATACCCTCTCATATAAATAGATTTTTTACTAGATATCATTCAATCATGCACGACCATGGTACACCCCTTGTAGGCGGAGGCATTATCATACACAACACATTAAATCACATCAATATGTATGAAATACAATATTTAATTTCCCATAATAGATTTCAAATAATAATTTGGGGTCTTCAGCACTAGAAATTCCTTATTTCCTAGATCCATGAGAAAATAACATTTAATTTCATACACTAATCAGTATGATAAAATTATAATATGGGATTTGAATGTCAGCCAATAATACCAAAATGAATCATTTAGCATTGTTTATAAATATTTTCATTTTTCTTTAATGGATTTTTTTTCAAAAAACAGTTTACAATTAGATAGATCTACTCACCTAATACTCTGTGGATATTTATGGGTTTTTTATTGTACTAGTATTCATACTTTTTAGATCATTACCCATCAAAGAGTTTTCATATGAGTGGATCGATCACCTATCAAAATATTCGAAACTGTGAACCATAATAAATATATGTTATTTAATGAATTCCATAACAACCATTAATGTATTACATTTAAAATAACATACCTTTACCTATGTTGAGACAATATCTATAAGAAATATGATACACATGATTCTATAATATCATGGAAATTATTTAATAGATTTTATTTCAAAAACATCATATGGAACCATGAGTATTCATGTTTGTTTTATAATGTTTATTTTCAATTGGAATCAATCATAAGTGATGATAAAGTCCAATATATCTCTATAAATTATGGGTTAATATTATTATTATTGAAAGTTTTCCATGGTATCATTAAATGTATGATTCACCTAAGATAGAGAAGAATGAAAATATTCCATAATTTCAATAAATTAATCTTATAATATAAAGTATACTATAATTTAATCTTTTGATAATAAGAAGAGAAATATGTCCTCAAAATAATATTTTCATTATTCCAATAAGAATCATATTCATTATTGGTGTGTGATATTGGGGTTGAGTATCCCCACGGATAAATAATTGGCAATATCAATTGTCCATGGTTTGTGGATAATATTTATAAATAACTACTGCTTAATAAGATATCATATATATTTCATGATCATCCTATTTATCTAGGTGAGGAAACCCCAATCTGAAGAGATTATACATGAAATAGTTATCACATTTCAACCTAGATTTCAAAATCAAAATTTTGGAGTAAAATGAACCTTAAAAAAATTAAGGATTCATTGGATTCTTTTTAAAAAATTTCTTTATGTATTTATAATACATGAAAATAATTTACATTGATACCACCAAGCACTACCATAATTTGATCAAAGTAAATCACCACATCTTAAATCTCTTTCACTGTACTGATATATTTAAAATGGGTCTCATTCGAGGTACTACTTTTATAATAAAATGGATTGAAGATTCAGTCTTCTTGTTGACCATGTATCACTAAAATGTAAAAAAAATAGGCTATCATATTAAGGAAACCTATTAAATATAGATCAATGAAATCAAGACCAGGTAATCAAATAATATTTTTATGAGAAACATAAATACAATTTTTCAAGACTCGTGACCCTAAATTAAGGAATCCTAATTTAAAAAAATTCAATGATTATTTTATTTTGGAAATAAATATTTTAAACATCTGTAAAAGCCCACACGTGTGAGAGAATTTCTAATTTCCTAATCTATGATAGCATTGGTTGGTGAGAAATCACTAAAATTAAATCTATACAAACCACAATCACCAATATATAAAATCTTCTTCTTGAAAAATGTGGCATATTATACTGTAAAATGCCACATGTACTACTTAATAACTATTATCACATACTCTCATATTTCCATGAAATATTATATATTTTAGAATAATGCATTTGATAAATTACCATACATTGAAATTTTATTGACTAAAATATATTGGACACCCTCCACAATGTCAAGGAATATAGACAACATATACTTTTAGAAAATAGCTAGGGTATTGAAAATATCAAATGAAATCATGTGATATTGCTTTAAAAAATATCTAATTGCCCATATTCAGTGCATTATTTTATTACATTAGCATGATCATAACAAAATCAAATCCCGAATGTCTGATCAGTTTCATAGCTTAGAAATAACAAGATACAAACATAAGTTTTACATTAAATCCTGAAATGAAATACTTTATAGTATCTCTTTTGAACACACACATATTCTATAAATTATCCATACAGGTCAGTCATAATATAATTCATCACATCCTGGTTAAAAAATGAATCATAAGAAAGGGGT
The DNA here is from genome assembly GCA_963277665.1 of Viscum album. Lineage (NCBI taxonomy): Eukaryota > Viridiplantae > Streptophyta > Magnoliopsida > Santalales > Viscaceae > Viscum > Viscum album. Next base: position 1,688,517,868 of record OY728146.1, read on the forward strand.
GAGCTCAGATGATATGTAAGGATTAAAAATATAGTAGAATATCCAATAAATTCCCACAATCTTTTAAGTCAAGGTATAAAACTGAAACAAAAGACATTTAAACATATTATATAGAATAACATGGATTGAAAAAAATGATATAATTATATTTAAACTATCACATGGAAATTCTAATAGTTGAATAATCAAATGGAATATCAATAACATACCTCATAAATAAGAAATGCGTAATGCTAGAAATCATTACCATACCATGAAGGCCTTGTTCTCAGACCATTACCAGTCTGTGATGAACTTGTTAAAAGACACTAGTTTGTCTCACGAGAATACTGATGTATCGAGGGGATATAGCAGTCCCCACCTGTCTATTACTACACCCAATAAATTCCTCTTATGAAAAGGGTGAAAAAAAACATAAACATTTGTAAAATAAGAAATGTGAATACTTTAATCATAAACCACGAATGGTATAAACATATCACATACATCATAAAATATATCATAAAACCTTAAATACTATATGGGAAATTCTATCATAAAAATTCGACTTCAAATAAGTATAAAATCCAACAATGGTTATTGACATGGATGAAAATAATTTAATAAATTTATTAAAACTCTATGAGTGAAATATCCTTTTTTTACATTGAACTCATTTTTATGCTAAAAATTTATAAAATAAAACATTTCTTTTAAAAATAACCTTATAACATTATAAGGAAGTCTTCAAAATTCTGGGGAATAATAACCATGAAAAATATCCACTTGTGCCGTATAAGGTAAAAAACATTATTTCATTAATTTATCGAAGATGTTATAAGGTGACTCATTTGGAAAATGAAGAAAATATTAATTTCAACATATTTTCTAAAACATAAAAAATTTGTAAAATTAACGTTAAATAATTATCAATAATACTATTTATTACATTTTAATTATCATGGATATGGATTATAAATAAGTCCTAGTAAATACTTAAGTATAAGAAATATCAGATAATAAAGAGATTGTGAAATTAACCCTTACCTTATACATTACATTAGTTGATAGAAATTTAGTCTTATAAATATTGTTTAAATTTTTTTATTTAATTATACCAATACTATATCCATTTTTATGATATCATATATGATCCTCTTATAACATTTTGGTAATAATATTTCAGTATTACTATTGTTTCGGGTGTAAATTACATTGTTTTCGCATTCCTATTTTATCATGTCAGTCTTGTTTTTTAGGAATAAGATATATATTTATTCATATAAATAATGAAGTTATGAACATTATTTTTTTTTTTAATCATCGTTTAAAATTTATAATCAATCTGGAATGGTTAACAAATAGAATGAATCTCACCACGTCGTGGAGAAGGTAGCAGTACGTACACACAAGCGACGATATCATTCAATTGATGGTTAAATGTTATTGAATGTGATGGAATATTAATTATATAGAATCATAATCATGATTTATTAATTATTTATATCCTTTAGTATCATCATTATACCCATCCAAATAAATTATTGTTCAATAACACATTACACCATGTTGTGGAGGCGGTAAGTCGTACATACGAACACATGGTGATATTGTTATTTGTATGATGGATAAAATGAGGAATATTTTTTTACCATGATTAAAAAAACATCTCAGTATATGAATGATATTGTATTTATTATTTTTATATGAAACCAATATTGAATGTGGATGTATAAGATGAAATTAACTTTGAAAGATGTGAAAATGCAACTAATTCTTACTCAGGTGTCTCCTTTTGGTTTTCACAAAAAGACTCCCTAGTATAGATTTCTGTAAAAAATTTTGCCTCTACATTGAATTGAGTTATGTTGGGAGAAGAATTTTGTAGGGTTTGTCATACCCAAAGTTCTTTTGGGATGTGAATTCAAGAGACGAAGTAGATACCTTTTATAAGATAGGTGAGGGAACTTTTGGATGATCTTAAAATATTAATTTATTATAAATTTATATTCAATTTTAAATAGCTCAAATGTAATTTATTTAACAGATAAGATTATTATGGGTATATAAACTCTCATTAAAGTATTTTTAGACATGTTTATGTCACAAAAGTAACATTATCGATTGGGTTTAACACTTTTTTAAAACAATTTAACACTTACCGTGTCTTCTTGTCTTTTTTACACTATTGGGGTAATATAGTAACAATATAATGATAAAACAATCCAAATTTGATAATTTATAGAATATTCATCACTATCGTAGTTATATGGATGAATCTTATGTTTTTATTAATCTTGTAAAATTTAAATTAATATTATTTATTTTAAAGTATCATTTATGTATATTCTTGTAGTATTAAAATTTTACATTTTAAAATTTTTAAAACCACATGATAACTTAACAAAAGTACTTCTAATATGTCTCTAACCTGTATATGGTATCTATAAAAAAAATTTATGTCATTAATGAAGTTAAATTATATTTATGTAATATTTTTAATAACATTTAATTATTTATTTATTTAATAATTCAGTTACTTTAACATTATTGTGTCACCATTTATTTTAATTATTTATTTAATAAAAATATAAATGAATAATATTATGTTGATAATAACATTATATATTTAAAAAAAATATAGTTGAACATATCACTTATATACCATGATATTAAAAATTATAGTTAAAAAACACGAATATGACATTTTTAACTCTCCGTTAAATACAAATATAACAAATATCCTAATCTTTTCCAACATGCTTAAAAAGGATAATAATTTCAATGTAAGGTTTATATTGGTCGAAACAAACTTATCCATTTAAATTAGGATATGTTTATGGGTTATATTATATTATAATAATATTAATTTTAACATTCATTACCATACTTAACTTTTACAGTAGTAAATAAAATCTTGAAGATACTATTCACTAAAATTGATTTTGATCGGATTAGGCCACATTTTTCAATGTAATTAAAACCATTCAAGTCTATTTTTTAAATTTAACTCACAAAAGTGGTAAAATTACGTTTAATGCCAATCTTGTAGATGTGGCTAGGAGGCGTGTTAAAGTGACGTTCAAAAGTTTAATAAATTGTTACATCTAATTCTATTATAAAATGACTCCAACGAACTATATTGGATTTATATATGTATTATTCATATATTATAACATTATAATAAATTTAACTTAATATATTTATTTAAATGAAATTGTCAGTTTTTAACAATAATGTAGTATTTTTTACTATTCATAAAAAATTAAAAATTTTCAAAAATTTTCCAATATCTCTCCCTAAACTAATATTAATATTTATATTTAAAAATATATGTTAAATATTAAAAATAAAATTTATAAAATTTATAACTTGGTTAATAATATTTATAATTTCATTTTAAATGACTACTTTGAAACGTCATGGTGTGCTCAATCTTGATGTTTCCTACAACACAGGCTACTCAGTTATTTTAAAGGAAGCATACTACGGAAGCCTTGCATGTTACATTCTTCCATACTTCAAATAATCTCATCCTCTATATTTCATGAAAATCAATTCATAAAAATATTCTTGAGGTTCTTCATTATATGTTTTTCATGTTTCCATGTCACCTTTTTTAGTTTATGGTTTCTCCAAAGAACCTTTACCAGACGAGTCATCTGATTTATAAAAACATTTTATTTTGTATAAATAATATTGATAAGATATTCACAGTAAGATAGATAGGGTTTTTGTTCTATTTCATCATTGGTGAGTACATGTAGTGGGTCTAAAATGTATTTCCTTAACAATGGTATGTAGAACACATCATGAAATTTAGAGAGAATTGGTGGCATTTCTAAATTGTATATATATATAAAATTCATACCATAATAAAAAATGGTCAGATGTAATTGGGAAATAATTTTACCTTATTACAGAATCATATAACACCCTTCCATGGAGATACCTTCAATAAAATATGATCACTCACATGAAAATCCAAAAACATCATTTAGTTATCACCATAAATCTTTTGACTACATTGAGATATTTTGATATGGTTCTGAGTAGTTTATGCATTTTTCATAATTTCCACGTCATTTTTGGGGCCTATGAGTTTTCTTTCAACAATGTCATCTAAAAAAGTTGGTGTACAACAAATCTTTCTATATAACACTTCATATGGTGCCATCAGTATACTTTAATGGTTGTTGTTTTTACAGAACAATTCAACCATAGGTAAATAATGATCTAACATACCTTGTATGTAAAGATAGAAATATCTATATATTTATTCTAATGTTTGATTATTCATGTCTGATTTTCCATTAGTTTGATGGTGGTAGGTAGTGAACAAATGAAGCTTAATATCTATGGCATTCAAAATACTTTCCTTGAATTGTGATGTAATTAGAGGTCACAATCACCCAAAATAAATATGGGTACGACATAAATACATACACCATCATTAAAATATAGTCTTACTCAATGTTGAAGTGGTAAATATTCTCTTATAGTATGAAAATGTTCTGATTTGGTAAGACACTCTATGATAACCCATATCACATCATTTCTTAGAGTAGTCTATGGTAGACCATGATAAATTCCAATGTAATATCACCCCATTTCTATATAGTTATATAAGAGGTTGAATGGCACTTCTTTGATGTTTTCTTGCAGCCTTCACCTATTGAAATACCAAACTTCTCAACACATAATCAACAATCTGCCTCTTCATGTGGTCTCACCAAAAATGTTCTTTTAAATATCTATACATTATTGTTCTGCTAAGTTTTATATGGAAATGGAGCTATAGAAATCATCCAATAATTCACTTTTATCTCAGGTATTACAGAAATTAAAAGCCTCTTCCCAAATTTCAATATACCATCTTTAAAAATGATGTCGATCAGTCTCCCATCATTAATAGTTTTCATTTTCTTTTGAAACTCCTCATCATTACACTGAAAACTTTTTCTCTTTATTGAAAAAAAGGTTTTCAACCATTTGAAAAAGTAGTGATGTTTCGCCTTCCTTGATAATTTCCATATCCAAATATAATAGATCATTAAACAGAGGATCCCTTTCAATGCTCATTTTGATTATAACACCTTGATCTTTTCTAGTCAAAGTATCTACCACCTTATTTTCTTTCATTGGGTGGTAGTGTATTGTTCAATCATAATCTTTGAGTGGCTAAATCCATCTCCTTTTACTCCCGTTGAGTTATTTCATTGAGAAGATATATTTGAAACTCCTAGTATTAGAATATATCTCACATATTTCACCATATTGATAGTGTATTCTTACCTTTATAGAAACGATTACTGCTACTAACTCCACATCCTGAGTTCAATAATTTTGTTCTTGAATTTTTAATTTCTTTGATGCATTATAAATACCCCAATCATTCTGTATAAGGACACAACGGAGTCCTGTCCTCAATGAATCACTTTATGTTTCAAACCCATCATTCACAGATGGAAGGGTCAGGATATGATCATTGACTAGTATTCTATTGAACTCTTTAAAACATTATTCACACACTTTTGTCCAAATGAATTTAACACCTTTTTGTATTATATTGGTTAATGGTTTTTTCAATCCGGATTTTTTTTGTTGAAATGCTAATAGTAACCTTATAAACCCAGAAAACTAAATACCCAGGTTATACATGAAGGTTCTGGTGATTATTGGATTATTGTTTCATAGGATCAACATCCATTCCATATTTGGAGACAATATAGTCAAGACATTAAATTTCAGGAAGCTAGAATTCACACTTTCTAAACATCCAATATAGTTCATTTCTTCTAAGAGTCTTTTGAAAAATTCAGATGTGTTTTTCTTGGTCTTCATAGATTTTGGACTATAATAAAATATCATAAATAAATAATAAAAAAATCCTGATATTCCCTAAAGACTCGATTAATTAGATCCATGAAAACAGAGGGTTCATTAGTCAATCAAAATGGCATAACCATAAATTCATAATACAATAACCCTTCTTTTTTATTTCACACATAAAAATGATTTCTTAAATAAATATTTTACTTTATAAAAAATAGATGATCAATAATTATAATTGTTTTTGAGTTTTAGGATCATTACATAACCACCTATAACATAAAACACACAATCTTTTTTGAAAACGTCTTTTACATGACCACAACATATCTTCATACATAGCATTTCATGGGATTAACTGAGGACATGCATAAGAAAAGGGAGACTATAAAGCCCAATAAGGGAGTAAAAGAGGAATAACATGAAGAATATAGTACATTCTAGGCAATAGGCATTTCAATGGTGCACAAGATGAACATTTCCATAAAGGCATAATATAGAATGATTACCATAACACAAAAATGTGGCAACAACATTTAACATGATATTAGCATGATCCAAGGATAATTGAAAAAGGATCATTAGTAAAAATTTATTTCACTTGAATTAGCATGATTAAACACTCATTTCAATTGATGAGTCATGATACTTGTCTTTACCCAATGCATTGGACCGCGATCATGGCACACCCTTCTTAATCATTTCATTTTTTTCATGAGTATTCGACATGGATCACATAACATAGATTCATTAAACATAATCCTTTATTCAATGTTAAGGGTATGTGTAATTATTACCTGAAACAATATAATAAATAATCAAATTTTTATAAATTTGAATACACTTGATAATGAAATGGGCATGGTATTCACTATACAATGACTTTGGCTTTGAAAATTGGAGTGCAATTTCAACAGCATAATGATGTGACATAAGATTTCATAAAAATTGATTGATGATGGAGAAATGGGTGTCTCAACATATGTACATTAAATTGAAATTAAGGGGTAATATAGATACATGTCCCAAAATATATTATGAAATTTAGATTAATTATACAAAATAAATAACTGAATGTAAAGGAGGAGTGAGATATCCCTTACAGAATTTTGGCATGGTGATGGGTGAAAATGGTGAGAATTAATGAGAGAGGAATTTAGTATATCGTCAATAAAAAATAAGGAGGGATGTATAAGAGAGATGATAAATCACACCCCAACATTTTTAATAGAAAATACAATGGTATTGAAACATAATGAAACTTAGAAAAAACAAGAGAGGAAGAAATACATTACATTGAAGTGTGATCCCAATGGCCTTGGAGGGGTTGAGAGAGGCTTTTTGGGAGCATGTGGATCTATGGTGGGATTCTAAAAAGAGGAGGGTAGAGGATGGTCGAGCTCTCTATGGTTTGAGAGAAGAGGAATCAGATATTGAGTGGTTTTTTATAGGGACGAAGAAGAAATTCATTATTATTTAGGTTTTGGACACTACACAACAATATAATCAAAACCTCAAGCCAACACATGGTTTTCCCATAGTTTTTCCAAGTAGGAGAGTAAGAAATAATTATACAAGGACAATATTCTAACTTCATAAAATATTAGGCTTTCTTATGTAGAGGCGAGTCACATTCTCAAGAAAATCATTTTAAAATGTTAGAATGATTTATAAGTCATTGAGGATCCATTGAGGATTTATAAAATTAATCAACCAAACCTAAAATAAAATTATTTTAAAGGTAAAACATATTTTTTTCCTAACTTCCAATTTATAGTATTTTCTTACATCAAAATTTGGCCATTACGATTTCATAAAACACATTATATATTTAACGGTATTTAATTTTATCCCAAAATTTTTGACTGTGTCAGAAAATTTTGTAAAATTAACTATATCATATTATCGATGTCCTCAATCAAAAAATAATATTAATTTTACCTATTTAATTTCCTAAATACGTTAATTTTTAATTTTAAAATAAAAACTAACATTTATTAAAAAAATCATGGGTTTTGACCAAAAAAACTTTCAAACAATAATAAAAATTACAATTTTATTCATAAAAAATATATGATAATTTATTTTTAATAAAAAGTGATTTAATTTTTTTAAAAGGTTGGGTATGAATCCTCATTGATTATTTAAAGTAATGACCTCTTTCAAACTCGGTAGAGGGAGACCCATTACATATCCCAAAGGCCCATGACCAAGTGGTCTGAATATAGGGCAGGAAAGCCCATTTTTTCTCAAAGGGCCCTACGATGAATAGTACTACTAAAGTGGTGGGGATACTATTGTAACAGCTATAGTACCCCCACCGCTATAGCTCCTACTACAGTGACTACACAGATACAGTGCCAATGCTTCTACAATGCCCAAAAATTTATCCATGTCCGCATTTGAACCCGGTTCTTTTGGATGCCATGAAGGAGTCTTTACCACTTGGGTAAAAGATGGTTGGCAATAAAAAGTGATTTAGTTACACTATTTCATTAAAATGTTATTTAATTAAAATATATTAATTCATTGATAAAAAATTAAGTAAACATATTATTTATGCTTTAAAAACCATGTAAAACATAATAATAAAGTAAATTTATATTGATTATACAAATAAAAATAATGCACACAATAATAGTGATAGAGGCATCTTACATATCCCCTTATAACACCCAGATAATACCTAAGTGTAAGGTGTGCGATGGTGGCTGAATCTTGTGGGGCTCAGATAACATCGCTCGGGTGGTAATCTATATTAACATACAATTCTCCCATAGATGGTCTCATTCAAGCATAAAGTGTTGACGCTTAGCTTGGGTTTTTTCAATATCGAAGCCCAATGACACCATCTACTTTATGATCTCTGAAAAATGGGCTTCGTATGGAGAAAATCTTCTAGATGTGCCCATCACTTCCATTGTATGAGTAGACTGGATTTTTTAAAGTGATATATTTATTCCAATCACATTATCACTATTCTAAGGCTATATTAGCAATGATAAAAATTATTAATTGCATTTTCAAATCCAAAAACATAAAACCAAGGAATTTCCTATTTTATATAACTATTTTATAAAATAATACATTTAGTTAGATCAAGAAGAATTTTCATTAATAAAAGTTTGGGTCGTTAAAAAATTCCCCTTAAAAAAATTTGCTTCTAAATTTATTTTTTCCATGGTAAAAAAAGATGTGGGTAACTCCACCTCATCACATCCCCCGGTTCCCACATTTCTTCTTCAAACTCGTGGTTTCTCCACAACACTTTCATAATGGGAATTATGTTATTTTTTAGTACATTTTACCGACGATCTACGATCTTCACTGACTTCTCTTCATATGAGAGGTCATTATCAAATGGTACCACCTCTGGATTGAGTATATGTGATGGTTTAGGTGTGTAATTACTCAAGCGTGATACATGGAATACATCACATACTAGAGATTGATTCGGTGAGAGTGTTATTCAATAGGCCACTGCTCTAATGTGATCAATGATATCAAAATGGCATATGTACCATGGACTAAGCTTTCCCCTCTTTTCAAATCTCAAAACTCCATTACATGGTGATATACGGGGGTATACCATGTCTCAAACATCGAACTATTGGTCTCATCGACGATTATCAGCATGGTACTTTTGTTGAATCTGAGCATCTTTAATGTACTACTAGATGGTCTTAACCTTCTCCACCATATCTTTGACCATTTCTAGACCTAAAGGTTTTCAGTCCCCAACATCATCCAAACATGTTGGTGTTCTAAACCTCTTCCCATAATGGGATTCATAAAGAACCGTTAGGATTTAGAAGTGGAAACAATTATTGTAAGTGAAATCTACCAGAGGAATATGTTGATTGAATCCTCCTTTTAAGTCTAATGATCATGCTCTCAGCATGTCCTCAATTTGTTGGATAATCCACTCAGATTGGCTATTAGTTTGAGGATGATAAGATGTAATGATGTTTAGTTCAGTACTCAGATCATGTTGAAGTGTATTCTAGAACATAGAGGTGAATCTTTAACCGTGATTCGATATAATATATTGTGGTACTCCATGAAACCATATCCCCTATATGATGTATATTTGCTCTAGTTTTTCTTTTGTGAAATCCTCTCGAATTTCAAAAAAGTATGAAATCTTTGTATGATGATCTACAACAACCTAGATAACAATTTTTCCTTTGTATATCTTTGGAAATTCAGTGACAATGTATATGGTGATGTTTCCCATTTCCACATTGAAATGGGTAATGGCTGCATCATACCCTTAGACTTATGTCACTCAGCCTTCACATACTAACCTACTAGGCACTTTGATGTATACATAGTGATCTCTTTCTTCATGTTATCCCACTGATGATGCTCTTGGAGATATCAATAGATCATTGTGTTTCCTGGGTGAATGGGGAAATTCAAACTATGCGCATCATCCAAAAGTTTATTCCTTAACTCCACATTTGATAGAACACAAAGTCTTAACCCAAATCTCAAAATTCCTTCCATGTTAACATTGATCGATGAGGATTCCCCTTTTATAATAGTATCCACATTCTTCAGAATTCCCACATAATCCTTATATGAGTACATCAACCATTCGAAAAGAGACTATAGAGAAATCATATTTGAAAGGATTGATGATGTTCCTTTCATTATGATTCCCATATCTATTTTACTCAAATAAAATAAGATAAGATAATTTTATATTATCATTAATTATATAATATCTTGTTCCTTTATACTTAGATCATCCCACACCTTGATCGATTTCCTAGGATGGAAATGGATTGAGCATTAATAGTTTTTGATCAGATCTAACAATCTTTTCTTACACAAATTAAACACTTTTTGTGTGAATATATAATTTTGGATTTTGTGGTCCATATATATTTTACCTTTCTCCCCAAATAGATAATGTCTCCAAATTTTTATGGTGAATATTAATACATCAAACTCTAGATCATGTCTTGGATAGTTTTCTCAAGAACATTCCATTACCTAGAAGCATTAAAAATGACATTTTCATTTTGAATAAACACACAGCCCAAGACCTTCTTCAAAGAATCACTAAGTACCACCAAAATTTCTCCACTTGTGGGTAGTGTGAGAATGGGTGTAGTGATAAGACTCCTTTTTTGAATCTCTCTTCACATTCATCACTCAAATAAAACTTCACTCACTCCCAAGATATCCTAGTAAGTGGGTATGAAAATCATTAAAAATTTCTCGCAAATTAGTGATAATATCCTGCTGACCTGAATGAGATACAGATATCCATCACAGATGTTGTCATTTTTAATCACTCAATTGAAGCTATCTTGGAGGGATCTATAGATATCCAATTGATTGTGATGATATAAACAACTAATTAGACCTTCTCCAACAAGAACTCACACTTTATGTACTTCACCTAGAGCTTAACATTTTTTAAGGTCTCTAGTGTAATGATTATATGCTCATCATGCTCCTCTGTGGTTTGGGATTATATTTGAACATCTTCTATAAAAACAACCAAATTTTTTCCAGGTAATCTATAAAGACTATATTAATAAGGTATATGAAGATTGATGGGGCATTAGTGAGTCCAAAAGGAAATACTATGAATTCATAGTGCCCGTGCCTTGTTGGAAGATTAGTCTTGGGGATATCCTCTTTCTTCACCATTACATGGTAATATCTTGACTGCAAATCCACCTTAGATAAGTATAATTATCCACATATCTGATCGAAAAATCCACAATTTGTGGAAAATGATAATTTTTCATTTTCATGAATTTGTTGAACTCACGATAATCAATGTGAAGGAGAATTGACTCATCCTTCTTCTTGAAAAAGAGTACTGGTGAACCCCATGGTGAAGCACATGGGAATATAAACCCATTATCCAGATTCTCCTGCAACTATTTCTTCAGCTCCTCAAGCTATACAAAAACCATTCTTTATAGTGACATAGATATGGGAAATGTTCTAGGTATAAGATCAATTGATAATTCAACATATATTCAAGGAGGAATACCAGGAAATACCTTGGGAAACACTTTAGAAAATTCCCTCACAATAGGCATGTATTCAAAGATGGTTGCTTCCATTGACTCAATCATCTGAGAAAGATATGAATTCTCACAGGACAATAATATCCATGCTTGAGATGATGGTGTTAAAAATATTCATCCTCATAATTTATCTTGTACAAAATATGGGGTTGATTCACCATATATAGAGTGATTTCCCTCTCATAGAATTTTATGTATGCTCTATATAGGTAAAGCTAATCCATGTTAAAAATTGTATCAAATTCCAAAAGAGGGAGTATGAAAATGTTCTCTAGGATGTTTAATCCACAAATTGAAATGTTGGAGGAGTGATATTCATGGGTTGTAATGATTTCTCCATTTTTTGGTTCTAACCAATATCTATACATCCATGATTTATTGAAAAGATGGGATTCTTCTACAGAACATTTAGGATATAAAATAATGTGTAAAACCCTAATAAAAAAGTACCTTCACTATTCATGAATGAATAACGAGTGTACCTATCACCGAATCATTTTTGGGGTTCGCTTCAGTAGTAGTGATAGAAAAAGGTCACCATTTTTACCTTAGAGGTTGTTGGTTTCCTTTGAAAACCATTGGATTAGGGCAGTAAATTTCAAAGTGCCCTAGTTATTTGCATTTGAAGCAATCAAAAGTGCACTGAGGGTCGAACGAATCATTCCAATCCTCTATCATAGTAGCGAGTTTTTCTTGCTGATAGTTTATTGTCAAGATCCTTTCTCTTCCACTACTAATGCATTTATTCGTTCCCTTCAAGAAATTTCTGAGGTTCTTCTTTCCACACCATTGTAATGTGGGGTTTTGGAATTTGATTTCACCATTGGATATTCTCGTCGGATGACTTGAATTAAACTCCACATTAAGGTTCATTTCCACATGATACCCCTAAGATTTTCTGATCTTTATTTTTACTTTGAGGGTAGATCAGAAAATTTCATCATTGCTTTTGAATTTATAGATCGCTAGGACTTTCTGTAGGCTCAGTTTTATCCATCCAAGGAAGCCGTCAACCTTGCATTCAGGGATAATGAAAAATCCATAGGAATATCATGCAATCCTTGTGATTTTTTCCTTTTATTCTCAGATTGATTTGTAAAAATTTTCTTGAGGGTAAAGAAGTCCATTTCAAACTTAAGTCTCAGGGTGTGAGGAAAATATTTATCGATTTTTTTCTAGAAATCCTTCTACTCTTATTCCTCGACCTCATCCTCAGGCTTCATATTTTTGATCAATGCCCACCATTGATCAGATTCACCCTTCATATGATAAGAATCTAGAATAAACGTCTCTTTCTCAGAACATTGAAGTATGAAGAACTTCATTTCAATGGAGTTCATACATTGTTCGGCATTTGAGGGATCACATGATCTATTATAAGTAGAAGGACTTTTTCTCAGGAATCTCTCAATTATGACTTGTTCTTTAGGGGGGTTCAAAGGATCTTATTGACCCATGTTTCTATTCAAATCTTTTGTTAACTAAATTAGTATCCTGAAAATGTTTTCAATTCCAACTCCCATCAGATTGGGTATCTCATTATTATATTCATCGCATTGATCTTCTCATTAGTTGTTAGCCCGAGTCCCCCTATTACTATCCATTTTCTTGAATAAAATGATATTTAGTGGTAACAAATAAAGGGGAATCCAATGAAAAAAAGGTATTACTTATAAATTACGTTTATTTATTTAACATAGAAATTTATAGGCTTAAATCAATGTTATCCATGACATACTTCCCAAATTATATTGTTAGGGTCTTTTATAATTCCCTTAACAATGGATCATTGTAATATTATGAATTTAGTAAAGAATATCCCCCAGGATTGTCATAACCATGAGTGTAGCAATGCCCATTTTTATAGACCAGTTCCCATTCTAGTCTAACTAAATACGATGTTTTCAAGTTTTACCCCAAGATACTGTTGTGCCAGATCCACCACTATCTACTCATATCTGGATAGGGATGTATTTTTTCTGATAAACCAAAAAATCAATATTCACCAAAATTTAGGTATAATTTTATTATACTTAGTCTTATCCCAATTAAATTCACTAGTTTTTTCTAATCCGAATCCAAAAAAATAACTAAATTTATCCTCTAATACCATCTATAACAACCCAGACCTTTTTTCACTCTTAAACATGATTTATTACATAAAATTTTCACTTGAGAAAACATTAAAGATAGATATGTCTTGTATATTTGGGGCTTAGTAACATTACATAACATCTTAGATCATAAAACATTACATCTTTCTTGAAACCATATTTCACATGACCACAACATTCATATGTACTTAGCATTGCATGGGATAACCAAAGGACATCCATAAAAAGGGTGATATGTAAAGCACAATAAGGGAGTAATTAAGGAAAATAATGATGAATATAGTAAATTATAAGAAATATGCATATCAATGCAGTAGAATAGTAACATGAACATAAAGTCATGATATATCATGATTATCATAACATAGAAATGTGGAAACAACATTTAACATGATATGAGCATGAGAATTCGATCATTGCACATGTAGAATTATTAAACCCTAATTAAACATGAATTAGCATGAGTAAACTGTCCTTTCAATTGACGTATCATGTTACTAGTCTTTACACAATGCATTGGAGCGCTATCAGGGTGAACCCTTCTTAATCATTTCATTTCATGCATAAGTGTGCGGTATGGATCATATAACTTAGATTAATTTAATATATTCATTTATTCCATGATAAAGGAATGTTTAATTAATACATGAATTTATATAATAAATAATTAAATTTTCATAATGGTCAATAACCTTGATAGAGAAGTGGCCATGGTATTCACTACACATTGAATTATTCTAGGACAATTGTGTTGTAAGTTCGACAACATAATGGTGTGACATTAGAATTTATAAAAAATGGTTGATGGGAGAGAATGGTGTCTCATGATATATACATTAAATGGACTGTAAGGGTTCATATATATACATGTACCAAAATATTTAATGTAATTTAGATTCATAATAAAAATGAATTGCTTGAATGTAAATAATGATGAGAGAGAAATCCTTTATGGAATTTCATCATGGTAATAGGTGTACATGAGAGAAATTAATGAAAGAGGAAAGGGGTTTTTCTTCATTAACAAATAATAAGGGAAGTATATGGTAGGATTTAAATCCTACACAACATTTTTAATTTAAAATACAAGGGTAAAACAACATAATGAATCATGGAAAAAAATGAGAGGAATAAATCCCTTACTTGGAAGTGTGATCCCAAAGGATTGGGAGAGGCTTGAGAGAATCATATTAGGAGTTTTTGAAGCCTTTGGATAATTATAGGGAGTGGAGTTCAGAGTTTGGTCAAGCTCCAAATGGATTGAGTGAAGAGGAATTGGATATTAAGTGTGTTTATATAATAAAGGAGTGGGAATTATTTCTTATTTATTTTTTTGGACACCACACCATAAATTTATCAAAACAAAAAACCTACCCATGGTTTTTTTCCTTTATTTTTTTCCAAATGGGTGAGGAAAAAATTATTTTATAAGTAAAATGTCATATCTTCTTAAAATATTTGGCTTGCTTATGTGGAGGTGAGTCACACTCACAAGGAAATCAATATAAAATGCTAAAATGATTTATAAGTTTTGGAGGGTCCACTAAGGGTTTTTAAAATAAATCAAACAAACAGAAAATCATATTATTTTAATGGTAAAAAAAATATTGGCCCAATATAACATTTATAGGTTTTTATTACATCACTATTGGGTCATTATGATGTCATAAAACATATTATATATTTAACGGTATTTAATATTTACCCAAAAATTCCACTATCTCAGAAGATTATAAATAATACACCATTAGGTAATTACAACATCCTCAATACAAAAATAACTTCCATTTTATCTAAATAAATTATTAAATACATGAATTTTTACTTTCAAAAATACTAACATTTATCAAATATTCATGTGTTTTGAAAAAAATAGCTTTCAAAACTTAAACAAATTACAATTGTATTCATAAAAATTATACGATCATTTATATTTGATAAAAAGTGATTTAGTAACTATATTTTATTAAAATATTATTTATTTAAAAATAATTCTATAATTTATAGATTGAAAATTAACTAAAAAATTTATTTATTCATTATAAACCATTTACAAATTACTAGTATAATAAATGTATATTATTTATACAAATAAAAATAAATCACACAAAAATGGTACTAGGGTATTGTTTCATATTCCCTTATAACACCCGCATAAGACATATGGTTATGTTGTGTGATGATGACCGACTCTTTGGGAGGCTCGGATAACATCCATTGGTTTATAATCTCTATTAACATACACTTATCCCCGTAGGTGGTTCCATTCAAGATTAACGTGTTGAAGATCACCTTGGGCATGGTCAAGAGAAAAGCCTAGTGATGCCACCTATTTTAAGATCTCTAACAAATGGTCTTAATATGGTGCAATTCTAATGGATGAGGCCAGAAATTCTTTTTTCTGAGTAAATTGGATTTCATAAATCTCTATATTTATTCAAGTCATGTGATCACTATTCAATGACTGTAATTGTAATGATAAAAATTCATAATAGTATTTAGAAATCAAGAAATATAAAACCAAGGATGTTCATTTTATATATAACCATTTTACATAATAATAATTTTAATAATTTCAAAAAAAAATTCATTAATTAATGTTTTTGTCATTACCCATATTGACCATACATCATTCTGAATGTAGTCTTTGGAATATCATTCTTTTTTACTCAAAATTTCTGATATCCAGAATGAAGGTAAATTTTTAAAAAATAATGAGCTCCAAAAATTTGATGAAACAAATCATCCCTAAAAGGTAGTGGATACTTTATCTTTATTTTAATATCATTGATTTCCTTATACCCAATATAAAACATCATTGATTAAACGTTATTCTTAATATAGAGAACTATGGCTCCCCGTGAAGAAACACTAGGGAAAATAAATCCCTTACTACTCAAATATTCATGTTGTTCCTTCAGAAGAAATAATTCCATAGTGTCCATTCTCTAATGTGTCCATGATATTAGTATTCAATAAGGGATTAAAACAATTTAAAATAAATCTTCACACTCTCATGAGTGTGCATGTAAATCTTTGGGAAAAGCATCAATGTATTTTTTTACAATAGGTACATCATCAATTTGAATATTTCTTTCTTTATCCCTAGATGTTATTTCCTCTTCCAATACAATATTCTCATTCAGTAAAGGTATAGGGGGTGTGTTTTAACAATACTCGGTTTATGATGTTTATACACTACTAATAATGGATTCTACATCTTCTTCACAAATCGTAACTTCCTTCTTATTGAAATAAAAATTTTCATCCTATGTTGATAGACAAACAATACAGAGAATTATGTAAAAGTCCACTATAGTTATAATGATAAATATTGCTGATAAAGAATGTTTATATTCTATAATGGGTACTGCCTAACACATCTTTGATTCTATGAGAATTCCCTCTTAGGATTTGACTGAAAACTCTCTTGTTAATGTGAATTGGAAATATCAAATTTTTTAAAGAAAACATGGAATATATAGAGGAATGTGAGGATCTAGAATAAATTAAATTTTTTTGAAGTTTTTGTAGATGATTATAGTACCTACCACCATGTAATTAGAAGCTTCAATCTCATTTGTTTTGATCTCAAAAAAATGGCCATGATCCCATGGCATTTTATAGAGAATATTTCATTTATTCTTATAAAAATAATATTCATAATGTCCAACAAATTTATAATTTTTTCATTAAACATTTTTTTCTTATTTCATCCCATTATAATCACGATCTTTGGGTAATTTTTCTCCAAACATTTAAAAAACACCCGTACCATTTAAGAATATATTGGGGTGTTTCTTCCAACAATTTCGACAGGGTGGAACGGTAGGTTTTCACTTCTTCTCCTTATTTCCATTTCTAGGGTGTTAATTATCTCTCTTCTTCTCTTACTTTACATTAATGTCACTATACATGGATAGTACCATTTCGGTCTCGATTGAACATGTTACTATATCTACATACGATACGAAAGATTGTGAGACTAGTACTTATTTTATTAATGGTTTTAACCCATCAAAGAATCGATCAATATTAAATTTTGGTTACATGTGTAGTCGGCAACATGCCTCACGAACCTTTCGAAGTAAGCCTAATGCACTACAACATTCATATCCACCATTTTCCAGAGACTCAAGAATTATCCACTCCATATCAGCTCACTACTCCCAAGGAAACAATTTTTCTAAGAAAACATCATTAAAATCCCTCAAATGCATATTTTATACATCATCATCTTCTTTTGTATTATTAATTAATTGTCAAAATTGATTTCTATCTCTTAAGAGATGTTAAAATACCATGAAAACATTTCTCATTCATTAATCCCCAAGGTAAGAAATATTTTCTTTAAGAAACTTATCCATTTCTCAGATTCAATTGGATTTGAGGTCCCATCGAATGTCGGAGGTTTTTGTTCTATGAAGTTGTCTAATGTTGATCCTCTATATTGTGGATCAGGGTGCTCTATATGGGTAAGGATATTATTAAAATCCATTTTTAGCTATCTAGGTATGGTTATGATCTATCCAGAACACGTCGTATTTACAGATCCATTATCATTACATTTCGTCGGAGGGAAATTTCTATATAAATAATGGGTTTTTATACGATTTACATTTCTTCCACTAGGTTTCATTTCTGAATAATGGCATACTCTAGGTATAGTTTTTAATTATAATGCATAATTCGAAACTAGTAAAACAATTAATATAAATAGAAAAATTTATGCATATCCAATCCAAAATCATAAGCATGGTTTATTTAAGGAAAATTTTTATCATAAATCATTATTAATGGCTTGCATAGAAAATATGAATTATTCTAAAAATATCACATGAGAGTGTCAAAATAGGTGTGCAGTTATGCTTGTTGTAGTGTACCGGGTTACCCTAAGTCAATCCTGGAACACATTTCCAGAGTTATTACAACTCGGTACATCTGTTCCAGAACCACATCCACTTGAAGTATCCCGACATAGATTTATTTTCTAATAATACCCACATAATCTCTACATTAACCAAATTAATTGATGGTATTATATACATATCCTCAAATTATATCATTGGGGTGATGTTTCTCAAGAAATGTTTTAATAAATATAGATTACATGCTTTTTACTAATCTTCCTCTAATACCATGGGTAACATTCCCACCCCAGTTTCTTAGAGTCCTTGAATTATCTTATTAAAATGGAATGATCATAAAAAATCATATCTCAATGGACTGATCCATTTAGGGGCCTTGGATTAAATAGACACTAACATAAGTTTTTCATTGCATCATGAAATGAAAAACTTCATAGAGTCTACTTTGAACAGACATATTCTATAGTCTATCCCTACAAGTCTGTATTAATGTACTTCTTCACAATATAGAGTAAAATGTAACATAATAAATGGGTGATCTTAGATGCACAGTAAGGATAAACCATATATCATAACATATCATAAATAAGCACAAACATTTATTTTAGTGTATAAAACAAAAACACAATCTATTTAAACATAATATTCAGCATAATATGGAAATAATAAATCAAATAATTCAACGTAAACATTAACATGAATGTTATACTCGTCAAATAATCACATGAAATATCAATAATTAATCTCATAATGAGGAAATGTATAATGTCATAAATCATAGAAATACCATCAAGGCATCATACTAAACCCATAAACATACCATCATGGCCTTATTCCAAGACATCCATTTGTGTCATTAGAACTACCAATTCATCTAGGGGCTATAGTGGTCCCTTACTTAAACATACTAAGCCCAATTCATTCCTCTTTTGAAAAGGGTAAAACATAACATAAACATTTGTATTATACAAAATGTAAATACTTTAACAAAAAATCATGAATGTTATATACACAAAACATCCAATGTAAAATATTTCCTAAACCATTAAATAAAATATTAAAGATGGTATCACAATAAATAAACCTCAAACTTGCATAAAATCCAACAAATTTTTTGATCAAAATAAATATAATTTAAGAAACTCATCAAAACACTATGAGGGAATATCCCTTTTATTACTTTGAAACCATTTTTTTCTTCACAATTATGAAATATAAAATTTATTTTGAAAGTATTCTTATACTATTGTAATTAAATGATTCAAAATTTAAAGAATTAATAATGGATAAATATAGCTTCATGTGTCGTATAAGTTTAAAAAAAATCAATAATTTTTTGTAAAGGTTATAAAGTACCTCATTTGGAAGACGATGGAATGATTCCTTTAAAAACATTTTGTAAAAAGACAATTATTGATACAATGAACATTAAATAATTTTCTATAATTCTTTGAATTACTTTCTATAAAACACGGACACGGATGATAAGGATGACCTAATAGATAATTATGTATAAGAAATCTCAGATAATAAATAGATTATGAAATTAAACCATAAATTATACTTTCCTTTAGAGGATGGTGAATTATAATCCTTTATAATTGTTAAAAAAAATTATTTGATTATATCATTATCATATCAATATTTATTATATCATATATGATCCTATTATAACAATTTGGTAATAATATTTCAGTATTATTGTTGTCTTGGTTGTTATGTACATTGTTTTCCCATTCATGTTTTGTTATGTAAGTAATATTTGTGATGCATAGGATATTTTGTTTCATATAAAAAGTCAAATTATGTTAATAATTATTAACTATAATCATCATATAAAATTTAAAATTAATTTTTAATGCTTAACATGGAGAATGAATACCACCATGTTGTGCAGACCGTAGGCCATTCATATTCATGAGCGGAAATATAATTCCCTTGATTGTTAAATGGTATAGAATTAGATGGTATATTAATTATACCGAATCATTAGGATGTTATATTAATTATTCATATCCAATATACCCATCATTATAACCATCCAAATAAATTATATTTGAATAACATATTGCACAACTACATGGAGATAGTAAGTCAACCATTTTCACACAAACTGATATTGTTACTCATATGATGGTTAAAACATTGAATATGGTTATCCCATAGTTATAAAAACATCTCAGTATATGTATTATACTGGATTTATTACTTTTTCGTAGAAACAAAAATGAAATTGGTAGTAGAAAATGAAAATAACTATGAAAGATGTGCTTAGACAATTACCTCTTTTTCCGGTGTCTTCTTTTGGTTTCCACAAAAGGACTCCTTAAGTTAGATTTCTAACCAAAGTGTGGCCTATATGTAGAAGTGAGAGGTGTTGGTACAAGAATTGGTTAGGGGATAAAAAATCTAGAGGGCTGCGGAGAAGTTAATTAAAGATAAGGTGAAGTTCCATTTTATGAGAGAGGTGAGGGATACTTTTCAAATATCTTAAATTATTAATTTATTATAATTTGATATCTGGTTTCAAATTTCTGAAAATTTATGTTATTATAGGATAAGATTTTTTTGGTTTTTATTCCTCTCATACAATTATTTTTATTCAAGTATAGGTCAAACAATTATCCTTATCTTTTGGGTTTAACCCTCAGTAAAATTGTTTAACACTTGTCTTGTAATCATGTGTTTTTACACAATAGGGTTAATAGAGTTAATATAAAATTTGAAAATAATCCAAATTGGATTTTTTATGAAGTATTTAAAACTATAATATATTCTTGGGAGAATCGAAGTTTTTTATACATTTAATAAACAATAATTAATTTTTTTTAATATAATTTATGTCAATTTTCATACTATTTTAAAATTGAATTTTTGAAAATATCGAAACAACATAATAACATCAGTAAAATACTTATAATATGTCACTGAAATATATATTTAATATATAACGTTTTTCATGTAATTAATTAAGTATAATTAAATTTATTTTAAAAATGTTTGTAACATTTAATTGGTTCATCCTTTAAAAATTCAAATACTGCATCATTATTTTGTCACCATTTAACTTACTTATTTACTTATTAAAATTATAAATAAATTACAATTATTTAGAATATAATTTTTTATTTTTATATAGTATTTATTGATGACCATATCACTTATATTCATCATATTAAAAATGCAATAGTTAATTAAATTTGAATATGACATTATCAACTCTTCTTTAAAAAAATATAATAAATGTCTTAATCTGAAACAAATGGCTTAAAATGGATCATAACTTAGACCTAAAGTTTATTTTAGAATAAAAAAACTTATTTAATGGAATTATGAAAGGTTTTAGGTTAGTATTATATTATTATGATATTAATTTTACCATTAAATACCATATTTACCTTTAATAGAAAAATGAAATCAAAATGTTGCAATTCAAAAAATTTATTATGATCTTGTTAGACCAATTTTTTTATACTAATCACAAACATTTATATCCTTTTTCTAAATATAATTCATATAGGCAGTAAAATTATGATAATTTCAAATTCCGTAGATGTGGCAAGAAGGCGGGTAAAAGAGACGTTCAAAAGTGTAATAAATTTTTATATCTAATTATCTTATAAAATGATTCCAATGAACTATATTGGACTAATATTGGTATTATTTATCTGTTTTGAATCTTTAATCAACTTATAGTGAAATAATTATTTAAATAAAATAGTTGGTTTTTAACAACAATGCAATATTTTCACTATTTATTACAAATTAAAAATTCATAGAAAATTAACAACATTTCACCCTAAGTTAATTTTGTAATTATGAATACAGAAATGAAGTCAATTATTAAAAATAAACTTTATATATTTCATAATTTGGTTAATATTATTCATAACTAATTTTTAAATATCTAGTTTGAAAGATTATGGTGCTCTCAAACTCGATGTTGCGTGAAGTAAAAGCGATTGAATTATTTAAAAGGAATAATACCGTGGAAGCTTGGGGTGTTAATGATATGATATTTTACCCTATTGGAATTGATAACAGATTTAATAAGATATTTAGGTCTAGATGATCTTTAGTTTTTCCTTGAGAAACCCTCTAGGATATATGAAGAAGAATAAACATCGATGATATCTCATATTTGGTCAAAAAAAGAGTAGGAAATGATCATTTCATGAGGAATTATTATACAGGAAGTGGATGTCAAAAACACAAAATACCATGATAGTCTTCATCTGCACCAAATCAATCATTTTTCTTGATATCACTTTGATATAATACATTTTATATGAAAAATATAAATGTATCTCCCATAATCAAATGGAAATTAAATAAATAGTACCAATATCAACTAGGTTAATCACCTCTTTTTGACTACATATTTAATTGCAAGTTTAAATTTCATATGTGGTTTTCTAGATGACTTGTACTATAATTCAAAAAAAATTATCTATGAGACCCTAATATGGGACTATTTCCTCCAACTTTAGAAATTTTATATAAAATAGATTTCTTTCCATACCTCATTTCTTAGAGAATATCGACTTATTGGTAAGAAATGATAGAAAAGATAAATATTGTGTATCTAAAACATATATATGACTAAAAACTATTAATTATGGAAGGGGTTTCAATTGTAAATATTTTTAACTTAAGGATCAATGGTAGAAATGATTCATTATTTTCTCATTTATTTTTTGTTGGAACCATCTCCTGCTTCAAGAAAAGAGAATTTTATCTTTATTGAAATAAATAATTATTCCCCTACATGATATTTCTAGAATTATTCAATATTTTTATCTTTTTCTTTTTAGGGATAGTTAATGTAAATAATAATTTCCCCACATATAATTATCAATTGTTGAAATTGAATAAAGATAATAATATTTATTAATAGAATCATGTTTCATAGATTTTAGAACATTTTATGTCACCATTACATCACCAACTCAAAACCTAAACCCTCTTTGTGAACATCGTTAAGAAACATTCTAATTATAAATATTTTTATTCATAAAATAAATGTAATATCAACATCATTATACAGGTAATGTAAATTAAAGTCATCTAGAAAATATTTTTCTCAGAAATTAACCAAAATCTCACCCAGTAGACCATTTGGGTACATGATTGAGAAATTTTCCATTATAAGTGACCAGTATAATAAATATAATTTGTGCTAGAATTTTATAACAGTTATATAATAACTGACATTAATAAATTTTTTACCTCTATAGTTTAAATAATATTCATCAAAACGTTGGTAAGAGAAGTTTTTCTTATTGGTTATTATATAACTAGAATAAAAAATCCAATGTAGTGGGTTTTATTAATGATTATTTCCATAAAAGATGTTAGAAACCTAAATATGAGTATTTATAACATTAGTTATTTCAATAAAAAAAATATGAAACCCATTTATATGAATATTTTCATGGGAAAAAATTATTTGTTTCATATCTTTCATATGTTATTTTACTTAACACTCAATAAATTTTTCATTCCAACATAGAAAATTAATTTTTTCATAACACGCCAATGTTAATTTTAATTATTGACTACAAATAAATCACACATTCCACTATTTATTTTATTTATCATCAAAAAATTAATTTCATCATTCATTTGTGTATTTTTTAAGAATACACAATTTGTATCATAAATTATACCTTCTCACTCTATTATTAATTTAATATGAGGGTGATGAAATTGTTAAAAATAAATAATTTTTTTTCTCAATTATCATTTTATATTGGAAAAATACACAAAAAGATCTCTTTTATTGACATTTACTTTATTTCCTTCATCATTAACACTAGGTGTTTTATACTGTCAAATGTTTTTTACATTTTTAGTGTTACTATGTGTTTTATGATTTCAATGTAATTTATTTTTCATAAGAATATAAAATAGAATAAAAAAATCATATTTTTTGAGAAATAACTCATACTATAATTAATTCAATTAAAAATTGTTATTTTTATATATATTCATATTTTTTATGATTGATATATTTTTCATGTTAATAATTTTTTTAAAATTTATGGAAAATTAAATTTCACAACGATTATTAAAATTAGTAACATAAAATTTCATTTATCAATTTTATTTTCAGATAATAAGCATAAAAATTATATAAAATAACATATTATATATTTTTCCCAAAATAATGGATTTTTTAAATATTTTTTAAATTAGTATTTAATTTTGTTATTAAAAATATACACACATAATCCATTTTGAAGATGTCACATAGAAAATTTATCTCAAAAGAATTTGTTTTGATATTAGTTGATTTTTTTACTCTAGTGACTACCACTTATGTGGGGTTTATTCCATAGAAAGCCAAATTTGTCAACACAAGAAATGGATATATATTTAATTCTTGAATAAATTTCATTTGGGGCCCTATAAAACTCCCACGGTACATTTGTACATAGGAAGGAAAAACTTCCCAGTTGTTTTTACATTAATGGGATAGTATGTATTAACCCTACTGAACAATTCATGTTTAGGTAAATGGTTTGAAAATATTTTATATTTCATTTATTAGAAAATATCTCTCTAATAAACATAGAAATTTTCGGAATTGGGGTAATGACTCACAAAAGGGAATGTTGGTGTGGAGATTCTAATTTTTTTTAGAAACCTATCATTTTTATGAATGATATTTTTTTCATTCAATATTGAAAATATAAAAGGAGGTACATTATATTTCATTACCATATATTTCCCCTAAGATACATTTTTCCCTTGTGTGTCATATCCTCGGTTTGTGATATCTCATGATCGGCATAATTTTTAATTCTCCATGCAAGAGAATCACACTTCTTATTTGTGTCTTCTATTCCTAATCCATCAATTTTATTGAAAATTCAGTAATGCCCATCTAGATCAATACCATAGCCATTTCTCTAATGTTATTATAATTATTGAATAGACGTTTTGTTAGATATCTTCCAAAATGATTATTAGGAATATTACCAATGTACAATTCCCGAATTTTAATGGTTCATGATAGATTTTAAACTATTTTTTACAATGCTTAATGAATTTAAACATCATTTAATGTAATGATTAAAATATATCTTAAATAATTTTTTGGGAATAGTATTTTTATAAATATGGGGTTTGGGTAGGATAATGTTTTTCTACCCATTGAGTTTTTATTTTTCTAGATAAAATTGGTTTCTATAATGAGGATGTGGATGTGGATTCTTGTACTGAGTCTAGTTACACCCTGAAAGTAAGTTATTCATTTATTATGGTTAATTATTTAGTCATCCACCTATTAAAGGTTAGGTATATTATTCCATTCAAGGTTTTTATAGGCTATAAAATTTATAATATATAATATATATAAGCAATGATTTTGATAAAATTAATTCTCTTATCTAGTAGAAGAACAAAAAATTTTACTATGGAATTTCCATGTGAAAATATCATTTTCACAATTGCTACAAGTATGGTTTTGTTTTACATTTAATTATAAGATAGTTTTGACCTTTAAATTTTAAATTTTTTTTATAAAGTTTCTAATTATGATTTCAAAATTGTAATCGGTCATAATTGGTCAAATTAATATATTAGTGTTATTTCCATTACAGTTTCATTATAAAAATCATCCACAATATGTTTTTTATAATTATTTGACAAGAGAATATTTAATATTTCATTAAAAATGGTAATATATGGAATGGATATTTCCTTGAAGATTCATTTAAGGGATCCGATGACTCATAAAGATAATAATTGTCAATATTATAGATGTTAAGTATTTCATTCCTAAAAATCATTATTTTAGGCCGATATAATTATTTTTATTAAAATATTTTTGGAATGGTCCTATTATGTTTCAATAGTCCACTATAGAAGTTCCTCAGTATAATAACTCACTTTATCCCTCAATGCGAAAGGTAATATGTAATGTGTAACAACATAGCCTTATATTTTATTATAATAGAAAGTGAATCATATATGAAAGAAATTTTTTAGGTGCATATTAGTGTTTTTACTCAGAATATACTAACATTGAATTGTTATTTTAATGTTTTTCACAACTATTATCATGATATCAAAATTATTTAATTTCGTGGGTGGTTGAATAATTCTTATCTTCTCTATGTACAGATAATAATTTGTAATTCAAAAGAGTCTATTTGTGTGGCAATTTCACTTAAGTCACATACAATAGATACGTAGAATTATATTTTTGAACAAAGAAATGAAAAAAATAAAAGTACATTTATCCTAAAATATATTTGAAAACTATTTTCAAAACCAACAAATGATATTAAATAATTATTCTTGTATGTTTTATTGTGATCATGTATTGTCTATTCTTACATGAGTCATCGACATCACCTTACTAGTGTTTTTTCAATCTCAAGATTAAAGAGTAATTATACCATTTGATTATAAATTATTGAATTAGGTGGGAGATACCTTATATTATAGGCCCCATACATGAAAAAATTACAAAAAACACAAAAATATTTAATGAAAAAATAAAAAATAAAATCTTTTTTCGGTAATGTTTTTCAATTTTTTTATTGTAATCATGCATGATAGGATAAAAATATAACATTTGGATTCTAGGAAATGGTTAAACAATTATGTGTCATTCACCACATCTCATTGCATATATATAGTTAACATTAAATCTAATCCCATCTTTTTTATGATTATATTGAATGTATGGTCTCACTGCCTTAGGGAACTCAGGTATTTACTGACATGATCCATCATTTCATTAATTGAATCATTAGTTTTTTGTTCTTTTAGAACAACCTCAAGGCTTAAAATTTACTATTTAAATTCCCTTAATATTCTACATTACAAAAAACTAAATTTTATATAATTGTATTTTTCACTTTTTTTATTATAAATGCTTCAGATATTTTTCATTTTATGGGGGTCTCTAAAACTATGTTGAAAAAGTATATTTGTGCCATTTGAAATTATTTTATCATTAAGATTCATAAATTTATTAATATATATGGTCTTATATGTTATATCTATGTTATTTAAAATAAATTACATTTTTTGAAGATCATTTATAAAAAAAATTATAATCATAAATCCTAATGTGATAGAAATTGCTTTCTAATATACAAGGATTAGTTTATAGAAATGACTTTAAAAATAAATAAGTTTATTATTACTAGTGTAATATTATAAATATAATGATTTTATTAGAGTTATCATAATAAAATTATAAAATTTATATATGAAATATATTAACATTAAAATGATGATTTGATAACATAAATAGTTCTATATAGTTATCCACAACCCGATAAATGGAGGAATATAAGTTATGCTAGGAAGGGGCAACCATAAAAGAGAAGAAATATTAGAAACTAATGATAGTGAAATTAAGAAACGTAAAATAATAAATTTTTCAAGATATAAATTCCCATGATGAAAATATAGAACTAACCTAATAAAAGACTCTTCAAAATGGTTACTCCATATAAAAATTGTATTTAAATGATTTATTAGTAACCCATTTTTCTAATTTGATAAGGGAAACATTACCTATGTAAATTTATGCCTGGGGTTTATTAGAATTGGTTTGAAAATTTTCTAAAATATGTGGTTGAGGTGAATAGCTAAGGGATCTATGCACTAAACTTCTATATTCTTTTGTCCATACTTTTTTGAGGTGCAAGGTTTGGACAATAGTAGACCAAAATTTGTGTTGGTTTAGTCTCCAGTTTCCAACCATGTAATATTTATTAGGGATTTTATTAACTTTTTTAAACCATAAATTAACTTACGACTAAAAATTTTAAATTGATCATGGAGTTATGCTTTTTTTTATATCGATCCTTAATCCCACGAGGAACCATTCCTGTTGGTTTGTTTGACTAAAAGCCACTAATTTTCTCTCAAAAATCACAATTAATGAGATAATAAATTATTTATAAATTTAATTTATATCACTATATTTTAATAATAAATTTTGAATATAAATAAATGATTAATAAATTAAATATTTATATTTAAATTAGAATTTAAAATGGAAAATGGCGCACATACATGTATGTATCTCCTCTAAAACAAAAATCATAAACACACACTACGTGTCCTATAATTTTTAGATAATTTATTTAATTTCTCTATATTTATGAGAATTATATTTTATGATAATAATAATTAAGAGGAAAAAATATATCTTATAGACCCTTATATTCTTATAAAGTATAACCAGATTCCTAATTAGAAATGAGTATCCTCAAAACTATAATAATTCTCAACTCCAAATCCATATTAATCATTTCTAACACATCATATATTATTGAATAATTAAATAAAATCAAATAATGAAATATTATCAATAAACAAAAAAATATTATAATCTTATTGCTCAAGGAAAAACAATTACGAAATACATAGTCATTTCCCCAAATTTTCATTAACTAAAATAAAATTACAATAACAGTAATGATTATTTTAAATCCCTAAGAAAGAAGGAATTGATATCTAAATAAAACCATTTACTTCTGTACACATTGAAATATCCTAGGACTTTTAATGAAACATATTGTGTTTGATGACATGTATGACACACAACACCAAGCTTAAAAAAATGAAATATTAATATGTAAATATGGTTATTGTCACCTATATGTGGAGTTGATCGGTATAAATAGGATTAAAAAAAATTTGGATGATAAATATTTATATCTTCGTTAAAAAATTATTTTTCAGTAACAATTCAATCGATGTGTTATTAATGTTATTTTATTCATCAAAAAGATGATTTCATAAAAAATTGGTTATATTTCCATTCATGGGGAAATAAAATAATTAAATCATAGATATTTAAAAATTATTTTTTATTAAATTAAAATAATATTTTATTTAAGCATTTAAAAATTTTCTTAATGATATTTTTTGTTGATTTTTTGAAATTTTTTTATTTTTCAGTTATTAATGTAAAATAGAAGTTTTTGTTGAAAAGTTGATCTTATATAAAATTAATTATATAGTAAAATTGTATTTTATGTTTGATTTAAATTTTTAGTAGTAAAATTTTTAGGAAAATCATATTTTATTATTTTTAATGATTTTGAAACTTTAATTTAGGTTTTAAATATTTCTATATAATAAAGGCATTTTTAAGGAAAAATATCTTATTATTAAGATGCAATTAGATTTTTTATTAAATTCATGAACATATATGTTTTCAATAATATAAAATGGAATTAAAAATTATAATAATAAAGTATTATTTTGGTTAAAAATTCAAAATTATTTTTTTTCACTGTAAATATTAACCCTATTTATTTTTTACCATGGTAAATGAAAAATTGGGAAACAAAAGTTAAAAATAGAATTAAAATGACAATAAAATGACCCTAAAACAATAATTAATTTTATTTTTGGAGCATTTGTTTCCATATTAATTAAATATTTTAATATATTTCCTTTTTTCACTTTTGATGTGATAATAACCCTTTTAATATTTGATTTACAGAAAGTAAATTATTTCATACTCTTGTTTTTAATAACTATAATATTTATAGCATTGGTATAAATAGACAATATGATTGGTAATAAATAGTTTCATGAAATAAATGTTATTTCTATGCATCATTTCAATTTATATTTAATTTACCGTGAATAAAAAATTAGCATAATTTATTACACAAAAGTGACACAATAATTAGTCAATAAATGGAAAAATAAAATAAATGATACTAAGAATATTAAAATTATTTTAATTTAATATAATTAATGGAAACCATGACTTTTTTACATAAAAATAATATTTTATATAGAAATTGATCCATTTTATAATAATTCTTAGTATACATTGATGTCATTAATGTGAAAGTAAATTAATAGTTAAATACTTTATATTAATGATATTTTATAATAAACTATACTTTATGAAATGATTTATATTTAATAAATTATTATATTAGTCCAAATGAAAGGGATATGGTCAATAAATCAAAAATTGTAAATTTATGGTTAATTTTTTATTTTATAGTCGATATATTATCCCATAAATGATATAAAACTAAATATTATTGTAATTGTCCAATACGCAAATGAAGGGTCAAAACATAAACATAATGTAAAAAATGTGATAAAAAATTTTATGGATTTTTTTAGATGATATTAATTTTATTGATAAGAATATTATAATCCAATATTATATATTTTCATCTATTTGGTCATAAATATTAAATTATATTATTTTAATATTTTACAAAATCCTACCAGTTCCCCTTCCCTATCTTATAAAATATATATACATATTCTAAATTTTTAAATGTTGAAACCCAATTTATTTGTATAGTATCATCAAAAAATATTTATTGTAATCCCTTCAATTGATTAATTGGACATAGTTTTTTCATAATAACAACCCTAATGGTTTTATGGTATTAAGAAAAGAATATTTTCCAAATAAGAGGTATAATTTTAACCACGTAATTTGGATTTATTTCTCTTACCAACTCTATTAAATATTATTCAACCATGTTAAAAAATAGTATGTGTATTCTGCATATACAATGATTTAATTATGTTAATGTAATAACCTATATCCAACTCATCTTCTATCAAATTCTATAAGAAACCAGTGTTTATGTGTACCAATGACTATCACCTTGGAAATCTATGTAATTCTATTTCCATCACTATCTCTAATAGATGGATTATAATGATGAAATATATATTTTAAAGTGAAATTTTGGAAAAAAAATTCATTCAGAAAATATAATACATTATTTACATTCTTTCCTTTCCATTAACTAAAATATGATGATGTCATTCATGTATATGTGTGAACAACCACCTCCCCTATGTGATGTGACTTGTTATTTATGACTAAATTAGATGGATAACATATATAAGTATATTTAATGAATTAATATTATATTTATTATATAATTATAATTTGTCAAAGATGAAATAATAATTACCTTTTTTCCACAATGACTATTGAGAAATTGAAATCAAACACATATGTAGTATGACCTACAGTCTACATGTTAGTAACATAGTAAATTTTTCATGACCATATTTAATCGTTTGATTTAAAATTATATTTTTTCAATTAAAATGGTATTTATATTAGGATTATTACCTTGATGATGATTGAATAGAGTCTTATTCGACCTTATTCAACCCCTCAAGGTCTTTTTTGATTAATGAATGAAAAATAGTCTAAAATTAAGATGTTAAAATTCTTGAACTTCCTTCTCCAAGATGAGGGAAAGGACATAAAACTGCATGACCCTTCCTTCCTCAAGTTGAAGGAGAGATAATGACCCTAGAGTCCTACCTTCATTCAGCCTCAGAGTTGGTGACTAGCACCAAGGCTATAGAATAACACATAAAATGGAAGGCATCACACTTTTTGTTTAATAATATCGGGAGATAATATGGTGAATCCCAAACAAATCCAAAGACTAAAATAAATGTATGGCTCAAAATCCATACACATATGCATGTGCAAAAAAAGTGACAATAAGTACAAGAAACTCTAAATTAAAGTACCAAAAAGAATGGAAAAGAAGCTATGAAAATCTCGATGCTCGAGCTTGTAAGGTCCAACACAGTCCTCAAAGTCATGCTGGAATTGTGAAAGAAATTTTATATATGTAGTTTGAGTATTAAAGTATAATAATTAGAGAAAATAAAAATCTATCAAGCACAAGTGGGGAGAAATTCTAATACCATAGGAGAAAAAAATATAGATAACCACAACACCAATAAATAAAATTATCCGCCCAACAACACCAAGGCACACTCATCAAATAATTCATGTCAGGTACAGTAAGAGAAATATTATATTGATATTTGAGTACCCCACACAACATTCCCACTGGTTATTTAGAAAATCTTATGCATCAGACCTCCCCTACAAATATCACTATAGTCCTACTGCTACCCCAACAATAACCCTAGGGGTCATACCAACCACACGTCTATCCGTCATGAAAACACCTAGGGCACCACAACCACCCATAATCACACCCGTAGAAACTTCATCCACAACATCCATTTCCATTCACTATCGGTTCTCTTGTATGTGAAAAAATCACAATGGATCCCTAATATACCTCAAAGTACTGGAAGTAAACCAATACCTAACAGACCGGGTCCGAAAAATTTACCACCATCTCCACATGGCCTGAGTTTCACAAAACCACAACCTCACAAAAAATGATCCTACCCCCTCTACGTCACCACACAAACATTAATAAGAACTTTCATGCATATCACCAGAACAGAGGAAGTATGTTTTTAGATTTTGCTAAAAACATTCATTATGTTCCACTATTTTGTTTGGTTAATCGGGGTGATCACACAAGGGTTATTATCCATAAGAAATCCATTTAATGAATAAATTTCACATGGTTAATCAATTTCCATGTCACAGTTATTCTATAACAAGATTATCCAGAAAGTATATCTTCATTACTATGTATGAAGGGACCACCAACGACCATGATTTTCAGTGGACATAAGCTCATATGATTGATAACCTAAAAAAATGTATAACATAACAAACATCCTCATATTTCCCACCCCTTCATATATTAAATGGTCTATTTAATATCTTCAATAAATTTTGATTCATCTACGTCTTAAGGTAACATGATCATACCCACCCCTCATAATGCACAATAATAAGAGACAATAGAAAAAACCTTACTTGGATGATCAAATATCGAAGTTTTCTCTTAGCTACAAGAACTGGAGTAGGTGTTACTAAAGGAAAAGAAAACTTCAAGTATGAGTGTGAAGAGCTCCAGCAATATTGCACGATTCAAATCCAGAGGATGTCTCTAGGTGCACTTAGAGAAATAAAAAGGATGGAAGAAGAGAGGATCTTGGATTAAGAAGAGACAATATCCTTAAATCTGGGAGACAATCTCGATGTATATAAAAGTAAGATTGGGTATTGACCATGTGGCTATGTGGTTTCACACAATAGAAAATTAATTGAGATTTAATAATTCTACTTAGAGAAAGTAGAGATAGACCAGTGGATGTCAGTCAGTTGATAGATTTCATTTAAATGGAGAAAAGAACATAACAGGGGAATAATTGGAAAACACAAAAGGTAAGAAAATGTGGGAAAAAGTGTTTCATGCCAAATATTTTGGTTATTAGGGGTCTCCCCACACTTAGGTGATTTAAGATATCATTTATGGGCTTAAGAATACCCAATAACCACTTTTAAAGAGGCATTTAAAACACTTTTATGTCAAAAGATACATTACTATAGTGAAATTAGAAAAGTTTGGGAGAAGATAGAAACGAATCACTAAGTGGTGAGTCACTAACACCCTAGCAACATTGCACTGGTACCATCGTCCTTGGACCATCACCTTGATACTTATGTCCGTCGGTGCAACCGATGTCCCATCGGTGCCACCGAAGCCCATCGTTCCCACAGATGCCCATCAGTTCCACCGACGCCAATCGGTTCCACCGACAGCCATTGGTTCCACCGTTCTTCCAAACTGTAATTTGGAAAACTCCCCAATGAGTCATAAATGGTCCCAATATGCCTCAAAAATCGGGATCAGTCAATGTAATTGACCAAAAGATTTTGTTCCATTACATCAGATACCTCTCAAACTATTCTCGCCCTCGAGAATTCAAGTGTAAACTAAATATAAGAGAGGGGACCATAAAATCACCACATAAGATACCTCTCAGGGAAAAACCATCATATAGTTGTTCAGAATCTAGAATAAAACCCCGAAATCCAGGAACAACTATCTCATCTATCTCCTGACCAACTACAGAAACCCAACCGCTCCTCTCCCCCATGTTACCATAGAAACATAGAAATTTCACACTATCCAGGCATATGGATTATGTAGTCCCTTACTCCTGGTCAAGATAAAATCTACTTTGGGAATCATTAAATTGCCCGCAGGGGTTAATTAACATAATAATTAATGCATCTTGATTAGGGATCCGGGCCGACCCTCCATACGGTTATGATTTTTCACACATATCTATAGAACAAGGGAAACAACCCATCTTATATAAAACAAGGTCTAGAATTACATCACAACAAAGTATAAAGAATACAGAATATGAAATCTAAGAAAAACTCTAGTTATTGGGTCCACATTTGAGCCCATTATTCCTAGGTACTCTCTTCGAGGCCACCATTCATCAAAATCACACAAACTAGTGGAATAGTCCTTCCATGAAACACCTTATCCTTACCATCCTCAATTATCACCAGTTTCTCCCTGAATGTCGCATAGTCCTCGATATCTAACTCTCACCAGTCGAGTACATTGGAGTCATCATTTAGATATCTATGTAGCTGAGATACATAGAAGACGTTTTAGATCGTCTCTAGGGGCAATTGTAACCCCAAATTATATAGCACCTCACTGAATCCTCCCAACACCTCGAAGGGTCTAATGAACATTGGATAAAGCTTAAAACCCCTACCAATCCTTCTCCATCCACACCGAGGTGATCCATTTAAAAAACCATGGTCCCCAACCATGATCTCCAATAGTCTCCTCTTATGATCAGCAAACGACTACATCATTACTGTGCCACCTTATTCCTCTCACACACATGATGACCCTTATCTATCATGCTATGAACCACCTCTGGGCCAAGAATAGATACCTCCCCAACCTCTGTCCAACACATCATCGAATGACACAGTCCCCTGTTCAAGGATTTGAAAAGTGACATAACGATGATAGAGAGATTGATATTGTTTTATAACACTCTACCATAGGTAAGTGTCATACCCACAATACTCAGATGTCCAGAACACATTCTCACATCATATCCTCTTACATTTGGATTGTCCTCTCTATATGTCCATCCGTATGTTGGTGTAAAGTGAGGCTAAGTCTTATATGGTTTCCAAAGAAAGCTATAATCCCTTCCAAAGTCATGAATTAAAGTGTGTATCCTAGTCCAAAATGATGGTTCTGGGAACTACATACAGTTGCACAACTTCACCCACGTACATATGTGCTAGGGAATCCACTACTCTTGACTCCATAGCTTCTGAGTAGTGAGCCGATTTCTTCAACCATTCCACCACTACCCTAAAGTAAGCACATCCTCCCTCGAATCTTGGTAGTCCTATGAAGAATTCCATCTATATGTCATCCCACTTATACTCAAGAACATCTAAGGGGTGCAATAGACTATTGGGAACAGGGTGTTAAGCCTTCTCCTAATGAAAAAATAACCACTTTTCCACAAACTCCTCCACTTCCTGCTTCCCTCCAGGCCACCAAAAATGACCCCTCAGGCCCCAGTAAATCTTGGAGAGTCTAGGGTGTGCTGCCCAAGCCGAGATATATAGATCACGAAGAACTCCATCATGAATCATCTTTTGGACAAACAACTTTTCAACGAAAATCATATGATTCGGACTATCTTACGACTATACTTCAGAAGAATCACCCTAGAAAAAATGATCACACATCACTTCATCCACTAAATCTCCCCACTAAGACTCCTCTACTTGTCGTACAATGAAAGACTACACAGTCATCTAAAATAGACTTCCTCTAAAATCCTCCACTCTCTTGCCCATATTTAAGGAATCCAACTCCTCCATTGCTTTCCATGCATCTCTTAACTTCTGAATCACATCCTCTTGTGACTTCCTACTCAGGTAATAGGCCACAAAATTCCCCTTTCATGTGGTACAACAGACCTCGAAGTTGAAATCCTAGAAAAACTGTATCCAGCTCTGTTGTTGCCTGTTCTGGTCTCGTCACTAGATGACATACCTCAATCTCTTGTGATATGTGAATACCAAAAATCATTCCCCAAAAAGATAATGCCGCCACTACGTCAGTGCGAAGACCACCTTTGAAAGATCATCGTCAAGGGTGGCATAGTTACATTCATAAGGGAATAAATTCCTAGACCCACAAGAGATCAGTCCCCACTAATGCATTAATACACTCCACATGAATAAACTAGAAGAATCACAGAACACATTAAATGTTACCCTTCCTGTGACAACCTCATCACTGGGGAACTGACTAGCTTCCCTTTCAGATAACTGAAATCCGTTTAAACCTTCCCAGTAAATAAAAAATCCTGGTCCTTTCTAGTAAAGTCTGTAAAAATAAAATGAAACTCAGGAGAACATTGGTAAGAACATTTGGTAGTAACCTATGAGTCCAATAAAACTATATAACTCTTCAACATTCTTGGGCGTGGCATATGAAACAACCACTGCTACCATTAATGGGTCCACTTCTTCTCCCTACTGGGACACAAAGTGTCCAAGGTTGTGCATCTCTTATGTTCAGAACTTGCACTTGGACTACTTACCCTAGAGATGGTGGTGTTAGAGGTCCTCCAAAATTGTCCTTAGATGTTTGGAATGATCCTCCTCAGATCTTGAGTAGATCAAGATGTCCTCAATGAACATGATTATGAACTATTTTAAATACTCAAAAGAAATGTATTTCATGAGCCACATGACTAGAGATGGTGTGTCTGTAACACTGAACGACATGACCCCGTACTCAAAGTGACCATATCTGCATCTGAAAGTAGTATTTGGGATTTAACCCTCCATTACCCTCATTCGGTGATATCCAAACAATAGATTGATCTTATAGAACCAACCTTTTCCCTTCAGCTGGATACATTGGTCGTCGATCCTCAGGAGGGGGTAATGGTTCCTGACTATCACATGATTCAGTCTTCGGTAGTCTATGCACAACCTGAGACCACCATCTTCCTTCTTTGTAAACAAGAGTAAAACACCCCATGGTGACACACACGGTCAGATAAAACCCCTCTTCATCAGATAATCAACATTTATTCGCAACTCCCGGAACATTGAAGGCACCATCCAATAGAGAGCCATCGAAATCGAACAGGCACCAGGTTGAATTTCTATCTCGATCTCAACATCACATCAAGGGGTAGAGTCCCAAACACTTCGAGGAATATGTCTATGAACTCAATGAAAATAATCGACAATCCAACTATCCTTGAGTCTACTCAATCCACTAACAGCTCAACTAACAAATAAATAAGGGGCTCCCCTCGCCAACCACCATCCTAGAATCCCCACTGGCCAAAAAAGCAACATGCTGGACACCCATATCCAAGAACACTACCCTTCTCTTAATGCATATGATAAAAAGACAAATAGAAAAAAAACTAGTTGATTCCTTGTATGACATCATATGACTGCATTTCTAGCATAATGATATCCCCACTGGACTGATGCGGCCCCAACATCTGTCTGCATCATCAAAAAACATCAACCATGTTGGTCTAACCTCCAACTAAAATTATCAACACCAGGAGAATTGAATTTCTCTATTAATATATACCTATTTCATGGGTTTGACTAGTTGCAACAAAAAAGTGAGAAGTTATGGAATCAAACAAAGAAAAAACATGAGTACTAAACAAACTGATCGTACGTCGAACAACCTCGACCGTTTGAAACTGATACCTCTCTGGTGTGAAACAACCCACACACTCCTCCTATACCCCTCGATTATCAGTCTCCCCCACAAAAATGCCCATGTCGAGGACCCTGAGAAGCCCCTTGAGGTCATCCTCCTCTGGCACTATCTTCCCTTAATGGATCGGGTGCTCGTTATCCCTACTGATATTGCAAAAAAGGCATGGCCGACAACTGGTACTCCTAAGGTGGGTGCTAAAATTTCCCACCCAACTATATTGCACTCAGTATGGATTCTGATTCCAAATTTGTAAATGGATTCCATAGGAAAATCACCTCATTCCTAGGCTCATGGTGAAAGGTAGAGGACTGATGGGTCAGAACTGGTACTACTGAGACCTGTACCCCTTAGCTGAAACCTAGAAGGCCCTGATTTCGGAGGCTACTACTGAAGACCTTCCCCTTTGATGAGCCCAATTGGATCCCCTCTTGCAAAACACCTCTCATAGTCTTAATCCTCTCTACTAATCCATCCTTCTTATGAATATCCATGTATGTTGGCAGAGTGAAAGGAGTAACAACATTCAATAGAGAAGGTCAGAGTGCTTTCGCTAAGAATATTTCATGAAAATCCTCATATGAGAAGTATTCTGTAGCAAAACTAATGATATTCTTTAACATGATCCCCAAACCACTTACTAACATACTCCCTCGATGGAGGGTGAGAATCTCTTTCCTCTTTTTCGACTTCATCGTGGAATAATAGAATTCAACCCCGGACTCCTTCTCAAAGTCATCCCATGAAACCTTAGTATCCATCCTCTCTCCATTGTAGAGAATCCACCACTAACACACCACTCCCCTTATCGAAATAAATTCCAACAAAAACCAGTACTCCCTCATAGCGTCGATCAATGTAAATGTGTTCACCAGGTCCTCTAGGAAACCCTCGATATCCAAGTCTGAAACACTGCCATCATATATCTAGAGGGCCTGATATTGGAAAGAACATTGAGTCTTCTTCCACATGCCATTATACTCCTCTTAGTCAATCATCAGCAGATCTACTAGATCAACCTTCTAGGCTTCAACTACCCACACTACTCATGGTCATATTCCAGGGGTGTTAGATGAAAAGAGAATCAATGAATTCTTATGCCATAGTAGTGAGGAAAAATACCTGTTTAAATTTTGTTCAAAATATTTAATTATATTCATGTTTCCAAAAACACCCAACACACACAATAACACATGTAATTATGATGCTGGTACCATTTCCTAGGGTCTATGACATACAATCTGTGTGGCCTCACTTAGTCATTCAGTAGGTCCAGAGTCCTTGCATTGGATCACAGGGCCCCCTAAAATCCCATGTCCTAGCAAGTCTTCCCCTACCTATTTCACACACCAAAATCACCAATCACGGTTTCCCTACAATCCCATGAAATCCTCACTGTGTCTAAACCCAAACTCCATAATATCTCTCAACCATGAGCCTTTTTTACAATCCTATCATGAATCACCTTCTCTGCGACAAGGAAGGGGGCCACAAATTACCAGACCCTTAATTCCTCAAGTGGAAAGAGATATAATGACCCCCTGAGTCCTACATTTAATAGGCCATAGAGTTCAATCTAGAACCATGGGTATACAATCTCACATTAAATGGATGGAATTACCCTTTTTATTTAAAAAAATAGTGAGATAAGACAGTGAATCCCAAACAACTGCAATGAATGAAATAAATGTATAGCCCAAAACCGATTTCCAAATGCTAGTCCCCATAAAGTGACAACAAGTACAAGAAACTATGAAGGAAGGTTCCAAAAATAATGAAAATCAGCAATGAAAACTCCTGAAACCCGAGCGAGTAAGGTCTAACACAGTCCTAAATAACATCCTAGAAACTTGAATGTATTTTTAAATACACAGGGTGAGTATATATTTATACTCTATAAGGAAAACCAAAAGCTCTCGGGCACTAGTGGGGATACATTCTAATGCCCCGTGAGAAAAAAATAGAGATAACCAAAACACATAAAAAGTAAAATTTCCACCCAACCTCACCAAGGAACACTCCCAAAAAAAATAATGTTAGGTAATGTAATAGTAATAAAACATCAATGTTTGGGTAGCACACGCCTCTTTCCCATGGGTTATTTTGAACGTCATATACATCAAACATCCCCCTTAAATATCACTATAGTACCACAGCCACCCCAAAAACAAAAAATATGGGACATCCTAACTATAAATCTATCCCACACGTAAACTCTAGGCCACCAAAAACACACATAAGCAGTCCCACAGACACCTGGGACACAACCGCCACCACCATGCCCGAAGACACATGGTCCAGAACAACCACTGCCACCTCCATAGACACCATTGACTAATCCTAAAGGAACATGGGACAAAATCCCACCCACACACACCTGGGACAACCACCACACAACACCTTGGTTTAAGTTTATTGGTCCGTAATGAACCTTAGTATTTCAAAACCTTCCCGAAGATTCTTGGGATACCCAAGTGAGAGAGTATAAAACAAGCTAATAACCATCCATAGATAGAAATGTTGGTAAAAACACCCTCCACCATGAAATATGGGTGTTTGGTCTAATGTTCTCAACATTAGTGGGGTACGAATAAGAGACCCAATGAATAAATTTTATACGTATAGGTAATCAAACACTCATCCCAAAATAAGGGCCCCAAACCCACAAATATCTTGTACAGGACCACTGTTGTTCCTATCCCAACATGAAAAAGTATACAATTGCCACAACTAGAGCACAACCATTTTCTGAAAAGAATCATTTTTACTTCGTACCTATTCTTTTTATCACATTCAAGTGATATCATTTTAGAATTCTTGCACTACTGGGAAACTAATATGCATTACCACAAACCAAAACTACAACTGAAAAAAATACAAGATGGAATTTAAGTAGTCAATCC
This sequence comes from Viscum album, assembly GCA_963277665.1. Classification (NCBI taxonomy): domain Eukaryota; kingdom Viridiplantae; phylum Streptophyta; class Magnoliopsida; order Santalales; family Viscaceae; genus Viscum; species Viscum album. Next base: position 1,688,559,095 of record OY728146.1, read on the forward strand.
CAGTTATATTTTAATCGAAAACAACGAAATTTATCCAAGAGATCTCTCAATGTACTGAAAAAAACCATGAACCCCATACTGGGTCTAGAACATTAACCACCAGCTCCACTGTAAGAACCCGGATCTTCGTTCAGGTATGTTTTCCCTTTTTCTGGAGTTTTTAAGGAAAATAAATTTTCTGTAAATTTCAGAAGTACATGCCGTGTACTTTATGAGTACACACCGTGTACTCTATTCTGGATCGAAGCCGTGTGCTGGCTGTTCCGGGCCACACACATGGTGTGTAAGCCTGAGGTGGAGGCCAGTTAATTCGGAGTATGGAAAAATTTAAGCACACGCCGTGTACTCAAGAAGTACACTCCATTTACTTTATTTTTTTCATTGAACGGACTAGGGTCGCGCCTAACCCCCAAAACCATCCTCTTCTCTAGTTTTCGTCCGTCCGAGAGAGACTGTACGGTCGGATCTTCGACGAACTCCTGCCTCGTCGTCTGTTCTCCGATTCGAGCATGGTCAGTTGCGTTGGAATTGCAGCGGTGAGTTCTTCTGTCTTCCATAGACTTGTTTCTTGATTCCTCCTCGTTTCCTAGTTATCCTAGGATGAATGTTTTGTGCATTTTCTCTGATCTACGTTGTTCTAAGAGGAATCTATCATCGAGGATCACGTATATCGATCTCCTCGGATCGAGGTAGGTGGTTTGTGCCTTTCTGTAGAAAGTTGATGAATATTTTGTGAAATTTAAAGCAATACCCTTGAACGGGGTATTGCGTGTTTCTTGTTTTGCCCTTGGTACTTGCCTACTTTTCTTGGTTGTTGTAGTAGAGGTTTATGATTGTAATTAGAGTAATTTATTATGTGCTCAGGTTTCCCTGACATGCTTGTTCTGCCAGTTTCCATGCCTAGTTGTAGGATTGTGGACGGTTGCCTTGTTTTTCTATTGAGCCGTAGAACGATAGCCCAGTAGTTCTTGAGGTTTACTTGGACGATGCACGCACGCTAAGTGTGTCTAGTTATACTCAGGACTGTGAGAACCTAGAGTAGTAGACTAGAGGGAGAATTGACAGAAGGGCTTTTCCAGAGTGTCTTTTAATTACGATGCGAGACTATAGAGGGGAATTGATGTTGAGTGCTTACTCAGATAGTTTGTAGATCCACGACGCGGGAACAGGTGGAATTGAGGTTGAGTGATTCCCCAGAGAGCCTTTAGAACGATATGAGACTATATGGGGAATTGACGGTGAGTGCTTCCCTAGAGAGTCTGCTTAATTACATAGCTGAACCAGAGGGGTGAGACTGTGTGTGCCTCCCAGAGGGTTGTTAATACTTAGAGTTTTAACCATAGGGGTTAGACTGTGTGAGCTACCCAGGGGGTTACCTGTTTCCTTCTTATTGCTAGTTGCTTACTTGTGTACTTTACTTGTTAGAACTGTGGATTGTAGATGCTTGTGCTTTTATGTTTACTACTTCTTGTTTTATTACTGCCATGTATTCTTTGACTGTTAGGCACAAATCGTTGGGTGATTTCTTAATGGGATTGTATCTCACACCCTGTTTGGGCCATGCTTTTGGGCCCAAGCAGACTATGTTGCTGCAGGTATAGATAAGGGCAAGCACCCTTCTACTTCAGGATCTTGATGGCACTGGAGTTGGGGAGCATGGGACCGAGCCGTGGCTCGCGATGTTGAGGAGCTTTCTTTGTTTTTCTTTTTCACTTTGTTTCAGTTGTATTCCAGAACGTTGTTGTGTTTGCTGCTTTCCATAGATACTTGTACTTGCTGTATTATTGTAATCATTGTAATATATGTGCATTGCTTCTGCTGTCTTGTTTTTGTTGTTATGCATGTTTTTTACTACTTATGTTGTTTATTGTTGTTTCCTTATCTTGTATACCTTACCGAATGAGGGCATAGTTTCCCCACCGACTCACCAAGGCCCTCACTGCTAGTCGGAAGTCTCAAGAATTTGGGGAAACACGCTTGAGGTCATGTGGTGAACCGGGTACGGGGCATTAGTAGAGGGGCTCCAGACTCGGGTCGTTAGAAAGTGGTATCAGAGGAGTTCATTTCTCTTGCCTTATGGTTTGGAGACTTTATCCAGGAATAGGACGGATTCGGTACTTGGTATTAAGGTGTTCCAAGGAGTATATAACTCGTGTATAGGGAAAATCCATAATACCTCGTTAATGGCAGTTTTCTGGTTTTGAGATTTTATAGTTGATCTAATTTCACATAGAGTGATTCACATGACTTGTGCGGTTATGGTTTTGATATTTCAGTTCTATTTCTGTCACAACCCGATGAGATGAGGGTATGCCATCTCATGCATCATATAGGCACTTGTTGAAATAACATGTCATGCATTCTTGCCATGCCATCTAGGGTGCATTAGCGATTGCATTCTGTTGTGATAGATTTTTTGTATATTATACATGTTGTTGTGATAAGTTGCTTGATAGATTCTCTCCTGTTATGTTAGAAAACTGTTTGTTGTGTTCTTTTCTTAAATTGAATGCCAAAAATTTGGTTTTTTATGTGTTATGGACCCTCATGGATCAGAATTTGGCACTTTTTCTCCTTGTTTTTAGTGTTTCTGGAATTCTGTGCAGTTTCTGAGCTACTGCCCAGAAAAACCCAGAATACACGGCGTGTACTTTTTAGATACATGCAGTGTAGTTTTTAGGCCGTGTCACTGACCGTGTGAGCAGAACACAGTGTCATGGGAGTAACTTTGGGAACACGCCATGTACCATTGGTATATGTCAGGTGAGTTCGGAGCCGTGTACCCGGCAGTGTAATTAAAAACACGGGTCGGGGAAGCTCTGGTAGAACATGTCGTGTCCATAGGGAACACGCAATGTAGTCTTGCCCAGGTACCTAGCCGTGTCACGAACAACATGGGACAATATCGCCTTCGCCTATACACGCCGTTTTTGTTCAGAGCACGCCTTGTAAGGCCCAACTGTGTGGACGGTCATATAATTGACAACATGGACCACCGAAGCCTTTTCAAGTGCATGCCGTGTTTATTTCGAACACGCCATGTAGTCTCGGGTTACGTTGGACCGTGTGGGTTAGGTGTGTAAGGGACTCGGGCATGGGAATAGTTTTCAAGTACATGTCGTGTGTGGAGGTCAACACGCCATGTAGTTTGAAGTGTACACGACTTGTAGGGTGAGAGTACACACCCATGTCAGTGGTTTAAGAAGACACGACATGTATTTTATTACATGTTGTGTAGTCGTGTTTTGAAATATTGTGTGTTTTTCTTCCCATGTTCCCATTTTGTACTCTTGTGTTCTCTGTCCTTGTTTTCCTGATCTAAGGTGTGATTTTGTTCTCTCAGAGATATGCCTCCGAGACATCCTCCGGTTGTACGTCTGTCGTCATGCAGTGCTCAAACGCCATACAGGGCTGATCAAGGACTTCCTGTCAATCCCCCAGTCGAGCCAGCCTTGGTACCGGTTGTTGTACCAGTCGCTGGCGCTGATGCGCAGTTCAGGGATGGTTTCATGAGGTTGATGTCGGCCTTCCAGGGATCACTGCCTCCTGACTCATCTATGGCAGACTTGATGCGTGTCTTTCTGTAGCAGCATCCTCCCACGTTCTCGGGTGAGGGAGGACCTCAGGCTGCAGATCCATGGCCAGAAGCCATGCTCACTATATTCGAGCATCTGGAGACGCCTCTAGAGAGGCGGGTCAAGCTCTCCACCTACATGCTCTGAGACTCCACCCAGAGGTGGTGGGACGTGATCTCACAAGCAGGTCAGTAGTAGGATATGGCTTGGGAGGAGTTCTAGTGCGTGTTCTACAACTACTTCTCCCCTGAGAACCTGAGGGCCGATCGAGCCCGGGATTTCATGAGCTTAGAGCAGGGTACTCTATCTGTCATGGAGTATTCCTCTCGTTTCACTGATCTGCACTATTTTACACCCTTTAGGGATGGGAGTGGGGTGTTCTTGGCGAGGAAGTTTGATGATGGACTCAGGCGGGAGATCCGCTCGCAGGTGAACAACTTCCAGCTGACTTCCATTACTTCCATCGTCAACCAGGCACTGATTGCAGAGCGCAATCTGAGTGACTCTGGCACTGCGAGCTAGGGCGGGTCTGCTAATAGAGCTAGTTTGCCTCTAGATGACAGCAAGAAGCTCCGTAGAGAGCCTATACGCGGTGATTTGAGGAAGAGAGATGCATCATCACATAGCCAGCTGACATACTATTAGTGTGGCCGGACAGGGCACATGAGGCCACTGTGCCAGAGGGACCACGTGCAGTGCCGATCTTGCGACAAGATGGGTCACCTTCAATGTTTCATCCAGGTTTTCTCACCAGAAACTAGTGACTGGGGTTCTTCCATGACTCCTCGTTCAGGAGAAACCCCGCCAGTTTCTCACCAGTCGAGAAACTGGAGTTCTTACGGCCGTTCGGGCCGAGGTGGAGGTCGAGGTCATGGCAGTCAGCCACCAGTTCCTCAGCACCATCAGGGAGGTTTAGCTCAGAGTGGTCTTCCAGGGGCATAGGGCTGTGGCACGGGAATGTCTTTCACCATGGAGCAGACTTATCATGATCAGGATCCCAGCCCTTCTACTATTCGAGGTACGATTTTAGTAGCCTTAGTTTTAAATTTCATCAGTTTTTGATACTGGTGCTACACATATCTTTATCTTTGTTTCTGTTTTAGAGAGCCTTGGACTCTACATCTTTTCTTCTGTTGACTCGTTGAGACTGGACACACCTTTGGGGACGAGGACATCTAGTGTATGCCAGTGTAGAGAGTGCCCTCTCGAGGTTGAAGGTTATCACTTCTTATGGTATATCTATATCCTAGAGATGACAGGCTATGATGTCATTCTTGGCATGGACTAGTTGATTCCCTTCCAGGATGTCATTGACTATTATCACCGCAGAGTCAGTTTCATTTCACCAGAAGGTGAATCTTTCCTTTATAGAGGCGAATGGGACGTTCGGGCGAGTCGGGCGGGACTCGAGCATCTTGGGCTAGGAGGAGTGACAGCCCAGATTGCTAGCCTTTACCTAGATGATCAGGGGACTCCACAGTTGGACTTTCCTCCAGTGGTGGATCGGTGGGGATGTCTTTCCAGAGGATTTTTTAGGTTTTCCTCCAGAGCGTGAGGTATACTTTTCTATTGAGATCCTGCCAGGAGCAGTACCGGTGTCCATTCATCCATATAGGATGGCCACACCTGAGTTGCAGGAGCTCAAGAAATAGTTGGAGGAGCTACAGGCTAAGGGCTTCATCCGACCCAGTACTTCTCCTTGGGGTTCTCTTATTCTGTTTGCGAAGAAGGAAGATAGTACCCTTCGGCTTTATGTGGACTATCGGAAGCTGAACCAGTTGACGATCAAGAACCGATATCCCTTGCTATGGATTGATGACCTTTTCGATCAGCTTCTAGGAGCCCGGTTGTTCTCTAAGATCGACTTGAGGTATGGTTAACATCAGTTGCGCGTTAGACCATCAGATGTACCTCTGAACTTCAGGAGCAGGTACAGTCTTTATGAGTATACAGTCATGCCTTTCGGACTCACGAATGAACTTGCTTTTTTCACGGATCTGATGAACCGATTGTTCCATCCTTACTTGGATTCCTTCGTCGTGGTCTTCGTGGATGATATCTTGGTGTAATTTCACGCTCGACACGATCATGCCACACATCTTGAGATATTTCTGAGTACACTGAGAGATCATCGACATTATGATAAACACTCGAAGTGCCACTTATGCATGGATCAGATTCACTTCTTGGGTCACATCATCATAGAGGTAGGACTATCTGTGGACCCAGAGAAAGTGAGAGCTATAGTTTCCTAGGAGCATCCAAAGAACGTTTTTTAGGTACGAATATTCCTCATGCTGGTTGGATACTACAGATGCTTCATTCAGAACTTTTCTCGTCTAGAAGCACCTTTGACAGGTCTGACCAAAAATGGGGATAAGTTCTTATGGTCAAATTCCTGTGAGTCATCCTTTATGGAGCATAAAGGGAGGTTGATGTTAGCATCAATACTATTCTTTCCAGAGCTAGGAAAGAGCTACACTGTTTACTGTAATGCTTTGGGTATCAGGCTGGGAGATGTGCTTATGCAGGGAGATGGAGTCGTTGCGTATGGATCTCAGCAGCTGAGGCCACATGAGAGGAACTACCCTACACACGATCTGGAGTTGGCAGTTGTTGTTCCTGCCTTGCGCTGTTGGAGACTCTATCTTCTGGGAGAGCACTTTGTGTTCTTCACTAACCACAATAGTCTCAAGTATATATTCACTCAGCGTGATCTGAATCTGAGGCAGCTCAGGTGGGTTGTGTATCTACAGTCTTTTGACTTCGAGCTTGCCTATACGCCGAGAAAGGGAAACACTGTGGCAGACGCATTGAGCAGAAGAACTCAGATTCAGGCGGTTCAGGATGCCAGTAGTGAGTGTAAGGTGATGGCTCTGTTCTCTGAGATGCATTTGGAGTTGCATGATAGACGAGGACAGATTTTTTATCTTCTGTAGCTGTTACCTCCATGCTACTTGATCAGGTACAGATGAGGCAACTATCAGACTCAGAAGGCTTAGTCCTACGGGAGAGTTTGTCAGGAGAGGACCCTCTTCCAAGATGGATAGTGGGTGAGGATGAGATCTTGCGTTTCCAAGGACGCGTATGGGTTCCAGCAGACATACACGAGGGGATGATGCGGGATTTCCATTCCTCAGTTTGGGTAGTTCATCCTGGCGTCACCAAGATGTATCAGGATCTTCATCGCCAATACTGGTGGCCAGGTATGAAGAAGGATGTTTCTGGTTTTGTCATGAGATGTTCTAATTGTCAGCAGGTGAAATCAAAACATCAGCGTCCAACGAGACTCTTACAGTAGTTACCCATTTCGAAGTGGAAGTGGAACGATGTTGCTATGGACTTTGTGACCGGGTTTCTGAGATCGCCTCGGGGAAACGATGTTGTTTGGGTTGTCTTTGACAGGCTTACGAAGGTTGCTCACATCTGGCCGATCAAGGAGACCTTCAGTGTTGATGATCTGGGGTGACTTTACGTAAGAGAGATCGTTTGTTTGCATGGAGTTCCATACTCTATTCTTTCAGACAGAGATGCGCGCTTTACCTCTTGGTTCTGGTAGGGAATTCAGAAGGCCTTGGGTACACAGGTACATTTGAGTACAGCATACCATCCCTAGACTGATGGCCAGTCCGAGCGCACGATCTAGGTGCATGAGGATATGCTCTGAGCTTGAATCCTTGACTTTGGCGGTTCTTGGGAGAAGCATATTCCTATAGTGGAGTTCGCCTACAACAACAGTTTCCATGCGACCATTCAGATGGCTCCATACAAGGGATTGTACGGTAGGCCATGCTGATCACCCTTATGCTGGATGGAGGTAAGAGAGGTAGCTTTGTTAGGACCTCGTCTTGTTCCGGAGACTTCAGAGCAGATAGAGCAGATTCAGAAGATGATGGCTATAGTACAGTCTCGAAAGAAGTCTTATTCTGATCAGCGGAGACGACCTCTGGAGTTTGAGGTCGGTGATCAGGTTTTCCTGCGTGTCGCACCAAGGTTGGGACACAAGAGGATTCGAAGACAGGGTAAGATTTCACTGTGGTATGTCGGGCCGTTTGAGGTCTTGGAGAGAGTGGGGCCAGCCGCCTATCGATTGTTGCTACCTCAGAGGTATCGAGGCATGCATGACGTCTTCCACGTCTCTCAACTTCGACGTTACTTTTCAGACCCATCTCACATCCTTCATCCCGAGAAAGTCGAGCTTAAAGCGGATGCATCGTTCGAGGAGCATCCTATTCGGATTGTTGAGCACAGTATGAAGGTCCTCCACGGGTGGTCTGTTCCTCTGGTATGGGTGCTATGGTAGCATAGGCGAGTACAGGACGAGACCTGGGAGAGGAAGGCCGATGTACGATCCCAGTGGTCGGAGCTATTCGAGGTTTCTTCTTCTCCACCTTGTTAGGGAAATTCGGGGATGAATTTCTTTAAGGGGGGAGGTTTATAAGAACCCGGATCTTCGTTCAGGTATGTTTTCCCTTTTTTTGGAGTTTTTAAGGAAAATAAAATTTCTGGAAATTTCAGAAGTACACGCTGTGTAGTCTATTCTGGCTCGAAGCCGTGTGCTGGCCGTGCCAGGCCACACAGATTGTGTGTAAGGATGAGGTGGAGGCCGGTTAATTCGGAGTATGTAAAAATTTAAGTACACGTTGTGTACTCAAGAAGTACACACCATGCACTTTATTCATTAAATAGACCGGCGTCACGCCTAACCCCCAAAACCATCCTCTTCTCCAGTTTTCGTCCGTCTGAGAGTGACCGTACGGCCGAATCTTCAACGAACTCCCACCTCGCCTTCCGTTCTCCGATTCGAGCACGGTTAGTTGCGTTGGAATCGCATTGGTGAGTTATTCCTTCTGCCATAGCCTTGTTTCATGATTCCTAATTGTTTCCATGTTATCATGGGATGAATGTTTTGTGTGTTTTCTCAGATCTACGTTGTTCTAAGAGGAATCTTCCATCGAGGATCACGTATATCGATCTCCTCGGATTGAGGTAGGTGGCTTGTGCCTTCTCGTATAAAGTTGAGGAATATTTTGTTAAATTTACAACAATACCCTTGAATGTGGTATTGCGTGTTTCTTGTTTTTCCCTTGTTACTTTCCTTCTTTGCTTGATTGATGTAGTAGAGTTTTATGATTGTAATTAGAGTAATTTATTTTGTGCTCAGGTTTCCTTTCCATGCTTGTTCTGCCAGTTGTCATGCCTAGTTGTAGGATTGTGGATTGTTTCCTTGTTTTTCTGTTGAGCTGTACAATGATAGCCAAGTAGTTCTTGAGGTTTACTTGGACGATGCACGCGCGATGAGCATGTTTAGTTATACTCACGACTATGAGAACCAAGAGTAGTAGACCAAAGGAGAATTGACGGAAGGGCTTCTCCAGAGTGTCTTTTAATTACGATGCGAGACTATAGGGGGAATTGATGTTGAGTGCTTCCACAGAGTGTCTGTAGATCCACGACGTAGACCACAGGGGGAATTGACATTGAGTGCTTCCCCAGAGAGCCTTTAGCACGATACGAGACTATAGGGGGAATTGACGGTGAGTACTTCCCTAGAGAGTCTGCTTAATTATGTAGCTGAACCAGAGGGGTGAGACTGTGTGTGCCTCCCAGAGGGTTGCTAGTACCTAGAGGTTGAACCATAGGGGTTAGACTGTGAGAGATACCCAGATGGTTACTTGTTTCTTTCTTGTTGCTAGTTGCTTACTTGTGTATTTTACTTGTTAGAACTGTGGATTGTAGCTGCTTGTCCTTTGTTTTCTACTGCTTCTTATTTTATTACTACCATGTATTCTTTGACTGTTAGGCACAAATCTTTGGGTGATTTCCTACTGAGATTGTATCTCACAATCTGTTTGGAAAATGCTTTTAGACCCAAGCAGACTATGTTGCTGCAGGAATGGATAAGGGCAATCACCCTTCTACTTCCGGATCTTGATGGCACTGGAGCTGGGGAGCATTGGACCGAGCCATGGCTCGCGATGCTGAGGAGGATTCTTTGTTTTTCTTTTTCACATGGTTTCAGTTGTATTCCATCACGTTGTTGTGTTTGCTTTTTCCATAGATACTTGTACCTGTTGCATTACTGTCATCATTGTTATATATTTGCATTGCTTCAGCCGTTTGGTTTTTGTAGTTATGCATGTTGTTTACTGCTCCTGCTATTTATTGTTGTTTCCTTATCTTGTATACCTTACCGAATGAGGGAATAGTTTCCCCACCGACTCACTAAGGCCCTCGCTGCTTGTCGGCAGCCTCTAGCGTTTGGGGAAACATGCTTGAGGTCATGTGGAGAACCGGGTATGGGGCACCAGTGGAGGGGCTCCGGACTCAGGTCGTTACATCCTAACGACTTCAGTTTTACATACCAACAACCTCAAAAGTACATATTCCACCCCGCTCTATGTCACCACAACAACAGTAAACAGAAGAGTCATGCACATCACTAGAATATAGCAAATCAAATTTTCATATTTATCCAAAACTATTCAATAAGTTCATTCTTTCTGTTTGGTTAACTTGGGTGATCACACAAGGGTTCTTATCCATCCAACATCCATTTAATCAACCAAGTTTATGTGATTAATCAGTTTATATGTCACAGTCATGACATCAAAAGATTATCTAGAAAACCAAGCATCATTAATGTGAAAGAATGAACCGCCAACAACCACTATTTTTAGTGGACATAATCCCATAAAATTCACAACATAAAAACGATGGTATAACACAACAATCATCATCAAATTTCCCACCCCTTCATTCATTAAAAGGTTTGTTTATTATCTTCATTAATGTTGGTTTCATCTACATCACAAGGGAACATCATCATACCCACCCGACATGATGCACAGTAAAGATAGACAATGGAAAACCCCTACAAGGATGATCATGGATCTATGTTTTGTCTTTTCACCAAGAAATGTGGCTGGTATGAATTCATGAAAATAATAATCCAAGGCTGATTGGGAAGATCTCCAATACTGCTGCCTGATTCATCTCATGAGGATTTCTTTAGGTGTACTTACAGAAATGAACATGATGGAGAAAGATATGATATCATCTTTAGAAGAGTCTGAATCCTAAAATCAAGGACACCAGTTTGAAGTACATAAAATTTGGATTATCGCTTGACAATGAGGATCAGATGTTTAACATGTTAGAATAATATTGGAGATTTAACTATTCCGGTCAAAGATGACAGAGATAGGCCATCATAAAATAGTGAGTTGATAAATTTACATTAAACATAAAAAACCACTTTATAGGTGCAAAAAAATATATCAACGGAGGCTGGAAAATGTGTAAAAGTGTGTGAAAGGACACATGTTTTTGTAATCGATTGTATCCTTACACTTATGGGGTTTAAGATGTCATTATTGGGATTTAAAAAGTCCATAAAACACATAGAAAGAGACATTTAAAACACCTTTAAATCAAAAGAAACACTATTGGAGGAAAACTGGAAAATTCTAGGAGAAGATGGAAGTGGCACACCAATGGGTGTGTCACTAACATCATGTTACCGTTTCTTTGGAACTGTCCCCCTAGTACCGATGTCCATCAATTCCATCGACACCCATCAGGTTCCCCAATGCTTGTTGGTTCACCATTCGTCCAACTTGAAATTTGGGTAACACCGCAATGAGTCATCAATGGTCCCTAGGATACCTCAAACATTTTTATTTGGAAATTTCATTGAATAAGAGGGTCTAGGAAATTACATTAACATATATTATTATTTGTTTATTATAAAATCATATTAAGAGAGAAAAAATTAAAAATTAACATGAAAATGGTTCTCAAAAAATAAAATAATTAACGTTAGTTTATTATTAAAGAAGATAATGAACATATATGTTGTTTTTGACTCATGGTAAGGGATATTCTTTTAAAAACATCTGTAAATGTTTTCGTTAATAAATATTTTCTTCCTTGTCCATATTTTTAATATTAAATTATGCCTATATTTATATGGATATAATTGATTTTTATAGAAAATTATAGGTCACTTTTTAAATTATTTCAATGTTTTTCAAATTGAAAAAATTTTACATAATTTTTTTATTTTATTTATAAAAAATAAAAAAGATTTTTATATTTTAATGTTTTCAATGACAATGAACATTACCAACGCCATATAATTTATTATATTTTTTGATTAATTTTCAATATTTCACGTTTCATGAAAAAACCTCATTTTCTATTAAAAAGTAATTTTCAAAATGGGTATTAATATAGAATTGATAAATGAAAATTTTATTTTATTTTTCTAATGGGTGAAATGAACATTTTTATAATGAGAGATTTTATGTGTTATTCTATTATTTGTGGGAATTTTTTATGAGGATGTTGTTTCTATTTAAAAAACATGAGTTGTAAAACCATTTATAGCTATTCAATCCATTGGGAAATCAGAATGAATTACCTGATTATGTTTCACCAATTACATCATGGTAATTTTATACATTGGTTATTATAATTGTAACAATGATTTTTATTTTATGTAAAACTACAATGATTATTTTATATGTAATTGTGAAGGTTATAAAATTTGTAAGAGTGATTTAAAAATGATTCCCTATGTTTCCAATATAATTTACCAGTGATTTCTAGGTATTTTTATGTGAGTAATATTATTTCTAATGATAGTATAATGATATTTTTTAATGTAAATTATATATATTTTTATGTTTGAAAATAATAAATTTTTGAGAAAATTGCTTATGAGTTTTCCAAGATTTGAAAGGATCTTTATGAGTTTTATTTTTTTCTTTAAAATTTCTTATGAATTTTTTTATGAAAATATTTGGCTATGGAATTTCATTTATTGGGTATGAAATTGTATATTTTTATCCAAATAATTTTATATAAATAATAATTTTTTATGTATTCATCAACTGGCAGTTTATATTGTTCTTTGTTATAACCCTTATTGAGTTTTTTCTCACGCCACTTTTTAAAATGTTTTTAATAATATTTATGTACGTGTAAGTGAAATGAATAAATAAATTTAAAATTTATAAATATTTTTCATGAAGATAAAACATGTTCATTTTAAATGTTTTATTTTATAGGAAAAAATGATACATATTAGAAGTTTTTACTTTGTGATGTAAGAGTTTTTTGTGAAAGAGTTCTGAACTAAATCATTAAAACTCAAAATAAAAAAAATATTTTGGAATTTTAAAATTTATTAATTATATATAAAATACACTATAATACTTAATTTTTATGCCCAGGTCATTATATAAATGTACTTTAATTTTTCCCATTGAAATATAATATGGATTTGAATTAAAAAAATTCACTAAATGACATGAATATTGCAAATTATATTGAAAATCATTTCACGCAGACCACAAAATTAACAAATTGAATTGAAATAACATCTAATATTTGTAATAAATATTCTTCCATCATCTCATTTTTGAAAAAAAACTCTAATTATATTCAAAATTCAAAAATTTAATGTCTGAATTTCCACCATCGTTAAACACTCCCTTCTAAACTCATGACCAAAAATTCCACACAATTATTTTCTTAGTGCATTATCTACCAAATTACCATTCCCTAGAGTATTAATTATCAAAATTTCATATCCGTTAATTAATTGAACCCACCTCCACAAATTATTGTTCATTTCAAAATAAAAAAATGACAGAACACATAATTTTGGTAGAGGTAATGAACATAAATCAGTATCCAAATATATAATTCCTCCATATTTTTTAAAAATGATCTACAGTCACAATCACATAATCATAGTATGAATAGATATTTTCTTGTGAATAATCCTTATAATACCGATGTGAAATCACTACAAAATCTTACATCATTAAATTATCCATGATGATATGAGAAATATTACAATAGAACAAAAACATCAATCATTCCATAGGAATATTAATGAAATATGAATTTATCATATTTATCTTTAGATATTAAAATACTACATAAAATTGATCCATATTAAAAAAATAGAATCTTTTCATTAAAATTAATTAAATTAATTATCACCTAATAGAAATAAAAAATTTACATCCTATAATATCATACCAGATCAAGAATACAACATACCTCTATAATATATTAGGTGATTACTATGAGAGGACTTCCTCAAAAATTGATCAAAAAATATATATTACTTATCTTGATACAAAATTTATAATTAAATAATCCTTTAATTTACTAAACATGAATTTAGTAAAACAAGTAAAAATTTTATCATAGAAGAATCCTTATTAATGTCGAAAAATACTTAATATACACCCTCAAATATCTTCTAATATAAGATATTGTCTTATATAAACCCAAACATAAACTTATTTAAACTCTTTTTGATCAGAAATTTCATATTCCTCATGAATACATACAATACATTCCTGAATCGAAATGCAATCAACACGAATAAAAAATCATTATTAAAAAAAATAGAAGGTTTTTTTTATTATATCCCTATTTTAATATCAAATGATAACATCCTAATTGAAGGTAAATAATTAAAAACAATATAGATCCCATTTATTAATTAAAAAATAAATTAATACTCAATAGTGGGCAGTGTTTCTTCACCATAACACTGTTTATCCAATAATATCATAGGAAACGTTAAAACCATAATTCCCCATATTTTTATACTATAACTAAGATTCCATTAGAAATTCACTAGGAATAATAAAACATTTCTATAAACAATTATATATTTATACCTACGAATTTGATAATTTTTGGGGATAAATTCTATAGGCATCAATATGGAATAAATAATAGTTTTAACTCCATCCTAAAAAATTTCCCACAACATGGGGAAATGATATAATGTACTCATGTGAAAAATACAAGAATTCCACAAAAAAATGATGGAGTATCCAGTTCATAAAACTTCATAGAACTCACTATCAACCCTAATAGATATTTTATGAGATAATCAAAAAAACCTACAATCTATCTGGTGTTCTACCTCGTAGAAGAACATCACACATAGACCTTTATCATCTAAGTAAATCACTCATCTCAAATAAAAATCAATGAATATTTTCATATAGAACAAATAATCCTAGAATATTATGACAAAATATAGTTGGATCTATTGTTAAAAAAATATAATATCTAGTCAATATCACCTAAAATATTTCTATATATTCAACCTAACTCTATTGCCCTAGAATAATATCCAAATCAAATAGAAAACATAAAGGGTATTGGATGAATGACCCCTTATTCCCTAATCCTCAAATTAACAATGGAACAATAAAATATTGTGAATATATTAGGTTTTCATATAAAAAAAATTATAGAATTTAAATAAATGGAAATTGCAATGATCTATTCATTGTATTCCAATGGTTACTCTATCATATGTCCCAATCCATTTCATACACATCTACAGAATCACCAATGGCATTAGTTATAGTCTCAGTCATGCTTAGATAAAAGTACTTTTGGTGATGTCCCTCAACTATTATATCCCTTGTTTTTCTAACATATATGATATAAATATCTAATGACTAGATACTTATATTGTTGTCATTGAAACAACTGTGGATTTGGAATATTAAACTATTTTCATTTATACATTACTGCACAAACATCTCTTTGATAACCAATTAGAAAATATAAACACGTGTACTAAAGATTGGGCATCTTGTTCTCTACTTTCTAGTAATTTATAAAAATTAACAGCCTTATAGATATTGTAAAAGAAATGTTGTGGTCCGCTCCTCATTGTTCAAAACCGCTACTTTCCAAATAACCAAGAGCTCCTCTATAGATTTATAGTCAATAGAATGTTATGAAGAATATATTATTGGATGAAATCAATCAATTTTAAGTTCCTTTTAATTAACTTAACATTCATGTGAATCTCAATAAAGATTTTTAATGTACGTGAAAAAACTTATCAAAAATCATTGGGCACTAAACCTCCTCAAAATCCCACACTCTCACATTTTAGTCTTAGTAAAAGATTAGGGGAATAAATCAATATGCTCAAAAAATACACCCAAAATTATTATTGAGATTTCCATGATCCACAATCCTAGATTTGGATCTAAAAATATATACTATTATTTCTTTAATTGATATTAATTGTGGTTACTTTTGTTAAACATCCATATATTACACATTATATTACATCTTATAATTATGTCTCAATAACTGAACAAATATTATTAGTTTCATTGGATATTTTCTATATAAATATATTATTATATAGAAGTATCTATAATAACATCATATTAGATCCCCTTATAGAAATATCTAGGGTTATACACATCATCATAAGCTAGGGAAGGGAAAATATAAAAGGGGAGAGATCAAATGATTATTAATGGAAAACATATCAACATTTCAACATGGGATAGATCATAAGAATAATATAAACACATGAATAGGAGAAATGTCTCTTTAAAAATAATAGGAAACAATTATTGTTTTCCACAAGTCAATATAAAAGTACATGTAATCTCAATTGACCAATCATATAATATTGAATTTGATTGTTGAATCAAGATACACTGATTGTGGCCCATATAACATAATCTTGGCATATCACAAATAAATATTATATACGATAAATATTAGGAAAACATAACATTATGAACATATCTATCATTTATCATTTAAAGACATAATTTCATTTACTTATGTTATTTAAAGATTTTAAAAAATAAATGGATAGATTTAAAATATGTATTATATATCATGATTTTAATAGACCAATCATGTCATAGAGATTTATTTGATCAAACACATCCATGGTATTTATCCAAACCCACCTTTCATTAAGAATTTTTGGACTCAAACTATCTCAGTCATATATCACACCCAACATGTCTATGGGATTTAATAGATCAACTCATTCCTAGGGCATTAATGGACCCAAAACATCCTATATTTTTATCAGAACCAATCCAAATTAGGTCTTCATTTGAAACAAAAACTCTATAGGATTATTTAGTCACAAACCAGCTTATGGAATTATCAAAACCAAAAAATCCCATCAAAAAACACATTTTCCATATGAAATAAATGATATATCATATCATGATAAATTAAATTAAACAATATTGATTTTGTTACACTTTAAAATGGAATCACACATAATTAATTTATGAAATATATTGATTGAAACAAAAAAACCCAATAACCAAGGAGGTGTATTTTGAATGGTTATGTGATGTTTTATTCATGGAACATTACAGAAAATTCAATAGATATTTTAGTTTTAAATTTTAATGTTGATGTAAAATCATAAATATTGTTTTCATAATAAATTTTAACATTTTAAAGGAAATATGTTATTTGGTGTCACTTTAAAACAAATTGAAAAGTTTTCTAATTTTTTTTACAATAGTTTGGAAAAAAATCATAATAATAAATCCATAAAAAGGATACAAATGTCTCTTAAGGTAATGTGGTGTATAATATAAAACATATCATATTGAAAGTAAAAATCATTAATATTTTTATAAACCTTTCTCAAAACACACATTTTAGAAGGCGAAATAAATCATATTTCTGAAAATATGTTTAATGGAAATATGGATCTCAATGAAAAGGGCTGGGTTAATAAAAACACTAAATCTTTTGGAATCATTTGAATGAAAATAAATATAATTACAAAACAAAATATGAGGATTTGAAAATCCATTTAATTTAATAATATTTATGTTATAAATACATACATAGTAATTATATACAACAAATAAATGAAAATAAGTGGGTAATATTGAAAATATTACCAGAAGTAAAATTGTGAGGAGAAAAACACTTACAACTTTATATTAATGGAAATAAAAAAGTATGAAGGAATATTCATTAAAATAGTATTAAAATTAGTTAAATAATCATTTATAAAGATAATATAATATAAATGGTAATATGTATATCATATAAAAGAATAATATGTGTATAATATTAATAGATGTCTCAATGAAGTGAAATTGACATATAAAAAAATAACCTTTACTCTTGAATTATATAGAAGTTATTTGACATAATTTAAAGACAAAAACATATTAATAAAATATTTAATAATATTATCCATATATTAAAATATGTATAACTTTAATTATAGTAATTTATTATATATCTTTAGGTAGTTTTTATTTATTTTCATTATCAGGTGTTTGTGTTTTTGATTGCATTGCACAAGCATTATAATGAGGATATTGATCCATGAACATTGATACAAAGTTAATCATTTCTATATTACGTAATCTTCTATATTATATGTTATATAACATTTTATAATGTATTTAATTAATTATATGTGTGTTTTATCGAAGATTGGTTTAGATGATATTGATGATGAGCATGTTTTGGGTAATATACCAATATCGGTGGATAATATTTTAATATTTTTTGGTTTTTGTGTAATAAATTGATAATAATGTTAATGAAATTTATTAACAATTTATAACATATGTTATCATTACATAAATTTTTATTACTAGAGATGTTAGGTAGTTTTGAAAAATTAAACATATCATCCTTGGAGGTCAGAGTCTATGCATTCTCTTGATCGATGTTTCCATTTTTCAATAAATAGATGAAAAGGCTGTAAATAATCATTTTACCCTCATAGAATCATAATTATGTCATATATAGAGTGTTAAATTATTAAATTCATTCTTATGACTATCAATGTATGGTGATAATTAAAAATGAAACATGTATTTCATAGAGGAGGTAGTCTATACATACACCAAAGTGTCATTTTAATTTTTAGAATGGATGAGAGGGTAATGATAATTATTTTACAAAGAATATAATTAAATTTAATAATACTATTGAAAATTTATTCTTTATATAACTATTTTTCTAGTATTTCTGGTCAGTGGAGGATAATAAAGATAAAGAGTAAATTACTAGGTGTGGATAGTACTCACGTTGAGGATTTGTGTCTTCTCTTGAAGGACTTTTTTGGAATTTAATGAATTGGAGGAATTTATTCAAAACTAGTGGTAAAAAAATTAAAGGGGAATATATAACATATAAAATGGGAATTATTTAATGAATATTGTGATGGATAATTTTTTCTTTCAATAGAATGGAATTTAAGTCCTTTTATAGGTTTTAAGATAGTCGTTTTCTAAGAATTGAACGGTAGTTGAGGGGTAAAGATAAGAATACATTTTATTTTGTTGAGTATGATGATGAATTTTTGGTGATACATATAGGTATGTCTTTAAAAACAAACAAGGTTCTTTTATGTGTTTTTTCAAGTTATTAAAATTTGATCCACTTTATTTTACTCACATTTACGCTTATTGATATTCATAAATAAATTTCTACTGTAATTATTTTTCTATGAAAATATTATATTCCCCTGTAATATTTTTTGACATGATTATTATAGAGACCCTAGCCTTTTAAACCTAACATTACACAATTTTATGCATGATTATATATTAGAGTACAAGATAAGGATCATAATGTCTACTTTTTTTGAGGACTTGGTGCATAAAACATAAAATAGGGAACTAAAAGAAAACACTTCATTATTTAATGTTACTAAAAATATTAAAACATACTTTCAGCCCTAACATATTCATAAGATTACCTAGGGATAACATGAACAATGGTATGAGCTAAAAATCATTACAAAGGAGTATATATAAGAATAATTATTTATCCCGTGGGTTAGAAGGCAGGACATAATGATAACAAAAGCAGGGAACATATGAAATCCTAACATATATAAACATGGGATAATATTAACCTGGAGTTATATAAATGTGGAATCAACATAATACACGACGTTATTATGAGTCTAGGACAACACCCAAGGCATTTCACATAGTAGCACAAGCCAAGGCTAGCTGCAATGAACATTTCACAATGTATCACAAGACAAGGCTTACCGCCTAAACCGTCACATGTAACATCTCATGAGACTCAACTTTACCCAATACATTGGATCACAATCTAGGTGCACCCATATTACATTTAAAAAATATGTTTTCCACACAAGGAATCATACATTATCAATAATATATAAACCTAAGGGTTACCCAAGTAAAGGATTGGGCATCATAATCACGACATAGAGCATAACAAAAGGGTGTATCATAAAAGTGTCCATATAGGAAAGGAATTAGAACATACATGGACATTCATAAGGTATAATTGGAATATATCATGTTAATTTATGTAAATCTTTAAGGACAACATGTAAGAAATGTATTTTAGAAATTCTAGCATTAAATCATTTTTTCATTTTTAAGGAAAATACAATAGAGATTTTAAAATAGAAAAAAAATAAAATCTTTTATATAAAACAAGAAGTGAACCAAAAAAGTTTTCATGTTATAAAATAATGATTTTATAAAGAAATTTATATGTTGGATCATTGAAAATGAGCTTCGGGCATATAAAAGTCATGAATATTTTGTACATTAAAATATAATACACCTTCATTTGGTTAAAAAGAAGGATTGACAAACTTGAAGGAATTATGTCGGATTGGGTAGAATTCCTCCCAGATTAATGGGATGATATTAGGAGTACTTAAGATGATTTAATGAGAGTGAAAGAGATTTATCATTACTTATACATCATTAGTTAATTATGGGGATTTGTGTAATCATACCTCATCACTTGGAATTAAACATAAATTGGCATAACATAGTTTACAATCTCGAATAAAAGTTAAATGAATAAGATCCCTTACCTTAATTTCCACATCATTTCGTCTCTTCTGTGACATCTGAATAATAAATTTAGTTATATTAAAAAAGTAATCTAAAAATAAATTCTATTCATTTTAAAAAAATGTTGATCAATTATTTTAATTTTATTTTGTTTCATAACTTTTTTTGATGAAATTGAAGCATTTTGATACAATATTTTAATTAAAAATTTCTTATCCGGAAACGATTAAACTTTTTATTAAATGTAAATTATAAATTAGTATATTTAGTTCTAGAATAATATAATACATGTAGTTTGATGTGAACATATTATATATAATTTATATTTTCCATACTTGAAGAACATTATAAAAATTTCCTGGAAATGTCTCCGTAGATGGTCAACTGACCTTTAATGGGACGTTGTCGACAATGCATGAAAGGGAAGTATGAAATTTATATTTTTAATTAATATGATAATTATAGTATGTTAACATAATTAATATAATGTTAACTTATTTAATGACAATTTTTGTAGAATTTGTTTTTGAAATGGATATAGTAAAGAAAAAAAGGAATGAAAAGAGAGAAGATTTAATATAGACTGACTCTCTCCTCGGTGTAGCTTCTATAGAAAGAATATATAACTCCCATTGTGATTGGAGTTAGAGTGATCCATAACATCCCTATGAATTATAAGAGGCTTGAGAGGGAGATATTGGGTAGATATTAGTCTTAGTAATGGAAGAGATTAATG
This sequence comes from Viscum album, assembly GCA_963277665.1. Lineage (NCBI taxonomy): Eukaryota > Viridiplantae > Streptophyta > Magnoliopsida > Santalales > Viscaceae > Viscum > Viscum album. Next base: position 1,688,580,061 of record OY728146.1, read on the forward strand.
GTTTTCCAAGTTGAGTGAGAGGGGTTATTTATACATGAGGAGGAGGTTGTATTTAGAATAAAAATTTATATAAAATAATATATCAAATGTAAGACATGTAATAGTAGTTTTTGACAAAATAAATAATATATTAATATAATATTATACTTTGTAGACATTAAATCATATCTATAATCCTAATTAATTATTTTATTAAAAAGAAAGTCAAAACAAAGAAAAAATGATATTTTATGGAATACGTTTTTTGACTTTTCGTTTTGGAAAGATCTTTTCAGGTTTTGAAATTGAGTTTATTGTATTATGATAAATTATTTGTGAAATTAAATAACAAATGGCCTAATATACCGTTCCATAAATTTTATTTCATCATTACATCACTAATGATGAAATTTAAGATATACTGGTTCTGTGAAAAACAATACTTTTACTATTCATCTAAAAATTGATGTACATCAGAAAATGACCAATAAAATAACCCTAAATTTTTTTCAATGTGTAGAATCCTTAAGTGAACTCTATTTTTCAAAAATAATTTTTTATATATGATTAATTTAATATTTAATTAATGTAACATTATACTTAAAGAATATAAATTTTCAATTTAAAACTACTTTTCTAACACTTGGAAAATTTACTTAAGGTCACATAAAAATACCATATAATCAAAATATTAATTATTGAATACAATTCATGACACTAAATATTCATTTTATTTATAAAATTAATTATAAAATTGTAATTAAATATTCATGACTTGTTAAAATACCAACACCTTATTAATAATTTTAAAAAATATTTATTTACTTATAAAATCATGTAATTATACCATATAATATCTTATAAAAAGATAAATTTTATTTATACATTCATTGGAGATGTTACAATTAAATTATCTGATTTACTATTCATACAGATCACATTAGTATTCCAAAAGTGATGTTATTATTTCTATATGTTCCTTAACTTCTAAAGATACCTTTTATTTCACTTATTATTCAATAATAGAGTTTGTATTGTATTATAAAAGTAATCTTATGTGATTATACTATAAGACATAATTATAAGAAGGGAATTTCCATTGATAAATCTTTTGGTTGTTTCATTCTTCTCAATTAAGAAATTTCATTTTCAAAATCTCATTTTACATTCAAGGCCATAAATAGGTGCAAGTACTTTTCCTTCATTCCCTCCTCCATTTCTTAGGATTCCATTTGTACTAATGATTCCTCTATAGTACATTGACCAGATGAGTAGTCTTTTTACATAGAAAATTATCTATTCAATACAATATCTTCACTAGATTATCCTTATAAGAAAGATCATATTTCAATTGTACCACCTCTTAACAAAGTACATGTGAAGCGTCTGGTATGTACTTCTTTTCGAGGGATACATGAATGACATCATGTACTTAGGTCATGGTAGGTGGATGTTCATATCGATAGGTCACATCCTTGATATGATCTACAATAACAAATGGGTCAATTTACTTGAGACATAAGTTTCCTTTCTTCACAAATCATATGAATTTATTCCACAGAGATATGCAGAGAAATACAATGTCTCCAACTTTGATCTCAAGGTCTCTTTGACGATTGTCTATATAACCCTTCAGTCGAATTTGGGATTCCTTGATATGAATGAAAATATTTTTCACCTTTTACACAACTACTTTAACCATTTCAGGTCTTTTGAGATTACCCTCACCAAAATCATCCCAACACACCGGTGTTCCCAACCTTTTCCCATAAAGGCTTCATATGGTGCCATTCAGATTCCCAAGTGGAAATTGTAGTTTTGGGATAGTTAAAATAGTGAAATATATTGGTCCCATCATCCTTTTATTTCCATATAACATTATCTCAACATATATTCTAGTGTATGAATAGTTCTCTCATATTTTCCATCATTTTGAGGATGATAGGCCATATGGAAGTCTAGTTTAGTTCTTAGGGCATATTGGAGACTTTTCCAGAACATGGAGGTGAATCTAGAATCATGATTAGATACAATAGATAGTGGTACTCAATGTATCCTTACCACTTCTTTGATGTAAATACATGCATGTTTATCCAATGGGAAGTCCACTCGAATTGCGATAAAGTGATTTTTCTTTGTAAGAATATCCATAATGACCCAATAACATTGTTTCATCTAAATGTCCTTGGATGTCCAGTGAAAAAATACATGGTGATGTTCTCTAACATCCATGATGGTATGGGTAGTGGTTTAATCATCCATTTAAACTTATTAAACTCAACCATTACTTGCTGACATACCAGGCACTTTGATTTATATTCAACAATCTCTCTTTTCATATTGTCCCTCCAAATGTTTTATTGGAGATCTCGATACATCGTTGTGCTCCCTTAGTGAACATAGAATTTATATATTTGTGAATTATTAAGAAGAAAATTCCTTATATATTTATCATATGGTACACATAATCATGACCCAAATCTTACCATTCCTTCCCCCTAAATCTTCAACTTTGTGGATTTCCTATTTTATATAACTTCCACCATTTTAATAATTTCAACATCATTTATTTGAGCATCCTTTATTTCTCCATGAGGGATGGTTGTGAAATAATTTGAGAAATGATTGATGATGTTCTCCCTTAATGATTCCCATTTCTATTATTTTCAAATCTATGAAGATCAGATCCATTTAAATTCTCAATAGTGATAAAGGCAGAAGATTGTTTCTATTTAGAGCATCTGCCACATTGTTTTCCCTAGCAGGGTGGCAGTGGATTGAGAAGTAGTAATATTTGATGAGATCTATCTATATTCGTTTGTGCCTAATAATATCTTTCTATGTGAATATATATTTTAGAATATTGTGATCATTATATATCTCACACTTCTCCCCATAGAGATAACGCCACTACATTTTTAATGAAAATATCACGACCTCTAACTCAAGATCATGCATAGGATAGTTTTGATCAAGGAATTTTTTATGCCTTGAGGTATAGGAAATCAATTCATAATTTTTCCATATCAACCAACCTAATCCATTCTTTGAATAATCACTATACACCAAAAGAGTTCTCATGTTGCTGGGATTGTTTGTACTATTGAAGTGATAAGCCTCTATTTTATATCTTTGAAACATTCTCCACATTCTTGAGTCCATAAAATCCTTAATTCATTCTGTGTTAGTTTGGTCATTGGGTTTGAAAATCGGGAAAAGTTATTCACCAATTGTTGATAATAACTAGCTAGACCAAAAATGAAATTGATATCCATTATAAATATTTGACTAGACCACTCTTAAATCACGTTTGTCTTGGAATGGTCTACATATATCCTCTTTCTAGTGATAACATGTCCTGAGAATGATAATCACTCCATCCATAACTCAAATTTACTATACTATTAATATAGATTCTACCTTCGCAACGTATTTAACACAATATTCAAATGATCATCATGCTCTTCCTTGCTCATGGTGTATATCAAAATATCATCAATAAAGACTACCCCAAATATGTCAATGTAATCTCTAAATACTGTATTCATTTATTCCATGAATATTTCTTGAGAGTTATTGGGTCCTAATGGAATCACTATTAACTCATAGTGTCCAAACCTTGTTTTAATGGGAGCCTTGGGAATATCATCCTTCCTCACCATTAATTGGTAATATCCTGATCGAAGTTCCACCTTAGAGAAGTAACTGGCCCCACAAAGCTGATTGAACAATTAATCTATCTATGGTAGGGGATACTTTTTCTTTATAGTGATTTTATTGGTCATATTATAATCAATTAAATATGATCATTGATTCATCATTCTTTTTGACGAAGGGGACTAGTTCTCCCCATGGTGATGCACTTGGGTGTATAAACACCTTCTCCATATTCTCGTGTAACTGCTTCTTCAGCTCTTCCATCTCTACAATTCCATTCCATGAGGTGTATTTGATATAGTAATAGATCCAAGAATAATTTCAACTAAGAACCCAACATGTAATTCAAGTGGAAGACTATGAAACTCTTTATGGAATACATTAGTGTAATCCCTCATGAAGGGCATGTTTACGAGTGATATTGTCTCCTTTGTCTCAATAATTTTAGATAGAGATGCTTTCCCAGAAAGAATTAATATCCACACTAGGGACACTGATTTTAAATTAGATTTATCTTTCTCCTTACAATTTTAAATAATTGGATGATACTTTGGGATGTGAAGACTGATCTACCTTTCCTGACAGTTGATGATTTCTTTGTATAATGATAGTCAATATATTCCTAAGATAGCATCAAACTCTACTAAATGAGCTATGAAAAGATTTAATGGGAGGTTTAGTCCAAAAACATCAACTGTGGATGAGTTATAAACCATTTACACAATAATTTCTCCATTTTCTATTCTCATAGATAACATATCCTTCAAATATAGAGGTGGTGCTGGAATAGTTCTACTAACCTTTAAAGATATGAATGAATATGTAGAACTAGAATCAAATAGTACATTCTCTATTCTTGAATGAATAACTAGAATACTTTTCCACGCATCATTGTTCATCTCCACCTAATGAGTAGTGATAGCATAAGCATTTTCTTGTTTCTTTAGTGGTTTTAGTTGATTTCCTCTAAAACCAATGGCTAAGAGAAATTATACGCACAATTCCCATGACCTATGCAGATATAACACTTCACTGTAGGTTGAGTGTTGATTTGAACCTTCCTTTCTTCTTCCAAATTAGTAGGATTCTTCATGTCCCTTCGTATGTTCTTGGATAGATGTCCCAGCTTTCATCATTTGAAGAAATTCCGGGTTCCCTTTAGAAGGATCCCAAAATGCTTCTTCCCATAACCTTTTAAAGTGGGATATTAGAGATTCTTTCTGTCATAGTGTTTGTAAGTTGAACCACCCTTCTTGTTCCCCATTTTATACTTCTTGTTATTGGGCCCGCGCTACCACTGAGAGTCTCTAAGCTCCATTTGAACCTTGAGGGACCAAAATTCAATTTACTCATAACTATCAGAGTCTTGAATCACCAATGCTTTTCATAGACTCATCTTTAGTCCTCTAAATAATCTATCCACCTTTTCTTGAGTGTTCATGAAAAATCTAGAGGCATAACTTGCAATCCTTGTAATGATTGCTTCATACTCCTCGATTGACTCATCTTCTTTCCAGTTAAGACCATGTAACTCTCTTTCCATCATGATATGGAGGGCAAGAGGAATATTTTTTTATGGAAAACATCCTCTTGAATTAATCCCAATACATGGAATAAATTTCTTCTTGGTACTTTGTATCCTTGATCAGTGTCCACAATTGATCAGCTTCCCCATCAAAATGATAGACTGCCTATACAACATTCTCTTCTTCTGAACAATGGAGGATGGAGAATATCTTTTCAATGGAGTTAATATACTTTTCCACATGGAGGAGACTAGAAGATCCACTAAACATGGTAGGCATTTTCCACATGAAGGATTATACAACAAATTTCTCTTTATTTAGAGGAGGATGGTTTTCCACATGATTCATTTTTTTATTCATAAGTTGAGCCATCTAAGAAATTACTTTCATGATGTTCTGAGAAACCATCACCATCATATCAGGCATATATTTAAAGAAATATTCAAATTTGTGGTTAGATCATGTTTATCTATTTCCTTCCATTAACTATGAAAATATAAGTCAATTAAAGTGATTGATTACTTAACAATTGATCATAAGAAAGGAATATTTTAACATAAATTTATAAACATGTAAATTAGGAGTATAACCTAACTTGTGATTCCTAAGGTTTAAATCTAGGTTATCCTCTATCTATTTCTAAACTTATATTCTTATGGTTTTATCCCTTAATAATGGTTTTTACTAATCTTGTGAATTTACCCATGCAAATCCCTCAAGAGTGTCAAACCCATAGTGTACCAAGGCCCATTGATAGGTACCAGGATACCTCAGGTCAAGCATAAAACTCCCTATCAGATTTTTCACTCCAAGTTATATCTATTCCAGACCCTAATCTACCAAGTTGTATGCATACATGGATTTATTTTCTTGATAAACCACATACTATATTCATACAAAATTTAGGTATGTTTTCTTATACATAGTCTCATTCTTAAGGTTCTCACTAAGTTGTTTTATTACTTTTCTCCAAAAATATCTAGAAAATCTTTTGTTACCAACTATAGCAACACTATTATTTTACAAATATCTTTATGTGATTTTATGCATAATTATACATCATATTACAAGCCAATGATTTCAAAGTCTAGTGTTTTTGAAGACTAGGTACATACAACATACAACATAAAACATGGGACAAAATGGAAATACATCATTATTTTATCATCATAAAAAGATTATAACATTCATTGATACCTTAAATCTTCCTAGGATAACCTGGGGATGACATGAACAAAGGGATGATCTAAAAATCACAGTAAGGGAGTATACATAATAATATATCTTCATCACATGGGTTAGACGACATTACATAATGATAACAAAATAATGGAACATATGGAATCATAACATATAAACATGGATTAATGAAAAGGTTTAATCAACAAAAAATATGAATTTAGTATGAGTCAAGGCTAGTCTATAATATCATTTCACATCACAAGACAAGGCTAACCTCAAAGAACATCACACATTGTAGCACAATCCAAGCGTAACCGCCACGATCATCACACATAGTGTCACATGAGACTCCACATTACCCAACGGATTGGAGATAAATCAGGGTGAACCCATCTTAAATTTCATGAATATTTATTTCACATAAATAATAATACATAATCAATAATATATAAACATAAAGGTTACCCGTGGGAAGGATTGTGTACCATGATCATGACCTAGAGCATGACAAATGTGTGTATCATAAAAGAGTCCATGGGATAAATGAATTAGAACATTCATGGATGCTCTTGAGGTAAAATATGCCTATATCATGGTATTATTTTTCAAATATAATTGAAAACTTGATAGAAATGTATTTCAGAATATTGGCATCAATATATTTTTTTTGCAGTTTTATGGAAATTACAATTGAGCTTTCAAAATAGAAATGGAAATAATATTTTATATAAAACCAGAAGTGAACCAAGAATTTTATCAAGAAAAAATTATTATTTTATAAACATAATGGGGTATTATAATTTAATATAGAGTTCCCTTTATGTATGGTAAAAAATTTGGGAGGATCCCATAAAACGAGTTGGCTTATTGGGATGTATCGAGGAGGGAATCACTTAAAAGCAAGTATTTTCGCGAATGATAATGAGGGTTGGATATTGAAACATGATTTTGGTCCATTTAAAAAGCATGTAGAAGTTTTAAATAAAATAATGAGACAACATCATTTTGGTAAAAATAAATAAAGTGAAACATGAATGAATAAAGACTGATCCGGTATAATTCTATACGGATTAACGATATGGTATTAGGTGTACTTAGGAGGGAATAATTTGAGAGATATAGGTTTTTAATCACATATAAATCATGAGGTAAGTATTGGTTAGGTGTGTAAGAATACCTTATCACTAGTAATTACACATAAAAATTCATAATAAGGATGAAAATAATGAATAAATGTGAAATAGACAGGATCCCTTACCTTAATTTCTACTTAATTTCTTCACTTTTATCCTCTTAAATAATAAATATAGGTTTATTAAAATCAATGATATAAATGATAATTATAGTCGTTCTATAAAAATATTTTCAACTATATTTATTGGATTTTATTTCATAATTTTGGTTAATGAAATTGAAGCATTTTGATATCATATTCTACTTAGAAATTTCCCTTCTTACGACGATTTCACTTTTTATTAAATGTAACATATAAATTAGTATAATTAGTTCCAGAATAATAGAATAAATTTAATTGGATATTAATATATTACATATTATTTATATTTTCCAGACATAAATTAGTTTATAATAATTATTCTATCAACATCTTCGTTAATGGTTAACCGACCTTTAACGGGATATTGTCGACAATGCAGGGAAGTGGAGTATGAAATTCATATATTTCACTTATATGATAATTAAAATAGGTTAAAATTATTAAAATAATTCTATCTTACTATATAATCAATTTTTTAGCATATTTTTTTGAATGGGATAGGGTAAATAATGAATGGATGAATAGAGAGAAGATTTAATAGAGTCTTACTCTCTCCTCAGTGTAGCTTCTCTAGCACGAAACTATAACTCCCTTGGTGATTGGATTTGGAGGTCTCCAGAATGCCACTTTGTATTCTAAGAGGCTTGAGAGGGATAAATTGGGAAGACATTAGGCTTAGTAAGCGATTATAATAATGGTTTACCAAGGGGAGGTAATGGGGTTATTTAAACATGAGGAGGAGGGTTTTTTAGAATAAAAAATTAAATTAAATAATATATCATATTATGGACTTGTAATAGAAATTTTTTGACAACAGAAATCATATATTAGTATAAAATAAATTTTTTAGACTTTAAATCATTTATATAATTTTAAATCATTAATTTATTAAAAGAAAACTGAAATGAAAGATAAAATGATATTTTAAGGAATCACTTATTGAATTTAGCATTGGAATGTTTTTTTAGGTTTTTATATAGATTTGATTCTATTTTAAAGAATCATTTATGATATTAAATACAACATGGCCGAATCTAAAGTTCTAGAGTGTTTATTTAATTTTTAAAACTAATCCTAAAATTGTAATTAAAAATTCTTGAATTGAAAAAATACCAACAACTTATTAATTATTTATAAAAATATTTATTTATTTATACTATGATATAATTATAACATATTGTTACTTTTAAAATGATTAATATTTTTTATACATTCATTGGAGAGGTTACTGTTACATTGGTCATTTTACTATTCACAATGGTCACATTGCTATCCCAAAGGTGTGGTTACTATTTCTATATGATCCATAACTTCTAAAGTTACCTTTTATATCACATATTCTTCACTTAGAGTTTGTGTAGTGTTATAAATTTAATATTATGTGATTGTACTGTATGACATAATTATAAGTAGGGAATTCCCCTTGATAAAAGATTCTTTGATTACAATGATCCCAAATTTTGAATTGATTTAGAATAATTTAGTTTCTTAATATTTTAAAATTTAATTTTAAATCAAATCATATGATATATAGAAAATATTTTTCTTGTAAAATATTTACTTTATGTACATTAAGTGTATTATTCTTATTTAACAGCAATTAATAATTAAATAATTTTTAATATGTTTTAACTTAGTTTAAAAATGATACATTAATCATAGTTTTAAATATATCCATTCAATTTTACTAACATTAAAAAGTTATATAAAATTATTTTGATAAATAAATAATTTTCCATGATAGATAATATATAATTTGGTTATTTATTTTAATGTTCTAAATGGGAATAAAATTCTTATAATATTAAATGTGATGATTTAAAATAATAAAACATATTTTAGTCTCAATATCATGTGTTCAAAGATAAGTAAATTAAATACAATGATTAAAAAAAAATAGAAAAAAAAAATTTAATCATAAAAAGGATTTATTCATATTCCAAAAATTTAAAATAACATGACACTTGTGTCATTATTTTTTTATATATGTTATTAATATATTTCATATTACTTAATAGGGATCAATTAGTTTAATAATTAACAATATATTGAAACAAGTATATTTAATTTTGAAAAACATTATTATCACTAAATGATTTTCTTTCTTATTCATTCTGATGGATGAATTATTAAATAAGATTTATAAAATTATATAAATAAAATGGTTTTAAAATATTTCCATGAATTTTTAAAAATACAAAAAAAATATTATAGAAAATAGTGATAATTATTATTATAAATAACTAGCAAATAAATTAATATATATATATAATAAAATGTTTTAATTAAATCGAATCTTTTTTCAATATTAAAAACTAATAATGTATAAATTTATATCTTGAATTATAATATTTTATCTCATTAAAAGGAATCATGAATTATTTAGTTTGTTGTTTCAAGTGGTGTAAGCTGTTAAAAATAGTATATATTTATAGACAAAATTACCCCAAAATATATGGTCGTCTCATTCTCTCCCATAAATAAAATATATCCTAATTTTTTTTATCACCCAATAATTAAATTAGTTATGGTGTGAATTAGGATATAATTTCTAACTCAAAATCATGTGAATGGATATAAAACTTTTATTTTCCTTTGTAATAGGCATATATTGACATTTTATGACCCGTGTTCCAAATATGCCCGTTACCTTTCTATAACTATTATTAGTTTCTAGAGACATTCCTTTCACAGCTTCATTTTCTTGATCATGTTACCAAATAAAAAGACGTGTCCAGAATTATTGTGAAAATATCATAAAAATTAGAATAAATGATTATATGAATATGAAAACTCAATAATAATATATCTTCTCCTATGATGACTTATGTTTTTACAAATGGTAATTTTAGATCAACTTAAATGTAATTGGATAAATTTATATATACATTAATTTTACCTAAGGTATTCTTGTTAATTTTCCTATTATTTCTCTAACCTGACATGTTTTTATTAATGATCCTTAAATTCTATTTAATTCCTTTAAAATGGTTCAAAATGATGATTCGAAACATCCAATGATAATCCACTGACCGTGTGAAATAGAAAATATAATTGGGACTCTTTTTAACTCACTAGGGGAAGATCATGTTAATACATAACTATATTTTTTGGGCTTATTATCCAATGGTTAATCAGTTATAGATCCACCATCAACTAGATTATAACCAAGTATGAATTAAATTTCTAGGAAACAACAAAATATCCACATTTAAAATATTTGAATTTTTTATGATATTTTTGGACATATTTTTATAGTTTTAATTAATTTTTTCTATTCCAATTCACCAAAAATAACTAAACTAAAACAAAAAAACAACTATAACATTTTCTGATACAAATTTTGATTTAAAAAACCCACACTTTGGGATCTGGTGATAGAAACATATCCATTAATATCATTATTCAATACTCAATGAAATTAATCAAGATAAAATGTATTTTATCTCAATCTAATATTATATATCCCAATAATCTTATAACCCCATAATATAAAAGAATAATTTTTTTGGATATTAGCAACATAAATTTCTAATTTTGTAAATGTGTCCATAATTTCACCACACTAGATCCCATTCTAGATAGCAGTTAGGTTGTAATATTCATTATAACAAGGTGAATAGAAACATATGAAAGGGTTGAATTAAAATTATTATTAATAAATACATAATATTTTCCATGAAGATTTAGATCACAATCATATGATAGGGACAAGAATGAGAAAATATATATTAATAAATAGACCATGAAACAATAAGAGTTTCTATAATTTAGATAGAGGGAACTATAATATCAAATTCTCAAACATATACCATGTTGTTATATTATTGAAATAACAGATAATTAACATGGGACATGGAACATATCATCAAAACAATGCATAAATTTGTTGCATAAAATTATTAATATGAAAACAATAAATTATGAACAATGCTACTAACAATAATAGACACACAAGACATTATTATCTCGCTTTATATAATGTAATAACCAATTAATTTAATGAATTTAATAAATCCTTCCAATATTTGTAATTTAATGGACCCATCCTATCATAGGGATTTATTAGAACCATCAAATCCTAGGAATTTATTATACCCAACCCATTTTAGGGATTAATCACACTGAACTCATCGTAGGGATTTAATGAACCTACACCGTATAATTCATTTCATAGACCCGAACTACCAAAGGATTTTAATGGAAACCCCCTATCCTAGGCATATATCAGAAAAAGATTATCCTATGGATTCTTTAGACCCATCCCATCTTAGGTATTTATCAGACCAAAAATGATGTAGGATTTTATTTGACCCAACTTGTCTTAAATATTTTTCAATCCCAACCTATCTCATCCACATGTATTTGAACTATATGAAAAAAGAATGTATAAAATCATGAAAACAACTTGTATGAAGATATAGTTATATCATTCTTAAATGGACTCTTAAAAAAAGTATTCAAGAATTTTATCAGTTGTTAATAAAAATTTAATCAATCATAATGAAAATTTTATAAGGGAATTGTTTTGGATAATAAATATATGTTACTCTAAAAGGTATATATTTTTATAGTGGTAAAAAAGAAAATGTAAATAATATATTAAAAATTATTTTCATTAAATAATTAATCATTAACAAAAAATGATGTTACTTATATCATTAAAAAAAATTATTTTAGATGTTGACATGGAAATATATTTGAAACATTATTTAGAATGACGTAAAAATAATATAACCATGAAAAATAAATATTTCTTTACCTAATTATATGTCGAGTAAAAGTTAAAATATGCGATTGTGGAAGTGAATACCTTTAGTATTTATAAATACCATTGTTGAAACTCGGATCATAACATGAGTAATAAATTTTACTTTTGAAAATAAGTGATGAAAAATATATTTATAAAAAATATATAATCGATAGATTTTATTGAAACAAATGGATGTAAATACTTATTGAATTAATTATTATAGATATGCAATAAAAATAGTCTTTAAAGATGATGATAATTATTCCTAAAAATATCATACTTTTTATGTGAAATAAATCCATTAATGAAGATGAATTAAAATAAAAGTGTAATTAAAACAAGATAGAAAGAGAACATACTATATTATGAAACATAGGGGATTAAAAAATTTATCTTAGAAGAAATAATTTCATGAATAAATTTTATATAACGATGGATGTGGTTATGTTAACAAAAAATGATTTTGGATTTGGTATATTTTCAATAAAAATCATTTTAATGAGAAAAAATTAGATTAAACTTCCAATTCCTTGAATTGGATGATAAATATGGTATACAGACATATATAAGATGTATATACATTAAAACAAGAAAATTTGTAGGGAATATAGAATATATCCTAAATTAGGAATATTGAGATGAGAAAAACAATAACAGATTTGGTATTAATGGAACTTAAATAGTATGATGGAATGTTTAACATCCCCTATCCCTAAACACTATTCTGTGTCAGTCTGAGAAGTTCTACATGACTTCAGGCATGTGTCCTCATATGATAGAGGCTTGTAACTAGCTACTTGATTCTAATGTTTTATGTTATATTGACAATACCAGCATATTAAAGAGGATCAACAAAGGAAAAGAATAAAGAAACATAATAAATCGATATAAATAAATCAAAAAATAGAATATATGAAAACTCTAATACACAAATAAACCTAAACCATGCAATAAAAAGGATCTATATGCATCAAAAAACGTTTTACTATAGTATAATAAATTCATAATTTTTTTTATTAAAAATAATATAAATCATATTATAAAAAAACATTATTGAGTCCTATCCTGATCCTATTAAATCAATTTTTCACCATAATATTATAATATACACATAAATCATATGGTATTACTGTTATCCAACCCTATAGCTGTAGTGTCTTTTATGGTACTAAAAGGAGGCTGTCATAGAATTTTAGAAAAACTCAGTATGTCACTACCAACTATGTATATAAATATATCTATTTTCATTACTTTAATATTAGAGTGATATATATATATATATATATAGACATGTATATATGAAATAACATAAATAAATAGACAGTTTTCATCCTTAATATCATGGATGGAACCAAATACCCACTATATTTTCATTGGTCAGTGTCACATGTCTCTAAATAGAATCATACATATGTGGAAAATATACCCACGACCATGATCAAATACCACTGAAGGATATATAGACATCCTGATAAAAGTCAAACCTAGAGAAATATACCCATCATGGACCAATAGTCAACCGTAGGGAAATATAAGTATCACTGAACAATAGGCACATTAGCAGAAATGTACCCATCTTGAAATCATTCATTACACCCTGAGGGAAAACCTTATTTAGAACAGTAAAATAAATACCGAAGGCAAAGAAAAACTCGGAATCATTACCAGAGTAAAAAGGCATTAAATTACTCATCGTATCTCCATACTATTTGAATATCATTTAAATGACCACATTTAATAAAAAATATAACCAAAGGGAAAACCAAACCCCTTATCTAGTTAAACCAATTTATTTTTTATCATTATTTTGACATCAGAATTTACCCTTTCAATTACAACTATTAACCATTTAGTAAATCAATATATTTTTCATATATTATAAAAGCCAAATAATTTCAGTTCTTAACTTGTTTATCATATTCAGTAAAAAATAAATCCATTTCATGAAATCCACTTAGACTTACATACTATTAGGGAACATAGAATGTTAAAGTGTTAATATCTTACAATAATCATTGTGATTTAATTTTAAATACATTAATACTAGGAAATATTGTCATTATTACATCATTACGTCATAATTAAAGCACTACTAATTGAGGTATAACTACCATGATAATTTATAGACCACCTCCCTCAATTGTAATAATGGTTAATCATAAAGAACCCAAACCAAATATGATCATGACAATAAAAAATCAAAAATTAGATTCCACTGATATTAGGGATTATGATACAGACACAGATAAATAGAGAAGAAAAAATACATCTATGTCATAGAGCTTCATTGACATATTGAGGAAGATCAATCAGAATGAATTGAAATTAAATACTCCAAAAAATGAGATTAGATGAGCTTATACAATCCAAGACAATATATTACTATAAAAAATAAATAAAGTGATTTCAGGGGGTTGATTTTAGATTTAAATAGCAGGTTCCCCATTTTAAAACACATAAAATGGTAGATGGGTGCATTTTATTCCATGATACCCACTTTCATTCCATGAATTTTCACACCTCCACACCAGGAATTCCTTGTAATGATTTTTATGGACTAACACATTGTAATTCCTGATGAATGTACATGTATATCTCATTGATAGCTGTAGGACATCCCCATTTCTCATAAACTCACTTTTTAAACATTGTGGACACCTCTAATTAATAATTACCAGAATTCACATGGATAAGATAAAATATAAACCAAATCAACTCAAAATATAGATGAGGGACATTAAAAAATAATCCTCAAAGGATTATGACTTCTTATTTGAAAGAAGTTCCTTTAGGGTTTTTTAAACAACATAGCCTATTGGTCCAAACAACCGACATCAGCTCTCGAATCTAGCTCAAATATATATCTATGTAATTTGAAATCTAAATAAAGAATCCCGGACCTGATTATCCATATGATTCACACAATGAACCATGACATGAAATATCATTTCATCTACAAAATTATGTTATAAATATGTTATTTCACCCCAAAATCATATCACAAAAAATCTCACAAAACACATGAAAAGACCAAAAAACTGTATTCCATGAAAAGCGTATATATTTTTGTATAATTTAAAAGGGTTTATACCTTATCATAATTTTAGGTGTTTTAAAACCTATTCACCATATGCCATTTTTAATTAATCTTAATGAAATAATTTTATAGGGATTCACCAAAACAAAACCATGTCCTCTAAGCCCTTATGTCTGATTCTTACTCCCATGTATCATTCTAGTTATGGTATAGTTTCAATTGTACCCCCCCAAAAAGTATTTGTGTTATCAAGAATAGAATTTATAAAATAATCAATAATAAAAAATAGAAAATCTAGAAAGGTCACATCATCCACAATATTATCATCTCACTTGGTACAAGATACACAGTGACCCACTCATACCCATGAGTTATAATACTAACTACCCATTCTTATTTAAGTGTTGAAGTCCAAAAAAACCTTTACAATTCTTCATCACATGTTACAGCCACTGAATCATGTGATTAAATAGGGGTTCACCCCTAGAATCAAGAGACAAAATAAGTTCACAACTTATATCAAAGAGATGAAATTATATCAGAGCCTCATAAGTTGAATTGAAATAGATGCTATTATATGATCACAATCTACTATCGGTAGACTCATGAAATTAACAGATCTACTAAACAAACTCTAAAGTCTCTCTCAATAGAACCATCCAAAAAACTTATTAATAAATAACATATAACCAAAATATAAGTTAATGGTATTAACAAAATATGGTTATCCCAAAATCCACTAAAAACTAGTACACATGATCATAGTAATCCCAACATGATTTTGTATAGTCTTATTAGAATTTTCATCAGCCTATTAATGATAGGATGTGATCAAATTCACTTGAGTACCAAATGAAATCCATGATATCTATGAAAATAACGATTCAAACTAGAATCTAGATCTGAAATATATGTCCAAGGGACACAATATAAGCTTATAAAATTATAGACATTGATCATTCCCTGATCACGCAATGGGAAGGTCTCTATGATGTGTAAAATTTGATGCACCATATTTATGAAATCCACTACCATCCAAACATTGTGACAACCTCCATAGATTCATAAAATAAATTTATAAATTCAAATTAATGTTATAGTGATCCATGATTACCATAAATAGATATTAAATCAATTTTTCTAAGTATTATTTATATTACACAAATACATGCCTGAGGACCGTAATAGTTTTGTGAATTAGGAAACATTGAAGGACAAAAAACTAATCCATTTGTAAACTAAATCATCTCCAACAATGACATTCGTAACTATAACCCATAGGAAAAATTAAATACATAATAAATTTCTTCATAACCTGGGAAAATTAAACCTAATAAAGGGTTATCTAAAATGCTCAGTAATAGTAAAGAAATTGAGATATGTAAGAAAAATATGAACATAACAGTATGGGAACATGAGTATATAATTTGAAAAACAACAATTTAAAACTAATGATCAAAATTAAAAATCATTGAATAATGAATGGTGGTTCATAAGACATGGATCATTAGGGGAATGAAACAATCCTTGATAGGTGAACATTGGTAAATGTATTATACTTGTGACATAAACATAAGTATAGATAATCAATTCCATATAATTTAAGGCTCATTTACAAGTATATTATAGTTGAATAGTATCACTTCCCAAACCATCCTAGTAGTCACAATTCACTCCCAAGACCATCATCTACGAAAAATTCCTTTAGAGAACTAGGTTCACTGCCCATTATAGTTTTGTCTATATAATGGGATATAAATCATCACCCAATTTCATCGAGGTATATATACGTCCCACACATATCTAAAAGAAAAACATATCTATGTGTAACACAATATCATAAAACAATAATCATTTAAAAACCCCTGAAATTAATTGGGTTCCATGAACATTTCAACATTTCAAAACTATAGAAAATATATAATATTCATAATCATTTTATCATTTCATTATATAATAACCTAAGGAAAAAATAAGAAGGTTTCTTAATAATTTTATCATGATATAACCCAAGGAAGGGAAATAGGTTTTTTAAAACTCATTATATAATAATCATAAACAATTTAGATAAAAGATAATAATGGTATCCTTTGATAAAATCACTAGTAAGGGATTTTTAACTTTAACGAATGTCATCTTAGATGGAAAAAGATTTTGAATGTCATTTTAAACAATTATGAAGGAAAATATAATTTTTTCCTTGAAAATATATTTTAAGAAGTAATTTTTTTCAAAATAAAATTATTTTAAAACAACATTTAACACTTACAAATGTCGATTCAATGAAAATGATGGTTATGATGGTGGGATGTTTAATTGATACTATACACATTAAAAAGGTATTCCATTCTTAATTATGGTAAAATTAAATCAAGAATTATTTATAAAACAACATTAAGTTTAATTTAAACAAAAAATAAAAGTTTGACATTGGTAAAACACTATTTTAGAAATAATAATAGAGTTATATATCATTTCTGAAAATATTTTTAGAGGACAATGTTTTATAATAAAATGAATTTTCGACGAAATATAAAAATAATGTTTTATTATATTTAAATAATTTATCATATATTTTATGTAAAAAAGAGTTAACAAATGTTTCTAAGAAATGAAAATATGATGATTGACCATTGGAAAAGAAAATTAATGATATTAATGATATTTAGATCATATGATATTTTCATCAAAGGCATAATAACCAACAATCCTGATAAATGATGAGATTGTATCATTAAATCATTAACACATTGGTAACATTGAATCATAATCTTTATGAAAGAATAAAATAATGTTAAAATTTGAATTTTAATAGGATATATAAATTAATGATATTATATATCAAAGGGTTTTTATATACATATCATGAAAAAATATAGGTGGATATCATAACTTACGTATCAAAGAAAGAAATATTTGACCAAAATCCATTACCTCTTTAGTAATATTTGGAATCAAAATCAACAAAAAATAATAACATCAAATTAAAATTTAACTATCATTAATATAATTGGATTAATTAAATAAATTATTAGTTTTAAATTATATATACCACACAAATTAAACAAATGGTTATTTTTCAAATGTCACTAAAAAATAAAATAGAGACTCAGAATCCCATACTTTAAGTTATCACTTCCATTGTACATGTTCAAAACCTATATATAATAAATATAAATTTTGTATACATATATGAAAATAAATATTTATATATATCATAGAATATATGATTTTCTTTGGATATAGTATCCCCGGTTTATTAACAATAAAACCTTAATGTTTTATTTTGAGTAATAATCACTTGATTTTTTGTTTTTGTTTTGATTAATTATTTTTTATACTATTCTTTTGATCATGGTTCCATAATATAATTAATTTTAATAATGATATAAATATAATATATATTAATACTATTAGTTTTTATAATAATATTTAAATGGTAGACATAGAAAATAAAATAAAATGTTCATGGAGATGGTATGTTGCATGTATTCATGGACACTGTTTCTATATTTTAAATGTATTAAAAGAAAGAAATATAAATTAAATATTATAAATAAATAATACAATTAATTTTATATAAATTACATATGTTCATTAATCCCATCCTTATCACCTTCCGTGTAAAGGCTAAATGAATCATATCGATTTATGGGGCAGTAGTCTGTTGTACACATGAGCGACGTTATTGTATTCACAGAAAATGGTAATCATTAAAGTATGTGTGTTATAATAATTATAAAATCATAAAAATATCATAAATATGGTATATAAACAATAAATTAATCATGTTCATATGTAAGAGGTGGTAATGAAAAAATGTATGACATCTGTTCACGAGGTGATAGTTAGCCATACACAAGAATGATGATTTTGTAAACCAATTGATAGAAGTCTATATGGTTACCAGTCATTAAATTTAGACAACAATAGATAATTATATTAAATATTAATAGGTTATTATATCAATATTTTATAATAATAATTTATGGTTGTGGAGGAATAAATAAAACAAATTCATATATTGATGAACATTACTTTTGCATTGGGGGTATCTTCCTTAGATTTGCACAAAAAGCCTTCCTTGGTTGGATTTATGCAGAAAATAAAGATTATAAGATGAGAGGAGAGAATACGTGAAGTGATTCTGGTTGTTATTTTATGAAACAGAAGTGTTTAATGGTGTGAATAATATAGAATAAGGATGGCCTTTAATAAGTGAGGTGAGTGGAACGGTTATAATGTTTTCAAAAGGGAGAAACCCACCCATATTTTTCTCATTTCACAATGATCCAATAAAGGGTGATTTTATATAGTAGAACTTATATTGTCGCATTATTTTTATTGAATGATTTTTTATATTTTTTTGGTTATTTTTAGCCCTTATATTTCGTGTTTAACCCCCTTTATAAACCCATTTTTTCTTTAACAAAAGTAAATAATTTCACATTTTCATATTATTTTTTACCATAAATTGAAATTTCATTATTAGATAATAAAATTTAGGATAATTATAAATTTTAAATATATTTTTCATAATTAAATTTAAAAAGTCGAAAAATTGTAATTTAAAACTAATCATGTAGACACGATGAGAAAGATGGGGTTTTAAAGAGAAAATGTTCCAAAGATTGAAAAGTTATTATATAAAATTTAAATATGTATTTAATTTTAATTATATAAATTGGATTAATGGATATATAATTCAAATAGTTATTTTTTAAAAAATCTATAATATTATTTAACATTATAAATAAATTAAATGAAATGGATGTTTTCAATTAAAATTTTGTACTTTTCACTATCCATCAAAAATTGAAACATTTAAAAAAATGAAAAATTTTCACCCTAAGATAATATTTAAATGATGATTTTTAAAATGAAGTTTTTTATATCTAATTAATTTCATAAAAGGGTGAAATATTAAATTTATTCCATTTTAAAAAATGAAGTAAAAATCCTTTTTTGAGAAAATATTATTTTGAAATCATATAAAGACATTACTGAAAATGAATTACTTTTTTATCAATATGTTTCCTTTATATAAAATAATAATAAACATTTTAAAATAACTTTGTATTATTAATAAAAATATTATTAATGGTTAGGATATTACAGTTTCATTTAGATAACTATGTTAATAATATATCATGTTTTTGATAAAACACATCCTCCTCTATAACACCTGTTATCCCAATGCTTCATTTACTGAAATATTACCTCATTTTTTCATATAATGAAATATATCAAATAATTTTTATTTATTCAAAACAATAATTTCTAAAAACATGAGGGGTTACATTCTTGCTGCCATAAAAAAATTTATCACTTATAATCCAGTATTCTAATAAAAAAACGTAAAATACTTAAGCCTAATAATATCCCAAAGTTCCCATTTACGTTATTTAATATATAAGTGTCACAAAAAAACATTGACAAGGTGAGGGGAATTTTTTCGAGGAACATTCACTGTATGATCCAAATTATCAACAAGTTGTTGATCGTAATAATTATCTTTCTTTTCTTGTATGACCTTAGACTTTAGTACATGTGAATAGTTCGGTATTACATTCTTATGAGAGATAAATTTAACACATTAAGGACTTGAGATATGTTTTGTTGAAGTTTCAACAGATCAATTACCATCTTGAGACTATTATTAATTTTAAGGGGATTGAAATACCCTGGTATCAGTTTCTCATTCTCCATAATTCACAAAACCTTGTTCCATATAGAAATTCATAGAAACACCTTGTATCCCAATTAAAATTCAATATCACAATGGTGATTATTTGTAAATTGATTTTTTTCTTCTGAAACATTCTTTTGTATATGGGTTATTGAATAACTATAACATTTTCTTCCATTTCATCATCATTTTTAGGTCTCAATAAAAATCTTTCTCTAAATTAATTCTAGCATGTCAGACTTCTAGATTGGGTTTCGTAGAGGGCTTCATTCAGATCTATCTAAATTATTGAGTGAAAGATATTATTGTTTGAAATTTTAACTAAAATAATACATTAATCTAAAAACCTATATTATCAAAAAAATACATTTTGGAACATATACTATATAGATTTAATTATTCTCTTTAACCATCCATATTTCTTAGGATGATATATAGTGATGAAACTCAACTCCATATCAATATCTTACTAAGGAAATATTAAAAACATTGAGGTAAAGATCTGATCTTGATCAAGAATAATGAAATCATTTCCTCCATACAACCATACCGCTTTAGTAATTTATAACATTGAAAAAATGATTCACATAGAATTTTTTTATAAATATTATGTTTGCTTGATTTTTAAGGCAATCAAATACAACCCATATAAAATTATTACATTTGGAGTATTTTGGGATTTTAATGAAAAAATTCATGAATATTTTTTCCCATTTCTAGTATAGCATGGCTAATGGATGTATCATCCCCTCTGACATTTTTATTTCATCCTTAAAATATTTACATACAATGAATCAATATACTCACTATGGGATATCATTCATCATGTAATCCCACTGGAAATACTCTTTAAAATCATTATATATCTTCAAAATTTCTAGATTAACATATAATTAATAACAATGAACTTCCTCTATAATTAATTCCTCAAATTGAGTGTAGAAAAAAATAATTACATTCTTCCTAATACATATAATTCAATCATGATCAAGGTTAAACTCATGAAAATTTCATCCCCTATTTTTTACAAAAAACAAATCCATTTTAGAACACAATTATATTATCATGGATAGATGGTGGAACATTTCATTTATAACTATATGATTTACCACTTCCCTTAGGATTTCCGTTTTTATGTTTTGTGTTAGGACCAAGATGATGAGGATGTTAATTGCATAAAAGTGTTATCTTCTGTTTTTATGGATTTTTTTGGATATCAAATCATGTTGTTTTTGGAAAAAGAATTATTTATGATGGTTTTAAAAACAATTAGAACCATGTTTTCAAAAGAATCAGATCTATCTTTTGAAAATAATTGGACTCATGTTGTCAAGATAATCATAGTCATTATGAAACTATATCATAATGAGATGAAGCTTTTTTGGATAAAAATGTTTTGATTATACATTCCTTGGGACTACATTGGGAGGAGATCCTAATAAAGAATTGATTTTAATTGGATTGACTCTGAATACAATGAAAAATAAATGTTTATTTTGAAGAAGATTCAGAGTCTCTCTGACTACGATTAATTAAATGATATGATTATTTGATGTTATGTAATTCTCATATATCATAAGTTGATATAAGAACATATTATACAATATATATAGAAAAGAATATTAAAATAGTTGGACCCAAATTTTGTTTCAAATTTATCGGATCTAAGAAGTGAAAAGGCGGTGCCGATTATTGAAGTGGAGATGATTTACTATAATATATTGTTTTCCATAAGTTAATATAAAAACATTTCATACCAAGAATGATCAAAATCATGAGAATTGTACTCATCTTGATCATATTCTAATGTTATTATATTCCAGATAATCCACATCTAGATGATCGAACCAATAAAACTATGTACTATGCAAAGATTGAACCACAAATCGATTGAATCTAGAAACAATCGCAATCTAGTTTTTCACAATTCTCTTCAACAAGTGGGTAAAGAGTTGATTTCATTGACTATACATTTAAGTAGTGTTTAAATTATTTCATGATAAGAGGAGAAGAAGATTACTTTTATATGTAGTGGTCCAATAGCTAAGATAAAGTGTTTTTTGGAAGTGCTATCAAGGGAGTGCTCAATATTGAAAAGAGTCATCAGTCTCAGCAATTGAAATTAGTATCAAAATTTGAAATTTCTATCAAAATTTGAAATAGGTCTCAATAATTACTATCAAACAAATAATATTAAATATTATTAGAATATTATTCCAAAGAACGAGATGGAGTTTGGAGAAGAATCGAGAAGAATCTATAAAATTTGATGAATACATAATTGATTCATGTTTTCTAGAGAAATTTAGATTATAGTAAATTTAATATTGCATGAATGTTTTTTAGATTCCTCCCTAAACATATTTTGATTTACCTATAGATATGAAATGTTCAATATACTTGATTGATGACTATGTATTTTTCATCTTAGTAGTGAGAGTATCTAAAGATATTTAGAGAGAATAATATGTCTTTGTACTGATCTTCTATTGAAGAGGTTTTCATGAAGAAGTGAAATTTGTAATCGATTGATCATCATATCAGGCTTCCTTAAATAAATTCAGGATTTATGTATTAGGTATTTCGGATTGAGGATGTATTATACTATGTTTATCCTACACATGGTTTGAAGTGGCATTGATTCATTTATATTTTATTAAGAATGAAAATCAGTTTTGGAGAATCATATATGGAGGAATCAAACTGAGAAAAACAGACCCATAAAAATCATATTGTGTTTTCTGCAACAAATTAAATGAGTTTATTACAATTATTATGAGTAAAAAAATGAATAATTTTATTTAAATTTAACACTTTAATTGAATTGAAAACAATCATAGGTAACATGTGTTATTACACAATAATTTTATTACCCTATTTAGGATAACAGGGTGCACACACACTAGGGGGGATAATTCTGTAGTACAATAGTTGTGAAATGGTATATCCTACTCAATGAAATATGAGGATTTATTTGTAGACGATTTAATTGTATTGGATCATTTCCAGACAATTCCAAGGATATAGCTATTCTTATTGAATAGTGAACCTTGTAAATATTAGTGTTCTTGTGAATGTGTATTGGATTTGTTTTCATGAGTGAATTACAATCCCTATCAAGAGGAGAAGGTAGTTTCAATTGAAAAGGAAAATGATCGAAAAATTGTATCCCTAATTCACTGCTCCCCCTCTTAGTGATACAATACACTATCAGTGAACCAACATGAGGCATTAGATAGGAAGGTTTCCTTCGCTTATTTTTTGCTGATAAAGAATCTGAGTTGTGTGAATTTTAATGGTATTCCGGTGGTCAATGGAAATTATTATCAAATCTAGACAAATAGAATTCTGTCTTATCTAATGTCAATCATTTATGATGTTCTTAAAGCTAAAATAGTTGGGTTTCCTCTCATTGATGATAAATCTCCACACACATCTTTTGAAAATAAGTATATCAAGAATGATGGAAGGGATAATAATTATATATTTTGAAAGGGAATTCTTGAGAGTGAGAGGAGTTTTCAAAACTATTACTATATTAGAAAAATTGAAAAACAAATATGAAGACAATACAATAGTCAATAGAGAAAACATCAAATATAGAGATTGAAGTATGAATACTTGAAGATGGGTGAGCATGAATGTGATGTGGATTTATTTACCATGGTGAATGAGGTTGTGAGTACTATCCGATGTCTTGTTGAAAAGAAGGATGACTCTATGGAGGTTGAAATGATTTTGAGAATCCTACCAGAAAAATTTGATGTAAAATATTATTCATTAGAAGGTAGAGATACTATGAAATTATCTCTTGATTATTTTAATACCACTCTAATAACTTATTAAATGAGAATAGATAATTCTATGAATAGAGATACAATGTTTGATAGATAAATTTCCTTCAATTCTATGAATAAAGAAAAATTGAAGAAGATGGGGATTCCGACATAGAAAATAAGTTACATAAAAATATAAATTATAAGTTATACTTATTTTATAAAAATGTGAAATTTGGTATAGAGAAATAAAAAGGGAAAAATACCTTGAAAGTTTTCGAATGTGTAAGATTTGGTTACATTGTTGTCAACTATCCTCATAGAAATAATGATGAGTATAGTGATGAGTACGAATGAAATACAAGTATATTGTGGAATAAATATAGTGATAAATGAATGTCTTATTCCATAGGGAAATAAAATAAATTATTTAAATATAAAAATGAAGTTTCTTCCTTAAAGATGAATAACAATAAAGAAGTTATTTTTATTATGAAAATTCAGTTGAGTATTGATTTGAAATTTATTTCATTGTAACTATGAATGATAAAGAATAGAGAATCCACAAATCTGAAGAAGACGAAACTCAACCTGAAAAAATTTCCAAAGAATATTTGAAAAATGTATGAGAATGATCAGAAGATTTAAAATGGAGAACAAAAATTTAGATGATGAATTATTAAAAAAATATTAATGTTTTGATGATGGGAATGAAATTCATGTGAAACAATTTGATTATTTTTAGAAGTCTCTTGATTATTAAAAAAAACCATAATGTTTATTAGGAAGTAAAGGTAAAGTCAAAAAAGAAGAGTTGTAATTTGTTAAAAAAATATATCTAAGGATTAATTGGAAACCACAAGTTTCCAAAACACAATAACTAATGCTAGTGAGGGTTCATGATACATGAAACTAGAGAAAATCCACAAAATTTACCTTCAAATGGAGATAAGAATAATGGAGTGTATTCTAAAAAAAGTAATGTTGGAAATTTTTTCAATGTGGTTAAGGCCAATAATGATGGAAATTATGATATCTCATTGAAACAAAAGTCCACAAATGTTTTGAAACAACCTTAGTCTAGAAAGGTTTCCAATACTACTGATTTCAATAACTATGAATAGATGAAGAATAGTATAATTGAAAATGAGAATGTAGGTAAGTTTTAATGCAATTATAAGGTAGTGGTTGAAAACATTTATTACAATTCAATTCATAATAGACATTGCAGAAGAAAATACTCATTTTATGGTAATTGTTTTTATTATGGGGGTTTCAAACACACAACAGGAATGTGTTGGTTCAATAAACATCACCACTTTTATCCCATAGGTTATAAAAGGAATAGTTTGAGGGGGACTTAATATTCTTAAATAAAGAATAATGATATGGATTCGGATCCAAAGTCTAAAAAGAGTGTAATGAAGAAGGAAAATATTTTTCACCCCTTAGAAATTTTTTTTGAATGATGCCAACAACCTATAATCCTTGAAAAATTATTTCTTGTTTTGTTTTTAGCTCATAAAAATATTCTTAATTCTTAGAATTTGAAGTTGAATATAGAAAATAAAGATGAGAAATATCTTGTTGTTGATACTACATTGAAATCCACAATAGGATAATGACCATAGATACTTGATAGTTTTTATTCATTTCACATGATAGGAGACATGGAGTTGTTGATTGATATGAATTATTTTAATGTATGAAAAGTGACATTTAGAAATGATTAATCATTGAAAATAAAAGGTATTGGGTGAGCCATCATTGGAAAATAAAAGATTAAATCTATGAAATAATTGTTCATTGATGAGATAAAACAAATTTTGGTATGTGTTCTTCAATTTTCTGATGGGGGTTATGAAGTTAGCTTCAAGAATTATGGATTTATTATGTAGAGTGAAGAAGAATGGAAGATTTTTACAGGAGGCCAATTTATGAAATGGAATTTTTTTTTGGGTTGGTGACTCACAAAAATCAAATTACACGATAAAGGTGGAAGAGAATCAGTTTTCACCTAAAAGGGGTTTACATATGTGTGAGAGAAATATGATCATGTTATCTAAAAGAGACTATATTCAATATATTCCTAATTTTCCAATAACAAGATATTACTGTTGCACTATCTTCCATAAAGTAAAAAAATTAACAACTTTGTGTACAAAAAGGTTATATTTGTTCAAAAGAACCCATCAATTTGATATATTCTTCTATAGGTGGGACTATGACAAAATAGTCACAAATTTAGAAATATACTTTGTTACATTCATTGATTATATTACCCACATTACTTGGGTCATGGGTATGAAACATAAATTAGATTCTTTGAAAATGTTTAAATGATTCAAATGAAAAGTAAAAAAGGAATGTGTGTATTCAATGAAGAGGAAGTGAAAAAATATTGGTGGTGAGCATGGATGTGGATATTTTAAAGACTGTCTTTAGAAGCATAGAATTCAGCATTAGTAATGTTTCCCATACCCTCCACAACAAAATGGGTTTTTAGAATGAACTAAAATGATCTTATAAAAATGGTAATGACCGGGTGTCTTGAAAATAGCCTCTATCATTATTTATGGGGGAAATCCATTATTACTAATTTTTATATAAATAACTATTGTTTCTATAGGATGCAATCAGTTATTACTATATATGAATTATTTTATGGAAAAAATCAATATTTGACGAGCTTTAGAGTTTGGTGATTCCATGTGTTATAAAAAGGAATGGTGGAAAATATGGCATGTTTGAACATAAAGGTAAAGATGGAATCTTTCTTGGCTATTATAATGAAGGAAAATGATACAAAATTTTAAATATAGAAAAAATAATTATTAATTCTGTTGATGTGATGGTAGTTGAAAGAAGTGGAAAATAAAAACCTATTTTGGAAATAAAGGAAGTTTAGCAAGTTGAGGAAAACAATTCGGATAAGGATAAAGAAACCTGAAATCCTTATCAAGAAGAATAAATTGACTCAATTATTTTTAGTGATGAGGAAGGATCTCAAAATACTCAACTAAGGATGAAAAATCAAATTGATTCTCAAAATAAAATCGGCGATCAACAATAAAATTTTCAAACTAGATGAACAATGAATGCATTTACATATACTTTTCTGTATCCAAAAGTGGAAAAAAATTATTTGAATGATGTTTTTGAGTATCTGGAATGTAGAGACCCGAAACTTGATGTACATGGACATTACATTACTTTTCCA
The DNA here is from genome assembly GCA_963277665.1 of Viscum album. Classification (NCBI taxonomy): domain Eukaryota; kingdom Viridiplantae; phylum Streptophyta; class Magnoliopsida; order Santalales; family Viscaceae; genus Viscum; species Viscum album. The sequence goes on from OY728146.1 coordinate 1,688,608,156, forward strand.
GAATACTTAATACATAACAAAAAATAACACACAAGAACTGTAATAGTTTAGTGTCTTTGGAAACTCTGAATATAAACATATAATCATGTTGAAATATCTTCAACATCTCCCATAATGATCTTCCCCTTTTTGTTTCCTTACCTAAAACCTTTATTTATTTCTTGGGGAAAATAAAACATAAAAAGGGTGAGCTCAAATTCTCAATAAGGGCAAACATAGAGAACATAAAACAATCCATAAACATTTGAAAGAAAAAACATGAACATGAAATATAAAAATTAAAACGTTGAGAAAAGACCTAAATCTTGGAAGTACGTAAGGCATATATCATAAAGGAACATAAATAATAATAAAATTGAATGGGAATAAAACATGTAATTGTGGCAACCATTCAACCCTTGTTATGATTTCCGTAGTATCCATGACATTGCTTCCAAGACCATCTTAGTGGACAAAGTCCCTTTTTGAATCGAGTTCACTCCTCGTTTCAGTCCTGTAACACTGATCCAGATCGACTTACCGTTCCATACATGTCTATCTCATGAGATATAAATTTTTACCCAATGCATTGGAGGGAGATATAGGTCCCACCCATCTCATAATTAAATCATTTTTACTTTTGCCACAACAAAAACATAAATCATTCATCATAACCCAAAGAATAAAATGGGTTTCATAAACATCATTCCATCATCACATAATCCATATAAAAGAGATGGATATAATTTCATAATAAGAAAAGTGAAACCATGTAAATCATAGAGACATTATACTTGCAAAATACACATATGAAATAATGTCATCTTAGATGGAAAATGGTTTTGATAAAGCACTTGAAATAAATTCTTGAGGAAAATATCCTTTCGTCTTGAAAATCATTTTCTTTTCACAAAATGCCAGGAAATTTAAAAAAAATAGATTTTTTTTAAAATAGTCATGAAATATTTTGGAGGAATCTTCATGAAAATAAGGCTTTATAAAACTGTAAAAATCCTTTCATGCCGTATAGGATAAAAAACATTCTTCTCGTGCTTTTGATGGAAAAGCCAAAAAGTACCACGTAAAAGAAAGATTCCATACATACCATGTAGTAAAAGTCAAAAATGGGTAAAAAGGACTTTAAACATACATGAATTTTTTTTATAAAACTTGGACATGGATGATAAATATAAGCCCAGTAAATACTGACGTATAAGAAATCTCGGATAGAAAATAATTTAGATTGCAACATTATCCCTTACCTTAGGTCAGATATGCTTCGTACATATCAAAACCTCCTGTATAATGATTTAAATAATTTCATTGACTTATTACAGAATCATATTAATTGTTATTATATAATATATGGTTCACTTATGAATTTATATTAACCGTTCTTTTGTAAATTCATGTTAAAGTAGCGTTTTGGGTAAAATCGTTTCATTTATCATTCATGTTTTAACTTGTAATTATTCATATGATTACTTAGATCATGATTACTTACATAAATAATGTAAAACATGATTTATATATAATATATATTCAGAATATACATATATATAATAGATCGATAAATGGAAATAAATACATCGTTCATGGAGACGGTAGGTCGTCCGTACGCATGAACGTTGTTTTCATTTCCTTATTTAATTGAATGGAATTAAGTAGATTACATTCATATATATATATACATAAATACAGTAGAATTATTATTTTTTATATTTCATGATTACTTATTATATATACTTTATAATCATTCTTGAATGGTTATCATGGAGAGTGAATCTCATCGCATCGTGGGGACGATAGTTCGTACGTACACACGAGTGATGATATCGTTCCCATAATTATTGAATAGAATTGGAGTGGATGATATAATATATCAGAATAAATATTATGTTATAATAACCATATACAGTTTTTCTTTACACCATTATACCCATCCATGTAAGGTGTTGATGGAAAATAGATTACAACACGGCGTGGACACGGTATTCCGTACGTACGAACGCGCGGTGATTTCATTTTCCGTAGGATGGATATAAGGTGAAATGGGGTTTTTTCATATTTATAATATCATATAAGTATATGAGGTATACTTATGTTATTAATTCATAATTAAACAACTAAAGAAGAGGGAGTAGAAGAAGAATGGAACTTGATGAAAACGGTAGAAGTTATTACCTCTTTCTCAATTGCCTCCTTTTAACATTCTCTTAGGGAACTAAATTTGGTCCTTGGAGAAGACCAGGACCTCTAGAATGTTTCTAGGGATGTTTAGAAGGGAAATGGGCAGGGGTTGGCCATGCTTCAAGGCTCCAAATTGTGTTACAAGAAGAGGGAGAAGATGCCCTTTTATAATGGAGGAGAGGGGCACCTTTGGAAATATAAGCAATATTAGTTTATATTAAATCCCAACCCCACTTAAAATATTCCAAAATGACTCATATCCTAATATTAGATGAGATAAGGTTGTAATACCATCAACCAAAAAAATGTATACATGTTAGGATTTTTTTTTAAACATTATGAACTTGATTTATCCTTATTTAATCAATTTAATTTTATTTGTGGTAATAACATTCTAAATTTATAATTATAACAAATAATTACTTATTTGTTGTGAATTGTCCATAATTGGATACTTTATCACATTTTATACCATATAAATTTAAATTTATAAGTTTTAAATATTTTTGTGATTTTTAAACAATTTTATAATATGTTATTTTTATAAAATAACAATAGTGTCAATTTTGACACTATTCATTTATTTGAATTTAAATAAAATATATACAGAAGATATGTTCGAAATAAAATCTTTAATAGATTACTAAAATATCATATGTATCTAGAAAATTAGTGGAGAAAATTAAATAGATCATATAATATTTATTTTATTATTTTTAAGACCATTTATTTGGTTTATCTCTTAATAAAATAATTACTACAACATTTTTGTATAATTATTTAATATAGTTATTTGTTGCATAAAAACTAAAAATAAAAAACCTATGATGAAGATAAATCTATTAAATTTCACAATAATACATTTACTAGAATTTATCATCTTAAAATCACAATATTTAAATTGTTATATTTATTAAATTATGAAGGTGACAACTTTGGAATCATTTAAAATAAAATATTATAAGTGTCATAATCACCTTAATAAGGATCCAAATGGTCAAACATTAGGCCCGTGGATGATTAGGGTTTATATATACACTATTAATAAGTTTTTGGCATATTTTTGGGCCTTTTGATATGTATTACTATTTCAATAAAAACTATATTATTAATTTTTCACTAAATAAATATTGTTTGCATCATTAATGTATAAGATAATAAGGAAATTAAATAAATCCTAAAAATTAAAAATAAATTAGAATTATAAATAAAAACATTTAATCTTCTAAATGAGTATTTATAACTGAATTTATATTCTGTATAAACTTATATTAAAAATACTTTAATTATTAAAGTTGAGTGAGACATATTTCACTTTCCTTTAAATAAAATAAACTAAAGGTCTTAATCACCTCCAAGTGGGTTCTAATGGATTCCATTTAGACCTAAATATGACTTAGGATGAAATATAATAATCCAATTGTATTAAGACAGGTGTTAGGGTAATTTTATAATATTATAGTTACCCTTAATTACCCGATTTACCTTTTACTTTTGTAAATAAAATTTACCGTAGTTACTATTAATAATGCCCAAAAATAAAAAGTATTCTGTTAATATAATTTACACCCACTGATTCAAAATATGGAATCCATTTTTCCAAATTCAATACACAGAAGTTTCAGAAATTAAATTAAAATTAATCCCGTTGTCGAAAGAAAATGGGTTTTTGTTTAAAACATTGCAAAAGATTGAATTGATTTAACCTACGAATTCAATGTAAAATCAATGCTAATGACATACATTACATTAAATTGTAAAAATATATTCTATTTTTACATTAAAACCACTCAATATTATAATTTAACCACATAAATTATTACGATGAAAAAACTTGTTTTTAATTAAAATATAGCGTGTTTTTACTATTCATTAAAATATGAAAGTTATGAGAATAATATGAAAATTTTATCGAAGGTAAAATTTTATATATTTATTCAAAAGAATAATTTTATTTTTTAAAATTGAACTTATAAACATGTCAAAAATTATATTTTAAATGGGTGTGCCATCAAAAGGCGGCAAAACTGCATTTTTTGAAAAATACTTATTTTACCCGAAAAATTTATTTTGTTCTTTTACAGTGTTCTAGAAAATGTGTAAGATGAATAATAATGATATAAAATTTAAATTTTAGTTAATAATATTCATAACAGCTAGTTCATAATAATATTATAACCATATATCATTGTTTAGTGAAACCCAGTATTGCGTACAACACACGCTATCGAGGAAGGTCGTGATTGCGTGTAATGTAAACCAAGTCAGGGTTGCATATACTGCAAGCTAATATGGTGTTTCGTATAGTGCAAGATAATATTGGTGTTGCGTACAACAGAAGACATCAATGAAATTAAAAAGAATATTTTTTATAAAATCTCGGGGTGTTACATTCTACCCCCCTTAAAATGGATTTCTCCCTCAAAATTTGTCAGAGTTATAAATGGTTTACTACTTGAATGTTTTAATAGAAACCCACATAGTAAAAAGGAATACAAAAACTTCATTTTAAAATTTGAAGTATGAAACATATTGGTTACCCAAATTAACTCATCACTGGGTTTCCACGTAGGAGAACGTAGGTGAAAATATGGATATGGAAGAAAAATCTAACCATCAAGTTCTGATGGAGAGTGGTAGAGGACATGGCTATGAAAAAGTCAACAATCACAATGCCATAAATTTGTGATGATCTAAGGTACCATCTGATTCATCAGATATAAGAGCACTAGCAAAACATTTTTGGTTTTCAATATCATTTCCCTAAAGTTTAAAAAATTTAATTAGAAGAAATACTTACTGTTGTTCGTGCTTTGAACAATTTCCACTTCATCTCTTAAAGAAATGAAGTTGAATTTGTTATTCGTGATGTGTTAACAGATCATGTGATAGAATGATGGGTCATTCCATTTGTTTCAAACTAAAGGTTAGCAAAAGTTATCAAATATACATAAGTCCATCTATGGTGAGGTTAATTGTATACAATTCCAAAAAATAACTTATACATCATATATCATGCCTCTTAATAAAATAAAACTAGTTTCTACTAACCAGGGACTTCCTGTAGGCCATTGGTATGTGATAAAGGCCAGTCACACTTCTGTGGTGGGTTCGATTCCCATAGCCTTGTCCGACGCGATGGGTTGTTGCATGTCCTGTAGGTTGTCCTTTTTCTAAAACTACATTACTATAACATCCCATCAATAATATCAAAAAATGTTCTATCCTTAAACAATGCTAACTTATTTCCAACATAATCCATTCCAATATTTAGGATTATCTAAAATACTCTGGTCCAAGCTCATAGTATAATGAAACAAATTACTAGAAAGGTTATCTACCAAGAATGTGAATACAAGCATTTATCCCATATATATCATAAGATATATCTTGTTGGTTGTATTCCAATCACATGAATACCATAGTCATATATTCTCTTCAAACATAAATTACCATAGAACCTTAGTGAAAACATGAATACTTTCAAAAGGCAACTCTTTACACATACCAAAATCCCAAAAAATCTATATAATCAAACCATAATATCACTTAGTCCTTATATCAGTCATGAGCTCATGAATACAATCAAACATCTCATTATCTTCTTATCCCTTCATTATGTGCATATCATCTACTTTCCAAAAATATCTGAATAACCATTCATTGTTACCGGTACCATATTCTTTCAAATACATTAGAAAAAACAATAGTGTAACAATCCTTCGATGATTATTTATTCCATAGTACCATTAACTATACAACTTAACTCTTGATAAACATACAACCATTCCATTACCTTCTTAAACCATTGACTGAGATTCAACAATTCTTTTATCTCACATATCATTTGTAGTCTCTTCATCATCATCAATATAAATACTACCCATATGGCCATGATGATTCTTTTCATGAGACTTTCCATTAGGGCATTGTTTTGCATAATTCCCATACATTTGACATTTAAAACATTTAACCATTGTTGATGTCTTAGAAATACCATTATCCTTTTCCATGGTGTGAACTAAACCTTTTCCTTTGCAATTACTGGCTTTGTGTCCTCCTTTCCCACACTCAAAGCATCTTCCAGTTCCTTTGAAACATCCCCCTTGATGCCTCTTCCCACATTACTTACATGAAGGAAATTGAACTTTGTTTCCTCTATGATCATCATGAAACTCCATCTTTCTCTTATTAGCTGAGTCAAGAAACTTACCAAAGTTGATATTATTGATCATATTACGAGATTGCTGATTAGGAATAATAACGATGTTTGGACATCCAAACCCCGTTTCATTTGGTTTCTCATGAAGAATAGAATTCCATTGTCCATCATATCCTCCATTATCGTGAATCTTCTAGTTTCCAGCCATTTTCTAAAACCCAAAAAGAATAGTGTGAGAGGAAAAATCATGCTAGGAAAACAACATAATAAAGGGGGAGTACCTTCAATATCTAACATCTTAGGTTTAATTCCATGATCGTTACAATAATTCTAGGATTATAACCTAAACTTATACTTAACCTTAGGGACATCCATAGACATACCTTAGAAATATCTCTAGGGATATCATTAACCTTTTCGCATCCTAGTTTCCAAAGTTTAACTAAACCATTCCTCTGATTCCAACTGTAGAGACCTGAAACATGAAGTACACGGACATTACATTACTTTTTCGGAATACTTAATACATAAAAAAAAACAAACACACAAGGACCGTAATAGTTTAGTGTCTTTGGAAACTCGAAATATAAACATCCAATCATGTGGAAAGATCTTCAACATCTCCCATAACGATCATCCCCTTTTTGTTTCCTTACCTATAACGTTTCTCTATTTCCTGGGGAAAATAAAAAATAAAAAGGGTGAGCTCAAATGCTCAGTAAGGGAAAACATAGAGAATATAAAACTATCCATAAACATTTGAAAGAAAAAACATGAACATGAAATCTAAACATTAAAACCTTGAGCAAAGACATAAATCATGGAAGTAAGTAAGGCATATATCATAAAGGAACATCAGTCATGATAAAATATCATGGGAAGAAAACATGTAATTGTGGAAACCATTCAGCAGTTGTTATGATTTCTATTGTAGCCATGTCATTTCTACCAAGACCATCTTAGTGGACAAAGACCCTTTCTGAACTGAGTTCACTCCTCATTTCAGTCCTGTAACACTGAAATGGATTAACTTACCGTTCCAGTCATGTCTATATCATGAGATATAAATCTTTACCCAATGCATTGGAGGGAGATATAGGTCCCACCCATCTCATAATGAAATCATTCTTACTTGTTCCATGACATAAACATAAATCATTCATCATAACCCATAGAATAAAATGGGTTTCATAAATATCATTCCATCATCAAATAATCCATATAAAAGAAATGGATATCATTTCATAATAAAAAAGTGAAACCATGTAAATCATAAAGACATTATACTTGAAACATACACATATGAAATAATGTCATCTTAGATGGAAAATGCTTTTGATAAAGCACTTGATATGAATTCTTGAGGAAAATATCCTCTCTTCTTGAAAATCATTTTCTTTCCACTAAATGCCATGAAATTTTAAAAGAAAGAGATTTTGTTGAAAATAGTCATGAAATATTTCGGAGGAAGCGTCATGAAAATAAGGCTTTATAAAACTGTAAAAATCTTTTCATGCTGTATAAGTTAAAAAAAACATTCTTCTCGTACTTTTTCCGAAAAAGTCAAAAAGTACCTCGTAAAAGAAAGATTCCATACATACCATGTAGTGAAAGTGAAAAATGGGTCAAAAAGACTTTAAACATACATGAATTTTTTTTTAAAACTTGGACATGGATGATAAATATAACCCCAGTAAATACTTACATATAAGCAATCTCGGATAGAAAACAATTGAGATTGCAACATTATCCCTTACCTTAGGTCCGATATGCTTCGTACATATCCAAAACTCTTGTATAATGATTTAGATAATGTCATTGACTTATTACAGAATCATATTCATTGTTATTATATAATATATGGTTCACTTATGTCTTTTATTACCCATTATTTTGTAAATTCATGTTAAAGTAGCGTTTTGGATAAAATCGTTTCATTTATCGTTCGTGTTTTAACTTGTAATTATTCATATGATTACTTAGATCATGATTACTTACATAAAAAATGTTAAACATGATTTATCTATAATATATATTCAGAATATATATATATATAATAGATCGATAAATGTAAAGAAATACACCGTTCATGGAGACGGTAGGTCGTACGTACGCATGAACGTTGTTTTCGTTTCCTTATTGAATTGAATGGAATTAAGAAGATTCCATTCATATATATATACATAAATCCAGTAGCATTATTATGTCATATATTTCATGATTACTTATTATATATACTTTATAATCATTCTTGAATGGTTAACATGGAGAGTGAATCTCATCGCGTCGTGGAGACGATAGTCCGTACGTACGCACGAGTGATGATATCATTCCCATAATTATTGAATAGAATTGGAGTGGATAGTATAATATATCATAATTATTATGATGTAATAATAACCATATATATTTATTCTTTACACCATTACACCCATCCATGTAAGGTGTTGATGGAAAAATAGATTACACCATGGTGTGGAGACGGCATTCCGTACGTACGCACGTGCGGTGATTTCATTTTCCGTAGGATGGATAGAAGGTGAAATGGGGTTGTTTCATATTTATAATAACATATCAGTATATGAGGGATACTGATGTTATTACTTCATAATGAAACAACTAATGAAGATGGAGTAGAAGAAGAATGGAACTTGAAGAAAACGGTAGAAGGTATTACCTCTTTCTCGAAATGCCTCCTTTAAACTTTCACCTAGGGCACTAAAATGGGTCATTGAAGAATACCAGGACATCTATAAGGTTTATAGGGATGTTTATAAGGGAACTGGGAAGGGGTTGGACGCGCTTCAAGGCTCCAAATTGTGATACGAGAAGAGGGAGGAGATGCCCTTTTATAAGGGAGGAGAGGGGACCTTTGGAAATATAAGAAATATTAGTTTATATTAAATCATAGCCCCACTTAAAATCTTCCAAAATGACTCATATCCGAAGATTAGATGATATAGGGTTATAATACCATCAACCAATATAATTTATACATGTTAGGAATTTATTTTAAACATTATCAACTTGATTTATCCTTATTTAATCAATTTAATTTTATTTGTGGTAATAACATTCTAAATTTTAAATTATAAAAAATAATTACTTATTTGTTGTGAATTGTTCATAATTGGTTACTTTATCACATTTTATACCATATAAATTTAAATTTATAATTTTTAAGTATTTGTGTGATTTTTTAAAACTTTTATAATATGTTATTTTTATAAAATGACAATAGTGTCCATTTTGACACTATTCATTTATTTGAATTTAAATAAAATATATTATAAATATATGTTCAAAAAAAAGATTTAATAGTTTTATAAAAGGTCATATATATCTAGAACATTAGTGGATAACATTAAATAGTTCATATAATATTTATTTTATTATTTGTAAAACCATTTATTTGGTTTATCTCTTAATAAAATAATTAATACAACATTTTTGTATAATTATTTAATATACTTATTTATTGAATAAAATTAAAAATAAAACTCCTATGATGAATATACATATATTAAATTTCACAATAATACTTGTACTCGAATTTATCATCTTAAAATAACAATATTTAAATTGTTATATTTATTAAATTATGAAGATGACATCTTTGGAATCATTTAAAATAAAATATTATAAGTGTCATAATCGCCTTAATAAGGATACAAATGGTTAAAAATTAGGCAAGTGGATTATTAGGGTTTATATATACACTACTAATAAGTTTTGTGCAGATTTTAGGGTCGTTTGATATGTATTACTATTTCAATGAAAACTATATTTTTGATTTTTCACTAAATAAATAATTTCTGCATCATTAATGTATAAGATAATAAGGTAATTAAATAACTCTTAAAAATTACAAATAAATTACCATGATAAATAAAAACCTTTTATCTTTCAAATTAGTATTTATAACTTAATTTATATTCTGAATAAATTTATTTTAAAAAGACATTAATTATTAAAGTTGAGTGGGACATATTTCACTTTCCTTTAAATAAAATAACCTATAGGTCTTAATCACCTTCAAGTGGGTTCTAATGGATTACATTTCGACCCAAATATTACTTAGGAAGAAATATAATCATCCAATTGTATTAATACAAGTGTTAGGGTAATTTAATAATAATATATTTACCCTTAATTACACGATTTACCTTCTACTATGGTAAATAAAATTTACCGTAGTTACTATTCATAATGCCCAAAAATAAAAAGTAGTCTATTAATATAATTTTCACCCACTGATTCCAAATATGAAATACATTTTTCCAAATTCAATACACAGAAGTTGCAGAAATTAAATTAAAATTAATCCCATTGTCGAAAGAAAATGAGTTTTTGTTTAAAACATTGCAAAAGATTAAATTGATTTAACCTACGAATTCAATGTAAAATCAATAATAATGACATAAATTACATTAAATGGTAAAAATATATTCTATTTATACTTTAAAACCATTCAATATTATAATTTATCCACATAAATTATTAAGATGAAAAAAGTTGTTTTTAATTAAAATATAGCGTGTTTTTACTATTCATTAAAATATGAAAGTTATCAGAATAATATGAAAAATTTATCCAAGGGAAAATTTTATATCCATCCTGATTATAAAGAATAATTTTATTTTTTAAAACTAAACTTATAAAAATGTCAAAAATTATATTTAAAATGGGTGCACCATCAAAAAGCGGCAAAACTGCATTTTTTAAAAAATACTTATTTTATCTGAAAAATATATTTTGTTCTTATACCATGTTCTAGAAAATGTGTAAGATGAATAATAATGTTATAAAATTCAAAATTTAGTTAATACTATTCATAACGGCTAGTTCATAATAATATTATAACCATATATCATTGTTTAGTAAAACCCGGTATTGCGTACAACACACGCTATCGAGGAAGGTCATGATTGAGTGTAATGTAAGCCAAGTTAGGGTTGCATATACTTCAAGCTAATATGGTGTTACATATAGTGCAAGATAATATTCGTGTAGCGTACAACAGAAGACATCAATGAAATTAAAAAGAATATTTTTCATAAAATATCGGGGTGTTACATTCTACCCCCCTTAAAATGAATTTCGCCCTCGAAATTCATCAGAGTTATAAATGGTTTACTACTCAAAAGTTTTAATAGAAACCCACATCGTAAAAAGGAATACAAAAACTTCATTTTAAAAAATGAAGTATGAAACATATTTATTACCCAAATTAACTCATCACTGGGTTTCCATGTAGGAGAACATAGGTGAAAATATGGATATGGAAGAAAAATCTAACTATCAAGTTCTGATTGAGAGTGGTAGAGGACATGGCTATGAAAAATCCAAAAATCACAAAGCAATAAATTTGTGATGATCTGTGGAACCATCTGATTAATCAGATATAAGAGCACTAGGACAACATTTTTGGTTTTCAATATCATTTCCCTAAAGTTGAAAATTTTCAATTAGAAGAAATACTTATTGTTGTTCGTTCTTTGAACAATTTCCAATTCATCTCTTCAAGAAATGAAGCTGAATTTGTTATTCGTGAAGTGTTAACAGATCATGTGATAGAATGATGGGTCATTCCATTTGTTTCAAAAAAAGGTTAGAAAAAGTTATCAAATATACATAAGTCCATCTATGATGAGGTTAATCGTATAAAATTCCAAAAATTAACTTATACTTCATCTATCATCCCGCTTAATAAAATAAAAATTGTTTCTACTAACCAGGTACTTCTTGAAGGCCATTGCTATGTTATAAAGGCCAGCCGTACATCAGTTCTGGGTTCAATTCCCACATCCTTGTCTGACGTGAAGTGTTGTCGCCCATCCTGCAGGTTGTCCTTTTTCTAAAACTATGTTACTATAACATCCCATCAATAATATAGAAAAAAATTATATACTTAAAAAATACTAACTTGTGTCCAACATAATCTATTCCAATATTTAGGCTTATCTAAAATACTTTGGTCCAAGCTCATAGTATAATGAAAACAATTACTTGAAAGGTTATCTACCAAGAATGTTAATACAAGAATTTATCCCATATATATCATAAGATATATCTTGTCGGTTGTATTCCAAACACATGAATACCTTAGTCATATATTCTCTTGAAACATAAATTACCATAGAACCTTTGTGAAAACATGAATATTGTCAAAAGGTAACTCTTTCCATATACCAAAATCCCAAAAAATCTATATAATCAAACCATAATATCACTTAGTCCTTATACCAGTCATGAGCTCATGGATACAATCAAACATCTCATTATCTTCTTATCCCTTCATTATGCGCATATCATCTACTTTCCAAAAATATCTTAATAACCATTCATGGTTACCGGTACCATATACATTCAAATAATTTAGGAAAAACAATAGTGTATCAATCCTTAGATGATTATTTATTTCATAGTACCATTAACTATACAACATAACTCTTGATAAAAATACAATCATTCCACTGCCTTCTTAAACCATTGACCGAGCTTCATCAATTCTTTTATACCACATATCATTTGTAGTCTCTTCATCATCATCAATAATAATAATACCCATACGGCCATGATGATTCTTTTCATGAGACTTTCCCTTAGGGCATTGGTTTGCATATTGCCCGTACATTCCACATTTAAAACATTTAACCATTATTGATGTCTTAGAAATAATATTATCCTAGTCCATGGTGTGAACTAAACCTTTTCCTTTGCAATTACTGGATTTGTATCCTTCTTTCCCACAACCAAAGCATCTTCCAGTTCCTTTGAAACATTCTCCTTGATGCCTCTTCCCACATGACTTACATGAGGGAAATTGAACTTTGTTTCCTCTATGATCATCATGAAACTCCATCTTTCTCTTATTAGCCGATTCAGGAAACTTTCCAAAGTTGAGATTATTGATCATATTATGAGATTGCTGATTAGGAATAATAACGATGTTTGGACTTCCAAATCCTGTTTCATTTGTTTGCTCATGAAGAATATCATTCCATTGTCCATAATATCCTCCATTATCGTGAATCTTCCTGTTTCCAGCCATTTTCTAAAACCCAAAAATAATAGTGTGAGAGGCAAAAATCATGCTAGGAAAACAACATAATAAAGGGGTAGTACCTTCAATATCTAACATATTAGGTTTAATTCTAATATCGTAACCTATATTCTAGGATTATAGCCTATACTTATACTTAACCTTAGGGACATCCCTAGACATACCTTAGAAATATCTCTAGGGATCTCACTAAATTTTCCACATCCTATTTTCCAAAGGTTAACTAAACCTTTCCTCTGATACCAACTGTAGAGACTCGAAACATGAAGTACATGGACATTACATCACTTTTTCGGAATACTTAATACATAACAGAAACAGACACACAAGGACCGTAATAGTTTAGTGTCTTTGGAAACTCGTAATATAAACATCTAATCATGTTGAAAGATCTTCCACATCTCCCATAACGATCTTCCCCTTTTTTTCCTTACCTAAAACCTTTATTTATTTTCTAGGGAAAATAAAACATAAAAAGGGTGATCTCCAATGCTCAGTAAAGGAAAACATAGAGAACATTAAACAATCCATAATCATTTGAAAGAAAAAACTTGAACATAAAATGAAAACATTAAAACCTTGAGGAAAGACATAAATTTGGGTAGTACGTAAGGAATATATCATAAAGGGACATCAATCATGATAAATAGCATGGGAATAAAACATGTAATTGTGGAAACCATTTAGCACTTGTTATGATTTCCATAGTAGCCATGGCATTGCTTCCAAGACCTTCTTAGTGGACAAAGTACCTTTCTGAATCGAGTTCACTCCTCGTTTCAGTCCTGTAACACTGAACCAGATTAACTTACCATTCCAGCCATGTCTATCTCCTGAGATATAAATCTTTACCCAATGCATTGGAGGGAGATATAGGTCCCACCCATCTCATAATTAAATAATTCTTACTTGTGCCACAAAATAAACATAAATCATTCATCATAACCCAAAGAATAAAATGTGTTTCATAAACATCATTCCTTCAACACATAATCCATATAAAAGAAATGCATATCATTTCATAATAAGAAAAGTGAAACCATGTAAATCATAGTGAAATTATACTTGAAACATACACATATGAAATAATGTCATCTTAGATTTAAAATGGTTTTGATAAAGCACTTGATATGAATTCTTGAGGAAAATATCCTTTCTTCTTGAAAATCAATTTCTTTTCCCAAAATTCCCTGAAATTTTAAAAGAAAGATATTTTGTGGAAAATAGTCATAAAATCTTTTGGAGGAAGCTTCATGAAAAAAATTCTTTATAAAACCGTAAAAATCCTTTCATGCGGTATAAGTTTAAAAAATCATTCTTCACATACTTTTGCTGGAAAAGTCAAAAAGTACCTTGTAAAAGAAAGATTCCATACATACCATGTTTTGAAAGTCAAAACTGGGTAAACAGGACTTTAAACATACATGAAAACATTTTTATAAAACTTGTACATGGATGATAAATATAACCTCAGTAAATACTTACATATAAGCAATCTCAGATAGAAAACAATTGAGATTGCAACATGATCCCTTACCTTAGGTCTGATATGCTTCATACATATCCAATCCTCTTGTATAATGATTTAAATAATGTCATTGACTTATTACAGAATCATATTCATTGTTATTATATAATATATGGTTCACTTATGACTTTATATTACCTGTTCGTTTGTAAATTCATGTTAAAGTAGCGTTTTGGGTAAAATCGTTCCATTTATCGTTCGAGTTTTAACTTGTAATTATTCATATGATTACTTAGATTATGATTACTAAAATCCAGAATGTAAAACATGATTCATATATAATATATATTCCGAATATACATATATATAATAGATCAATAATTGGAAATAAATACACCGTTCATGGAGACGGTAGGCCGTACGTACGCATGAACGCTGTTTTCATTTCCTTATTGAATTGAAGGTAATTTAGTAGATTCCATTCATATATATATATATACATAAATCCAGTAGCATTATTATGTCATATATTTCACGATTACTGATTATATATACTTTATAATCATTCTTGAATGGTTAACATGGAGAGTGAATCTCATCGAGTCGTGGAGACGGTAGTCCGTACGTACGCACGAGCGATGATATCGTTCCCATAATTACTGAATAGAATTGGAGTGGATGGTATAATACATCAGAATCAGTATGATGTTATAATAACCATATATAGTTATTCTTTACACCATTATACCCATCCATTTAAGGTGTTTATGGAATAACAAATTACACCACGCTGTGGAGACGGTACTCCGTATGTACGCACACGCGGTGATTTCATTTTCCGTAGGATGGATAGAAGGTGAAATGGGGTTGTTTAATATTTATAATAACATATCAGTATGTGAGGGGTACTGATGTTATTACATCATAATGAAACAAATAAATAAGAGGGAGTAGAAGAAGAATGGAACTGGAAGAAAACGGTAGAAGGTATTACCTCTTTCTCAGAGTGCCTCCTTTAAACTTTCTCTTAGGGCACTAAAATTGGTCTTTGAAGAAGACCAGGACCTCTAGAATGTTTATAGAGAAGTTTATAAGGGAAATGGGCAGGGTTTGTCCGAGCTTCAAGGCTCCAAATTTTGTTAGGAGAAGAGGGAGGAGATTCCCTTTTATAAGGGAGGAGAGGGCCACCTTTGGAAATATAAGAAATATTAGTTTATATTAAATCACATCCCCACCTAAAATCGTCCAAAATGACTCATATCCAAATATTAGATGAGATAGGGTTTTAATACCATCAAAAAATAAAATTTATAAATGTTGGG
This sequence comes from Viscum album, assembly GCA_963277665.1. Taxonomy (NCBI): domain Eukaryota; kingdom Viridiplantae; phylum Streptophyta; class Magnoliopsida; order Santalales; family Viscaceae; genus Viscum; species Viscum album. The sequence continues at coordinate 1,688,624,343 of OY728146.1, forward strand.
AATTTATTTTAAACATTATCAACTTGATTTATCCTTATTTAATCCATTTAATTTTATTTGTGGTAATAACATTCTAAATTTTAAATTATAACAAATAATTACTTATTTGTTATGAATTGTAAATAATTGGATACTTTATCACATTTTAGAACATATGAATTTAAATTTATAATTTTTAAATATTTTTGTGATTTTTAAACAATTTTATAATCTGTTATTTTTATAAAATAACAATAGTGTCAATTTTGACACTATTCATCTATTTGAATTTAAATAAAATATATACAGAATATATGTTCAAAATAAAAGCTTTAATAGATTCATAAAAGGTCATATGTGTCTAAAAAATTAGTGTAGTACATTAAATAGTTCATATAATATTTATTTTATTATTTTTAAAACCATATATTTGGTTTATCTCTTAATAAAATATTTACTACAACATTTTTGTATAATTATTTAATATAGTTATTTGTTGCATAAAAATAAAAAATCAAAAACCTATGATGAATATAAATCTATTAAATTTAATAATAATACATTTACTATAATTCATCATCTTAAAATCACAATATTTAAATTGTTATATTTATTAAATTATGAAGGTGACAACTTTGGATTCATTAAAAATAAAATATTATAAGTGTCATAATCTCCTTAATAAATATACAAATGGTCCAAAATTCGGCCAGTGGATGATTAGGGTTTATATATACACTAATAATAAGTTTTTTTCAGATTTTTGGGCCCATTGATATGTATTACCATTTCGATAAAAACTATATTATTGATTTTTCACTAAATAAATAATTTCTGCATCCTTAATGTATAAGATAATAAGTTAATTAAATAACTCTTAAAAATTACAAATAAATTACCATGATAAAGAAAAACATTTTATCTTTCAAATGAGTATTTATAACCGAATTTATATTCTGTATAAACTTATATTAAAAATACATTAATTATTAAAGTTGAGTGAGACATATTTCACTTTCTTTTATATAAAATAAACTAAAGGTCTTAATCACCTACAAGTGGGTTCTAATGGATTCCATTTCGACCCAAATATGACTTAGGACGAAATAAAATCATCCAATTGTATTAAGACAAGTGTTAGGGTAATTTTATAATATTATATTTACCCTTAATTAGTCGATTTACCTTTTACTATGGTAAATAAAATTTACCGTAGTTACTATTAATAATGACCAAAAAGAAAAATTAGTATATTAATATAATTTAGACCCACTAATTCCAAATATGGAATCCATTTTTACAAATTCAATACATAGATGTTGCATAAATTAAATTAATATTAATCCCATTGTCGAAAGAAAACGGGTTTTTGTTTAAAACATTGCAAACGATTGAATTGATTTATCCTACAAATTCAATGTAAAATCAATGATAATGACATCATTACATTAAATGGTAAAAATATATTCTATTTATACTTTAAAACCATTAAATATTATAATTTAACCACATATATTATTACGATGGAAAAAGTTGTTTTTAATTAAAATATAACGTGTTTTTACTATTCATTAAAATATGAATGTTATCAGAATAATATGAAAAATTTATCCAAGGTAAAATTTTATATCCTGATTCCAAAGAATAATTTTATTTTGTAAAATTGAACTTTTAAACATTTCAAAAATTATATTTAAAATGGGTGCGCCATCAAAAGGCGGCAAAACTGCATTTTTTTAAAAATACTTATTTTACACGAAAAATTTATTTTGTTCTTATAACATGTTCTAGAAAATGTGTAAGATGAATAATAATGTTTTAAAATTCAAAATATAGTTAATACTATTCATAATGGCTAGTTCATAATAATATTATAACCATATATCATTGTTTAGTGAAACCCGGTATTGCGTACAACACATGCTATCGAGGAAGGTCGTGATTGCGTGTAATTTAAGCCAAGTCAGGGTTGCATATACTGCAAGCTAATATGGTGTTGTGTATAGTGCAATATAATCTCGGTGTAGCGTACAACCGAAGAAATCAATGAAATTAAAAAGAATATTTTTCATAAAATCTCGGGGTGTTACATGGAATGGATTTAATCCAAGAATGATGAATGGATAAAATTGATATGTATAGTACATGGGAACTCATACCCATGTCTGAAAACAAAAAAATCATTGGTATAAATTTTTTTTCTCAGAGCAATATGAAAAATAAAGATGAAGTTATAAAAAACAATGCAATATTGTTTTTGAAAGGGTATTCATAGATTGAGAGAATTGATTTTGATGAAACTGTCACTTTTTTGGATAGATTAGAAAAAATTAGATTCCTTATTACAATTTCTACACAACAAGGCATCTTGGTCTTTCATATTTATATTAAATCCTAATTCATGAATGGTGATCTTGAAGAGTATGTTTATATTGAACATACTAAAGTAATTTCTGTTAGAAAAAATGAATTTTATTTGATCAGATTGAAGAAATTATTATATGATCTAAAACATGCTCTGAGGTCTTGGTATTCCAAATTAGTTACTAGGTTAGGGAATATGAACTTTATGAAAGGAAGAGTGGATAAAAATATGTATACTTGATAAAATCAAGAGTATTCCCTCATTATTATCATTTATGATTTTAATATTATATTAGCTTGGAATAATGAATGATGTTGTGAAATATTTTCTGAAGAGATGAAGAAGGTAATTGAAATGTCCATGTTGTGGGAAATTAAATACCTTATTAAGTTAATAATCCGTCAAAAGAATGAATTCATTTTTCTATCCCATGAAATGTATGATAAGGAAATTTTTAAGTGGTTCGAAATGGAAAAATAAATTCTTATTTCAACACCAAATTTAGTGGGAATAATGTTGAGTATTAGAGATGGAAAATATGTAGATCAGAAAGAGTATCAGCAGTTGTTTGGAAGCATATTGTATTTGACTACATAATGACCTGATATTTTCAATGTTTTTACCTTATGATAAGGACTTCATAGTTCCCCAAAACAATCACATTTAATATCTGGAAAAAGGATTCTCAGATACATTAGAGGGACAACATAATTTTTAATTAGGTATTGCAACCTAGAGAGTATTGATTTGTTTAGGTATTCAGACCCACATTGGGAAGGTAATGTTGATAATATAAGATCCCCATATGGTTGAGTATTATTTATGGGAAATAATTGGGTTAGGTAGCATTCAAAGAAACAAAATTCAGTGACACTCTGTACAATAGAAGCTTATTTCGTTGTTGCCACTCTAGCAGCTACTCAAATTCTCCGGAAGAAAACACAATTGAATGATTTTCTTTTTGAATTTTAGTTACCTATTCTCTTAGGGTGTGAAAATAAAAGCACAATAAATCTCACCGGGAATCTATTTTAACATTCTCATTCCATGAGTATAGATATAAAATATCATTTCATCAAGGATCCTGTCAAGAAGAAAGAACTGAAGCTAGAGTGTGTTCCAACATTAGAACAGGTTTCTTATATTTTAATGAATCCTTTTCCAAATGAATCATTTTCTAAATTGAGTTTGTAGTTTCGTGTCCAAACTCATTCATATAATGGATAAGGTTTGGGTTTATATACCATATTTTTTCTAACCTATGAATTTCATTTTCAAGGGGTTGAATTTTATTATTTAATAAATCTATTTCATAAAAGTGAGAGTTATGGTTATTCCATGAATTCATCATTGTTTTATGAGTATGTTATTCTAACTATTTTTGTGATTCTTCATAGAAAATAAATTGTTATTTTATTCCAGGAAGGATAATAAATAAAGAGGGTAAAGAAGATATGTGGGAGGAAAAAGAAAGAGGATTTCATAATCACTACTTTGGGAAAACATTGTTTTTCAATCAATGATTCTTATTTCCCATAATGGGTTATATCACTTAGGATTATAATTGTTGATATGAAATACATTTCATGAGGATACGATGTTCAGTTATATATGAAACATGGATGAAAAAAATCAAAAGGTGGATATTCTTATGGCCATGCTGACATTGAAGGTATTGGAATTCAAGTGCTGTATTTTGCTGTCACTGAATGTTTCTGGAAATCAAAGCAGTTTGATTATGGAAAAATTGTATAGATATGTTTTTTTCAATGTAATCATATCCAATCTTTCAGAATAATAGCATCCATGTTTTTAAAGGAATCGGACTCATGTTTTTAAAAGAATTGTACTCACAGTGAATGTCCATCATAATGAGAAGATTCCATTTGGAATGGAAAAGTTTGGATCAGACTTCCCTTGTGTGCGGAATAAGACAATATCATTATGTGGAATTGATTTTTTTCAGATTCTCTCTCAATATGATAAGAAATATTTTTTATGAGGAATAAAAGTATATATGGCTATGTTGAATTAAATCGGATGATTCATTTCTCTTTTGGAATTATAATATATCATAATTTGATTAAAGAAATTGTGGTGAAATCTTGCTAGAATAAAACAGATAAAGTGGGGGAATTTATTTCCTTCTAAATGATCAGATACATGAATTGAAAAGGTGGTACCGATTAAAGAGGTTATACCGATTTACAATAGCATCTTCTTTCCCATAAGATGATATAAAAAAAATTTCCTACATAGATAGATCAATATTAGGATAATCATACCCATATTGATCATATACTAAAGTAATCATATAAAGGATGATCGACGTCAGGATAGTAATACCTAAAAATGAGAATACCAGGAAATGATAATACATAGAAATGATAATATCTAGATTGTATCGTGTAATGGTTTCTTTTCAAATGTATTCATCATGTGGGTTGAGAGTTGATTTAGTTTGTCTATACTTTAAAGTGGCGTTTCAACTGGGTCAAGAGAAGAGTAGAAGATGATGTCTAGTATTTAAAGTGGATCAAGATAATAGATGAAGGAGTTTACCATATGTTCTATCGAGGGGGGTCATTAAATTAAGATGAATGATATTGTCTACAATTCAAATCGGTCTCACAAATTGACATCGGTCTCAGCGATTGATGTCCATTTCAACAATTGAAATCAATGTCATTAATTGAAATTGGTCTCAATAATTGGATTTAGTACCAAAATATGATTTAATACATGGATATTAGACTAAAATGGGAGATTAATTTTAAAGAAGATTTTAGAAAAATCAATAAGCATTGACGAAGTCATAATTTCATAGAGAATTCAAGAGAAATTCAGATTTGGGTGAATTAAGGTGCATCAAAATTTTTTGGGGATTTTAGCCTAAACCTATTTTAGGTCACCCATAATAGGAGAAAAGTGCACTATAATTAACTGGTACCCATGTAATGTTCATTAGATTAGATAGAGCAGCTCCTAGTTTTAGTGAGAAAAATAAGTCTTTGTATTGGTCTTTTGTTGAAGAGGTTTTTAAAACAAAATGAATTTTTTTGGCTAATCATTGTATCAGCCTAGATGAATTGGTTTCAAGATTTTGATATTTTTTTCTCCGAAAAAGGAATTATCATACTGATTTTATCATAATTTGGGATGAAAGTGGCACAGATTCATTTCAGTTTCATTCGGAATGAAAATTATTCTCGGAGATTCATGCTCAGAGGAATTGGACTGGGAAAATCAAAACTAGAAAAATCAAACTGAGTTTTCTAAAATAATATCTAGTGGGTTTATACCCTTCATCTAGGTATGTAATTGAATAGTTTTATTTAAATTTAATACATTTGATGAATTTAAAAGAAGCATAGGTAACATTAGTTGTTAATAACAATTGTATCACTCTATTTGTGATAAGATGGTGCACACAAACTTGTGGGATTGTTTCATAGTTCTACATGTGTTAAACTGTATATCCTACTCATGGTAAGCCAAGGATTGATTTCGAGTTGATTTTCAAGTATTGGATATTTTCCAAAATATACCAAGGATGTAGCAATTCTTATGGAATAGTGAACCTTGTAAATCATTATGTTCCTTGGGATGTGTGTTGTATTTGTTTTCAGTAAGGAATTGGAATGAAAAATATGAGGAGATAGTCGTTTTAATTGAAATGAACATAAATGAAAAAGTGTGTCACTGATTTAACACCAACCCCTCTCAGTTATTCAATATATTTTCTGGGCACATAAACATTGAAAATCTATAAATATTTTATTTTTCTAATCCCTGTCATGGATATGATAGCATGATCCTTTTGTCTCATTGAATCATCCACCATGTTCTCTTTCTGAGGGTAGTAATGTATTAGGAAATCATAATACATAATTATCTATACCCATATTTTTTGGACCATACTTAACACCTTTTATGATAATATATACGTTAAATTTTTTTATTGGTATATATATCACACATTTCTCAATATATATAATTACCCCACAAATTTAATGGAAAAAAAACATAGCATACTCGGAATCATGAGTATAGTAATTTTAATCATGAATATTCAATTTTCTAGAGTCATAAGTTATAAACAGGTCATTTTTTACACTAAAACAACCAAATACATTCGTTGATACTACAATGGAGTTTGGAAACCCTTATCCACTATAGGTTAAATTGTTCACAGCTTCACTAACTAATTTACCAATTTTTTCATTGAAATTTTCCTCACATTTATGTGTACATAGGTACTTGGATCCCTTATGAGTTTTCATGGTTAAGGATTATATTTTTCTTGGAAATTATCCACAAAAGATATATAATAACTAGCTAAACCATGAAAACGTTGGATATCAGTCATCATGGTTGGTCTAGGACAACATTCAATAGCCTATGTCTTGGATGGATCTACTGGTATTCACTCTCTTGAGATTATATGACCCAAATTGAAACCTCTTTGAGCCAAAATTCACATGTTATAATTTATTTCATGATTCCTCATTCTTTATTGTCTCTAATAAAATTCCTAACTATTCTTTATGTTATTCTTTTGTCTGTGAGTTGATAAGAATATTTTCTATAATGGCTACCAAAAAATCAACATGGTAATATTTGAAGACTCTATTAATTAAACCAATGATGATAAAGGATGAATTAGTTAGACCTAATAGAATCATAATATATACATAATATCCATTACTTGTACGAAATGTTTTATTATTCCTATACACATGCTGGACACTCAATTGACGATATCTAGAATGATGGCCAATCTTTGAAAAGTATTGATATCTATTTAGCTAATCAAAGATGTTATCAATATAGGGAAGATGATACTTATTCATGATCAAGATCTTGTACATATCATGTTAGAAAATGAATAGTCTCAATGATAAATGATTTTTTTAATAAAAAATAAAAGTTAATCCCAAATGTGACACACATGAAAATATGAATACCTTGTCTTGGTTCTCCTTGAGTTGCTTATACAATTCCTAAAAATCAATCAGGGTCATTCTAAAGGAATTATTTGAAATTGGTTTGGAACCATGTCTGAGTTAAATAGGGAAATGAACTAAATTATTTTTTGTAATTCTAGAAAAAAGTTCATAAATGACATCAACAAATTCCAACACAATAGTAATATCATCGATTCAAAGTTTCTCGCAAACCATATGAAACCAAAAACCATTAGGGATGGGAATTAAGCCCCATAAAATGTATTTTATCTTCATTGAATTTTTGTACTTATAAATACACTTATATATAGTCATTTGTTTGTTGAGAATATTTATCATGACTTCTCTATCAAATATGGGTTTTAATTCAGTTACCAATCCTTTAAATTTTTAATTGAACCCATGTTGTAGCTCTTTTTTAGCTTAATCTGGATGTCAGGCCCTATGTTTGGCTGGTATGTTTTTCAAGAAAGTAAAATGGGACTGAATGTTGGTTACAAGACAAATAAATTGTGTTAATTTGGAATACATGACATGTATGTTGAATACACCATTTATATTAAATAAATAATAAGTATTGTTCTGGACAAACACTTCTTATGGTGTGTAATGGTTTTTTCCAAATGGGGAAAAGAAAAACATTACATAGATTGTAAAGGGCCCATGCTGCGTAATCTGTATTGTCCAATTTTTTTACAATATTACAGGGAATCCTTCTATGGATAGTACCAATACCCATCTTACCTTATATATAGTTCCACCAAAACATCCACCTCTATAGACTAAACACAATAATTTGTTCAATTTTACGATATACACTTTAATTCATCAAGTTTTGGTCTCATTGGAAGTGCACATATAATTTCTCTATTTCTGTAGCGCCATTATCCATATCTTTTCTCCATGAAGGGGATATTGGGGTGAAAATCATAAGCCCTATTTTCAAGTTGTACATATATTATAATGATTTCTATTGATCTAAGCCAAACTAATGGCATATAATAGACAAGGAATCTACTAAATTCATATGTTAGGTGGCATATGAAATTTCCAAAAATGTCCCACACATGACAAAATTTTATCGATGTGTGCCGGATGGTTTCACTAGGTGTTTCCATTAAAATTAATATTCCATAAATAAAATAATTCAAATAATTTTCTAAAATATATATTTATATATTTTCATCACACTATTATATGATGAGACCTCAATGCCTTCCACCAAATTAAGGGGAATATCATGTTATTCATTCTTCCCCATTATGGGAACTACCTGAGACACCTTTATGATGTTATTATACTTGGACTTGATAAGGTAAAATATTCATCATAAATAATACATTCTTTAAATGATTAATTAGAAATTATATGTATATATTTTTATTGGATTGTTATATATTATTTATTTTAATTTGTTTCATGTACTATACTCCTTGACATCGTAAATAAATGGTGTAAACTGAACCTAATAAATGATCATGTGAATAATGTGATAAATTATTACTTGTCTATAATACACCTTATCATGAGTATTGATGGGTAATTGATAAAACATATATAAATGATTAAGTTTCAGAAGTATTACATGGACTAAATTAAAAAATGTTACATGTATAATGTTCGTATTTCATATGGAATTTTATATCTTTATAAGAGTAGATAGATGTGACATATCCATGAATTTCTGGGGGAATTCCTTGAGCACTTGGAGGACACCCTTACAATTTAATGAGCCTGTTTCCAAGGGAGATAACAACCTCGGAAAAGGTTCATTATCTACAAGTTGATTATCGACATGGAATCGTATGATCACATCACTATCTCCAGGGATATAAGGATTCCTCGGATACCCCCCTTAGATCGAGGTAAATGTTTAAGTAAATGTGGCACAATGAATTCACCCCATTGGGCCCGGTCATGATTATACTGAAATTACTATGGATGAGATCCATGTAACCTTTTAAAATCCTTTATTTTGTAATTCCTTGGTAAATGCCATTATATTACACTCATACCCATTATTGTCAAACTGGATGAGTCACTATTAAAAGATGGTCGACCCCTAAGGCCAGGGATGCATTGTTTTTACCTGGTATATTTCTTTATTATTATTATCATCTATTTCAATTCCATTTACACATTAAAATTATTTAAAAATATTAACATAACATAAAAGTATTAATTAAATGATCTCATGTTCTGAGACATTACCAACTGAGGGTGAAGTAGGTATGAGTTATTTTTTTGACATCACATTAAATTTTCATATATACCAACACATTGTTAGTTTATATTCACATACTAGTTTTTATATATGTAATTGGTGGGGGAATAATACAATTTATCTAATATCCGCCATCTGTCAGTACCCGAGAAGATTATATGATCATAGGTATGAAAAAGGGGAAGCATCTCGCCTTGTACACCTGAAATTATTTCTTGCACTAGGATGGGGAATGGTAGCTGATGAGAAAGCATGATCTCAGGATTCTTGGATAGTCCATGCTATGTTTTATTCTTTTTTATTGCAGGAAATATAATTATTTCCTATTCCCTGGTATTAATGTTTATTTTTTTAGTGACATTGTAATACATCATAATAATTAGTATATGATAATGTTCATCTTTTTTCTGATTAATATTTATGGATTTTTATGTTAGCTTCCGTTGCTCATTTTTTTATACATTTATCATACTATATCTACTGTTTATTCATCTATTATATCTATACTTTGTATACACTCAGCAGAGGGAATGTTCTCTCCACTGCCGCATCGTAGGGCCTCATTGCTAGTCGACAAAATGTGGGGATATAAGAGGTGCGTTTGAGGCCACGTGGACGACCATCTCAGGGAACTATTTATTATCTTTCGGGTAAGGACACAACAAATTGGTATCATATGGGATTTTTCATTTCAATTGTAATATTAGTTTTGGAATATAGGTCAAATATTAAGAAAACTTTTGTAACTTGGTAATCATCAATTCATGGGAGTATCTAATCCATAATCAATTTCAATACTATCATGTCTAGGAATAAGAAATTGTGGTTCCATATTTCACCTATTACATTTATTATACATTAACCATTGGGAGATGAACATGAATTCTAGAAATTAATATACTTTACAGATTCTCCTCCCTTGATCTATTTGGAATAGGAAATTGATACATGAATCATTATAGGCACCTATAATTCATTTTATATGCATATTATATTCTATATATTTGAATTTCACTTCTGGGATTGCTTATTTTTACTCAGATTATTGATTGAGAAAAATTAATTATATATTTCAATGATGATATCATATTTTTTTGGGAAAGGTAAGTATTTAAAACAAATATGAATAAATATAAATAGTGATTTCCTATATAGGTTGACGGTGGAATCATACATTTCTACATTATACCCATTCAAATTTCATACCTCTGGTTTCATGAGCTTGGATTTTTAGGGATCACTTTATTACAAATTTCAATTATAATGGGTATGAAACCTTATGAAATTGAAAGGGTAATTTAATGAGTTGATCCATCATAAAATATATTTTCTACAATAAAATATTGAAAAGTAGGGTATTAGTTGTAATAAAAATGATGTCAATTTTAGTTATATTGTGTAAGGTCCATTATGGGCTCGGAATAAGAAGACATTTAATTGAACTATTCATTATTTTACTTGAGGATATATAATCATAAAATGAAATTTCTTCTAAAATAGTTAAATTGTTTTTATTAATTCAGGAGGCCAACTATAATTTAAATAGTGTTTTCCTCCTATAATTGATATTTATCCTTCCATATGTCGGAACCATGTTAAATAATCTAGAAAACATAAAAATAACATGGCCTTCTAAGTAGAAAGTCTGGGTAGTGTCTTGTTTATTGAGATCTTTTTCATTACGATATATTTTAGCTAGTGTTCATGTATTTTTAATATATTGTTATGAGGATTATTTTTGGAATTGGTAAATACATTCCACTTTAACATCCTCCAATCATGGGCCAAGAGGGTGGAGATGACAACCCTTTGAATGTTTTGCGCTTCGAGACACCATTTTTACCTCCATTTTTGTCCCTGTAGTTACTACCAGTTATTCCTGAACTGGAAACTTATGATCAATTTTGAGAGGGTTTTTTACATTACATGTAGCTAAAATAGGGTCCTCCATGAACATTAACTATAATAGATTATCTGAATCACAAGTTCGAGTAGAAGAATCCTGCAATGTTCTTAGGTAATGGTGGTCCTTAGGCTATAATATCATTGAAAGATTGGACTATTTAGATCTTCGAGTATCTGTAGATTTTTCTATAGAGGATTTTTAGGATTTCGACCTACATGCTATGTTATTATCCCATGTGGTAGTGGGATGTGATTACTCCAGCCGATCTTTATTTGGGCATGGTCTTGGTAGACTTCCTAACTATAATCTATGATAATGTTACTTTTATATGCTGAGTGTATACATAATCATAGAGTTCATGCACCTAGATTAGTTTTATATGTCTTTAATGGACTATTCAACGTATTTTACTAATTTTAAATTATTTTTACTATATCTAGTTGGTGATTAGTTATCACGAGTTAGAAATTTCAATGATGGTCTGAAGTATTCCATCCACCCACTAATGAATTTATTTCTCCCACAATGATTTTCTAAGATCATTAATCACGATCTTATGACTAAGTGCATCCTAATAGAAGTGGATTTTACTAGAAATATAGGTTCAGTGCAAATACAAGGAAGTATTTCATTTACTATGAGGAAGTGGAGCTTTGTTTTTTCTAATTAGAGTAGTGATTGTTAGCGTCTCTCCATTGGAATATCCATTATATTCTATATGTATGGAAGATTGGGGAATCATAAGAATTAGTGTCATAGAGACCTAATTTAGTTCAATTATTGTAGTAATATGGCACATATTATGTGATTTTGTCGGACCTTTACTATTTCTATCATTGTAAAAGGATTCTCACAAACTTTACATCTAGTTATGGGATATGTTGCAATGCATCTAAATATGAGTTAGATTTTCTCAAACAAGACTGGATGAGGAGGAGGTTGTGGACCTGGTAGTGAAAATTTTAACCACCAAAACTAGTAGAGAGGACCTACTCATGGTACTAATACAATAATCCAGTGATACATATTATACCATTTTCATTCATTATGTATAATAACTAAGGATTAGAGTGTAGGACCATAAATTGTATGATGTATTTTTCTTGTATCCACATCTATCACATCTTATTCAATTAATATATCTTCATACCACTCCTTTATCTCTATATTGAATGTGGAAATTAACAGGTTGGAGATTCAGTACATATGTGGTTTGATGAACATTGGTACACTGTTAGGTGTGTAGTCTGGGTTCACATGCCAATTTTGGGACCACCCCTTGAAGTATAAAATTATCAATTTTTGTGGGACCAATTCAACCTTGAGATGACAGGCTTTAATATAATTAACAAGATAGATTGGTTAGTTTTATATCATGACTAAGAGGAATAATTTCACAAAAGTGTGTGATTTAAATCACCATTGGGGATATTAATCTTTACAAGAGTATGTGGGATGTCTAAGATAGTAGAGATGGACAAGAAAATCATGGGTTATTTTTCTTTTTATCCATAATGGAAGTCTATTCATAGAAAATTATGGAATAAATCATAATGAATTTCATCTCATGGTAGATCGTTTTAGGGATGTTTTTATTGAATTGTTTTACAGCTTACCTCTTGAGAGAGAGGTAGAGTTAACGATCAATTCTATTTCATATATAGCTCCAATATCATTTTTTTCATTAAAATATGGCATATACATAGATCTATAAGCTCAAGGGACAATTGTATGATTAAGAATATATGGGTTTCATCCAACCTATAACTTTATCATGGGGTTCACCCATGACTTTCAACAAGAAGGATGTTGAGAAACTTATGATCTACATGATATACCAATGGTTAAACAATCTTGTGGTTATGAATCACTATTAAAAACCTCAAATAGATGATCGTGTAGAAAATTTATGAGGTTCTAGAGTCTTCTAATCAATAGAATTGAGATCATGTTGTCATTTTTTTGGGAGTTAAGCCTTTATATATATCAAATAAGGACTTCCAATTTCATTATTGTTTATATGAGTATCTATTTATGCCATTTGATCAATCAAACATTCAAGTAATTTTAGTAGATTTTATTAAGATGGGTTACTTTAGTAATTCTTGGTGCACCATCATACTCAAAGGGACCTTGTTAAACATCTTGAGATAATTTGGAATACACCAATAGAACATCATCATTATGCAATTATTATTAAGTTCCGCTTCTAGATCAACAATGATTACATATTGGGTAAAATTATATTAGTATCAGGGGTATCTTTTGACCTAGATAAGACAAGTTCTATGGTTTCCTGGGAGCATCCCATGAACATGTTTGATATATAAAGATTTTTTGGGTAGTTAGGATACTACATGGGATTCATCAAGGATTTTTCACACCATCCTTCACCTCTTATTGGTCTTACTAAGAGTGGTGTGATGTTCTTATGGCCTGAAGCATGTGATTAAATCCTTTCATTCGCTGAAAACAAGTCTTACCATGAAGCTGAATCTGATTAATACATATCCCGATATAGGTTATACTGTGTTCTTTGATGCATCAAGCATCAAGATAGGGGAAATACTCTTTTTTTAAGACATATTAATTTTATACATTTCCCACCATTAGATACCTCATTAGAAAATTTACCCCACACATGGACTTGAGCCTATAGTTGTTGATCATTATATTCATTTCATGAGAGAATATTTTATGGGTGAGTGATTTTTGGTGTGTACAGACCACAAGATAGAAAAATATATATACCTATCATGATTTGAATCCCAAATAGCTAATATGATTCGACTACCTTACACCCTTCTATATGGAGAATTACTATAAGCATGTAAAGGGAAATGAGTTAGGTAATGTATTGAGCCAGAAAACACTGGAACATTCCATTCTGGAAGAAAATGATAAATGAAAAATTATGTTTTACTTTTTTGAGATTCCTCTAGTTTCTTATGATATTCTAGAGTATACATTTTTTTGGAACTATAAGTTACCTCATTAAACCTTGATATAGAGTAGAGTATGATGTTTTTGTATCATGAGTGGTAGTTTCTAAAATATAGTATATCTGATGAGGACCCTCCTCTAGATTGTTTTATTATTGAAGATTATATCCAACATAAATATTGGAATGTCTAAGTTTCTACATATATGATAGAGGAACTAATGTGAGAGTCTCACACATTATAGTGGACAATTAATCAAGGAATATACAAGATGTATCATGATATTATTTTCTAGTATTTGTGGAATTTTGAGGAAATGGATGGTTTTTGGTTTTATAATTAGTTGTTCAACCATTCAGTAGGTGAAGGTATAGTACCATCTACCGGCTATAATGTTACATCAATTTTGGGAACTAGAATTGAAATAAGAAGATATTTTGAAAGATTTTGATATTGGTTTACCGATGTCTTCTATAGGAAGTGATACTGGTTGGGTAGCCTTGGATCTACTAATAAATGTAGTCCACTTAATTCCTACCTAGGAGGTTCTATCATTTGATGATATGAGAAGACTCTATGTCGGTGAGATTATAATGTTTGATGGGTTCCCTTAAAATATCATTTTGGATAAGGATTCTCATTTTACATTTAGGTAATGGTAGGGGTTATAGAATTCTATGGGAATAAAAAAGATTTTAAGAATAAATTATAACCCACATACCAATATCAAGATAGAATAGATGATAAAAGTTTTGGAGGACGTGATTTAAGAATAATTCATTTATTTATGTAGTTATTTGGAGAATTATATCCCTCACATTGAGTTTTCTTATAACTATATCTATCAGGCGTTGATTCATATGGTTCGATCTGTGGGATTTTTTATAGGCCATGTCAATCACCACTGTTATCCATAGTGGCAGGAGAAGCAACACTACTGGGTCCTCATCTCATATTGGATACTTTGTTGTAGGCATATTTTATCTAAATACATACCTCTACTACTCAGTCTTGAAAAAAATTTAATACCCATCATTAACAAAATCTATTGGAGTTTGAGGACAAAGATATTGTTTTCTTGTAAGTTTCACATATACTTGTGTATACATGGATTCAAAGGCTGAGGATGAATTTAGAAATATTTTTAGGCCATTTTATATCTTGGATACAGTCAGTTCAGTAGTATATCCATTTCTATTACCATATAGGTACCATTCTATTTCCAACACACTCTACATATCCTAGAATCAAAATTATTATATCGACCCATCACATACATTTGATCTTGACGATGTTAATTTGGATTTCATCAATTCTTTTGAGGATAATCCTATATGAATCATTGAAAGGGGTACAGAGGATCTACAAGGCTGGTCTGTACAATTTGTATGTTTTAAATGGAAGCATAAAGAGAAATTGGATGAGACATGGGAGATAGGGGCCCATGTACATGGTTAGGGGATGAAATTGTTCTCAGAAAACATTCCACTACCCCTTGGAAGGGAAACTCAAGGATACATTCCATTATGGGTTGAATATAATAAGGTACTATTTTTTTCTTCTGATAAGAATCCTATTAATTTTTTATTAAATCCTTATTGAATCTCTCCTTTTGACATAAATATGGACGTAAATCCCCTAGGTCATATGGTTTTTTTAGAAAGAATATAGAAGGGTAATGAAAGAAGGTTGTAGGAAAAAGACATGAAATGTATAAAATATATGATGTATTTTGTTCTGGCTAGACTATTTTTACAACATGTAATTATATTTCAAAATATTTGAAATCGCAAACCTCACATGGAATGTAGAGGATATAAATCATGTAATCATTCAAGGTCTGGTTTTTAAAAAAAAGTGGTATGGACTGCTTATTTCTATTGAATACTCACCTCTTTTATCTCATGAAAACATGACTGCCAATGGATCTCCCTATTTATATTGAACCTTGAATTTGGAGCTGTTTCATGATCCGGACTCTGATTCTTCTGCTGTCAGTACGATTGGATAAATACCTATTATTTTTCTATTTATCTTGGACCATTACTATTTTTATTCTCCATAGAAGTATTATTCATGTATAGGCTCATATTCTATATTTTTATGGATTTGAATAGTTTTTCATATTTCTGATTATTCATTCCATTTTAAAGGCGGATTCAAGCTGAGTCATCTTCTACAAGAATACGTTATGTGGTATTTTACTTTACATTAATAGTATCATTGTATATAAATTTCCATCAATTTTTTCATGTCGATTTCACATGGTGTTTCAACCAAAATTAAAATTCCATAATTATAATATTTTTGCTAATTTTATAAATTTTTATTGATACAAGTTTATTATACCATTATTGGTTAATAAATAGGCTCCCTTCACCAAATTAGGTTATGTATCATATTATTCATTTTTCCCATTGTGGAAATTCAATGCAACACCATTCAGGTAAGATTAGAATATTCCTTATTAAGGTAAGTGTTCCATAATTAAGAAATGACCCTTCAAATGATAAATAGAATTTATATTTATTTATATCACATGGACGAGTTAACTATAAATGAACTAATTTGAATTCGTTTCTAATACTCATTGAAATGTTAAATGACACGTATTGAATGACCCTGATATATAATTATGTGAATTAAGTGATTAATTCTTATATGTCCTTGGAACACCATTCTATGAGTATTGAAGGGTAATATAATAAATAAAATTAAATGATTAACTCGAATGATTATTACATGGAAAAAATTAAATAATGATATATTTATAATGTTCATATTGTATAAGGACCATTTTATCATTATATGAATGGTCATACTTGAGACAACCATGGATTCATGAGGGAATGACTTGATCAGTCAGAGTATTCCATTCTGATTCAATGATATTATTTCCATGGGAGTTACAAAAATTGAAATATGGTCTTTCTCTACTATAATGATTCCATATGATCCCATCTCAATACCTATATATATTAGGATACCTTGGATACACTCGTTGGATCCATCAAAGTGTCTTCGTACATCTGCCTCCATGGATTCACCCCATTGGTCACAATCATGCATAGCCTGAGATTAATGTGGATGAGCTTTATGGACTCAGTTAGACTCTTATATTGTGGAAGTCCTTGGTAAGGACACATGTATTAAAATAATACACTTTATTTCTAGACTACGGTTACTATAATGAGTTAGCCATCCCCTAAGGTGAAGGATTACTTGAATTCACCTTAGATCCTCATTAATTATAATTATTATATTATATTTCACTGATATTAACATACTCAATTGTTTTAAATATATAAATTGAACTTAAATGAATAAAATGAATGATCATGTGTTCATTTATTTTACAATTTGAGGGTGAAGAATGTATGATTTATTATTTTTTTCATTTCCTTACATTTAAATATACATCTACACACTATCAGTTTATATTCAACGTCAAGATTTTATAGATATTAATTTTGGTGGCCCGGTAAGATTTATCTCCCAACCTATATGGACTAGTATTAGTACCCAAAAAGTTTATATGATCTTATGTATGGACATGTGGAAGTGTCCCATATTAGATATATGACTTTCTTTCATTTATTGGTATATAGATTTATAGAATATGAATGATAACGATCTCAAGATACTAGGAATGTCCTGGTCTTTTTGATTATCTTGTATAATATGTATTGTACGAATTTCATGATGTCATTTTAATATAATTTTTCTTATTTTCTGGAGTCATGGAATTACATAATTATCTTTTTAATATGATATTGTTCCACTTTTTAGTGATTATTATTTTTGGATGTTTATGTTAAATTTTACTACCATTTTTTTATACATTTATTATATTAAATCCTATTTTTATTCATCTTTTATATGTTGGATGTGGTCTAATATTACCAGAGGTAATATTATACCCACTATCAAACCCTAGGCCCTCATTGATAGTTAGTATCCTTGGCATATGGAGTGGCACTCTTGAGTCAATGTGGTCCACCATCTCGGGGCTTGTTTAGTGGAGTTTGGGTCAGGATTCAACATTCCCTTCATCAAAAATTGATGTGTCAATTATGTATATAAATACAATCCAGTACAAATATAATATAAAATTCTACCATAGAATTAATGTAAATATTTAGAGGAATCAAATTATGTCCAATGTTATCTATAGTGAAATAACAGACATGAGGTGTCATAATCGTTATATCAAGGGTTTTTTATTCTAATTGTACATATAATAATTTGGGGGGGGGGAGTCTTGATACCCTTATAAAATTATTTTGAAATGAATTAACTAAAATATCTCAATTGAAACTATACATTATCATTTATAGTGTGGATGGTAAGTGTACCTTTGAAATTGTTGTTATCCCACCCCTAATCATAAATAGTGATCGCATGGGATTTCCCATTGACTCTTGTCTTTAGAGGCTAATAACTTTGATCATTATCATTATACATCATATTTTTTCACTGGATATAATATATCCCATACTCTATCCTTTTGAATCATTAGAGTGTGGGAAGTTCATCCATGCATCTTTCTCTCTATTTTCATCATCATAAAAATTCTTCACATTGCTAAGATAATCAATTTCATGATTACCTTCCCTTTTTTACCTAGTAAATTTACTATTTCTGAAATAGCACTTTCGTGGGCACCCTCAAATTATTAGTGTGATTTTGGGGTACTTAGGTGTTGTAGAGTGGCTGACCAAGGTTGTCTCTCAAAGGAGGAAGTGAATTTAACAACTTTTTAGAGGTATTCTAAAAATAAAATAAAAAAGAATAAAAAAACTACTTGAAAGGATGGGGGTTTTTTATAGTTTATAAATCATGAATAAGTTTTCTGGAAGATGATTGTATTTTTTTTGTTTGTAGTTTTAAAATGAATTTCGATTAAAATGACACAACAAGAAAATGTTTTTTTAGAAAATATTTAAAAGACATAATCGATCTAAATATACCTCTTCAATAAATTATTTATCATTATCATTTAAATTAACATCCACTTAATTATGATCCCTTAACTTGTTAACTATTGAACCCTGTGAGAGTTAATTTTACCACAAAGATGAAGTGAATTAAACCCTAGGTTATCATCAGAACATATAATCGAAGCACCCTACTTTGATTGATGTTCTAAGGATAGATTATGGTAAGTGGTAAATTAAGGCACATATCCATTCTGTAAATGATGAATAATAGAGTTTAGGTATTATATTTTAACTCTACAAATTAATCCCATGCGGTTTTGAATTATCGGTTAAGGTTGCGCTCTCACAGTTCACACAATTCCCAACCTCACGTGTTTTGTATTAACTATTAAATTGCTTGCTTAGTTTCATTTAAATTAAAAACTCAATTAATATATCATAATATTTGAAATAAAGTATCTCATTTATTCAAAATAAATTAATGAATAATGATAGATTTCGATCGATTACTAAAAATAAATACTCTTCCATGGGTGGTGTAGTCATCGTAGAAACATTTGGCATTTGCAAAGGTTTATAAAGGGTATAACCCAATCTCGTTTCCACTCTTGATTTCCAACCCAGATAGGAAGATTAAGAGAATAAAAAAATTGAAAATAATAGAATAAATGGAATACAAACTAAGAGTTTATTAAAAGAAGAAAAGCATTACAACATGAACAAGAAGAAGGAGAAGAGGAAGGCTTGATGAGTGGATCTTTGCTTCAAGAGCTACCCCTCTTAAAATGGTTGGAGAATTGGAGTGAAACCTATTCTATTCTTCCTTTAAATTCCCATTGCACATCTCAAACCCACATAATGAGAAAAACACCAATTTATATAGTGGCGGGGAGGCTAGGTTCAAAGTGGTTTCAAGTATGAATGAGAAATCTCGGCCAAATATTTTTTTCCAACTTGCACCGCCCATTTGACCACCAAAAGGTGTTAATTGTCCGGAATTCTAGAAGTATCATATGTGATTATATGGTTCTTATATCTCCTTTAAATATTTGGGCTCAATACAAGCCCATATGATGTAGTTATGGCCGAAATTCAGAATCTTATCTATACTGGCATGTCCAGACCACCTTTGACTTTATGGCCCAATTACACCATCCAAATTCATTCTTTTTATCATGTTTCCTGACTAAAAGTTGTATCCAATGAAGTAAGGAACCCAGTTACAAAATATTAAGTTCAAATAATTCAAATAAAAATATTTATGATAGAATTACTACAATGACTTTGAAAGGGTAGAACTGGAATTTTCATCAAATATTCAAATGAATGATCTAATCCCAAATGATTTCTAATTTAACATATTTAACACAATGTGAGGAAATTATATCATTTATTATAAATAAAATATTCAATAAAATTGTGTTTTATCAACTCCCCCACACTTACACTTTTTCACTCCTGAGCAAAATCTCATATCAAGTAAACATCAATATCAAATCAAAACCAATTTTAAAACACATATCCTTGAGATCAAGCAATTACACACCAAGACAAAAAATATATCATGACTCATAAAAAACCATTATTTCAAGTTATTCATTTATATCATTCAATATATTTCCACTTTATTTATCCTCCCATGCACAAAACACTTACCTCGCTTGAATTTTCTCTTATCACACAAATATCAATTTTTTGAAACGTCTTTCTCATCCAAACTCATAAAAGGGTCACCATAGGATTGATAAATTCATAAATCACCACCCTATGTGAGTAAAGGACGTATGTTTATCATAAGGACTTTTCAGGGTTGTTCTGTGGCTTTCGGTTGGTAGGATTTAGATGTGAAAAAATTCTGAGGTTGAATGAGGAGGGATTGACTCTTTATGAAGGAAAATTTCATTAGTCTAATTTTCACTTAAATATGGTCTTCTCCTCAATCCCCATTGTATCAATTCTTCTCCATCATCATGAAAAGTCATGAAATTTTTACACGATTCATCATTTCGGCATAAATAATTTCAATCTTCTCAAACATGGTTTTTTTGAAAGCTCCAGATCGACACAACTTTCAACCTCAATTAGAAGCTCAAGAAAAGGCACACCTTCACTTGTCATGAAAGCTCCAGAAAAGGCGTAGCTTTCAATATAATAAATTTTTTCAGCAGAAAACACATCTCTTAAGAATTTAATTTTCCACCAAAATTATCACAGAATGTGGTAGGACAACACAAGATAGATTCCCCCACACTTAAGCTCAACTAGATTATGCAATTTCACTTCAAGGGTTGGTTGGATAGGGAAAATTGGATTGTAATGTGGCTAAAATAACAGGATGTGCATGTATTCTATGGGCTACAAGGATTAAATGTTCATGGTAGGCCATTATAAAAAAAGTATTCTTTAAAATATGGGCTTTAATACCAAACAAATGCCTCAATCATTTAAACATAAGTACCTCAAACCCTCATGTTTTGACAGGACAAGATCAAATTTTGCATAAATCAAGCATGGTTTGGTTCTCTCAAGAAGTGAGGTGAATGTAAAGAATATGAAAATAATGGTTCAGAAGCCTCACAAGAGAGTGATTTCAAATATAAAGACAGTGATATGTGGCATGAGATTCAAAATTCAGTGTACTTTTAATGAAATTACTAAATTTTTAAACTTGAAACAAAGTCATTTAAGCATTCATTTAATCTTAGTTTCAAGGGATAAATTGTTTCACTCATTTATATGCATTTAAAAATTGTGATGAGAATCATTTCAGCTCAAAAATTTCAAAAACAGAAAGAAAATTGAAAAATAAACACACAAAATTTGAAAAACACACAATTTTTTTTGGTTTTTTTGGTTTTTGTGTTTTTTAAATAGGAAAACAATTGAAATTACTAAACTAAAAAGGTTCCCTCCCCAACACTTAAAATATTTCATTTTCCTAAATGTGAACCCATGAGATGATATATGCACATAAAATGCATAATTTTTAAATCGGATAGATAATATAAAAGTGAAAGGGTTATGAAAAACCTGATATGCTCAAGTGATGATGGGGTCATACAGTGTGATTAAATACACTACATTAGTAAGAAGTCCCTCAATGTATCTCTTCAAACGTTGCCCATTGACTATAAATCTCATTACTATGTACTCTTGTGTGATCTCCACTGCACCATAAGGAAAAACATTAGTCACAACATAAGGACCTAACCATCAGGAATGCAACTTACCAAGAATCAGCTTCAGTCGTGAACTATAGAGAATAACTTTCTCTCTAACATGAAACTCCCTTTGTTGGATCATTTTGTCATGAGTTTCTTTTGATCATCCCTTGCAGATCCTTGAGTTCTCATATGAAGACAATCGAATCTCCTCAAGCTCGGGAATTTGCAGCTTCCTTTGGATTCCAGCTTGGGCCAAATCCATGTTGCATTTCTTTATATCCTAATAAGCTCGATGCTCAACTTCCATGGGGAGATGACACGCTTTACCAAAAACAATTTTAAATGGGGATATACCAATGGGTTTATTGTATGTTGTACTATAATCTCACAATGCATCATCCAAGTGCTTTCTCCGATCCTTCCTATTTGGCTGCACAGTTTTCTCGAATATTTGTTTCAACTCACGATTTGAAACCTCAGGCTGGCCATTTGTTTGGGGGTGGTATGTTGTTTATGTTTTGTGTGTCACCCCATACTTTCGAAGGAGAGAAGAAAAATTCCTATTGCAAAAGTGTGTCCCTTGGTCACTGATGATGGCCTTTGGTACTCCAAACCTGCAGAAAATTTGAGCCTTGACAAAATCCACTACAACATGAGAATCGTCAGTCCTGGTGGCCTTATCCTCAACCCATTTACTCACATAATCAACAGAAACCAAAATATACAAATATCCAAATGAACTAAGAAAAGGATCCATAAAATCAATTCCCCATACATCAAAAATCTTACAGAATAGTATGGGTTTTTGGGGCATCTCATGTCTCCTAGAAATGTTCCCAGTGTGTTGGCAACAAGATGATGACGTACAAAACACATGGGCATCATGGAATAAGCTAGGCCAATATAATCCAGAGTCCAAAAACTTCCTTCAACTCCATTGGTGTACAAAGTGTCCACCACAAGCAAGTGTATGACAGAAATGAAAAACAAACTCAAACTCATGATCGGGAACACACCTTTTAATGACTTGATCAGTACACATGCGCCAAAGGTATGGATCATACCAAACATAATACCAAGACTCACTTTTTAATTTTTGGACTTGATGTTTCTATTAATTTTAAGGAATTTCATAGGAAACAAGGTAGTGAACTAAATATTCATACCAAGGATGCATACCTGAGATGGAATAAAGATGATCATTGGGGAAAGTTTCCCGAAGTGGTACCTGGTCCAAGGTGTCATCCTCTAGTGTTTGGGTAATCTTACTCATGTGGTCCGCCACCAAGTTTACTAACACCTTTTTTTCCTTTATCTCAACATCAAGTTCTTGAAGAAGGAGAATCCATCGGATCAGCCTGGTTTTTGTATCTGGCTTCCTCAAGAGGTACCTTAGAGCTGCATGGTCAGAAAAAAGAACTTCTTTAGAGCCCAATAAATATGAACGGAATTTATCTAAAGGAAATATGACAGAAAGAAACTCCTTTTCCATGGTTTTTTAGTTTTATTGGGCTGAATCCAGTGTCCTCGATGCATAGGCGATCACATGTGAACGTCCCTCCACCCTCTGAGATAAGACAGCTCCAACCGCGAAGTTGGAGGCGTCCCACATAAGATCAAAAGGAATCTCCCACCGTGGTGGTTGTATGATAGGTGGAGTGGTTAGACGTTGTTTTAGATCATCAAAGAAATTCATGAAAGAAACATCAAACACAAAATCAGAATCCTTTTGAAGTAATCGTGACATAAGAAGAGCGATCTTACTAAAATCTTTGATGAAGCGGTGATAAAATCCTGCATTCCCTAGGAAAGATCTAACATCACACACAAATGAAGGATATGGTAAGAAAGAAATAATATCTACCTTAGATCTATCAACCTCTATCCAATGTTTTGAAAATACATGCCCTAAGACAAGGCCATGCTCTACCATGAAATGACACTTTTCAACATTCAGGACCAGATTCATCTCAATATAATGATTCAAAACCTTTCCCAAACTACTTAGACATTCATCATATGAAGACCCTTACACTGTAAAATCATCCATAAATACCTCTATGCAGGTCTCAATAAAATCAGAAAAAATACTCACCATGCATATCTGGAAGGTACCTGGGGCATTGCAAAGTCCAAATGGCATCCTCTGGTAGGAAAATGTGACAAAGGGACAAGTGATTGTAGTCTTTTCATGATCCTCTGGAGCTATAGGAACCTGAAAATATCCAGAAAATCCATCCAAAAAACAATAGTGTGTCTTCCCAGCTAGTCTCTGAAGCATCTGATCAATAAATGGGTGGGGGAAATGGTCTTTGTGAGTGGAATGATTTAGTTTCCTATAATCAATACACAAACACCAACTGTTTTGTACCACCATTAGAACTAACTCATCTTTCTCGTTTTTAACAATAGTAACACCACTTTTCTTAGGCACAACCTGAATAGGACATACCCACTGAGAATATGAAATGGGATAGATTATACCTTCCTCAAGCAATTTTTCAACCTCTTTTTTAACAACCTCCAGAAGGGTTGGATTGATTATCCTATATGGTTGCCTCACCAGTTTATCCCCATCCTCCAAAAGAATCCTATGCATGAAAATGGAGGGGCTAATACCTGATATTTCAGCCAAGGTCCACCCAATTTCTCTGATGTTCTCCCTCAAAAGATTCAAAAGTTTTTCTTCATGTTAAAAAGGGATATTTTTAGAAATGATAACAGGTAATTTCTCACCACTCAACAAGTATGAGTATTTGAGATTTGGTGGAAATGGCTTGAGTTCCAGTGCAGGGGGTGGTGTATGGATGGAGACATAGAAGGAACTGAAATATGTGCACAAAGAGTATCATTATCCGAATATACATCATCAAAATCAGAGAATAAAGCATCAAATACATTAGAATACTCAATATCCATGTCATATTCAGAGTTCACATGATCAAAATCAGAATATGACTCCATTTCAAAATCAAATCATAAAGAGACTTGTTCATTAGAAACAGGTGTCGAAGTACTCTTAGACATCAAACAAGAACCCATACTCATAATCTCCCTAATCATAGGACAATCCAATTCCATGGTTTTTTTACTTGGTGGTTCAAAATGGGAGATAACAAATGTAGAATGATCCTCTGAGGGGTACTTCATGTAATCCATAACATTAAATATCACAACTTCATCCCCAAATTCCATGGAAAGTGTACCCTAATTGACATTTATGATAGTTTTTGCATTTTTGAGGAAGGGCCTACCTAATATAATGGGGGAATGAGAACTTACCTAATCATCTTCCATGTTAAGCATGTAGAAATCTACTGAGAAGATCATGTCTCTTACCCGGACAAGTACATCCTCAGGGACTCCCGTTGGATATGCCGTAGCTCTATTCGCCAACTGCACCACTACTCTCGTCGGTTTTAGCTCACCAACCAACAAGGAAGATAATACAGAGTGAGGCATCAAATTTATGGAAGCTCCCAAATCCCAAAGTGCATCAGAAAAGTGCAACTCCCATATGGTGCATGGGATAGTGAATGTCCTTGCATCCTTGCACATGGTTGGTATTTCTAGAGTTGGTGTTATGAGTGCTGAGACATTCCTTCCAAGGTTGACCCTCTCATTTCCCTGGAGCCCTCTTCGATTGGTAAAATGTCCTTTTTAGAATTTCACATACCTTGGAATTTTCATAATTGCTTCAAGTTGAGGGATGTTGATCTCCACACGCTTGAATGTGTCCAAAACCTCCTTTTGCATCGACTCTTCAGCCATATTCTTGGTTTGAACAACCCTATTTGGAAAGGGAAGAGGTGTAAGAGTAACTTCATCAATATTTTTCTTACCTTTATCTTTCTCCTTGGGTTTCTCATCAGTTGGTGTGGAATGGGGCTTCTCCGGAGTTGAGGTGAATCCCAGTGGAATGATAGGTGGAGAAGCATCAGTTGTTTGCTTTCCGCTTCTCAATGTAATGGCACTGACATTCCCCTTTGGATTGGGAGTAGGTTGGGAAAGAAGATTTCCAGAATTCTTATTTACCAGTTCATGGAGGGCAGTGGGAATCTGGCTCATTTGAGTCTTCAACTCCCTTAACGCTGAACCTTGACTCTTCAGCTAATTCTATTGATTAAGAACAATTTGTTTCAAAAGATCATCAGTGTTAGAGTCTACCTTGTGTTTTAGATTCCCTTGTTATTGACTTGTTGATGTTTGAGCTTAGAATATCTTTTGGGGTTGTTGGAAACCCTACTAGTAAGGCGGAGGCTGTTGGATGTTTGGTTGAAAAGGGGGCCTTTGTTGTCACCCAGATCCATACCTCGTGTCTGATTGATACTTCCACCATTGGTTGAATGTTGGTGCAAAGGATTAATACTTTTTTGGGGATATGGTTTTTGTTGTAGTTGCTGATATGGTCTCCTAGGGAACACTGCTGCAAAATCTTCTGTTTCTTGGAGTTGTGGGCAACAGTCTGTTGGGTGGCTTGTCTCATTGAAAATACCACATGGTATTGAAGGAGTGGGTTGGGATGTCTTTTGAGACAAAGATATCTGCCTCACCATAGTGGTCAATTCTTCCAACTTGGTATCAATCAAATTACTTTCAAGAGAAGAATGACTTACCTGATGTACTTCCCTAACATGTGGTGTACCTTTATCGCCAAATTGTTGGGAGTTTTGGCCCATCTTGTCGATCAATGCACGTGAAGCTACTGGTGTCTTTTCCACCTATGCTCCTCCAGCTTCAGCATCCACCATGCTTCTCTCCATAGGTGTGAGTCCTTTATTGAAGTACTGGATGAGTAATTTCTCACTGATTTGGTGATGTGGGCAGCTTGCACACAACTTCTTGAATCGTTTCCAATACTCATACATTGACTCCCCTTGTGCTTGCTTGATCCCCGAGATCTCCTTATGAATAGAATTGGTCCTCGATGCTGGAAAAAATCTCTTCAAGAAAAGAAATTTCAAATTGTTCCAACAAGTTACATCTTCGGGTTGTTAATAATACATCTAGTCTTTCGCAGCTCCATCAATTGAGACTGGGAATGCTCTTAGTTTGATTTGATCTTCAGAGAAATTTCTAGATTTTAGGGTTGATCAAACCAAATTAAACACTTTCAAATGTTTATTTGGATCCTCACTAGAGAGGACATGTAACTTTGGAAGTAAGTGAATTAACCCATATTTTAGTTCAAAGTCCTATTCGAGATGTGGGTATGCAATACAATTTGGTTGATAGTTAACATCAGGTGCAGCCAATTCTAGAATAGTTCTTTTTAAATCATTTTTATTATTTCCAGCCATTGGTTCTTTTTTATGTTTGAATTTTAATTTCATCCATTGTCAATGTTTCCATAAGAAAGGAATTCACCAACTGATTGAATATTGAAACTTCTCGTAGACTGAATATGTATGATTTGTGCCATAAGGCTGCGTTCAATCTCAGGGTCATGACCTAAAAGATATTTTGGATTAGTTCATGTCATAAATAAATTAAATATGAAAAGAAGGAAATTGGACCATAGTAAAATAAAAATTATAAGTTTGAGTTGATGGTCTAAAAAGAAGTAGAAGAAAATAAAAGAAGAAAAAAAAATTAGATTGGGTAAAGAAGGAAGAAAGAAGAGAGGAAGAGAATAAAATGTAAAATAAAATAAATACCTCTAATTGGTAGAAATAATTACTTTCCTCCATGGAAACGATGCCAATTTGAAAGAGCGTTGTCGTGGGTGCCCTCAAATTAATAGTTTGATTTTGGGGTACTTAGGTGCAGCAGAGTGGCTGTCCAAGGTCTTCTCTCAAAGGAGGAAGTGAATTTAACAACTTTTTAGAGGTATTCTAAAAATCAAATAAAAGAGAATAAAAACACTACATGAAAGGATGGGGGTTGGTTATATTTTATCTCTCTATAATAAGTTTACAAGAAGAAGATTGTATTTTTTTTGTTTTTTGTTTTAAAATGAATTTCGATTAAAATAACACAACATAAAATATGTTTTTAGACAATATTTAAAAGACATAGTTGTTATAACTCTACCTATTCAATCAATTTTTTATCATTATAATTTATATTAACATCCACTTAATTATTATCCCTTAACTTGTTAACCCCCTAACCCTATGAGAGTTAATTTTACCACAAAGATGAAGAGAATTAAACCCTAGGTTATCGTCAGAACATGTAATCCTAGCACCCTGGTTTGATTGATGTTCTAAAGATAGCTTATGGTCAGTGGTAAATTAAGGCACATATCCATTCTATAAATTAGGACTAATTGAGTTATGTATTATATTTTAACTCTACAAATTAATCCCATGTGTCTTTGAATTACAGGTTAAGGTTGCGCTCTCACTGTTCACACAATTCCCGACCTCGCGTGTTTTGGGTTAACTATTCAATTGCTTTCTTAGTTTTATTTAGATTAAAAACTCAATTAATATATCATAATATGTGAATTACAGTATCTTATTGATTCAAAATAAATAAATGAAGAAGGATAGAGGTCGATCGATTACTAAAAAGAACAACTCTTCCATGGGCGGTGTAGTCATCGTAGAAGCATTTTGCATTTGCAAAGGTTTAGAAAGGGTATAACCCAATCACGTTTTCACTATTGATTTCCAAACCAAATAGAATGATTAAAAGAAGGAGAAAATTGAAAATAACAAAATAAATGGCAGAAAAACTAAGAGTTTATTGAAATAAGAAAAGCATTACAACATGATGAAGAAGAAGGAGAAGAGGAAGGCTTGATGATGGGATCCTTGCTTCAAGAGCTACCCCTCATACAATGGTTGGATAATTTGAGTGAAACCTATTCAATTATGCCTTAAACTTCCCAATTCACGTACCAACCCAACCTAATGAGAAAAAAACAATTTATAGAGTGGTGGGGAGGATATGTTCAATGTGGTTTCAAGTGTGAATGAGGAATCTCGGCCAAATATTTTATGCCAAAGTGAACCACCGATTTGATCACCAAAAAGCATTAATTGTCTATCCTTCTAGAAGGATAATATCTGAGGATATTGGTCCTATATCTCCTATAAAAATTTGGGCTCAATAAAAGCCTATATGAAGGTGTTATGGCCAAAATACATAAGATTCTCCATTCTGGAGGGTCCATCCCACCTTTGACTTTATGGCCCAATTACTCCATCTAGATGC
Organism: Viscum album; assembly: GCA_963277665.1. Taxonomy (NCBI): domain Eukaryota; kingdom Viridiplantae; phylum Streptophyta; class Magnoliopsida; order Santalales; family Viscaceae; genus Viscum; species Viscum album. The sequence goes on from OY728146.1 coordinate 1,688,653,994, forward strand.
ATTATTTTTATCCATTTTCCTGAATTAAAGTTGTATCCAATGAAGTAAGGAACACAGTTGCAAAATATTAAGTTTCAATAATTCAAAAAAAAATTATGATTGAAATACTACAGTGATTTTGAAAGGGTAAAACAGGAATTTTCCTCAAATATTCAAATTAATGATCTAATCCCAAATACTTTCTAATTGATCATATTTAACACAATGTGAGGAAATTATATCATTTATTATCAATAATAAATTCAATAAAATTGTTTTTTATCAATTACCCAAAAGGAAATTTCTTCTTTATTTTTTTACAAACATTGAGAATAAATTGAATATCATCTTGTTTTATATATAGTTCTTATATTTTTCTTTGAATTTAAATTTTCTCTTCTTAAACAAACCATGTGAATGATATGTAACTAATACATATATTTCTTCATTTATAGATCATAATAAAATATATTCATTAATACTAAATTTTATTATTTCTAATTTTATTTATATTTTTAGTTTTAATCCAATGAAAAATCAATCAACCTTACTTTCTAGTTAGATGATAATACCAAAACCGTACTTTGATGATCCTATAAAATTTTTCTCTTAGGTTCCTAAATATTAATCATCCCTATAAATTAGATCATGAAAATACTTCTTCATATTCATATAATTAATACTTGTAATGTAATTATTTAAAAATATGATCTTGAACTACTCACAGTCAATGGATTCCATTTCATCATATTTCCTCTTATACATGTTAAGAGCCCACCACTGATCCACGTAACCTTCCAAATGGTAGACAACCAAGATAATTGTTTCTCATTCCAAAAACTAGATAATGGAGAATATAATTTTAGTGAAGAAAATACATTATTTAGTTACTATTTAATCATATATTCCACTAAAATAAGGTTTATATTTCCTCATGACGGAATCAAAAAAATGTTGTTCTCATTAATATTCATTTTGAATTCTACCATGATTCACAGATTGAGAATGTTGTGTTAGCATAGAAATAAGATTTTAAATTCTATGTACAATAATTTTTCAAAGTTCATTTGGGAATTCATTTAATTGTTAATCATAATCAACATTAACATGGTTTATTTGGGTTGAAGTCAATGTCTAAAACAAAAAGAAATAATATTGTAAGAAACAATGTTCATGATGGGAAACCAAATGATCATTAAAAATCATTTATAGGATGTCTAAATCATGAGACCCACTTTACACTATTACACCTTTTGTTTAACATCGGTCATTCATGTTCATATTCTATTTAAAGGCTTCATGATTTTCAATAATGAGTTTGTTAATGTTCAAAGCATAACCCTAGAGGGTGTAAAACTAGGTGTGTAACATGGTCCATTTTCTGGAACCAGGTGATGATCGAGTCTAGTTCAATGAACCCTTTTTTGAGCAATTACACCTAGTTACCATTATTCGTAATCCACATCCACTTGTAGTATCAATACATGGATGAAATTTCTACGAAACCACTGACTCTATCCGTTACCAAAATTAAAATTTATTTTTCTATAAATTGAATCATCATTGGACTTATTATTATACATTTCCTTATGTATTACACAATAGTTTTCTCATCATAATTTAAAGGATAATGAAACTCATCCTATGATACCAACTATAGAGAACCATGATTATCTTACATGGATAATATGTCATTTTCTATAAATATTCATTGAAATACATGGATAGTCACCTGAGGACTATAATAGTTTCATGTATTTGAAACATGGAAAGATAAATTATATATAAATAGTTAAACTACATTTTATTCTACTATTATTTTCATAACTAAACCCCTTCTTAGAGATATCATGAGTAATACATTTCATTATGAACTGGTGAAAGGAACCAAAAAAAGGGTTAAAATACATTTTTAATAATGGAAAATCGCAAGATATTTTTTCACAACATGACATTAAGTGTATGTCAAAATGAAAACAATATTTGAAAATCGTAATCTATAAATCAAATGTCAAAATATTTTGTTATAGAATAAATATTGTAATTTCATAACACATGAATCATAGGGTAATTAAATAACATGATCTATGAGAACATAATATTGATAAAGCACATTGATTTTTGTAACATACATATGAATAGAAAAACAATTCCACATTACTGAAATATAATTTATGTGGCTATCATAGTGGAATGGGATCACTCACCAAACCATTATAGTTTTCATTATTCACTCCCAATACCTTCATATTCAAAAAAGTCTCGTACAATAATATTTTCCCTTATCATACCATTAATATATTTGAAATGCGAGTTATGTAATTACAAATTTCATTAAAGAGAGATATTAGTCCCACTCATCTAATAATGAAAACTATATTTTTGTGTGCCATAAGATCATAGATTATTCATCATTTCAAACTAATTAAATGAAATGGACTTTATAAACACTTCATCATATCATAAACTATAGATAAGATATTTGTCTCATAATTATTTCATCATTCCATCATAGAAAACCCCATTGAAAAATTAGAGGGTTTGATTTTTTTTATCACAGTATAACCCATGTAAGAGAAATAGGATTCATAAATAGAACTACCTCTTAAATAATAACCATTTAAAGAAAGGAAAAGTGTTGTATGATTGGGTCATATCCTCAATAAGGTATAGAAAACATCATTGAATGTGATCACAGATAGAAAAGGATTTTGAACAATCATTTGGAATGTTTGATGTGGGAAATATACGTTCATATTAGAAAGAATGATTTTAAAATATAAAAAAAAATTAAAATCAGTTTATTTGAAAATAAAATAAATAATTTTTTCAAAATATAAAATATTTTCAAAATCAGTTTATTTGAAAATAAAATGGGAAGCTTATAAATAATTCTTTAATCAAAATAATGGTAATGATTATGCTGTTTTTTTATACCGTACACATTAAAACAATGATTCCTTTCCCATTTTCTAAAAAATACATATGTGATTTGTTTGGAAAATTACATAAATATTCATTTCAATTATTTATAAAAGTAAAATGTGGGTAAAAATTTCTTTTAAAAATTATAAGATAATAATATTGAATTTTTATTTTTTTTTATAAAACATGGTCTTGGAAAAAATGGATTTCCAACTGAACAATGAAATATGTCATATTTTATTAAAAAATCTAATTTTTTTTATGTTTTATAGAGTAGGGAAATGGTTAAATTGTTAAAAACATCATCAATGGATATAGAATAAGAAAATTAGTTATTTTTTTGGTGGATGGATCATATGATTTTATCAAAAAAATAATCATAAAAAGTCTTAATAAATTATGATATTATAACATAAAATAGTTAATACATTAATAACATTTAATGGTAAAACCCATGGAAAAAACAAAACAATAGAACATAATATATCACTAGGATAAAAAGATTCATGATATTATAGGTAAAATGGTTTTTTTGTGTACCTTGGGAAAGAATATGGGTGCATAACATTGTGTACGTCTCAATGAATGAACATTTAGATGCAAATCCCTTAAAACATTAGTAATATTTTGAATTATAATATCCAATAAATAATAACTTAATATGAAAGATTATATTTCATTAAAATAATTGGCTACATGATATGAAATTTCAATGTGGTAGTATATACATCACAAAAAATAAACTACTAGTTAATTTTAAAAAATCTCAGAAATAAAAAAGTGATATGAAATCCCTTACATTAAGTCTTGACATCTATTGGGCACATTCAAAACTATTGAATAATATATTTATTTTTATTAAAAATATTATTAAAAATAATAATTATTTATGTCATACAATATATGATTTTTTGGGACCTTTTATTACCCTTTTATGAACGTTTCCATGTTAATGTGCCATCTCTATTAATAAGTACTTTGTTTTTATTTTATATTTTGATTTGTTATTTTTTGTCCCAATTACTTGATCCTAGATACATAATCTCGGTAATTTTAAAAATTATATAAATATATTATGTATTCTTTATATATTTATTCATAGTAATCTATAAAATTTAGATATAGAAAATGAAATACATTATTCTTGGAGACGGTTGGCCAAACATACACTTGAATGTTGTTTTCATTTTATCAAAATATTTATATAAATAATGTTAAATGACATATTATTTTTGTATAATAATTTTTATATCATAGTATTTACAATTTTTCATGACTAACAATTTTATTACCTTCTATTAAGCATGATCAAATCCCATCGCTTCGCGAGACGGTAGTCCTCTGTACACAAGAGTGACATTGTCGTATTCCCACAAAATCGAAATCAGGAATGTGTATGTGATATAATAATTATATAAGAATAATAATATCTTTGATTTAATATATAAAAATTATTTCAATCATTATTCAAAATCATACTTGGTGGTAATGTAAAAACGAAAGACATCGGTATGCGTGGCAGTTGTCTGTTGTACACACGAAGGATGATTTTGTAACTAATTTGATGGATGTGGGGATCTTTATTAGCAATGAACATAAAATAAAAAATTAAAACCATATGTATCATACAGAGGATGATATTTCATCATATTATAATAATAATTGATGGAGGTGGAGGAAGAAAAAAACAAAATTTCTTGTCTATAAATGTTACCTCTTCATAGGTCACCCTCCTTTGATTTTCACCCAACTCCTTCATTGGTTGTATTTATGTAAAAAAATTGAATTTTTTATATGAGAGGTGGTTATTTCTAATGTGATATTTTCTAGTTTTGGGTGAATAAAAATGATTTTATGATGTCAAGAATATAAGATATGTGGTGGCCATTTATAAGTGAGGAGAGTGTCCCCCTTTTATTATTTTGTAAATTGAGAATTCCACCAATGTTATTTAGGTGATAAGGAAAAAATAAAAGAAAATTATCAATATTATAAGTTATAAGACATAAAAGTTTCTAGATAATATCTTTTGTAATGATTTTGGGTTATTTTTAACACATATATTTTAAGTTCACCCCCCCCCCCGAGAGACCAATGATTACGTTTATCGTGACAAACAATTTTTACTATTTTATCCATCATTTTGGTCCAGAATTAAGTTGAAAATTTTAGACAATAAAAATTTTCATGTTTACAATTGTGCAGTTAAATTTTCAATATTCGATTCACATAACATTAAAAATTTTAATTTTAATTATTCTAGTAGATAAGATAGGAAAGAGACTGTTTAAAGAGAAAATGGGAAAAAATTTAAAGATGTCTTAATATAGAAATTTAATATTAGATTTATTAAAATGAAATGAATTTTATTAATGGATGTATAATAGACCTAATTTTAATTTATAATAAACTTTAAAAATAAATACTCTGTATAAATAGATTAAACAAAAATGATGTTTTCAATAAAAATTTTGTAGTTTTTACTATTCATAAAAAAAAATAAACATGTCACAAAAATAAATAAATCAACCTAAGATAATTTTGAAAGTAAATTTAAAAATTGAATATTATTTTATCAAAATATTTTTTAAATGATTAAATCATAATTTTATTATTGTTTTCAAAAAATTAGAAAAAATTGTTTTTATAACATAGTATTTATATATATAATGTATTTACTAAATATTGACTGAGTTTTTTGTCAATATTATTCGTTTATATAAAACCATAATAAAGACTATTTAAGAAGTAGTTATTAATATTTTTATCACTATTTATAATGGCTATATTAAAATGATCGTGTTTAAATAACTATATGAATAATATGTCATGGTTTTGTTAAAAACCATTGTCGTATGTAATTCCATCTATCCAAGTATTGTGTGTAGGGATAAATGAACATGTTGTTTCATATAATTCAGGATTTAATATAAATTAATTTTATTCAAAAATAATAATTCATAAAAACTTAGGGTGTAACAAATTTCATCCCATTTCTACTTCTCCAAACCTAACTAGTCCACTGATGTCGATTCTGATTATTTAAACTAACCCAAAAATGATAACCCACTTCTGGTAGAATTCTTAATCAACCAAAATATCGCCATATTACATCACTGATTATTTCCACTAGTTTAGAAAAGTCTATATCAAAGTCCATCATTCTTATTATAATGATCAATCAGATTCTTGAGACTATATAAAACACATCGGATTTTCTTGTCATTAAAAATAACATGTTACTTAATAAAATAAAAGTCTCATATACCTAGTACCACACCAACCCACCATTGATAATCAAACCTGATCACACCACCAGATTTTAAACACACATATAGATATTTTTCAAAAATACTGATAATTCTAAATCAAACTAAATTCATCAACTGACAACTATAATTGCGTACCTTATATATTCATGATATAACTCGGCCTCTTGTTCCCAAACAACCCCAAAAAGTGAAAACCACCAATGGATTTTCTAATTCAACCAACCACTTCTGATGTTTAATATAAAACAAAATCAATGTGAACCTCATATTAAAAGTTTAAGTACTATTCTCTCAACCATAAGATCACCTTATCACCATTCTATATGAACAAGACTATCTAATTTTCACAATCTGAAAATTATTATAACTGAATATTTTTATACATTATCACCATCACGTTTAAATGACATTCAACCCACTATGATTCCTACCAAAAACCCAATATAAACAAATGTATGTGTTAATGATCAGATCAATCTAGCTGAGCAACTCTAGGATTATTTCTCTATCATGATATTTGAATTGAACCCCTAATCATGTCATAATGGTTAATGGTCATCATTCACTGACTCACACTTTTCACTGGATTTCATAACTCGCATGTCATGTGACATGGTCATCTTAAAAAAAGTATGTCCTCATGACCCCATGATTATTTCATCATTACTTATAGAGACCTCATATCATGCATCATTCATACCCTAATACAACCAAATTCCAAAATAAAATACACATGGTCATTCTCAAAAGAAACTCTTTCTTTGACAAGAATAAATCATCACATGAATGGTCTACACCCTCTTACAATATGCATAAAAATAAGATTCTCATACCTTCCTAAAATTATTTCAAAACAAATCATCCATTTATTCAATTATAAACCCACAACATCCCTTCATTGTTTTCGAAACTAACGTTACCTAGACCCGATAGTATAAACTGACATTTCATAATGTGTAAACTCCAATTGGTATATTGGGAATGAATATAAACAAGAAAAAATATTTATTTTGGATTCTGGTAAAATCCAAAGAAACCACAATATATGTTGTTCAATTATATTAGACTCATCATAGGATTCACCTGACATTCATAACATAATCTTCATATAATAGTGTTCTTTTCAAAAAGACCACCCATTGTTATGTCTACTATGACATGAAATTCAAAACAAATAAATTAAGGGAAAATAGTACATGTGTAAAGATAATCATAGTACACCCCAACCATCCTACCATACATGGTAAATAAAATCAAAACACTCGGTCACGGGTTATGGATTATCTCATTTAGTCATTCTCTATGACACTCAACAACTATTGTCTCCAACTAGGCACACCCAATAAGTGTGTACCCCATTTTCTCTTCAATATATTATCCGTATCAACTATCCAGTGAAATATATCTTTAATCCTAAGTTTACATTCCAAAAAACCGAATTAAAATTACCCAAATATTGTCAAATCATATAAGTGAAATAATATCTCCCAATACTTCTTTTCCAAATAACCTGGGGAATATTACTCATTTGATGTAAAAATGTATAATTTACATTCACATCAGCCATGCAGACAAAACTATAAGTTCCTACCCAAGATGTCCCCATTCTATTCCTAGCTATCTAGTATCAAAATCTTACCACTAGGATTAGAAAACTATCTACTTCATCATTTTGTCCCAAACATCACTTAGAACATCAAGGGAAGATATCAAAATCCCTAACACCCAAGGAATTTGTACACCCAATTCCATGTATGTGTTTGAACATCGATACAATGATATAAATATCATACATCTACCTTTCTTATCATTTCCATGTAATACACATCCTTGGGCTTACCCCTCTCTAGTGTTAACATCATTTATCATATCCATCTCTAATAATATTAAGAAAATGAGTTGATACTCCATCATAATTTTCAACTCAAAAGTATCCCAAGACAAACCTCACACCATATGATAAATATTAGACTAAAACACACCCATCTAGGGTTCTCATTCACTTATATCAATAGAATCTTATACCTTGGGGAACTATGCATTCTAGTGTTATCTACAACACATGTTCCCACAAAACATAAGAATATAAATGTTAGAAAACATATTTTATTGCTTAATGAAGAACCCAACCCATGATTCTCACATAATGGATTGATTCCATAATAATATACCCACTTCTGGTTTATAATTAATCCCATAAAGGCCACAAAAAGTCATATAATGCAATAACCGTCAATGAAATAATTTAAAAATTATTTCATAATTGGAATAAAAATATACAGTCTTCTGCAACCCACATCGTAAAGGTCCAACATCCATGGTTCCCCATCATGAACCATTGTTCCATTCTCATGACTAGGTAATCAACAAATTAAACTATTATTAGAAAAAATTTCCAATAAAACCCCCAATATCATGGTTCAGTGAAAGTTGTAATAGGAACAAAACCTTTCTACCCTCTACATGCACATGGTCAATATCATATACACATAATATTCTAGATCATATTTGTAGGATCCATATCAATGTTCTTTTGTCAAATTCCAAACCAAAATTACGTAACAAGGTAAAGAGAAAGAATATGTTTATTTGAGATAATAGAGGATAACAATTTAAAAATTGAAACAAAATATAATTTAGTAGATCAAAATAATAATTAAACAAAGTGATAAAATTCCAAACTCTTATTCCATTTTGGAAACTATTAAGTATGATTCCATAATAACATTATATTTAAAGAAAAACTTATAATGGTAATAAACAGTTTAAATAATGGTTACATGTCATAGTGGGAGTAAATAACAACTTAATGTCATGTAAATGATATGTGAATCATACATTACATGTATGATACAATAACACGTGCAGAAAGTGGGGAAAATACTGTAAATCAATAATCTAATTATCATATTCATCACTCAAGGTGAAATAATTCAATAGTAAAAGAGAAAATAAATAACAACAATATTATCCCTATCTGTGTTGACATCAATTTTATATTGGTTGGTCATTCTCCGAAAAAATATCTATATCATGTTAAGAAAATAACCTATAAATTTTCTACTTAACAAAATTTCAATTATAAAAATATTCTATGATTCCACATTTTATCAACCCCTAATAAATGAAAACTAAAATATTTATATCTCCCCATACGCCAGAGGCTGCCTAATACTAGAACAAGTTTATGATGGTATGGTGTGAAACTATACACACATATTGGACTGAAAAAGTATTATAATTAATATACCACAAAAATTTATCTGAAAAAATAAAGTAATAAAAATACCTCCAATCAATTAATATTAAAAAATAAAAAATTTCCTATACTATAAAAAATAAACTATATGCATGTGTAATAGAGAAAACATTATATCCAACATCTATATATTTCTAGAAAAATATAAAAATTAGGAGAAAAATTAATTTCAAACAGGTTTCTATAATGGTCTTATAACTCTCTTGTTCTATCTTATAAGTCCAAAAAGTGAATCAATAATATATAATTCCATTTATCGAGTCCTAAAACAATTAAATCCTCTAAGGTACTAATCCACAGGTGGAACAAGATGTGAGTAATACTCAATAGGCCACCAATAATGATGTCTATAAATATATTAAGTCTATCTAATGAAATTTTTTATAGAGAAATATATATATTCATCTTTAATGGAAGGTAAAAAATCATTTCTTATCATCGAGTTCTAGGATATATCATAAGACCAACAGTTCTACCCTCACTTAGTATCGGATGAATCTAAACAGAAATATCCTATTGGGGGGGATATTCTCATCCGTATGATTAGAAACCTCATAGGGACATATACTTATCCAATTAAATTTCACACATGTGAAAATGTACCCATTCTGGGATAATAATGACCCCCAAGGAAAATTCAAATCCTAGAACAATATACACACTTAAAAAAATATACACATCCTTATATATCACATCCACATGTAAATACATATAAATAACCATAATATAACTACCCACGGGAAACAACATCCCTAGATCTATGATTTATTTTCAAACACATTAAATCACTCATCATCTCTCTAAGATATTATAATTTGATTAAAAAATAACATTACATAAAATAAATAACCAATGGAAACACCAAATCATTTTTAAATATACTCCCAAACACCATTTATCAATATTCAAACATCACACTTTACCATTTCAATTACACCTTTTTCATTTATATAAATCATTATATTCTCCATTTATAACTGAATCCAAACAATACTAGATCATGAGTCATTTCAAATAAATCCATATTAAGGCAGAAATCCATATTAAGGCATCCCCATAGGTTTTCCTTAAATTAAGTTTAATAGATGATAAAAGGGGTACTATTTATGCATAATCTCTATGATTTAAAATTAAATAATTTAATACTATGGTGAATGGATATTATGACAATGAGACAATAGAACTCAAGATATAACAAATGATGTATAACATTAAAAATAATTTATAGACGACCTAACTCAATTAAAAATGACTAATCATCACAACCCACCACCCAATTCAATCTAAATGAACCAAAATCCATAAATAAGAATCCAAAGATACCATATCATATTTTATGATAAGGATAAAAAATGTATAAGAATTATTACTTCAAGGTAATAAGGATAATTAAACTTACTATGAGGGGTCAATCCCAAAAGATGACACTTTGATTCACCATATAGCGAGTTGGAAGGAGATTAGAAAATCAACAAACCTCTATTGGTATCCAAAATCATGTAATGTTATCATGTGGGTTGTGTTTCTGTAATCCCTATAGAGACCCCGTATATATAAATACTGGTTTTAATTTCCATTAGATGTTCATAGTGTGAAACATAATTTCACCCCATGAATGTTTAGGCCAACACATCCCAATGGTCTGGCCAAGAAATTTAATAGTCTGTCACAGAATTTAATTCCATGAATTTCAACCTTTAAATCCAGAATAGATTCATTTTAATATTTTTCATCTTGGACTAACTTATGAACTATCTCAGAACCTCTTAAAATCATGGAAGACAATGATATACATTTCCATACAATAATCAAGACCACAATGTTTCCTGAAATATTAGGGGGTTATTTTTTATAGGACTTGAAAATAATTTTAAAATACATTAATGAATCATCTTATTAGATAAAATAATTTATTTTCTTGTAAGTACATCATATAATAAATAATATGTGTTTAATACGAAAAAATTCTTTTATGAATGGAACTTGAGACAAAACTCTTGAATTATATGGAAGACTTTTAACTTTATATATATTAAAAATAAAAAAAACATAATAACATACATTATAACATTATTATTATATATAAAATCTTCTAATCGTTAATTATAATATCTCATAATAAATTTATTAGTTTCATATTGTTTATTTTCATCATTAGAAATTAGTGATTATTATTTCTATGCAAATTGAATATAATAACAATGTAAATACCCATAATGTATTGTTATTTTCATCATTCCTAGATTATAGAATGTACTAGAATATATTTCAGTTAAATATTTATAATTTTAAAATTGAATTTTATGATATTTATATTCATTATTCTTAAAGATGAAATCAACAAAGAGGTTGTTTCTCTTAATCTAAAAGTATCAAAAAAATTACATTATAATGATTACTAATTATTTTCAAACATTATGAGGGATATTAATGGAAAATATTACTCTATAATATAATATATATTCATAAAATACAATTTTGTAATCATCCAATAATGTTGGTGTAGAAAACGGAAATGCATCATCTATAGAGGGGGTAGTCTTTGCGTACGCATGAACTACATTTCAATTTTCCAATAGATGGAATTAAAAAAATTAAATATTTTTTTTTATATTTACTTAATCTTGATAATTTATTATATATTATATTTATTCTTTATGTAAATTATAAAAGCAATAAATGTATGGTAGTGATGAAAAATGAATCATGTCATGTGTAGAGTGGAAGTTCACACGTATACACAATGAAGTTTTCCCATTTTTTTAATGGATGTGGGGGAATAAAAAGTGGTTATAAAAGAAAACTAAAATATTTTAAATATACAAATGATAATGATTTAATTGTATTAATATATCAAGAATATTTTTTAAATTTTATTAATGATAAATATATATAGAAAATTATTATTGGGTGGATAATACTCACGCTAGGGATTTCAGTCTTATTTTGAACTACTTATTATAATTGGATGAAAAAGAGAAAATTATTATATCCATGGGTAGAAAATGTGTATCAGGATTATAATAGTGGATAAATGGCTTGGTTTACATGAATATTTCTAATTTTGAGTCTGACAAGATGAGGTTAGAGTTGAGATATTTTATAGGTGAAATGAGATTTTTTCCATGGAACTAAACTATACACAAGGATTAAGGATTGAATCAGATAGTATTTAGGTGAGTTTTTTGAGGGATTATTATTGATACATGATGGTGTGAATTTAAAACCTTAAAAATTTATTCCAAAATTGTTGTTTTTTATGTTTATTTACAAATATTTGATTCGCTTTATGTTACAAAATATTTTAATTATTACCATTCATTAAAAAATAACCATTTAATTAATTATTCAATAAAATTTTATGATTAATACTCCTAAAAAGTTTAATTGTCATTATTATAAATTATAACTCCATTAAATAAAACTCTATTTTAGATATATGAATATTTACTTTTAAATAATGAATATGATGTATACACAAACTGTTTTGTAGAAAAATGACTTTTTATACATTTAATGTTATTATTTTTTATTTTTATAAATTAAAAATTAGTTGAGGGAAAATATTTTATATATTTTTAAAAATCATAGTAGAGTCATAATTTAAAATAGATAAAATAAATTTGTTTAGATTCAATTCTAAAAAAATTTATAGAACCCATTTTTTTGAAAAATAGTTATATTAAAGTCGTGGCTAATATTTACTTTAGCATCTTATTTTTATGTTCAAAATGACAATGTACTTGTTACCAAATTTGGATGTTATTATTTATTATATGAAAACCATTTTACTAGAATAAAAATAAATAATTTAAAAATTTATTTTAATATAATAGTGCATATTGTAAAGACAGAGATTTTAAAAAAATACATTTTTTTATCAAATATCGGATTTGTTCCTAAATCATGAGAAGAAAAAATATTTAGATAAAAATTAAATAGATTTTATCTATGTTTTGTCAAAATATTTCACATTATTCTATACTGATCAATTTTATTTAGATATAAAATATATATATAAGAAGTATAATTATATTTTAAAAATTCTTTATTTTCAATAAATTATTTTATTCACAATACATTAAGATTGATTAATTATTAAATAATAATTATATAAACTGTATCAATAAATTGGTATAAAAATATTTCGATGAAACTTATAAATAAAAAAATAAGTATTTAAAAATATATTAATTATAATAGTATGTAATACATAAATATTTATATATATTTAAATTAAATTATTTTAGTTAAATGTTATCTTTTTTTTATTCATGTTGAATTCCCATAATGTATCAATTTTTTCTGGTATTTTAAACTTTTTCCTAAATTAAATGTGTCATTGTTCGTTATTGGTCAGTGTGGATTGTGAAACATTTTATCTAATGTATTATTTACATTTAGAGAAATTATAACAAAATTCCAAGGTTATTGAACCAATAAACTTTAGGTACGCTTTCTGGCCATTAGAAAGACATTCTACCTTTCTACCATTAGCATTAGGGATAATAACTTTGTCCAAAAGTAACTCCTAAGTATGTTCTATGTGACATGTAAAATTTCATTATCTTATAGATATAGGATCCACTATTGTTAGGCTTTAATTGAGAATAAACTAGGAAATATTGGGAAAAAATATTCATAACCCAATATAATGAATAAAAAGTTAAACTATAATTACTCTTTCAACTACTCTCTCTCCTTTTTTGAAACATATCCCACATACATAGTTAAAATCTGTTATGGAATCTCATATACAGACACATTGTAGGGTTCATCCTCTCAAAGATAACTCATTTATGGGTGGTAGAAACAACCTATTACACCTATCCTACATAAATAACATGAGTAATTTTTCTACACTACATTTCTATAAGAACAAGATAAACTTATTACACATAGGATATGGACGTAATTTTAATTATTTATATAAATTTATTTAAATTTCAACAAAATATCCCTATATTTAAAAAAATTATAAACAAGGATGATTAATGTTCTTTACAAAATTCTCTACCCTAAAATAAGTCCTCTCTTACATAATATTGTTTTATAGACTATGAGGTACTAATATCAGATCATGGGGATTGGAGCTATTATTGGGAAAAAATTCCTACCTTAAATATTAAGCTCAAATGAAAAAATTTCATACTAAACAGAAGGCATCCTCAACAATGTTTACTTAAAAATCATTATTAAAAGAAAAAAGTAGGTCTAATACCACTCTTCCACTAATATAAACCACTATAACCCCTCTTCTATTATTATATATATCAAGGGTGACCCCAAAACATGCCTCCCTAAACATAGATATAAAGGTATATGTAAATGAAAAGATTATGAAGGTTTATATTTTTCAATTTTTTTGCATGAATGTTGTTATATAAAATGATATGTACTTACATTATATAATAAACCAGCATTAAATTTGATCACTCCTCAATATTCCTTGTCAATTATTAAATAACTAACATTGGTTAAATTTTACACATCAATTGAATAATTGATATGTAATATTTTCCGGAATCAATTACCATCATAATGGTTTTTATACAAACCTCGGAAGAATTATATTAATGATTTATAAAATTTTAATTCCAAAAAAATAAACCTATAAAGAAAAAGTGTTAAAATTTCTAATAAAATATTTCGTATTGAAATCCCAAAAAATATACGATTAAACCATGAGTATGGGAATAATGATTCCATTAATAAAAATTTTGGGTTACAACTTCACCCTTGATATAATATTTTAAAAAACAATAGATAAAACCTTATTAGACTTATATCATAAATAATTAGTTAAAACAAACCTATCAATCACTCATTCAAGTGATTCTAGTACTATACTTTTTTTTCTACAAAATATATCATGATCTAATTTTATAATCTAGAGATTTCATTTTCGTTTATCTTAGTGATTCCCTCAACATACTAAATATGTACAACCCACCCCTACTTATATTTTTTCATTCAGTAATTATTCATAAGTGATATATATATATATATATAATTTATAATGGTATCTCATTTTTATTTATATATTATAGGGTTTTCTATGGATTTTTTGATTTCCAACAACAATGTAGAGTTTCTTTTTGTTTTTTAGTTATTTCAACGCTCGATCAACAATAATTTATTTAATATAAATAAATATTTTCAAAATTAATTATCGATACATTAAATATCCCACCATTTTATATCTTTCCCATTTTTTTGGATATATATTCTTTTCATATATTCTCTTTATTGGGGAATTTTAGATGATATCTGGAATAATTAGAAACAATTCACATTATTATACAATGATAAATATCTCATCTTCAATCTAGGATCTTATCATGAGAGTTATATTATTTAAAAAACATCTCCCCTCATTTATAACTAATATATGTATAATTAAGGAATAAATTTTCTAATATTCAATAGTACAATATTAAATATTATGTATTTCAAAAATTGTTTTTATGGAGAGATTGATCCATGGGAAGTTTTTTAATTTTACTCATAGGAAGATAATGATAATGTTTTTTATGGAAGGAAATGGAATTTTAATAACCAAATTATTGAAATAATGGAATTATCAATGAGGGAATGCCTTATTTATTATAATTTCAAAAAAACCACAATTTGGATTAGGTTAATTGAACACGCCTTGGGATAAAAAATACTAAAATCATTTATCATATCACAGATGTATTGATCATTTTTATATAGGGTAAAAATAATTTTATGATAAATTGAGTTAAATATACATGGATTAGTGTATATTAGTTCATTCATCCACCACTTCTGAAGACCCCTTATGATTATATAGATTTATGTATTTGGTGATTGAAATATATAATTATTATTGAAACCCCTCATTATTTGAAATTATAAATGGGACATTGGGATTTGATCTAAATTGATACAATGTAAACAAAGTATCATTATATTAAATTAGTGATTAGAGATCTATTCTAAAATTATTTTATCCACTAAAATCATATTCATAGATAATTTAGAATATATTAAATTATATTTAAGAATAAATGGAAATATAACTTCTATGGAAAAATATTTTACATCATTGTGATATATTGAATACAATGTATTGAGCTACTTAATGTGGTTATATAATAATTCCTGGTGAAATAATTACTAAAATGTACATTTTTAGTGTTTCTATTTATAAACCATGTCATAAAAATACAAAAATAATTTTTAATCTCATTTAATAAAGAATAATCCCGAAATATCAGGGTTTTAAGTGAATCCAATATAGAAAATTGGATTTTAAATATGGATATATATTTGTTAATGAAATATAAAAAAGGGGAAAACCCACAATTTTTATACACATTGTTTTAAAATATCTATTGTTGTTACTAGATGTGGAACATTGGGTGATAAATTCAAAATGGTTGTAGTGGATCCAATGATGTAGTGTGTAAATATGTGTAGAACATTACCCATAGTGAAATGGGTGTTTTTAGTTAAACATCAACGAATTCCATGGTGTTTGACGTTATGTGTTAGAGTTTTAATTGAATATTTATTTCATAAGGTAAAACTACTTGAGAAAAATTTATATTTTTAAGTTATATGGCCATAAAATTCAAATCTGGAAAAGATAAACATGAACACAACATTGTTAACACATCTATATCATAGTGGTGTGTTATATATAACAATAAATTTAATTTAATTTTTTAATATGTGATCAATCTATATGATTGTTATCTTCTCATTTGTAGGATAATTCTAATAAAAATTGGCTCAATCCAAAGAGATGAACAAGGGTGCACACGTTATCAATATTTTAGTGGAAATTTGGTTTAAAATGTGAATATTGATTTAATTTTTATCACTAAAAATTATTTATTTTACATTGATTTTAGGATCATATTTCTTATCCATTCCTTATAATTTTGAATAATAGTATATTAACATGTGTAGCATGATAACAAAAACTATACAACAATTATTTTTTACTCAATAACAATAGTGAGTAACCATTATTAAAATACTTGTTCTATTTATATAATTTCTCAGTCTATCTCATATTACCAAAATACATAATTCAATATCCAATCACACTAACCTATAAAAACAAAAAAATTGAGATTAATTGTTTTCATAGTTTATTTTACACACTCTCTAAATGGTGGTTATCTCTCACCTAGAATTAATATTTCATATTAGAGAACAATAATATTATTCAAATCAATATTCATGTATGTTTTACTTACGGTTCTTGATAATATAAATTCCTTTTATTTGTACTTGAATATGCAGTTTTTAGTTATTCAAAATATATTTTTATTTAAATGATATGTGGGAAAATTAAGCACCATAAAAAATAATATTGTTCCCATGTATTATGGTTAAGGATCAATTTTATATATTTATATAATGGTTTAATATTTTATTTATCTTATAATGGATCATATTTATATCAACAAGATTTTTTTTGTATATTCCCACAGTTGGGATGGTCATAAAATTTTAAAATTATAAGAATATTGATGTTTATTGGGGATAATGTTAGGGTTAACATTCATCCATTTTGAGAATGGGTTGATATGAGTAATTACGTTCCAAAATGTGAAGGAAATTTATATGAAACAACATGATAACCATAAGAGAGAAATTAAATTAAATCATTTCAATCTATAATATTTTAAAGATGAATTTTGATATATTTTAATGAGACAATATGAGTATATGGATGATTTTTTAGGTTGAAAAAAAATGTAAGCTTGATTTAAATATATAGAGACATTCTTGAAGATTCCCTAATGGGGTAGAAACTAGTGACTATTATATTGGACGAATTTGATTAAATTGTTTCTCCCATATAGGTCAAATAGTTGGATGAGTGGACCATTTGAACACTCTGTAATTTCATTATTTCCTATGATATATGGATATGATCATCGTTAAGAAGAATAAAAATCTAATAAATAGACGGATTTCAAGTCATTAAATGTTCCAAATGTGATGCCTCGAAAAACCAAGGTAAGAACCATGAATTTGATAGCATGTATGACACGTGACCGAAAGCACGCAAGTTAATATAATAGCCGTATAATTTTTAATATATTTACTATTTAAATTGATTTTATGTATTTCAATGCATGCCAAACCACATTTTCTTGCTTTATATGAAAGAGATACCTTTTTATATAGCTTTAATTTTAATTAAAAGAGACCTTCTTTGATAGATGTAAGAACCAGGTTATTGCTGTGAAAGACTTTGGAATATTCTTGATATTATTCCAGAGCAGCGCCTTCAGGCGGCGTGCGATTCCGAGCCCCGATGCGGCCAAAATTAAATTTTCAGTGCATTCACACTGGAAACACCAAATAAATGGGATAACTCCTAAACGGAGTTTCGGATAAGAGATGTGAGTGAATGGATGGGTCTGTAATGTGGTGTTTACCCTAGGAACGACATAAAGCATGTCGGTGCGGGACGTTTGGACCCCTCGCTCGTTTTCAGAACATGAAATGGATAAATTAAATAATTAATTTATTCGTTTAACAGCTTAATTCAAGTATCTCTAAAATGGTGACTCGTATTGGAAAACTAAGGGCACCGTTGAGTTCTTAACATGTCGTTTACCCTAGGAGTGGTGTAAGTTTCACGGCGCGGCGCGGCCCGTCTCTGAATAATGGCCACAGGGGAATTTTTGTAATTTGGTAGCTTTGGGCATTCAGTTTAATGACTTTTGAATGGGGCCTCAGATTAAAATTCCAAGACCTCCGTTGTGCTCGGGAGGTGGTCTTTACCCTAGGGGATGATTAACCTCGGCCCCATCAAGGGTTTCAGTTGCGGGTTAAATCAGGGGTTTAACTCAATTAAAATTTTAATTAATTTTAATACTTATTTAAACCCTAACCCAACCCCTCTCCTTCCCCATTTCCCCTTCCCCCTGGAAGAAGAGCACAACCAAGGAGGATTCCCCCTCTTCTCCTCCACCTCTCCAAGGCAGCACGACGCGTCTGCAGATCCCTCGCAGCGAAGCTTCGGGCAATGCCCAACGAGGTAGAAGGTTTTGGTTTGCGTTTTTATCTCTAAACCTTTCTTTCAATTCAATTATAGCATCGAATTGTTGTCGAATTTTCAATCAAAGCTCATGGTCGTGTATTAAAAATTCGGATTTTTCTGACGCTTGTTTTGGATTAGAAATCCGAGTTCGGAGGGGGGTGCAGCGCCTCGTCGAATTTTGCGGGTTTTTGAAGTTTCTGGTGGGTTTCTTTTTTTTCCGGTGAGCTCCAGTGGCGGCGGCAGGGGATTCGGTGGCAGCGCGGGTCTTTCAAGAAGTGGCGGCGTTGCGGGCTTCTGTGGTCGGCTGGCTGAGGCGGAGCGGCCGGATGAGCAGGGGGCGTCGGGGTGGCGTGGAGGTTGGTGGGGTCCTCAGGTGGCGGGCATGCACGACGGTACGAGTGAGGCAGCGCCGTGGTTGCGGCGCGCGACCCCGCAGGGAGACAAGACCCACCTTCAGCGGGTCTTCACGCAGTGGAACGACCGACCCCACGAAGGTCGGTCGGCGGTGGACCACGGCTCAGTGCCGGGCCGGCCGGCACGGCCCGGCCCAGGCCGGTCCAGCCCAAGGGGATGAGTTCCCCCCCCCCCCCTTCAGACACCCATAATTTTCATTACGGGTGTCCAATTTTCATGTCGTATGCGGAAGTGGAACCATATCGACGAGATGGACTCTTTGAGATGGTTTTGGGAATTTTTAATTCCTGAAATGAGGGGCTTCGGAAGTGCGACGCGTCTTTAAGTAAATTGAAGTTTTTCCGGGGGATCTTGTTTTGGACGGCGCAGACGCGTCTGACGTCCATTTTGAGCGTCGTCAGTAGCGTTGCGACCCTGGCGTCGAGCTGGAGTTTTCAAGTGTGGTTTCAGGCGTTGATACCAGAGTAGAGGCATGGGCCCCATGGCCCATCTTTTGAGCTGCGTGCAACATTTTGTATCTTTTTCCTCGGACATCCGTTCGGGGCGTGCAGGCAGTCGATTTTGGGTGTTTTTCTGGGGGAATTGCATTGCCACAGTCTTCCCTCTTTAATTCTACATGCTAGTTCGACCCCACAAGGGTCATGTTGGTAGTTGTCAGTGATTTCCAGCTTTATCAATGGGTGTCTGTTTTGGACAAGTGAATAGTCCATCTTGTGTACTTTTTCGAGAGGATCGCAATGGTGTGATCTGTTCGTTGTGCTTTGGGAATGGGGTGCGGGTCCCACATAGCACCACTCGTGTGTGGTGCGCCAGAATGCATATTTTTCTCTGGATATCCATTCCACTCAGGTGAGTAGTCATTTTGACATGTTTTCTCGAGGGGATCACAATGGTGCAATGTGCCCGACTGTTTTTCGGCCTGAGGCTCGGGATCACGAGACGTCGTTTGGGAGTAAAGCAGTGTTGGACGACTTTTATGTTGGTTACCCGTTGGAGGCGAGTAAGTAGTCTATCTCGCATGTCTTTCCGTGAGGATTACAATGGTGTAATCTATTCAGGCGTGCGGAGCCTCATGCGTTATCTTATTAAATATGGAAATATAACAGGTGTATCGATGGTGGTTCGTCCTACTGAGTTTGTGACAGACCCTTGTTATGTGATCGCGTTCACTCTTGGTAGAGTCATGTTAATTCTTGAAGAGGTGTGGTTGGTCATGCCTCATCTGTTGAGGTGGAAGGTTGGAGTTATTACGTTACGCCTTTTCCTTGACGTTTGGTGCCATGTGCATGATAGCTTTTAAGCTGGAAT
Organism: Viscum album; assembly: GCA_963277665.1. Taxonomy (NCBI): domain Eukaryota; kingdom Viridiplantae; phylum Streptophyta; class Magnoliopsida; order Santalales; family Viscaceae; genus Viscum; species Viscum album. Next base: position 1,688,675,187 of record OY728146.1, read on the forward strand.
GTGGAATACTCTAGGAGTATACGAGAACACTGGGAAGTACATGTGGATGTTTGTACTTGAGAATGTTTGTGCGCTCGGTAGTGGTTGACTTGGGGCCACACGTCTTGTGGGCCCCATGTGCGTGATGTGTTCTACTTTACGTACTTTTGACCTCTCACGACGTAGAGGGTCCCTTTGTTCTCGTTTGTTGACCAGTAGGGTTGATATTTCCCCAGGTTCGGTTCTCATTTGTTGACAAGAAGGGTTGAGTTTTTCCTTGGTTCGGTTCTTGTTTGTTGACTATCAGGGTTGAGTTTTCCCCTGGTTCTGTTCTCGTTTGGACGACAGAGATGGTTTGGTTCCTCTGTTTCTTCAGTTGGGTGGGGTTTTAGTATCGTGCCCCTTTCATCGTACTGCAGCACCATTTGCAACTACGTGTGATCATATAGCGTGGGTGTTTCTCCACTTTCTGGGATGAGTTGTCTCAGTCCGCTTCAACAGTGACTTAGTGGATTGGATCATGATCGCCCTAAGAGGCTCGGGGAGTTTCTCTCGTTCCTTCATGTTCCCTGGTAGAGTTCTTGTGGATTCTGTGTTACCAACACATTACGCGGGCACCGATCCTCTACCCAGGGGGTTGTTTCCAGCAGGACTGAGGTTGTTTCCAGTAGGGCTCAGGTTTTTTCTAGCAGGGCTGAGGTTGTTTCCAGCAGGGCTCATGTTGTTTCAAGAAGGGCTCCCCACTTGTAGCATCCAGAAGGGATGGCCAGTGGGTTACCATCCAGCAGGGATGGCCAGTACAGCGGTGTTCACCGAGAAGTACCGTCCAGTAGGGATGGCCAGAGCAGTTCCAGGTTTTCCTCCAGTAGGGCTGGGCAGTGGTCCCCGATGTCGGGCTTACCTCCAGTTGGGCTGGGCACTGGTCCACGATGCTATGCTTACCTCCAGCTGGGATGGGTAGTGGTCCCCGATGTCGGGTTACCTCCATCTAGGCTGGGCAGTGGTCTCATCGCCGACTTTAGCCGGGTCGCCCTCCAGTGGATTACCCTTTTACGGGACTGGGCAGTGTGGCACCCGTTGACTCTTTCCGGGTCTCCCTATAGTGGGAACCCGTCGACTTCCAGGGACCCTCCAGTGTGGCTGGGAAGGGGGTCGCCTATCGACTTTGAGGAGACCTCTCGACTGTGGGGCAGTGCCGAGGTGTGGCTTTACATTCCCCCAGAACTCTCAAGTATGAGGGGCGCTTTCCCCACTAAGACACATCCTTGTGACGCGACCTAAAACCGGGTGGGTGAGTCAGTGTGGCCCAAAGCAGATAGTTTCGAGGTGCGGTGATTTGATCCCCTTGACTTGCACTTCGGGGCAGACATGTGGGATGATGGGCATCGATGGTGTTACTTATGAGACTGTTGGCTACTCACTTTATTGGGATGAGCTACGGGATGGAGATCCCCTTACGACCTTGTTCGGACTTCTTGTCGAGCATTTGTATATGTATATACCTTGTTCCAGTACCCACTTCTTGGGTTTGGTTACTCTCTTTCTAGGAGAGGTGAAGACATGTGGGGTATGCCACGTGCTTTCCGTGTATAGATTCCAATGGTTGGACGAGTCTACTCTCATGCTATAGGTAGTGAAGGCTCAACGAGAAGTTCATATTCGCACCGTTTCCAGCTCCTTGTGTCTGGACGAGTCTACCTCCTTTCTCTTGTTGGGTTAAGCTGGACTCTCTACTATTACTCTTACTGAACTCTCGGTTGTACTCCTCTACATTCCATGTTCGATCTATTTCTCACCCTTCGGTACCTTATTTGGTTCTCCATCGAGCCTTCGGGGTATCATGCTGAGTATTTTTATACTCACCCCTGCTTGGGCTTTGCCAGAACTTGGTGTACCCTTGTAGACGATAGACAGGTTGGTCGTGACTTCAGCAGAGTTTAGGAGTTTGGGAGCTTGGACCGCGTGCGGTGGTTGGAGTCAGGTTCCGGGTGGGGGAAACATCCTGTTGTTTACTTTTTTTTCACCTACTGTCGGGTTGTGGCACTTTTCTGGTTGGGCGCGTGTTTTCCCCTTTTCATTTCAGTTTACTTTCAGCACTTACTTTGTACTGTTTAGAGGTTGATCCACTTTTTTGGTTTATGTATAGTAGTTTCCCTTTTCATTACATGTCTTTTCTTTTACATTGCACTTTTTCATTGAGTGTGCTGTGTGTGTGTGTACAGGTACTCATGAAAAGGCCTCCCCAAGTTTTTTAGCCTTCGGCGCTTGTCGCCGGCCCCTAGCCTATGGAGGTGGGCTTGGGGTAGTTGCGGCTCGAGCCCGGGTATGCTCGGGTCGTGACAATGTGGTATCAATGGTGGTTTGTTCCTTGGGGAATTTTGCGGACGTCCCTAAAAAAAAGAATTGGTTGGAATTTAGGGCAACATTGTTAACGTGTCTCGAGAATGGCTCTTAGGCCAGGGAGTCCAGTGATGGTGCGACAGCCGATGTATCCATTCACCAGGACCCTGATAACCCGCTTGTCGACTCGACATGTTGAGACACTTGTTTCAGGGAAAATTGGTTTGTGCATCACATAGGATTGATTCTTTGACTGTCCTTCTTGAGTTAGATCCCCATCGTTGTTGTTGTTGTGATATACATATATGCTCATCTGACCACGACACTCCTTGACAATATTCAGGATGTCTCCGTGAAGACAGCCAGCTAGGATACCAGCTTTGTTTCATGACAACGACCGTGTGAGCTATGGGGCCTCAGTCCAGGACCTATCATGTGAGCCCCTTTCTCCGGGTTGGCCGGTAGCAGCACCCCCAACTGTTGAGCAGAAGACAACTTCATTAGAGAAGACTGATCTTGAGCGCTGGTTGGGCACACTCCGTGAGTTCCAGTGGCAGAGACCGCTGAGGTTCAGTGGTGAGCCGGACCCTCAAGCAACAGAGGATTGGATAGAGTTAGTGGTTCTCCTTTTCAGGCTTGTGCAGACATCGACAGATCATAGAGTGGATTTGGAAGCCAACATTTTTCGTGGACCAGGATGGTGTTGGTGGAGTCTGGTCCCATAGATTCATGACGAGTCTTTTCTTTCGTGGGGTGAATTTCGGTTTTTGTTCCATTAGGAGTTTTTCCCCTCCTTCTTCTGCTCCATTCAGATTCAGGAGCTCGTATAGTTTCAACAGGGAGGGATGACGGTGGCCGAGTGCGCGGCTAGTTTTGCAGACCGTGCATGCTTTTACCCGGACTTAGTCCATGAAGACAACATCCGAGCGCCAAAGTTTGAGTAGGGTCTCCCCTGAGAGAATCATGATGTCATAGTACCCTTGGGCATTTCCAAATATGCCGAGGTGCTAGAGCATGCGCTGGTGACAGAGAGAGTCATTTCACGTTCTAGAGTTGGTTGTGTTAGTAGGCACATTAGAGCTGAGATGTCTGCCTCAGCTAGCGGGCGTCGGCAAGCAGAACCTCGACGTAGGTGTATTTCTGAAAAACAGACTCAAGGGCGTGGTCGTACACCATAGTGGCTCCGAAGGGCACCAGTACAGCTCGAAGAGAGTTGGTGCTATTCTTGCGATGGACGAGGTCACCTGGAATGGGATTGCCTAACCAGGTATGCGGAGAGCTTTGGGCAGGCAGCAGGTGTTCCACCACGATAGAGGCAGTGCCGTGATCGGAGTATCTCCCTGAGAGTTGGTTCTAGAAGAGGAGCGGGAGGAGCTGGTAGTGGGGGACATCTTTACTAAGTCTTCCCATCACCACTAGGCGGTCCACATCAGGCTCTGGGAGCTGACAGTTGGGACCGCGAACAGCCTCGAGCTTTGGATGTCTACGATCATGCGGATCATGAGATGAAAAGAGGTATGCTCTACGACTCTTCTACTTCTTGTAGTAGAATTGTTAGACTCTGTCCATGAAATTCTTTTCTCCCTGCTCTTTGTTTGAGGTGTTTCTAGGGTGACGCAGGGCATCGGTGTAAGCCTGTAACAGTGAAATAGAAGGTGTGGAACCTTTTCTGTTAGTCTATGGTGTCGACTCCATCGCTCTCCGAGTTTGTAAGAGAGTCTTGGTTGTGGGGCATCGACTATGTAACCTTCCGTGACCAGATATCCTTGGGTGTTTCTCCATATGGATATTCTGAAGGAGGGAATCACCAGGCCTTGTTTCAGGTGTGAGCAGTGATTCCAGTCGCAACATGTGATGTAGAGGTTTGGTCGGGGAGGTGAGCTACCCCCGAGGTCCTTCGGACCGTTCGAGAACGTGTGAAGGGATGGCGAGGTTCCCTACCACCTTGCCCTAAACCCAAGTCTCGAGTGGGTGTATGATGTCTCCCGCGTGACTTACCTGAGGAGATGTGTGCTTGCTCCTATGCACGTCATCGGAAAGGGCATGTCTCACATGAATAGATCAAATCCATTGGTCTATGTGCAGTGACGCAGAACTGTGCAAGATTTCTTCTGGGTCTGGAAGATCCAGGTGTGGGCTTAGTACCCTGAGTTGTTCCCTAGATTTTCTTTTTGAGGACGAAATTCTTGAAAGAGATAATGATGTAAGAACCCAGTTTTTTCTGCAAAAGACTTTTGAATATTCTTGATATTATTCTAGAGCAGTGCGTTCAGGCGGCATGCGATTCCAAGCCCCAGTGTGGCCGGAATTAAATTTTCAGTGCGTTCACACTGGAAACGCCCAATAAATTGGATAACTCCTAAACATAGTTTTGGATCAGATATATGAGGGTACGGATGAGTCTGGAATGGGGTGTTTACCCAAGGAACAACATAAATCATGTCGGCGCGGGACGTTTGGACCCCTCGCTCGCTTTCAGAACTTGAAACGGATAAATTAAATAATTAATTTATTTGTTTAACGGCTTGACTGAAGTTTCTCTTAAACGGTGACTCGGATTGGAAAACTGAGGGCATCGTTGAGTTCTGAACGTGCCGTTTACCCTAGGAGTGGTGTAAGTTTCGCGGCGCGGCCCATCTGTGAAAAGTGGACACAGGGGCATTTTCGTAATTTGGGGGATTTGGGCGTTCAACTTTATAACTTTTGAATGGGGACTTGGATTAAAATTCCAAGACTGCCATTGTTCTCGGGAGGTGGTGTTTACCCTATGGGAGGATTAACCTCGACCCCGTCGAGGGTTTCGGTTGCGGGTTAAATCAGGGATTTAACTCAATTAAAATTTTAAATAATTTTAATATGTATTTAAACCCTAACCCCACCACTCCCCTTCCCCATTTCCCCTTCCCCCTGAAAGAAGAGCTCAACCATGGAGGATTCCCCCTCCTCTCCTCTACCTCTCCAAGGCGGCACAGCGCATTGGCAGATCCCTCGCAGCAAAGCTTCGGACAACGCCCAACAAGGTAGGAGGTTTTGGTTTGCATTTTTATTTCTGAACCTTTCTTTAAATTAAATTATAGCATCGAATTTCCATAGAATTTTCAATCAAATCCCATGTTCGTGTATTATAAATTCTTCTTTTTTTGACGCTTGTTTCGAATTAGAAATCCGAGTTCGGAGGAGGCCGCAGCGGATCGCTGAAGTCTGCGGGTTTTTGAAGTTTCTGGCGGGTTTCTTTTTTTTTCGGCGAGCTCCAACAGCGATGGAAGGGGATTCGGCGACGGCGTGGGTCTTCAATGTGGCGGCGGCATTGTGGGATTCAGTGGGCGGCTAGATGAGGCGGAACGGCCGGCTGAGCAGGGGGCGTCGCGGTGGCGTGGAGGTCGGCGGGGTCCTAAGGCGGCGGTCGTGCACGACGGCACAAGGGAGGAAGTTTCGGGGTTGCGGTGCGCAACCCCGCGGGGAGACAAGACCCGCCTTTGGCGGGTCTTCACATAGCGGAACCACCAACCCCACAAGGGTCGGTCAGCGGTGGACCGCGGCTTAGTGCCGGGCCAGCCGGCGCGGGCCGGCCCAGGCCGGTCCGGCCCAAGGGGATCAGTTCCCCCCCCCCCCCTTCGGACGCCCGTAATTTTCATTACGGGTGTCAGATTTGCATGTCATCTACGGAAGTGAAACCATATCGACGATACTGACTTTTTGATATGGTTTTGGGAATTTTTATTTCTCAAAACGAGGGGCCTCGGAGGCGCGATGCGTCTTTAAGTAAATTGATGTTTTTCCAGTGGATCTTGTTTTGGACGGCACAGACGCGTCTGACATTCATTTTGAGCGCGATTAGTAGCTTTGCGACCCTGGTGTTGAGCCGGATTTTTCCAGTGTGGTTTCGGGCATTGATACCGTAGTATAGGTGTGGGCCCCACGAACCGTCTTTTGAGCTGCGAGCAGCATTGTGTAACTTTTTCATCGGACATCCGTTCGGGGCGTGAAAGCAGTCGATTTTGGGTGTATTTCTGAGGGAATTCCATTGGCGCAGTCTTTCCACTTTAATTCCACATGCTGGTGCAAGCCCCGCGAGGGCCGTTTTGGGAGTTCGCCGTGATTTCCCACTTTATCACCGGGTGTCTGTTTAGGACAAGTGAATAGTCCATCTTGTGTACTTTTTCGAGAGGATCACAACGGTATGATCCGTTCATTGTGCTTCGAGACCAGGCTGCGGGTCCCACATAGAACCACTCATGTGCGGTGTGCCGTAAGGCGTCTTTTTCTCCAGATATCCATTCCACTCAAGTGAGTAGTCATTTTGACTTGTTTTCCAGAGGGGATCGCAATGGTGCAATGCGCCCGACTACTTTCGGGCCGATGCTCAGGATCACGGGACACCGTTCGGGCGTAAAGCGGTGTTGGTTGAATTTTACATTGGATATCCGTTAGAGGCGAGTAAGTAGTCTATCTCGCATTCCTTTCCATGAGGATTACAACGGTGTAATCTATTCAGACGTGTGGAGCCTCTTGCAAGATCTTATTAAATATGGAAATATAATAAGTGTACCGGTGGTGGTTCGTCCTACTGTGTTTGTGACGGACCCTTGGTATGTGATCGCATTCACTCCTGGGAGAGTGAAGTGAATGATTGAAGTGAGGTGGTTGGTCGTGCCTCAGCCGTTGAGGTGGTAGGTTGGAGTTGTTATGTCGCACCTTTGTGTTGACGTTGGGTGTCGTGTGCATGATAGCATTTGGGCTGGAACGCGGCATACTCTGGAAGTATACGAGAACTCTGGGAGGTACATGTGGATATTTGTACCTGAGAATGTTTGTGCGATTGGTAGTGGTTGACTTGGTGCCACACGTTGTGTGGTCCCCATGTGTGTGTCATGTTCATCTTTATGTGCTTTTGACCTCTCACGAAGTATAGGGTCCCTTTGTTCTCGTTTGTTGACTAGTAGGGTTGAGATTTCCCCTGGTTTGGTTCTTGTTTTTTGAACTGTAGGGTTGAGTTTTACCCTGGTTCGGTTCTCGTTTGTTGACCAGAAGGGTTGAGTTTTCCCCTGGTTCTATTCTTTTTTGGCCGACAGAGATAGTTTGGTTCCTATGTTTCTTTAGCTGGGAGGGGTTTTAGTACCGTTCCCCTTTCATCGGACTGTGGAACCATTTGTGACTATGTGTGCTCGTATAGCGTGGGTATTTCCCACTTTCTGGGATGAGTTGTCTCATTCAACAAAGACAGTGACTCAGAAGATTGGAGCAAGATCGCCCAGAGAGGCCCGGGGAGTTTCTCTTGTTCCTTCATGTTCCCTGGTAGAGTTCTTGTGGATTCGGTGTGACCAACACTTTACGCAGGCACTGATCCTCTACCCAGGGGGTTGTTTCCAGCATGGCTGAGGTTGTTTTGAGCAGGGCTCCCAAGTTGTAACATCAAGTAGGGATGGCCAGTGGGTTACCATCCATCAGGGATGGCCTGTACATCGGTGTTCCCCGAGTAGTACCATCCCATAGGGATTGCCAGAGTAGTTCTGGGTTTGCCTCCAGCGGGGCTAGGTAGTGGTCCTCGATGTCGGGCTTACCTCCAGCTCGGCTGGGCAGTGGTCCCTGATGCCGGGCTTACATCCAGCTGGTCTGGGCAGTGGTCTCCGATACCGGAATTCCTCCAGCTAGGGTGGGCATTGGTCTCATCTCCGACATTAGCCGGGTCGCCCTCCGGTGGATTACCCTGTTACGAGACTGGGCAGTGTGGCACTCGTCAACTCTTTCCAGGTATCCCTATAGTGGGAACCTGCCAACATCAAAGGACCCACCAGCAGGGCTTGGTAGGGGGTCGCATGTCGACATTGAGGTGACCTCTCGACTGCGGGGCAGTGACGAGGTGTGGCTTGACGTTCCCCCAGAACTCTCAAGTACAAGGGGCGCTTTCCCCACTAATACGCGTCCTTGTGACGCGACCTAAAACCATTTGGGTGAGTCAGTGTCGCCCAAAGCGGATAGTTTCTAGGTGCGGTGATTTGAGCCCCTTGACTTGCAGTTCGAGGCAGACGAGTGGGATGCTGGGCATCGATGGTCATACTTATGGGACTGTTGGCTACTCACTTTATTGGGATAAGCTACGGGATGGATATCCCCTTACTACCTTGTTCGGGCTTCTTGTCGAGCATATTTATATATATATACCTTTTTCTAGTACCCACTTCTTGGGTTTGGTTACTCTCATTCCAAGAGAGGCGAAGATACGTGGGGTATGCCACGTGCTTTCTATGTCTATGTTCTCATGGTTGGACGAGTCTACTCTCCTACTATAGGTAGCGAAGACTCGACAAGAATTTCGTCTTCTCACCGTTTCCAGGTCCTTGTGTCTGGACAAGTCAACCTCCTTTATCTTGTTGGGTTGAGCTAGACTCTCTACTGTTACTCTTACTACACTCTCGGTTGTACTCCTTTACTTTCCATATTCGATTCACTGCTCACCCTTCGGTACCTCCTTTGTTTCTCCCTCGAGCTTTTGGGGTATCCTACTGAGTATTTTTATACTCACCCCTACTTGGGCTTTGCCCTCACTTGGTGTGCCCTTGCAGACGATAGACAGGTTGGTTGTGACTTCAGTGGAGCTAAGGAGTTTGGGAGCTTGGACCGTGTGCGGTGGTCGGAGTCAGGTTCCAAGTGGGGGACCCTTCCAGTTGTTTACTTTTGTTCACCTGTTGCCGGGTTTTGGAATGTTTCTGGTTGGGCGCATGTTTTTTCCCTTTTCTTTTCAGTTTTCATTCAGCGCTTTCTTTTGTACTGTTTAGAGGTCGATGCACTTTTGTTGTTTATTTATAGCAGTTTCCCTTTTCTTGACATTTCTTTTCTTTTACTTTGCACTTTTTCATTGAGTGTGCTATGTGTGTGTGTGTAGGTACTCAAGAAAAGGCCTCCCCATGTTGTTTAGCCTTCGACGCTTATCGCCAGCCCCTCGCCTATGGTGGGGGGCTTGGGATAGTTGCGGCATGATCCCATGTAGGGTTGGGTCATGACAATGGATTTCTCTATACAAAATATGAGGTCTTACCAAGACACAATCAGTAATTAAAAAAATTTTTATTTAATATTGTAATATGTAACCAATATGTTAAGTTAGGAGTTATCAATAATTTTAATGAACATTTAAAAATTTATGGTTTATAATAAAATATGATTAATTTATAGGATAAAAATTAATTATAATTGAATATAAGAACCAATGGAATATAAAAATAATACTTTTATAGAAAACTATTTTTATGTTCACGAAGCGATTTTACAATAGTAGATTAAATTAATAAAAATAAGTGAGAGATATTTATGTAATATTTATATTATATATTTAGTCAATTATATTCGATATTCATACAATATTTTTGATAAACATAAGTTAATATCCAACCTAATATTTCACATAAAAACAAATATGTTCATTATGTCATTTTAACACCTTTTAATGGAGAATGAAGTTTCAAAATGAAATGTAACACTCTTATTAAATTAATTTTATGAAATAATTTTTTTTAAATTCATAATGTCAAAATTATCTTATGGGGAATTTTTTGGTTTTTTAGGAGACATAATTTTTAGTGAATAGTCAAAAATATAGTGTTTTACTTAGAAATTTCCTATTCTTTTAAATAGTAACTAATGATAAATTATATTCTAAATTTATTTTAAAGACACAGTGGATCAATTATAAATTTATTAATACAATTTATTTTATTATAATCAATTTACCTTTTTAATTGAATATAAAATAATAATAGTCTTTTGATCATTTTTCTATTAAAACTATTTTATCCGTCTATTAGATAGATTTTCCTTATTCCTAATTTTTCTACTTTTTATGATATGAATTTTGAAAATACAACATACACATTTATAATCAAGAAAATTTTTGTGTTATAATAAGATCAACTTAATTTTTCAATAATTATTAGAGAATGTGATTAGAAATACATATAGTGACTAAGGTGAAATTAGGTTTAAAATGGACTGAAACCCTATGTTTAAGTGGCCAAATGACCTAGAAACTTGTCCAGTGCTAATTGGATGGAAATATTACTTCCATTAACCTTAAATTAATGAGAACATTGTTTATATATGTTATATATAATATTTATAATGTATTTATACATCTTTAAATATTGTATAATACATACTTATAATACTTATAATTTCACATTAATACGATAACATTGTTTGAGGAATTGTGGACTATTATCCCCTCAATGCAATGAGATTTGGTCCCACAATACCAGGAATGTATAATTGAATGGATATAATAAAACATAACTTAAATCAAAAAATATATAATATATTCATGAAATAATTATATTTTTGAAAATATAATATAATATATATATATATATATAACATCCCCTTTATTACCCTTTCACACACTTAATTAGAGATAACGTCGTTCGTGGACGTGGGGACTACAACCTCCATAACAGGATGTGATTCATTTTAAGTCAAAAAGCTGTATATAAAATTAATTTTCATTAAATAAAATGTTATTTATTATATAATGTTTATTTTTGAAATATTTTCATAACTTACTTTGTTTCCACAATGATATTTTAAAATGGGAATGTTTCTCATGGATGAATACAACCTACCGTCGCCAGGATTGTAATGTTGGATTGTCATCATAACCATATTTAATGATTGATTTTAAAAGTATTATTGATGTAAAAATGTGATAACTATGACATGGTTAGTATTCCGTAGTTATTGTATATTGGCCCTTTGACCATAGTTGACCAAAAACTGTTTTTGACACATAATCCTAATTTGATATAAACGACTGATTTGAATATAATTTTTTAATTAGTTGTATACAACATGGTAATAAGTGATATAACTATAATTGAAGACATGAAAATGGTTCTGAAGAACAAAAAAATTTATCATAAGTTTGTTACACGGAGGTTAAAAAAAGATCACCCTAAAGGAAACGCAGGTCTAGGAATTCTTATATCACATTTCAATCCATGTGGCGTAATTTATTGTTGTGAACCTATTTTCTTATATATGGTGTACATACTACCAAATTGAAAAATATTATCCAGAAAACTATTATCTTTTTGGTTTTTAAAAGTTTTATTTATTGATTAATACCTTTAGGTTTTCCAATTCATATATTACCACATTGGTAATGTAATTCTATCTCACTTTTTACATTCCTAAGATAAATTTCGTATTCACCACTTAATTCTCTTGTTCGGTGTACTTACTTCCTATTTTGATATATTATATAATTAATTTATTTTCATTAATTGAATATAATAATTTCATTTAATGTTATTGTAACGCCCTGACCCCAGTTACCCAGAGTCGGTGCATTACTTCGTAACATTGGCATGATCACAAAAGATCAAGTCTTGAAATACCGATTAGTTTAGTAGCCTTGGAAATAGTAGATACATTCATAAATGTGACATTAAATCATAAAGTGAAAAACTAAAATAACAAAGTCTCCTTAGTCCACACTCATATCCTCTTTTGACTATCCCTGCAGGTCATTCATAAAATACTACTTCACATCCTAGAAAATATTAAAACATTGAAAGGGGTGATCTCAGATGCTCAGTAAGGATAACAATATAGTGGAAGCTTTCATAAATAAACATTAACATTTAAGGCAATGTATAACTAAAATGAAAGCCTTTTAAACTTGAACATAGCATAATATGGAAAAAGTAAAATTAAATAATGCCATTTACTTACTCACATGGATATTCTACTAGTTAAATAATCACATGAAATATCTATAACCACTTTCATAATGATGGAATGCATAATGCCAGACTATCATAACCACGTAGCCAAGTCCTCATACAAAGTCTACAATAAGATTTTGTCAAGGCCTCGTGCCAAGACACTAGTTTGTCTCATGAGACCTACCGATGCATCGAGGAGCTATAGCGGGATCCACCTGTAACTTATTAAGTCCAATGCATTCCTCATATGAATAGTTTTAAATATATCATAAACCATAACATAATCGTATCACATAAAACATGCATAAAGGCAACATAAAATTTCCACATTTCAATCACAAGATATCAATACGACACATTGATATAATAAAAACATTATCAAAACCATTTTTAATACCAAAATAAAAGAAAATTAAAACTTGGTATTTATTTTTCATTTAAAAAAAGTTATGGCTTGTAGAGGAAGCCGAAACACAAATAATGGCCATGGTGGTGGAGAAGTCATTGTCGCCGCATACGTACGACAAGAAAAACATTCATTTTTGTCATTTAGTAAAACACTTCGTATAAAAATATTCCTTTTGAATAAATGTAAAAGTCAAAGGGGTTTATACACCGTATGAAGGATAGTTGTGTATAAAACCAAATATGCCTCAATGAAAGGAGATTGAGACGAAGTCCCTCACAAAGATCATTTTTTTAAATAAAATAGATATATTATGTGTATTCACTATAATTACACATAAAGAAAGTACAAATACAAGATAGGACATAATAATATCATGACATAATTTGAAAGTAGGAGATTAACCAAAATAATGGAAATTGGGTTAAGAAGTTCCCTTACCTTGCGTCATGTCTTGACTCGACCATTATATAACCTCCTGAATAATAAACTAGAGTTAATTTATAATTTCTTATAAACCTTTTTCAAGTTTTTTATTCCTTTTATATCACTTATTACAATGCTATGAACATTATGTAATTATTTTAGTTAATAACGGCCGTTTTGTCGATCTTTGGTACTTGAGTCTAAAATAGACTTCTTATAATTACAAGTTGTTCATGTTGTGAAATATCTATTATATCCAGATTTATATTCATGATAAAGATATCATATATCTCATATATATCCATTATATACATTCATTCATAATATTATATAACATTTAGAGGTAATAAAGGAAATGCATCATTCATGGAGATGGTAAGCCGTACGTACGCATGAACGCTACATTCATTTCTATTTCAAATTTTATAGAATGAAATCATAACGATATAAAGGTATATTATAATTCCAGTATAATATCATATATAATATCTTTTACTCCATCCATTATACATCCCACATATGGCATTAACGATTCAAATCACTTTGAGGGGGCGGTAGTCCGCACTTCCTAAAATGAAAATATCGCGTTTAGCCATAATAGAAACAATAAAGGTATGCCATAAATGAAAAATACAGAACCTTAAGTAAAACATAAATATATTATATATCATATATATAAATAGGGTTGCATCTTAATGTCCACCTTTTAAGGTGTTATATGAGTGTTGAACAATCATCGTTTCGTGACGTAGAAATTCGCCATCCGCAGAAATAGTATGTTCTTAAACCATTAGATGTATGTGTGTGTAAGTTTTGCTCGAATACTTCTTATAAAAACATCCTAGTATATTGAGGATACTGGTTTTGTTACAAAAGAAATTAATAAAAAGAGTTTAGGGGGTTGGATAAGCAAAATAAAACAAAATAACATAAGAGAAGACATTATTTTTAAAATCGGGTAACTCTTTTGATTTGAGAAAAAGGCTTCCTTGGGAAGAATTCTGCCCAAAGTGATGCTTCTAGGAGTAAGGGAGGGAAGTTGGGAGAGTATTTGGGCAGAGTTTTGCCGAGCCAAAAGGCTTTGAAAGTGTGATTAAGGTGGTAGTGGTGGGGGCCTTTTATAAGTGGAGAGGAGGGGCACTCTTGGAAAGTGATGAAATGTTACTTTATTATATAATGAGTTTCGGATTTTAAAGGTCCCACAATAATATAATTCGAGTATAAGGTGATAAGGGTTCGAAATATACTCATCCAATAGGCTTTGGACAATAGTAATTCTTATATTTTGTATTATCCTTCCATTTTATTAAAATCGTTAATTAATGAGGTAATCGTTGCATCATCATGGTGTCATAAATAATTTAATTTATTTAATTTATAAAAATTTTAAAAAAAAAGATCATGATGTGTTAAATAGTTTTATCTTTCTAATGAATATTTATAGAAAAAAATATGACTTGTATAACCCCATTTAAATTTTTTTTTGTAAAACAACTTATGCTTGTGACATTTTTCTTTTAACTTTAAATAAAGGTTATTTATGTAATTTTCCTAACAAAGTGGCTCCATGGGGTCCCCAAGTTGACCCATGGATTTTCTTGGTCTGCCATGACACATCCAATAGGGGTAGGACAAGTGTTAAGGTATTTTCATATTTTTATAATATCATTTTTACCTTAAATTTCACTAATTAACTTTAATCGCGATTAATTAAACTGAAAAGTTATTATTCACCAAAAAATTATTTTAATCTCATTGAACCACATTTTACATCCTAATGAAAACCATGTATGTCAGATTTTTGAAATTCAAATCACATAAGTGGTAATGTTTCATTCAAACGAAAAATCAGTTTTTTAACTACCACTTAGTGGTTTCACTATTCATCAAAAATTGATGTTTTTCAGAACAATGCCAAAATTTCACCCTAAGATATAATTGATATTCCGAATTCAAAAATGATGTCTATTTTAAAAAATTCCAAACATATAAGTTTCATTAATTAATTTTATAATTAATTCCTGATGTCACAACAAATAGCGTGTTTTTAAGAAACAATATATATCAAAAGATTGACAATTGTTTATGTCCAATTTCAAAGTGAAATTAATTCTAATGACCACCATTGGATAAAATGTTAAAAATATATTCTAATTATACTTTAAAACCACTCAATATTATAATTTATCACTATAAATTATTTTTATTAAAAAAGTTGTTTTTAAGTATTTTTCACTATTCATAAAAAAATGGAAGTTCTCAGAAAATTACAAAAAATTCACCTTAGGATAATTTCAATATTACGAATACAAAAATGAAGTCCATTTTGAAATATAAAATTTCTATAATTTTAAAAATAGGGTATTACTATTCATAATAGCTACTTTGATTAGTCGCGGTGTGTTAGAACTCAAACTTGCATACAAGGCAAGCTATTGCATTATTGGAAGAGAAGCGTATCGTAGAAGCTCGGGGTGTTACATTCTCCCCTCCTTCAATAAATTGTGTCCTTGAAATTTGAAATTTTTCTTTGAAAATAAAAGGTTGAAAATAGAAAACACCTTTGTGTAAAACCCACATCAAAAACAGGGTTAATAAAAAATATAACATTAAAAGAAAGAAAGAGAAGTACAAAGGTCACCTGAGATAGCCCATACTAGGATTATACGAAAATATGGATATGGAGGAAAAACAAACCATCAAGGTCGGATGGAGAGTTGTAGAAAATAGTATTAGGAGAAAGTTAACCATAAGAAAATCACAAACATGTGATTGGTTAAACGGTCATTGAATCCCCAGTAGGAAATGTTAACCTACAACATTTTTGTTTTAAGTTACCTTTCATAATGTTGAGGAATTTATTTAGGAGATTTACTAAGAACGTATGGGAATATACATACTTGTTTTATAGACATTCATTTTTTAATAAATTTTTACCACAAACCTATATTTCACTCTAAAAGGTAATAGAACTCAAAAATATTCTATTTATACTAATTGTATAAGGTTCCAAATATTGACACATACAATTAAGATTAGTAAAACTATTTTTTAATAACCAGGGACTTCCTGTAGGCTAGTGGTAGGTAATAAAGGCCTGTCGCACTTATGGTTGTGGGTTCGGTTCCTGTAGCTTTGTCCGACGCGACGGGTTATCCCCCGACCTACAGGTTATCCTTTTCCTAATAATATAGTATTATAATATTCCAAAATTAATCTTCAGAAATGTTTTAACCTTAAACAATAATATCCAAGGTTCAACTTAATCCATTCCAACCTTTATTGTTATCCAAATTACCTCTATCCAGACTTTCTCTAAAAGGTCTCTAAATTCCAAAATCAATTGTATCATCAGATTCCTCAGACAAGGTAAAGTTTCTCTTATTGTCACATACAAAAATATGATTTCCTTCATCATATTACAACCTTAATGAAATCAAAAAGTACTGTAGTACAATCCTTATATATATATACCATATTATTCTAATAACCAAAATATAATCCATGAGTCCAAAAGCACCAATATATTAATTATTCCTCTTCAACTGTAGTCATAGCATAAGATTGGCCTTGATCCCTTGGCCTTTTCTGAGGTAAGATTCCCTGACGCTTAGAACATTCATTTGCATAATGCCCCATTTCTCTACAATTTTAGCATTCAACATTGATAGCCTCTTTCTTTCCCTTACAATCACGCACCTGGTGACCTTTTTCTCCACATTTATAACAAACTCCCATTCCTTTTAGGAATGTACCAGGGTGATTCTTCCCACAATTATCACATAATGGAAAATCCTTCTTTCCCTTTTTCCCTTTATCCATCGCTTGTTCCACTATTCTCTTCTTCTCTTGCTTTACTTTATTGTCATAAGACTTAGAGAATTCCTTTTCTGTCTTGATAGCACACGAGACTATATCATCGTATGTAGAGAAAGATTGTGATACTAAATATCGATGGAGAAATGGTTTTAACCCATCAAAGAAACGATCAATCTTACTTCTTGGGTTACGTATATAATCTGCAGCATGCCTCGCTAACCTTGTAAAGTTAGCCTCATACTTTACGACATTCTTATCCTTCTTCTGCCTCAGACTCATAAATTTCCTATCCATATCTGCTCGATGGTCATGTGGAAAGTATTTTTCTAAGAAAATTTCCTTAAAATCCCTCCATTCCACACTTGATACTTCTTCATCTTCCTTTGTGTTTTGAATCAGCGACCACCATTGATCGGTATCTCCAGTGAGGTGGTAGACTGCCATGAAAACCTTCTCCCTTTCACTACTCACCAAGGCGTGGAATATTTTCTCTAAGGAGTTTATCCATTGATTAGCTACTAATGGATTTGTAACCCCATTAAATGTTGGTTGTTGTTGCCTCATGAAGCGGTCTAACATTGATCCTCCGCGTTGCGGATCAGGGTGCTCCATACGAGTAAGGTTATTATTCATAACCTGAGTGAGTTGTCCCACTATGGTAATAAGTTGATCAGCACCAGTTGTATCTCCAACTCCACAATAATTATCTTGAGCAGGAGGACAATCCCTATATAGACTGCATGCATTGATACGGTTTCCATTCCTTCCACTAGGCGCAATTTCTAAACAATGGCATAAACTTGATTGTTTACGAATCATAATACATAATTCCATACTTGTAAAATAATTAACATAAATTGAACTATTTATTGATATAATCCATAATCATAAAAAAAGTTTTCTTTGAGGAATTATATACTCATAACCCTTCATAGTGGTTTGTAAAGAAAACGAGAATTATCCTAAGCATATCCCCCGGGAGTTTCGTAACCAAGACTGCAGTAAGGCCCGTTGTCGTGCACCAGTTCCCGTTCGAGTCCATCATAAGCGGTGTTTTCGGGTTTTACCCCTAGGTACATCTGTGCCAGATCCACCTCTACCTACTCGTATCCAGACAGGGATATATTTCTCGGAAAACTCACAAAATCTCTATAATACCAAAATTCTAGGAAGTTCTTCTATACTAATCCTCAAAGTCTATCTTCGGGATATGTGCTCTAATCAGAGTTTATCTAAATCTAGCTTCCAATGTTAGTACTAAACTGCCTCTGATACAAACTGTAATGCCCCGACCCCAGTTACCCAGAGTTGGTGCATTACTTTGTAACATTGGCCTGATCACAAAAGATCAAGTCTCGAAAGACCGATTAGTTTAGTAGCCTTGGAAACACTAGATACATTCATAAATGTTACATTACATCATAAAGTGGAAAACTACAATAACAAAGTATCCTTATTCCACACTCATATCCTCTTCTGACTATCCCTACAGGTCATTCATAAAATAATTCTTCATATCCTGGAAAATATTAAAAAATTGAAAGGGGTGAGCTCAGATGCTCAGTAAGGATAACAATATAGCATAAGCTTTCATAAATAAACATTAACATTTAAGGCAATGTATAACTAAAACAAAATCATTTTAAACTTTAACTTTATCATAATATGGAAAAAGTAAAATGAAATAATGACATTTACTTACTCACATGGATATTCTACTAGTCGAATAATCACATGAATTATCAATAACCACTTTAATAATGATGGAATGTATAATGCCAGACTATCATAACCACGTAGCCAAGGCCTCATGCCAAGTCAACAATACGATTTTGTCAAGGCCTCATGCCAAGACACTAGTTTGCCTCATGAGACCTACCGATGCATCGAGGAGCTATAGCGGTCTCCACCTGTTACTTATTAAGTCCAATGCATTCCTCATATGAATAGGTTTAAACATATCATAAACCATAACATAATCGTATCACATAAAACATGCATAAAGGAAATATAACATTTCCACATTTCAATCACAAGATATCAATACGACACATTGATATAATAAAAACATTATCAAAACCATTTTCAATACCAAAATAAAATAAAATTAAAACTTGGTATTTATTTTTCATTTAAAAAAAAGTTATGGCTTGTAGAGGAAGCCGAAACACAAATAATGGCCATGGCGGTGGAGAAGTTGTTGTCACTGCATACGTACGACAAGAAAAGAATTCCTTTTTTCGTTTAGTAAAACACTTCGTATAAAAAGATTCCTTTTGAATAAACGTAACAGTCAAAGGGGTTTATTCACCATATAAAGGAATGTTGTGTATAAAACCAAATATACCTCAATGAAAGAAGATTGAGACGAAGTCCCTCACAATGATCATTTTTTTAAATATAATAGATCTATTATGTTTATTCACTATAAGTACACATAAATAAAGTACAAATACAAGATAGGACATAATAATATCATGACATAATTTGAAAGTCGGAGATTAACCCAAAGAATGGAAATTGGGTTAAGAAGTTCCCTTACCTTGCGTCATGTCTTGACTCGACCGTTCTTTATCCTCCTGAATAATAAACTAGACTTAATTTATAATTGATTAAGAACCTTTTTCAAGTTTTTTATTCCTTTTATATCACTTATTACCATGTTATGAATATTATGTAATTATTTAAGTTAATAACGGTCGTTTTGTCGATCTTTGGTACTTGAGTCAAAAATAGACTTCTTATAATTACAAGTTGTTCATGTTGTGAAATATCCATTATATCCAGAATTATATTCATGATATTGATATCATATATCTCATATATATACATTATATACATTCATTCATAGTATTACATAACATTTAGAGGTAATAAATGAAATGCACCGTTCATGGAGACGGTAAGCCGTATGTACGCATGAACGCTACTTTCATTTATATTTCATATTTAATGGAATGAAATCATAATGATATAAAGGTATATTATAATTTTAGTATAATATAATATATAATATCATTTACTCCATCCTTTATACATCCCACATATGCCATTAACGATTCAAATCACTTTGAGGGGGCGGTAGTCCGCACTTCCTAAAATGAAAATATCTCGTTTAGCCGTAATGGAAACAATAAAGGTATGCCATAAATTACAAATACAGAACCTTAAGTAAAACATAAACATATTATATATCATATATATAAATATAGTGACATCTTAGTGGCCACCTTTGAAGGTGTTATATGAGTGTTGAACAATCATCGTTTCGTGAGGCAGAAATTCCCCATCCACAGAAACAGTATGTTCTTTAACCATTATATGTAGGTGTGTGTAAGTGTAGATCGAATAATTCTTATAAAAACATCCTAGTATATTGAGGATACTGGTGTTGTTACAAAATAAATGAATAAAAAGAGTTTAGGGGGTTGGATAAGCAAAACAAAACAAAATAACATAAGAGAAGACATTACCTTAAAATTGGGTAACTCTTTTGATTTGAGTCAAAGGCTTCCTTGGGAAGAATTCTGCCCAAAGTGAGGCTTCTAGGAGTAAGGGAGGGAAGTTGGGAGAGTATTTGGGAAGTGGTTTACCGAGCCAAAAGGCTTTTAAAGTGTGTGTAAGGTGGTAGTGGTGGGGGCCTTTTATAAGTGGAGAGGAGGGGCACTCTAGGAAAGTAATGAAATGTTACATTATTATATAATGAGTTTCGGATTTTCAAGGTCCCACGGTTATATAATTCGAGGATAAGGTGATAAGGGTTCGAAATATACTCATCCAATAGTCTTTGGACAAGTGATATTCTTAGAATTTTTATTATCCTTCCATTTTATTAAAATCGTTAATTAATGAGGTAATCACTGCATCATCATGGTGTCATAAATAATTTAATTTATTTAATGTCTAAAAATTATAAAAAAAATATCATGATGTATGAAATCTTTTTAGATCTCTAATGAATATTTATAGTAAAAAATATGACTTGTATATCCCCATTTAAATTTTTTTTAGTAAAACAAATTATGTTTGTGACATTTTTATTTTAATTTTAAATAAAAGTTATTTATGTCATTTTCCTACCAAAGTGGCTCCATGGGGTCCTCAAGTTTACCAATGGATTTTTTGAGTCAGCCATGACACATCCAATAGTGGTAGGACAAGTGTAAAGGTATTTTCATATTTTTATAACATCATTTTTACCTTAAATTTCACTAATTACCTTTAATCGCGATTAATTAAACTTAAATGTTACTATTCACTAAAAAATTATTTTAATCCCATTGAACCAAATTTTACATACTAATGACAACCATGTATGTCGGATTTTTGAAATTCAAATCACATAAGTGGTAATGTTTCATTCCAACGAAAAATCAGTTTTTTAACTACCACTTAGTGGTTTCACTATTCATCAAAAATTGAAGTTTTTCAGAACAATACCAAAATTTCACCCTAAGCTATAATTGATATTCCGAATTAAAAAATGATTTCTATTTTATAAAATTACAAACATATAAGTTTGATTAATTAATTTTATAATTAATTCCCACTGTCACAACAAATAGCGTGTTTTTAAGAAACAATATATATCAAAAGATTGACAATTGTTTATGTCCAATTTCAAAGTGAAATTAATTCTAATGACCAATATTGGATAAAATAGTAAAAATATATTCTAATTATACTTTAAGACCACTCAATAGTATAATTTATCAGCATAAATTATTTTGATTAAAAAAGTTGTTTTTAAGTATTTTTCACTATTCATAAAAAAATGGAAGTTCTCAGAAAATTACAAAAAATTCACCTTAGGATAATTTTGATATTAAGAATACAAAAATGAAGTCCATTTTGAAATATAAAATTTCTATAATTTTAAAAAGTGGGTATTACTATTCATAACAGCTACTTTGATTAGTCGCGGTGTGTTAGAACTCGAACTTGGGTACAATGCAAGCTATTGCATTATTGAAAGAGAAGTGTATTGTGGAAGCTCGGGGTGTTACAGTTATTCTTTAACATGGTTTATGATTTATAAATTATTCAAAGTAGTGTTGGACACTTTGGAATGTTTTATGATTAATATATTCTTGACTAATCATAACGATATTTAATTGTAATTACAATTTAATGGAATTATATATCCATTTTACAAATAACCATATGATTATTATTTGTTTATTCCTGACCATTTCAAGTGTTAGTACCATCTATTCAATATTTTTTACTCAAAATGTACTTGAATTTTTTTTTAGAAAACTCGACATCAATTATTTCTTTTTTTGGACAACCTGTTTTCTTTTAAAAACCACTATTTATATAAATGTTTTCGAAAATTTTGTAAAATGATTTGTAAATTACAATGTTTCCCTTCTATCCTTTTACCAATTATTTCAAAGGAATCATCTTGTCACTTTTCTAACGAGTCAATTTCTAATCTTTTTTCGTACCAAAAAAAATACTCTTTTCACCAAGTACGATATGTATAGATTTATTTGGCATCATTTCAAGGAATCTACATATTCAAAGACTAAATGGATTATTTGTAAACGATTTGTTGAAAAGGGATTTGCAATTAAAAATATTTTCAAAAGGTTTGTCAATATTAGAAGATATTTTCATCCTGAATATTATGAAAGGTTAATCCTTTAAATTTTTCAATGAAAACAACCCTCTATTTTACTCTATATGGTATTTTTTGTATTAATACCACCCTTAAACTACCATTGGATTGTTTATTAATTTTTTATCCAAGTATAGTATTCATATTCACTTTCATTATTCCTTTTAGTCCGCTTAAAATATTAAATTTCATATGATCACTGAACATGGAATTTCCCCTAGTTATCCATATCAATTATCATGGATATTTTCATTGCATAAACCATATATCATTTTACATATGGTGTATAATTTGAAATTCATTTGATTATTTGGGGAAATAATGATAAATATGTATTTCTCATTCAATATTGTTATTTGATAAGGAATACTACTTATAATGATTATTCAATATAATGAATTCCTAGGACAAGAAATGGTCAGTGGATCTAAGACATTATATTGATCCTTGATGGATTGATAGGTTCTCATGAGATGATTAATTGTGAAAATGGGGTTCTACACATAGTTTTAAACCATTTCGTGAAATGTATTGATGGTAATATGTCCCCAGGTTCTCTATGCATAACGTCCATTAAGAAAGAATTTCCCTCATATTTGTTTGAGATATAATTCATCCCTGATATTTTACATTGACATATTTAGAGATGAATTTCATTTCAGTTCATTGATTATTGGATTGTGTTTTAGTCTCATACCTCTCCAATTAATTTTTAATTATCTAGTTATTTTGAATGGAAAGTATTTCATATTATTTACCTTTCAATACTGACCATTCTCATTAATTCATTATTTTTACTGTTATATTTTCCCCTAACTGAGCAATTAAACACACCCATATTATGTTTCATTCCTAAGGAATCCAATAAATGTACTATTAATGATATGAAGGAATATACTTGATGGATTATAGTTATCCATTATATTTTTTATTTTTTAAATAAGAAAAATATATTGTAATTAGTGTATCCATTTGAAATACAATTCTCATTTATGTATCTGGTTTCCCAAAACTACTAAACTGACTGATCATTTGGGGATTAATTCCTGGTAATCATGATAATGTAATTGATAGAAGACACTGGCTCTGGGATATCATGGGCTAGGTCACTACAATTGGTATCAGAGGATGTTTTTTAGTAACCTTGGTAAAAAGACTTAAGAAAAGGTAGGTTAGAGTACATAAACCTAAGATAAAATTTTAGAATAAGAATAGTTGAAAACCCCAGATTTTTTGTTATGAATAGATTATGTGGGTGTTCCTACAAATACATCCATGTCTGGATAAAACAAATGAACATGGTTCTAGCATATATGTTTCTTGGAGTAACTACTCTGAAAAGGTGTTTCGAGCTTCATTCAGGGTAACATGGTACATGGTAACAAGCCTTACTATTCACCTAGTTTTATACTCTAGAGGGATATGCCTATGGCTATCCACATTTCCTTTATGAACCATTATGAGAGATTGGAATATATAATATGTAACCATGGTTAAACCTTAGTAGTTTTTTATTGAATATAAGGTTTCATGATTTAGATATCTAACTAATAATACTATTAATAAACTCTAGAACAAGTAAATACCTCTATAGAAATAAAATATATAATGTATTTATGTGTTGATACTATAGTGAAAACTTTAGTAAAAAGGATATTCATTGTTTAACCTTATTTCATCGTTTTTTGTCATGTTTATTTTGGGAATTATTTTAATAAGGCTTTAGAAAATAGAATCCATAAGTCGGGTAAAAACCAATCAAATACAGTAAGGTCGTGGGTCATGAACACCTCACTAAAAGACAATAAAGGTTTCACACCAACCACTGACCGACACAATGTCATTGTAAATTTTCATTGTTTCAAGTTAGACAATTTAACGAATAAATAATAACAGTGAAACCATATTATCACTTTTGATAATAAGAAATTAATATGTTTACCATATTTATTTTGAGAGATATTTATAGGAAAATAGTAATACTTCACACTCTATTATAGGCTTTATGGTCCTTAAAAAGTTTGTTTTAGTTCTTCAAGTATCTTAGAAAAACAATTGTTTGTAATTTACTTTTGGAAATAAAGGGGTTAATTAGATTTTGATTGATTTATAACAAAAAGTTATGATTACACATATTAAATTGAAACCTATCATGTAATAATATTTCATTATATTCTGGGATAGTAAAATAATTTCCCAACATTAGTATATTGACAAAAAAATAAAATGTTTTCCTAATTCATAATCTTCTATTAAATTGATGTCCTTCTAAATCATCAATTATTTATGGATTTGTGACCCTCAACATTCCATTGATTATTCACTTGTTTTTTTGACGACCTCATTCACACCATATAAATGTTGAAGTTTGTATTCTATGAATTTATATCTACATTCCCCTAATGTTATCCTATATAGAAACATAGTTACATGGTAGTCCATGTGACCATTTTATTTTCAATTCGATGTTTTATAGAGGATAGATTATGAATCATTCTCATGATGTGGTATTTTAAACATAGAAAGTATCAAAGAATATATCACCATGATCAGGTTTAAATTACCAGGAATGAATTTAAATAAATTTGGGAGAATGTGACTCCCTTAAAAATGAAATTAATAACGTTGTATTCGATAGCATGTATGAAACGTGACAACTAGTGTGTAAGGTAATATAATATCCTTATACATTATAATATTTTTTCTATTAAAAATAGATTATATGTATTTCAATGTAGGAAGCACCATGTTGTCCTATGTTAAATGAAGGAGTTAACTTCTTCTACAACTTGTGTTTCATGAAAAATTAACCTTCTTAAATGTCATTCTATATACGCAATATCGAGTCTTCCTGAGAAACAATCTATAATTAAAACATCATTTTTTAATAAAATAATATATAACCTAGACATTATATTAAAAGTTATGAATAATATTAACTAACGTATGAAAAAATATTCTTTATAATAATATATGATTATTTTATAGGATAAAAATTATTTAAAAATGAATATAAGAACCAATTGAATATAAAAAGAATATTTTTATAGAATTCTATTTTCTATTCACAAATTTGTTTTACCCCAATTGATAAAATAAAAAAAAATGAATGATTGATAATAATGAAATATATGTTTAATATTCATTAAATTATATTTTATATTGAACCATTATATTTTATAAACATTAGATAAGAGAAAACCCAATATTTCACAAACAAGCTTATATTTATATTAAGGAATTTTACCTCATTTTAATGAAGACTGTGCATATTATGCACATAAAGATTCAAAGCCATTTCATAATAGGATAATATGACCCACACATTGGCTTAGTTGGGCCCCCACTAGGAGTCATTGTTAGAAACCCACATTTTTTCCTTGGGGTGTTAGTCGAATGGTACATGCTTGTTTTACCCCTCCCGCTCTACGGTAACTGGATTAGTCTTGAGACCTACCAGACATGAACACTGTGTATTTTTTGCATATGGAGATTCAAAGACATCACTTAGACAGGGAATGTGGAGAACACATGGGCTTGGTCGAGGCCCCCTGTAGAGAGTCTGTGTTAGAAACCCACATTCCGAATTGAGGAAAACAACAGAATGGGATATACAACCTTGGGTTTCTCCCTTTCACTGCCTTTGTCTTCTCCATCTCAGATTGGCGGAATACCCTCTCCTTGGCACTTATGTTCGTCTTGATCATGTTTTGTGAACCCAATATCAGTTGTGTCATCATGCAGATTCATGGGCTCTTCCACTCAGTGATGATCACTATTTTTGGCTTGTCTTCTTTCCATATCTTCTTATCTGGAGAGGTTTTCCATCAATGGTGTGGTCAAGTTCCAGTGGTCGGGTTCCAGCTACTATGGTATGAGGGATGCATCCTTGTTTCTTGGTCAGCTATGGGTGCATTGGTATGTTTGTAGTGGTTTTTGAGTGAGGTTCTGAAGGAAGACATGTAGTGGTGGTTCTGTTTGTAGTGCCTCCATTTTTCTTGGTTTTCTTCTTATTTAGTGAGGTGTTTTCTTTTCTTTTTTATGATTCGTTGAGGTTTTGGATATATTTTAGTGTTTGAGATTTTGTCTTTGATGTGAAGTTTTTACAGTGTTCTGTGTGAATCATTGTGATGTTAGGAGGTGAGGTTGATTTGGATGATGATTCAGATTGAGATATTGGTCATTCCCTTGTGTTTATTAAATTTTCTAGTTTGGATGTGTATGTTTTATGCCTTGCAGTTTATTTTTATATTTGGTTGGATTGTCTTCGGTGGTGATGTTTTGATATTTTTTTGGTGACAATGTTCTTTATAATTTTAAGGGTTGTGTTGTTCCGTGGAACCAAATCAATGGAGTTGATTTTAAGAGTGAGGAAGTTGAGTAGGAACTACATTATAAACCTAGTTATATATTACAGATGGGTTCAGGGTATCATCTCGCTTAGGTTTTCTAATGGGTTTAACAAAACATTCAATAATGAAATGCTAAATAATAGTATTAGAGCAGGTTCTTTCACCATGTATGACTATTTGGAATTGGTATATTGAGAGGGTATGGATCAACCATCGGTACTAGGCCCTTGCATTTCTTCATGGTACAGCTTGCTGAATAGTCGTGCAATGATGGATGTTTTCCATAATGATTTTTGTTTCTGGGGAAGGGTATTTATAAATAATATTTCTATGGGTTGTGGCCTGATTTTTTTTATGTTCATACCTCCTTCAAGTCATGGGAGGTTTCCCCCTTTATCCTTTAAATTGGGTATATCCAAAAACAAATAAAAATTTTGGCATTCGGGACATTCAGCCAAATAGAGAAACAATTTTATATATTAATTGTAAAAATATTCTAAAATTAATTTGATAAAATAATTATTTTCAAATTATTAATTTCAAATTTTAATTAGGATTTTTTTCGAGATACTTCATTTTTTGTGAATAGTGAAAATTACTTTGTTTTAGTTAAAAAACTGTCTTTTGTTTAAATACTTATTAATGGTAAATTATTTTATAACTTTTTTATGTAACATTTTATCCACTATACATATATTAATAAAATTTATTTCTTTATAATCAATTAGAATTTTTAATTTCATATAAAAACATAACAACATTTTAGACATTTATCTTTTAAAACCAATTAATCTTTTAGTATGTGAGATTAGAATTAATCTTAATTTTTACCCTTATGTGATTTGAATTTTTAAAATAGAATATAATTTTTTTTAATAAGAATAATATTTATGTTATAAAAGGTAAAATTATTTTTTTGAAAATAATAATTAAGGAACATGAATACAATTAATTCGACTGATTAAGTTGTAATTAGGCTTAAAATAGACTAAAACCCTAAGTTTAAGTGACCAAATGATGTAGCCACTTGTCCAAAACTCATTGAATGGAAGTATTTTAGCCATTTAACTTCCATTAAAGTGTTTTGATTTGGTTTTTTATTAATTTTATTCGTTAATAAATTGTGCACACCTAAATAATATTTACGAATACAATGTGAGTCCTTTTTGTTCCCTATAAAAGGTCACAACCTCTACCAATTCTTCAAACAACTAAAACCTCTAAAGATAGGACATTATCTTACCAAATGGTCTCCAAAAATCCATACCCATTACCTAGAATCTTCTATTTTTTCATAATACCTTCTATGTATGCATTTTGGTTTAATCAAAAATAAGTTACCCGATTAAGAGGTAACACCTTCTCTCAATATTATTAGATTGATTTCCACTCCCCACTTCCTATAGTCTTCTTAATTTATGATTAAATAAATATATAAGAATCATACATATACAAGGATGTTTTATGTAAAAAAATTAGACCTATTATTACCCACACATCTGTCAAATGGACCACAAATATATTATTTCTGTGTACAACGAACTATAGCCTCGCGAAACATTGATTGATCAGTTTTACATTAACTCCTCTCTTGGTGGCCATTATTATGTGAAATTTGGGTTTTTATATTATATATGATATTTATAATTTCATTATTCTTCTTTAAACATTTTATAATTCATAAATTTTATACATTCAGTTTTACGTTAATACGATAACATCATTTGAGGAGTGTGGACTGCTAGCCTCTCAATGTGATGTGATTCGTTCACCTGATACATGGAATGTATAAATGAATCGTTAAAATTAAAAATAAGTAAAATATACAACCTAAATAATATATTCATGACATAATTATCTTTCTGGGAATATATATAATATATATATCATCTCCTTTATTACCCATTCATACACTTTTATAGAGATAATGTCGTTTGAGGACGTGTGGACTACAACCTCCTCGACATGATGTGATTCCTTTTACAAAACAAAGTTATATATATGAATATATATGATTAAATAATATGTTATTTATCATACAATTATCATATTGTAATTATTTTATTTACTTACCTTATTTCCACAATGATCATTTAAAAATTGAAATGTCACTCAAAAGTACATACAACCAGCAGTCTCCATGATTGTAACGCCGGCTCATTTTCATAGCCATATTTATTGATTGATTATTAAAATATAATTAACTAAAAATATGATAATTATGTAATTTTTATTATTCTGGACTTGTTATATAATGACACCTTTGACCATAGTGGACCAACAATAGTTGTTTTAACACGTAAACCGATTTTTTCAAAACAACTGATGTAAATTAATAGTTTAATTAGATTTATACAATATGGTAATAAGTGAAAAAAAGTAATTATAAATATGAAAATTGTTATAAAAAATGTATAAAGTAAAAATTAGTTTATTTAATATTATTTTAAAGGATGTTCACCCAAATGTAAATTCAAGGTATGGAATTCTTGTCTCACATTTCATTCTATGAGGCATAATTTATTGTTGTGAACCTAATTTGTTATATATTGTGTAAACACTTCCACAGTGATGTATAATATCACGAACCCAAAAATTTTCATTTTATTTAAATTTTTTATTTAATTATTAATTCTATTGGTTTTTCCAATACATTTTTTTACCACTTTGGTATGGGACATCCTTCTCACTTATTGGATCCATGAGATAAATGTTGTATTCACTAATTACTACACTTGTGTGGTGTACCAAATACCTATTTTGATATATTGTATCATGAATTTATTTTCATTTATGGTATGTAATTCATTCATTTAATATAATTCTTTCAAGTGGTTTATAATTTAATTTTTTTAAAGTGGTATGGAACACTTTGGAATGATTAATGATTATTTTCCACAAGGATAATCCTAATGATATTTCAGTGGTATTTCCCTTCGAGGAAATTATATAACTATTTCCCAAAAAACCCATTTTATTCCCCTATTGTTATTCATGACCATTTCTGGTTTTATTAACATTTTCCCACACAATGGTACTCAAACTATTGTAGAAAATTATTTCTAAAAACCCGACATTATTTCTCTCTTTATTGAGAGAACAAGATTTCTTATGAAAACAATTCATTTTTAATGTGATTTAAATTAAAAAAAATTTCAAATGGGTTTTCAAAATTAAAGGATATTTTCCTACAAATTATTTTCAAAATATATTCTTTTATTACTTCAATGAAAAAAACCGCTATTTTACGTTACATGGAATATTTTTGTATTGATACCATCATTATATTTAATATGGATGGTTTATGTTTGATTTATACATGGATATTATTCACATTAACTTCCTTGATTTCTGTTAGTCCCCTTGTATTATTAAATTTATTATGATCATTGAATATTTAATTGTTACTAGCAATCCATTTCAATTATCATAAATATTTTCATTGCCTAAATCATATATCATTTTACAGATGGTGTCTGCTTTGACATTTATTTTATAGTTTGGGGAAGTATTGATAAATCCATATTTCTCAATAAATACTGTTATTTTATAATTAATATTATAAATTTTTATTATTCAAATAGAGAATGATTTTTATTTTCATTGACTGGTGGATCATGTACTTCAAATAACCCCTCAGTACATCAAAAACTTCTCATGAGAAAAATTATTGAAAAAATGGGTTACTACACTTAGTTTTAAACCCTCTTGTGAATGGTATTTATGCTAATATGTCTTCATGTTCCTTATACATTAAATCCAACATGAAATAATTTCCCTCATAGTAGTTTCACTTATTATTCATCTATGGGATTTTGTGTTAACATATCAATTGATAAATTTAATTTCAATTCAATGATTAATGGAATATTTTTTTGTTTAATACCATGAAATATTTATTTTTCCATAAATAGTTATTTTAATGGAATGTATTTGTAGTTATTTACCTTTACATATTGACTATTATTATTTATTCCTTATTTCTTCTGCTATATTTTCCCCACTAATAATTTTAGCTTACCCTTATTATGTTTCTTTCCCTAGGAACACATGAAGCATACTATGAATGATATTCATTATTATATGAGATTTATTAGGGTTATACTCAATTTTATTTTTTTTATAATAAAACAATATTTTATAAACAGTGTATCCATTTGTAATAAAATTCTCATTTATGTATCTGGTTTTCCAAGAATACTAAATTGATTTGTCCTTTGAGGCATTATTCATTATAATCATGCAAATATAATTGATAACAGACATCATCTCTAGGATTTCTAAGGATGGGTATCTACCAAAAAATGTTACCATTTTATTCCAAATGAGTAGGAAACTAATGACAAGGAAGAAAACATGAATTTAAAAAAATCATTATTTTAAAATTGTGTGCAACAAGGAAATGGTAAATGTAAGGGTAACCATACATTAAATTGAACTAATTACCAAAATGCTATAAACCATTATGCAATTTTGCAGAAGATATATATGGTGAATAAAGTGAAGATCTATCAAAATTATCATCTATAAAAATCATTTTTTGAATTAGATATAAATGGAATGAATTTTTTTATAGAAAGAGAATGTACAATGATTAATATAAATTTAATTTTAACTCAACATTAGATAAATCAACTTGGGATGAGAAAATAGATGATGATAAGGAATATTCAAGAGAGGAAGGACTCAAATCATCCATAATAAAAGATAAACATCCAAAAAAAATTCTACACAACAAGAACAAAGCATTGAAGAAGGGAATATTGATCGTGAAAACCAAAATAATTCTCACTAAGGATATATATTTTGATATGATTGAATAAAATCATGATACATGAATAACAAAATAATTATTTTAAAAAATAGAATGTAATTTTATATAAATCCTCTATTACCTAATTTCATAAGAAAATTAATTAGATATAAATAATGATCATATAATATTTGGGTAATATTAATGAAATCAATGATGAAAAAAAGATACTGCAGATTACCTCAATAAATATAACCATTAATCATGTGAAAAATAGTTTTTTATAATGATTATTCTTTAAGGAAAAATACTATTCTACAGATTTTGTCAATGAAGTTGTTAAATGAATCAAATTAGAAAAAGTTTTTAATTAACATAAATGAATAATTAATTATTCCACAATACAACAAAATTATCTTGGACACTTAGAAATAAAATTTAAATTATAGAGATATTAAGAAGAAAGTAAATAAAGTGATTATTTCTATAAAGAAGGGTAAAATTTTCATTATATACTCATTTGGTGGTTTTAGAAATCCCAAAAATAATAAGTTGTAGAAGAGGATGTTTTTTGAGGATAGAAGTAATGAAAAATAAAATAATAATTTGTATGATTCAATCAACTATCATGTCAAATTGAATTAGAATACAATAAATTAGTTTGATGTTCAGGAAGTTTTTTTGAAAAACAATATTTCCTATTGAGGATATTTCATTTTAAAGGATGTTATTGACTCTACTAATTTTATAGAGAAACGAAATCTATTGTGATCTTATATAATCTATCACACCATTAATCAAAGCAAGTATATGAATTGAGGGATGTAAACCTAATGTTTCTAAATTAAAACCATGATAACATCTACAAGATACTACATAATTTAAAAAACTTTTAACTATATTGAGGGAAATTATGGGATCTATGATAAACAATGAAACATCTAATGAAAGTTTCTCACTATGATAATTAATCAACTATATAGAAAAATGAAAACCAAATGAAAAATTTAAAGGAGTGATCATGAAAATTAATTGGTGGTTTGAGTTTTTTATAAAGAAGAGAATGGTGGAAAACCATGTATAGTTGATAATACATTCATAAAAAACATGATTAATAATAAGAATCAATTAAAATATATACAAAATATTAATATAGGAACTATCACATTTTTAAATTAAGTATTAGTCACTTTAAAATAAGTTTTACGCACCTAAATTGAGGTAAAAAAACCAAAATCTAATTAAATGTTATGTGTTGATTGTTTGAGGAACAATCTAATGAGTGTGTCTAAACTATTATCATATTTAAATTAGTAGGTATTTACCATAATGAGTTTTTTATAATGATATTTATTGATGTAACAATCATCATGAATATTATCAAACAAATGATACAATATTTCACATTTATAATGATCAAATTATCATGTCTCTTTAGTATAAAAATGATAATAAGATTTGGAATAGAATACTTAATATTTTGGTATAATTAATATTTTTATTTTAATAATATTTAATTATATAGGTAAATTTATCCTAACATAATCACAAAGGATCCAACACATGAGATACAAGACATAAAAGATAAAAAAATGAACAAGTGATCATATGTGGTAGAGATCAAAAAAAAGATACCCATGGGTTAATTCACTCACACATTTCAGGATAGAGGGTCTCAATGTTTTCCAATAGTGTTATGCATTTATTTTTATTACATATATCTATTTTATGATGAGTAAGTCGTATGTTCCTCATATGTTTAGGAATTTTTAATGGTTTGATAATAAAAAATGGAATATTCTATCAAAAAAAAATTAATTTGATAGTGGATTTGAATACTAGAATTTATACTTTAATGAATATCATTGGAATAATTTAATATTTTATGAATTTAGTGCACCATGTACACCAAAATAAAACGAAACAATATGTGTAAGAACATGATTTTCATTTTTATGCGAAGAACTATGTTATAAAATTATGGAACCTAAATATAATTATACTGATAAGGAAAAACTATGGATATTTATATTCTCAATTAGTGATTACAATTAAAAAATTAGATAAACACACATTATGTGATATTTTTTGTAAATAATTCATATTAGAAATGTTTTATAAATCCATGAATCCTAGGTTATATCAGGATCAAAGGAATAAATTATGGAAAGTTTTATGGGAGATTTAATGAGATGAAATTACTTGTATTCACACCTTATTTAAGTCGCAATTGATGAGAAAAAATACATTGAATATAAAATATAAAAAGAATTTAAATATATTTGGAAATTAAAATTTCAGGTAAACATTATTATATATTAATGATGATATTGAATATTTTCTTAGTAAATATGATGAATCACATGAGAGTGATTTGGATTTAGATGTTGATTATTAAGATTCCTAGGAAGATGGTGAAATATACATTGATAAAGATATCCTTGATCATAATGAATCAATTTTCACAACATTTTGGATATATTATCAAAATAAAAACATTCATGGAGAAACATGTTGGAGGCTAAATCAATGATATTTTTTGGAAGTCTATACATACCATAATTCTATCATAACTTGAAAAAAATTGTTTAAGAGTAATTTTAATATGAGGATTTTATATATGTAATGTAATATGAGATGAATAAAATGGAAAATTATTACACATTCTAATTGGTGTCACATCCCATATATATGAACATTGTTGGGAAAAGGAAGATTTTTTTAAATAAACTAAATGACATTGGAAAAGTATAACAGATGAAATATCATCTAGCATTCATGGGATACAGTCAAATTGATTATACATATTTTGATGAGAATTTTTTTAGATTAAATTCTGCAAATGATAAATATATTTCTTTCGATATGTTCTCAATGGAATTTAACGATATAATATAAGGATTTAATGTTACAAAACCAGAAATACTATGTTGAGGAAAAGGTATACATTGAAAAACAATACAATTTTATACATAATAGTGATGGATTATTAGTTTATAATATAAAGAATTTATTTTTATGTGGGATTAAGGAATCACCCTTAGGGGTATTTAATTATTTATAATACCTTAGTGGTATTGATATTTTAGAAAATAATTATAGATAAATATTTTTATGTCAATAGAGATAACACAAACACACTCATTATGATTGTGTATATTAATGAAATTATATTTTTTTTGAAATAAAGGATGTAGTTCTGAGATTTTTATACACAATTAATGAAATACATTGAGATTTCAATAATTTTTGAGAGAAAACCCTTTTTTTTATTTCCTTTTATGAAGACCATATGTTATATATTTGACTCAAAATAGAATTATTCTATTATGTTGTTAAAGTGTCTAGAAAATGAAAAGTCAAGAATGTTCTATACTCCTATAGTACAAGAAACCAAGTTATCTTTGGATGATGAAGTAAGATGTATGAATCAAATAGAGTTATAAAGGGTTCTTGGTATCCTATTTAATTTGATAAAATCTAGACCAAATAAAATACGTTCAGTAACACATTTTCATTAATCCACATCAATCCTTTTGATTCAATTTTTATGTTACTAAAATGTATATTTCAATAAGTAAAATAAAAAATTTATTTTCTATGGATGTTTAAAAAATTTATATTGTTTAAAAAAATGGTTATTTTAATATTCATTTTAAGATGAATTTTTTGATGTAAAGAAAATATATCGATAGAAATTTGTTAAAATATGAAGATTCATTTATTCAAACTTTCTGAAACAAAATTCAATAACATTATAGAAAACAAAAGTATATTGTATTGTGGAATTGTAATACACAAGAAAAATGTTCTGGATGAACTCACAATGTGAAGAGATTAGGGTTGACATATCATACCCATTTATGATGGGGTGTGTAAATCAAAGAGTAGCCACTTTTTAAATAATTTAATATAATATTTGAGTAAAAAATATTGATATCATTTTCTACATCATCATGTAGAATATGAACTGTGATGATTATTAATTGGAATTTGATTTTCTGATAGTAAATGTTATTAATATATTTATGAATCTTTTAATTAAATATAGATTATAATAATTGATAGTTTATCTTGGAGTTCATTCCATCCAAAACACTAATACATTTTCAAATTTATTTTCCTTGTTTTATTTCTCATAATTTATATACAATGGGGGAGAAAAAAGTTGAGATATCCTTGTAAATGGGGAGAGGCATTAAATCTTTTTATAGGTGATGATCAAAAAAGATATGAGAATAATGTTTTATTTTATGTGGGATACAAGAGGTGTTTGAAACTAACGAATTGATAAGAAGTTATATAATTCATTGATTTTTAGGTTCCAAAAATTTAAATTAGGGATATCGAAGATGTGTTTACTATTAGGGTTTCTAATGAGTTTTGTGATTAAATATTTCCCTCATGATATGAATATAAAATAATGAGGTTATGAGTTGACCTCAATGGATACATGGTTATTATAGTTTTATTCATTAAGCTATGAAATTTTCTAACTCCCGAGATCATTATTTTGTCCATGAAGTTTCCTTATAGATGACTTAAAAATTGAAAGAATACCATAAATTATTTAATGATACATTTTATTAATGAATTTTAAGGTGTTTTAATGTTTAATTAATTTATAAAATCACCATGGATGATTGAGTGGATATTTGAAGTTGAGTTGTAAATAAGGTATTATAAATTTATATGTAAACATATTATATTCCATGATTATCTCATGAAGATGAAGAAAAAAGATACATACAATGCATGGAGAAAAATTCCCAATGAAATGACCAATCATGTGTGTGTGGTTGGTGTTTTTGTTCCTACACTATGATATACAAATAAAAATTGTCATTGAGAATCTCTTTTCTAGAATTAAAATACATGTATACAACACTTTGAAGAAAAATTCCCATATGATTAATTTATTTACATCCATCTGTAAAGAGGTTTATATAATGTTCAAGATGTTAAAATGCCATTAATAATTCATGCCTTATTTTTAGGATATCAAGGAGTATTCTTGTATATGGAAAACATTGAGATGAATTAAAAACATGCATAATGGTTCTTGTGGAGTTGTGAGTAAATCCTTATGGACCATGTCCAAGAATAAAGTATGAGTCAAAATGGTCAATTTGATTTGTATCCATAATCTTCCATGGAATGGACGTCCACCTTATTTATATTGTTCTATATAATGATATATTTTCAAATCTAAAAAAAGAGTAAAAATATTATTTTCGAGGAGTTATGGATAAAAATACATTTAAAGCCCTGATAGACTAGACCATGCCATGGTCAGTACCTCAACATTGTATCAATATTTTGTATATAAATAAATTATATTTTTAATTATAAATGTGTGAAAAATAAAAATATAAACATTATCATATTCTTATTACCATTATATTGATATTTCTAATGGGAATAGGTAGAAGAAGACATGTGAACACATGATACAAATTCTACTAGCAATTGAATTCAAGAAGCATATACTGATCAAATTATTATCACCCAAATTACTTTATTTTAATTAGACATCTAAAACTTTTCCCAAATCAATAATTTTTTCTTATCAGTAATAGGATGATAACATGTAATGTGGGATTACAACCATTGGACTATAATGATTAGGGGCCTGATAACAAGAGTGAGTGGACCTTGAAAAAATAGTTGAGTTGTGTGTATTCATTTTCTAATTATTTGAAATCATAAAATAATTTCATTTGTGATCCATTCAATTAAAAAGATGAAGGGATTTTTTTAGATTTATAGTTTTGGTAAACACTATTACACCCATATCCTCTAAATGGGTTTTTACTCTCATATCGGTCTATGAATTGATCATTGGTTAATTAGAAATCAATATTTGATAAAAAAAAGTGGATCAATTTTTAATATTTTTAGGTACAGTTATATTTTTATTTTAATTGTATTTTGGGGTCTATTTATGATAAATTCATAATGAATGATGTTAATTGAGAAGGCAAAATATTTAATTAGTATCATTTATGTCTAAATGATTTTTTTTTAATTTGTCAAAATTTATGAGGATGACATGAAGAAGGTTCACATTATTACGAAATATATATAGGTTTCAAAACAAATAAATGATCATGGTATTAATAAATTCATAAACAGAGATCGAACAAAAATGATTTTAATATTATTCTAATGAAGTGAATATTTTAACCAAATTTTAGAAAACATAAAACTAATATTGGTGATAGTTATAATATTTATAATGTAAACACTCCACTCAAATTATTATTTTTATATATTGAGTTCGCTATTTATAATTTAGATGTGATTTATTTTACCAAGGTGAATGTTATTTTTAATTATTTCTTTGTTATAAATTTTAGATATTCAATTATTAATTAAACTAGTTGTATATTTTAAAGGGAATAGACAAGATCAATTTAGAATGGGAATGGTGATTATGTTTCTTATAAGTGACATACATTTCTGTTTGTAAAATATATAAATAAAAACTGATATTCACAATGTGAAGGTTTTATGATTATTTTAATGATAAAGGAAATTATATGGGTAAGTGTTTATAGGTTTGTGGGGAACCATTGTATACTAGTTTTGACCGCAAATTGGTTAAGGAATCCCTTCCACACCTAATAAACTTAAAATCCAATACTATAACTATTTGAGGATTGAAAAACCTAATGAACATAATAATCCAATGATTTTATAATAAGTATATCTTAAACATATTTATTTTCTAAAAGAATGCTTGATAGGAAAGATATTGATATTTTTAAGGCTGATTTATTTAATTGCATCTCATCTAATAGTAAAGGATGGTAGGAGGGTTTACTATTTTTTAGAGTGATTATTTCAGTGTTACTATGAATAAATTCACAAGGAATCATATTATTGTATTTAATTTTTAATTTGTAAAAGTTGAGTGTATATTCTTTATGATGTATGTATAGAATGTTTTACAATTAGAGAAATTATATGTTAATAAATCAGTTAAGCAATGATTTTTCCATTCTTATACTCACTAATGGAGATTTAAATTAAATCCAGAATATTTTTTAAAGGGCTAGTGGTTCATTAAAAATTATAGCTATGATATTTTTTCCAAGATTCTATTCAGTTTGGTAGTCTTTATAATATTATTATTTATTAGAAAACATTTACTTAGTTTCATTATTATATGATGACTAAAATTAGTTTTAAATGTTCGGATTGTTTAAAAAAATAAATAGTGTTTACAAGTTATATCATATATTTGTAATGTTACATATTTTTAAAATACATCAAATCATATTCTTATTGTATTATTTAGGTACAAAAATAGAATTAATAAGAGGATGAATAAACCTTTTATTTTCAAGAGTGATTGAAATTTTTACTGAAGCTTTATAAAACAATCT
This sequence comes from Viscum album, assembly GCA_963277665.1. NCBI lineage: Eukaryota > Viridiplantae > Streptophyta > Magnoliopsida > Santalales > Viscaceae > Viscum > Viscum album. Next base: position 1,688,713,992 of record OY728146.1, read on the forward strand.
AGCGGGTTAGAATATGATATAGACTATCCATGTTCATACCATGACATAATGTAATAAAATATAATGTGGTGGATCATGAAAGGATTATCACATTATATGATATCATGCTATTTCTTTCAATTCCTTACCCAAAATTCTATCATGCTTAATGATTCATCATGATCACATGATATTGGGGAGTTAGAATATTATTCATGCATTTTTAAAACATTATATATTTAATAACATGGATTTAATTATCGTTATAATTATTGTGGAAAAATGAGAGGTTTTTTAAATGACTAACGAATAATGAATGAATTATTACATCATTAAGGGATAATAACTACATATTTATATCTTCATAGAGGCAATTGTGGATTTCATTTTAATATTTCCAATATGATATCTTAGAAACTGATAATATTATTTCCACATGACTATTTACATCAATTAAAGTCATAGTCTTAGTAAATTTCATCTCAGTGCAGTTCATTTCAGAGTAACAAATGATTTTTTCAATCCATGTATATCTTAAGAGGTTTGATTCCACAGACTGATCTTTTGTGATCTTGATCAAGATCTTGTGAATTTTATAAATCAAATTACATTATGTTTTAATGTAAACCATTCCTTCGTCATTTTTCAATTTATTAAAAATTTATAGATAATTTTTATTTATTTGCATCCCACTTTTTGTTATCATTTTTAGGACAAGTTTCATCCTTTTAAATCCCATTCGTAGAATAAGATAAATTCTATCGATTTTTTTGAAGAACCTATATATCTATTAAAGGCGAGTTGTTTTCATTTTCAATAACATTTCAGGTTTTTTTGTAAACTTTTATGAAATTTTTGAATTTATTTGTTACGTATACTTGTGTTTGGGGATTATTTGAGAAGGATAGATGTAGAATCTAGATGTTATTGTTCATACGTCAAGATAACGCTTCTCATATGTCCGATATCTCAATAATGAAATTTGAAATAGTATTTTTGTATTTAAAGATAATATGGAACATACACAGTGATTTGTAAGAATATCATTTATTCACATAAGACAGAATATCATATGAGGAATATTAGGCATAGAAACCAAGGAATCCCGTGTCCATTATGCGGTAATCGGTCTAATGTATGTTAGTACTCATAGTTTTTTTAGTTTATTAATTCCATGTTTATTACATGAGGTAGTTTTTTCTGGTTCCTGTCACAAGTTCTACCTTATGCTAAGATATATTAGAATGTATGGTTGAGATGGATCACGGCACAAGTTTAATGTCTTTCGGAGAGAGGATGGTTGATCAAAATTTATGGTTGAGAAGAATCAGGTAGGTTCATCACTTGGATGGATGGTTTCATACCTAGATAGTTTACCAATGGATCATAACACCACATGGAGGTGTATATATGAGTTATATCCCTAGGAGGGATGATGTGACAAGTGGATAGATTACCAATGGATTATAATGCATTGTGTGGGTAGATTTGAGAGGTTTACTTCTTTGAGGGATGATGGGACACATTGAATGTTTTCAATAGATGAGAACACCTCATTGAGGTAGAACTATGGTTTTGGATTAGAACTCCCATTAGAAATGGATTTGATTGGTGTGTCTGTCGAATATAAGATGTCAAACCTATGTAGTTTTGAAATGAATCAGAATGTACCATTGAGGTGCATCTGGAGTTCTGGATTAGAATTGCCTTTAGAGGCCAATTCAATAGGTTTGTCCCATGGATGGAATATGTAACACATATATAGTTTAGTAAAATGCCACAATACCCTATGGAGGTGGATCATGAGTTATGCATTAGAAATCCCATTGGAGGTTGATTTGAGAGGAGAGTCCTAAGGAGGGGAGATGTCACACTTGGATAGTATACCAATGTATCATAATTAAATGTGGAGGTGGATCTGGGGGCTTTGTCACTGGGGGGAATACATCACTACTGTATAATTTAACAATTTTGGGATTAAACCTCATGTATGTATCCTACATAACCTTCTTAAGATATGGGGATAAAAACCCACTTACTTGGATTCTGAAATTTATATTCATATCATAAGACTAGTCATTGTTTTTTAAGTTTATGTGTTAAGGATTTTGGAGTCATGAAAAAGGATTATACAAGGGATAGTGTGGAGTATATAAATTAATGTTTCTAGGAATGGGTGTAAGATCCCATGGCCGAGAAAGATGTTGTGGGGATTATGCATTAAAGAAACCTAATTAATGAGGACCACTCTATGGGGGATGGAATGGGGGTTATGTGTGGAAGATTTTTAAGGTAGAATAATTGTAGTGATGAAGTGATTTGGGCTTATGAATTGGAGCTACCTTCCACAACAGGATCAATCTGTAGGAGATGGTATATGGAATACATGTGGAATATACTTGAGTGTAGTTATTTGCAGTTATGGTGTGTATGGAGATTACACATGGAATCTTTCTATAATTTTGTTTCTCATGTATGGTCAAGATGAGATCCCATTCCCATTTCGTGGTGTATGATTATTTTTTAATGTCATGTGTAAGGGTGTATTATTCATGGATAATGCATTTAGATTCACATTATTTCTTCCACATCTTAGATCAAGAATGAAACCCATGTCCATTTGATGGGGTAATATTGTAGTTTAATGTCATGCGAAAGTATGTGGTGTGTGGGGTTGATGTATTAAGCTTCCCATTCTTTGTTCCTATTGTTATCTCAGAGGGAAACCCACATCCATTGTATGTGGGTGAGATTACATTTTAATGTCATGCAGAATGACAAGGTGTGGTGGATTATTCATTATGATACCCATTCATTATTCTTCATTTTATTTCATAAATTAATTCCTAATCACTTGTGGGTTGAGTAATATTATTGGGGATTTCACATTTTGTGGAGGATGAGGCTGCACATCAAGTGAAGTGAATAGAAATATATGTGTGTGGGACTGGTCATGTGGGGACTCAAGGTGTAGTTTAACCATTCTTGGAATGGTATGGATTCCTTGATCATGGAAACTTTAATAAGGGGTGACATAATATGGGAGGCACCAGGGATAATCCCCTGAGAGGTTATTTGAAAATTTTAGGGCCTCAAAATAGGTTCCTTTTGAATCCCAGAGTCATTGTAGTTGTCAAGGGATCTGTGAAGTGATATTTTTTGCAAAATGGGTTCCCTTACATCATAGTGAAGTCCATATTTCTATGTTGAGATCTTGGTTATGCTTGAATACTTCATAAAGCCTCAACCATTAAGGTAATTATTTTTCTATGGTGGGAATGGGCCTTTAGGAAAGGCGTATCCAATTGGGGTGGAATTTATAATGAACACAAGGGAGGTTGTTTTGCTATGATTTGATAGCTTGGGTGATCTATTTTCTATTTCATTCAGGAATCTCATGTGGTTGGTGAGTAGGGATATATTTTCAAAAGATGAAAGGTTTTCATCCACTTGAATGTTTGACAAGAGGTTTTATGTATATTAATATATGATTCACGATAATTAGAGGTCATCGTGATGCTTCATGATATTCAAAAATCATAGGGCTTAGTTAATCTGAAATTAGTTGTGTGGATATTACTATCAGGGTTATACACAGGCATGAAACACTCTAACAATCATGAGTAATTCATTCCTAAAGTTAATAGTCATATCTCTGTGTGGATAGTACTCATGAGAATAACCCATTCTCAAATTTCGAGAGATTCACAAAATAGACCCCTTAGTTTGATTTCAATTCATTTTGTATCGAATTTTCCCAGAACCAGACAGGTCATCTTAAACTATTTCTATGACATGTGTATTTCAACGTCATAAAATCGCCCCTTACAGTGTGAGCTGATGGGAAAATAATAGATAGATTGTGTGGTAGAATCATTAGAAAATGGAAATCGAATCATATTCGTGAAACACATTCATGGATCCCATTTGTGATGCCTACATCATGAATACAATTTTAAACCCATAGAAATTTCTACACCTATAAAATTCATATATAAACATAGAAGGACCACTTTAATTTTTAACATAGTAATAATGGTGTTATTATTTCAAGTATTTCATACCTTTAATATGTGATATGTGATTTAGATCCTTACATCTCATGAAGAACGCCTTTTATGTGAACTTAATTCGACAACCATTATTTGTGAGTAGTGTTCCACAATACAAAACATTGTGAACTGAACTCCACAAACTAATCCTTCAAGAACCATCCTCATTGAATAGATCCATGTGAATCAGACCTAGAAAAGTTCATGAGTCTCAAATAAAAGGTCCATTCAAGGATCCATTTTTTTTAAGATCATTGGGAATAAATTTCTAAGAATATCATGATTATGGAGATATTTTATGTAGAATTATACCACAACAAGCTCATTTCACTATTAACAAAAGATCAAATAGAATATCCATTATAGAAGTGGCATTCATTATATGGCTTCAGGATGGGAGAAGATGTGTTTATGTCAATGGGGAATAAAGACAAACCTTCTTATAGGTTTTGAGGCTAGTTGGGATAGTACCAATGGAAAAGGGATTCTAGGGACCACAATATGAAGTACCACACTCCAATAATTTTAGACACTCTCTTGGAACACATCAACAATATTTACATAGGGAATCTATAAGATGAAATATTAAAATTGTAGTACAAGATGACTCACTAGGTAGATTTAGAGAATATTCTCCGACAACAGACTGAGAAATAGTATTTTCACCATGGAAGCATCATTATTAATGGATAGTCTTGGTATAACTGTGCTTATGCATCATGCCACGATTTTGAGGCTGATTTGAGGTGTGTGGCACTCTACAAGGTAGCATTGACCTTTTATTTTCATCATTACTGCCACTAGAAAAATCATTTTATAGATTCTAGAAAGGTTTTATCCAAGGACCAACACTTCCCATATGCACTATGGTGCTGTTGGTGCTAGCCTCTTTGATCCTATCTAGATTTTCAGGATTCTAATCCATTGGGCGATGTATGAAATGTTCATCCCTATAGTGTACATTTACGGGGGCCAGGATCATCTTCTATCCCCAATGAATGTGCTTCTCGACATAGTGCATGGAATCAGTGAGGGAAAGCTAGGGATGATGGAAATATCATTCATGAAGTGGATCATGTATTACCTTAATGAACTAGTGGATGATACAATTGAGCGAGATGAGCGATTAGAAAAACTACCATAGAGTCCATGCACATGTCCAAGGGAATACTAGTAGGGAAAGGAGAAATCCGATTAGTGGATATTGGAGGTGAGCTAGTGGTAGTTGTGTGGATACAACATAATGCCTGAATCACTTGTGGTCAAAATAGCACAATTAATTATCATAGTGATATGTGGATGAATTCTCCCTTTAGGGGATTCACGTATAGGGTCTTAGATAAGAACAGTCATTATGGTGACCAGGTTGCCGATAGGTAAAAACATCAGTTTGGATGACTTGGTATTTGCGGTGCTGTACAAGGTGCCCAAAAACATCATTGAATGGAATAATATAGTCCACATATGTGGGACCCTCCATTTAATGTATAGTTGGTTGGCTACACACAATGGGGATATAAATATCCAAACACTATATATTCTCCTCCCATGAATTTATAGCTAGGGATTATGTACATAAATGAGAGTATCTTGATAAAGTTTGGCCAAATGGGAGTATTAGAATGTTTAGGGCTAGTTGAGTGATTCATGTCCCCCCATTCACTCTTTGAATGGGAAAGTGACTGATGATGATACTTGAAACATAGGAAATGATTTTTTCTCTTTTCACTTCAATGTGTGGTACTAATAAAGAGGGTTTATAGAATGCCAATATGTGAGCCATACAGCCTGAAATTATTATCAAGGAGCTTTAGAAGCTTTCATCTACTAATACCAATGTTATACATTATGGTGTTCCACAAGTACCATCCTTTGAATACAAGGTATTGCATGTTTACATATGAGGATGTGAAAGGGTTGAAAAAATTTCCATAACCTTCTACAACATTTGAGATCATTCATAAATATAAATTGATTTTGGAGACAAAATATCATGGGGCGATGTTGAGGCAACAAAGGATTCATGTCTACAGACTGAGGATGTTACTATGTTTCCTATAAATTCTCATCAATTCTATCTTTACCAATTCATGGGGGTATTGGGGAATCCACAAGTAGCTCACCACCTCTGGGGGGGGGGTACATCTGGGCATGTCCTCCCCTCCGGTCATCTCTCTGAGTAACATGAATTACATAAAAGGATCAAGATAATATTGAGTAAGTGACAAATATTGATACATGACTAGAGATAGACACCATAATGTCGAAATAATAAACCCCCTAATCATTTCCTAAAATTCAACATCACCCAACCCTTAAACATTATGTGTAATTCCTTATTTATCTTGTGCTTGAATCAGAGAGTACAAAAGACTTTGAGGTCTGTGAAGAGCCATCAGTAGAGGGTGAGGGAACCTCTAACCTTTAAGAGGTTGGTGTTGGGGTCCATCTTGATTTTCATCCATAGGTGGCCAGCCATCATCATAAGAGAACCATGTGACTGATGTGATAATCATATGGGGAACTTCATTTCTGGGTGGATTTCTAGTGTCTAAGCCTAATCATCTCATAGAGTTATAAAATTAATTTAATAATATATTCAATTATCTTGTTTATATATCCCAATTATCTTTTCTACATTTTTTTGACACGTTTTGAAATTGTTGTGCAAACATTGTTTAGGGAACAGATACCAAAAACAATTTCTGCATCAATAAAACCTGTCTTTGAGGCGGTGATGGTAGTTTCTACTCTCTTAATGGAAATGTAAAAGGAAGCTATTGTGGTTAGGCCAACCCTGAGGGAACCATTTTAAGAGAAATCTAATATTGTTCCCCTAATGGAATGAGTTGAGAGGTGTTTATGGAAGGGCTGTCAGAAGGATCTATAGTGGAATATCCTATCCAAGAGGTGACAATGGAGACAGTTGTCAGAGCCTAATCTGGGATTAAGGAGGTATAATTATTTCAATATATGCGATGAATAGGAACAATTAATTTGATGTTATTTTCCTATAATTTCCATAGGTGGAGGATTCGGGTGTTGAGGGAGAAATTGTGCCACTGGTAAGGGAAGCTCAGGAGGCTTGAGTGGTCACATCGACCACATTGATTCCACATGGGATAGTTGGGGCTTTCTAATTAGGGGTAACAGATAAAAATGATATATTCCTTGGAATATATTTTTATCCTCTCAATCCCAAGGGCTTGTACATGTAATATTATACTAGTGAGGTGTTATCGCCCATCTTTCTAAAAGAGTCTGCACAACCCTAAGACATTTAGGACTCTAGATCTGAAGCCATTGAGTAGAACCAAGTAATTAATTTCAAGGCAGGGATGTATGTGAGTAAATTTATCACTCATTCCTTGATAGATATCTTGGAAATATGGTTGGGTTATCTGAACCATTTGATAATTAGCCTATATATTGGGGGTCGATATTGGCCACATTCATGCATTAGCTCAAGACATCCTCGTTATGTGGGAGCATGATGAATAGTAGGTTCTATACATTTACAGGAATGCTCACATAGATATAGGATCCAGGTCCCTTGAGGAAGATGAAGGGGTGATATCCCATGTATAAGGGTTGGCACATGATTATGTGGTCACTGCCACATCTCAATCCAATATTGTTAATAATTTGAAGGTCATGTTGGTAGAAACCAAATATAAAGTTGAAGAGTATATATCCTTAGTGATTGAATATCAATACAAGTATAACCTAATGAAAATTAGGGCCAAATAAGTTTACCCCAATACTAAAGAAGATAAATAAGACTCGGTTCAGCGTCATTATACCTTAAAGGTCAGTATGTAGAGGTTGTAGGATCTTGAACTCCTAATCAACGGGGTCGACCCGTAGGGTAGAATTTTGCAAATGAAAGGATCTAGTATTTTGATGACCCTATTAAAAATTCATGTTTTTGTTTTAAAATACTCAATGCTTGAACAATTCTCATTTTTTGTTATCACACTATAATCATATTCATGGGATAACCAATGACCAACCCCTAAGATCCTGTGAGTCATGCTCAGTGTGAGAAACAAGTCCCGACCACGTAATATCTATTTTTATGACTTTTTAAGATAGTCATCACTAAGGGGGTGTAATTACTAATTGACCACATCATGTCTATGAGTGGATATATTCCATGTCTAGAGAGTGTGTATCTTTTAATAGTCTAATATATTTTCCAATGTGTAGTAGTTCACGAATGGATTAAATTTAAGTGTATTGAATTCTATCTGAAAAAAGGTAATCAGGAGCGTGAATGATGACACCCAAAATCTATAAAAAAAATGAGAGTGGAATCATAATATTGGATAACTATAATTTATGTTCCAAACAATGATTATACATCATTTATATTAGAATTAGGATAACAAATGAGGGTTTATTGCAGACCATGTTCAAAACACTAGACCCATTTCATGATGTTGTCCATAGTATTTTGGTTAATTTACCCAAGACAGAAGGTGTGCCATTTTAGACAGGAACAAATGATATTAGGGATCCTGTATGGACATGGATGATGATTCCATTCAATATAATGGGACACCCAATTCCAGGAGATGAAGTGATAAATTGTTCAAAAGGATGCTAACAATCCCATAATTACTCCATTATCGATTAGAGCACATTCAGGTGGGTGTATCACTCTAAACAAAGTAATGTACAATATTATTCAGAGAGTTTCATCTCATTTGATGAAAAATGGATGATAATATGAAAAATGTTATTGGTGAAAGACCTGGAAGAAAGGTCTTCTTTGGAAAAGACATAAGATGGATTTAAATTTATATCATGCAATGGGGATGATAGAAACACATTCTAACTTTATGTGGTGAGTATGTTGGATATACCGGTTAATGTTATATTGTGAGGAATATGGAAACATATATTAAAATAAAATATCGAGGACAATGGACACATATTTTAACATCATATGGTGAGAATGATGAAACATAGTTTAATGTTATATGAACATGATGATAGAGATGTACTTTAATGTTATAATTTGAGGATAATGGAAATGATGTTTAATTTCAATCAGTGAGGATTATGGACATGATTTTAAACATTATATTATAGGGATTGGGAACACATACTATAATTTTATACATTGATGATGATGAATCACATAGATTGAGGTCGTGATGCTTGGACAATGGATTTCTTTTTAAGGACATAATGTTTGGACCAAGACTGAGAAACCTAAAATGAGATGCACTACATTGAAGAGTGAATAACCAATATTTAATTGATGGTCATGGAGGCCCAATGATATATAAAACATTCGTGGGTCCGTGAAAAATAGTTTAAGGTCACAAATCATAGACTGAGGAGTATCTCAAATGGATATGTGTAGTGTTGTGAGTTGAAAAACCAAATGTGAACTGAGAGATAAAGAGGCCTCATGGGACCGAAAACATTCCTTGGATGACTTTTACATAGTATAGAGTCATGATTATTCACCATGGAATTCTTCTTGAGTTCCATATATTTTGGACCATGGGAGTACACGCTTATCTACCTTACATGGGGAAATCCGCCTCTTGTATTCTAATATTGTGTGAGCCATGATCGGTGTGGGAAACAAGTAGTGGTATAGAGTTCCCATTTCATGCATGGGATAACCAATAAAGGTATAGAAGTGGAATGCAAATATTGAGGGTGATTACGACTTCTAAGACCTAGATAGTGAATTTGGGGACTGACTAATGGAGAGGAAACAACTTCTAAACATGTTTTAAATGTAGGTTCTATACCCATGTTGGTTGAAAATGTGTCGACAAAATGAAGGATTGACATTTTACTATGTTTGAATTCTGAGATCCACTATTTTCTGCTAAAATGTCCATCAATTCTTCAGTATAGTACAAAATGTGATCCATTATAACCAACAACTATTTTTCTTATGGAGTCTATTTAGATTGGAGGATGATGGTTACCCAAATTTGGCAAAGCACATATTACAATAGATAATGTGCAGTGGGAGACCAATATAGATAATTCGGTATCATATTTGGTTTGGATATAAAATCCTCTCTCATTAAAAGGGATATATATTTCATATGGTTTAATGTGTGATTCATCACATAATTGTCATAAAAGGCATCATGTTCATATATTGGGTATTATGTGATTAATCTCAAACATGGATATGAGGCATATTGATTATATATAAGGTATTTCTAGACATCTCATAACTATCATATGTGGAATCATAGTTTCAAACTGGATAATGATGTAGTTTATATTCTTGTGATGATGAATTTGGTCTTCAGATTTTAAATTCATAGTGCTCGGACTAGGGATATTATTAGTCTAAAGTCATAGAAATCGGAATGTGTGAGAGGAAAAAGTGTCCCAATAAGACTTATGTGGCCTATAAGTGTTACAAAATTATGTGCGGAGTGGTATGAAAGGTCCCTCTTAGACATAAATCTTGGAAAAAAATTCCCCATTCAAAAACGAGGCCATCATGGAAGAGATGATCTTGTAACAGGTCAATGAAATGGATGGTCCCAGGATAAAATGTTTTGGTATCAATATGTATCCCAGTAGGATGGGAATAAAGATACAAATTGTTCTGAAATATGGAGGCATGAAATTTATGTAACATCGAGTGTGAACTAAATTATAAAAGGGTGTGGGTGAATGCACATAGTTTAAGTTCATAGGGCATGGATTTGGGATCCATGTTTGAGGTTACAAAGAATACACCCACGATAAATAGTTTAAGGTAATAATGCTTGGACTATGGTTAGTGGTCTTCAAGGATGTTCATATAGTGAAAGTGATAAATCATTTTCTGAAGGGACCCAATGATTCCTCGCACCACATGAAGTAATATAGAAGTTAGTTTCACATATATTAAGATCATATGGATATACCATGTTATAATTTTTAAAGTCATGTTTCTTGGACAATCTAAGAGAATTTTTTCCAATGGTATATTTGGGGTATAAAAGTGGAAAAATTAATTTGAATGAATTCAAAAGAGGCTCATGTTCCATAAAAGTACAAAAAAACATAGTGGTACATATTTTAAAGATGTAATTATAGTATTGAGGGAATGGTTAAAAAAGATTAATGTTTTGATGCACATAATATAAGAATTTCAGTCTCATGTGTGTCTTTATAGAATAACATAGGTAAGACTCAATGTGATTTTATCCAAATGGTCTATATACCACATGCATAGCTTGTTATATACTAAATACCTTTTTAGATCCTAATTTATGGACCGTAGATGGGGATAAGAAGCCAAAGTATTGATAATTTTTCAGATTGACACCAAAGATAGAAACCTAGGTATCTCTATATATCCCATGAGAATGAGAATCATGCCACATGTATTTCTTGAAATTGAATTGTATAAGACTATAGTTGGAGTAGGAATGCACTATAGATATGGAATTATGGAACACTACCTTTTTTATGGGGAATCCCATTTAAGGAAAATGAGTATGGTTTATTGATCATCTCATAATAATCATATAAGGAATCCCATTTTCAAGAGATGTAAAAGTCATATCATATTAAGAATCATCTCTGTATCAAATTGGTAAATGCCACATTTTATGGTCATGTATTGAGGAAGTCATTATTTAATGTTTAAAAATATAAAACAAGGATAATAGGGGCTATAAAATTTTTATGGTCCCAATTATTAAACATATTTAAAGTAGTTAAATGTGTTATTTCTGCAAACATAATGTGGATATTAGTTTAAGGTATTGAATCATTGACAACATATATATATTTTAATGTATTATGTTATGGAAAATAGTCCCTTAGTTAATGGTCATAGTGTCTGGACAATCGGATTTTAGTTAATGGTCATAGTGCTCAGACCTTTGTGGATATTATAAAACTAATATGTGTAGTGAGAAACAGTGAAAACCTAAATTTAATGGATCTAATGAGCACTAGGAAAAAAATATCTCTGAAAAGACACACTCAAAATTTAGAGTCATGAGTCTTGGACATTGACTCTCAGTTTGAGTTTATGGAATTTGGACCATCTTCCCTCCTCACACGAAGTACTTCTTGGGAATGTTGTAATAGGTAGGAGGTGTGATTCACTCTCCATTCATGGTTACCTTATAGTATGATCTATTGGAATAGATGTTATGAACAATTTAATGTCATCCCCACATGGGTTCTATCATTGGTGGTTTCTTGAATGGTATCGTTGGTGATCTAACAGCCAGTACCATGTCACACAGGAGGAAGGATTAGAGGTTTTCCATCTTATTGAATGCTCACACTATCCTAGTGTGGTGCCTCTCTAGATTGTGTATCATATTGATCTTATACCATATGTGGTATTCTAACTCATATAGATAGATATATTCTATTCTGTTTGCTATCTTTTGGTCATCAGATGGCCTTTGGAGTGACAAAAAACTAATCCTTGATTGGTAGAACTATCTCAGTTCCATACACATGGGAATATAAGGTCACATGGTTGAAATTATGTGTCATCATCTGATATGATTATAGGTCATTGGCTCGTCCTTACAACAAATATTTATTTTTTAAGACCAGAATAATTTATAGTATATTAGGGAGGGTCGGGTTGAAATCCACAAGAATCCCATATTCTTATTCCTAGTAGTGGGAAGTATGGTAGGACTGAAAATTGAACATGGAATAAAATTTATTCAGATCATTATCCTAGAATATGGATTCATTTTCTATGATAATATCATGAAGAACACATGATCAATGAATGATGTGAGATATTATAAATTCAATCTTGTTACAATCATTGAATACATTGAGGGGAATCACTTTACACCACAAGGTGATGAATTCTATCAAAATCAAGAAGAACCTACAATGACATGTTTTTTCTAGATGATATTTTCCTACAATATAATGTCTCAATGCTACAAAGTTTTAAGAATAATTGGTGTTGTGGTTGGGAACAGGTTTTCTGTAACACCCTGATATTTTATGAGAAGTATATTTTTTTATGTCTTATGTTATACGCAACATAAAATGAATCTTTCACTGCACCCAACACTAGCTTCTCTTGCGTTACACGCAATCGCGACCTTCCTCGATAGTGTGTGTAGTACACAATACCGTGTTTCACTAAACAATGATATATTGTTATAATATTGTTACGGACAAGTCGTTAATAATAGTATTAACTACATTTTGAATTGTATATCATTATTATACATCTTACATATTTTCTAGAACATTCTATGAGAACAAAATAAATTTTTTCGGGTAAAATAAGTATTTTTCAAAAAATGCAGTTTTGCCGCCTTTTGATGGCGCACCCACATTAAATCTAGTTTTTGAAATGTTTATAAGTTTAATTTGACAAAATAAAATTCTTCCTTGGAATCAGGAAATAAAAATATAAATTGGATAAATTTTTCATATTATTCTGATAACTTTCATATTTTAATGAATAGTAAAAACACACTATATTTTAATTAAAAACAACTTTTTTTTCATCGCAATAATTTATATGGTTAGATTATATTTTTAATTGGTTTTAAAGTATAATTAGAATATATTTTTACCATTTAATCCAATGTTGGTCATTATAATGAATTTCACTTTGATGTTGGACATAAACAAGTGTCGATCTTTTGACAGTTATTGTTTCTTTAAAACACGCAATTTGGTTTGATAACGGGAATTAATTTTAAAATTAATTAATTCCTCTTCTATGTTTTTAATTTTTAAAAATAGAAATCATTTTTGAATTCGGAATATAAAATATAGCTTAGGCTGAATTTTTGGTACTTTTTTGAAAAACTTCAATTTTTGATGAATAGTGAAACCACTGAGTGGTAGATAAAAAACCGACACTTTAATTTAAATAAAATTTTACCACATATGTGAATTGAATTTCAAAAATCAGACATACATGTTTTTTATCAAGAAGTAAAATTTGATTCAATACAATGAAAATAATTTTTGGTGAATAGTATCTTTTGACTTCTATTTACTACGGTTAATGGTAAATAGGGTAATTCAAGGTTAAAATAATATTATAACAATTCAAAATTACCTTAACACTTGTCCTAAACTTATTGGATGATTATTGTCCGACCATGGGAATCCTTGGGTCGATTTTGGGGCCCCATAGAGCCACTTGATGGGGATAATGACAATTTAGATTAATTAATTTAATGTAAAGACAAAATTGCCATTAACAAAACTCTTTTAGTAATTAATTTTTATATGGGGTTATATAAATTACCTTTTTGACTATAAATATTAATTGGAAATATAAAAATATTTCCTACATGGTGGTATTTGTTTTATAATTTTTAGACATCAAATAAATTAAATTATTTATGACACAAAAATGATGTAGTATTTACCTCATTAATAAATGATTTAAATAAATAAGATTATAATGATTTAAATATTATACAAAACATGTATAATTCTGATTGGATGATTTTATATCGACCATGAGTCATCTTATCTTCATCTTTAATGATTTTTTGACCTTTTTTACCCGAAGATATGTTTATAATAAAATAATATTTTCACACTTTCCAAATGTTCCCCTCTCCTCCCTTATAAAAGGGCACCTCCTCCCTCTCCTACTCACACAACATTGAGCCTTCATGCTCAGAAAAACCCTACCCATTACTCTTCTAAACTCCCCTATTAATATTCTAGGGGTCTTGGTCTTCTTAAAATACCATCATTAGTGCCCTAAGAGGAGGTTTTAAAGAGGAGTGTCAAAGAAGAGGTAATATCTGTTACTGATTCTTTCAAATTTATTTCTTTATCTACTTACACTTATTTAGTTGTTTCATTATGAAGTAATAACATCAGTTTCACTCATATACTGATATGTTTTTATAAATATGAAACATTCCTATTTCACCTTCTATACATCCAACGGAAAACGAAATCACCACGTGTGCGTACGTACAGAATACCGTCTCCACGCTGTGGTGTAATCTGTTTTCCACCACCACCTTACTTGGATGGGTATAATGGTGTAAATAATAACTATATATGATTATTGTAAAGTGATATTGATTCTGAAATAGTATACATACACTTCAATACAATTCCACGATCATCGGAACTATATCATCGCTCGTGCGTACGTACGGCCTACCGTCTCCACAATCTGATGAAACTCGTTCTACATGATATTCATTGAATAATGATTATATAAATGAATTGATTGAATAAATATGAGATATATTTCACTAATACAATTCTGGAAATGAGGTATCTATAACCTAAAAATATAATAATAATTTATTCGACAAAACATGCATAAGAACATAAAGCAATGAACACCCGAATAACAAGTAACAATGAAATATTACTAAGAAGAAGATAAGAATATGACCATATATGATATCATAACAATGAACATTATTCTGTAATAAGTCAACGACATTATTTAAATTATTATACAGGATGTTCGGATACATACGAAACAAATCGGACCTAAGGTAAAGGAAAATCTCGCAATCTCATTTTTATCTGAGATTGTTTATAATTCATAATTCACTGGGGAATATTTATCTTCCACATCCATGTATCCTCAATATGTAATATTATTTCTATCCTCTTACAATTATTTAAATTCAATTTTTCCCTTTTGTGAGTAAAAGATATGAAAGGAATCTTTTGTCATTTTTAGTACTAGGTACTTTTTGACTTTTCCGGCCAAAGTATGAGAAGAATATTTTTTTAAAACTTATACAGCATTAATGTATTTTTATGATTTCATAGAAAATTATTTATATGAAACTTTGTTTACATGTTTTCACATTTATTTTTAATCAACTTCTATTAGTTTAAAATTGTATGACATGTTAAGAAAGGTAAACTATTTTTGATGTAAAAAGGATATTTTCCTCAATAATGGAGTTCAAGTGTTTTATCAAAATTATTTTCCATCTAAGATAATATAGAGTTATTGTTTTTATCCCTAATTTTACATTGATTTGATTATGTTATGATGGAATTAATTTTATGATGCCCTTTTATCTTATATGTATTATGTTATGATGGCATGATGTTAACTAATCCCATTTTAATTACATGGGTTATGCTATGATTTATGATTTTGTTGAACACATAAGAATGGTTTCATTATTAGAGGGGTGGGACCTATATATCCCTCCTATGAATTGGGTAAAGATTTATATCTCATGAGATAGACATGGCTGGAACGACAAGTTAATCCGGTTCAGTGACACAGGACTAGAACGAGGAGTGAACTCGGTTCAGTAATGGACTTTTTCCGCTATGATGGTCTTGGAAAAGAGCCTTAACTAATATGAACTGATTTTATATGATTATGTGTGTATTCCACAAAGTTTCATGTTTTATGTTATGATTATTGGGATTACATGTCACTACTATGATTTATCCCATGTTATGATATTATGATCTCTTTTGCAGGTTAAGATTTTCAAAATTTTATGTTCTTATGAATATGATATGATTTATATTTCTTTTCTTTACCCTTATTGAGCATTTCAGCTCACCCTTTTGTATGTTTTCTTTTCCCTAGGTCAAGAAGAAGGGTATTAAGTAGGATATTCCAAAAGAGACTCTAAATATGATGAAATAAACGGGAGAAAATGTAGATGCTTTACCAGTTATTTATGTTTCCCAGTTTCTAAAGACACTATACCTATACTGTCCTATCATGGTTTTGTTATATGTTGTAATAAGTATGCTTCAATTCTGAAGTAATAACCATGTATGTAATGTTTGGGTCGTTAGAGCTGGTATCAGAGGAAAGGTATAGTCAACCTTTGGAAACTAGGATGTGAACGCCTTAGTAAGAACTCTAAGGATATGTATAAACATAAAACACGATATTAGTGTTTTAGAAATGGCCATTAACAACCAATTATAAGACCTAAAGTGTGAAATTTTATTCCTGATTATGTGGGTTTCCTATTATGATCAGTGTTTCTCACACTATGCTTATTTGTTTTAGTCAATTGCTAGAACCCTAAGGAACCGTGTTACTGCTGAATGCGACGGGAAATGCAATGATTGTCTCCCTGAGCAACCAAAATTTATGGGAGCTGAAATGAAAAATCTTGTAGCCATGCTCTCACAACTTTCTCAAGCTATGAATCATGCAGGACTTCCAAATGAGCCAAGGAAAGAGAAACATTCTGTTGAATCCTTCATGAGGCAGTGTCCACCTTCATTCAGTGAGTCTTCTGATCCATTAGTGGCTGAACAATGAATTAGTACCACTGAAAAGATATTTTCAGTCCTGCAATGTTCTGTTCATGATAAAGTCATCTTAGCAGTATATCGTTTGGAAGTTGAAGCTGATCAATGGTGGAATCGTATTAAGAATATGAGGCAAAGGGATGTAATTGAGTCCATGTAATGGGACAAGTTCAAGAAACTTTTTTTCAATAAGTAATTCCCTCGTATTCTTCAAACCAAGATGGAGAAGGAGTTTCTTGAAATGAAGAAAAAGGATGACGATTTTTCTGGTACCTACGAATCAAATTTTTCAAGACTTGCAAGGTACGCTTCCGGAATTATTATCCAACCTGAGAGTAAGATCGATTGATTATTTAGTGGCTAAAAACCAAGTCTTCTAAGGGAATTATCCATAGAGACTTCAATATCTATGGGGAAATTTTTCGATGTGCTCTCAAGGTTATGATGGAGATTGGAGTAAGCCATCAGTCATATGGGTTTGATAATAAGAGGAAATGGAATTCAAATGGAAATATAAAGACCACAGTGAAAAGAAGATGAGTTTTCCCTTATGCTCAAAGTGTGGAAAGAAACATGGAGGGAATTGTCTTAAAGGTACAAGTAAATGTTTTTAGTGTGCAAAAGAAGGTCATCAGGCAGTTGAATGTCGAAATAATGGGAAGAAGATGTCTAATGATGCAAACAAAGAAAGGGATACACAGAATGCACCTACTACACTTCAATGTTTCAAGTGTAAGGAAATGGGGAATTATACCAATCAATGACCTAATCCAAGGTTTGTTGATGATGATCGACTTCAACAAACTATTAAGGCCCAAGACAAAGGAAAGTCACATGCAATTTCTATTGGTGATGTGGAGTACGATAACGAAGTGGTGAAAGGTACAATTTCCATCCACTATAAATTAGAAAATGTTTTATTTGATTCTAGATCCACCCACTCTTTTATTTGTGAATAATTTTCTAATGGTAATGCCATAACACCTCAACAATTAGATGTTGAGTTAGATGTGACAACTCCAAATAGAACAACGGTTGCATCAAAAGCTTATAATTCTTCTCCAATTGAAGTTTGTGGGAAAGTTCTTTCTGCATATCTGGTGATCCTTCCTATAGTGGAATTTGATGTGATTCTTGGCTTGGATTGGCTTCCTTTATACAGAGCTCATATCAATTTCCAATGAAGGGAAATCACATTTAATATCAAGACCAATCTACTATCATCTATCGATGCAAGGATGAATATAACCTCCCAGTGGAAATTTATTCCATCTTATGGGTCTTGATTCCAATAAATGAAGGTTATTTATCTCAAATGTTTGGAGAGAAACTCACGATTAAGAATATGTCCATTGTATGAGAGTTTAATGATGTCTTTCCGGAGGAATTTCCAAGTCTTCCACCAAATCCTAAAGTTGAGTTTTCAATAGAACTCATACACGGTGCTATGCCCATTTCAAATACACCTTAGAGAATGTCCCCAATTGACTTTCAGTTATTGAAGAAGAAACTCCAAGAGACTCTCGATAAGGGATTCATACGCCCTAGTGCATCACCTTGGGGATCAAATGTTCTGTTAGTTAAGAAGAAAGATGGATAAATGAGACTCTGCACTGATTATCGAGAACGCAACAAGATCACTATCAAGAACAAATATCCTCTCCCACACATTGATGACTTATTTGAAAAACTATGGAAAGTGCAATAATTTTCGAAGATTGATCTTCGTTCAGGGTATCATCAATTAAGGGTCAAAAAAGAGGATATACCAAAGAGGGCTTTTCATGCAAGGTATGGACACTATGAATTTATAGTGATGTCATTTGGTCTTACTAATGCCCCTTCTATCTTCATGGATCTAATGAATAGAGTCTTTAGAGACTATCTTGATCAGTTTGTGGTAGTCTTTATAAACGATATTCTTGTCTATTCAAAGAGAAAGGAAGAACATGAATATCACTTGAGAATTGTATTAAATACCCTAATAAAGGAGAATATTTATGCCAAATTTACCAAGTGTGGATTTTGGCTTCAGAAAGTTTCATTTTTGGGTCACATAATCTCAAAAGAGGGGATAACTGTGGATCCAGCAAAAATAGAGGTTATCGAAAGATGGTTGAGACCAAAAATAGTAACTGGGATCCGATGTTTTCCTTGTTTGGCTGGATATTATCAACGTTTTGTGAAAGATTTTTCACAAATATCAAATCCACTCACCAATTTGACTCAAAAAGTAGTTAAGTTCGTGTGCACGGATGAGTGTGAAGATAATTTCAAGGAGTTGAAAAGAAGGTTATCCAGTGCACATGTGCTCACACATCCTTGTAGTGGAGAAAAGTTTGTGATCTATAGTGATGCATCGAAAAATGTATTAGGGTGTGTTATCATGAAAAACTATATGGTGATATCTTATGCCTCACGACTATTGAAAATACATGAGAAAAATTACCCAACTCATTATTTGGAGTTACCTATGGTAATGTTTTCATTAAATATTTGGAGGCATTATCTTTATGGTGAATGGTGTGATATTTATACTGATCATAAAAGTTTAAAGTATATTTTCACACAAAAGGAGTTGAATATGCACCAAAGAAGATGGTTTGAGCTGATTAAGGATTACGACTGCTCAATTCATTACCACCCTGGGAAAGAAAACATGGTGGAAGATGCATTAAGTCGACAAGACCATGCTAGATTATCCATGATGAGGATCACAAAAGATCCAATATTTATGGATTTACAAAGGATGGATCGTGGAATTATAATGGAAGGGGAAAATATTATATTTCTCAAATTAATTTTCAACCATATATTCATGTAAAGATTAAAGAGGCACAAAAAGAAGATATAGAGTTACAAAAGAAGGTGATAAATGTACCTGAATGCAACCTTGATTGTGATGGGATAATAAAGTTCATGAATCGGGTTTGTGTTCTTCCCGTCCCAAAATTAAAGAAGGAGCTACTAGATGAGTCTCATAGTTCTTCATTCTCTATTCATCCTAGAAGCATGAAGATGTATAGGGACCTGAAAGAGTACTTCTGGTGGGATGGAAAGAAAAGAGATATTGCTGAATATGTCTCTCGATGCTTGGTTTGTCAGCAAGTTAAAGCTGAGAGACAGAAGTCTAAGGAGATGTTTCAACCATTACCCATACCAGAATGGAAATGGGAAAACATCACTATGGACTTTGTCATTGGACTTCCAAAAACATCCAAACGAAATATGCTATCTGGGTTATAGTTGATCGTCTTACGAAGTCGTCACACTTAATTTCTATTAGAGAAGATTTCTCTTTGGATCAGCTTGCCATGATATATATAAAAGAAGTGGTAAGATTGCATGGAGTACCACTTTCCATTATATCTGACCTAGATTCGAGGTTTACCTTGAAGTTCTGGTGAAGTCTTCAGCATACTTTAGATACAGAGTTGAGTTTCAACACTCCTTATCGTCCTCAGACAGACGGTCAGTCTAAGAGAACAATTAAAACTATAGAAGATATGTTAAGAGCCTTCTATATGGATTCAAAGGTGGTTGGGATCAACACCTACCTTTGGGGGAATTTTCTTATAATAATATCTTTCACTCTAGTATTCAGATGGCTCCTTATGAAGCTCTCTATAGAATGAAATGCAGGACTCCGACTTGCTGGGATGAAGTTGGGGAAAAAAAGCTATTAGGACCTGATCTTGTTGATGAGATGGCAGAAAAGGTCAGATCTATTCAACAACACATAAGAGTAGCTTAGAGTCGAAAAAAAAGTTATGCCGACAACTGATGAAAAGACCTAGAGTTTGAAGTGGGTGATAAAGTGTTCTCACAAATATCTCATTGGAAGAGAGTAATGAGATCTAGAAAGAAGGGAATGTTGTGCCCCAGGGATATCGGTCCTTTCGAAATACTGGATCATGTTGGGAAGGTAGTTTAACGATTGGCGCTTCCACTGAATCTCTCTCAAGTTCATGATGTGTTCCATGTATCTCTCCTGAGAATGTACATACCCGATCCTTCACATGTACTAAGCTCAGAAGTTGTACCATTGGAGCAAGATCTTTCTTATGAAGAACAGCCGATAGAGATTCTGGAACGTAGAGAAAATGTTCAACGGAACAAGACCACTGGCTTGGTGAATGTATTATGGAGTAAGAACCAATTAGAAGATGCTACATGGGAGGTTGAGGATATGATGAGGGAGAGGTATCCTCATCATTTTGTTACGAAGTGACGAATTTCAAGAGTGAAATTCATTTTATGGGGGTAGAAAGTAACACCATGATATTTTATAAGAAGAATATTTTTTATGGATTATGTTATATGCAACATCAAAGGAATCTTTCACTACACACAACACTAGCTTGGCTTGTGTTACACACAATCACGACCATCCTCGATAGCGTGTGTAGTACGCAATACAGGGTTTCACTAAACAATGATATATTGTTATAATATTACTATGGACTAGCTGTTATGAATGGTATTAACTACATTTTTAATTTTATATCATTATGATACATCTTATATATTTTCTAGAACATGGTATGAGAACCAAATAAATTTTTCGGGTAAAATAATTATTTTTCCAAAAATGTCGTTTTGTCGCCTTTTGATGGTGCACCCACTTTAAATCTAGTCTTTGACATGTTTATAAGATCAATTTCAAAAAATAAAATTCTTCCTTGGAATCAGGCTATAAAAATTTAAATTGGATAACTTTTTCATATTATTCTTGTAACGCCCCGACCCCAGTTACCCAGAGTCGTTGCATTATTACATAACATTGGCATGATCACAAGAAAGATCAAATCTCGAAAGAACGATTGGTTTAGTAGCCTTGGAAACACTAGATATATTCATAAGTTTTACATTATATCATAAAATGAAAAACTACTACAACAACATAATGTTTCCACAGTCCACACTATAATCCCCTCATAATATCCCTGCAGGTCATTCATAACTTACATCTTCACATCCTGGGAAAAATAAAACATAGAAAAGGGGTGAGCTCAAATGCCCAGTAAGGATAACAAAATAGTGGAACATTCAAAAATAAGCATAAACATTTAAGGAAATGAATTACTAAAACAAAAGCCTTTTAAACTTGAACTTCAACATAGTATGGCAAAAGTAAAATGAAATAATGGCATTTACTTGTTCACATGGATATTCTACTAATCGAATAATCACATGCAAAATCAATAACCACTTTCATAATGTTGGAATGCATAATGCTAAACTTTAATTACTTTTCAAGGCCTCGTCCCAAGACCTTGGGGCTAACTGTAACCGGAACCCAACCCGGAGTGCCTCTAATAACCGGACACCAACCCGGAGTGCCTCTAATAACCGGACACCAACCCGGAGTGCCTCTAATAACCAGACACCAACCCGGAGGGCTTACTTTTACCAGTCCCTAACCTGGAGGGCTTACTTTTACCAGTCCCCAACCTGGAGGGCTTACTTTTACCAGTCCCCAACCTGGAGGGCTTACTTTAACCAGTCCCCAACCTGGAACATACTTGTCCAACACATTCATATGAAGTAAAGATTAAAATATAACATAAACATTCTTATTGGAACTAGCATACGAAATGTCAATACTTTCACCATAAACTATGAATGGTATAAAAATAGCACATCCACAGTCAAACATATCACAAAACCTTCAAAACAATATAGAAGTTTTGTATCATAATAAATCAACTTCAAATAATCTTAAAATCCATCAAAGGATGTTGACATAGATGAAATCAAAATTCTTTTTAAAGAAGTATCTCCTTTTATTTTGAAATCATTTATGGTCCACATAAAATAAAACATTTTCATTGAAAATATTCTTATAAGCTTGTATGGAAAGCTTCGACGATTTTATAACGGCGGAAAATAACCGCTCCCGCCGTATAAGTTAAAAAAACATTCTTACCTTAATTCTGTCGAAAAGGTTAAAAAGGACCTTATTTTGAAAACGACGGAAAGATTCCTTTATAAACCTCTTATAAAAAGTCAAAAAATGGTATAAATGACTTTAACCCATATTCTTGTAAATAGTAAAAATGTTTTGAAATACATTTCGAAGAAACATGGATGTGGATGATAAAGAGATCCCAGTAGATTATTACATATAATACAACCTCTGATAATGAAGAGATTGTGAAATAACCCTTACCAGTTTTGTAACTTATGAAACATACAACCCATGAAAGAGGTATCATACAATTAATATGTAAGTACACATAAATTAGAGTCTATTACACAAAGAATATAATTATGGGCAGTACATACACCACACAAAAGGTAATGGTGGCAATATGGCATGAATCTCACGGGAATAAGGAGTGAGATAAAAACCCCTTACCACGTTAATCAACTGAGTCGTATGGCCAAAAGTTAATAACCACCAAATTATTTACAGAATAACATGAATGTGATAGTATATATCAAATTCCAGTACACAATACACCACTTTCAATAATTTAGTGGTGAATAATGGAAATCTCACGGAATTGAATGTGAGATAAGAAAATCCCTTACCTTGTACTTTTCCTTGGTTGGGGTAGGTTAACCTCCTGTATAATGGTTAAATAATTGTTATTAAATTATACAAGAATAATATATATTAATATGATATCATATATGATCTTTTAATATTGATTTGATAATAATATCTTAGTATTATCGTTGTTTCAGGTGTTAACTTACTTGTTTTCTTTTGTATGTTTTGTTACGTAAGACATGTTTGTAAAGGATAGGTTGTATATTATTCAAATCCAGAATGGTATCAAGTCCTTAAACATCATTTTTAAATCATCAAATGATAATTATACTTGAATGGATACGATGGAGGATGAATCTCATCGCGTTCGTGGAGATGGTAGTCCGTACGTACGCACGAACGCAACTTCCATTTAATTTTTATTTTAAAAGAATTGAATCCAAATGATACTTAGGTATATTACTATTCCAGTATAATATAATATTTTATATATGTTAATTAAGTTCATTAACACCATCCTTTATACGTTCCATTGTGGTATGAACGAGTCATATCATTTTAAGGGGGCGGTAGTCCGCACTTCCTCAAATGAAATTATCGTATGTATATACAACATGAAACGAATAATGGTATGAAATAAAATGGAATTACAGAAGCTTATATATAAAATATATATCATTAATATCATATTTAATTACAGTGCCATCATAATGGCCACCATGAGAGGCGGTAAGATGTATTTGAACAATCATCGTTTCGTGAGGCGTTAGTTTGCCACCCACAGAAACATTATGTTCATCATCCATTAGATGGAGTTGTGTGTATGTGTAGTTTTAATCCTTCTTATAACAACATCCTAGTATATTGAGGATACTGGTGTTGTTACAAAAGAAAGTAAATAAAAAGAGTTTGGGGGTTGGAGAAGCAAAATAAAGGAAAATAATTTAAGAGAAATCGTTACCTTTAATTTAGGTAACTCGCTTTGGTTGGAACCAAAGGACTTCTTGAAATGCTTTCTGCCTAAGGGGAAGCTTCAAGGAGGAGGAGAGGGATGTGGGTAGCTTAGGTGGGCAGAGTTTGGACGAGCCAAGTGCCTTGAGAGGTGTGAGGAATGAGTAGAAGTGGTCTCCTTTTATAAGGGAGAGTAGGGGCTCTTTAGGAAAGAGTGAAAGTATTACCTTATAATATAATTATATTCGGTTTATAATGGTCCTAAAATAATTGAGGTCAAAGATAAGATGACTCATATTCTAAATAACATCAACCTATAAGAATTGGACAGGTTTTAGATAATATTTTAATCATTATAATCTTATTTATTTAAATGATTTATTAATGAGGTAAACATTGCATCATTATTGTGTCATTAATACTTTCAATTATTTGATGTCTAAAAATTATAAATAAAATATAATTATGTAGGAAATCTTTTTAGATTTCTAATGAATATTTATAATCGAAAATCCAACATGTATAACCCTATGTAAAAATTGTTCTTCTAAAAGATGTAAGCTTATGCCATTTTTATTTTTATTTTAACTTTATTAAAATAAAGTGTCCCTACCACATACAAGTGGCTCCAAGGGGTCCCCAAATTGACCCAAGGATGCTCATGGTCGGGTATGTGTCCACCAATAATGTTAGGACACGTTTTAGGGTAATTTTGTATTATTATAATATTATTTTTTAACCCTTATTTACCGGATTTACCCTTAACCATGGTAAATAAAATATTTACCACAGTAATTATTCAAAATGTCTAAAAATAAAAGTTACCTATTTACACAATTTGGACATCCTGATTCCAAATATGGAATCCATTTTTCTAAATTCAAAACACAGAAGTGGAAGAAATTAATTTAAAATTAATTCCCGCTGTCAAAACAAAAAGCGTGTTTTTAAGAGGTAATAACTATCAAAAGATTGACACTTGTTTATGTTCGGTTTAACTGTAAAATTATGTCCAATGACCAACATTATATTAAATGGTAAAAATATTTTATAAATATACTTTAAAACCACTCAAATTCACAATTTATCACTATTAATTATTTTGATTAAAAAAGTTGTTTTTAATTAAAATTTAGTAATTTTCACTATTCATCAAAATATAAAAGTTATCCGAAAAGTACCAAAATTTCACCCTAGGCTAATTTCAATATTACAAATCCAAAAATGAAGTCCATTTTGAAATATAAAATATATATGATTTCAAAAAGTAGGTATTACTATTCACAACGGCTAGTTTAATTAGTTGTGGTGTGTGTTAGAACTCGAAGTTGCGTACAACACACGCTACTGTATTATTCAAAGGAAAGCGTACCGTGGAAGCTTGGGATGTTCTATTTTAAATTTTTTTTTGATGTCCCCATTTAGTCAAAAAGTTTAAAATATTTTATTTAAAAAGGGTTCACTATTACAAGTTGGTAAAAGTGCAATACTGAAAATGAATTTGTTCTTACATTATGTCTAAGAAACTCATAATAAGATTATATAAAGTTTAAAATTTAGTTAATACTATTTATAACCTCTTTTGAACGTCTTGTTTGGTAATTCATGGTGCGCTTGAACTCGGTGTTGCGTGTAGTGCAAGTTATTGAATTATTTTGAAGAAATAACACACTATGAAATCTTGGGGTGTTACATTCTCCCCTCCTTCAATAAATTGCGTCCTCGCAATTTGAAATTGTTCTCCGAAAATAAAAGGTTGAAAATAAAAAAAAATATTTGTGGGAAAAACCACATCGGAAATTGGGTTACTAAAATTTAGCCTTAAAATGAGGAAAAGAGAAATGAAAGGGTCACCACCAAATTATGATCTCGATTAGGAGAACATTGGTGGCAATTAGAGACATATAATCGGAGGAAAAACGTAAATATTTATAGGTAGTGATTGAGGTCATCATTCACAAACAAGTGTATAATTGAGGTCCTTAAATTCATCAATCTATGATTATTTGAAATACCATCGGTTCAACAAAACATAGGGTATTAGGATAACACATTTTTGACGTTTCAAAATATCTTAGTTGAAATCCCACATCGAAAAATGAATTAATGAGGCCTCTATTTAAAATAAAGAGTGGAAAGTATGAATATTACCAATAATAACACATACTAGGGTTCCATGTAGGAAAATATGGATATGGAGGAGAAATCTAACCATCAATTATCTGATGGAGAGTGGTAGAAAACATGGCTATGAAAAGGCCAAAAATCCCAAAGCCATAAATTAGTGATGATTTAAGGTACCATCTAGGACAACATTTTTGTTCTAAGTTCCTTTTATTAATGTTGAGGAATTTATTTATGAGATTGGCTAAGATCATAAGGAGATATAGTTACTTTATAATTAGAGTTTTATCCATTAATAAATTTCTACCACAAACTCATCTTTCACTCTAAAAGATAATAGAATGTAATTTTTTTTTATTTATACTATTCGTACAGGGTTCCAAAATAAATGAATTTATAATTCATCTACCAGATCTTAAAAAAACTACATTATTTAATCTAGGACATCTCGTGGGATAGTGGTAGGTGATACACCCTTGTCTCCCTTCGGTTGCGGGTTCAAGTCTCGCAGCCTTGCCGGACGCGACGGGTTGTCGTCCGACCTCCGGGTTGTCCTTTTATGGAAATCCAAAATAATACAAACTAGAACTATCCTAAATACTTTTGTCCAAACTCACAGTCCAACATTCATAAGGAAGGTAAACATAATATAGATCCTTTTTACCTCGTAATAGCATATGAATACCTTCATCATGTATTACCATATTCCTTATTGATTACATTCATGCTCCCTTATTCCATATAGAATGCTGGATATACTTCATTAATCCAAAAATGTTTTAACCCCCAACAATGATGGAATATACAAATCATTAATCAGTTCCAAGGTAGTCAAGAATATCCAATATAATTTATCCAAAACAATCACATATTATTCCAAAATCACTACCTCAGTATCAGAACTATATTATGGTTTATCATCCTCTCAACAATATATTTTCCAAAAATCTATCCTGCTATTGAGTCACTTTTCTTTGTTCCACACAATCTCAAGTCCTTAATGAAATAGTACTGCAGTACAATCCTTATATACTCCATAATTATTATAACAAGTACATTGTTGATACAACACTCAATTGACATAATCAACATAAGAACTCTAATCATTCCTCTTCATCTGTGGTAGTATCATAACTTGATTATTATCCAATAACATCATTTTCGGCATAGTCTGATGACTGGGACATAGGTTCGCGTAGTGTCTAAACTCCTTGCAAATGAAGCATTGTACATTTAAAACCATTTTCTTACCCTTGCAGTCAAGTACTTTGTGCCCTTTTCCTCCACACTTATAACAAACTCCCATTCCTTTCAGGCAAGTTCCAGGGTGTTTCTTTCCACAGTTACCACATATGGGAAAATTCTTCTTTTCCCTTTTCCCTTTATCCATCTTTCTCTCTTCAATCCTTTTCTTCTCTTGATTCCCTTCAAAGCCATAGGACTCAGTAAACTCTTTACTTATCTTATCAACACATGATATTATTTCTTCATATGATGATAATACATGGGAGACTATTTCTCTTATAAATTCTAGCTTAAGACCATGAAAGATATGATCCTTCCTTCTCTTTGAATCATGTGTATTTCTGGAGTTCTCATTCCTTCTACTGGGCGCCATTTCTATACAATGGCATAAACTAGATCAGTTTATGAATCAAAATACATAATCCCATACTTATAAAACACTTAACATAAATTGAACTATTTATGAATATAATCCATAATCATAAAAATGTTTTCTTTGAGGAAGTATATACTCATAAACCGTTCATAATGATTTGTAAGAAAATGAGAGTTATCCTAAGAATATCCCCCGGGAGTGTTGTAACCAAGAGTGCAGCAAGGCCCGTTGTCGTGCACCAATTCCCGTTTGAGTCTAGCTCAAAGCGGTGTTTTCGGGTTTTACCCCTAGGTACATCTGTGCCAGAGCCGCCTCAACCTGCTCGTATCCAGACAGGGATGTATTTCTCGGAAAAATCACAAAATCTCTACGATACCAAAATTCTAGGAAGTTCTTCTATACTAATCCTGAAAGTTCATCTTAGGTCTACGTGCTCTAATCAGAGTTTATCTAAATCTAGTTTCCAAGGTTTGTACTAAACTTCCTCTGATACCAACTGTAACGCCCCGACCCCAGTTACCCAGAGTCGTTTCATTATTACATAACATTGGCATGATCACAAGAAAGATAAAATCTCGAAAGACCGATTGGTTTAGTAGCCTTGGAAACACTAGATATATTCATAAGTTTTACATTATATAATAAAATGAAAAACTACTACAACAACATAATGTTTCCACAGTCCACACTATAATCCCCTCATAATATCCCTGCAGGTCATTCATAACTTACATCTTCACATCCTGGGAAAAATAAAACATAGAAAAGGGGTGAGCTCAAATGCCCAGTAAGGATAACAATATAGTGGAACATTCAAAAATAAGCATAAACATTTAAGGCAATGAATTACTAAAACAAAAGCCTTTTAAACATGAACTTCAACATAGTATGGCAAAAGTAAAATGAAATAATGCCATTTACTTGTTCACATGGATATTCTACTAATCGAATAATCACATGCAAAATCAATAACCACTTTCATAATGTTGGAATGCATAATGCTAAACTTTAATTACTTTTCAAGGCCTCGTCCCAAGACCTTGGGGCTAACTGTAACCGGAACCCAACCCAGAGTGCCTCTAATAACCGGACACCAACCCGGAGTGCCTTTAATAACCGGACACCAACCCGGAGTGCCTCTAATAACCGGACACCAACCCGGAGGGCTTACTTTTACCAGTCCCTAACCTGGAGGGCTTACTTTTACCATTCCCCAACCTGGAGGGCTTACTTTTACCAGTCCCCAACCTGGAGGGCTTACTTTAACCAGTCCCCAACCTGGAACATACTTGTCCAACACATTCATATGAAGTAAAGATTAAAATATAACATAAACATTCTTATTGGAACTAGCATACGAAATGTCAATACTTTCACCATAAACTATGAATGGTATAAAAATAGCACATCCACAGTCAAACATATCACAAAACCTTCAAAACAATATAGAAGTTTTGTATCATAATAAATCAACTTCAAATAATCTTAAAATCCATCAAAGGATGTTGACATATATGAAATCAAAATTCTTTTTAAAGAAGTATCTCCTTTTATTTTGAAATCATTTAAGGTCCATATAAAATAAAACATTTTCATTGAAAATATTCTTATAAGCTTGTATGTAAAGCTTCGACGATTTTATAACGGCGGAAAATAACCGCTCCCGCCGTATAAGTTAAAAAAACATTCTTACCTCAATTCTGTCGAAAAGGTTAAAAAGGACCTTATTTTGAAAACGACGGAAAGATTCCTTTATAAACCTCTTATAAAAAGTCAAAAAAGGTTATAAATGACTTTAACCCATATTCTTGTAAATAGTAAAAATGTTTTGAAATACATTTCTAAGAAACATGGATGTGGATGATAAAGAGATCCCAGTAGATTATTACGTATAATACAACCTCGGATAATGAAGAGATTGTGAAATAACCCTTACCAGTTTGGTAACTTATGAAACATACAACCCATGAAAGAGGTATCATACAATTAATATGTAAGTACACATAAATTAGAGTGTATTACACAAAGAATATAATTATGGGCAGTACATACACCACACAAAAGGTAATGGTGGCAATATGGCATGAATCTCACGGGAATAAGGAGTGAGATGAAAACCCCTTACCACGTTAATCAACTGAGTCGTATGGCCAAAAGTTAATAACCACCAAATTATTTACAGAATAACATGAATATGATAATATATATCAAATGCCAGTACACAATACACCACTTTCAATAATTTAGTGGCGAATAATGGAAATCTCACGGAATTGAATGTGAGATAAGAAAATCCCTTACCTTGTACTTTTCCTTGGTTGGGGTAGGTTAACCTCCTGTATAATGGTGAAATAATTGTTATTAAATTATACAAGAATAATATATATTAATATGATATCATATATGATCTTTTAATATTGATTTGATAATAATATCTTAGTATTATCGTTGTTTCGGGTGTTAACTTACTTGTTTTCTTTTGTATGTTTTGTTACGTAAGACATGTTTGTTAAGGATAGGTTGTATATTATTCAAATCCATAATGGTATCAAGTCCTTAAAAATCATTTTTAAATCATCAAATGATTATTATACTTGAATGGATACGATGGAGGATGAATCTCATCGCGTTCGTGGAGACGGTAGTCCGTACGTACGCACGAACGCAACTTCCATTTAATTTTTATTTTAAAAGAATTGAATCCAAATGATACTTAGGTATATTAATATTCCAGTATAATATAATATTTTATATATGTTACTTAAGTTCATTAACACCATCCTTTATACGTTCCATGTGTGGTATGAACGAGTCATATCATTTTAAGGGGGCGGTAGTCCGCACTTCCTCAAATGAAATTATCGTATGTATATACAACATGAAACGAATAATGGTATGAAATAAAATGGAATTACAGAAGCTTATATATAAAATATATATCATTAATATCATATTTAATTACAGTGCCATCATAATGGCCACCATGAGAGGCGGTAAGATGTATTTGAACAATCATCGTTTCGTGAGGCGTTAGTTTGCCACCCACAGAAACATTATGTTCATCATCCATTAGATGAAGTTGTGTGTATGTGTAGTTTGAATCCTTCTTATAACAACATCCTAGTATATTGAGGATACTGGTGTTGTTACAAAAGAAAGGAAATAAAAAGAGTTTTGGGGTTGGAGAAGCAAAATAAAGGAAAATAATTTAAGAGAAATCGTTACCTTTAATTTAGGTAACTCACTTTGGTTGGAACCAAAGGACTTCTTGAAATGCTTTCTGCCTAAGGGGAAGCTTCAAGGAGGAGGAGAGGGATGTGGGTAGCTTAGTTGGGCAGAGTTTGGACGAGCCAAGTGGCTTGAGAGGTGTGAGGAATGAGTAGAAGTGGTCTCCTTTTATAAGGGAGAGGAGGGGCTCTTTAGGAAAGAGTGAAAGTATTACTTTATAATATAATTATTTTCGGTTTATAATGGTCCTAAAATAATTGAGGTCAAAGATAAGATGACTCATATTCTAAATAACATCAACCAATAAGAATTCTACAGGTTTTAGATAATATTCTAATCATTATAATCTTATTTATTTAAATGATTTATTAATGAGGTAAACATTGCATCATTATTGTGTCATTAATAATTTCAATTATTTGATGTCTAAAAATTATAAATAAAATATAATTATGTAGGAAATCTTTTTAGATTTCTAATGAATATTTATAATCGAAAATCCACCATGTATAACCCTATGTAAAAATTGTTCTTCTAAAAGATGTAAGCTTATGCCATTTTTATTTTTATTTTAACTTTATTAATATAAAGTGTCCCTACCACATACAAGTGGCTCCAAGGGGTCCCCAAATTGACCCAAGGATGCTCATGGTCGGGTATGTGTCCACCAATAATGTTAGGACACGTTTTAGGGTAATTTTGTATTATTATAATATTATTTTTTAACCCTTATTTACCGGATTTACCCTTAACCATGGTAAATAAAATATTTACCACAGTAATTATTCAAAATGTCTAAAAATAAAAGATACCTATTTACACAATTTGGACATCCTGATTCCAAATATGGAATCTATTTTTCTAAATTCAAAACACAGAAGTGGAAGAAATTAATTTAAAATTAATTCCCGCTGTCAAAACAAAAAGCGTGTTTTTAAGAGGTAATAACAATCAAAAGATTGACACTTGTTTATGTTCGGTTTAATTGTAAAATTATGTCCAATGACCAACATTATATTAAATGGTAAAAATATATTCTAAATATACTTTAAAACCACTCAAATTCACAATTTATCACTATTAATTATTTTGATTAAAAAAGTTGTTTTTAATTAAAATTTAGTAATTTTCACTATTCATCAAAATATAAAAGTTATCCGAAAAGTACCAAAATTTCACCCTAGGCTAATTTCAATATTACAAATCCAAAAATTAAGTCCATTTTGAAATATAAAATATATATGATTTCAAAAAGTAGGTATTACTATTCACAACGGCTAGTTTAATTAGTTGTGGTGTGTGTTAGAACTCGAAGTTGCGTACAACACACGCTACTGTATTATTCAAAGGAAAGCGTACCGTGGAAGCTTGGGATGTTCTATTTTAAATTTTTTTTGATGTCCCCATTTAGTCAAAAAGTTTAAAATATTTTATTTAAAAAGGGTTCACTATTACAAGTTGGTAAAAGTGCAATACTGAAAATGAATTTGTTCTTACATTATGTCTAAGAAACTCATAATAAGATTATATAAAGTTTAAAATTTAGTTAATACTATTTATAACCTCTTTTGAACGTCTTGTTTGGTAAGTCATGGTGCGCTTGAACTCGGTGTTGCGTGTAGTGCAAGTTATTGAATTATTTTGAAGAAATAACACACTATGAAATCTTGGGGTGTTACATTCTCTCCTCCTTCAATAAATTGCGTCCTCGCAATTTGAAATTGTTCTCCGAAAATAAAAGGTTGAAAATAAAAAAAAATATTTGTGGGAAAAAACACATCGGAAATTGGGTTACTAAAATTTAGCCTTAAAATGAGGAAAAGAGAAATGAAAGGGTCACCACCAAATTATGATCTCTATTAGGAGAACATTGGTGGCAATTAGAGACATATAATCGGAGGAAACACGTAAATATTTATAGGTAGTGATTGAGGTCATCATTCACAAACAAGTGTATAATTGAGGTCCTTAAATTCATCAATCTATGATTATTTGAAATACCATCGGTTCAACAAAACATAGGGTATTAGGATAACACATTTTTGACGTTTCAAAATATCTTAGTTGAAATCCCACATCGAAAAATGAATTAATGAGGCCTCTATTTAAAATAAAGAGTGGAAAGTATGAATATTACCAATAATAACACATACTAGGGTTCCATGTAGGAAAATATGGATATGGAGGAGAAATCTAACCATCAATTATCTGATGGAGAGTGGTAGAGAACATGGCTATGAAAAGGGCAAAAATCCCAAAGCCATAAATTAGTGATGATTTAAGGTACCATCTAGGAAAACATTTTTGTTCTAAGTTCCTTTTATTAATGTTGAGGAATTTATTTATGAGATTGGCTAAGATCATAAGGAGATATAGTTACTTTATAATTAGAGTTTTATCCATTAATAAATTTCTACCACAAACTCATCTTTCACTCTAAAAGATAATAGAATGTAATTTTTTTTTATACTATTCGTACAGGGTTCCAAAATAAATGAATTTATAATTCATCTACCAGATCTTAAAAAAACTACATTATTTAATCTAGGACATCTCGTGGGATAGTGGTAGGTGATACACCCTTGTCTCCCTTCGGTTGCGGGTTCAAGTCTCGCAGCCTTGCCGGACGCGACGGGTTGTCGTCCGACCTCCGGGTTGTCCTTTTATGGAAATCCAAAATAATACAAACTAGAACTATCCTAAATACTTCTGTCCAAACTCACAGTCCAACATTCATAAGGAAGGTAAACATAATATAGATCCTTTTTACCCCGTAATAGCATATGAATACCTTCATCATGTATTACCATATTCCTTATTGATTACATTCATGCTCCCTTATTCCATATAGAATGCTGGATATACTTCATTAATCCAAAAATGTTTTAAACCCCAACAATGTTGGAATATACAAATCATTAATCAGTTCCAAGGTAGTCAAGAATATCCAATATAATTTATCCAAAACAATCACATATTATTCCAAAATCACTACCTCAGTATCAGAACTATATTATGGTTTATCATCCTCTCAACCATATATTTTCCAAAAATCTATCCTGCTATTGAGTCACTTTTCTTTGTTCCACACAATCTCAAGTCCTTAATGAAATAGTACTGCAGTACAATCCTTATATACTCCATAATTATTATAACAAGTACATTGTTGATACAACACTCAATTGACATAATCAACATAAGAACTCTAATCATTCCTCTTCATCTGTGGTAGTATCATAACTTGATTATTATCCAATAACATCATTTTCGGCATAGTCTGATGACTGGGACATAGGTTCGCGTAGTGTCTAAACTCCTTGCAAATGAAGCATTGTACATTTAAAACCATTTTCTTACCCTTGCAGTCACGTACTTTGTGCCCTTTTCCTCCACACTTATAACAAACTCTCATTCCTTTCAGGCAAGTTCCAGGGTGTTTCTTTCCACAGTTACCACATATGGGAAAATTCTTCTTTTCCCTTTTCCCTTTATCCATCTTTCTCTCTTCCATCCTTTTCTTCTCTTGATTCCCTTCAAAGCCATAGGACTCAGTAAACTCTTTACTTATCTTATCAACACATGATATTATTTCTTCATATGATGATAATACATGGGAGACTATTTCTCTTATAAATTCTAGCTTAAGACCATGAAAGATATGATCCTTCCTTCTCTTTGAATCATGTGTATTTCTGGAGTTCTCATTCCTTCTACTGGGCGCCATTTCTATACAATGGCATAAACTAGATCAGTTTATGAATCAAAATACATAATCCCATACTTATAAAACACTTAACATAAATTGAACTATTTATGGATATAATCCATAATCATAAAAATGTTTTCTTTGAGGAAGTATATACTCACAAACCCTTCATAATGATTTGTAAGAAAATGAGATTTATCCTAAGAATATCCCCCGGGAGTGTCGTAACCAAGAGTGCAGCAAGGCCCGTTGTCGTGCACCAGTTCCCGTTTGAGTCTACCTCAAAGCGGTGTTTTCGGGTTTTACCCCTAGGTACATCTGTGCCAGAGCCGCCTCAACCTGCTCGTATCCAGACAGGGATGTATTGCTCGGAAAAATCACAAAATCTCTACGATACCAAAATTCTAGGAAGTTCTTCTATACTAATCCTGAAAGTTCATCTTAGGTCTACATGCTCTAATCAGAGTTTATCTAAATCTAGTTTCCAAGGTTTGTACTAAACTTCCTCTGGTACCAACTGTAACGCCCCGACCCCAGTTACCCAGAGTCGTTGCATTATTACATAACATTGGCATGATCACAAGAAAGATCAAATCTCGAAAGACCGATTGGTTTAGTAGCCTTGGAAACACTAGATATATTCATAAGTTTTACATTATATCATAAAATGAAAAACTACTACAACAACATAATGTTTCCACAGTCCACACTATAATCCCCTCATAATATCCCTGCAGGTCATTCATAACTTACATCTTCACATCCTGGGAAAAATAAAACATAGAAAAGGGGTGAGCTCAAATGCCCAGTAAGGATAAAAATATAGTGGAACATTCAAAAATAAGCATAAACATTTAAGGCAATGAATTACTAAAACAAAAGCCTTTTAAACTTGAACTTCAACATAGTATGGCAAAAGTAAAATGAAATAATGCCATTTACTTGTTCACATGGATATTCTACTAATCGAATAATCACATGCAAAATCAATAACCACTTTCATAATGTTGGAATGCATAATGCTAAACTTTAATTACTTTTCAAGGCCTCGTCCCAAGACCTTGGGGCTAACTGTAACCGGAACCCAACCCGGAGTGCCTCTAATAATCGGACACCAACCCGGAGGGCTTACTTTTACCTGTCCCTAACCTGGAGGGCTTACTTTTACCAGTCCCCAACCTGGAGGGCTTACTTTTACCAGTCCCTAACCTGGAGGGCTTACTTTAACCAGTCCCCAACCTGGAACATACTTGTCCAACACATTCATATGAAGTAAAGATTAAAATATAACATAAACATTCTTATTGGAACTAGCATACGAAATGTCAATACTTTCACCATAAACTATGAATGGTATAAAAATAGCACATCCACAGTCAAACATATCACAAAACCTTCAAAACAATATAGAAGTTTTGTATCATAATAAATCAACTTCAAATAATCTTAAAATCCATCAAAGGATGTTGACATAGATGAAATCAAAATTCTTTTTAAAGAAGTATCTACTTTTATTTTGAAATCATTTAAGGTCCATATAAAATAAAACATTTTCTTTGAAAATATTCTTATAAGCTTGTATGGAAAGCTTCGACGATTTTATAATGGCGGAAAATAACTGCACCCGCCGTATAAGTTAAAAAAAACATTCTTACCTCAATTCTGTCGAAAAGGTTAAAAAGGACCTTATTTTGAAAATGACTGAAAGATTCCTTTATAAACCTCTTATAAAAAGTCAAACAAGGGTATAAATGACTTTAACCCATATTCTTGTAAATAGTAAAAAAAATTTGAAATACATTTCGAAGAAACATGGATGTGGATGATAAAGAGATCCCAGTAGATTATTACATATAATACAACCTCGGATAATGAAGAGATTGTGAAATAACCCTTACCAGTTTGGTAACTTATGAAACATACAACCCATGAAAGAGGTATCATACAATGAATATGTAAGTACACATAAATTAGAGTGTATTACACAAAGAATATAATTATGGGCAGTACATACACCACACAAAAGGTAATGGTGGCAATATGGCATGAATCTCACGGGAATAAAGAGTGAGATGAAAACCCCTTACCACGTTAATCAACTGAGTCGTATGGCCAAAAGTTAATAACCACCAAATTATTTACAGAATAACATGAATATGATAATATATATCAAATGCCAGTACACAATACACCACTTTCAATAATTTAGTGGCGAATAATGGAAATCTCACGGAATTGAATGTGAGATAAGAAAATCCCTTACCTTGTACTTTTCCTTGGTTGGGGTAGGTTAACCTCATGTATAATGGTGAAATAATTGTTATTAAATTATATAAGAATAATATATATTAATATGATATCATATATGATCTTTTAATATTGATTTGATAATAATATCTTAGTATTATCGTTGTTTCGGGTGTTAACTTACTTGTTTTCTTTTGTATGTTTTGTTACGTAAGACATGTTTTTAAAGGATAGGTTGTATATTATTCAAATCCAGAATGGTATCAAGTCCTTAAACATTATTTTTAAATCATCAAATGATAATTATACTTGAATGGATACGATGGAGGATGAATCTCATCGCGTTCGTGGAGACGGTAGTCCGTACGTACGCACGAACGCAGCTTCCATTTAATTTTTATTTTAAAAGAATTGAATCCAAATGATACTTAGGTATATTACAATTCCAGTATAATATAATATTTTATATATGTTACTTAAGTTCATTAACACCATCCTTTATACGTTCCATGTGTGGTATGAACGAGTCATATCATTTTAAGGGGGCGGTAGTCCGCACTTCCTCAAATGAAATTATCGTATGTATATACAACATGAAACGAATAATGGTATGAAATAAAATGGAATTACAGAAGCTTATATATAAAATATATATCATTAATATCATATTTAATTACAGTGCCATCATAATGGCCACCATGAGAGGCGGTAAGATGTATTTGAACAATCATCGTTTCGTGAGGCGTTAGTTTTCCATCCACAGAAACATTATGTTCATCATCCATTAGATGGAGTTGTGTGTATGTGTAGTTTGAATCCTTCTTATAACAACATCCTAGTATATTTAGGATACTGGTGTTGTTACAAAAGAAAGTAAATAAAAAGAGTTTGGGGGTTGGAGAAGCAAAATAAAGGAAAATAATTTAAGAGAAATCGTTACCTTTAATTTAGGTAACTCACTTTGGTT
Source organism: Viscum album (assembly GCA_963277665.1). Taxonomy (NCBI): domain Eukaryota; kingdom Viridiplantae; phylum Streptophyta; class Magnoliopsida; order Santalales; family Viscaceae; genus Viscum; species Viscum album. The sequence goes on from OY728146.1 coordinate 1,688,752,590, forward strand.
GGAACCAAAGGACTTCTTGAAATGCTTTCTGCCTAAGGGGAAGCTTCAAAGAGGAGGAGAGGGATGTGGGGAGCTTATTTGGGCAGAGTTTGGACGAGCCAAGTGGCTTGAGAGGTGTGAGGAATGAGTGGAAGTGGTCTCCTTTTATAAGGGAGAGGAGGGGCTCTTTAGGAAAGAGTGAAAGTATTACTTTATAATATAATTATATTCGGTTTATAATGGTCCAAAAATCATTGAGGTCGAAGATAAGATGACTCATATTCTAAATAACAACAACCAATAAGAATTGGACAGGTTTTAGATAATATTTTAATCATTATAATCTTATTTATTTAAATGATTTATTAATGAGGTAAACATTGCATCATTATTGTGTCATTAATAATTTCAATTATTTGATGTCTAAAAATTATAAATAAAATATCATTATGTCGGAACTCTTTTTAGCTTTCTAATGAATATTTATAATCGAAAATCCAACATTTATAACCCTATGTAAAAATTGTTCTTCTAAAGGATGTAAGCTTATGCCATTTTTATTTTTATTTTAACTTTATTAATATAAAGTGTCCCTACCACATACAAGTGGCTCCAAGGGGTCCCCAAATTGACCCAAGGATGCTCATGGTCGGTTATGTGTCCACCAATAATGTTAGGACACGTTTTAGGGTAATTTTGTATTATTATAATATTATTTTTTAACCCTTATTTACCGGATTTACCCTTAACCATGGTAAATAAAATATTTACCACAGTAATTATTCAAAATGTCTAAAAATAAAAGTTACATATTTACACAATTTGGACATCCTGATTCCAAATATGGAATCCATTTTTCTAAATTCAAAACACAGAAGTGGAAGAAATTAATTTAAAATTAATTCCCGCTGTCAAAACAAAAAGCGTGTTTTTAAGAGGTAATAACTATCAAAAGATTGACACTTGTTTATGTTCGGTTTAATTGTAAAATTATGTCCAATGACCAAAATTATATTAAATGGTAAAAATATATTCTAAATATACTTTAAAACCACTCAAATTCACAATTTATCACTATTAATTATTTTTATTAAAAAAGTTGTTTTTAATTAAATTTTAGTAATTTTCACTATTCATCAAAATATAAAAGTTATCCGAAAAGTACCAAAATTTCACCCTAGGCTAATTTCAATATTAAAATTCCAAAAATGAAGTCCATTTTGAAATATAAAATATATATGATTTCAAAAAGTAGGTATTACTATTCACAACGGCTAGTTTAATTAGTTGTGGTGTGTGTTAGAACTCGAAGTTGCGTACAACACACGCTACTGTATTATTCAAAGGAAAGCATACCGTGGAAGCTTGGGATGTTCTATTTTAATTTTTTTTTTGATGTCCCCATTTAGTCAAAAAGTTTAAAATATTTTATTTAAAAAGGGTTCACTATTACAAGTTGGTAAAAGTGCAATACTGAAAATGAATTTGTTCTTACATTATGTCTAAGAAACTCATAATAAGATTATATAAAGTTTAAAATTTAGTTAATACTATTTATAACCTCTTTTGAACGGCTTGTTTGGTAAGTCATGGTGCGCTTGAACTCGGTGTTGCGTGTAGTGCAAGTTATTGAATTATTTTGAAGAAATAACACACTATGAAATCTTGGGGTGTTACAATTCTGATAACTTTTATATTTTATTGAATAGTAAAAAAAGCTATATTTTAATTAAAACCACTTTTTTTCATCGCAATAATTTATATGGTAAGATTATCTTTTTAATTGGCTTTAAAGTGTAATTAGAATATATTTTTACCATTTAATCCAATATTGGTCATTGGAATTACTTTCACTTTTAATTTGGACATAAACAAGTGTCGATCTTTTGATAGTTATTGTTTCCTAAAAAAATGCTATTTATTTTGATAACAGGAATTAATTTTAAAATTAATTAATGAAAGTTCTATGTTTTGAACTTGGAAAAATGGAAATAATTTTTGAATTCAGAATATCAAATATATCTTAGGCTGAATGATTGGTATTTTTCTGAAAAAACTTCAATTTTTAATGAATAGTGAAACCACTTAGTGGTAGTTAAAAAATCAACTATTTCATTTAAATGATATTTTACTACTTCTGTGAATTGAATTTCAAAAATCCGACATACATGGTTGTTATCAAGAAGTAAAATTTGGTTCAATAAGATGAAAATAATTTTTGGTGATTTGTAACTTTTGACTTTAATTTACCGCGGTTATAGATAAATAGGATAATTTATGGTTAAAGGTATATTATAATAATTAAAAATTACCTTAAAATCTGTCCTAACCTTATTGGATGAGTAGTGGCAGACCATGATCATCCTTGGGTCTATTTTGGGACCCCATTGAGCCACTTGGTAGTGATAATGACAATTTGGATTAATTAATTTAATGTAAAGACAAAATTGACATTGACAAAACCCTTTTAGTAATTAATTTTTATAAGGGGTTATATAAATTATATTTTTGACTATAAATATTAATTGGATATATAAAAATATTTCCTAAATGGTGGTATTTTTTTATAATTTTTAGAAATCATATAAATTAAATTATTTATTACACAATAATGATGCAGTATTCACCTCATTAATAAATGATTTAAATAAATAAGATTATAATGATTAAAATATTATCCAAAACATGTCCAATTCTTATTGGATTATTTTATTTCAACCATGAGTCATCATATATGCATCGTTAATGATTTTTGGACCTTTTTAAACCGAAGATAAGTTTATGATAAAATAATATTTTCACACTTTCGAAAGGTTCCCCTCTCCACCCTTATAAAAGAGCACCTCCTCCCTCTCCTCCTCACATAACATTGAGAATTAAAGTTTGTCCGAACCCTGCACATTACTCTTATAAACTCCCCTATTAATATTATAGAGGTTCTGGTCTTCTTCAAAGACCAACATTAGTGCCCTAAGAGGAGGTTTCAAAGAGGCGTGTCAAAGAGGAGGTAATATCCGTTACTGATTCATTCAAATTTAGTTCTCCTTATACTTCCTATTATTTAGATGTTTTATTATGAAGTAATAACATCAATATCACTAATATACAGATATGTTATTATAAATATTAAACAACTATATTTCACCTTCTATCCATCTTACAGAAAATGAAATCATCGCACGTGCGTACGTACGGAATACCGTCTCCACGCCGTGGTGTACTCTGTTTTCCACCACCACCATACTTGGATCGGTATAATGGTGTAAAGAATAACTATATATGATTATTTTGAAGTTATATTTATTCTGAAATTGTATAAATACACTTCAATACAATTCCACGATCATGGGAATGATATCATCGCTCGTCCGTACGTACAGTCTACCGTCTCCACGATGTGATGTGACTCGTTTTACATGATTTTCATTGAATAATGATTATATAAATGAATTGAATGAATAAATATGATATATATTAAACTAATAACATTATGTAAATGAGGTATCTATAACCTAAAAGGATTAATAAGAATATATTCGACAAAACATGCATAAGAACATAAAGCAATGAACACCTGAATAATAAGTAGCAATGAAATATTACTAATAAGAAGATAAGAATATGACCATATATGATATCATAACAATTAATATGATTATTTAATAAGTCAATGATATTATTTAAATCATTATACAGGAGGTTCGGATAAGTACGAAGCAAATCGGACCTAAGGTAAGGGAAAATCTGGCAATCTCATTTTTTTCTGAGATTGTTTATACTTCAGAATTTAGTGGGGAATATTTATCATCCACATCCATGTTTCCTTAATATGTAATATTATTTCTATACACCTAAAATTGTTTAAATCCAATTTTACCAATTGATGATTAAAATATATGAAAGGAATCTTTTGTCCTTTTTAGTACTAGGTACTTTTTGACATTTCTGGCTAAAGTATGAGAATAATATTTTTTAAAACCTATATGGCATGAATGGATTTTTATGGTTTCATAGAAAATTATTTCCATGAATATTCCTTTACAAGTTTTCATGTTTATTTTTAATCAAGTTATTTTATTTTAAAATTGTATGACATGTTAAGAAAGGTAAAGAAAATTGTAGTAGAAAGGAAATTTTCCTCGAGAATGGAGTTCAAGTATTTTATCAGAATTATTTTCCATCTAAGATAATATAGGGTTCTATTTCTATCCCTATTTTTAAATTGATTTGATTATGTTATGATGGAATTAATTTTATTATTTCCTTTTTTATTATATGGATTATGTTATGATGGCATAATGTTTAAGAATCCCATTTTTATTACATGGGTTATGATATGATTTATGATTTTGTGGAACACATAAGAATGGTTTCATTATGAGATGGGTGGGACCTATATCTCCCTACAATTCATTGGGTACAAATTTATATCTCACGAGATAGACATGGCAGGAATGGAAAGTTAATCTGGTTTAGTGATTCAGGATTGGAATGAGGAGTGAACTCGGTTCAGTAATGGACTTTGTCCGTTATGATGGTCTTGGAAAAGAGCCTTGACTAATATGAAATGATTTTATATGATTATGTGTGTATTCCATAAAGATTCATGTTTTATGTTATGATTATTGGGATTACATCTCACTACAAGGATTTATCCCATGTTATGATATTATGATCTCTTTTGCAGGTTATGATTTTCAAAATGTTATATTGTTATGAATATGATATGATTGATATTTCTATTGTTTACCCTTACTGAGAATTTGAGCTCACCTTTTTGTATGTTTTCTTTTCCCCAGGTCAGGAATAAGGGTATTAAGTAGGATATGCCAAAAGGGACTCTAGATATGATGAAATGAATGGGAGAAAATGTATATTCTTTACCAGTTGTTTATGTTTCCCAGTTTCTAAAGACACTATACCTAGACAGTCCTATCATGGTTTTGTTATATGTTGTAATAAGTATACCTCAATTATAAAGTAATAACCATGTATTAATTTTTGGGTCGTTATATTTTCAATGTACAACTTTGGCATCAATATGATATGAATGAAATATCATGGAAAACTCAATTTTGTCTTGGACCATGGTGGGTTAAAAGGAATCAAACCCGAAAATCTGGTGGGAGATATTTAATCTAGATATATTAGTGCTAGAGGTAACACTCAATAATGGGTGTTGTCCAATTAGGAAACAATTCTATTTTGATGGAATTTGAGGTTTCTTATAATGAAGCATCAAAATCCAGTTGATACAACTATTTTGTCATCATCATTTTAAATGATTGGGGTGATGAACCTCTGATTAACCACATGGATTATCTGGTGATCTTTGTTGGATTCTATATGATAGGTGGATAAATTTCCCATGGAATCAACATCAACATTTTTTGACTGAGCGACATGAATCTCTTCTTGTTGACATGGGAATTAAACCAACTACTGATGAGTACAAATTAATAATCTTATTAGATCATTCTTAATAAATGTGTAATCACCATTGATATGTTTGATACATAACTCGGTGTCAACCATCATAGTAAATATAGGGTTATCAATCTCGAGGGGGAAAATGATACCAGGGATGATAGCTCGATACAATACCCCATTAATGGTATTGGTATCTGAAAACATGAAAGAGTGTAGCCGGATATGTCACGACCCATCACCTGAGGCCCGTACTGTGACTACCCCAAGCCCACCTTGCATAGGCTAGGGGCTGGCGACTTGCACCGAAAGGCATATTCCCCATAACAAGTAAGGCATTTCCTTTATAACTTATAAAACTACACAAATAAGAATAAATAATGGAATTTGAGGTTTCTTATAATGAAGCATCAAAAGCCAGTTGATACAGCTATTTTGTCATCATCATTTTAAATGATTGGGGTGATGAACCTCTGATGCACCACATGGATTATCTGGCGATCTTTGTTGGATTCTATATGATAGGTGGATAAATTTCCCATGGAATCAACATCAACATTTTTTGACTGAGCGACATGAATCTCTTCTTGTTGATATGGGAATTAAACCAACTACTGATGAGTACACATTAATAATCTTATTAGATCATTCTTAATAAATGTGTAATCACCATTGATATGTTTGATACATAACTCGGTGTCAACCATCATAGTAAATATAGGGTTATCAATCTCGAGGGGGAAAATGATACCAGGGATGATAGCTCGATACAATACCCCATTATTGGTATTGGTATCTGAAAACATGAAAGAGTGTGGCCGGATATGTCACGACCCGTCACCCGAGGCCCGTACTGTGACTACCCCAAGCCCACCTTGCATAGGCTAGGGGCTGGCGACTTGCACCGAAAGGAATATTCCCCATAACAGGGAAGGAATTTCCATTATAACTTATAAAACTGCACAAAAAAGAATAATTAATGATACAAACAAAAAGTAAAAGTATACAGTTAATCATGTGTGTACAGAAAGAAAACGGGGCTAGAATACAAGCCCAACTATTATGTATAAGTAAACAGAATGTACAAGTAAAATTGGAAATAGCTCAAGTGAACACCTGCAATGGATCCTGCTCGAAGGGTAGGTACAAATCTCGAACAGTCATCCCTATGGTATGCCTCGTCTAATGTCCACCTCTGAGCTACCTCCAGTCCTAGTACCCTCTTCCTCCATTAGTGATGTTTTTCGTCTAAACCAAACACAATAAGGTGTGGGAATAGCCCATGTAGAGATTAGTATAATGATACTCTGTAAGTACCCCGAGACCCTCAAAGGTCTCAAAAAATATACAAAGGATAAACCACAAGACATGATAACAACTGAAAACCCTACTTAGGTATAAGCCCATACATATACTTATGTTATCAAGTATACCCATCTCATTCATGAGGAAACACAAGGCCCAACTCCTTTATAAAAAAGATCAAATGTTCCACGAAGGAAATATTACCACAAAGGTAACACTACAATGGTAAGTACCACAAAGGTAAAGCCACACAGAAGTATACCACAAAGTATCACCATAAAGGTAAGTACCATCATGGTATCTCCATACAGAAGAATACCACAATGGTATCACAACATATTTAAGGAGTTATCTCATATCAGATATAACATAGGTACGGAAGTAAAGATGATTAGATGTAACAACTGAATCATCTTACTCTGTTAAGAGGAAGACCGAAGTAGGATCCTAAATCATCAGACCCAAGTAGGATACTAGTACATCAAACCCACGTAGGATCATAGAGTATTCCCACACGGATTCCTGGAGTAGACCCAAGAGAGACACTAGAATACAGACCCATGTAGGATCCCAAAACACCGACCCAAATAAGATCCATTTCTCATAATACAGCCAACTACTGGGTTCCCACACTAAGCTCACTTGATTCTAGGAGGATCGACTACTCAACCCACAGGTCGATACATCAAATACCATGATGTCCCTAGAATAAGTATTCTATAGGACAACTACGTAATAGTTGTCTCAACACAATAGACGGTGCATCAATTAGATGCATGGTCTGTATGTTATTGGCATTTTAGTCCTGAGGGACCTTTTGGATTCATGGTCGATCCATCCTAGACGTACCCCAACATTATTTAAAAAAAAAGTGGGGAATACCAAAGGGACCACCTCGATCAAAATATTCTGGCACCATAGACAGTTCATCAAACGGATGCATGTAGCTCGTGTTATGGCTGAAAGAGAGAAAAGAGTCGATGTTGGTCTGGGTCTGGTCTGACCTAGACCACTAGGTCTGGCCCGGCCTGCCGGCATGACCTGGCCTGTAGGGTGGCCAGCGGTACATCTCGTGATGTGAGGCCCATCGTGCAGCCGGTGCTAGGAGGCCTGCTGGGCAGCCCATGGCTGGTTGGACGACCATCCATCCTCCGCAGCGCGGTCATGCACCGCGCCACCACCGGAGGCCGGCAGCAAGCCAGCCGCCCTCCCTTCCTCACTATGGAACAATGTCATCCACCTTCCAGGCCCCGTGGAGGGGATTCACGCCTCTGCCTCTGCTCTTACTCCGCCACGACTGATGGGTTGTGAACCTTCTCTGATGGCGTAGTCGCCCCGTCGTCATCGTGGAGGCCACCCGGGGTGCTGGCAACTACTCCCAATCCCTTCCAACGATATTCCATGGGTCACCGGGCACGCCCCAGTGGCCCATTCTCCATTCCATATACTCCTGCACTCACCTTAGGATGTCTCCGTCGATTCAAGACCATCAAAATCCAATAAAGGTTTCCAAGAGGTAAGGTCGTGTTCATTTGTCCCGCACCTTCCATGTTATAATGGTAGCAAGAGGATTATTTGTTCCAGAGTAAAGAAGAATATAAATGTACATAAATCAAGATGAAAATCAATAATGGGGAAAAGGATAATTATGCAACAATCCCTACCTCGATTTCTCATTGGAGGTGTCGTGAGAAGAAGTCGGTGAAGGTGATGAGGGTTCCGACGATCGTTGCTTCCGTGACATGATTCTGAATTCACACTTGGGCGTCGTCCTAATTCTTGATTCTGAAGTGTGTTCTTCATTGGAGAGGGCGTTCTTCATTGGAGAAAGATTTTCTCCAAAGTTCTCCCCAATCCTCCCTTTATCCAATGATTTCCCCAGGGAAATGGGGATCCAAAAAATAAAAAAAATTTATCAGTTTAATTTACTTCGGCATAATAAAATTTGGCACAATAAAATGGCACAATTAAATGGCACAATTAATTGTATTGCATTATCACAATTGGTTTTATTTTGTTCACCCAATTAAATGAGAGGATTCCAAGGGACTTATCCATATTAAAGAGGGGTTCGGGTGGTCCCCACCATTATAATTCAAAATGGGGGTTTTCATGTTTGGTTGGTCCCCACCCCCATAACTCAAAAGGAGGAGTTTCAAAAGAAAAATAAAATGTAATATATTTTATTTTTCCTTCATCCATGAAAATATGAAAAACAATATTTTACCCTTGACCTACAGTGGTCGATGTGAAAGACTCATTAAGAAAATATTAGCGTTGTGAGTTCAATGGTGCCCTCATATTTCAATTTCGAGAACCAGTTCAATAGTAACAAAAACACACTCACACATTTACTGAATGTACCTAAAAAATGTTCAGAAATTCATTCTGGGAACACTGGGCCTCAGAATCACACTCTGTCAATTTTAACGGAGTCGTAAAATTCCCATATAATTAAAAAAATTGGAATTTTTGGGTCTTTACATTCTCCCCAACATAGGGCTTTGCAACCCTGAAAGCCTAATTACAAAAACTAGAGAAACAAATTGTGGATACTGAGCAATAATCTGAGCCTCCCGCCCCCATGTGCTCTCCTGTAGATTCATGTGCGACCAACGTACGCACACCAATAGTATCAACCACCCACAAAGGACCCACTCCTATCGACCCTCAATCTCCACTAGAACCTCTGTAAATGAATCCTCATTGTCGATGTCTAACTCACCCCAGTCAATGAAGTGTGAAGAGTCGTGCACGTATCTCCTCAGGTAGGATATGTGGAAGATTTTGTGATCCTGGTGCACCTGAGGTGGAAGATCTATGTGGTAAGACACTTCACCAATTCTGTTGAGGACCTAAAATGGTATAATGATCCTCGATGATAACATGATTCCCCTTCCAAATCTCCACAAACCTCGTCAAGGTGAGACCCGTAGAAAGACATGGTCACCACCCATGAACTCTAGAGGTCTCCATCTCCTATCAGCATAAGACTTATTCTTACTCTATGCAATCATCATCCATTCCTGGATAATTTTCACCTTCTATGTGGTTGCCCGTGCAATCTCTGGTCCCATGAGTACTGACTCCCCTGGGTCAGTCCAACATAAAGGCAATCTGCATGGTCAGCCATACAAAGCCTCGAATGGTGCCATCCCAATGGTGGAGTGATAGTTGTTTTTGTAAGTAAACTCAATAAAGGTAATGTGATCCTCCCAGTTGCGACTGAAGTCAAGGATGCAAGCACGCAACATGTCCTCAATGGTCTGAATGGTCCACTCAGTCTGGCTATCTGTCTGAGGATGGAATGTGGTGCTCAAACGAAGCTACATCCTGAAAGCTCTTGCAACCCCTTCCATAGATGGGAAGTGAAATGTTCAGCACGATCAGAGAAAATCATCGTGGGTAATCCATGTTTCCGCACAATCTCACGCATATAGAGTCGTACCAATCTGTCTACTATACCCTACTCTCTGACCAGTAGAAAGTGGGCCGATATTGAGACTCGGTTGATGATCCCCCAAATATTATCAAGAACCCTGGATCAATGTGGACGTCCTATTACAAAGCCCATGGATATACCATCCCACTTCCACTCTGGGACCTCTAAAAGATAAACTATGCCTGCTGGAACCAGATGTTATGCCTTCAGTTGCTGACCAGTGAGACACCAAGTGACAAGCTCTGCCACTGCTTTCATCATTCCCGACCACCAGTGCAGTCGTCAGAGATCCTGGTACATCTTCGCCACTCCTGGATATTCTTCAATTGGGGATGTGTGGAACTCCCGCAAAACTTCCTCTTGAAGAGACACCAGTACCATGGTATGTCCTCTGAAAAGAATTACATGCTCCCCACCTTCAGAAAATCCATCAGGTGTCTGCACAGTGAATATCTGAACACGTCGAGCCTCGTAGACATCGTCCCAATGCTGCACCTCCCAGACTTGCTGAAGAATTTGGGGAGTGACTGTAAGAGACTGAAGAAAATCTACTCCATCTAGTTTCATAGAGGATATTTGTAAAGCAATCAGTTGCTCTATCACATCACCTAGTAGCTATATACCTCATCTCTTGCTGAGTGCATCTGCTACAATGTTCCCCTTCCAAAGAGTATAGACTATCTCAATATCATTGTCCTAGAGAAACTCAAGACAAATTCGCTATCTCAGGTTCAAGTCCTTCTGAGACAAGATATTCTTGAGTCTCTTGTGGTCCGAGTAGACTGTAAAAATTTCGACCATCATGTAATGTCGCCAAATCATCAAGGAGATGACCACTGGTGCTAACAATAGGTCATTGGTAGCATAGTTCTTCCCATGTTGTCTCATCCATCTCGAACCATATACGATAACTACTTTCTCCTGCATTAGGACACATCTGAGCCTAGTCCTTGATGCATCATAGTAGACTACATACCCAATGCCCTCCTCCGGAAGCCTCAAGATGGGTACACTTCTCAGCCTCTGCCTCAACTTTTGAGAACATTGTTAGAATCTACCCGACAACACGAAGGGTTTCCCCTTATTTGTCAATGCTGATAAAGGTGCTGCAACTTTGAGGAAATCAAGCACAAACCTCCTGCAGTATCCAGCCAAACCCAGGAAACTTCGTACCTCCGTCACAATCCTGGGTGGCTCCCAAGAAAGTATTGCCTCATTCTTTGTTGGATCCACTGCAACTACAGCCTCCGAGATGACATGTATCAGAAAGTGAACCTCTCAAATCCCTAATTGGCACTTTGTGAGAATAACATAAATTTGGTTCTCACGGAGAGTGCCCAAAACTATATTAATATGATAGGCATGCTCCTCTTTGGTGTCTGAGAAGATCAGAATGTCATCGATGAAGACTATTACAAAGCGATCAAGGTATGGCGGAAAAGATCTTGTTCTTGAGTCCCATGAACACTACTGATGCATTCATCCCACTGAATGGCATAACTGAGAACTCGTAGTGGCCATACTAAAATCTAGAAGCCATCTTATGCACATCCTCGTCTCGTAGTCTAAGTTGGTGATAGCCTGAAATGAGGTCTATCTTCAAGAACCACCATGCTCCCTTCAGCTGATCAAAGAGTTCGTCAATCATTAGGAGTGGGTACATGTTCTTCACGGTCACCAGGATCAAGCACCGATAGTCAACACAATGTATCAATCTTCCATCCACCTTCTTGGCAATCAAAATCAAGGCTGCCCAAGGAGAAGCACTGGACATGATGGATCTCATTCTAGAAAAGTCCTCTAACTGTACCTGAAGCTCACGAAGCTCCTCAAGAGCCATCCAATACACTGGTGTAGATATCAGTGTCATCCCTGGGTATAAGTCAATGTAATAGTCCACCCCTCTGTGTGGATGTAGATCCAAAACATCATCAGAGAAGACATTCATGTACTGGTCCACCACTTCAGGATAACATGGACTCTCCACATCAACCGCTCTGTGGGTAAGGCTAGCCAACTGATTAGTGATCGGCTTAACTCTTCTCTAGGTGAGTCCATCATATGCTGCAAAGGCTCCCTTATCACTGGTGAAGGAAAAACTAATCCCATCCTCATTGATACACCCCAATTTTTGACTAATACAGTCAATCTGAGCATGGACTATAGATAACCAGTCCATACCCAAGATGACATTGTAAGGCCTCAATGCCGCTACTAAGAGATCCTAGATGAATCTCTCACCTCCTAGAGTAAGATTACACTACCAACACCAGTGTTTAATCATATAATCCTCTCCTATATGAGTCCCTAGACATAAGGATCAAGCCAACAACTCCGTCAAAATCTCAGAGCTCTGAATTAGGGAAGAGGAAATAAAAGAATAACTGGCACCTATGTCTAAAGTACTGCACCTAAGGTGGAGTAGACATAGATAGTACCTCGTATCATATCTGGAGCACCATGATCATAGAACTCAACTGCCTTGACATGAGCTCACCTCTATCCACTTGATCCATGTGGTCAGGGTGGACCACCTAGTGGTAGTGGAGGTAACATCTAAAATTGTTTCCCACTGCCAGCTGCATGACCAACTGTTCTGACACGTCTGCATACTCCCTACGGACCTCCTAGGTCAAATCTCTGCCTCTACCTAGGCGGTCCTTCACCCATCCACGGATTATCCGTATAGCGGGTCAGGCAGTCTAGAGCCATGTGACCCTGCCCGCCGCATGCATAACACTGTTTTCTCCTCACATGACTGGCTCTATCATGGGTGCCCCACACAATCGACCATGAATCCTATGGTCGTCCACCTATATGTCTGGTCCTCTTAGACCATTGTGACATCTATCTGCTACCAGCTGGGGAAGACTACACTACGTGACATCTAGTGGTGGGTCTCACCACTGGTGACTGCTTAGAAAGAAAACTATCCAATAATAGGGCTCTCTCTAACACCCCCTCCTATGTCGAGATTCTAAGAGAAATCATAGAAGCCCTGATCTCCCGCTTGAGTCCCTGCTCGAAGGCCCGGGCCTTGAAGAATGAGTCCCACACCATATCAGTGGAGTAGCATGAGAGGTCATTGAACCTCGCTGAGTACTGAGCCATAGTCATACTGCCCTGCTGCAGATGAAAAAGCTCCTATAATCCCACAGCGCGAAGGGTCGTTGGGAAAAACTCTTCCCTAAACAGGCTCTCAATGTCTTCCCAGAGAAGTGTCACCTTGTCGTGATCCTGGAGCATCAAGATCCAGTAACTACCTACTGTGGCATGTAGATGACCGACAACAAGGATCCCCATGAGATCAGCTAGTGTCCCTTCCTATCAAAAGACTCCCATCATGGCCTCCAGCCAATCCCCAAACACTTATCAGTTCATCTCACCTCTGAACCTAGGTGGCCTCTAGTGTTGGAAGTCATGCAACACGCTCAGAAGGAATGCACTCTCTGCGGATAGGGATCATGGAATTGGTGGACCAACAGGTATTGGTATTGTTGGTGCCCCCACTAATGGCTCTACTGATAATGGTCCATATACTAAGGCCTTGTCGCTTAGTGGGATATCATCGTGTACTATACCTGAAACCCTAGCTGGCTATGTAAGTGGAAGCATGCTGAAAAAAATAGGTGTGCCATGGTCAATAAGTTATACCTGGTGAGAAGACTCAAAGAGATCACAAATAATACTTTTCAAAAGACACACGCAATCAGTGTTTTCATGCACTGAGTCAGAAATCAGAAGTCAGGGTCCTGGTGTATGGATACTTCGGCCACCATACCAACACTGGATTCCCTAAAATGATAACCATACTCATAACACTTAACACTATTGTTGTTAGATGATCATAGTCTGATGTTCTATGGTAGAACCTACTCCTCTTATACCAATATGTCACGACCCGTCCCCCAGGGCCCATGCCGAGACTACACTGAGCCCACCTTCCAAAGGCTAGGGGCTGGAGACTAACACCAAAAGGTGTATTCCCTAAAACTAAGAAGGCATTTCCTCTATAACTTGTAAACTAACACAACTAAGAACAAATTATGATACACACACAAAGTGAAACTATAAAGTAAATAGTGTGTGTACAGAATGAAAAAGGGGCTAAAATAAAAGCCCAACTATAATGTACAAGTAAACTAAAAAGTACAAGTAAAAATGAAACATCTCCAGTGAACACCCACCAAGGATCCTATAAAAGGGTAGGTATAGCTATTGAATGGTCCTCCATGCAATACGCCTTGTCTAATTTCCACTTTAAAGCTACCTCCAGTCCTGGTACCCTCCTCCTCTATCAGTGTTGTTCGTCATCTACACCAAACAGAATAAGGTGTGGCCATATCCCATGTAGGTGTGTGTATAACAAAACATAGTAGGGACCCTGATACCCTCAAAGGTCTCACAAAATCCACCATTGATAAACCACAAGGCATGAAAACAGCTGACAACCATACTTAGGTATATGCCCATAAATATACCAATGTTATCAAGTATAACCATCTCATTCAAAAGGAAACATAGGGCCCAACTCTTTTATCTGAATCTCAACTATTCCATAGAGGAAAGATTACCACAAAGGTAACACCCCATATGAAAGTACCAAAAAGGTAAATCCACACATAAGTATTCCACAAAGGTATCACCATGAAGATAAATACCACAAATGTATCACCACACCGAATAATACCACAAAGGTATCACTACAAATGTAAGGACTTAGCTCAAATCAAGTATAACTAAGGTAGATAAGTAAAGATGATTAGATATAACTACTGAATAATCTTACTATGTTATGAGGAAGACCCATGTAGGATCTTAAATCATCATACCCACATTAGATCCTAGAACAAAATACCCACGTAGGATCCTAGAGTAATCCTACGTAGATTCCTAGATCATATCCAAGATGTATACTAGAACACAAACCCACGTATGATCCCAAAAGACCAACCCACATATGATCCATTTCTCAAGTTACACCTTGGTAAAGGGTTCCCGCACTAAGCTCGCTTGATTACAGGATGATCTGATCCTCAAGACATAGGTAGATACTTTAACTACCAAAATTCCCCATGAATAAGTATCCCAAAGGACCACCATATGATAGGGTTTACAATGCAATAGATGGTGCGTCAATCGGACGCCCGGTCTTTAAGTTATTTGTATTTTTGTCCTGCGGGCCCAATTAGATTTGTGTTCGGTCCATCCTAGTCATGTGCCAAATTTATCCAAAACTAATTTTGTGTATACCGAAATGACAGTCTTGATCCAAGGTTTTCTGCCCCGCAGACAGTTCGTCAAACGGACACTCGTAGCTCATGTTATGGCTGAAGGATTGAAAAGGGTTGACGTTGGTTCATGTCTGGTCAAACCCGACCAGACCCAAGTCCATCCCTAGGTCAGACCTAGCCCACTAGGTTAGGAATGACCCACTGGGTCCGGCTCAGCCCACCTTCATGGATCAACCCGTGATCGGCAGCAAGTTGGGTGGCTCATGTTGCGGCCCGCGCTGGGTGGCCCCCACTTGGCGGCCTACTGGAGGCCCGCTATGCGGAGCCCATTGCGCGGACCACGGTGCATTGCCCACTGAGCAGCCCATGCTAGATGACCAACCCTCATCCGCGGCACGGTCACACACCCCGCCACAACTGGAGGCCAGCAACGAGTCGTCCGCCCTCCCTTCACCGCCATGACATAGGGTTGCGACTCCTGCACGCCCGGCGGCGCGGACGCGCACCGCCGCCTCCCCTTCATGCGGTTGGCAATGCATCGGCCGCATCCCTTTCTCTATTGTGGCCGACTGGCCTTGGACCTTCTTCGGTATCATGTCCGTGCAGCCACCATCATTGCGACCGGCCGGGGTGCCGACTGCCGCTCTCGATCCCTTCTGATGACATTCCTCGAGTCACAGGGCGCTTCCTTGTGGCCCGTTATTCATTTCGTCGACTCCCACACTCACCTCAAGATGTCATCATCGATTCAAGACCATCAAAATCCCACAATGTTTTCGGAGAGTTCGGGCCATGTTTTTTCGGCCCCCACCCTCTGCATTAGAACATTTGCAGGCATCATATCTGTTCTTGAATCAAGAAGAATATAAATGTTCATAAATCAAGATAAACGTCACGAACAAGGAAAGGGATAAAAAAACAACAATCCCTACCTCGATTTCTCGTTGGAGGTTTCACATGGAGAATTTGATGAAGGCGATGAGGGTTCCAACGAGTATCTCTTCCACAACACACTTTTGATGTTGGGCTCGTGTGTTGTCCTTGTTCTTGATTCTGAAGTTTGTTCTACATTTGAGATGGAATTCTTCATTGGGGAAAGAGTTTCTCCAAAGTTATGCTCAAGAATTCCTTTCACTAATGATTTTCCCAAGGAAATGAGGAGCCAAATAATTAAAATAGGTTTATCAATTTAATTTATGTTGCCACAATTAAAGTTGGCTCAATTAAATGGCAAAATTTAATGGCACAATTAATTGTATTGTGTAGCCACAATCAAATGGCATAATTAATTGTATTGAATTGACACAATTAAATGTGAGGATTCCAAAGGACTTCCCCACAATAAAGAGGGGTTTAGGTGGTCCCCACAACTAGAATTCAAAATTGGGGTTTTCTATTTCGGGTGGTCCCAACCCCCATAACTCAAAAAGAGGGGTTTCAAAAGAGAAATAAAATGTTAAATATTTTTTTTATTCTTCCATAAAAAACTAAAAAACTAACTTGTATCTTCGACATACTGTGGTTGAGGTCAAAGTCTCTTTAAGTAAATATCAGCATTTGGAGTTCTACGATGCCCTCAGATTTCAATTCTGAGAACCAGTTCAAAAGTTACAAAAACCCTGCTCGCACGTTTACTGAACCTACCTAAAAAACGTTCATAAATTCATTCAGGGCACATTGGGCCACAATAATCACGCACCATCAATTTTCACGAGCCTGTAAAATTTCCATATAATAAAAAAGAATGACACGAAATTTTGGGGTCTTCAAAGGATAACCTATGATGGAGTGATGAAAACTATCCCTTTGCCTGACCTTTTGAGATTATGATCATTGAGCCTTCTATCAGTCATAATTTATGATGAACCATAAAAATGAATCATCCAACATGACATAACATAATCGACTAATAGAATATCATCTATGAGAAATTGACATCAAGGGGAAACGCTTTAAGGGTTGTTTGAGGGGACACGACATTTTCTAATGGTTGACGCTTTATGGTATTATATGGAATGTACCTGATATGAAACTACAATAGGATTATTTTCCATTGTTTTAATCATTCCTTTATCATGGAGATATATGGGATATACTCTAATGGGTCTTCTCAGGAAACCATCTCTATCTCGTTATTTTATTGGTAATGCCACATCTTTTTTAATTCTAAAATGAGTGTGAGGAATCTCTTCTAGATAGAGGAGTTTCTATTTTTTTTGACAAGGAGCATGTGACTAAGATAGTGTAAGCATTTTTTATTTCCTCATTATTCATCTGGGTGGGAAGATCACTGAGATACCATTCTATGTAGGTCACATAGATAGAAATAAGCTTCTTTGATATGGGAGTAATCATAACCATATATTGTAGTAGAAGATACTTTATTTCCTTTATCAAAATCCATAAATCATTATACAATAGGTAAATGGTTATTTTTATTAATTTTCTCAAAATGGTCTTGCACTTACCTTCCCAAGTTGTGATAAATTTTTGTATACTCGCAATGTCTCCATGTAGGGCTCACAACTCCAAATGTTTTCAAAATAGAGGAATCATGAATATGTCCTTGATATTATTTGGGGCGATCTTAATGACTATTTATCATCCAATTATTATGAGAAAATTCAAAGTTGTAACCCCAATTTAACAATTCAAGGAGTTCATGTTCATATTAAAGTAGTAGAGGTAGATCAAAAATTTCTCAAGGTCTCTAAGATGGTCATGGAATTGGAAGGATTTGATCAGAAAATAATCTTTATAGAATTGCACCAACTCATCTAGAATTGGTTTAAAAATATTATGCATGGTTGAAATTTTTTTGGATAATTCATTCTATAATCCAATTGGCATCTCTTGATAGAGAAAGGTCCCATTTACTTCCATGAATCTTGTAAACTCATCATCATTAGGGAAAGTTTTGGTCTGGTAGTTCCAACAGTATCAATCCATGTATAAGAGAGACTGGCACACCATTGATACATTTTTCATCAAATCTGTCACTGGAAGGAGAAAATTATCATTCTAAAAAGGGAGGTTTATGTATTAGAAGTCAACGCATACTCTACTTTTTCTGTTATTCATCCTAACCTGGAAGATATTCTAAAGCCATCATGGGTACCAAAATTCCCTAAAAATTTTGGATTTGATAATAATGTCAAACATTACCACAACCATAACACTATGTTATGGGTCATTCATTCTAACACCCCAGAATGATAAAAGATTAAATGAGTAAATGATATGAGTCATGTCAACAAGGTGAACCTACATTTTTGGAAGCCATCCTGATTAGAACTTCACAGTTAAACGTGCTTGGCCTGGATTAGTGATTAGGATGGGTGACCTTCTGCGATGTTTCCTAGGGTGTGTGTCAGTGGAGACAAAACACACTCAAAAGGACATGTGTTTTCCTGTGAGGACAATCATTAGTCAGATGACCCATTGAGGCATGTGGGTGGGCCCCTGGATAGCGACCACATGTCTGTAGGGAAACTGGTGGTACCTGGTGGGCTAGGACCTGATGGCCATATTATGGTGGGTGGTTGTGCTGTCACCAGGACCCAGCTATTACATTTGGAATTAGAGGGGGTGCACAGACATAAGTGTGGAGCACTACCTGGGTTGATATGTAGGGCACACAACAAGGATTCTATGCTCTGGGGGGATTATAACTCCCCTGAATGATAAAGGGTTAAATGACAAAATGATATAATGCATGTCAACAAGGTGCACAATCTTTTTCTAGATCCTACCTGATTAGAACTCCACAGTTAAACGTTCATGGCTTGGAGTAGGGACAAGTATTGTTGATCGTCTAGGAAGTCTCTCAGGGTGTGTGTGAGTATGGAAAAAGTACACTACAGAGGAAATGTGTCGGCATGTGGGGAAAATCATTAGTCAGATGGAATGTTCAGGCTTGTGGATGGGCCCCTGGTTGGGGACCACATGTCTGGGGGGAAACTGGTGGTATCTGGTGGGCCACGACCCATCAACCATGATAAGGCGTGGTGGTTGTGCAGTCACTGGGACCTAGTTGTTACAATATTTCATGGAGGCTTCTTGAACTGGTAATGCCTCCCACGGAGACCCATATGGTAGACAAGGACCTGAAGGTCTAGTTTTGGTACTTCATCACAAAGGAATGTACATACATTATTAATATATATATAGAAATCCATGTACCGCTGTTGATATAGTAGAGACATGGATCCACTGATCAGCATCAGCCTCATATATTCTTCACACAATGGATTTCCTGATTGAAATCATCAATGGTGGAGGATGTTCCCTTCTAAAATCCAGGAGTGGTGACTTCAAAATCTTCTTTTTTTATGAGGAACAAGAATAATTATTTGTATATGGATTTTAGAAAGGGTTAGGATGGGTGACCTTATGGAAAGTTTCATAGGGAGTGTCTGAATGAGGACAATGCACACCTGTATTTCATCACAAAATAATGTAAATACATCATTAATATATTTATATAAATCTATGTACCACTATTGATATAGTAGAGACATGGATGCACTAATTAGCATCAGCCTCATATATTCTTCACACAATGGATTTCTTGGATGAACTTATCATTAGTGGAGATGTTACCGTCTACAAACCAGGAGTGTTGTATTCCAAATCATCTAAATATTATGTAGAAAAAGAATCATTTTTATTAGATGGATTTTAGAAGGGATTATGATGGGTGACCTTATGGGATGATTCCTAGGGAGTGTGGGAATGATACGAAGCACACGAGAAAATACATGTGTTTTCCTATGGGGACAATCATTAGTCAGATGACCCATTCAGGCATGTGGGTGGGCCCCTGGGTGGGGACCACATGTATTCGGGGAAACTGGTGGTACCTGGTGGGAGAAGGCTCGAAGACCATCTGATGGTGGGGTGTTTCTGCTGTCATTGGGACCTAGTTGTTACATTTTTTCAAGGAGTCTACTTGAACTGGAAATGACTCCTTTGGAGACCCCAATGGTAGACAAGGACCTGACGGTCTAGTCATTGTATTTCATCACATATTAAAGTAAATTCATCATGAATCTATTTATAGAAATACATGTACCACAATTGATATATTAGAGACATGGATGCACTGATTAGAATCAGACACATATATTCCTCACACAAAGGATTTCTTGAATGAACTCATCAATGGTGGAGGATGTTCCCCTAAAAAAATCCGAGAGTGGTGTCTTCCAAATCCTCTTCATCTTAAGATGAATTAGAATCTATAGAAGTAGATGGATCTTCCAGGATAGCTGACTTAGGGTAAGAACTTGTTCCTACTTAGGCGGACATGGAATCTCCACTAAGGGGATCTTTATCTGTTGAAACTATAGCAATGGAGGCTGCCGAACAAATTCCAACCAGCATCCGAAAATGATGACTATGCTTGATATTGAATCAATGGTGGAGATTTGGATTTTATTAGTTCAAATCTACTTTTGTAACATTTAGAAAATCTATGAAATGGTATCCATAGGGAAAACTCCTCAATAATTTATAGGAATGGGAGCTTCACTTAGTACCTGAAAAAAAAACTCTTTTATTAATATAATGTTATATGTGGACATTCAATATTTCTATGGATACATAACCCCTTTTCTAGGAGAAAAAAAATTAACTTCTCATATCTAATATTGTGGAATCCATGCAATGAATTAGGAGAATGAATCCATCATCCATTACTACCCATAGATCGGCTACACTGGTATTCTGATAATGGGTGCACTTAACCCCATTTGTATGAACATTCTTCCCCTCTATTATTTATTTTCTATGATCTTGATAAAGGTATTTACCAGAGTCTAAAGGATAAAAATCATCCGATAACTTTTAAATTATAGTTTAGGGAGTGTATAACGTAGTGTTGATATAAGAAAGGAGCCTCCACACTAAACTGAACAAGACCACCCTAGTAGTTTTTTGTTGGAGGTATCCATGGAGTCCACTATGATCTTAGTTCAAGATATAAAGACACAAAATTATGTCTTCAAAAAAAATTCCACATAGTTTTGGCTCAATCCTATCATAACCCTGATTTTTATTCTTTGTAGGAGTTAGATATGCTTCAGTGGGACCCAACTTATGTAGTGTCCAGGACGGGATGGCATTGATCCCCAAACCTGGGTCCACCTAGAGGTCACAAATATCTATTCTACTAAATTATGCTAAAATGTAAATTAGGAGTATTTCCCCCTATATTAGGGTTCCCTCATCTTCTTTTTAAAAAGAAATAAAAAATTAGAACTCCACTTTGTTGACCTCTAATTCATATAATTACCCTATGAAATTTACCTATACCACCAAATTAAGGGGTCTTTTTAGATCTTCTTCGAGGGCCTCTGATATTTATTTTCACAAGTGGACAGTCTGGAGGATAAAAATACATGTATACATGAAAATAAGATTCTTCAAAATTTATTACATAAAAATTCATTTTTTCCGAAGGGGAACCCTCTCATGGTAGAGCACAAAAATGGTTTTCACCTAAACCACTGAGGTCTAACTAGTGCATTATATATCTCACAGTCGGCTTGCTAAACCGCACTGAACCATTGTTGCTTGAATCATGTTTGGATGAGGCTGGGATTTGATTATACATTCCTGGTCATGTTGTTTTCATAGCCGAGTTACTCAGTCAACTAATATTCATGGATCAGACAACATACCTTACAGAACAGAATGGGAAACATTGCCCGATGGGATTTTTGAAAAATATACTATATTGTCTTAGTGGCCAAAATTGCTCAGTTCGAAACACTATAATATGAATTTTCATGACTTTCATGTAGTCAACCATTCATTCAATACCATCATCCTGAGTCATACGATCATTTTTGGTAACACCCCAGAGAAATCAAAACATAGTTATCTTTTAATATGTGGTAATTTATTTTTTCATTTATAAACAAAATAAATGAAGAATAATTTAACCTAAACCTAATTTTTTCCTAAATAATTTTATTTCATTAAGATATTTCATTCCCTATATTATGGAATATATATTTATATTAATATTACTATTCTTTAAATAAATTTATGTATACTCTATGTTTGATAATATGTTATCAAGACCTTTAATTTTATTTCATAAATTAGAAGTTAATTTTAATTATTAAATTATTTTAAATGATATTTTTATAACATTCCCAATATTATTATTTTATCATATAACAACTACGTAAATTTATATTTATGATAATTACATTCCTTAATTAATTTGTTTTGACAAATGAAAAAAATATGACTTAGTTGAGTAAAGACATAAAAATATTAAAACCATTATTTAAAAATATATATTTTCTACTTTTTTTCAAAAATAATAAAATTATTATTATAATGTTATACTTAAAGTTTAATTCATAACAAAATATTAATATAACATAGTAATTAGTATGTGTCATATTCATTAAAATATTTGAGTAATGATTTTTCTAAAATCTAATTCTTGAATAATTACACTTAGTGGACAATCTATCACATATTAATGATTTAAATATATATATATATGGTATAGTAAAAATATAATAATAAAATAAAATAAATACAAGTTAATTTGTAATTTTATTTTAGATTTGCCATTTATAAATAAATTATTTGTTTACCACCAAGTAATGAACCATGGGAGGCCTCACCTAACTTTCAGAGACCCCTTGAGGACAATCATGTGGGAATCCTCGACAATGGATGGTCCATGAAGGGCCAAAGAACTTGGGTGACTCACGTAGGATCCATAGTATCATCTATGCATATTCCATGTATAGTAATGGGGACTTAGAAGTTTGGGTAAATAGGTTAGCCGAAGCCTACATGGACAAATGTATAAGGCCCGTTTTTTGTCATTCTAATGGAATGTAACTATTTGGATGATATGGAATCCATAGACCATCCTATAATTAATTGTGGGATCAAATTTATATTAATATTAACCATTTTAAAAAACCCACAATGGTCATGTCCATATTATACAACTCATTAGAGACATCTGATCAATTTCGATTATCTTTCTCCTCACAACCTGAAAATATAAATCTAGAATTGTTTGCCCACATGACACGGTGATGATGAAATATCCACCCTTTTTGTCTTCCTCTCTCTTTAGTACGAGTTTTCTTATACTCTTTCATGTTAAATCAATCCATAGTACATGGTAACAATATATAGTTTGATAAAAGGTACCAATTTTCATTTTCTTCAAAACATTTTCCAGTTATCCTCCTACAATAAAGAGAAATCACCATAAATGATACATTATTATCTATAAAGCATTGAAGAAAACATGTATAATTATATTTTTCCCAAATTGAAATTATGTTTCTATATTTTAAACTAATGTCCATTTGTTTTTTCAAATCCCTTGATTCATCAGTTTACCAGTACATGAAATAGTGGAATAAAACACATTGACTGGGACCAATAGACAGATGATACTATCATCCACACCCAATGACCTCAGAACAACCTAAGATGGGAGGGGTGAATCAGGGTGTCAAATTTTTCTTCTAAAAATATAAATCTTGTTTTCACATTGGTTAGAACCAGTTAAAACATATTAAAGAGGAAGTTTTAAAAACTAACAATCACATGCAATGAGATAACACATCAATTCTACTGGGTTCACCACTATGAGCTAGTCAAAGGAGAATATACCAATTGTGTGTGAGTCATACCAAAATCCAGTAATATTCACTATTTATGGAGTAAATGTTTTTAGACATTTTCATTTTGTGACAGGAATACTAACTTTGCAAAATTATAGGGATTGCACACTACGTCCATTAGAGAACTTCCATTGACTCCCCCTTGATCACTGCCTTGGGTGTAGTCTCACTAAGTTTATCTACATGAATTTATCTATAATATATCTTCATTGCAGACTTTCTCTCAATTCAGTAAAATAATATACATTCATTGAATTCCTAAATAGATACACTCGAAAGTGCTGAATGAATAAACCAGATAAACCAATCCGGTCAGATTCTCAACACTACACATGCATGGTACACTACTTTTGGAGAGAATGTATGGATACATTCGTGCATGCTAACATTCATGAAACCCTTATATATCATGGAACCCCTATCCATCACTAAAAACTTATCTATCTTTGATAGAAACCTTAGTATTCACTTGGACATTTAGATAAAAAATGAACAGTTGTGATAAACATATACTCTATGAAAGTTATTCTCAAGCAGGCCCCTTATGCACTTGGACAACAAATCTACATTGGAAGAAATTCATATGTATTGAGTGGGGATACTCATCTCTTTATTTTAATTTTGGTGACCATGATCACATGATGAGAAACATTCCACCTGACGCTCTATTCCATTAGTAGAAGGCCAAATTTTGAAACAATAGATAAATTCAACAAATCACCATTTTTAACATAAACCTGATCTACAAGAAAAAACACAGCCAACTATCAAATTGTAAATGAGCATTGATTAGTTTAGAAAACAAATGGGAAATTATGAACTGAGTTCTCATATTTTGTATTACATAATGATGTCCACGATAAGCTTTGATATTTTCCCCATAACACCAAATAATTTTCTCAATTATAATATCCCATATTGAAACCCATCATTCCCTTCTCCATTATCCATTCTCCTACAATGGTACCATTGAATTTATCCATTACTACCCATTGAAAATTAAACCAATGAACCTAATTTTAACATTTGGAGCTCAAAATCATACTCCCCAAGATAGTATCTCCCCCACAAACCAACATCACTTTCATAAACAGATTAAAGCAGTTTTGTCAACTGGGAGAGGGGACCACTCAAAACCTCCTCATGAACTAGAAAGAAATTTAACACCAAGGATCAACCGATTATTCTTGAACACATATACCGATAATGGCTTGGTCATTATGCCAACCTCTTGATCATCAGTTCTAACAATATAAAGTCTAATTTTTCTTTTCTCGACCTTTTCCTTGATAAAGCGATATCTTAATTCTATGTGTTTGGTATGAGAATTTTGAATAGGATTATTCGTAAGATCAATTGAACTCTTATTGTTATAGTGATTCACCATCGTCTATTTCACCTCATCACTTATATCAAACGTTTGTTGTTTCATCCACAATACTAGAGTTCAAGCCATTATAGTAGCAATATACTCAGCTTTAGTAGTGCTAATAGAATTACATTCTTATTTCTTACTCAAATATCCCACAAATTTCTCAACAATAAAAAATTATCCACCAATTTTTTAATTTCTATCCAACACATCTCTAGCCCATCCAACATTAGAAAATGATTATAGTTCATTATATCTTCATGCATGAATATATAAAACATAATTGTGAGTACCTTGAATGTACCTCATGAATTTTTAATAGACTTTATATTTTCATAATTCAGACCATATTTATTGGAGGACACTACGAATATTGAAAAAAATGATATCTGGTCATTTTTTTAATCATGTAAAATAGGCTACAAATGATTTTCCTATACATGGTGCGGTCCACAGAAGTCTCATGATCATGCTTTCAAATTTTTTCTCCATTCTCTATTAGAGTCAACATTGGATTGGAGTCAAGCATATTTATTATATTCTGAAAATATATTACATACATTTTCTATGAAATAAAATTGTAGTTTTTCTTCAGAATCACTTGTAGATCTAAGAATTATGTGTGTTCACCCATCATAGACATTTTCAGTTCTGATTTCTTGTTATTGGAAAATTCATACACTGATCTATGAAGGTATTCAATAAATATAATTTCATCAACATAAACCCAACACCATAAATTGATATTAATTTGAATTCTTAATATAGAGGTTCTAGTACATATCTCCTCTTTTAAATTCAATATTTTTTTATATAAGAATCCAAACTAGAATACAAAGATTGTGGTGCATGGTTTAGACCATAGACAACCATTTTCAATCTATAAACCTTAATTTCTTCATTTTAAATTAGAAATCCCACCAATAGTTAGAGATATACTTCTTCTTCAAGAAAAAAATTTTGAGAATTCTATTTTGATGTCCATTTGATAAAATTTATATCCTCCTTGAATTTCCATAGCTAAGAAAATTCTGATTGGATTCAGTCTCGCCACTAGAGAAAATTATTCATCAACATCAACACCTTCAATCTATGAATAGCCTTTACACACTAATCAATTATTATTTTTGTAAACAATTCCATCCTCGTTGTATTTATTTTTAAATTCCATTTCATACCAATCACATTGTGTTTTTTCAGTCTCTTAACTAGTTCACATGTTTGGTTATTTTTTATCTAATACAACTATTCATTCATGGCATTAACCAATGATTCAACATTCATAGCATCATCAAATGTGGACAGTTCCCCAACTGAGAGGAAGGTAGATTGTTAATTATTCCTCATTATCCTTCCCTATGTGGGTGATTTCTAGTCCCAAATGAAATTGGATTGATCAATTGAGTCTCTTCAATTTCCCCTGTGTGGTTTAGATGAATTTTAATGAAACAATGTTTCCTCTACATATTATTCTTCTGAATCAACAAAATTTTGTGATTTAGTAATGTTTTTCATTGCTTTTTCTAAATTTGCATTTTAATTTTTTCCATGTCCACTTTCTTATGCATCTTCAATTATATCAGCATTCAATCCCCTCAATGTAGTTGTGGTATTTCCGGAATTTACCATGACATAAAATCATTCCAAAATAAATTGAATATGATTATTGGAACATTTATAGGATTTCATTTAATATAATATCTAATGAATATTCCGTTTTCTATTGAATCAAAATACATTCCTTGATATCTGTCCAAGTTTCGAATTAATAATTTAATTATGAATACATGAAAATACATCAATGAGGGATTCCATCCATACCACTACTCATAGTGTGTATTCATTTCTCCAATTTAATGGAATATTTGATTTTGAAAATACATTAAATCTTGAACAGACTATTTCCATTCATGATGAGATATACAAATCTCAATCTGTATATTTTTGGCCATATAATCCACCTACTAATTCCTAAGTTCAACAACTCTATTTTGACTTGGAGTTCTTATAGCAGCCACATGATGTTTAATTCCATGTTTTTCAAGGTAAATTTCATTCACAATGGATTTTTATTCCACTCCATTGTCAAAATACAACAAATTGATTGTCTATCCACTTTCATTCTCGATGATTCAGCGATAAGTTTTCATCCAATCCATCACATTAAATTTCATATTTATAACCATCACAAAATGTATTATAATATTATCATTAATGAATTGGATTATGTATCTTTCTATATATGTTCATTTCATATTTATCAGACCCCACACTTCTATATGGATCAGATCAAGAAGATTTGATGCCCTACTCTACATTGCCTAATATGAACTACAGACCAACTTCCCTTGTTTTCATGAAACAAATGTCTTTTCCCATTCACGTGTTAGATTAAGGATATACATAACTATATTCATATTATATATCATTTCCTTGTCTTTTTTTATTAATATTCCTTAATATCTATATCCAAAAGCCGTTTTATCCATCAACAGTTTAGTAGAAAATATTCTATTTATTATCAACCTTGTATAAGTTTCCATCTTTTATGCACCCCTTCATGAATTAATTTATTATCCTTCCATTTAAAGTGAATCCATTTTAATTGAATGTAACTATATGTCCCAAGTCGCAAAGTTGACTCATGGTAAGGATATTGTGACATTAACCATCCCTATAATGGACTTCAATTTTCTTCAACTCGTAGGTAGCCAATTCAGTACTGCCACTACCATGGATCATCAGAACACAATTACTACCAAACTATACTATTCCATATACCCTATGATATGATTTAATTGGTCTCAATTTCTTATAATTTGGGATGGTCATCCACTATCAGTTGTTCACATTGTTCTACTCATTGTATCTTCAAGAGATACTTCTACACTGTAATATTTCACAATTTTCTTCTTTTCATTACATGAAAATTTTGATTCAATAATGGATAAAGAGGGCATTTAAAGTCTCTATTTCATGTGAGAATATTCGTAATACTAATGCTTTTATTCTAGCAGAGAGAACCAATATGAAAGAGCATCACTATCTGGTTGATGTTTGTTGAATTGTATTCAATTTCTATATGTATTATTCCTTCTTTTCCTCTACATAAAATAAATAACATAATGACCAAAGTTAGAACAATGAAAACAATATCCATAGAAATTATTTCTTATAAAAGATGTAAGATATCATTTTTTTCCTTTTTTCACTTTATAGCTCTTTCTAATTCAAATAGATCATTGCCTCTTTACAATATGATATGGTATGGTCTAGATAGCCAAAAATGGACATTTCATAAGAGTAAATCCCTTATCCATTATATTCCTCCTATTTTATCCTTCCTTAGGAAAATAGTTTGAATACATATCATTTTATCATACTTGTGGATATTATTGAATTATTCTATCAGTTTGAGTTGATGTTTTTTATTAAGACTTTTGGAATGCTTGTGATATGTTCAACATTTAGCATACCTTTATTTTTTTCTTATTATATTAAATCTTTGATGTTTCAAAATCATGAGAAATTACAATTTTTTCTATGCATGTAGATATTTTATCATATAAAGACATATCAATTCCTTCTCAACCATGATTCTATCTCTCTATCATCTCAGCATCTGAGAATCATACAAACATAATTATCTTCTTTGTTTCTTTTTAATTCGATTCACTTTAAACTTTACTCAAATGAGTAACAACTTTTTCTTAAAGAACATCAAAAGTCTTGGACTTTTCCTCCAGTCTGAATGTAATTTCATTGATGACCTTTTACTATTCTCTAATTTTGTTTTTTAGTTCCCATCAATCTTCTTTGGTTTCAAATATTGTTACCTATTCCTTCTCCACATCTTCTAATCATTCAATTTCTGGTTAATGTCGATCAACATATTCTGATTATTCTTCCACAACTACTCTCTACCTTTTTCATATGTCCCTTTGATTTTGAATCTTAATAAGAGAATACTGAAGTTCTAACATGAGACCAAAAAAACTCAAATGATTATCTCTAGCCGTATCTTTTTTAATGGTTCTAACTTATCAACATTATCCATCATATATGCTTGGATTCTAGATTTAATCAAGTGGATTCTTCCTCATAGAATTAATTATATCATATTTTTCTTGGTAGAAAATGGAACTATTTATTTATATTCATTCCATACTTGATGTCTCCCTTTTAAGGATATTTTAATGAATTTTTTTTAGTTTCTAGAATCCTATTCATCATCATCAATCATCCTAGTGAATCGAGAGGCAATGTCCCCCACTCTACCACAATAGAAATCTACCAATGGTATATTTCCTTCAAATCTACCATTTCCACTCTAGAAATAATTGTAAAAGAGGGAAAAAGTATTTCATCACAAATACCATCACCTGCACTATCGTTTGAAATTTAATGTTTGTCTGTGGGTTTGAATTCCATTTCATTACTGACATGTGTAGTCACGTCTTCCAGTTTGACTCTCATTTGATAACTGACCAGATTGATTAGAAAAACATATAGATAACGTTTTGACAAATCTCATTCCTAAAAATCTAACCCCGTTGAATTATATATAGCTGGAAATATTCTCAATATATTTAATACAATATAAATTTATTTTCTATAATCACTGATATTGTGAGTTTCTCTAGCAACACTACTAATTCAATTAAAAAAGGTATCTATATATTCATTATGATGCATATTTAGCTCCGTAATCATATTGTTCATAACCTATAGTTTCACCACATTCAATTTTTTTCACCTTTATATATATATATTCATGTTTTTCATAGATAAACTCTTTATAAATATAGTTCATCACCTATAGATAATTTTGATCAGAAAGAGATGTAGTGTGAGAATTCTGTACTTCAGCATCTACATCAATAATTTTCCAATCAGTAATAGTCATCAAAATCCAAGTAAGATCGGTGAACTATATTATTTTAGTAGTGGAAAATAGAAATATATTCAATGAAATATTAGATGAGATCTCATACTATTCTTCCATATCTGAAAGTTACTTCTATCAATGTCCGAGACACCCGTGACATTAACTGAATTATTCATGATGACTTGGAGGTAAAAATTTAACACTAGAAAAATTTATTCCCTTATACCACTTAAAGGACCCTAGAACACATTGTGAGGGAATGGGAGAATTAGGGTGTCAAATGTTTCTTCAAAAAATATAGTTCTTGTTTCTACATTGGTAGGAACATGTAAAACCTACTTGAAGAGAATGTATAGAAAACTAACAATCACATGAAAAAAGATGACACATCTATTTTACATGGATCACCACTAAGGGCTAGTCCAATGAGCATATAATGACAGTCTATCAATCATAGAAAAATCCATTAATCTTCACTAGTTTGGGATTCAAAAATATTATACATAGTCACTATGTGACAGACATACTTCCTTTATAAAATTTTAGGCATAGAACCTTGCATCCCTTAGAGCACTTTTGTTGACTCCAACTTTCTCACAACCACAAGTTAAGTATCACTTACTTATCAACATTAAGGTCTATTGAATAGATTTTAATTGGAGTCATTGTATCTCTCTATCAGTGAGACTCTTTTTTCATCGATGTCCTAAATAGATGCACTTGAAATCATTGAATCAAAAAATAAGATAAATGAATCATGTTAGACGTTCAACATAACGCTTTCATGGTACAGTACTGCTAGCGCACAAGTATGGGGACTGTCACGCGAGATAACATTCTTGAATACCTTATCTTTGACACATCCCCTATCTACCACAAAGTTATTATCATTCATGCATCTATGCCATAAGATTTACTTGGAATTTTAGTGAAAAAAGAAACACTTGCGTGTTTGTTTTACCCCAAAAAATTCGTTATCGTGCAAGTACCATGCGTGCTGAGATAACATATCTTTTTTTTTTGGAAAAACATATAAAGTATTGAGTATGGGGTAATTTTCTATTTATAGGCATTTTGGGGACCATAAGCTCCCCACACATAACTTTCACCCAGACGCACAAGTCCATTCGTCTAAGCCTCTATCATATAACTCACCATGCATAAAATCACCAAAAACCGTGAACACTTATTTCCTTTTCCAAATTTGGATGCCCTATCCTTGAAAAAACATATAGTTCATAGTGAACAACCTTGGTTCCTTTACACACCTCCCCATATTCCCCCATCAATATTTGTAGACAGCCACCAGTGGGTATCTAAACCCACAAATGTGTATATTTTTTCTTTTTAATACACCTGAATAACTCCATTATTTTTGTTTGAAGAAGTACTCTTTTCTAATGAATTATTCCACCTTCTCTTTTTTATCCCTTTACCCTAGTTAGAGTACCCCAATCAGGAATGAAACCACTATCAACCCTTGTACTAAACTCATCAAGTAGTCTACCTCCCTTTTCTTCAGATTTATAATATAGTGGTATGGGGATTTTTCCCTTAAAACTACAATTATATACCAAAATTTTAAATTCTATATATTATTTTAAAAACCATTATTAATTATAATTTTAAAAAGAACAGGGAAAAATTATTAGACAAATATCGTAAAAAATAAGTGATAATAAACCTGTCAATGACTCATTAAAGAGATTCTAGTTCTCATCCAGGGTTTTCTAGATAATATATCATGATATAATTTTAAATTATTGATATTTGATTTAATTATTCATAATTATTCCATCCACATTACCTGTATGTACATCACACACAACCTATATTTTTCTATCAATTATTCATCATAAATGATACATATATATATATATCATTTATAATTCTATCTTATTTTTATTTATATATTATAGGGTTTTTTATGGATTTTTTCATTTCCAACAACAATGGGGAGTTTATTTTTGTTTGTTATTGAATTATTTCAATTCTTGATTAACAATATTTCCTTTTATACACATGAATATTTTAAAAATTAATTATTGATAAATTAATTTTTTCTACCATTTTATTGTCTTATCAATTTTTTTGGTTATATATTGTTCTCATAGATCGTTTTTACTGGGTTATTAGAGAAGATCTCTGGAATAATTAAAAAACAATAAGATTAGTATACAATGAGCAATATCTCATCTTAAATATAGGATCTTATCATGATAGAGAAATTATTAAAAAAAATTCCCCTCATTTATAATAAATATATGTATAATTAAAGATTCAGTTTTCTAATATTAAACTCTTCAAAATTAAATATTATGTATTTCAAAAAGTTTTGTGTGGAGTGCTTGATCCATGAAATGTTTTTTAATTTCACTCCTAGGAAGATAATGGGAATTTGTTTGATGAATGGAAGTGAAATTTTAATAACAAAATTATTGGAATAATGGATTTATCCACGATGAAAAGTGTTATATATTATAATTTCTAAGAAAATCCCAAATCATGAGTAGGATAATTGAACTCCCCTTGAGATAAATATACACTAATATCATTTATCAAATCATTGATGTATTAATTGGTTTTATAGAGTGTAAAAATAATTTTCTGATAGATTGACTTAAATCGACTTGGATTAATGTATGTAACTACATTAATATACCATTTCTAATGATCAATCGATGATTCTGATGATCTAAGAGTTTGGTGATTGATTTATTAAGTGATGGACGAAACCCCTCAGGATGTGAAATTATAAATGGGATATTGTGATTTGATCTAGATTGAGAACACGTAAATAGAGTATTATTATTTTAAATATTTTATTATAGGTTTATTATAAGATAATTTCTCCACTAAAAACAAATTCATTGATAATTGAGACTCTATTCAATTGTAGGATAGAATAAATAGATATAGAAATTATTGAAGAATACAATTCTATGTCATGGTGGTCTCTTGAATACAATATTTTTATCTACTCAATGTGGGTATATAATAATTCATTGTGAAATAAATACTCTAATGTATATGGTTACCATTTCATTTTATTCACCATGACATTCCAATAAAAAGATAGTTAGAACTCCCATTTTATATATAATAATCCCAAAATATCATCGTTTTAAGTGAATCGACAATAGAATATTTTATTTTAAATATTATTATGTGTTTTTTAATGTAATATAAAATGGATAAAACACTGAAAATCTGTCTAGAAATAATTCTAAAATATCTATGGGAGTTACTACATGTATAAGATATGTTGATAAATTCATAAAGGCTATAGTGGATCCCATAATATAGTGAGGAAATCTATGTAGACCTTTCCCAATAGTGAAATAGGTGTTTTGAGTTAATCATAAAAGTATTCCATGGTGTGTCTATTGAACAAATTAATTGGAGTTTTAATTGAATATATATTTCATAAGGTGAAACTACTTGAGAAAAAATATATATTTTCAAGTTATACGGCCATATAAGTTTAATCTGGAAAATATAAACATGAACACAACATTTTTAACACCTCTATATCATTGTGGTGTGTTATATATAATTATAATAATAATTTAATTTCTTAATGTGTAAGGAAATTATTTGATAGATTGATTCCCATTCTTTGTATAATTCTAAAAAAAATTGGCTCGGTCCAAGCAGATGAAAAATGGTGCATACATTATCAATACTTTAGAGGAAATTGGGTTTATGAAGTGAATATTGATGGAATTTTTGTCACTAAACATTATTTATTGTACATGGATTTTAGGAAAATATTTACAATACATTTCTTATAATTTAGAATAATAGTATATTAACATGTATATCATGATCACAACTATTTGTCAACAAATATTTTTTAATGAATAAAAATAGTGAGTGATGCTTATAAAATTCAAAGTTCCATTTATTTAATTTCACACTCTATCTCATATTATATAAATAATAAATTCAATATCCAATCACATTAACATATAAAATGAAAATAATTTTTACATTAATTGTTTTCAGAATTTATTTTTCATACTCTCTCAATAGTTATCATCTCTCACCTAGAATTAATATTTTATATTAGTGAAAATTACTATTATTCAAATCATTATTCAAGTATGTAGTACATATAGTTCCTTATTATTAAAATTCTTATTATTTTTACTTGTATATGGGGTTTTTATTTTTTTTATAATATATATTTTTTGAAATGATTTATTGGAACATTAAACACCATAAAAAAATCATGTTCCCATTTTTTGATGGATAAGGATTAGTTTTGTGTATGTATATAATTGTTTCATTTCTTATTTATCTTGGAATGGATCATATTTATATAAACATGATTTTTTTTATATCCCCACAGTTGGGATGGTCTTAAATTTTTTAAAATATAAGACTATTAATGTTTATTGGTGATAATATTAGGGTTTAATTTCATCTATTTTGAGGACGGGTTGATATGAGTAATTATGTTCCAAAATGGGAATGCAATTTTGAAGAAACTATATGATATCTAGGAGGGAGATAGTAAGGTAAATAAATCCAAGATAGAATCAATTAATGATGATTTTTGATATATTAAAATGAGATAATATTAGTATATGGATGATTTTTTAGGGAGAAAAAATTTTAAGCTTGATTAAAATATATAGATACATTCTTAAGGATTTTCTAATGGGGTAGAAACTAATGAAAATTATCTTTGACAAATTTGATTAATTTATTTCAAACATAGAGATAAAATACATGGATGAGTGGACTGTTTGAACAAAATGTAATTTCATTGTTTCTTATGATACATAGAGATGGCCATCCTTATGATGAAAAAGAAAATCTAATAGAGTGATGGATTTCAATTCATAAAATGTTCCTAATTTTATTCCCTGAAAAAAACAAGGAAAAAATAGATTTCAATAGAATATATGACACCTAACAGAAAGCATGTAAGGTAATATAATATTCGTATACATTATAATATATTTACTATTTAAATTGATTCAATGTATTTCAATGAATGAAAAAAAAATTCTATTGCATTTAGTGATAGAGGTAAATTCTTATATAGCTTAAATTATATAGTATGAATACCTTCTATGATGTATTTCTATATGCACAATAAGAATTCCTACTGAGAAACAATCTATAATTAACTTATTATTATTTAATATAATAATATATAACATAGTTGTTACATTAGCAGTAATGAAACTTATTGACCAACATATTAAAATTTACAGTTTATAATAATATATGATTAATTCATATTTTAAAAATTAATTATAAATTAATATAAGAATTATTTGAATATAAAAAGAATACTTTTATAGAAAACTATTTATATGTCCACAAAGGTGATTTACCCTATTAGATTAAATTAATTAAAATTTGGGAGTGATATTAATGTAATATATATATTACATATTTATTCAATTATATTTGATATTAATAAAATATATTTTATTAACTTAAGTTAAGTGAAAACCCAATATATCACATAAAAATATATTTTTATTAAGGCATTTTAACACCTTTTAAGGGAGAACAATGTCAAAAAATTAACTTTGAGACTCTTATCAAATGAATTTGATAAAATAAAATTTTTTCAAATTCATAATGTCAAAATTATTTTTAGAGGAATTTTTTTAATTTATCCAAGAAACGTCATTTTTAGGGAATAGTAAAAAATACTATAATTTATTAAAAAACTACATAGTATTTTTAATAGTTATTAATGATAAATTATATTCTAAATTTCTATGTAAGACATATTGGATCAATTATAAATTATTTAATAAAATTATTTACATTATAATCAATTTATTGAATTATTTGAATATAAAAAATATAACAATTTCTGGATCATTTTTCTACTAAAACCAGTTAATCTGCTTTTCAAAGATATTTGTATTAATCATTATTTTTCAGATTCTATGATATTAATTTTGAACATAAGACATTAAAAAACTATAATGAAGATAATATTTGTGGTATAATAATATAAAATTAATATTTTTCATAAATTATTTGAAAAAGTGGTAGAATTAATTAGAGTGATTAAGGTGTAATAAAGTTTAAAATGGACAAAACCCCTATGTTTAAGGGCCCAAATGACCTAGAAACTATTCCAACACAAATTAGATGGAAATATTTTATATATTATCATTACATTAATTAGTTTGGGTGGTTTTTATGACTTTTATTGTGTATAAACATGTTCACACCTAACTTTATTACAAGAATACCAAGTGAGTCCTTTTCCTTCCCTATAAAAGGAAAGCACCTCTACCCATTCCTCAAACCTCTAAAACCTCTTATGTTTGGCCAATATCTTCCAAAATGGTCTTCCAAAATCCATCCCCTAGACATAGAAGCCTAAATTTTGGATTATCTAGTACCTCACCTCTGCATACGCATGATACTAT
Organism: Viscum album; assembly: GCA_963277665.1. Taxonomy (NCBI): domain Eukaryota; kingdom Viridiplantae; phylum Streptophyta; class Magnoliopsida; order Santalales; family Viscaceae; genus Viscum; species Viscum album. Next base: position 1,688,789,325 of record OY728146.1, read on the forward strand.
AATTCAAATCTAATTTTCAGAAGTGCTTTAATAATTTGAGTAGTTAATAAGGAAAATAACATAAAATATGATAAACATAAATATTTAGTGATAGATAATAATGAAAATAAATAAGAAATAATAACATTTATTCAAAAATATATGTGAAAATGAAAGAAAAGGAAATAACATGAATTAAAAAGATACAGAAAAACATGACATATAATTAAGAATTCGATGTGGTGTCATTAAAAGGTATTATGGTAGGAAGTTAATATTTTTAATTTTCCATCATCATACATAAAGGTCACTTTATGATTGGATAGGAGGATGAAATTGGAAGAAAAAAAAGAAAAAAAAGAAATGACTGAAAGATGTAAACGAAGTGATGAATAGTGTCCTCAGAACTATGTTGGAGGAGCGGTGGAGGCAGAGGTAGAGGTGTAAGAGGAGGAAGGTGTGGAGGTAGATGTAGAGTTAAAGGCCAATGCTAAGGAGGAGGTGGAGGCTCATGAGGAGGATACACATGGGGAGGGGGGTTATTAGTATAACATTCAATTCTGAAAGAGGTTACTCACCACTTAACAAACATCTAGTTTTCTAAAGAATACATATCGAGATAGAAATATGATTTCATAAAGTAAAGATAAGAATCTGAAAAAAAATGAAAATAATGAAATCTACCTCTATTTCAAAGAAAAAAAACTTTCTAACATATTATGAATCAACATTATATAAACTAAAACACAACTATACAAAACTACAACACTGACACAAAACATTACTACAGTAATGACTCCATTACACAAACAGTATTAAACATATTAAATTTTAGTATGATAAATCCACTATAATGGATTTTTCAAATCCACTATAATGAATACGTCATGGATCAGCTATTGAGTTTTTTCCCTCATAAAAACCATCAAAAGAATCAATACAGATGTAATACAAATAATTAAATTTGCACAGAAAGGTAGTATCATCGTAGTTGTCACATCAATACAATTCAGGCTTCTATTTGAACCATTGAATCTTTGTATGAGCCTTCACACAATGAAGCGATAAAATAAAAAAACATTTGTATTTAAAAATAATAGTATTAAAAGAAAATGTTTATATTAATGTAAAACCAATTTTAACAAATCAATCCCACAAATGATATTACTTCCCTCAAGTAAAATGAAAATATATATTTTTATATTAAAATAATATAAATTGAAAATCCAAAATTTGGATTTGAGTCATTAAATGAAATTATAATGTATGAGAAAAGATAATAGAAATTGTCGTTACTTATATTTTTTTAGTTAACCTTCTGTACTATTTAACTTTTTTGGAGTGAGGTATGAAAATGTATTTCATTCATTGTTGTGATGTTGAGGATCTTCTTTCATCGACATTCACCAGACTAGATCGAGATTCTTGTGCATCATTGATAGTTAATTTGGAGGTATCCCCTAATTTCTTAACCCACTCTTTGAGGAGAAGCTAGTTCAGAATTCAAAAATGCCTCTTCATCAAAAGATATCTGGTGCAATAACACATCCAAGCTTCCTGTGGATTCAAAAACTATTTCTCAAAAATGCAATGTAATATCAAACGCAGTCGACATTGGCATCTCAATGATCAGAAATCATTGAAAAGAGAACATGGATTGCATATGCTTAAAAATATTTAAAGTAGAAAAGGTGCATAAGTACTGAATAAATGCAAATAGATAAAACATTATAGAGATGTGAAAAAATATTAAATTATTATGAACATGTTTTCATACCATTGGTTAAACTGACTGCAATGATATATTATTCAATCTTCTTATGTAGAAATTCACATTATAATAGAATCATGTGATGGAATAAAGTGATGAACTAAGAAATTACAACTTATTATAAACTTTCAAAGGTTTTCCTAGTAAAATTCAAGATAATTTTGAAAGAGAATGTGTTAATTGAAAACACCATATAAAAATAACTAATTTATGACATGTAATAAAATTAATTTGATTAAATTTAATGAAACCACACATGTATTTGGAGGAAGAACAATTTTGTATACAATATACTAAATGTGCAAGTGCACAGTTTATCACATTAGTATAAAACATACTGGAAATTTCAGTATGTTGTATGATAATTTGTTTTGAATAACATCACACATGAAATCCTGATGCATGTAATTTAAAGAATGTGAAATACCAAAATAGTATTTAGAATCGAATTACACTATGGATTATACTATATTCTCATAAACCAGCACCCCATCAAACAGTAGTGCTGAAAATAGATTGTCATGTACTATTTCATGCAACTGATTACTTTAATTTCTTCCTCCACTTCTTCCTCTTCCTTTATAGTGTCTTGGATCTGCCAAATAAATGACAAATCATCTATAAAAAACTACTTTTAACATGAAACCAAAGCTTACCTATAAGCTGTAAAATGATAACAAACACACCCATACAACTAATCTGCAATAAAAAACCCTATGTTTTAACTTCCAGTTTACCTATATTTTGAATTCATTGTATTTTCTAATAATGGGGAGCATTTGTTAGCATAAGTTTATGTATGTCTGCAAGAACCATTTTTTCACATAAGTACCTATACAGAATAAAAGAAATTAAGTGATATAGTGTCGGGAAATCTGTTTGTATGCTGAAAACTGATAACAGAAACACCCATGTAGGTTTACCTATATTTTGAATTCATCGTCTTTTCGAACATTTGGGTTATTTTGATATTATAAGGTTATTTTTTTTTCAATTCACCATTTTTCCACATAAGAACTTATTCGCAATAAAAATATTAGGTGAAATAGTGTCGGGAAATCTGTCTATATACTGGAAACTGATAATAGAAACACCCATGCAGGTAATCTACAACATAAAACACTATATTTAAATAGCTAGTTTACCAATATTTTTCATCAATTTGAAATTATATCATTTGGGTGAGTTTGTAAATATAAGGTTCTATTTGGTTGCATGTGCTATGTTTTCACAAAAGTACCTATAAATAATAATAAAAATTATGGTAAATGATGTTGGAAAATCTTATTATATACTGAAAACTGATAACAAACACACCAATACATGTAATCTGCAATATAGAACTGTTTATGTTAAAATACAGTTTACCTATATGTATCATTCATTAGCTTTGATAACATTATTTGTGTCTGTTAACATATGGTTTTGTTTGATTTCATGTACCATGTTTTCAAAGAAGTAAATCTACATAATAAAACAAAAGTAAGTGAACTGGTGTTGAAATATTTTCCTATATGCTTAAAAATGATGACAAACAAACCCATACAGGTAAACAGGTGATAACAGAAACACCCATACATGTAATCTACAATAAAAACACTATATTTAAATAGCTAGTTTACATATATTTTTCATTAATTATATTTTATAACATTCGGGTGAGTTTGTAAATATAAGGTTCTATTTGGTTTCATGTGATATTTTTTCAAATAAGTACCTATAAATAATTATAAAAATTAGGTGAAATGATGTTGGAAAATCTTATTATATGCTGAAAACTGATAACAAACACACCAATACATGTAATCTGCAACACAGAATAGTTTATGTTAAATACCAGTTTACCAATATTTATCATTCATTTGCTTTGATAACATTAGGTGTGTTTTTTAACATATGGTTATGTTTGGTTTCATGTACCATGTTTTCTAAGAAGTACATATACATAATAAAACATAATTTTGTTAAATGGTGATGGAAAATTTGCCTATATGCTGTGAAATGATGACAAACACACCCATACAGGTAAACACGTCATTCCAAATCTGTTCATTGGAAAGATATTTTTCGTACAGGTTAGATTTGACATCCAATTCATGCAATGAGAAGGAATCTGCAGAAATATAAGCTGAGGTGTGTCTAGATTCCGATAATAAACATGACAGAGTTTCAATGAAACCCTGATGAAAAAAACTAACCTTCTTTAGAGTAGCACACAGGATGGACGATAGCACATAAAGAATCTCCTTTTATGTATCAATGCTTCTTACAATCCCAAGACTAGAACACTGAGGCAATTCATAATAATGAGAGATAATTGCTAATCCAATAATAGTTTCATTCATTCTATAGAAATTTTAATACCAAGGGGCCTTGAAGTGGCATTTTTTCTATTAAAAAACAGTCACAAAAAAACTCAGACTTAATGTCACCACACAGTGGGAAATGCATGGAAAAATTAGAAAGATTCAAAAATAGAGTTAAAATATATAATGAAATGTAGGTGGAAATGAAATGGAAGAAATTAAAATCAAATGGTGACATTGAATTGATGAAATGAAATAAAATATTTGGAAATGAAGTGAGAAAATGATATGCTAGGGGTAATGAAATAAAATGCAGAGAAATTTTTTTTTACCAAAACAATTATAACTTTCACAGTAGATGAAAATGAAATCAGTGAAAAAACTTGAATGTATATTGATCACTGCAATATTTAATTAAACTTGAATGAGATTAAATGAAACATATTAGTATTATAAAACAACATGATACATGCAACATAATAATATAATTTTAGGTACATTTAGTATAATTCCATTGAGAAAAAACAATGGACATATCTATCTTAATATGAATATTTGTGATATGATGCTGAATTACAGCCCAAATCCTCAATGTAGGCTTCACATTATACTCTTCTTTTATAACAATAAGAAAACTTTAGATATCATAACATATTATGACATTTTTTCTAGAATGAATCATTTATAATCATAAAATTTTAAATCTGGAAACAAACATCTGTATTTATAAAATGGTTTTTGTGTTTAACAGGGATCAATTATAAGATTTCATAAACTGGGATTTCAGTTTTACTACTGGAGGGAAACATGACCAATATAAATATTTTTAATCCGGTAAACTGGAAACAGACATGAAATAATCAAATGGGTGTTATTTTTAATAATAATAATACATTACAAATCATCATACACAAAAAATTGACTAGAAAAGAATGCCTAATCACAAAATGATAAATAACTAATAATGCAAACAAACAAAAAAAGACATAAATTGGGAAAAGGATTAATTCTTGTAGTGTAATTCGAATAGAAAGACTAATACGTGGTAGGTGTGGTTGTTATAATAAAAAAATTGAACTAGAAAAAGGATTAATGTGAATAATGAATGTAAAAAATAAATATTTAAACCCCTGTACAATGTAAATAATTGAAAATAACAATCAATGTTAATGAATTCAGACACGTAATATCATTTAAATACTAAAAACCTTCAAAATTAACTAAAATTATACTCATAATGGACATGAGGTATGATTTCGAGATGAATGTATATGCATATATTCTTCAAACACAGTAATATCTTTTACATATTAAAACCTTCATATTTTGTTTTATAAAAAAGGAAGATTAATTTTTTTTAAAGATCAAAATTAAAGAACAAAATAATCCAGAATGTAGTAACCTGAGATAATATTATAGGTCAACCTTGGGATTAGAACAATCCTATCATCATATTAACAATTTTTACTATAAACTTATGCATTCTCACCTTCGTCGCAGTAAATTGATAAATGTTTTTATTATTGAGAACCTATTAAACATCCTATAAAATGTTCTTGAATGGACCATTAAGGGATCCAAAACTAACCTTTAAAGGACCATTATCATCAACTAAAACTGATCCGTGGAACTTATTTTCGAAAAATAGGGAAACCCTGTATTTTTTAAAGAAATAGAAAAAAAATCAAATTTCTTGAATTCAAAAACTATAATATCTTGCACATAAATAAAACCTTCAAAATTACCCAAAATTACACTCACTACAAACATAAGGCCCCTTTCTTTGATGAACGTATATGTATGCTTGCTTCACCAGCTTGATGATTCTGGGAGAATCATCAACTTTAGAAATAGTACTTCATGCAACGAAAAAAATATAGTTGAATCAAATATATATATAAAAAAGTACATGGAACACTAATTTCCTTAAAGATGTATCAGAAGAATATATTAAAAAAATACTAATGTCAAACAAAAAAATAGAAATGAAATAATATGCAAATGGAAATAGAAACAATAAGGATAAAAAATAACCTTGAATATTTGATACCATAACATTGAAAAGCAAGAGATGTTGATAAATATACCTAAATCAAAGAAGGCATGTAAAGTAATTGGACACCATTTTAATAATCATGAAATTTAGAATCAAAGTAAAGATCAAGAATAATTTTTCATTTGGTAGAATGTGAATCAAATAATGAATTGGTGAATAAATACTAGATAACAGAATAAAAGAGATGATGTTATTTATAAGGGTCCCCTAAGAAACAGTGTCCGAGTCATTCTTGCGGTCAAAAAATATTCATTTTTGGGTGGGATGTATGGAATCAAATGATGATCCTTTAGAACCCGCGAGCAACTTCAAAGCACTCTCCACGGACGTCTCAAACATCATAGAGTCATCCACTTTTGATCCAATGAGGGTTGTGGTGGTTCGACATAGAGTGTGACATTGAAGGAGAGGTTACCTATAGAAAGGCACACCTCCAGCTTGGGTATAATGAGATCGACTCCATCATGGATAGTCGACCATGGTCTGGTAGAAAATGGCATGGATTGGATGGAATGTGAAAGTCACAACCATGGATGAGAAGCTGTATTTTTAGGGAGATGTCTGAAAGACCCACCCCAGGGAGGACATCAAGGGTTATAAATCTTCAACATCATGGTATTCCAACTCATTCAACAATATTTGTACATAAAAATTGAAACAATTATAAATTTAATGTATAACAATTATAATAAATTCTAATGAAATCTGATAATAACAGTTTATGTAGGACACCTTAGAAATTTAAATTGTTGTAAGAGTGCATACCTCCAGAAAGTACACCATGTTCAATGATTTCTTCAGGAATGATATCATGGGGATTTTCAAATGTTGTGACAATTCACAAACATCAACACATATCAAGCTCTCATGAAATCCATTATCAAAAATTAGAAATTACATAGACATGAATAAATAAAGTGAGAGACAAAATGTATCAGAAGTTGAATACAAGCATGTACACATCCAATACCAGTATTAATCGATGAAATTCCCTATAGAATGATTATGCTTCATCTTATCCATCATTACAAAGACAAATTAAACCGCCACAAACACTGATATAGGTCATATACGTTAGAATATAAAAATACAATTAACAATGCAATGCTATTTGGAAAATTTTGTCTCTATACTATGTTTGAAAACACATTGAAAACATTATATATTAGTATAATGAACTGTTTGAACACATATAAATATGGAAAAAATATGTCATAGAAACACACAGTTTTACAATTGAAAAAACCAACAATTAATACAATAATATGATAGTGAATAGAAACACATAAGTGTTGCGGGGTGAGCAACACATTGTTCTAAACACAACTGAGAAGTAAGAGTAGCTATAGATGTGGATGGAAATCACGCGCTTCAAGGAATCAGGGAATGGGATGTAGTAAATATTGAGGGTACCTAAGTAAAATAATTCAACATAGTAGGAGAAATAGAAAACATATGATGAGTTGGATCTATGACCAAAATTGTAACTTTTTAATCCCTGTGAAAATCATGGTTTGTAATATTAATATTGTTTGTTATAAAATTAACCTCATCAATTTATGAATATTGAATTATAAATTAAATAATTTCTTCGATGAAAAATTACTTTGAAATATTGTTACCATTGCATTAAAAAACAGGAGATGTAGATAAAGATAAATGAATAGAAGCCTGCTAATAAATTATAGAGATTCTTTGAGTAGCTGAAGATCAAACAAGAATTTGAAAATTATATGAAGTCTTCATCCACCTAAGAAAATTTCATTACACCATATAGAACATGTATGTGAATTTTGGAGAACAACTAAATAGTTAGTGAAATATAACTAAATGAAAATAAAGATCTCAAGAATTCCATACATGAAACCCAAATGCAAAGAATTCCATTCATTTATGACAACAAACACAATCAAATTTCGATTCATATATTAAATCAGAAAAATTCCATGAACACAGAGTTACATTGCTAAAGAAACACCGAAATGAAGTGTAAATCAATGCTCTAAGAAACAATTTACAATATAGTTCATGCATATAAAAATTGTAAGACAATGATAAAATGACTTTATCACCTATAGATGTATGATCAAAATTGTGGAATTTTTGTCCCCGTTAAAATCATGTTTATAAATATTATTAGTATTTTTGATAAACTCCACCTCAATATTTTATGCAAAAAATAAATGAATGAAATAATTGCATCTATGATAAGTTACCAAGAATCATTGTGACCATAGCACTCAATAACGGGAGATGCTATTAGTGAAACCTAAATAGAAGAAGAAATGTAATGTCATCAGGTACCATTATAAAGATAATGAAATTTAGAATCAATGTACAAGTCTTAAATGAAAATTAATTTCAAATAACGTTCATCAAATAAGCATTAAAGACATAACAGTAAATGAATATGAAATATAAAAATAAAATTACAGAAACTTTAATAATATTTCACATTATGAAATAAATGAATAGGCTTTACAGAAACAAATGGAAACTGAATGTGAGCATACAGTATGAAGAGGAGACGCCATCATTGGAAGCACCAACAGAAACTGATGTCGAATCCTGAGTTGAAATTGAAACCCAAGAACCTGGATCCAAAAAAATAATTATTATTGAACCAGATCTAATTCAGGAAACAATAAACCAAATCGATGAAGATTAGCCACCAACGATGATCCTCCAAAGCAGGGATCTGACCCAAGGTCATATTTCTAGGTTTAGGAAGATAATATCTGTGAAACCCTTGTGTGAATCAACAAATAACATTGAAGATAGGGATAATAGGGATATGAGGATGTAGTAGAAATTGAGAGAATAAGATGTGGGTGTAGGGGCTACAAAATCCATAGATGTACTAGCCAGAGGAAGACTTTGTGGAGTTGGAGCAATAGCATCCATATTTGGAGAAGATGTACTAGCCATACCTGTAGTAGGTGTAGAAAGAGAAGCCGAAAGAATAGGATCTACTGTAAATGAAATCGGTGGATGAATAAATGGAAGTGGAGTATCCCAACAAGGAGTTGGAAGTAGAACAAGAGCTGATGCGGTGGAGGGACTTAAGAGGTAACCTTGTGAGTGGAGAGAAAATGAGAGCAGAGGTCGAGCGGGTATAGTATGAGAGGATAAAATTTTCTCTCATGGGAGGGGTAGCGAAAGGGGAGAGGAGGAAAAAGTTTTATTAACCTTGCATTAGGGCGACGTGGAATAATAGAGAAAGGAGGCGTATGAAAAAAAATGATGTGGAGGAATGATAGATCGCCATGTGGCAGTTGAAAAAACCTAAGATTAGTATATATATAGATACCTTCCATATATTTCTTTTGGTTCAAGCCAAAAGAAGATTCCCGATTAAGAGGTAATGCCTTCTCTCAAACTTTTTTGTTTCATTCCCACTCTACATTTTATATACACTTATTATTCTATGATTACATAAAAAACTGGTATAATCCCTATACAAGGATTTTTTATGCTAAAAATGATACCTATAAATACACAAACATCCATCAAATGGGAAACGTAAATATAGTTTATGTGTGTAAAGAACTATTACCCCATGAAACGATGATTGTTCAATTTTCTCATACCGCCTCTCATCATGGCCATTATGAGGAAAAAATTATTTTATATGTTATATAATATATTTAAAATTTATTTATAGTTCATTAAATATTTTATAATAAATACATATAATACATACCATATTATATTAACATGATAAAATTATTGGAGGAAGTGTGGACTAATACCCCCACAAAGCAATGTGATTTGTTCACACAATACATGGAATGTATAAATTAATTATTATAATTAAACATAATTTACAAAGAAAAAATAAATTATATATTAATTAAATAATTGTATTTTTTGAATATTTAATATATATATATATATAGTTACAAAATCTCATTTATTACCCTTTAACAGACATTATAAGAGAAAACATCATTCATGGATGTATAGACTATCGCCTCCTTGACATAATGTAATTTATATTAAATAATATAATTTCATATAAAAGTATTTATGATTAAATAATATGGTATTTATTATATAATTATTATTTTTAAAATATTTGAGTATATTACCTTATTTCCACAATGATCATTTAAAAATGGGATTGTTACTCCTGAGTACATACGACCTACTGTCTCCATGATTGTAATGTCACATCATCTTCATAACCGTATTTAATGATTGATTTCAAAAGATTAATTGATCTATAAATATTATAATTATGTCATGTTCATTATTTATTAGATGTTATATAATGACCCCATTGACCGTAGTTGAAAAAAAATTGTTTTTTGACAGATAAACAAGATTTGGTAAAAACAGCAGATGTAAACTTACATGTTTAATTTATTTTATAAAAAATAGTAATAAGTGAGATAAATTTAATTATAAACATGAAAAATATTATTAATAATTTATAAAATATACATACTTTTATTATACGGGAGGTTAATGGATGTTCACCATAATGGAAATGCAAGGTTAGGAATTATTATCTCCCTTTTCTTTCATGAGGCATAATTTATTTTTGTGCACCTAATTTCATATATATATTTTAAATACCACCAAATTGACTTATAATATTCAGAAACCTATTATATTTATGGTATGTAAATTTTTTATTTGATGATTAATTAATTTGGGTTTTCCCATTATTTTGTTACCACATTAGTAAGGGACTTTTATCTCAAATTTATTATTCATGAGATAAATGTTGTATTCACCACTTACTTCATTTGTGTGGTTTCACTACTACATATTTTAATATTTTATATAATTAATTTATTTTAAATCATTGAATTTTATACTTTAATTTAATATTAGTCTTTCACACTATTTATTATTTAAAATTATATCAAAGTGGTATGAGACACTTTGGAATCTTTTAATATTAGTATATTCAGGACTAATCATAATGATACTTAATTGGAATTTCCATTAATGGAAATTATATAATCATTTTACAGAATAAACATATCATTATTTTTGGGTTATTCATGACCATTTCTAGTGTTAGTACCATTTTATCATTATTTGGTACTAAAAATGTTCTAGAAATGTTATCAGAAACCCGACCTTATTTTTCTCTTTCATCAGATAAAATATTTTCTTCTAAAAACCATTCATTATAAAAATGGTTTCCAAAATATTTTTAAAATGATTTTTTAAATACAATGTTACCCTTTTTTCCTTTTACGATTTTTTTCAAAGTAATCTTATTATCACTTTTCTAATGAGTCATTTTCCAATCTTTTGTTATAAAAAAGGAATATCCATTTCACCTAATAAAAAATGTACATATTTATGTACCATAATTTATTTTAATCTAACTTTTCAAAGACTAAATGTATTATTTTCAAATGGTTTTCTAAGAGGGGTTTTTAATTAAAAATGTTTTCAAAATTTTTTTTCAAAATTAAATGATATTTTCCTCAAGACTATTTTGATAAGTTATTCTTTTGTTTTTTTTTCAATGACAACAACCCTCTATTTTAATCCACATGGGATTTTTTGTATTGATACCATCCTTAAACATCCTTTGGATGATTTATTTTCTATTTATCCTAGTGTAGAATTCAAATTCACTTCCTTTATTCATTTTTGTCCCCATTAAATATTAAATTCCATTTGATCACTAAAAATTGAATTTCCCCTAGTTTTCCAAATCACTTATCAAGGATATTTTCATGGATTTAACCATATATCATTTTATATATGGTGTCTAATTTGATATTTGTTAGATTATTTGGGGTAATAATGATAAATTAGTATTTATCATTCAATACTATTATTTGATAATTCATATTAGTTATTTTGATTATTCAATATAATGAATTCCTTGGAGTAGTAATGATGGGAGGATCCCGGACATTATAAAGATCCTAGATGGATTGATAGGGTTGAATGAGATGAATAATTGTGAAAATGGTTTTCTACACATGTTTTTAAACCATCTTGTTAAATGTCTTGATGGTAATAGGTCCTCAGGTTTTTTAGGTAGGACGTCCATTAAGATATAATTTCCATCAAAGTAGTTCGATTAATTATTCATCACAAAGATTTTGCGTCGACACATCTATGATTGCATTTTATTAAATTCATTTATTAATGGCATGACATTTAGTTTCATACCTTGGATATTTGTTTTTAATAATCTAGTTATTTTAAATTTAATGTATTTCAAGTTATTTACCTTTCAATATTTACTATTTTCATTGATTTATAATTGATGATGCAATATTTCTCCCTAACAGAGAAAATGAGCTCATCCTTATTATATTTCGTTACATACGAATCCAAGATGTGTACTGTGAATGATATTAAGTAATATAATTGAGAGATTATAGTTATCTTTTATGTTTTTATATGTTTAGATGAAAATAATATATTTTAATTAGTGTATCCATTTGAAATAAAATTCTCATTTATGTATCTGGTTTTCCAAAACAACATAACTAATAGGTCATTTAGTGATTCATTCCTGGTAATTATGAAAATGTAATTGATAGAAGACACTGGATCTAGTTTATTTTGTCTTACGCAACCAAATTTTGGATTAAAGGATGTTTAGTAGCAACCATGGAATCTTGATATAAGAAAATGATTGTTAGAGAACATAAAAATAAGATATAATTTTAGGATAAGTATATATTCAAACCCAAGAATTTTGGTGATGTATATATTATGTGTTTATTCCTAGAAATATATCCTTTTCTAGATAAAACAAGTGAACATGGTTCTTGCACATATGTACCTATGAGTAACAAATCCGACATGGTGTTCCGGTCCGGACAAAGGGTAACAGGGAACATGACAATGGGACTTACTATGCACTTTATAGAGGATGAATTATGAATTGTTTTTATGATATATGATTTTAAACATAGTAAGAATCAAATAATATATCACAATGATTAGGTTTAAATTATTAAGATGAAAATTAAATATGGTTGGTAGAATGTGAATCCCTAAAAAATAAGGTTAGAACCTTGTATTTGATATCATGTATGATACATGACAACAAGAGTTTAAGGTAATATAATATCCTTATACTTTATAATATATTTTCTATTCAAAATATATAATATGTATTTGAATTTCAATGACACTAAGTTGTCCTTTATTACATGCTAGAGTTACCTTCCTCTTTATCTTGTGTTTCTTGAAAAAGAAACCATATTCCATAGATTTCTATAAACCCAATATCAAGTCTTCCCGATAAACAATCTATAATTAAATAATAATTATTTAATACAATAAAATATAACCTATAAATTATATCATTAGTTATGAATAATATTATCTAACTTATGAAAATATATGGTTTATAATAATATATTATTATTTCATAGGATAAATATTTTTTAGAAATGAATTTAAGAAACAATTGAATATAAAAAATATATTTTGATAGAATACTATTTTTTTCACCAAGATGTTTTAACCAAATCGATTAAATAAAAAAAAATTAATGAGTGGTATTAATAATATATATATATATATATATATTACATGTTTAGTCAATTATATTATATATTCATGCTATATATTTGAAAAAAAACGATAAGATCAAACCAAATATCTCACAAACAAACATATATTTTTATTTAGGAATTTCAACTCCTTTTAAAGGAGACAGTACATATTATACCCAAGGTGATTCAAGTCCATTTCTTAGCCAGAGAATATGGTTCACACTTCGGCATGGTCCCCCCCCCCTGCTGGGAGTCCCTGTTAGCAACCCACAGTTTTCCCATGGGGTGTTAAGCCTAGTGGTACCCTCTTGTTATACCCCTTACTCTCTATGGGAATTGTCACATGCTAAAGTCCCACCAGAAATAGACACTAAGCCTATTATGAACCGGGTGATTCAAAGTTATCCCATTGCTGGGGAATGATGCAGGCACTTGGGCCTGGTCGGGGCCCCCCACTAGGAGCTTGTGTTTTCAACCCACATTCAAAACTGAGGAAAACAACAGATGATCCCGTAAGGGGCTATGAATCTTTGGGTTCAACCTTTCTCTGCCTTCTTCATCTCCATCTCAAATCAATGGTATACCCTCTCTTCGTTGCTTATGTTCAGCACACTCATGGAGTGAGAGGCCTATTTTAGTGGCTGCATCGTGTAGGTTCCTGGGCCCATCTACTTGGTGATGTCACCATTGTTGGCTCATTTTCTTTCCCTATCTTCGGATGTGGCTAGGGTTTCCATTGGTAGTGTGGTGAAGGTTCATTGGTCAGGTACCACCTTCTACAGTCTGAGGTATACAACCTTGTTTCAGTATCGACTACAGGTGTGTTGGGTGGTATTCAGGGGTCTTCAAGTGTGGTCTTGAAGGGGGAGATGATATTTTGTTTTTTCTTTTTGTGAAACCATTTTTCTTTGGTGGCATCCAATTCAGTGAGGTTTTTCATTTATTTTTGAAGATTTATTATGGTTTTGGAATATTTTGGTGAAAGTGATTCCATATTTGTTGTGATGTTTCTGTAGTTTTCTGTGTGATAGCTATGATTTGAGCTTGCGTGGTTGATTTGGATGATGATTCAGATCGATCTTGTGGTCATTCCCTTGTTTTTATTTCATGTTTTGGTTTTGGATGTGTATGTTCTACATCTTGTGGTTGATTTTTTGGTTTGGGTGGATTTTCATCGGTGGAGAACTTGTGAAGGTTTTTTTGTTATGGTGGTCTTGATTATTTTCGGGGTTGCACAGTTCCATGGAACCAAATCAATGGATTTGATTTTAAGAGTGATTAAAATGAGCAGGAACTGTATTTTGAACATGGTTATCTGCAGCAGAAGGTTGTAGGGTATGATATCGCAATAGTTTTTGGATAGATTTTCCCAGACATTATATAAGGAAATGCTTCAGAAGACAATCATATCAAGAGCTTTCACCATTTATTACAATTCATATATGGAAGTATAAAAGGTTAAGTCTCTGCTATCAGTACTAGGCCCGTGCTTTTCTACATGGGACAGCTTGTTGAACAGTCTTGTATTAGTGGAGGTTTCCCGTAATGATTTTGTTGTTGGGGTGGGGTATTTTGAAATATTCTCGCTATGGTCAATGAATGTATATTTTTTTGATATATGTACGCCATTGAAGTCATGTGAGGCTTCCACCTTTATCCTTAAAAGAGGGTTTGTCCAAAAACAAATAAAAATTTTGGCCTTCGGGCCAATCTTCCAAATGAATACCTAATTTTAAATAATAAGTTTGAAACTCATATAAAATTATGTTCATAAAATAAATATAATTTTTTAATAAATAGTTTCAAAATTTCATTAGGAATATTTTTTGGATTTAATTGAGAAACATCATTTTTTAGTGATTAGTGAAAATACCGCGCTTTAGATAAAAATTGCATTTTCATTTAAATAATTATTAATGTTAAATTATATTTTACATTTTTTTAGAGTTACATTTTATTAATAATAAATTTATTAATACAATTTATTTCATTATAAACAATTTACCTATTAAATTTAAAATAAAAACATATCAATATTTTGAAACTTTTTCTATTAAAACCAGTTAACCTGTCGGTCTGGGGGATTAGCATTAATCATAATTTTGCTGCTCCTGTGATTTGAATTTAAAAAATATGACATAATTTTTTTTATTAATGATAATATTTTATTTCTGATAAGCACAACATATTTATTTCACAATTATGGTTAATGAATGTGATTAAAATTATATAGAGTGATTAAGTTGTAATTAGGCTTAAAAATGGACTAAAACCCTATGCTTAAGGGACCAAATGAGATAGCCACTTGTCCAAAACTCATTGTAAATAAATATTTATTCCATTAAACTTCCATTAATTAGTTTTGTTTGTTTTTTATGACATTTATTATGTAATAACATGTGCACACCTAACCTATTTTCTAGAACACCAAGTGAGTCCTTTTTCCCCTTCAAAGGTCACCACCACTACCCATTCTACAAACCTCTCCAACCTTTAAAGTTAGTCCAATATCATCTTAAATGGTCTCCAAAATCCATAATTTTGACCAATAATCATCTATTTTCACATAATACCTTCCATGTATACCTTTTGGTCATACCAAAATAAGTTACCTAATTAAGAGGTAACACCTTCTCTCAATCTTTTTAGATTGATATCTACTCTCCACTTCCTATAAAATTATTATTATATGATTACATAGAAAATAGTATCCTTAATATACTATAATGTTTTTATGTTAAAAATTCAACATACAATTACACACAACTCCATCAAATGGGAAAAAAACATATTATTTGTTTATACAACAAACAACTACCTCACGAAACTATGATTCATCAATTTTCCATTAACTCCTATCATGTTTCCATTATGATGTAAAATTTGTTTTTATATGTTATATATGATATTTATAAAGTATTTATACTTCTTTAAACCATTTATAATTATTAAACTTAATACATTCAATTTTATGTTAATACGGTAACATAGTTTGAGAAGTTTGGACTACTGCCCCTCAAAGCGATGTGATTTGTTCACATGATACATGTATTGTATAAATGAATGGTTAAAATTAAAAATAACTGAAACTAAAAAAAATATTAATTACCTACTTATATTTCATTAAATATAATATAGTTATATATATATCACCTCCTTTAATACCCTTTCACAGACTTTAAAAGAGTAATTGTTGTTCATAGATGTGTGGACTACCGACTAGTCTACATGATGTGATTTCTTTTACATAAAAAATCTCTATATATAAGTGTAATGATTAAATAATATGGTATTTATTATATAATTATCATTCTATTATGA
Source organism: Viscum album (assembly GCA_963277665.1). Taxonomy (NCBI): domain Eukaryota; kingdom Viridiplantae; phylum Streptophyta; class Magnoliopsida; order Santalales; family Viscaceae; genus Viscum; species Viscum album. The sequence goes on from OY728146.1 coordinate 1,688,806,251, forward strand.
TTTTAGTTACTTATCATATTTCAACAATGATAATTTAATAATGGGAATGTTATCATTCATATGTACAACCAACCATCTCCATGATTTTAACGTTGAATCATATTCATAACCATATTTATTGATTTATTTTTAAATTATTATTTATATATAAATATGATAATTATGTAATTTTTATTATTCAGTAGTTGTTATATATTTACCCCTTTGACCATAGCTGACCAACAACAGTTGTTTTGACACATAAACCGAATTTGGTTAAAACAACTGATATAAATTAATTGTTTAATGAGTTGTATAGAACATGGTAATAAGTGAAAAAAAGTAATTATAAATTTAAAAAGGTTCTTGAGAAAGTGAAAAAATTAAAAATAGTTTATTATATAGGATTTGAGATGATGTTCATCGAAAAGGAAACAATAAGTATGGAATTCTTGTCTCACTTCTCATTCTATGAGGCATGATTTGTTGTTGTGAACCTAATATCTTATATATGGTATAAATACTACCAAATTTAAGTATAATATCTCAAACACTATTATTTTTATGGAATTTAAATTTTTTCATTGATTAATACCATTGGGTTTTCTAAAAAATTTGTTACCACATTAGTAATGGACTTTCGTCTCACTTTTTACATTCACTAGATAAATGTCGTATTCACCACTTACTTTTTTTGTGTGCTGTACCTACTGCCTATTTTGAGATATATTATCATGAATTTATTTTAATTCATAATATTTGGTGCATTCATTTAATATTATTCTTTTAGGATGTTTATAATTTAAAAATGTTTCAAAGTAGTATTGAACACTTTAGAAAGATTAAAGATTATTTTTCTCAATGAATAATCCTAATGATCATCCAGTGGAATTTACCTTCAAGGAAATTGTATGACCATTTTCCCAAAAAAAACATTATTGTATGATTATTCATGATCATTTCAAGTGTTGTTATATTTTTCCACTCTCTGGTACTCAAACTCTTTTATAAAATGTTTTCAGAAAACCCGACATTATTTCACTCTTTATTCCATGAACCTATTTTCTTCTTCAAACTATTATTTATTAATGACATTTAATTTAAAAATATTTTCAAATGGTTTACAAAATTAATGAATATTTTCCTCGTGAATATTTTTAAATGTTATTCTTTTATTTTGTCAATGATAAAAACCTCTATTTTACTCCACATGGTATTTTTTATTAATACCATCCTAAACATTAATATAGATGGTTTATGAATGATTTATCCATGTGTTGTATTCAGATTAACTTCCTTGATTACTTTTAGTCCCCTTGTATTATTCAATTTCCCATGATCAATGAACATTGAATTTTCAAAAGTTATCCATATCAATTATCTTGAGTATTTTCATTGATTAAATAATATATCATTTTATATATGGTGTCTACTTTGAAATTTAGTTGATTGTTTGGGGAAATATTAATAAAACATTATTTCATATTAAATGTGTTTATTTGATAAGGAATATTATTAATTTTTATTATTCAATTGATGAATTATTTGGACTGGCATTGATTGGTGTATCTCTTATATTATATAGCTCCTCAATACATTGACCAGTTCTCAAAAGACGAATTTTTACAAATGTGGGTTTCAACGCTTAGTTTTAAACCATCATGTGAAAGTATTTATGGTAATATGTCTTAATGTGCCTTATACATAACATCCATCAGGAAATAATTTCCCTCATAAAATTTTCAGTTATTATTCATCTATGGGATTTTTGATCGACATATTACTTGGTAAATTTCATTTCAATTAATTGATTAATGTCATGTTTTTTTCATACATTTCCATTTCTATTTTTCATTATCTAGTTATTTGAATGGAATTTATTTATAGTTATTTACCTTTCTATATTGACTATTCTCATTTATTCATTATTTCTTCTGTTATATTTTTCCCTTACTAGGAATTTGAGCTTACCCTTATTATGTTTCTCTCCCCAGGAATCCATAAAGAAAACTATAGATGATATGCATGAATATACAAGATGGATTAGATTTATAATCAAGGTTATATATATGTTTAGAAAGAAAAAATATGTTTTAACTAGTGTATCTATTTCTAATAAAATTCTCATTTATCTATCTGGTTTTCCAAGACTTCTGAACTGATTGATCCTTCGATGCTTGATTCCTTATAATCATGCCAATATAATTGATAGCAGACAATGTCTATTGGATTTCAGAGGATGGGACGATAAAAAATGATATCATTTTATTCCTAATGGGTAGAAACATGATTCCATTTAAGAAGACATAAATTTTAAAAAAATCTATCAATATTTCAAAAATGTGTGCAACTGGGAAACAGTAAATGAAACGTTAACCATACATTAAAGTGAACTAATTAACATAATGTTATAAACCATTAAGATAGTTTGAAAATGTTATATAATAGAGAATAAAGTGATGGTCAATCAGAAATATCACCTAAAAGAATCAATTTTGGAATTAGAAATAATGGAAGGAATTTTTTTAAAGGAAAGGGAATGTAAATTTTTTAATATAAATGGAATTTTAACTAAAAATAAGTTAATGCATCATGTGATTAGAAAATAGATATAGATGAGGAACATTCACAAGAGGAAGGACTCATGTCATCCATAATTAAAGATAATCATCCAAGGAAACATCTATTTAACAAGAAAGATGTAGGGAAGAAGAGAATATTGATGGTGAAAAACCAAAATAATTCTAACTAAGGATAGATATTTTCTTATGATAGAATCAAATATTGATATATGAAAAAGAAATGGATTATTTTAAAAATATAGAATGAAATTGTTAATATATCCCATAACACATAAAATGATAAGATAATTAATTAGATATAAATAATGATCATGTGATATAATAGAAATATCAATGAAATCAATGATGAACGAAACATGTTACTAGAGATTACCTCAATAAAGCTAACAATTAATCATGTGAAAATGGTTTTTTATAATGAGTATTCATAATGTAAAACTATTATCTTAAAAATTATTTCAAGGATGTCTTTAAATGTTTCAAATTAGAAAAATGTTTCTAATTACCCTAAATAACATATGAAATATTCAATAATACAAAAAAATAATTTAGGGAACTTAAAAATGAAAGTTAAATTAGATTGATAGTGACAAGAAAGGGAATAGGTTGATTATTTCACCAAATAAGGATAAAAAGTATATTTTATACCCAGGTGGGGGTTTTAAAAATACAAAAAACAATAAGGAGTAGAAGAGGAATATATTTTAGGTTAAAAGTAATGGAAAATAAAATAATAATGGGTATGATTAAATTAACTTGTATGTTAAAAAGAATAAGAAGACAATAAATTAATAGGAATATAAATGATTTTTTTATACACAATATTTCCAAATGAGGATATTTCACTTTATTGGATGTTGTTAATGTTATAAATTTTTCAGAGGAAATCCACTTTGATCTTCTATAATATATCACTCCATTAATCAAAGAAAGTATAATAATTGAGGGAAGTAAAACTAATGTTCCCAACATAAAAACAAGATAACATCTAAAAGATACTATTTAATTTAAAACCACATTTAACTGACCTGAGGAAAATTATGTGATATATGATAAATAATTACACACCTCAAAAAAAATTCTCAGTATTATATGGAAACATCTATATACATAAAAGAACACAAAACCAAAAATAAAAATAAGTGATCATGAAAAATAATTTGTGGTTGTGGTTTCTTTATAAATAATTGAAAGGTAGAAAACCATGGATACATGATACTATTTTCATAACACACATTATTAATAATAAGAATCAATTGAAATATATAAAAAGGTATAATAGAGGAACTATCACATGTATAACTTATGGATTACTCACTGTAAAATAAGTTATAAGAACCAAAATTGATGAGAAAAACGTAAATATAATAAAATTATCATATTTGATTGTTTCAATAAACTCTAATGAGTGTTTGTAAACTATTAAAATATCGTAATGATTTGATATTTATCAAGAATGAGTGTGTTAAAATGATATTTATGGATGTTACTATCATCATGAATATTTATCAAACAAATGATAACATATTTAATATATACAATGATAAAATTTCATGTATATTATGTTTAAAAAAAGTTAATATGATTTGGAATAGAATGCATAACTATTTTGGTATAAATAATATGATTAATTTATTAATATTTCATTCTATTAGAAATTTGACCCAACATAATCAAGATGGAGTCAACAAAGAAGATGCAAGTCATAAAAGATAAATGATAAACACATGACAGAATGTGGTAATGGTCAATAAAAATATTCCCATTGAGTTAATTAAATCACACATGTCAAGCTTGAGGGTTTTTATGTTATCCAATTGTGATATTAATTTTATTAGATTTATTTTTAACTTCATTGTTATTACTTATATATATATCTTATGTTGAGTAAATAATATATACATGAGAGGTTTGAAAATTTTTAATGGGGTTCTAATAAAAAATGGAATATTATATTGAAATAATTCGATCAGATATTGGATTTAAATACAAGAATTTGGAATTTAAAGAATATCATGAAAATAATTTAATAATTTAAGAATATAGTGCTCCATGTACACCATATTAAAATAAAAAACTTTGTAGATGAACATTAAATTCAATTATATGGGAGGAACTATGTTATAAAATTATGAAACTTCAATATAATTGTAGTGATTAGGAATAAATATGGATATTTATATTCTCAATTAGCGGCTACATTTACCAAATTAGATTATCAGTCATTATGTGATTTTTTTGGAAATAATTCATAATAGAAAATTATTATAAACCCTGTAATCCAAGGTTATTTCAGGAGAAAAGAAATATTTTTGGGAAAGTTTAATGGGAGAGATAATGATGGGAAATTACATGTATTCACACCTTATTTATGTAGCTGTTGATTAAAAAATACATTGAAAATTAGAGATAAAAATAATTTAAATAATTTGGAAAATTAAAATTTCAGGTAAGAAACATTATAAATTGATGATGATATTGAAGATGTTCTTAGTAAATATGATAAATCTCATTGTATTAATTTGGTTTCAAAATTTAATTTTTAAAATTCCTAGAAAGAATATGAAATGTACCGTGATAAAGATATCCTTTATCTTAAAGAAACAATTTTCATAACAGGTAATAAATTTTTTAAATAAATAACATTCATGGAGATAAAAGTTGGGGGTTAAATTGAATATAATTTTTTATAATTCAGTATATAAAATTATTCTATCATAATATGAAAAAACATTTTTGAAGATTAATTTTAATATGAGGATTTTATCATACTTCTAGAATATGAGATGAATAAAATTAAAAATAATTACACATTCTAATTGGTTTCACATACCAAATATAAGAACATTTTTTAACAAGGTGTATTTTTTTAATAAACTAAATTACATGGGATAAGTATAATAGAACAAAGATCACTTAACATTCAAGGGATACATTCAAATTGATTATATATATTGTGATAAGATATTTTTTTATATTAATTTCCTGAAATGACAAATATATTTCTATTGATTTGTTCTCAATAGAATTTAAATATATTGTATATGGATGTAATGTTATAAAACCTGAAATATGATGTTGAGGAAGAGGTATACATTGAACAACATAAAAGTTTTATACATAGTGGTTAGGTTTTTTGAGTATATAATATGAAAAATGACTTTTATGTGGGAATAATAAATCACCCCTCATGGTATTTAAAGATTTATAATACCTAAAGGATCATGCTATTTGAGAAAATAATTGTAGTTAAATATTTATATGTCAATATAGATGAAAAAAACTCAATCATTGTTATTGTGTATATTAATAAAATTATTTTTTCTATAAATAAAGGAGAGTTTTGAGATTTTTCTACCCAAATAAAGAAACACATTAAGATTTCAATAATTATTGAGAGGAAAAACGTTTTTTTACTGTAGCTTATGAAGAATATAAGTTATAATCTTCGACATAAAATATAATTATTCTTTTGTGTTGTTAAAGTGTCTTGAAAATATAGTGCCAATAATGGTCTATACTCTTATAGTACAAGGAACAATGTTATACCTATATGAATAAGTATGATATATTAATCAAATGGAGTTATAGAGAATTTTTTTTATCCTCATTAATTTGACAAAATCTTAACCAAATATCTTATTTTTAGTCATACTTTTTTCATTAATCCACATAAATCCTTTGGATTCAATTATTATCCTTGTGAAATGTATCTTTCAATATGTACAATAAACTACTGTTTTTCTATTTAATTATAACAATTTTATATCAATTAAAACAAAGGTTCATTCCAATAAGGATTTGTAAGATGAATTTGGTGATGTAAAGACAACATATCGATATAAATTAATTATTATAGGAACATAGATTTTTAAGAACTCTATGAAACAAATTGCAATCACATTAAGGAAAACATAAGTAGATTATATTCTTGAATTATAAGGCCCAAGAAAAATGCTCTGGATGAAGTGAAAATGTGAAGAAATTTTAGTGGATATATCACACCCATTTATAATGGTGTGTGGAAATCAAATAGTAATAACACTATTATATAATTTAATATAATATATGATGTTAAAAAATATTAATATCATTTTTTACCTCATCATATCGAATATGGAAAGTGACTATCATTAATTGAAATATGTTTTACTAAAGGTAAAGGTTATTAATATCATTATGAATCTGTTAAGGAACAATAGATTATAACATTTGATAGTTGTTATGGGAGTTCATTCTATCCAAAATACTATTAAATTTTAAACATTATTTTCCATCTTGTATTTCACAATATTTATATATAATGGGGAGAACATAATTGAGATCACTTTGTAAATGGAGATAGACTCTATTAGTTTTTATATGTTATGATTATGTACGATTGGAGAATATTATTTTAGTCTATTTGGTATGAAAGTGGTGTTTGTAAGTAATTAATTGATAAGAAATTATATAATTATTTGTTTTCATTTTACTAAAACAAATTGGGAATATTGAAGACGCATTTACTATTAGGGTGTCTAATGAGTTAGTTGATAAAATATTCCCCTCATGATGTGAATATACAATAATGGGGTTATGTGCTGATCTAAATGGATACATGGTCGGTATAGTTTTGCTAATTAAATTGAGAAATCTTCTAACTCCCAAGAGCAATATTTTGTCCTAGAATGTTTCTTATAGATGGCCTAAAAATTTAAGGCATACCATAAATTATTTGATGATTCAATTTATTAATTGTAACAACCCGAGATTTGATAAGATATATTCTTTTTTATCTCTTTCATATCATCTACTGTACGCTACACCAAGATTGTCTTGTACTTTACGCGACACCGTATTAGCTTGTAGTATATGCAATACTAACCTTGAATCGTGTTACACACAATTTCATGTTTGTTTGATAGTAGTTATTCTACACAACATTGAGTATATATATATATTCAAAGTATTAATGAAATATTTTTTGATTTTTTTATACATAACAACAAAAAATTTGTCCACTAAACGCAACACTGACTTGGCTTTCATTACACGCAATCGTGACCTTTCTCGATAGCGTGTGTTGTACGCAATACCGGGTTATACTAAAATACGATATATTGTTATAATATTATTATGAACTAGACGTTATAAATAGTATAAACTATATTTTAAATTTTATAACATTATTATTCATCTTACACATTTTCTAGAACATTGTATAAGAACAAAATAAATTTTTCGGGTAAAATAAGTATTTTCCAAAAAAAAATGTAGTTTTACCGCCTTTTGATGGCACCCCCACTTTAAATCTAGTTTTTGACATTTTTATAAGTTAAATTTGACAAAATAAAATTCTTCTTTGGAATCAAGAAATAAAAATTTACTTTGGATAAATTTTTCATATTATTCTGGTAACTTTCATATTTTGATGAATAGTAAAAAACACGCTATATTTTAATTAAAAACAAATTTTTTCATCGCAATAATTTATATAGTAAAATTATAATATTGAATGGTTTTAAAGTATAAATAGAATATATTTTCAACATTTAATATAATTTGTATCATTAACATTAATTTTACATTGAATTCATAGGTAAAAACATTTCAATCTTTTGCAATGTTATAACTTTTAAAACATGTTTTCTTAGCAACGGGATTAATTTTAAATTAATTTTTTCAAATTTTGTGTTTTGAATTTAGAAAAATTGATTCCATATTTTGAATCAGTGGGTCCAAATTGTGTTAATAAGCTACTTTTTATTTTTGGGCATAATGAATTGTAAGTGCGGTAAATTTTATTTACTATAGTAAAAGGTAAATCATGTAATTAAGGGTAAATATAATATTATAAAATTACCATAAAACTTGTCTTAATATAATTGGATGCTTATATTTTGTCCTAAGGAATATTTGGGTCGAAATGGAATCCATTGGAACCCACTTGGAGGTGATTAAGACCTTTAGTTTATTTTATTTAAAGAAAAGTGAAATATGTCTCACTCAACTTTAATATTTAATGTATTTTTAATATAAATTTATACAGAATATAAATTCGGTTATAAATACTCATTCTAAATATAAAATGTTTTTATTTATCATGGTAATTTATTTGTACTTTTTAAGAGTTATTTAATAACCTTATTTTCTTATACATTAATGATGCAGAAATTATTTATTTAGTGAAAAAACAATAATATAGTTTTTATTTAAATAGTAATACATATCAAAAGGCCCAAAAATCTTCAAAAACATATTATTAGTGTATATATACAACCTAATCATCCAATGGCCGAATTTTTGACCATTTGGATCCTTATTAAGTCGGTTATGACACTTATAATATTTTATTTTAAATGCTTCCAAAGTTGTGACTTTCATAATTTAGTAAAGATAACAATTTACATGTTTTTATTTTAAGATTATAAATTTGAGTAAAATTATTATTTTAAAAGATTTGATATTTATATTAATAAAAGGATTTTATTTTTAATTTTTATGAAAAAATAAGTATATTAAGTAATTATAAAAAAATGTTGTACTAATTATTTTATTAAGAGATATACCAAATAAATGGTTTTAAAAATATTAAAATAAATATTATATGAACTGTTTAATGTGCTCCACGAATTTTCTAGATAAATTGGACATGTTAGGAATCTATTAAATATTTTAGTTGGAATATATCCTCTGTGTAGATTTTATTTATATTAAAATTATTGAATTGTATCAAAATTGACACTATTGTTATTTTATAAATATAACATATTATTAAATTGTTTAAAAATCACAAAAGTATTTGAAAATTATAAATTTAAATTTATATAGTCTAAAATGGAATAAATTATCCAATTATGGAAAATTAACAACACATAAGTGATTATTTATAACCATTTAATATTTAGAATTTTATTACCACAAATAAACTAAAATAGATTAAATAAGGATAAATGAAAATGATAAGGATTAAATTAAGCTCAAAACATGTCTAAATTTTCTTTTTTGATGCTATTACAACCCTATGTCATCTAATATTCTAATTGAGTCATTTTTGGAGGTTTTTATGTGGGTTTTGAATTTATATTAAACTAATATTTTTGAGAATTCCAAAGGTGCCCCTCTCCTCCCTTATAAAAGGGAACCTCCTCCCTCTCCTCCTTACACCACTTTGAGCATTCAAGCTCAGCCAAACCATGACCATTTCACTTCCCCACTTCCTTAAAGACCTACTAGAGGTACTGGTATTCTCAAAAGACTAACTCTAGTGCCCTAAGAGAAAGTTTAAAGGAGGCACTTCGAGAAAGAGGTAATACCTTATATCGTTTTCTTCAAGTTCCATTCTTCTTCTACTCCATCTTCTTTAGTTGTTTCATTATGAAGTAATAACATCAGTATACATAATATACTGATATGTTATTATAAATATGAAACAACCCTATTTCACCTTTTATCCATCCTATGGATAACAAAATCACCGCGCCTGCGTACGTACGGAATACCGTCTCCACGCCGTGGTGTAATCTGTTTTTCCACCAACACCTTACATGGATGGGTATAATGGTGTAAAGAATAACTATATATGGTTATTATAACATCATACTGATTCTGATATATTATACCATCCACTCCAATTCTATTCAATTATTATGGGAACGATATCATCGCTCGTGCGTACGCACGGACTACCGTCTCCACGACGCGATGATATTCATTCTCCATGTTAACCATACATGAATGATCATAAATTTTATATAATGAATAATAATCAAATATATGAAATAATAATTCTACTGGATTTATGTATATATATATACGTATGTCATCTATTTAGTTTCATTCAATTCAATAAGGAAACGAAAACAGCGTTCATGCGTACGTACGGCCTACCGTCTCCATGAACGATGTATTTAATTCCATTTATCGATCTATAATATATATGTATATGATGAATATATATTATATATATATCATGTTTTAAATTCTGGAATTATTTAAATCAGCATATAAGTAATAATATCAAGAATGACAAGTCGAAACACATACGATAAATGAAATGATTTTACCCAGAACGCTGCTTTAACATGGAATTTACAAAAGAACGGGTAATATAAATTCATAAGTGAAACATATATGATATCATAACAATGAATATGATTATGTAATAAGTCAATTACATTATTTAAATCATTATACAGGAGGTTCGGATCCATACGAAGCATATCAGACCTAAGGTAAGGGATAACTATTCCAATCTCGTTCTTATCCGAGATTGTTATTCGTAAGTATTTACTGAGGTTATTGTTTTCATCCATGCCCATGTTTTCTAAAATGTTTTCATGTATTTTTAATGTCATTTTTACCCATTTTTTTAATTTTCCACATGTTATTAATGGAATCTTACTATTTTTTACCACACGGGAAGCTTTTTAACTTTTCCGAAAAAAGTACGAGAAGAATGTTATTTTTAACTTATAAGGTGTGAATGGATTTTTATGGTTTTATAACACATCATTTTCATTAAGATTACTATACAAGATTTTATGACTATTTTCAACAAAATACTTTTCTTTTAAAATTGCATGGAATTTTGTGAAAAGAAAATTATTTTGAAGAATAAAGGATATTTTCCTCAAGAATTCATTTCAAGGGTTTTATAAAAATCATTTTCCATCTAAGATGACATTATTTTATATGTGTATCTTTCAAGTATAATTTATCTTTGATTTAAATGGTTCTACTTTTCTTATGATGAAATATCCATTTGTTTTATATGGATTATGTGTTCATTGGATGATGTTTATGAAACCCATTTTATTCTTTGGGTTATGATGAATGATTTATGTTTATTTTATGGCACAAGTAAGAATGATTTAAATATGAGATTGGTGGGACCTATATATCCCTCCAATGAATTGGGTAAAGATTTATATCTCATGAGATAGACATGGCTGGAATGGTAAGTTAATCTGGTTCAGTGTTACAGGACTGAAACGAGGAGTGAACTCGATTCAAAAAGGGACTTTGTCCACTAAGATGGTCTTGGCAGCAATGCCTTGGCTACTATGAAAATCATAACATGTGTTGAATGGTTTCCACAATTACATGTTTTATTCCCATTATATTTTATCATGGTTGATTTTCCATTATGATATATTCCTTACGTACTTCCACGATTTATGACTTTGCTCAAGATTTTGATGTTCAAATTTCATGTTCATGTTTTTACTTTCAAATGTTTATGGATTGTTTTATGTTCTCTATGTTTGACCTTACTGAGAATTTGAGATCACCCTTTTTATGTTTTATTTTCCCTGGGAAATAAAGAAAGGTTTTAGGTAAGGAAACAAAAAGGGGAATATCGTTATGGGAGTTTTTTAAGATATTTCAACATGATTAGAAGTTTATATTCCAAGTTTCCAAAGACACTAAACTATTACGATCCTTGTGTGTCTGTTTTTGTTATATATTAAGTATTCTGAAAAAGTAATGTAATGTCCTTGTACATCAAGCTTTCGGTCTCTACAGTTGGTATCAGAGGAAAGTATTAGTCAACCTCTGGAAACTAGGATGCGAAAACGTTAGTGAGATCCCTAGAGATATTTCTAAGGTATGTCTAGGGATGTCCCTAAGGATAAGTATACGTATAGGATATAGTTCTAGAACTACGGTAACGATCTTACAATTTAACCTAAGATGTTAGATATTTAGGGTACTCCCCCTTTACTATGTTGTTTTCCCTAGCATGATTTTTTCCTCTCACACTATTCTTTTTGGGTTTTAGAAAATGGCTGGAAACCGGAAGATTCACGATAATGGAGGATATGACATACAATGGAATGATATTTTTTATGAGAAACCAAATGAAATTGGATTTGGAAGTCCAAACATCCTTATTAATCCTAATCATAAATCTCATAATATGATCAATAATCTCAACTTTGGTAAGTTTCCAGACTCATATAATAAGAGAAAGATGGAGTTTCATGATGATCATAGAGGAATGAACGTTCAATTTCGGTCATGTAAATCATGTGGGAAGAGGCATCAGGGAGATTGTTTCAAAGGAACTAGAAGATGCTTTGGGTGTGGAAAAGAAGGAAACAAAGCCATTAAGTGCAAAGTAAAAGGTTCAGTTACCACCTTAGACAAGGATAATGGTATTGTTACGACATCAACAATGATGAGATTTTTTAAATGTGGAATGTATGGGCATTATGCAAACCAATTCCCCAAGGGAAAATCTCATGAAGAGAATCATCATGGTCATATGAGTAGTATTTATGTGGATGATGATGAAGAGACTACAAATGAAATATGATATGAAAGAAAAGATGAAGCTCAGTTAGTGGTTTAAGAAGTTAGTGGAAGGATTGCATGTTTATAAAGAATAATGTATGGTACTATGGAATAAAGAATAATCTAAGGATTGTTACACTATTGTTTTTTCTAAAGTATTTTAAAGTATATGTTGAATGGTACCAGTAACCATGGAAGATTATTCAGATATTTTTGGAAAGTAGATGATATGCGCATAATGAAGGGATAAGAAGATAATGAGATGTTTGATTGTATTCATGAGCTCATGACTGATATAAGGACTAAGTGATATTATGGTTTGATTATATAGATTTTTTGGGATTTTGGTATGTGGAAAGAGTTACCTTTTGACGGTATTCTTGTTTTCACTAAGGTTATATGGTAATTTATGTTTCAAGAGAATATATGACTAAGGTATTCATGTGTTTGTAATGCAACCAACAAGATATATCTTATGATATATGTGGGATAAATGCTTGTATTCACATTCTTGGTAGATAAACTTTATAGTAATTGTTTTGTTTATACTATGAGCTTGGACCGAAGTATTTTAGATAAGCCTAAAGATTGGAATGTATTATGTTGGGAATAAGTTAGTATTGTTTAAGGATAGAACTTTTTTTGATATTATTGATGGGATGTTATAGTAATGTAGTTTTAGAAAAAGTACAACATGCATAACGGGCGATAGCCCATCGCGTCGGACAAGGATGTGGAAATCAAACCCACACCTGAAGTGCGAATGGCCTTTATTGAATACCAATGGCCTATAGGAAGTCCCTGGTTAGTAGGAACTAGTTTTATTTTATTAAGCGGCATGATAGATGATTTATAAGTTCATTTTTGGAATCGTATACGATTAACTTCACCATAGATGGACATATGTATATTTGATAACTTTGTCTAACCTTTTGTTTGAAAGAAATGGAATGACCCATCATTCTATCACATGATCTGTTAACACTTCAAGAATAAAAAATTAAACTTCATTTATTTAAGAGATGAAGTGAAAAAATTTCAAAGCACAAACAACAGTGAGATTGTACCAAAATCAAGTAAGTATTTCTTCCAATTAAAATTTTTCAACTATAGGGAAATGATATTGAAAACTAAAAATGTTTTCCTAGTGCTCTTATATCTGATGAATCAGATGTTACCTTAGATCATCACAAATTTACGGCTTTTTGATTGATGGCTTTTTCATAGCCATGTTCTCTACCACTCTCTATCAGAACTTGATGGTTAGATTTTTCTTCAATATCCATATTTTAACTTATGTTCTCTTATATAGAAACCCAGTGATGAGTTACTTTGGGTAATCATTACGTTTCATACTTTAGTTTTTAAAATTATGTTTTAGTATTCCTTTTTACGATGTGGGTTTCTATGAATAGTAAACGATTTATAACCCCGACGAATTTCGAGGGAAAAAATCATTTTAAGGGGAGTAGAATGTAACAACTCAATATTTTATAAGATATATTCTTTTTAATCTCTTTAATATATTCTAATATACGCTACACCAATATTATCTTGCACTATACATGACATCGTATTAGCTTGCAGTATATGCAACACTAATGTTGGATCGTGTTACAGATAATTTCACGTTTGTTTGATAGTTGTTATTCTACGCAACATTGAGTATATATATATATATATATCTATTCAATGTGTTAATGAAATATTTTTTGATTTTGTTATAAATTACAACAAAGGAGTTTTACACTAAACGCAACCCTGACTTGGCTTTCATTACTCGCAATCGCGACCTTCCTCGATAGCGTGTGTTGTACGCAGTATCAGGTTTTACTAAAAAACGATATATTGTTATAATATTATTATGAACTATCTGTTATAAATATTATTAACTATATTTTAAATTTTATAACATTATTATTCATCTTACACATTTTCTAGAACATGGTATAAGAACAAAATAAATTTTTCGGGTAAAATAAGTATTTTTCAAAAAAATGCAGTTTTGCCGCCTTTTGATGGTGCACCCACATTAAATATAGTTTTTTACATGTTTATGAGTTAAATTTTACAAAATAAAATTCTTCTTTGGAATCATGAAATAAAACTTTACTTTGGATAAATTTTTCATATTATTCTGGTAACTTTCATATTTTGATGAATAGTAAAAAAGGCGCTATATTTTAATTAAAAACAAATTTTTTCATCGCAATACTTTATATGGTTAAATTATAATATTGAATGGTTTTAAAGTATAAATAGAATATATTTTTACCATTTAAAATAATTTACATCATTAACATTACTTTTACATTGAATTCATAGGTAAAAACATTTCAATCTTTTGTAATGTTATAACTTTTAAAACACGTTTTCTTAACAACGGGATTAATTTTAAATTAATTTCTGCAACTTTTGTGTATTGAATTTAGAAAAATGAATTCCGTATTTGGAATCGTTGGGTCCAAATTGTGTAAATAAGATACTTTTTATTTTTGGGCATTATGAATA
Organism: Viscum album; assembly: GCA_963277665.1. Lineage (NCBI taxonomy): Eukaryota > Viridiplantae > Streptophyta > Magnoliopsida > Santalales > Viscaceae > Viscum > Viscum album. The sequence goes on from OY728146.1 coordinate 1,688,821,604, forward strand.
ATAACTACGATAAATTTTAATTACCATAGTAAAAGGTAAATCGGGTAATTAAGGGTAAATATAAGATTATAAAATTACCCTAACAGTTGTCTTAATATAATTTTATGCTTATATTTTGTACTAAGGAATATTTGGGTCTAAATGGAATCCATTGGAACCCAAATGGAGGTGATTAAGACCTTTAGTTTATTTTATTTAAAGGAAAGTGAAATATGTCTCACTCAACTTTAATAATTAAAGTAATTTTAATATAAATTTATACAGAATATAAATTTGGTTATAAACACTCATTTGAAAGATAACATTTTTTTCTTTATCATGGTAATTTATTTGTAATTTTTAAGAGTTATTTAATTACGTTATTATCTTATACATTAATGATGCAGAAATTATTTATTTAGTGAAAAATCAATAATATAGTTTTTATTGAAATAGTAATACATATCAAAAGGCCCAGAAATCTACAAAAAACTTATTATTATTGTATATATAAACCCAAGTCATCCACTGGAAGAATTCTTGACCATTTGGATCCTTATTAAGGCGACTATGACACTTATAATATTTTATTTTAAATGATTCCAAAGTTGTCACTATCATAATTTAGTAAAGATAACAATTTACATTATGTTATTTTAAGATTATAAATTCGAGTAAAATTATTATTATACAAGATTTGATATTTATCTTCATAAAATGGTTTTATTTTTAATTTTTATTCAAAAATAATTATATTAAATAATTATAAAAAAATGTTGTACTAATTATTTTATTAAGAGATATACCAAATAAATGGTTTTAAAAATATTAAAATAAATATTATATGAACTTTTTAATGTTCTCCACTAATTTTTTAGACAAATTTGACATGTTAGTAATATATTAAATTTTTTAGTTTGAATATATCCTCTGTGTAGATTTTATTTAAATTCAAATAAATTAATAGTGTCAAAATTGACTCTATTGTTATTTTATAAAAATAACATATTATTAAATTTCTTAAAAATCACAAAAGTATTTAGAAGTTATAAATTTAAATTTATATAGTCTAAAATGGAATAAATTATCCTATTATGGAAAATTAACAACAGATAAGTGATTATTTATAACCATTTAAAATTTAGAATTTTATTACCACAAATTAACTTAAATAGATTAAATAAGGATAAATCAAAATGATAAGGATTAAAATAAGATCAAAACATGTCTAAATTTGATTGGTTGATTATATTACAACCCTATCTCATCTAATCTTACAATTGAGTCATTTTTTGTGGTTTTATGTGGGGTTTGAAATTATATTAAACTAATATTTTTGAGGATTCCAAAGGTGCCCCTCTCCTCCCTTATAAAAGGGAACCTACTCTCTCTCCTCCTTACACCACATTGAGCATTCAAGATCAGCCAACCCCTGAAAATTTCACTTCCCCACTTCCTTAGAAACCTACTAGAGGTACTGGTCTTCTCAAAAGACCAACTCTAGTGCCCTAAGAGAATGTTTAAAGAAGGCACTTCGAGAAAGAGGTAATACCTTCTACCGTTTTCTTCAAGTTCCATTCTTCTTCTACTCCCTCTTCTTTAGTTGTTTCATTATGAAGTAATAACATCAGTATCCATCATATAATGATATGTTATTATAAATATGAAACAACCCTATTTCACCTTCTATCCATCCTACGGATAACAAAATCACCACGTGTGCGTACGTACGGAATACCGTCTCCACGCCGTAGTGTAATCTATTTTTCCACCAACACCTTACATGGATGGGTATAATGGTGTAAAGAATAACTATATATGGTTATTATAACATCATACTGATTCTCATATATTATACCATCCACTCCAATTCTATTCAATAATTATGGGAATGATATCATCACTCGTGCGTACGTACGGACTACCGTCTCCACGACACGATGAGATTCATTCTCCATGTTAACCATACATGAATGATCATAAAGTTTATATAATGAATAATAATGAAATATATGAAATAATACTTCTAATGGATTTATTTATATATATGTATGTCATATATTTAGTTTCATTCAATTCAATAAGGAAACGAAAACAGTGTTCATGCGTACTTACGGCCTACCGTCTCCATGAACAGTGTATTTCATTCCATTTATTGATCTATCATATATATGTATATGATGAATATATATTATATATAAATCATGTTTTACATTCTGGAATTATGTAAATCCGGATATAAGTAATAATATCAATAATGACAAGTCGAAACACATACGATAAATGAAATGATTTTACCCAAAATGCTACTTTAACATGGAATTTACATAAGAACGGGTAATATAAAGTCATAAGTGAAACATATATGATATCATAACAATGAATATGATTATGTAATAAGTCAATGACATTATTTAAATCATTATAAAGGAGGTTCTGATCCATATGAAGCATATCGGACCTAAGGTAAGGGATAACTATTCCAATTTCGTTCTTATCCGAGATTGTTATTCGTAAGTACTTACTGGGGTTATTGTTTTCATCCATGCCCGTGTTTTCTAAAAATGTTTTCATTTATTTTTAAAGTCCTTTTTACCCATTTTTTTAATTTACCACACATTATTAATGGAATCTTACTTTTTTTTACCACACGGGAAACTTTTTGACTTTTCTGAAAAAAGTACGAGAAGAATGTTATTTTTAACTTATACGGCGTGAATGGATTTTTACGGTTTCATAACGCATCATTTTCATGAAGCTTACTCTACAAGATTTTATTAATATTTTCAAAAAAATACTTTTCTTTTAAAATTTCATGGAATTTTGTGAAAAGAAAATAATTTTGAAGAATAATGGATATTTTCCTCAAGAATTCATTTAAAGTGTTTTATAAAAATAATTTTCCATCTAAGTTGACATTATTTCATATGTGTATTTTTAAAGTGTAATGTCTCTATGATTTAAATGGTTTCAATTATCTTATAATGAAATATCCATTTGTTTTATATTGATTATGTGTTCATTGGATGATGTTTATGAAACCCATTTTATTCTTTGGGTTATGATGAATGATTTATGTTTATTTTGTGGCACAAGTAAGAATGATTTAAATATGAGATGGGTGGGACCTATATATCCCTCCAATTCATTGGGAAAATATTTATATCTCATGATATAGACATGGATGGATTGGTAATTTAATCCAGTTCTGTGTTACAGGACTAAAACGAGGAGTGAACTCGATTCAGAAAGGGACTTTGTCCACTAAGATGGTCTTGGCAGCAATGCCTTCGCTACTATGGAAATCATAACATGTGCTGAATGGTTTCCAAAATTACATGTTTTATTCCCATTATATTTTATCATGGTTGATGTTCCATTATGATATATTCCTTACATACTTCCAGGATTTATGTCTTTGCTCAAGATTTTGATGTTTAAATTTCATGTTCATGTTTTTTCTTTCAAATGTTTATGGATTGTTTTATGTTCTCTATGTTTGCCCTTAATAATCATTTGAGCTCAACCTTTTTATGTTTTATTTTCCCTAGGAAATAAAGAAAGGTTTTAGGTAAGGAAACAAAAAGGGGAAGATCGTTATGGGAGTTGTTGAAGATCTTTCAACATGATTAGAAGTTTATATTCCATGTTTCCAAAGACACTAAACTATTACGATCCTTGTGTGTCTGTTTTTGTTATGTATTAAGTATTCCGAAAAAGTAATGTAATGTCCATGTACGTCAAGCTTTGGGTCTCTACATTAATGAACTTGATGGTTTTTCCTATTTCATTAATTTATAAAATTACCAAGGATGATTGAGTGGATATTTGACATTGACATGGAAATAAGGGATTGAAAATGTATATGGAAGCATATTGTATTCCACGGTTATCTCGTGAATAAGATGTAAAAAGGTACATAAAATGTGTAGAGAATAATTCCATATGAAATGACCATTTAAGTGTGTGTGTCTTGTGTTTTTTTCCTACACAATGATATTCAAATACAAAAGGTCATTGGTAATCTCTTTTGTAGAATAAAAATCAATGTGTACTACACTTTTAAGAAAAAATGGCTATAGAATGTTTATTTACAGCCATCTCCATGGAGGAGTATATCATGTTCAAAATGATAAAATTACTAATGATTCATACCATGGTTTTGGGATATCAATGGGTAATTTTTTAGATGGAAAACATCAAGATGAATTCAAAACATTTATTATGGGTCTTGTGGGGTTGTGAGGAAATCATTGTCTTCCATTCCCAAGAATAAACTAGGAGTCAAAATGGTCATTTCTATTTGAGTCCAAACTTGTCAATGGAATGGCCATCCACCCTATGTTATGGTGTTAATATGATGATATATTTATAAATAAAAAAACACGAGTATAAAACTTATTTTTTAGGAGTTATGGATAAAAATCCATATTATGCCAACGTAGTCTAGACCACGCAATGGTCAATACATCAACATTTTATAAATATTTTTTATATAAATAAATGATATTTTTTAATAATAAATCTGTGAAAAATAATAATATTAACAATTTCCATTTCCATGGAAAATTATATTGATATTTATAATGGGAATAAGGAGAAGAGCATAGGTAAACACATGATCAAAATTATAGAGGTAGTTGAGGTCAAGAAGCATATACTGATCAAATTATCATTAAACAACATTCATTATTTTAATTAGACTCTTGAGCCTTTTTCCAACTCTATTATATTTTCTTCCCAGTAATAGTATGAGAACATTTAGAGTGGGATTACAACCATTGGACAATAATGATTAAAGACTTGATTACAAGAGTGTGTTGACCTAGTAAAAATAGTTTAGTTTTGGGTTTCATTTTTCTAATTATCTGAAATCATTATATAATTTTATTTTTAATCCATTCATACTAATATGTGAATGAAAAAATATTTTTATATTTATGTTTTTGTTATGCATGGGTTCACCCATACCATCTCAATGGCGTTATGCACTCATCTAGGTCTAATAATTGATCAAAGATTAATTAGAAAAAAAAATAGTTGAAAAAAGTGGCACAACTGTTAATATTTGTAGATACCTTTATTTTGTAATTGAAATTGTATTTTGGGGTCTATTTATGATACATTCATAGTGAATTATGCTAATTAAGAAGGGAAAATCCATTATCAGTATCACCTACGTTGGCATTATTTTTTTAAAAATTGTCAAAATTTTTGAGGATGAGATAAAGAAGGTTCACATTACTACAAAATATATATAGGTTTCCTAGAAAATAAATGCTAAAGGGATTAAAAAATTTAAAAACATATATATAAAAATATTATTTTAATATTAAATTAATTCTTTGATTATATGAAACGAAAATGGAGATAACATAAAACTAATATTGGTAATAGTTAGAATATTTATAATGTAAACACCGCACTGCAATTATAGTTTTTAGATATTGAATACCATATTAAGAATTCAAAAATGATTTTTTTCTAAGGTGAATTTTATTTCTAATTATGTATTTGTTATAAATTCCTGATAAAAATTATTAATTAAACTAGTTGTGGATTTTAAAGGGTATATACATGTTCAATTTTGAATGAGAATGGTGATTAGGGTTCTTATAAGTTATAGACATATCACTTTGTAAAATGTATAAATATAAATTGATATTCTCCAAGTGAAGGTTTTAATATTATTTTAATGATAATAAAAAATATATATGTAAGTCTATATGGATCTTTAGGGAACCAATGTACAATGGTTTTGACTGCGCATTGGTTAAGGAATCCATACACCACCTAATATAATTAAAATTTTGTACTATAACTATTTGGGGGTTAAAAACATAAATAAATTTAAATAATCCAAATATAAAGTAATATTTATATATTATACACATATTTATTTTCTAAAAAATTCCTTATAAGATGGATATTGACCTCCTAAAGATTGATTTTTAAAAATTCCCTCTCAGATAAAAGGAATGGATGGTTAAATTGTTTAATTTTTTAGAGTGATGATTTCAATGTTACTATGAATAAATTCACATGGAATAATATTATTGTATTTAATTTTCAATTTATAAATTGTGATTGAATATTAATTAGGATTTATGGATAGATTCTTTTATAATTAGGGAACTTGTACGTTAATGAATCGGTTATGGAATGAATTTTCCATAACTATACTCATTATTGGAGATTTAAATGAAATACAGAAATTTTTTAAAGGGCTCATGGTTCTTAAAAAAAATTATGTTATGGTATTTTTTTCCAAGATGCCCTTCAATTGGTTAGGATTTCTAATATTAGGATTTATGGGAAACTATTTAATTTGATTCAATTTAGGAGGATGAATAATTGGGGTTTTAAATGCCTGGATTGTACAATTAAATATGTAGACTATAAAAGCTATATCCTATATTTATAATGACACATATTTTTAGAAATACATCATATCATATTCATATTGTATTATTTAAGAACAAAAAAAAGTATATAATTGGAGGACTAAATATTTTATATTCGAGATTGATTGAAATGTTTAGTGAAGTTGTAAAAAATAATCAAGTGGTTTAGAACATGATGTAGACTATCCATGTGCGCACCATGACATAATGTAATACAATAACATGTGGTGGATCATGCTTGGATTATCACATTATGGGATATCATGTGGTTTATTTCAATTCCTCACCCAAAATTCTATCAATATTAATAATTCATCATGATTACAAGATATTAAAGAGTTAGATTATTATTCATGATTTTTTTTAAAAATTAAATAATTAATAACCAGGATTTAATTATCATTAAAATAGTTACTACATCTAGGGAGGATTTTGATATGAATAATGAATAATGAAAAAATTATTACATCATTAGAGGATAATAATTACATATTTATATATTTATGGAGGAAATTGTGGATTTAATTTTTATATTTCCAATAAAATATATTCAAAGTTGATAATATTCATTCCACATGACTTTTTAATTCCATTAATGTTCTTTTCCAAGAAAATTTCATCTTGAGGGAGGTCATTACGGAGTGCCAAATGATTTCTTCAATCCATGTATATCATAGGAGGTAGGATTACAAATACTTCTCCTTTTGAGATCATGATCAAGATCTTGTGAGTTTTATAAACAATATATCATTAAGTTTCAACGTACACCATTCCTTATTCATTCTTTATATTTATTAAAAATTTATATATAATATTTTGTTTCATTTTTCCACTTTTTCTAAACCCTTTTTTGGACATGTTTCATCCCTATAAATCCCATTAGTGGTATAATATATATTCTATCATTTTTTTTTAAAAACATATGTAATTATTGTATGACAGTTTTATTTATTTTCAATAACATTTTCAGTGTTTTAATGAAGTTATAAAAAATGTGTTTATTTTTTATGTATACATATGTTTGGGAATGATTTGAGAAGGATAGGTGTGGACTTGTGATGTTTATGTTTATACCAAAGAATAAACATGTTCATATGTGGGATATCTTAATAAAGAAATTAGAAATTGTATTTGGGTATATAAAGATAATATGGATCATACATAGTGATATATAAAAGTATCATTTCTTCAAATAAGATTTATTCCAGTGTTTCAAAGGGTATATAGTAACTAAAAAATGATTTTTTGTAGTAAATAAAATTATATATAAGAATAAGTTGAAGATATATATAAATAAATCTTAATATCCCCTATATATGTAAGATTATATATGAGGTTACAAAAGATAAACCTGTGATTTCAAATTGTGTGAAAAATACATTAAAAGATAAAATATATTAAATACATTTTATAAGTGAATTTGTAATATGAATTCTAACAATTGTTTTTTGATCATCTATATTCATGTATCAAGATTGTTTAGGACTATCTCAGATTTGATCCATGATGTGTTCATTTTATGATAAAAAATTATTGAACAATAAAATTGGAGTGCATGTGAGCATAAAAATATGGAAACGAATATATGGATATTGTAGATAATTGAATAAAAAATTTATTGAGAAGAAGTTTGAATTTTTGGAGAGTCAAAGATGTTATCAATACCAAATATATAAAAAAAACTGTTCCATTTGATCGAATGATAATAATATATTGATGCTCGAGGATTTCATAGAATAATATTTCTAAAACATAAATAAAGAACCTATGGTCATTATTCTCATGAAGCCTCAAAAAATTTAAATATAGAAATAATATCTTTTAATTGCACTTATGATTTTAAAAAAATATATATTTATAGGAACAAGGGTGAAAGGGTTAATAAAACGAGGAAAATGAATACTTAGTTGATAATATATCGATTATAATCTATTACATTTGGCTATTTCAGAATCCAATATTCATAAATATGGAGAATATTGATTTCATGTTGAAGATTTTGAAGCATTATTGGAATGGCCATTACTTTACTGTGGGAGCTTTTCAGATCTTTTGAAATAACATTTCAATATGGTTTGAATATTATATTCTAAATTGGATGGTTCAAATATGAATAAATATCATGATTTAGAAGTGTTCAAAAATACTCTCAACTTATGAATTATACCTTTCCTTCTTATAATAACATTATGATATTAGAGATACTTCATTGTATCATACTCAACCTCACTAGAAAAAAACATAGTCCGACAAAATGGGGGAGATCATTTTATAAATATACAATTATTTTGTGTTAATGTTTATTTATAATATATATGGCTGGGGGTATTATAAAATTTTTCAATGTATATATATCTTAATATATTATTGAGGTTAATATCATATAATAACTTTTAAAAAGGATAACATTGATTTACCCCCACCTAGTTCTACACCATTAATACATTGATAACATAAGGTGGTATTAGTGTAATCTTGGTACACAATAAGTGATCATATCTTTGATATGCATATTTTTATGATGATTTTTATATGGATGTGTGTCTCCTACATTTTTATCCCAATATTCCAACCTTCTAATGGAATTTTTTTTCTTCACTTTCATCAGTGATTTCTACTACCTGATCGCAACAGGAAGACAGAATGTCGGTTCCTGCTTCCATGGATTCCTCCTTGGAGCTGGTTGCCAAGTTCAGGTCTCCCTCATAAATTCATGTCATGTTATTGGAACTCATTCCCAGTTCCATCTATCTATGGATATTGATTAATTATGTTAGTTATTTCTAGATAGGGAAGCAACCTTATGTCATGAGATTAGTCATGTTGGGTATCATATCGTAATTAATATACATTGGGAACATTGGACACCAAAAATTCTTACTCTTAAGAGGGAATATCATATGAGGAATATTCGGTATTGAAAACAAGAAATCCCATTTCCATTATGAGGTTATTGGCCCAATGTGTGTTATTGATCATAGATTTTTTTAGTTTTGGAATTCATTGTGTATTACCTAAGGTAGTTATTCTGGTTTATGTCACAAGATATACATCATGTTAAGATATCCGAGAATCTATCACTGAGACAAATCAGGGAACATGTTTAATGTATTATGTAGTCAGGATGGTTGATCATAATTCATTGTTCAGAAAAATTAGGTATGTTCTTCACTAGGAGGAATGATTTAACACCTAGATAGTTTACCAATGGATCTATACACCACATGTAAGTGGATATATGAGTTATATCCATATGAAGGAATATTTCACAATTGGATAGATTACCAAGGGATTATATTTCCTTATGGAGGTAGATATGATGGATTTTCCTATATGAGGGAATATGTAAAACATTGAAAGTCTTTCAATAGATCAGAACACCCGGTAGAGGTAGATCTGGAGTTTTGGATTAGAACTCCCATTGGATATGGATTTGAGTTTTTTGTCCGTCAAAGGGAATATGTCAATCCTAGTTAGTTTATCAATGTATAAGAATGTGCCATTGAGGTGGATCTAGAGATCTGGATTAGAATTTCCTTTAGAGCCTGATTCAGGAGGTGTGTCCTTAGAAGGGAAGATGTAACACATATATAGTTTACTAAATGGTCAGAACACACCATAAGGGTGGATCTACAGTTATGGATCCGAAATTCCATTGGAGGAGGATCTGAGAGAAGAGTCCCAATGAGGGGAGATGTCAAACTTGGATAGTTTTCCAATGTATCATTGTGAAATGTGGAGGTAAATCTGGGATTTGTGTCACTAGGGGGAATAAATCACACCTGTATAGTTTACCAATGTTGGGATTAAACCTAGTGGTAGAATCATATATATCCTTTTTAAGAGATTTAGATCCACTCCCACTTTGTTAGATGCCACAATTTATTTTCATATTACAGGACAGGTCCTCTATTTATAAGATCATGTTTTATGGATTATGGGGTTGTGAAAGGGGATTCTACAAGGGATAGTGTGGAGTTTACAAATTAATATTTCTAGGAATAGGTGTAAGTTCGAATGGTCGATAAAGATGGTATGGGGATTATGCATGGATACTGCCTAATGGAAAAGGACCACTCTATAGGGGATGGAATGAGGCTTTCGTGTGGACGTTGTCTGAGGTGGTTTAGGGGCAGTTGCGATCTGATTGGGGCTTATGCTTTGGAGCTACCCATAGTGCGAGGATCAATCTTTAGGAGAAGGTATGTGGTTTACAATTGGAAGATTCTCGAGTGTAGTAATTTTCAATGATGGTATAGATGTGGCTTACACATGGAATCTTCCCATATTTTTTCTCTCATGTCCGGTCTAAATGAGATCCCATTCCCATTTCAGGGTGTACGATTATTGTTTAATGTCATGTGTAAGGATGTGGTATGTATGGATTATTCATTGAGATGCTCATTATTTTTCCACACATTAGATATATAATGAATCACAAGTCCATTTCATGGGGTAATATTACTGTTTAATGTCATGATGAAGGATGTGGTGTGAGGGGTTGATGTATTGAGATTCCCATTCTTTTATCCCCATGTTATCTCATAGGGAAACCCACATCCATTGCATGGGTGTGAGATTACATTTTAATGTCATATGGAATGAAATGGTGTGGTTGGATTCTGCATTGTGGTACCCATTCATTCTTCATCATTTTATTTCATAAAATAATTCTTAATCTCTTGTGGGTTGATTTCTATGATTGGGGATTACAACTTATGTGGTGGATGAGACCGCACTTCAAGTGAAGGGGGTAGAAATATGTGTGGTTGGGATTGTTCTTGTGTGTAATTGAGGTGTAGCTGAACCATTCATGGATTGGTATGGAGTCCATGATCATTGAAACATAAATAAGGGGTGACATAATATGGGAGGCAACATGGATAATCGCAGGAGAGTTCATTTGAAAATTATGGGGCCTCACAAATAGGTTCTTACTAAATCCCATATTCCTTGTAGAGGACAAGGGCTTATTGAAGTGATATTCTTTTCTAAAAAGGGTTCCCATATATCATGGTGAAGTGTCTATTTTTAATGAGAAATATTTGTAATGTTTGAATGCTTCATGAATCCTCAACCATTGACGTACTTCTTCTTCAATTTTTTTTAAAGGTTGGGGCCGAAGCCTCATTTATATTATTGAAACAAAGAAAAGACCTCTTTAACTGGGTAGAGGGAGACCCATTACATATCCCGAAGGCCCAGTGGGCATTTAGACCATTGCATAGCCCGTATGCCCAATTTTTTGGCCCAAAGCCCATTCTGTGAATAGTATTGCTACAGTACCCGCTCTGCTACAGTACCCGCCGCCGCTACAGTGCCCCTGCCGCCTCTCTTCTTCAATGGTGGGAAAGGGAATTCATAAAATGAATCTCTAATTGGGGTGGAATTTATACGAATAACAGGGAGGTTGTTTTTCTATGATTTTATACCTTGGTTGATCTATTTTTTTTCATTCCAGAATCTCAAGTGGTTCATGAATATGGAGATATTTTCAAAATTAAAAATGTTATCATCCCCTTGAATGTTGGAAAGTAGGTTTTAGGTATAATAATATGGGATTCACAAAGATCATAGGCCATCATGATGCTTTATGAGCTTCAAAAATCATATTGATTAGTTAATGTTAAAGTTAATCTGTGGATATTACTATCAGGGTTCCACCCATGCATAATGGAATCTCTGAATCGAGAATAATATATTCATTGTGTTGACAATCAGGTCACTGTGTGGATAGTACTTCAATAGAATCATGCATTCTCAAATGTTGGGATCTTCACAAAATAGACCCCTTATTTAGTCTTAACTTCATTTTGTGTTTAATATTCCCCAAACCATACATGTCATCATCAACAATTTCTATGACATGTTTATTTTATCAGCATAAGATTCCCCAACATAGTGCGAGAAAATTTGAAAATAATAGTTGGATTATGTGATAGAATCATCAGAAAATGGAAATGAAATAAAATTCGTGAAACTCATTCAAGGATCCGATTTTTGATGTATGATTCACGAATACCATTGTGAACCAATGGACATTCTTACACTGATAAATTTCACGAGTGACCATAGAAGGACAACTATTATTTTTCAAATAGAAAATAAGGTGTTCAAATATCATGTAGTTCACAACCTTCAAGAGTGATTTGTGATTTCAATCCTTACCGCCCCTGAAGATCGCATTTAATGTCATCCTAATTCGATAACCATTCTTTGTGAGTAGTGTTCATCAAACCTAATCATTGTGAACTGAACTCCACAACCTTGACCTTCAAGAACCATCCTCTTGGAATAAATCGATGTGAATTAGACCTAGAAAAGATACTGAGTCTCAAATGAAATGGTCAATCAAGGAGCCAATGTTGTCGAAGATCATTGGGAATAAATGTCTATGAAAATCATGATTATACAGATATTTCAGATAGAATTGTTCCATAAGATGATCATTTCATTATTAACCAAATATCAAAAGGAATAGCCACTATGGAAGAGGCGGCCTTTATATGGATTCAGGATGGGAGAAGATGTGTTTAAATCGACAGTGAGTAGAGACAAACCATTGTATAGGTTATAAGGCATGTTGGGATAGTACAAATTACATATGGATAATGGGGACTTCAACAAGAAATAACACACTCCAATCAAATTATACACTCTCTAAACACATGTCAATAGTATTTATATAGAGAAACTAGAGGATGAAACATCCCAACTATAATAAGAGACGATTCACAAGGTGTGGTTTGGGAATATTCATATAGGATAGATTGAGAAATGGTATTTTCCACAAGGGAGAAACATTATTAATGAATTTTCCTAGTATTACTATTCTTGGGCATCTTACCACAATTTCAGGGCTATGCTGAAGTGAGTGGGGCTCTATGAGGTGGTCTGTGACTTGTAGTTTCAACTTCACTACCACTAGAAAATCATTTTAGATATTACATAAAGGTGGTCTCCAAGGACCAACACTTTCCATATGCACCATAGGGAAGTAGGCGCTAGACTACATGATCCTCCCGAGATTTTATGGATCCCAATACAATGGGCGATGTATAAAATGTTCGTCCCTACAGTGTATGTGGGGGGGCGGACAATGATCATCTTCCATCCCCATAGAATATTCTTCTAGGATTGGTACATGGAATGAGTGGGGGAAATCTAGGGATGATGTAAATATCATTCATGAAGTGGTTCATGTATTACCTAAATGAACCAGTGGACGAGCCTGTTGAGGGGGATGAGCAATCAGAAAAGCTACCATAGAGGCCATGCACATGTCTTGGCGAATACCAATGGGGAAAGAAGAAATCTGATTAGTGGATATTAGAGGATTGATAGTGGTATCTATGGGGATAAAACATAAATCCTAAATCTCTTATTGTAATAATTTCATTATTCATTTTCTCACTAATATGTGGATGGATGATCCATGTGAGGGATGCACGTATATGGGAATGGCCAAGAACCTTCAATATGGTGACCAAGCTACCGATAGGGAAACACATCATGTTGGATAACCAATTATTGGTGATGTTGTATAAGGTTCCCATCCCCAAAATTGAAGGGAATAATATACTCCATTTGTGTGGGATCCTCCATTTCAAATATAGTATAGGAGACACACACATGGGGGGAAATGAATATCCAAACACCTTATTTTCCCGTCACATTAATTTTTTTCTAGCGATTATGAACATCAAGGAGAGTATCCTTCTAATGATGGTCCTAAGGGATGTGTTGGAAAAAGATAGGATAGATGACTTCTTCATGACACCTCCACCCCCCATGTATTTTACTGTGTACAGTTACTAATTATGGTACTTTAACCATTATGAAACGATTTTACCTCTTGGAATTTCGAGTAGGGGTACTAGTGTAGAGGGTCTGTCACGAACCGAATATGGTCTTCATCAAAATAAGGACCCAACCAGGCATGTGGCAAGTCCCAAAGGGTGTTCCCGATCCACATGGGCAGGAATACGTGCTCTAGTATCATAAACTGGAAATTGGGAACAATTTACCTGAATTAATAAACATAAAACAACAAAGGAATCCAATAAAATGAACCTGGATTTCTTAAACAAAATCACCATTTAAGAAATTTCATAATAGAAATTCTTAATTTTAAACAATGTTCAAAGACCATTAAAATGGTAAAAAACCAAAAATTATGGCCCAAGAACCTCCACGTGACAAGAGGCACCAGCCTCAAGCCAACTCCACAACACCGCATCACGATGGATGCTAAAACCCGAACTAGTGGCACAAAATCTGTACCCAAACCTGCGACAAAAAGAAAATAAGTCTACATAAAGAAAAAGGTAGAAGAAGTGTGTGAGGCAAATCCCCATAGGATACCACCACTATGATATTTCATGTGATAAATATTTAATGACAAAATTCAAGCATGTCTCCATAACATGAAGTGCGAGTGACAATTTTCTGAAAGGATTCATCATTAAATAAAAATAGGTTTCAAGTTGTGTATTTTAATGAATCAACAATTTCTTAAAAATAATTCCAATGATACTGAATTTTCCAGCCAACAATACCTTATAAAAATAGTAACCACAAAAAATCCAATGAGCACAAGAAATAAGAAATAACCCCTAGGCACTAGCTCACAGTGGGTCCCAGATACCACATATCTCATTGAGAGTAACCATTGAAAAATTTGTTATTGTGCACACGATCCACTAGTAGGGACCATATTCACAACCTAGTGGTCCCCCAATATCATCATCATATTTTATTATCTTTTTTATCACTAATTTTTCTTTGTGAAACTAATTTCAAACTCAATGGGATCACTATCATACTAGTACACGAACACCCACCTAGATACTCAGGATTCCTTCTTGTTCTCAAAAAAGTTCAACAATCACTGAACAATTATTTTCACACTGAAATAGCCCTTCCACATCACAAATTAATCAAATAGAACCCACTTATATCACATAAGTCAAATAATCCAATTTTTCATTCAAATGCATTTTGAAATTATACTCACACCAAAATATCCCACAACACATTTTGTATATCTATCACAATTCATCAAATCCTTTAACAAATTTATTAAATAATTCCCAAGATGATAAACATCACATAACATTCAACACAAAAGTTTCATAAAACCCTTTTCCTAGACAAAATCAATTGTTAACATCACACTAATACAAAATGTCCCACAAACATGTTTCACACCGACATCACGATTTCCAAAATCACCTTGACAAATTAAAAAACAATATCAAAAAGTTTGACTTCAAAACTAACCACATTATCTTTTAAAAACTCATTTTAGGTGAAAAAACGCACCAAAACAGTGAATATACATCCTTTTTCCACTTCATTTACCTAATAAAACATTTACAATTTTCATAAAACAAACCTAATGGGTATAACTATGTTTTTCACACAAATCCAATTTCAAAACCCAATTTCAAAGACAAAATCACAAAAATACTAATCCAAAATAGAATTATATTCCCTCAAAATATTTATTAAACAAATCTATTATTTTATAAAATTCCCTCGAATACTACCACAAAATATGCACTTGAAAAACACACATTTTCAAAATACATATTCAAGAGGCATAACATGGTTTTACACATAAAACCTATTTAGAAACCCTCTTTGAAACCCAAAAGAACACCAAGACCCTACCAAGGTAGAAATGTAAGCACAAAAAATATTTAGAAACCCACTTTCATGTGTAATAAAATTCACTTGTATACTACCCCAAGTGTTACACATGAATAACATCCAATTTAAAGCTATAATGAAACTCTAAAATTTAATGCTTCACCAAATCCATCAAAAATTGTTTTTGCACTGCATACAGAAGGGGTGAAACCCCACCATAAACCACAATATTTCACAAAAAATACCACTGGTAAAACCATAAGTATGAACAATAGTAAAAAGAAAATTTAGAACTCATGGAAGTGTGAAAAAAACCCTAATTGAAGTGAATAAATAAAAGAGGGTATTTCTTGATTTCATTATTTTGATGTTTCTCCTATAAAATATCTATTCCAAAATGAGTTCTGTGGGAGAGAGGGAGACTTTGGAGGATTTGGAGGATGTTCATGGAGGTAGGGAACGAAATGGGGAAGAAATAGGTGTATTTAGGTTAATTTCAATAGAGAAAGATTATAATTATAATATGTTTTTAATGACTTGGACACCATTTCATGGTTTGGGAGAAAAATTTAGTAAACTGTGCGGCCAAACTGTGTAGTCTATTCTAGCCACCTGAAACCATTCCATTCTCCTTCCACATACAGTAGGTCAAAGGAGGGATACAAGGTGATAGAGTGGCCAAGGATAAGGGGAAATAATACCTAAAATAAAACAACCTTTTCATCCCAACACTCATCTAACTCATTGGTACAAACCACATCAACAACTTACCCCAAAAGTCATGCCACTAGGAGTGTCACAAAACCAACTCCAAAACACCACAACCTAATACAATCATTTTGGCAGAATAGGAGTGGAAGTATCTTACAATACTCCCATGACCATGGTCCTAGATCAAGAACACATGAGACACCGTCATTCTAAACACGGAAACTATGAAAAAGCTAAGAACCAGAAGAGGATTTAATTTAAATCATGGAATAGAAAATAAGGGTGTGAAGATTCTCCCCACCATAAAGATTTACACCATAGGAAATCCATAACAAGGACAAAAGAGAAACTGATCCCAATTGAGAAATCAAGATGTACTCTTTTTCCATGCTTCTCCCCCAAAGGCCAAAATCCCAATATCAATTAAGGAAGGAATACTCTCATAAACCAAAACATACACCAGTTTCTCGAATTTATCAAGAAAAATCATACATTATCCCAAAATAAAGCACCTCATACTCTATCTGAATAAGACATAACAATTTACTCGAACTAGAAACAACATCTAACAAGGTCACAATTACCTTACTTTATCTAAACTGATGGGAGATATCCAATCCCAACATTTACCCAAGGAAAATGTTAGTAGTTACCTATCTCTAAACAAGACTACCTACCACAGAGACACGTGTACAGAAAAATCCAATCTATAGTCATGGGAGAACTCCAATGAGCTCCCCACCATAAGAGACAACCATAATTTTTTTCCAAGACAATATCAAAAAACTAACAGGGGAGGCCCAAACAGACTACCCAGAACAATGGGGACATTTACATTAGACCTTACCAAAATAACATACGTAAAACTCATAGTGGGTTTCCCGACCATAACAACTAACAATTTTAACCAACCATTACGTTTCGATACAGAAAGACCACAAAATTTAAAAATATGGGACAACCACATGGGTAGTCCACACTATTTGGGAAACTGTGCGCTAACAGTGGGGATCATTATATATTCATGGATTCCCAGCACACAGTCACTACTAATTGTGAAAAACTGTGTACTCAACCTGGCTAGAAAAATTCCAAACAATACTCCAAAAACTAAACAGAAATCCATGGGAAAAAATGACATTTGGTGGTAACATGGGTACGAGGCCCCACCTCCTTCCACCAAATAGGAACAACATGAGAAAGATAAAAACACAAAAGTTTTATACTATTCCCATCATTCATACTGAGGATAAGACATTGTACAGGGGTTGGAATGACCCTGGGATTTCCCCAGACTACATTCCATCTTCACTCTGAGACCTTTGGTTGGGGATCAAATGATTGAAGCAATTTGTGCCTCGTAGTAAGGCTTTTGAAACCCCCTGAATGGTACTTCATCTTCCGGGGATACATAAAACTTCACCACAATCCCCCATAATATTACCAAGACATAACACATTAAAATCTCACCTAACCCTATCCCAACATTTCACTAAAACAAGGGCTTAGAAGATACACAGACATCACACCTTGTTTCTTCGGGTGAGAAGTAAAAAACGGATAAAACCCATATAATCACCTTCCTATAAAATATAGGATTTTAACATTATTTCAAGGGAGATATAATCTAAAATTAGAGAATATTAGAGGATTTCAAAACCTTTACCATTACCATCAAATGATCACACGACATCACATGGAATCACTGAAAATATTCTTTATATTGATCAGGTGGACGGTCTTCCAATAGTGAAATAATTCGGGATGCACTTCAGTCATTCACTACGCCTTAATGGGGGAATACCTTATCCAATGAGAGAACACAAGGAACCAATCCAGATGGTCCACTAGTCCATATGTGCCAAAAACGATATCCAAACACATGAGGGGAACCATCATAAATTCTTCCCAAACTTTTCATGGAAGAGACCACTTAACAACCCTTTAACCCTGCTTACAGACCAAACAAAAACCCCAAACACCTTTCAAACAGGAGGTATTCTTGGACTCAAAACATCCAAAAATATCAACATATTTAAAAACACATAAGACACACCATCCCAAACCATTCATCAATATATCATTTTTTCCATTAAAAAATTTTCTTAAAAAAACGGTTCAGTGGTTAGTGTATCCCCCAATGGTACCCCATCAGACTTACAGATGCATGTTTCTGTGCCACACAGAACACCCTCCTCATACCCATATGGACACACATCCATCCATGCCATAAACCATTCATCATCTCATATAACCCCATAAATGTGGTCTCTCATGGAAATAACAAAGGTTAAAACAAAAGTTCTCCACTTTTCAAAACCAAAACAGTTAACCAGTTCTTCCTTTTTCTCAGGACCGCTAACCACAAAATCTATATCACAATTTACATCTTACAAAACATATCATAAAGTCACAACAATTTAAATAATAACACCTTTCCAAATCATTCACATCTATTTCAAAAAATCTCATCCAAATAAAAAACTTTCATTAGTTTATAAAACTGTATTGGAAAAAAATAAAAAACCAAATTTAACATAATTTCCTTCTTTCAAAAGAGGTGAAAATACACCAATTTCCTTTTCAAAACCGTTATTAAAATTCATTTCTTCCATTTAACAAATCTAACCATTCCTTCATTATTTGAAAATAATTTTAAAAAAACTTTACACTTCTTAAAACCATGTTATTCATTATTTTAAATCCAAACATCGAAGATTTCCAAACTAAAGGATACAAGTCAATGTAAGAGGAAACTAGTTTCAGTGGGTGACTTGGAAATATGGTTGGCAGCCATATTATAATAATTTAACCATCATGGAGAGTGTTATAGGGAATATCCTTGACTCTATATGGCTTTACAGACCCTGGGATCTCATTGATACCATTAACCCAACTCTTATTTCATTTCTTATAATCATCATCAAACAAAGAAAACTGGAGCACTTAGATATATAATGAATTTTCTTGAGGAATTGAATCATGTAATTAGGTATGGTGACCTTGAAATATACCCCTAACAAGATAGTTATGTCTCAAAAATTCTAACTCTAGAAACTTCCTAATTGTTCCCTAAATAACATAACCCAAAGTGATAACCAGAACCTCCTATGATACCATTTTGTCATGAACCAAATCTGGTCTCCATCACAACCGGGACCCAACATAGCCTGTGACAAGTCCCAAAGGGCGTTACCAATCCCCATGGGCTAGAATAAGTTCCCAGAAATCATAAAATGAATATTGGGAATGATTTACCTGACTTTATAAACATCAGACTACAAATGAATCCAATAAAACAAACTTGGTCTTTTCAAACCATATCATATTTTTAAAATTTTCAGAATTGAATTTCTCAATTTTAAACAATGTTTATAGAACATTAAAAATGTAAAAAACTAGGATTGATTGCCCAAGAACCTCCACATGGAAAGAGGAACCACCCTCAATCCATCTCCACAAAACCACGTCATGATGGATGCTAAAATTTGATCCAGTGGCACCAAAGTTGAACCAAAATATGTGACAAAAAAATAAGGATGTATACATAAACCAAAAGGAGTAAGTAAGGTGTTATCCAAATCGTAGTAGCATACCACCCCTAAGATATTCTATGTGATAATAATTTAAATACTAGAAGCAATCTTCTTTTCAAAACATGATGTTCTCGTAACAATTTTCTGAAATTATTTAACATAAAAAATGGTTTTATAGTGGGTTATTTTAATGAATAAACACTTTTTTAAAAATAATACCGACGCTACTGAATTTTCAAGAAAACCTTACTGTAGGCTTAAGGTAAGGATAAATCACCTAATGAGCACAAGCAATAGGAAATAATCCCTAGGAACTAGCTTGTTTTGGTTCCCAGGTACCTCATAATTCGGTGAGAGTAACCATCACAATATTTATTCTTATGCACACACGCCACTAGTGGGGATCAAAACCATAACCTAGTGGTCACCCAACATCATCACCATTGTTTTTTTATGTTATCCTCGTCAATATTTCTATGTGAAAATGAGGCAAAACCCCATGGGATCACTAGCTTATTAGTACGTGTCCACCATCCCAAATACCGGGCTTTCCTTCTTGTGCTCAAAAGAGCACAAAAATCCATGATATTTAATTTTCACATGAAAATAACACTTCCGCATCCCACATTAACTAAACATCTCTATTTTATATCACTCAAGTCAAATTATCATATTTTTCATTCAAATGCAATTTGAAATCATACTCACACCAAAATACCCCACAACACATTTCACATATCTTTCACAATTCAAAAAATACTTTATAAATTTTATAAAATCATTCCTAAGATTATAAACATAACATAACAGCCCTCTCATATGTTACATAATACCCTTTTCATAAATAAATCCAGTTTTCACATCACACTCACACAAAACAGCCCACAAACATGTTTTACACCACATCACAATTTCATAAATAACCTTGATAAATTAAAAAACATTATCAAAATGATTAACATCACAAATGAACAAATTATCTTTCAAAAACTCATTTTAGTTTAACAAACTAATCAAAAATATATATATACATTCTTTTCCAACATATGTTAACCCAATAAAGCATTTTCAATTTTCATAAAACAAACCCAAGGGGTATAACTATGTTTGGAAAAAAACCCCATTTCAAAACCCACCTTCAAAGACAAAATCACACCAATACCAATAAAAACATAATTGTAAGCCCTATAAATATTTATTAAACCACTCCCATGTAGTATAAAATCACCTCGAATTCTATACCAAATATGCACATGAAAAACAAACATTTTCATAAAACACATTCAAGAGGCATAACATGGTTTTACATATAATAACCATTCAAAAGACATCTCTCAAACCCAATATAACACCAAGACCCTACCAAGGTAGAATTGGAAGCCCAAACTATATTTATTAAACCACTTTCATATGTTATAAAATACACTCAAATACTACCCTAAGAGTTACACATGAAAGAGACCATATTTAAAGCTAAAATGGATCTATGAAATTAATTGCTTAACCAAATCCATAAAAAGAATATTATTCACAACATATAGTATATTAGGAACATAAAAATCACTTAATCACTTAATCTATGATTATAATAATTTCATAAACGTTGAACCACCTATATTTTGTGTCGAAACCCTCAAAACATGGTGTGAAACATCAATCACACCACTACCGCACCACAAGGGGTAAAAACCAAACCTAAACCACAATATTTCACTAGAAAGTTAAGTGGTTATACAATAGGTACAGACCCTAGTAGCAAGAAAATTTAGAACTCATGGAAGGGTAAAATAAATAATAAGGAAAGTGAAGAAAATAAAAAAATAATTACTTATGTGCATGATTTTGATGTTTCCCCGTCAAATCTCCCTGAGAAAAATTTTGTTTCAAGGGAGGGAGAGATAAATTAGAGGCTAATAGGGAAGAAATGTGTGGATTTGGGTTTAATTCGGAAGGAAAAAATGGGAATTAAAAAAAGTTTTTAATGACCTTGACACCCATTCATGGTTTGGAGGCACGGTATAGTAAACCATGCGGCCAAACTATGCATCCTATTCTGGCCACCCAAAAAAATTCCATTATCATAAAATTTTAGGGGGGTTTATATTGTAAACCAAGTGGAAATTATAGTCTAAGGATTGAGGGAATAAATACCCAAAATAAAAAAACATTTTCAACCCAAGACTCATCCAACACATGGGCACAAATCACCTCAGCAAATTACCCCAAAAGTGGTGCCACATAGAGGGTCACAAACCAACTCTTAAACACTACCACCTAATATTATCCATCAACAAAAGGGGAGGCCATGTATATTAAAATATCCCCAAGACTGAGATCACAGATGAGACACCAAAATTTAAATCCTGGAAACCAAGAGAAATCTATGAACTGAAAGAGGATTTGAATCAAAGCACGGAATTGAAATCTGGGTGTGATAGAGTATACTATTAGAAAATATGTGAGCCATTAAACCTGAAATGATTTTCAAGGAAGTTTAAGAGCTTTCAATTTGTGACAAAAATTTTATACATAGTGTTGTTCCACGATTTCCATCCTTTGAATCGGAGGTAGTTTATGTTTACATATGAGGATGTGAAAGGGTTTAAAATGTTTCCATAACCTATATAAACATTTGATATCATTCATAAATATACATTTATTTTGGAGATATAATATCATGGAGCGATGTTGAGGCATCAAACCACCCAGGTCAATGAATGGGAGACCCCCCAACCACGAGGCCACCAGCGAGTGGTGGTTGGAGCATGCCTTTGAGGCAAATCTAGCTGAGTGGGTAGGGCAGTAGTAGTAGCAGGGTTGGATGTTCGATGAACTAAATAGGAAAAGGCATGAGGGATTGGGGAAGTAGCATCAAGTTTGACTCTCTTGGTAAAGCAGCTATAGGAAGAAGGAAACCCCTCGAGGGAAATACAAAGGGTTCATGTCTAGGAACCAAATATGTGAGTATGTTTCCCAAACATTCTCATCAATTCTACCATTTCCAATTCATGAGAGTGTAGGGGACTCTAAAAGATTCTCACAACATCTTGGGGGTACCACTAGGCATGTCCTCCCATCTGGTCATCTCCATGAGTCACATAAATCAAAGAAAAGGATCACAGTAGTATTGAGGAAGTCAAAAATATTGATACATGACAATGGATATACACCCTAATGCCAATCCAATAAACCCTCCGATCATTTCTCACATTTGGATATCACCGCACCCTTAAACTTGATGTGTAATTCCATATTTTTCTTATGTTTGACTCAACGATCACAAAATAGTGGGAGGTTTGTGATGAGCCTTTGGAGGAGGGTGAGTGAACCTCAACCCATTAAGGTTTGAGTGTTGGGGTCCATCCTGATTTTCATCCGTAGTTGGCGAACCATCATCATAAGAGTCACTTGTGACTGAGGCGATAATCATATAGGGATCTCCCTTTCTGGGTGAATTTCATTTGAATAAGCATAAACATCTCACACTGTTATAAAATTAATGCAATACTGTTTTTCTCAATTATTCTTTCCACATTTGTTTGACACATTTTTAAATGGTAGTTCAAACAGTGTCCAAGTAGTAGATACCAGAATTCGTGTATGCATCAATAGAACCAATGTTAGAGGTGGTAATTGAAGGTGCTACGATACTGATGGAAATGTCTAAGAAGGATATTAGGGTTGGGCCAACCAAGGAGGATCCATTGGAAGAGACAACTAAGACTTTTAACATAATATAAGGGGTTGATAGGTGCCTATGATAGGGTTGGAAGAAGGATCTACAGTGGAACAACCAATCAGAGAGGTGAAAATGGAGGCTTTTGTTGGAGCCGAATCTATGATGGATTAGGCAGAATTATTTCAGTAGATGAGGTGACAAGGGATGATTAATTTGAGGTTATTTTCTTATAATTTCTATTGGTGGAGGTTTCAAGTGTTGAGGAATAAATTTTGCCACTGTTAAGGTTAGATTAGGAGGCTGTAGTGGTCATATCAACCAAATAGATGCCACATTGGGTAGTAGAGGATTTTGAATTGGGTGGAAGGGATAAAAATGATATATTTCTGGGAATAGATTTCCATCTTATCATTCCCAATGAATTGAACATAGAATGTAGAGACCCTAAGCTTATCGTACATGGACATTACATTACTTTTGCGGAATACTTAGTACATAACAAAAACACACACACAAGGATCGTAATAGTTTAGTGTCTTTGGAAACTCGGAACGTAATCTTCTAATCGTGGTGAAAGATCTTCAATATCTCCCAAAAAGATCTTCCCTTTTTTTTACCTAAAAACCTTTCTTTATATCCTGGGGAAAAGAAAAAATAAAAAGGGTGAGCTCAAATGCTCAGTAAGGGTAAACAAAAGAAAAATCAATCACATCATATACATAAGAACATAGCTTTTGGAAATCTTAACCTGCAAAAGAGCTCATAATATCATAACATGGGATAAATCATAGAAGTGAAAATGAAATCCCAATAATCATAACATAAAACATGAAACTTTGTGGCATACACACATAATCATAGAGAATCATTTCTTGTTAGTCAAGACCCATTTCCAAGACTATCTTAGTGGACAAAGTCCCTTTCTGAATCGAGTAACCCTCGTTTTAGTCCTGTTTCACTGAACCGGTATAACCTACCATTTCAGCCATGTCTATCTCATGAGATATAAAATCTTTACCCAATGCATTGGAGGTAGATATAGGTCCCACCCATCTTATAATGAATCCTTTCTTATGTGTGCCACATAATCATAAATCATACATCATCGCATAACCCATGTAATAAAAAATGGGATTCTTAAACAACATGACATCATTAAACAATTCATATAAGATAAAGGAATTCATAAAAATAATCCCATCACAACATGATCAAATCAATTTAATAATATGGATAAAAATATAACCCTTTATTATCTTAGATGGAAAATAATTTTGGTAAAACACTTGAACTCCATTCTTGAGGAAAATATCCTTTCTTCTTCAAAAACATTTTTCCTTTCATAACATGTCATACAAATTTAAAATAAAAGAAGTTGATTAAAAATAAACTTGAAAACTTTTAAAGGAAGCTTCTTTGAAGTAATGTTTTAAAAATACATTCATGCCGTATAAGTTAAAAAAACATTCTTCGTACTTTTGTCGGAAAAGTCAAAAAGTACCTCGTACGAAAAACGACAAAAGATTCCTTTCGTACATATTACTAAAAACTCACCGAAGGGTAAAAATGGATTTAAACAATTGTAGGTGGATGAAAATAATATTACATATTGATGAAACATGGATGTGGATGATAAAATACACCCCAGTAAATACTTACGAATAAACAATCTCGGATAAAAATGAGATTGTGATATTTCCCTTACCTTAGGTCCGATTTGCATTGTTCGTGTCCGAACCTCCTGTATAATGATTTAAATCATGTTATTGACTTATTACAGAATCATATTCATTGTTATGATATCATATATGGTTCACTTATGACATTATATTACCCGTTCTTTTGTAAATTCCATGTTAAAGAAGCATTTTGGGTAAAATCGTTTCATTTATCGTAGGTGTTTTGACTTGTTGTTCTTGACATCATTATTACTTATATCATGATTTACTCACTTCCAGAATATAAAATATGATTTATATATCATATATATTCAGTATATATATATATATAATAGGTAGATAAATAAAATGAAAAACACCGTTCATGGAGACGGTAGTCCGTACGTACGCATGAACGCTGTTTTCCTTTCCTTATTGTCTTGAAATGGAAGTAAGTAGATGACATACATATGTATATATATACATAAATCCAGTAGCTTTATAATGTCATATATTTCATTATTATTTCTTATATATACATTATAATCATTCTTAAATGGTTAACATGGAGAATGAATCTCATCGCGTCGTGGAGACGGTAGTCCGTACGTACGCACGAGCGATGATATCATTTCTATAAATATTGAATTGAATTGGAGTGGATTATAAAATATATCAGAATCAATATGATGTTGTAATAACTATGTATAGTTATTCTTTACACCATTATACCCATCCATGTAAGGTGGTGGTGGAAAATAGATTACCCCACGGCGTGGAGACGGTATTCCGTACGTACGCACGCGCGGTGATTTCTTTTTATGTAGGATGGATAGATGGTGAAATAGGGTTGTTTCATACTTATAATAACATATCAGTATATGAGTGATACTGATTTCATTACTTCATAATGAAACAACCTAAGAAGAAGAAGTGGAAGAAGAAATAAAGATGAAAGAATTGGTAACGGTAATTACCTCTTTTTTGAAGTGCCTCTTTGAGACCTCCTCTTAGGGAACTAAAATTGGTCTTTGAGGAAGACCAGAACCTCTAGGATGTTTTTTAGGGAAGTGGAGAAGAGATTTTGGCAGGGGTTGGCTGAGCTTGAGTTCTGAAATTGGTGTGAGGAGGAGGGAGAGGAGGTGTCCTTTTATAAAGGAGGAGAGGGGCACCTTAGGAATACCTCAAAATATTATTTTATTTTAAAGTAAAAATCGGTTTATAATGGTTCCAAAGGGTCTTATTTCGAAGATAAAGTGGGGATGGGTCGAAATCCTATCAACCAATAGGATTTAGACAAGTTTAGGTTATTATTTTAACCTTATCAATTAGATTTAACTCTAAGTTAAATAATTTAACTTTTACCGTGTCTTTTTGTTTTCTTTCACTATATGGTTAATACACTTACTATAACATGCCAAACGAACCCAAAATTGTTTATTATTAAAATATATATCCTTATCTAAGTCATTTGGCCGAACCTTAGATTTTTAGGAATAAAATAACAATTAATAATATAATATTTTATTTAAAAACTATTTTGTGTCAATTTTGACACTATTTGATATATGATTTTTGTGAAAGTCATAACAGAATTATATGTTCGAACCAAGTTGATTAAATCAACACTAATATATCATTGTAACCTAGAAAATTAGTGGAATTCATAAAAAGTCTCAAATTATATTTATTTTGGTGTTTATAACATCAATTATGTCAATATTTCATTAATAAGATAATTACTGCATCATCATTGTGTCATAAATAAATTAAATTATTTGATGTCTAAAAATTACAAATAAAATACCATCATGTAGTAAATCTTTTTATATTTCTAATGAATATTTACAATCGAATTTATCTTATGTATAACCCCATATTAAAAATGATTTACTTATTAAACATTGATTTTAACTATTTTAACCCTTCTTTAAATAAATTAATAATAAATGTCCTAATCTAATCCATGTGGGCCTAAATGGTCATATTTTATTCCTAAGTTTGTTTTTGGTCGAATTACACTTGTCCAATAGAATTAGGACATGTGTTAGGGTAATATTAATATCATATTTACCCTTAGTTACCCTATTTACTATTAACCGCGGTAAAAAAAAGTAAAAAGTTACTATTCACCAAAAATTATTTTCATCTCATTGAACCACATTTTACTTACTGACATCAACCGTGTCTCTAGGATTTTTGAAATTCCATTCACAGAAGCGGTAAAATTAAGGTTTATGAAAAATTCAGTTTTTTAACTACCACTTAGTAGTTTCACTATTCATCAAAAATTGATGTTTTTCAGAACAGTGCCAAAATTTCATCCCAAGCTATATTTCATTTTCCGAATTCAAAAATGAAGTCTATTTTACCAAATTCATTACATAAAAGTTGCATTAATTAATTTTATAATTAAATCCCGCTGTTAAAACAAATAGCGTGTTTTTAAGAAACAATATCTATCAAAAGATTGACACTTGTTTATGTCTAGTTTAAATGTGAAATTACATCCAATGACCAACATTGTATTAAATTGTAAAAATATATTCTAAATATACTTTAAAACCACTCAAATTAATGATTTATCACTATTAATTATTTCGATTAAAAAAGTTGTTTTTAATTATAATTTAGTAATTTTCACTATTCATCAGAGTATGAAAGTTATCCGAAAAGTACCAAAATTTCACCTTAGGCTAAATTCGATACTCCGAATCCAAAAATGAAATCCATTTTGAAAAATAAATTTTACAAATTTTTAAAAAGTGGTTATTACTATTCATAACGGCTAGTTTTAATAACATTTTAATAGCATATTGCTGTTTAGTGAAACTTGTTATTGCGTACTAGACACGCTATCGAGGAAGGTCGCGATTGTGTGTAATGCAAGGCAAGTAAAGGATGCGTGTTGTGCAAGCTCCTTTTGGTGTAGCGTACAACACAAGACATTAGTGAAATAAAAAAGAATATTTTTCATAAAATCTCGGGCTGTTACATTCTACCCCCCTTAAAATGAATTTCGCCCTCAAAATTCGTCGGGGTTATAAATGGTTTACTATTCGAAAGTTTATTTAATAGAAACCCACATCGTAAAAGGGAATACCAAAACTTGGCTTTAAAAACTAAAGTATGAAATGTAACGATTACCCAAATAAACTAATCACTGGGTTTCCACATAGGTGAAAATATGGATATGGAAGAAAAATCTAACCATCATGTTCTGATGGAGAGTGGTAGAAAACTTGGCTATGGAAAAGCTAGCAATCACAAAGCCATAAATTTGTGATGATCTAGGGTACCATCTGATTCATCGGATATAAGATCACTAGGACAACATTTTTGGTTTTCAAGATCATTTCACTAAAGTTGAAAATTTGAATTAGAATAAATAATTTCTTTATTTTGGTACAATCTTACTGTTGTTCATGCCTTGAACAATTTCCACTTCATCTCTTAAATAAATGAAGTTGAATTTGTTATTCGTGAAGTGTTAGCAGATCATGTGATAGAATGACGGGTCATTCCATCTGTCTCAAAAGGTTAGCAAAATTTATATACATAAGTCGATCTATAGTGGGATTAATCATATATGGTTCCTAAAATGGGCTTATACCTCATATATCATACTTCTTAATATAATAACACTAGTTTCTACTAAACAGGGACTTCTTGTAGGTCAGTGGTAGGCGATAAAGGCCAGTCGCACTTCGGTTGTGGGTTCGATTCCTACAGCCTTGTCCGAAGCGATGGGCGGTCGCCCGTCCTGCAGGTTGTCCTTTTTCTAAAACTACGTTACTATAACATCCCATCAATAATATCGAAAATCTTCTATCCTTAAACAATACTAACTTATGTCCAACATAATCCAGTCTAATCTTTAGGCTTATACATAATACTGCAGTCCACTCTCATAATATAGTGACAACGATTACCAGAGATTTCACACCATCGTCGATCCCCATATATCATAAGATATGTTTTGTTGGTCACATTCCAAACATTCAAAGTCCTTAATCATGTATTCTCTTGAATACCTTAGTGAAAACATGAATTCAGTTAAAAGTTAACACTTTCCGCATACCAAAATCCTCAAAATTCTATATACTCAAATCATGATATCACTTAGTCCTTATATCAATCATGAGCTCATGAATACTGTTAAACATTTAATTTTCTCCTTATCCCTTCATTATGCCCATATCATCTGCATTCTAAAAATATCTGAATAACCTTTCCTGGATACTGGTAACATTAATAAAACACTTTTAAAACTCAAGGAAAGACAATAATGTAACAATCCTTAGATGTCTCTTTATTCCATAGTACCATGAGATTTCTTATACAACATTACACATGATAAACATGTAATCATTTCACTACATTCTTAAACCATTAACCGAGCTTCAACAATTCTTTCACATCACATATCATTTGTAGTCTCTTCATCATCATCCACATAAATACTACCCATACGACCATACTTATTCTCTTCATGAGTCTTTCCCTTAGGGCATTGGTTTGCATAATGCCCATACATTCCACATTTAAAACACTTAACCATTTTGATGTCGTAGAAATACCGTTATCCTTATCCGTGGTGTTAACTGAACCTTTTCCTTTGCACTTACTTGCTTTGTGTCCTTCTTTTCCACACCCAAAGCATCTTCCAGTTCCCTTGAAACATTCTCCTTGATGCCTCTTCCCACATGATTTACATAGGGGAAATTGAACTTTCTTTCCTCTATGGTCATCATGAAACTCCATCTTTCTCTTATTAGCCGAGTCAAGAAACTTACCAAATTTTACTTTATTGATCATATTATGAGATTGCTGATTCGGCATAATAATGATGTTTGGACTTCCAAATCCCATTTCATTTGGTTTCTCATAAATAATATCATTCCATTGTCCATCATATCCTCCATTATCGTGAATCATCTTGTTTCCAGCCATTTTCTAAAACCCAAAAAGAATAGTGTGAGAGGCAAAAATCATAATAAAGGGAGAGTAACTTCAATATCTAACATCTTAGGTTAAATTCTAAGATCATTACCATAGTTCTAGTACTATATCCTATACGTATACTTATCCTTAGGGACATCCCTAGACATACCTTAGAAATATCTCTAGGGATCTCACTAACGTTTTCGCATCCTAGTTTCCAAAGGTTGACTAAACCTTTCCCCTGATACCAACTGTAGAGACCCTAAGCTTATCGTACATGGACATTACATTACTTTTGCGGAATACTTAGTACATAACAAAAACACACACACAAGGATCGTAATAGTTTAGTGTCTTTGGAAACTCGGAACGTAATCTTCTAATCGTGGTGAAAGATCTTCAATATCTCCCAAAAAGATCTTCCCTTTTTTTTACCTAAAAACCATTCTTTATATCCTGGGGAAAAGAAAACATAAAAAGGGTGAGCTCAAATGCTCAGTAAGGGTAAACAAAAGAAAAATCAATCACATCATATACATAAGAACATAGCTTTTGGAAATCTTAACCTGCAAAAGAGCTCATAATATCATAACATGGGATAAATCATAGAAGTGAAAATGAAATCCCAATAATCATAACATAAAACATGAAACTTTGTGGCATACACACATAATCATAGAGAATCATTTCTTGTTAGTCAAGACCCATTTCCAAGACTATCTTAGTGGACAAAGTCCCTTTCTGAATCGAGTAACCCTCGTTTTAGTCCTGTTTCACTGAACCGGTATAACCTACCATTTCAGCCATGTCTATCTCATGAGATATAAAATCTTTACCCAATGCATTGGAGAGAGATATAGGTCCCACCCATCTTATAATGAATCCTTTCTTATGT
This sequence comes from Viscum album, assembly GCA_963277665.1. Taxonomy (NCBI): domain Eukaryota; kingdom Viridiplantae; phylum Streptophyta; class Magnoliopsida; order Santalales; family Viscaceae; genus Viscum; species Viscum album. The sequence goes on from OY728146.1 coordinate 1,688,853,064, forward strand.
GTGCCACATAATCATAAATCATACATCATCGCATAACCCATGTAATAAAAAATGGGATTCTTAAACAACATGACATCATAAAACAATTCATATAAGATAAAGGAATTCATAAAAATAATCTCATCACAACATGATCAAATCAATGCAATAATAGGGATAAAAATATAACCCTTTATTATCTTAGATGGAAAATAATTTTGGTAAAACACTTGAACTCCATTCTTGAGGAAAATATCCTTTCTTCTTCAAAAACATTTTTCCTTTCATAACATGTCATACAACTTTAAAATAAAAGAAGTTGATTAAAAATAAACTTGAAAACTTGTAAAGGAAGATTCTTTTAAGTAATGTTTTAAAAATCCATTCATGCCGTATAAGTTAAAAAAAACATTCTTCGTACTTTTGTCGGAAAAGTCAAAAAGTACCTCGTACGAAAAACGACAAAAGATTCCTTTCGTACATATTACTAAAAACTCACCGAAGGGTAAAAATGGATTTAAACAATTGTAGGTGGATGGAAATAATATTACTTATTGATGAAACATGGATGTGGATGATAAAATACACCCCAGTAAATACTTACGAATAAACAATCTCGGATAAAAATGAGATTGTGATATTTCCCTTACCTTAGGTCCGATTTGCTTTGTTCGTGTCCGAACCTCCTGTATAATGATTTAAATCATGTTATTGACTTATTACAGAATCATATTCATTGTTATGATATCATATATGGTTCACTTATGACATTATATTACCCGTTCTTTTGTAAATTCCCTGTTAAAGAAGCGTTTTGGGTAAAATCGTTTCATTTATCGTAGGTGTTTTGACTTGTTGTTCTTGACATCATTATTACTTATATCATGATTTACTCACTTCCAGAATATAAAATATGATTTATATATCATATATATTCAGTATATATATATATAATCGGTAGATAAATAAAATGAAAAACACTGTTCATGGAGACGGTAGTCCGTACGTACGCATGAACGCTGTTTTCCTTTCCTTATTGTCATGAAATGGAAGTAAGTAGATGACATACATATGTATATATATACATAAATCCAGTAGCTTTATAATGTCATATATTTCATTATTATTTCTTATATATACATTATAATCATTCTTAAATGGTTAACATGGAGAATGAATCTCATCGCGTCGTGGAGACGGTAGTCCGTACGTACGCACGAGCGATGATATCATTTCTATAAATATTGAACTGAATTGGAGTGGATTATACAATATATCAGAATCAATATGATGTTGTAATAACTATGTATAGTTATTCTTTACACCATTATACCCATCCATGTAAGGTGGTGGTGGAAAATAGATTACACCACGGCGTGGAGACGGTATTCCGTACGTACGCACGCGCGGTGATTTCTTTTTCCGTAGGATGGATAGATGGTGAAATAGGGTTGTTTCATACTTATAATAACATATCAGTATATGAGTGATACTGATGTTATTACTTCATAATGAAACAACCTAAGAAGAAGAAGTGGAAGAAGAAATAAAGATGAAAGAATTGGTAACGGTAATTACCTCTTCTTTGAAGTGCCTCTTTGAGACCTCCTCTTAGGGAACTAAAATTGGTCTTTGAGGAAGACCATAACCTCTAAGATGTTTTTTAGGGAAGTGGAGAAGAGATTTTGGCAGGGGTTGGCCGAGATTGAGTGCTCAAATTGGTGTGAGGAGGAGGGATAGGAGGTGTCCTTTTATAAGGGAAGAGAGGGGCACCTTAGGAATACCTCAAAATATTATTTTATTTTAAAGTCAAAATCGGTTTATAATGGTTCCAAAGGGTCTTATTTCGAAGATAAAGTGGGGATGGGTCGAAATCCTATCAACCAATAGGATTTAGACAAGTTTAGGTTATTATTTTAACCTTATCAATAAGATTTAACTCTAAGTTAAATAATTTAACTTTTACCGTGTCTTTTTGTTTTCTTTCACTATATGGTTAATACACTTACTATAACATGCCAAACGAACCCCAAATTGTTTATTATTAAAATATATATCCTTATCTAAGTCATTTGGCCGAACCTTAGATTTTTAGGAATATAATAACAATTAATAATATAATATTTGATTTAAAAACTATTTTGTGTCAATTTTGACACTATTTGATATATGATATTTGTGAAAGTCATAACAGAATTATATGTTCGAACCAAGTTGATTACATCAACACTAATATATCATTGTAACCTAGAAAATTAGTGGAATTCATAAAAAGTCTCAAATTATTTTTATTTTGGTGTTTATAACATCAATTATGTCAATATTTCATTATTAAGATAATTACTGCATCATCATTGTGTCATAAATAAATTAACTTATTTGATGTCTAAAAATTACAAATAAAATACCATCATGTATTAAATCTTTTTATCTTTCTAATGAATATTTACAATCGAATTTATCTTATGTATAACCCCATATTAAAAATGATTTACTTATTAAACGTTGATTTTAACTATTTTAACCCTTCTTTAAATAAATTAATAATAAATGTCCTAATCTAATCCAAGTGGGCCTAAATGGTCATATTTTATTCCTAAGTTTGTTTTTGGTCTAATTAAACTTGTCCAATAGAATTAGGACATGTGTTAGGGTAATATTAATATCATATTTACCCTTATTTACCCTATTTACTATGAACCGCGGTAAAAAAAAGTAAAAAGTTACTATTCACCAAAAATTATTTTCATCTCATTGAACCACATTTTACTTACTGACATCAACCGTGTCTCTCGGATTTTTGAAATTCCATTCACAGAAGCGGTAAAATTAAGTTTTATGAAAAATTCAGTTTTTTAACTACCACTTAGTAGTTTCACTATTCATCAAAAATTGATGTTTTTCAGAACAGTGCCAAAATTTCATCCCAAGCTATATTTCATATTCCGAATTCAAAAATGAAGTCTATTTTACCAAATTCATTACATAAAAGTTGCATTAATTAATTTTATAATTAAATCCCGCTGTTAAAACAAATAGCGTGTTTTTAAGAAACAATACCTATCAAAAGATTGACACTTGTTTATGTCTAGTTTAAATGTGAAATTACATCCAATGACCAACATTGTATTAAATTTTAAAAATATATTCTAAATATACTTTAAAACCACTCAAATTAATGATTTATCACTATTAATTATTTCGATTAAAAAAGTTGTTTTTAATTATAATTTAGTAATTTTCACTATTCATCAGAATATGAAAGTTATCCGAAAAGTACCAAAATTTCACCTTAGGCTAAATTCGATACTCCGAATCCAAAAATGAAATCCATTTTGAAAAATAAATTTTACAAATTTTTAAAAAGTGGTTATTACTATTCATAACGGCTAGTTTTAATAACATTTTAATAGCATATTGCTGTTTAGTGAAACTCGTTATTGCGTACTAGACACGCTATCGAGGAAGGTCGCGATTGCGTGTAATGCAAGGCAAGTAAAGGATGCGTGTTGTGCAAGCTCCTTTTGGTGTAGCGTACAACACAAGACATTAGTGAAATAAAAAAGAATATTTTTCATAAAATCTCGGGCTGTTACATAGAATATTCGACTAGTAATGTGTTAGCTCTTCCCTCCATAAGAGCCTATATAGTAGGAAGACTTTTAGGACTCTAGATCAGATGCTATTAAGGAAAACCAGTTCATTCATGGAAAATAATGGATGTATGTGCTTAATTTTGTCACTCATACCTAGATAAATGACCAACCAACATGATTGGGTTATCTGCACCACTACATACTTATCCTACATATTGGGGGGTGGACTTCATCCACCTATATGCAGTAGATCATTAAATCCTTATTAATTTGGATCATTATGAATGGTAGGTTCTATACATTTCCAAGAATGAACATGAGGATAAGGGATCCCAGTCCCTTGAAAAAATTGAAGGGGTGATTTCCTATGTAGAAGTGTTGGAACATTATTATGTTGTCATTGCCACATATCAATCCAAGAATGATAATAATTTTAAGGACTAGTAAGAATAAACCTAAGGTAATGTTTTAATAGAGACATCCTTAGTGGTTGAATATCCAGACAAGTAGAACCGAATGAATATTTGGGCTAGATAATTCTACCCAAATACTAAAGAAAAGAAATAAACCCTGGTAAAATGTCAAAAAACTTCAAAGCCCACTCTATAGAGGTTGTAAAATCATGAACACCTAATCAACGGGGTCTACCCGTAGGGTAGAATTTTGGAAAGGAGGGGATCTAGTATTTGTATAAGCCTATGAAACCTTAATTTTATTTTATTTTAAAATAATCAATTCATGAATAATTCACACTTTTATTAATTTCACACTCCAATCATATTTTTGAGATAATCAATGACCATCCCCTAAGTTCATGTGAGTCATGATTAGTGTGAGAAAAAAGTAACACCCAAGTGATTTCTCATTTTTATGACCTTTTAATATAGTTGTCACTAAGGGTATTAATTTACTGATTGGCCACAAGGTGTGAATGGTTTTAGATCATCCATGTCTAGATAGTGGCTCTCTCTTAATAATCTAATATCTTTTCCAATGTATAGTATTGCACGAATGGATTAACTCTAGGTGTGATGAATTCCATACGAAAATGGGGAATAAAGATCATGAATGATGACACCCCAAATATATAACAAAAGGATAGTGGAGTCACAATATAAGATAACTATAAATTATCTTCAAAATATGGAATATATATTGGTTAGATAAGAATTTGGATAAAAATGAGGTTTGACTACTAACCATGTTCAAAACACTGGACCCGTCTCAGGATGTTGTCCATAGTCTTTAGGGAAATTTTCCCAAGATGGTAGGTGAACTATTTTGGAAAGGCACCAATGCCATTATTAATCCTATATGGATTTGGAAACGGATTCAAATAACTAATATTTTCCCAAAAATTCCTAGATATGAAGTGAAAAAATGTTCAAAAGGATTATAAAAATCCCATAATTACTCCACTATGGATCAGAGCACATTCATGAAGGTGTATTGGTCTGAACAATGGTATGTGCAATATTCCTAGGGTATTCTCATCTCACATGACAAAAAGAGGATAAGAATATGAAATTTTAGTTTGGTGAATGACCTTGAGGAAAGAGATTATTGGGAAAGGACCTAAGACGAAATTCAATTCATATCACGCTATGGGGATGATAAACAAACCATATAACATTGTACAATGATTATGTTGGACATACCATTTAATTTTATATAGCGATGAAGATGTAATACTATATTAATTTTGAATAGTGAAGAAAATGGATAAACGGTTTAATGTCATATGGTGAGAATGATGAAAACATAGTCTCATGTCATATGTAGAGGATGACAGAGATGTAGTTTAATTTATTATAGTAAGGATAATGAAAATGTTGTTTAATTTCAAATAGTGAGGATTATGGACATGAATATTAAAATTATATTTTGGGGATAATGGAAACATAGTTTAATTTTATTCATTGAGAATGATGAATCACAAAGTTTTAGGTTGTGATTCTTGGTACATGGATTTCTATTTATGGTTATAATATTTGAACATTGATTGTGAACCCCTAAGGTCATGGACACATCAAAGTGTTAATAAATTTTGTTAATTGGGGGCCATGGGGGACCAATGATATATTAAACATCATAGGGTTCATCGATAAAATTTCAAGGTCCTAAGTCATAGACTGAGGATGTAACAACCTGAGATTTTATGAGAAGTATTTTTTTTAATTTCTTATCTTATATTCAAAGTAATATTTCACTTCACACAACAATAGCTTGGCTTGCGTTACATGCAATCGTGACCTTCCTCGATAACGTGTGTCGTACGCAATACCGGGCTTCACTAAACAGCAATATATTGTTATAATATTATTATGGACTAGCCGTTATGAATAGTATTAACTAAATTTTGAATTTTATATCATTATTATACATCTTACATATTTTCTAGAACATGGAATGAGATCAAAATAATTTTTTTGGGTAAAATAAGTATTTTTCAAAAAATGCAGTTTTGCTACCTTTTGATGGAGCACCCACATTAAATATAGTTTTTTACATGTTTATAAGTTCAATTTGATGAAATAAAATTCTTCCTTGGAATCAGTATATAAAAATTTAATTTGGATAAATTTTTCATATTATTCTGATAACATTCATATTTTAATGAATAGTAAAAACACGCTATATTTTAATTAAAAAAACTTTTCTTCATCACAATAATATATATAGTTAGATTATATTTTTAATTGGTTTTAAAGTGTAATTATAATATATTTTTACCATTTAATCCAATATTGGTCATTGGAATTAATTTCACTTTGAATTTGGACATAAACAAGTGTTGATCTTTTGATAGTTATTGTTTCTTAAAAACACGCTATTTGTTTTGATAACGAGAATAAATTTTAAAATTAATTAATTCCACTTATATATTTTGAATTTGGAAAAAATAGATATCATTTTTTAATTAGGAATATCAAATATATCTTAGGCTGAATGTTTGGTATTTTTATGAAAAACATCAATTTTTGATGAATTGTGAAACCACTTAGTGATACTTAAAAACCGACTCTTTCATTTAAATAAACTTTTACCAATTCTGTGAATTGAATTTAAAAAATCCAACATGCATGACTGTTATCATGAAGTAAAATTTGGTTCAATAAGATAAAAATAATTTTTGGTGAATAGTAACTTTTGACTTTTATTTACTGCAGTTAAAGGTAAATAGGGTAATTCAAGGTTAAAAAAATATTATAATAATTCAAAATTACCTTAACACTTTTTCTAACCTTATTGGATGAGTATTTTCCGACCATAGGCTTCCATGGGGCGATTTTGGGACCCCATTGAGACACTTGGTAGTGATAATGACAATTTAGATTAATTAATTTAATGTAAAGACAAAATTGACATTAACAAAAATCTTTTAGTAATTAATTTTTACAAGGGGTTATATAAATTATCTTCTATACTATAAATATTCATTGGAAATCTAAAACGTTTTCCTACATGGTGGTATTTTTTTATAACTTTCACACACCAAAAAAATTAAATTATTTATGACACAATAATGATGTTGTATTTACCTCATTAATAAATGATTTAAATAAATAAGATTATAATGATTAAAATAATATCCAAAACATTTCCAATTATGATTGGATTATTTTATTTCGACCATGAGGCATCTTATCTTTATCTAAAATTATTATTGGACCTTTTAAAACTGAAGATAAGTTTATAATAAAATAATATTTTCACTTTCCAAAGGTGCCCCTCTCCTCCCTTATTAAAGGGAACCTCCTCCCTCTCCTCCTCACAAAACATTGAGCCTTCAAGCTCGACCAACCCCTGACCATTACTCTTCTAAACTCCCCTTGTAATATTATAGAGGTCTTGGTCTTCTTCGAATACCAACATTAGTGCCCTATGTGGAGGTTTCAAAGAGGTGCATCAAAGAAGATGTAATATCTCTTACCGATTATTTCAAATTTATTTCTTTTTCTACATCCTCTTATTTAGTTGTTTCATTATGAAGTAACAACATAATTATTACTAATATACTGATATGTTATTATAAATATGAAACAACCCTATTTCACCTTTTATCCATTCTATGGAAAACAAAAGCACCGCACGTGCGTACGTACGGAATACCGTCTCCACGCCGTGGTGAAATCTTTTTTCCACCACCACCTTACTTGGATGGGTATAATGGTTTAAAAAATAACTATATATGATTATTTTAAATTGATATTGATTCTGAAATTGTATATATACACTTCAATTCAATTCCACGATCATGGGAACGATGTCATCGCTCGCGCGTACGTACGGCCTACCGTCTCCACGATGTGATGTGACTCGTTCAACATGATATTCATTGAATAATGATTATATAAATGAATTTAATGAATAAATATGATATATATTATACGAATACCATTCTGTAAATGAGGTATCTATAACCTAAAAATAAGAATAAGAATTTATTCGACAAAACATGCATAAGAACATAAAGCAATGAACACCCGAATAACAAGTAGCAAACAAATATTACAATTAAAAAAATAATAATATGACCATATATGATATCATAACAATTAATATGATTCTGTAATAAGTCAATGTCATTTTTTAAATCATTATACAGGAGGATCATATATGTATGAAGCAAAATGGACCTAAGGTAAGGGAAAATCTCTCAATCTCATTTTTATCCGAGATTGTTTATACTTTACTGGGGAATATTTATCATCCACGTCCATATTTCCAAAATATTTAATATTATTTATATCATCCTACAATTGTTTAAATCAAATTTTACTATTTGGTGAGTAAAAGATATGAAAGGAATCTTTTATCATTTTTAGTACTAGGTAATTTTTGACTTTTCCGTCCAAAGTATGAGAAGAATCTTTTTCTTAAACCTATACGGCATGAATGGATTTTTTTTGATTTCATAGAACATTATTTCCATGAATCTTACTTTAAAAGTTTTCAAGTTTATTTTTAATCAACTTCATTTAGATTAAAATTGTATGACATGTTAAGAAAGGTAAAATGTTTTTGAAGTAGAAAGGATATTTTCCTCAAGAATAGAGTTCAAGTGTTTTATCAAAATTATTTTCCATCTAAGATAATATAGGGTTCTATTTCTATCCCTATTTTTACATTGATTTGATTATGTTAGGATGGAATTAATTTTATGATGTCCTTTTATCTTATATGGATTATGTTATGATGGAATGATGTTTAAGAAATCCCATTTTTATTACATGGGTTATGTTATGATTTATGATTTTGTGGAAACCATAAGAATGGTTTCATTATGAGATGGGTGGGACCTATATCTCCCTCCAATTCATTTTGTAAAGATTTATATCTCATGAGATAGACATGGCTGGAATGGAAAGTTAATCTAGTTCAGTGATACAGGACTGGAACGAGGAGTGAACTCAGTTCAGTAATGGACTTTGTCCACTATGATGGTCTCGGAAAAGAGCCTTGACTAATTCGAAGTGATTTTCTATGATTATGTGTGTATGCCACAAAGTTTCATGTTTTACATTATGATCATTTGGATTACATCTCACTACTATGATTTATCCCATGTTATGATATTATGATCTCTTTTGCTGGTTAATATTTTCAAAATGTTATGTTCTTATGAATATGATATAATTGATATTTTTTTATTTACCTTTAATGAGCATTTGAGCTCACCCTTTTGTATGTTTTCTTTTCCCTAGGTCAGGAAGAAGGGTATTAAGTAGGATATGCCAAAAGGGACTCTATATATGATGAAATAAATGGGATACAATGTAGATGCTTTACTAGTTATTTATGTTTCCCAGTTTCTAAAGACACTAAACATATACGGTTCTATCATGGTTTTGTTATATGTTGTAATAAGTATGCTTCAATTCTGATGTAATAACCATGTATGTAATGTTTGGGTCATTATAGTTGGTATCAGAGGAAAGGTATAGTCAACCTTTGGAAACTAGGATGTGAAAGCCACAGTAAGAACTCTAAGGATATGTCTAAACATAGAACACAATATTAGTGTTTTATAAATTCCCATGAACAACCAATGATAAGACCTAATATGTGAAATTTTAATCTTGATTATGTGGTTTTCCAATTATGATTAGTGTTTCTCACACTATACTTATTGGTTTTAGTTAATGGATGTTACCCAAAAGAACCATGTTAATCTTGAATGCGATGGGCAATGCAATGATTGTACCCCTGAGCAACCAAACGTTATGGGAGTTGGAATGGAAAATCTTATATCAATGATCAAACAACTTTCTCAAGATATGAATCATGAAGGAATTACAAATGAGAAAAGTAAGGAGCAACATTCTATTGAATCCTTCATGAGGCCACGTCCACCTTCATTCAGCGGGTCTTCTGATCCATTAGTGGATGAACAATGGATTAGTACCACGGAAAAGATATTTTCAGTCCTGCAATGTTCTGAAAAAGATAAATTCATCTTAGCAGTATATCATTTGGGAGGTGAATCTGATCAATGGTAGAATATTATTAAGAATACCAGGCAAAGGGATGAAATTGAGTCCATGGAATGGGACGATTTCAAGAACTTATTTCTCAATAAGTACTTCCCTCGTATTCTTCGAACAAAGATGGAGAAAAAGTTTCTTGAACTGAAGAAAAAGGATGATGAATCGGTTGGTACCTACGAAGAAAATTTTACAAGACATGCAATGTATGCTTCTGGAAATATTATCCATCCAGAGAGTAAGATCGATCAATTATTTAGTGGCTTAAAACCAAGTCTTCGAAGGGCGTTAGACATAAAGGGACTTCAGTATCTACGAGGAAATTGTTTGTTTTTATCTCAAGGTTGAGATGAAGATTGGTGTAATCCATCAGTCATATGGGTTTGATAAGAAGAGTTAAATGGAATTCAAAGGGAAATATAAAGACCACAATGAAAAGAAGATGAGTTTTCCCTTATGCTCAAAGTGTGGAAAGAAACACAGAGTGAATTGTCTTAAAGGGACAAGTAAATGTTTTAAGTGTGGAAAAGAAGTTCATTGGGCAGTTGAATGTCGAAATAATGGGAAGAAGATGTCTAATGATGCGAACAAAGAAAAGAATTCATAGAATGCACCTACTACACATCAATGTCTCAAGTGCAAGGAAATGGTCCATTATTCCAATCAATGCCCTAATCCAAGGGTTGTTGATGATGATCGACGTGAACAAACTATTAAGGACAAAGACTAAGGAAAGTCACGTGCAATCTCAATCGGCGATGTGGAGTGCGATAACAAAGTGGTGAAATGTACACTTACTATCCACTCTAAAGTAAAAAATGTTTTATTCGATTCTAGATCCACCCACTCTTTTATTTCAGAATAATTTCTAATGGTATCGTCGTACTACCTCAACAATTAGATGTTGAGTTAGCTATGAAAACTCCTAATGGCACAACGGTTGCATCAAAAGTTTATAATTCTTCTCCAATTGAAGTTTGTGGGAAGGTTCTTTCTGCAAATCTTGTGATCCTTCATATAGTGTAATTTGATGTGATTCTTGGAATCGATTGGATTTCATTATACGGAGATCATATCAATTGCCAAATAAAGGAAATCACATTTAATATTCCTGATCAATCTACAATAATCTATCGATGCAAGGATGAATATAACCTTCCAATGGAAATTTCTTCCATCTTATGGGTCTTGATTCCAATAAATGAAGGTTATTTATCTCAAATGGTTGGAGAGAAACTCACGATTAAGAAGATTCCCATTGTACGAGAGTTTGATGATGTCTTTCTGGAGGAATTGTCTGGTCTTCCACCAAATCGTGAAGTTGAGTTTTCAATAGAACTCATATCGGGAGATATGACCATTTCAAAGACACCTTATAGAATGGACCGAATTGAGTTGCAGGAATTGAAGAAGCAAATCCAAGAGAATCTTGATAAGGGATTCAAACTCCCAAGTGCATCACCTTGGGGAGCACATGTACTGTTTGTTAAGAAGAAAGATGGATCAATGAGACTCTGAATTGTTTATCAAGAACGTAACAAGATCACTATAAAGAACAAATATCCTCTCCCACACATTGATGACTTAGTTGACCAACTACGTATAGCGCAATACTTTTCCAATATTGATCTTCGTTCAGGGTATCATCAATTAAGGGTCAAAAAAGAGGATATACCAAATACAGATTTTCATACAAGGTATGGACACTATGAATTTATAGTGATTCCATTTGGTCTTACTAATGCTCCTGTTATCTTCATGGATCTAATGAATAGAGTCTTTAGAGACTATCTTGATCAGTTTGTGGTAAACTTTATAGACAATATTCTTGTTTATTTAAAGAGCAAGGAAGAACATGAATATCACTTGAGAATTGTATTAAAGACCCTAATAAAGGAGAAGCTTTATTCCAAATTTACCAAGTTTGAATTTTGGCTTCAAAAAGTTTCATTTTTGGGCCACATAATCTCAAAAGAGGGGATATCTATGGATCCAGCAAAAACAATGATTATAAAAAGATGGTCGAGACCAACAACAGTAACTGAGATCTGAAGTTTTTTTGGTTTGGCTGGATATTATCGATGTTTTGTGAAATATTTTTCATGATTATCTAATCCACTCACGAGGTTGACTAAAAAAGGAGTTAAGTTCGTGTGGACAGAGGAGTGTGAAGAGAATTTCAAGGACTTGAAAAGAAGGTTATTCAGTGCACTTGTGCTCACACTGCCTTGTAGTGGAGAAAGGTTTGTGATCTACAGTGATTCATCCAAGATGGGATTGGAGTGTGTTCTCATGAAAAACTATATAGTGATAGCTTGTGCCTCACTAAAGTTGAGAATCCATGAGTAAAATTACCCAACTAATGATTTGGAGTTAGCTAGTGTAATCTTTGCATTAAAGATTTGGAGGCATTATCTTTATGGTGAAAGGTGTGATATTTATACTGATCATAAAAATTTAAAGTATATATTCACACAAAAGGAGCTGAATATGCGCCAAAGAAGATGGTTGGAGCTGATTAAGGACTACGACTGCTCAATTCATTACCACCCTGGGAAAGAAAACAAGGTGGCAGATGCATTATTTTGACAAGACCATTCTAGATTATCCATGATGAGGATCACAAAAGATCCAATATTTATGGATTTGTAAAGGATGGATCTTGGAATTATAATGTAAGGGGAAAATCCTATCTTTCTCAAATGAATGTTCAACCATCTATACATTTGAATATTAAAGAGGCACAAAAAAGATGAATAGTTACAAAAGAAGGTGAGACATGTTCCTGAATTCCACCTTGATTGTGATGGGATAATATGTTTTAGAAATCGGGTATGTGTTCCTCCTATCCCAGAATAAAAGAAGGATCTATTGGATTAGGCTCATAGTTCATCATTCTCTATTCATGATGGAATCACTAAGATATATAGGGACCTGAAAGAGTACTTCTGGTGGGATGGCATGAAAAGAGATGTTGCTGAATATGTCTCTCGATGCTTGGTTTTTTAGCAAGTTAAAGATGAGAGACAGAAGTCTAAGGGGATGTTACAACCATTGCCCATACCAGAAAGGAAATGGGAAAACGTCACTATGGACTTTGTCACTGGACTTCTAAAGACATCCAAAGGCAATAATGCTATCTGGGTTATAGTTGATCATCTTAGGAAGTCGGCACACTTCATTACTATTAGAGAAGATTTCTCTCTGGATCAGCTTGCCAGGATATATGTAAAAGAAGTCGTAAGATTTCATGGAGCACCACTTTCCATTATATCTGATCGGGATATGAGGATTACCTTGAAGTTGTAAAGAAATCTTCAGCATACTTTAGATATAGAGTTGAGTTTCAGCACTACTTATCATCCTCAGACAGATGGTCAGTCTGAGGGAACAATTCAAACTCTATAAGATATGTTAAGAGCTTCATCTATGGATTTCATAGGTGGTTGGGATCAACACCTACCTTTGGTGGAATTTTCTTATAATAATAGCTTTCACTCTAGTATTCAGATGGCTCCTTATGATGCTCTCTTTGGAAAGAAATGCAGGACTCCAACATGCTGGGATGAAGTTGGGGAAATAATGCTATTAGGACCTGATCTAGTTGATGAGATGGTAGAAAAGGTCAGATCTATTCAACAACACATAAGAGTAGCTCAGAGTCGACAAAAAAGTTATGCCGACAACCGAAGAAAATACATAGAGTCTGAATTGGGTGATAAATTGTTCTTACGAATATCTCCTTAAAAGAGAGTAATGAGATTTGGAAAGAAGGGAAAGCTGAGCCCTAGGTATATCGGTCCTTTCAAAATACTGGATCATGTTGCAAAGGTAGCTTACCGATTGGAGCTTCCACCTAATCTCTCTCAAGTTCACGATGTGTTCCATGTTTCTCTCCTGATAAAGTACATACCAGGTCCTTCACATGTACTAAGCTCATAAGTTGTACCGCTGGAGCAAGATCTTTCTTATGAAGAAGAGCCGATAGAGATTCTGGATCATAGAGAAAAAGTTCTATGGAACAAGACCACTCACATGGTGAAAGTTTTATGGAGGAACCACCAATTAGAAGAAGCGACATGGGAGATTGAGGATATAATGAGGGAGAGGTATCCTCATCTGTTTGTTACAGAGTGATGAATTTTGAGGGCGAAGTTCATTTTAAGGGGGGTAGAATGTAACACCCTAAGATTTTTTTAGAAATATTTTTTTTAATTTCTTATGTTATACACAAAGGAATCTTTCACTGCACACAACCCTAGCTTGGCTTGCGTTACACGCAATCCCGACCTTCCTAGATAGCATGTGTAGTACGCAATACCGGGTTTCACTAAACAATGATATATTGTTATAATATTATTATGGACTAGCCGTTATGAATATTAGAAACTGTATTATAAATTTTATATCATTATTATACATCTGACATATTTTATAGAACATGGTATGAGAACAAAATAAATTTTTCGGGTAAAATAAGTGTTTTTAAAAAAATGCAGTTTTGCCACCTTTTGATAGAGCACCCACATTAAATCTAGTATTTGACATGTTTATAAGTTCAATTTGAAAAAATAAAATTATTCCATGGAATCAGGATATAAAAGTTTAATTTGGATAAATTTTTCATATTATTCTGATAACTTTCATATTTTAATGAATAGTAAAAACACGCTATATTTTAATTAAAAACAACTTTTTTTCATTGCAATAATTTATATGGTTATATTATATTTTTAATTGGTTTTAAAGTGTAATTATAATATATCTTTACCATCTAATCCAATTTTGGTGATTGGAATTAATTTCACTTTGAATTTGGACATAAACAAATGTCGATCTTTTGATAGTTATTGTTTCTTAAAAACACGCTATTTGTTTTGATAACATGAATTAATTTTAAAATTAATTAATGAAACTTCTATGTTTTGAATTTGAAAAAATAGAAATCATTTTGGAATTCGAAATATCAAATATATCTTAGGCTGAATTTTGGATATTTGTATGAAAAATTTCGATTTTTGATGAATAGTGAAACCACTTAGTGGTTGTTAATAAACTGACTCTTTCATTTAAATGAAATTTTACCAATTCTGTGAATTGAATTTCAAAAATCTGACATACATGGTTTTTATCAAGAAGTAAAATGTGGTTCAATAAGATGAAAATAATTTTTGGTGAATAGTAACTTTTGACTTTTATTTACCATGGTTAAAGGTAAATATGGTAATTCAAGGTTAAAAGAATATTATAATAATTTAAAATTACCTTAAAACATTTCCTAACCATATTTTATGAGTATTGTCCGACCATGGGCATACTTGGGTCAATTTTGGGACCCCATTGATCCACTTGGTATTGATAATGACAATTTGGATTAATTAATTTAATGTGATGACAAAATTGACATTAAGAAAAATCTTTTAGTAATTAATTTTTGCAAGGGGTTATATAAATTATAATTTATACTATAAATATTAATTGTATATCTAAAAATATTTCCTACATGGTGGTGTTTTTTTATAATTTTTAGACGTTAAATAAATTAAATTATTTATGACACAATAATGATGCATTATTTACCTCATTAATAAATGATTTAAATAAATAAGATTATAATGATTAAAATATTATCCAAAACAAGTCCAATTCTGATTGGATGATTTTATTTCTACAATGAGTCATATTATCTTCCTCTTTAATGATTTTTGGACCTTTTGAAACCGAAATAAGTTTATAATAAAATAATATTTTCACAATTTCCAAAGGTGCCCCTCTCCTCCCTTATAAAAGGGAACCTTCTCCCTCTCCTCCTCACACAACTTTGAGCCTTAAATCTCGGACAACCCCTGCCCATTAATCTTATAAATTCCCCTTTTAATATTATAGAGGTCCTGGTATTTTTCAAAGACCAACATTAGTGCCCTAAGTGGAGGTTTCAAAGAGGCGTGTCAAAGAAGAGGTAATATCCATTACCGATTATTTCAAATTTATTTCTTCTTCTACATCCTATTATTTAGTTGTTTCATTATGAAGTAACAACATCAGTATCACTCATATACTGATATGTTATTATAAATATGAAACAAATCTATTTCAACTTCTATCCATCCTACAGAAAACAAATTCCCCAAGCATACGTACGTACGGAATACCGTCTCCACGCCGTGGTGTTATCTGTTTTCCACCACCACCTTACTTGGATGGGTATAATGGTGTAAAGAATAACTATATATTATTATTTTGAAGTGATATTGATTATTAAATAGTATAAATACACTTCAATACAATTCCACGATCATGGAAACGATATCATCGCTCGTGCGTACGTACGGCCTACAATCTCCACGATGTGATGCGGCTTTTTCTACATGATCATCATTGAATAATGATTATATAAATGAATTGAATGAATAAATATGAAATATATTACACTAATATCATTCTGGAAATGAGGTATCTATTACCTAAAAATAATAATAAGAATTTATTCGAAAAAACATGCATAAGAACATAAAGCAATGAACACCCGAATAACAAGTAGCAACGAAATATTACTAATAAGAAATAAGAATATGACCATATATGATATCATAAACATGAATATGATTCTGTAATAATTCAATGACATTATTTAAATCATTATACAGGAGGAACGGATACGTACGAAGCAGATCGGACCTAAGGTAAGGGAAAATCTCGCAATCTCATTTTTATCCGAGATTGTTTATACTTTACAAGGGAATATTTATCATCCACATCCATGTTTCCTCAATATTTAATATTATTTATATCCTCATACAATTTTCTAAATACAATTTTACCCTTTGGTGAGTAAAATATATGAAAGGAATATTTTTTTTGTTTTTAGTACTAGGTACTTTTTGACTTTTCCGACCAAAGTATGAGAAAAATATTTTTTAAACTTATAAGGAATGAATGGATTTTTATGATTTCATAGAACATTATTTCCATGAAGCTTCCTTTAAATGTTTTCATGTTTATTTTTAATCAAATTCTTTTTTGTAGAATTGTATGACATGTTAAGAAATGTAAAAAAATTTGAAGTATAAGGGATATTTTCCTCAAGAATGGAGTTCAAGTGTTTTATCAAAATTATTTTCCATATAAGATAATATAGGGTTATGTTTATATCTCTATTTTTACATTGATTTTATTATGTTATGATGGAAATAATTTTATGATGTCCTTTTATCTTATATGGATTATGTTATGATGGCATGATGTTTAAGAATCCCATTTTTATTACAAGGTTTATGTTATGATTTATGATTTTGTGGAAAACATAAGAATGGTTTCATTATGAGATGGGTGGGACCTATATCTACCTCCAATGAATTGCGTAAAGATTTATATCTCATGAGATAGACATGGCTAGAACGGAAAGTTAATCTAGTTCAGTGATACAGGACTGGAACGAGGAGTGAACTCGGTTCAGTAATGGACATTGTCCGCTATGATGGTCTTGGAAAAGAGCCTTGACTAAAATGAAATTATTTTCTATGATTATGTTTGTATTCTACAATGATTCATGTTTTATGTTATGATTATTGGGATTACATCTCACTACTATGATTTATCCCATGTCATGATATTATGATCTCTTTTGCAGGTTAAGATTTTCAAAATGTTATGTTCTTATGAATATGATATGATTGATATTTCATTTATTTTCCCTTACTGAACATTTGAGCTCACCCTTTTGTATTTGTTCTTTTCCCCAGGTCGTGAAGAAGGGTATTAAGTAGGATATGCCAAAAGGGACTCTAGATATGATGAAATAAATGGGAGACAATGTTGATGCTTTACCAATTGTTTATGTTTCCCAGTTTCTAAAGACACTATACCTATACGGTCCTATCATGGTTTTGTTATATGTTGTATTAAGTATGCTTCAATTCTGAAGTAATAACCGTGTATGTAATGTTTGGGTTGTTACATAGGATTATCTCAAATAGATATGTGTAGTGTTGTGAGTTCACAAACCAAATGTGAATTGATAGACAAAGAGGCCTCGTGCCATAGAAAAAATTCCAAGGATGAATTTTACATGGTTTAGAGTCACTATTCATCAACATGGAAAACAACTTTATGTTCATATTGTATAGACCATAATAATTCATAAATATCAACCTTACATGGGGAAATCCACCTCTGGTATTCTAATCGTGTATGAGCAATGATCGGTGAGGGAAACATGGAGTAGTATTGAGTTTACAAAGCTCACATGGGAGATCCAAATGAGGGATATAAGTGCATGAAAATCTAATGAGGGTGATTACAACTTATAGGACCGAGATAGTGAATTTTGGAACTAATCTATGGAGAGGAAACAACTTTTTAACTTGTTTTAAATGGTGGTTCTATACATGTGTTGGTTGAAAATGTGGCACAAAAATGAAGGATTAAATTTTGACTATGTTGGATGCCTGAGATCCACTATATTCTACTAAAATTTCCATCAATTCATGTTTCCAGGACAATATGTGATCTATTATAGACATAATCTATTTTCCTTAGGGAGCCTTTTCCGATTGGGTGGATGATGTTTACCCAGATTGGGGAAAGCACAGACTATAAGAGATAAAGTGCTGTGGGAGACTGATATTGGTAGGTCGGTATCATATTTAGGTTGGATATAAATTAATCTCCCTTTAAAATGAATATAGATTTCATATGGGGTAATGTGTGATTTATCACATAATTGTCATAAAAGACATCTTGGTAATATATAGGGTATTGTGTGATTCGTCTAATACATGGAAATGAGGTATCTAGATTTTATATAAGGTATTTCCAGAAATCCCATATTCATCATATGTGTAATCATAGTTTCAAATGAGATAACGATATAGTTTATATTCATGTGATGAAGACTGTGTACTTGGGATTTTAAATTTTTCGAGCTCAGAATATAGATATTACTAATTTAAAGTCATAGATATCAGACTATAAATGAGGAACATGTGCCCCATTGAGACATATGTGACCTATAAGTGTGATAAAATGATTTGAAAAGTGGTAATAAATCTCCCTCTTGGATATAAATCTTGGAAAAACAATTCCCCAGTCAAAAACCAAGCCATTGAGGAAGAGATGATCCCATATTAGGTCAATGAAATTGATGGGACCACAATGAAATATTTGGGTATTACTATATATTTCAGAATGATGGGAATAAACATACCGTTAGTTCTAAAATATGCCGGCATGAGATTTTTTGAAAAATGAGGGTCAACTAGAGGATAAAAATGGGGGGGTGAATGCACATAGTTTAATTTCATAGGGCATGGATTGGGGATCCAATTTTGTGGTTTTAACGAATGGACCCAAGATAAATAGTTTATGGTCATAATCCTTGTACCGTGGTCAGGGGTCTTTGAGGATGTTCATATACTGAAAGTATAAAATCTATTTCTGAAGGGATCCAAGGATTCCTCACACCACATGAATCATTCTGGAAGTTAGTTTCACGTATTTTAGGATCATATTAATTTCACCATGTTATATAATTTGAATTCATTTTTCCTAGAATAAAGAAGAGAATTTTTTTAAGAGAATATTTGTGGTATTAAAGTTGTAAAAATGAATTTTAATGAATCCAAAAGAGGCTCATGTTCCAAAAAAGTATGAAAAATAGAGTGGTACATAGTTTAAGGAAATAATTATAGGATTGAGGGAATTTTTGAAAAAATGTTTAATGTTTTGATTCTCAGAATAGATGAATTTCGGTCTCACGGGTGTATTTGTGCATAACATAGGTAAGACCCAATGATGTTCGATCAAAATGGATTGGGTACCACATGAATATCTAGTGAAAATCTATATAAATTTTAAGATTCTAATCTATGGATTGTAGATAAGGATAAGAGGTCAAAGTGGTGATAATTTTTTGAATTGACACAATGAAAGAAACCTAGGTATCTCTACATATCCCATGAGAATGGGAACCAAGGAATATGTATTTCTTAAAAATGGATTTGTATAAGACCAGAGCTAGAGGAGGAATCCTCTCTAGTGAGGTAATTATGGAATACTTCATTTTTTTTGGGGAATTTCATTTAAGGACAATGGGTAAGGTTTGTTGACTATCCCATAATAATCAAACGAGGAATCCCATTTTCAGAATATTTCATATTAAGATTCATCCCAGTATCATATGGGTAAAGGACACATTTTCTGTTCTTGTATTGGGGATGACTTGATTTATAGTTTAAATTCATAAAACTCATATAATAAGGGCCATAAATAGTTTATGGTCCTAATGATTGTACCTATTTGAAGTAGTTATAAGTTTTGAGTCGTTAGGAATAACGTGAATATTAGTTTAAGGTATTGATTCTTAGACCACTTATGAATATTTTAGTATTTTATGTTATGGAATATACAATCTTAGTTTATGGTAATAGTGTTTTGACCATGGGATTATTGTTTATGGTCATAGTGTTCGGACCTTTTGGGAGATTATAAAACAGATATGTGTTGTGAGGAAGTGTGGAAAATATATATTGAATGGATCTAAAGAGACCCTGCCAAAAAACTGATCTTTGAGAATACTCACACACAATTTAGAATCATGATGCTTGGACATTGACGCTTTGTTTAAGGGTATCAAATAATGACAGTCTACCCTCCTCACATGAAGTACTTATTTCGAATGTTGGAATTTTATGGAAGTGTGATACACTCCCCATTCATGGTATCCTTAGATTATGATCCATTGGAATATATATTATGAAAAATTTAATGTCCTCCCCACATGGGCTCTATCATTGGTGGTTTCTTGAAAATTATCCCTGGTGTTCAGATAGCCAGTACCGTGTCACCCCGGAGGAAGGATCAAAGTTAAACCATTTTATTGTATGGTCATACTATCCTATTCCAGTGTCTCTCAGGATTGTGTATCTCATTGATCCTGTTATCTATTTGGGATTACAATATAGATTTATTGATATCTTCTATTATTTTTGGCATTTTATGGTCATCAGATGTTCTTTGGATTCACCAAAACTAAACATTAATAGGTTGAACTATCTCATTTCTATACAACAGTGAATACAAGGTCACCTAGTTGGAATTATGACTAATCATATGATATGACTATAGGTTATTGGGTAGTCCTTCCATCATAAATATATTTTTTAGGACCAAAATATTTTTCAGAATCTTATGGAGGGTCTTTTTGAGATCTCAAATATTCCTATATTTATATGCATGGTATGAGGAAGTATGGTTAGACTGAATATTGAACTAGGAATACAATTCATTAAGATTAGAATCCAAGAATTTGGATTCATTTTATATGAAAATATCATGTTGATCTCCATATCGATGAATGATGTGAGATATTAAAAATTCATTCATGGAACAAGCCTTTAATACATTGAGGGGAATAATTTTTTCCATCTAGGAGATGAATTAATACATATCCAGGATAAACCTACAATGATGAGTAATTTTTAGATTAAATTGTCCCACAACATAATTTCCCCATTATAAAAAGGGGAAAGAATAGTTGGGGGTGTTGTGGGGAACCAAATTTCAATGCAGAAATTTTCCATCAATATGACATGCAAGAAATCTCTTGGAAAACTCAATGTAGTCTTAGACAGTGGTGGGTAAGAAGTAATCAAAACCCAAAATCTGGTGGAAGGCCTTTTACCTCGATATATCTATGCCACATGAAACACTCAATAAAGGATATTTTCCAATTAGGAAACTATTCTATTATAAGGGAATTTTTGGTTTCTTATAATTGAGAATCAAAAGCCAGTTGAATTACCTCTTTTTTGTCATAGACATTCGAAATGATTGGGGTGATGGCCCTCTGATGTTCCAAATAGATGATCAGGTTATCGTGGTTGGATTCTGTATGAGAGGTGGATAAAATGGACATGGAATCTACATCCAAATTTTGTAACTGAGAGACATGAATCTATTCAAGTTAATATGGGAATCAGTCCAACTACTGATGTGTACACTCCATCAAGTTTATGAACACCTTCTTATTAATGGTGTAATCACCATTGATATGTTTGATACCTAAATCAGTGCCTACCATTATAGGAAATCTAGGGATATCAATATCTAAAGAAAAAATTATACCGATGAAGATAGATTGATACACTACCACATTATTGGCATTTGAATATAAAAACATGAAGCATTATGGTTTTATAACCTATGATGGAGTGATGAAAATAATCCCCAAGCCCGTTCTATTGAGATTATGATCATTGATCCTTCTATCTATCATAATTTAGTAGGAATCATAAAAATTAATCTTCCAACATGACATAACATAATCCACTAATACAATAGCCTTATTTAAGAAATTAACATCATACAGAAATGCTTCAAGGGTTGGTTGAGGGGACAAAACATATTCCAATGGTTTATGCTTTATGAATTTCAATGGAATGAATCAAATATCGAACAACTATATAATTATTTCCAATTGTTCCAATCATTATTTTATCATAGAGATATTTGGTAAATACTTCAATGGGTCTTCTCAGGAAACCATCTCTATCTCATGGAGTCGTTGGTAATGCTGCATCTATTTCAATACAATAATGAGTGTGAGAAAGATCTTCCTGATAAGGGATTTTCTAGTTTTTGTGTCATGGATAATGAAACTAAGATAGTGTAAGAATTTTCTTTTTCCACATTATTCATCTTGGTGATATTTTCACTTAGATACTATTCTATAAGGGTCAAATAGTTGGAATTATGCTTCCTTGAAATGGGAGTCATCATAACTAGATGTTTTAGTATATGCTATGTTATTTTCTTAATCACTTTCTAGAAATCCTCATTTAATTTTTAAATGGTTATTTTATTCAGGAGTCTCAAAAAGGTCCTTCACGTACTGTCCTTTGTTGTGATAAATTTGCATATACTGTCTATGTGGCCATGAATGGATCACAACTCAGGATAATTTAAAAACATAGAAATCTAGAATAAGTCCTTGATGTTATTTTGAGCAATCGTAGTGACTATTTTTCTTAAAATGATTATGAGAAACTTCAATGTGGTAACCCCAATTTCACACTTTAACGTGTTCATCATCATATTTCAGGAGAAGAGGAGGATGAAAAATTTCTCAAGGTCTATGAGATGGTCATGGAATTGACCGGATGTGAAAAAAAATTCATCCACAAAGAATTTCAAAAAATTCTCTAAAATTTGTATAAATACATTGTGCATGGACAACTAAAAAGTGGATATTGAATTCTTTAATCAGACAGTCATCACATGGTAGAAAAAATTCCTTATTAGTGCCATGATGATTGTGAACTCCTTCTCATCATGGAAAATTTTGATCTAATTGTTCCAATAGTATCAATCCATGTAGAAGAGAGACTAATACAAAATTTTATCATTTTTAAACAAATCTATCTCAAGAAAGAGAAAATTATCATTCTGAAAGTGAAGTTTTATATAATGTAAGTCAATATATAATCTAATTTTTTCCACTATTCATCATAACTAGGATGATATTGGAAATCCATCATGGGTAATATAATTACCATTAAAATTTTGATTTGATAATAATGTAAGACATAGTCTCAACCATAACACTTTGGTATGGGTGATTCTTTCTGGGAGGCTGCTTGAACTGGTAATGAATCCCTGGGAGAACCATATGGTAGATAAGAACATGTGGGTATAGTCTTGGTATTTCATAAAAGATTAACGTAAATACATCATGAATCTATTCATAGGAATCTGTGTACCACTATTGATATAGTATAGACATGGATGCACTGATCAACGTCAGTGTTATATATTCCTCACACAAATGATTGCCTGAACGAACTCATCAATTGTGGATGGTGTTCCCTTTACAAATCCAAGAGAGGTATCTTCCAAATCCTCTTCATATAATGAGAAACGAGAATCAGTAGTATTATATGGATCTTCTAGGATAGTTGAATCAGGGTAATAACTGGTGCCTACTTGGGTAGACATGGAATCTCTACTAAGGGGTTCTTTCTCAGCTAAAACTGTAATTATGGAGGCTGCCAAACCAATTCCATACAGCAACAGACCGAGATGACTATTCTTGAGGTTGAATCAATGGTGGATATTCGAGTACTATTGGTTCAACACTACATTCAAAAGATTTATAAAATATATGAAGTTGTATCTATAAGGAAAACTCCTCAGTATACGATATTAGTATTAGCTTCATGTATAAAAAGAGAATATCTTTTTTAAGAGTGTAATGTTATAGGTGGAAATTCCATAATTCCAGGGATATTGAACCCATTTTTCATTGGGAAAACAAATAAACATCCCAGTTCTAACATTAGGAAATCCATACAATGAATTGTAAGAATGAATCCACTATCCATTCCTACAAATAGATGTTCTATGATGGTAATCAAAAAATTGGTGCACTTAACTCTATTGGTATGAACCTATTTCCCCTCCATTGTTTACTCTCTAGAATCATGATAAAGGGATTTATAAGATTTAATGGTAGATGAGTCATCCTGGATAACTTCCAATCAATAGTTGAGTGAGTGCCTGATGAATTTGTGATATGAGGAAGGGGCCTCCATATGAAAATGAACTAGGACAAAAATAGAAGTTTGTTGTTGTAGGTATACACGATGACCAGTATGATCTCAATTTAAGATATTGAGACACAAAATTAGATATTTTATGCAAAGAAACACATTGTTTTGGATTGATCCTATCATACCCTAGAAATTTTATGTTTTTAGGAGTTAGATATGCTTCAGTAGGACCCAGATTATGGAGTGTCCAGGTCGAGACGTCATTGATCCTGAAACCTGGGTCAACCTAAGGGTCACATATCACTATTCTACTATATTATCCTAAATGTACATAAGGAGTATGTCACACTATATTATGGTTCCCTCATATTATTTATAAAATTCAATAAAAATTTGGAACACCCCCTGGTTGACCTCTTCTTCATAGATGGCCCCTATGAAATTTACCAATACCTCAAATTTGAGGGGTATTTTTATTATTTCTTTGAGGGACTGACATATTTCCTTAGACAAGTGGAGGGTATTTAGGATCAAAATCCTTGTATATATGAATGAAATATGCTTCAAAATATAATACATCGAAAAAAAATCACTTTACCTAAAGGGGGTCTCTCTGTAGTTGGGGGCACATCAATAGTTCTCGGCTAAACCACTAGGGTCTGGCTACTGCATTATATGTCACGTTGTTGGCTCGTTAACCTACTCAAAAATATAGTTTCCTAAATCATGGTTGGATGAGTATTGGCATTGGCTAGACATTCCTAATCACATCATGTCCATGGCTATGTTACTTGGTTAACTAACATTCATGGATGAGACAACGCACCTGACATAATAGAATGGGGAAAAAAGGAAAATAGGGTTTCTGAAAAATATTCTATATTATCTTAATAGAACAAATTCCACAGTTTGATACATTATCCTAAGAATTATAACAACTTTCATGTCATAAATCATTCGTTCTACAACATCATCTAGAGTCATCCAGGCATTTTTGGTAAACACTAGAAAATCTAATCATAGTTTTCTATTAATAAATGTAATTTTTTATTTAATTTATAATAAAAACAAATAATGTATAATTTATCCTCAACATAATTTTTTCCTAAATAATTTTTTACATTATGATATTATCATCCCTATATTATATAATATATAATTATATTAATATTATTATTCATCGAATACATTTATTTAAACTCTATGTTTATTATTATGTTATAAATACCTTTAATGATATTTCCTAAATTAGAAGTTATTTTAAACAATTAAATTATATGAAAGGTTATTTTTATGACATTCAAAATCTAATTGTTTTAACATATAAAAACTACATAAATTTAGAGTGAAGATATTTATGATCTTTAATTAATTTTTTTTGAAAAATGAAACAAATGTGACTTACTTGAGTATATATATAATAATATTAAAGTCCATATTTAAAAAAATATATTTTTATACTTTGATTTTCAAATGTAATAAAATTGAAATTATAATGTTCTATTGAAAATTAAATTCACAAGAAAATATTAATAATATAACATAGTAGTTAGTAATTTATGTCTTCTTCAAAATATTAGAGTAATGGTTTTTTTAAACTGAAATTCATGAAAACATAAACATAGAATACAATCTACCACATATGAATTAATCTCAAACAATAATATATGGAACAGGTAAAATTTAATAATAAAAGGAAAGATATACAATTTAATTTCTAATTTTATTTTTGGATTTTCCATTTGTAGATAAATTTGTGGCCAACCACCATGTGCTGAAACATGGGAGTCCTCAACCAACTTTCAAAGACCCATGGGGGTCGATCACAGTTGTAATGCTCAACCATGGCTATTTAATAAAGGGAAAAAGCACTATGGTCCCTCATGTTGGAGCCATAGTATCTTCTAAGATAAGGTCAAGTATAGGTAAGGTAGACCTAGTAGTTTGTTTGTGTAGGCTTTTTGAAGCCTACATCGACCAATGTATAAGGAAAAAATTTTGTTATTTGGATTGAATGTCATTATTTGGATGATAAGGAAGCCATAAAGCATTCTACAATTTGATTTGGGATGACATTTATAGTACTATTCATCATGTGAAAAACACGGCTAAGGATATGTCCATCAAATACAACTCATAACAGCCATCCTATTAATTTCAATAGTCATCCTCATCAGGACATCAAATGATTCATCATGAACTTTTCTCTCACATACCATGGTAAAGATTACATTTCCACCCTTTTTCCTTAATCTCACCTCATTTAGAGTTTTCATCAACTCATTATGGTGCAAGAAATCTATAGTACATGATAACATTATATAGTGTGATAGAAGGTTAAAATTTCCATTATCTTTAAAAGACATTATAGCTATCAAACTTCCGGAAAGACGAATCACCAACAATGATACATTATTCTCCATAAAGCATTGAAGATAAGATGTATTTTTATATTTTCCCAAATTGATTTTTATTATATTTCAAAATAAAATCCATTCTATTTTTTAAAACCCTTGATTCATCATTTTACCCGTACATGAAATAGTGGATTAATATACATTGACTGGGACCAATAGACATACGATACTATCCTCCGCACTAAAGGATCCCAAAACAACCTGAGAAGGAAGTGGTGAATCAGGCTGTCAAAATTTTCATCTAAATAGATGAATCTTGATACCTCATTGGTAGGATCCTATTAAACTCTATTGAAGAGAAAGTGTAAAAATCTAACAATCACATGAAAATAGATGAAACATGAATGTTAATTGGTTTACCACTTAGGGCTAGTCCAAGGAGCACATTCTGAAAGTTTTTCAGTTGTACCCAAACCCACTAATCTTCACTAGTTGTTGAGTAAGAATGATTAGATATAGTTACCTAGTTCTAGGAATACTGCCTTTACAAAATTTTAAGGATATCACACTACATCCATCAGAGCACTTCCTTAGACCCTGTAACATCCTGGTCCTGAAATCCACCTAGAGGTGCCCCATAATAGGTTAGTTACATTGCCTCAAGAGCATTTCCCCGAACTCTAGAGGTTACCAACTAGAAGCGAGGGCATTACGTGTGATAGTGGGGAAACTATTCCCTTTTTGGAAGAGTACACAACAGAAGTAAAAAAATATACTAGAGGTGAAGCAGTAATAATATCGTACAAAAGTAAACAACCGAAGTCTCGAAAATAATAAATAGGAGAACACTTATAAATATGAATGATGTATGATACATATTTCTAGGAAAGTAACCAAGTAAATCACAATGATAGAATACAACAGTACTAAACCCAAGAACAAAAGAAATCAAGTAAATAACTCCTTAGTATCACAAGACATAGCTTGGTCACATTCTCTCTAGCTCCACAACAAATAAAGTACCTGAAGTAGAAGGTTTCTTGACCTTATCTACACCTGTAACAATATAATCAGTTTGTGCACAAAAGCATGGTCCAAACAGCGTGTTAGACTAAATCCCAATAGGAAACCACCACAAGATCTGTTCCTAACAGCCAGTGAATATATTGCAGGTAGCAGGAAAATAAATGCAGTAAACTAGGAAGTACCAAAGGTAAACAATTCATAGTTTCAATGCATTCAGTATCATATATCAATCAATAGAAAACAAAGCAGGTAAACACAAACAGGTAACCCTTTGGGAAGTACTCACAGCCTATCCCATCTAGTCCTACCTAGCAACACAAGAAACCCTCTGAGTATTACACTTAGTCTAACCCCTCTGGTTTAGCTTAAGCATAGAATCTCTGAGGAAACACTCACATTAAATTCCTCCTATAGTTACGTATCTGTAAATAAAGGTGATCTAGGGAAGCACGCAATGTCTATTCCCCATGTGGTTTGTGTCAATGATCTACATACACTCTGAAGAATCCCTTACATTAATTCCCCCTATGGTCTCACAGTGTAAGTAAAATAGACACTCTGGAGAAGCCCTTACGTCCATTCTCTCTATGGTCTACTACACCTAGTTCTCATAGTCCTGTGTATTTCAAGTAGATATAGAAACACTTATCAGCCAATTTAAACCTCAAGAACTACTTGGCTAGCAGTCTAGAGAATAACATCATATCAGAACAATCACATCATCCTAAAACTAGGCATGGGAAAGTAAATAGTATCCTAACATGCAAACAAGACCCAATGGTCAAAACAGGTAATCATTCAAGGGAAAAAACATCCAAAGCATAGAAATTAAACCTATTCACATTCAATCAACCTCTACTCATGCATACAAGCATATAAGGAAAACAATAGTTCTAAAATGGTCAATGCGCAATATCACGTTCATGGGTATTGGGAAAAATTGCACATATAAGTCAAAGACTTTTAACAGAAAGGAACAAACCACCTACCTCAGCGTTGGGAGATCAATATACATGAGTCTCAGGGCATGGATCACCTTAGAATGAGGAAGAACTACATAAATGTCCAAAACATTCAACATAGGAAAACATGAGAAATAAGAGGAATCATGAAATAATGCTCTTGAAGAAGGAAGAGCATCCCGGGTTGATCCCAATGCAATTGACGGTGGTCGAATTAGAGATTGGACAGATTCTTAGGGGCTCAGAGAAGGATCACGGTCGTACGGGTTCTCTCAGATGAACGAGACCTAGATAAAGGGTGTTCTGTCCTTCAGACGTGACCCCAATGCGTTTAATAAAAAAGAGAAAAGTACACAACGTGTAATTTTGAGGTACACAACAGGTACTTTTTGTTTTTGTAATCCACTTTAGGCAGCCTCTAGGTCACCCCCATATTCCCATGTGTATGGTCGTCACACGTCCATCACATGGCTACCTACGGTAACTGAGTCCACAACATGTACTCAGAAAGTACACGACATGTACTTCGAAAATTTCTAGAAATTTCCCTTTCTCTCAAAAATGACTAGAAGTAAGAAAACATAAATTAAAATAAGGTCCATGTTCTTACAATATTCCCCTATTAATGAAAATTTCCACTGAATTTCCCTAGAAAGACGGCGTAGAAGTAGAAACCCCGAACAGCTCTGGCCAAAATGATCGTACATCAGCCTCCCTCCCCCAAGTCTCATCTTGTACTCGCTCGTTCTTCGATAACACTTGTACCAGAGGAAAAAACTGGCCATTGAGAACCATTTTACTAGGGTTGACAATCTAGATTTGATGCTCCTCAAAAGATGCACCACCTTCCAACACAACCTCATTGGGTTGGAAGGCATGAGGTGGGTCTGAGAAGTAACGTCAAAGCTGAGAAACGTGGAAGATGTTGTTCATAGACCGGTACCTATGAGATAACTACAACTGATAGGAAATTGTCGCAACTCTCTCCAACACCTCAAACGGACCAACGTACCTCGGGGAAATCTTACCCTGTCTTCTAATCCTCTTTTTTCCTAACCTCAGTGTGACACGCAGGAAAACTTGTTCCCCAACCTCGAACTCCAGAGGGCGTCTCTATTGATCAACATAAGACTTCTATTGAGACTGCGGATTAGCCATCCTCTTTGGAATCAACTCTATCTATTTTTTGGTCTCCTAAACAAGACGAGGTCCCATCATAGCTACCTCTCCCACCTCCATCCAACATAAGGGTGATCGGCATGGCCTACCGTACCAATTCTTATAATGTGCCATATGAATAGTTTCTTGAAAACTATTGCTCAAGGAAAACTCCACAAGAGGTATGTGCTTCTCCCAAGAACCTCCAAAATCTAGGATACATGCTCAAATAATGTCCTCAAGCACCTGAATTGTATGCTCAGAATGGCCATCCATCTCGGGGTGGTAAGATATACTCAAAAGTACCTATGTACCCAATGCCTTCTGAATCCCCTGCTAGACTAGAGAAGTTAAACGTGCATCTCTATCTAAAACAATGGAGTGTGGAACTACATGTAATCTCACAATCTCTTGAATGTATAACTGTCCCAGATCATTGACACTGAAGGTCTCCCTGATCAGCAAGATGTGAGCAACCTTCATGAGTCGGTCAATGACAACCCTAACTGCATCATTCCCTCAATGGGACCTTGGTAAACCTATCATGAAATCCATCGTCACATCATTCCACTTCCACTCAATAATGGGTAACTGTTGTAAAAGCCCTACTGGTTGCTAATGCTCCTCCTTCACCAGCTGAGAGGTGGAACACCTCATGACGAAACAAGCAACTTCTCTCTTCACACCTGGCCACCAATACTGATGATGTAGAACACAATACATCATAGTGACACTAGGATGAACTGCCCAAACTGAGGAATAAATGTTCTACATCATCTCATCGCGTATGTATGGTGGCACCCATACATGCCCCTAGAAATTGAAGATCTCATCCTCCCCTATGGTCCATCCAATAATAGGGTCCTCTCATGACACACATTCCTATAGGACTGGGACTTCAGAATCTGATAGCAGCCTCATTCACACTTGATCAAGAAGAGTAGAGTTAACAACTATAGAAGAAAGAAACATTTTCCCCTATCTTTCATGCACCTCCAAATGCATCTCAGATAATGGAGCCATAATCTACCACTCACTGCTGGCCTCTTGTACTGCCTGTATCACAGTCCTTCTACTCATTGCATCACCCCCAGCGTTGCCTTTTCTAGGCATGTAGGCAAGCTCAAAGTCAAATGACTAAAGCAACTCAACCCACCTTCGTTTTCTCAAATTCAGATCAGACTGAGTGAAGATGAACTTGAGACTCTTGGGGTTGGTGAAAACCACAATATGCTCTCCTAGAAGGTAATGTCTCCAGTAATGTAATCCATGAACAACTACAACCAACTTGAGATCATGCGTCGAGTAATTCCTTTCACATGGTCTCAACTATCGAGACCCGTACGCAACAACTACTTATCCATGCATAAGTAAATCTCCTAACTTGATACCTGAAGAAAAAATGTACACAGTATAGCTCTTGACTTTATTTGGAAAGGCTAGTATCGGTGCTGAATTCAACCTCCCTTTCAGCTCCTGAATGGCTGACTAACAATAATCTGACCACAAGAACTTTGAACCCTTCTTAGTCAGACCCTTTAGTGGGGCTGATAAGTGTGAAAAGTCATGAATGAAGCATTTTAAGTATCCAGGAATCCCTAGAAAACTATGTACCACAATTATGTTTTTCAGATTCTCCAAGGAAACTATTGATCTCACGTTCTCTAGGTCCACTGATAGTCCTGTATTTGAGATTACATGACCCATGAAGTGAATCTGATCCATCCAAATGTGTAATTTTGAGAGAATATCATATAATCGGTGCTCTCTCATTTAACTCAAAATGATCATAAGATGGGTGTCGTGGTCATGTCGAGTGTGAGAGTACACTAAGATATCATCCATGAAAACCACTGTGAAAGAATCCAAGTATGGGTGGAAAACTCAGTTCATTAGTGCCATGAAAACTACAGGCGCGTTTGTGAGACTGAACGGAATAACCATTTACTCATATAGACCATACTTGTTCTGAAAGGATGTTAGAGGTATGTCTGATGGTCTAACGCCCAAATCTTGGTAACCGGGCCTCAAGTCAATCTTTGAGAACACCTGGGCTCCTTAAAGCTGATCAAAGAGATCCTCAATCCTTGATAATGGATATCGGTTCTTGACTGTCAACTGGTTCAACTTCCTTTAATCCACACAAAGTCAGAGGGTACCGTCTGCCTTCTTCGCAAAAAGGACAGCCAAATCCCAATTAGAAGTTCTGGGTCGGATTAAACTCGTTGCCTCTAACCCCTCCAACTACTTCTAGAGCACCTATAAGTCTGGTGTAGCCATCATGTATGGAGGAATGGGAACTGGGGCCACTCCTAACACAAGATCAATAAAAAAAATACACCGCACTCTCTAGAGTAAAACCTGACAATTCTTCAGGAAATACATCTCTGAAACGATCCACCCATGGGGGAAAGTCCATCTGTGAAGTTCCCTGGTCATCGAGATATAGACTACCAATCTTGGCTATAACTCCTCCTAAACCATTATGCTCGGGTCCCACTATGCTCTCCTGGACATCCCATTCCACCTTATGAAGAAATGATCCACCCTATGGTGATATGAAAATCACCCTGCAGCGATAACAGTCGACGACAACCTGCAATGGAACTAGAAAATCTATTCTGAGAATGAAATCATATCTTGTCATATCTAAGACATAGAGGTCCCATTAAAAGTGACACTCACCAACCTCTAGAGTTTACTCCTTAATCTGTCGTGCACTATCCATTCTAGTTCTCGACAGAGTGTCTTGCATCAAGATATCAGCAGAAGAAAAGATGTAGAGCACAAGGCTCTCTACAACAAAAATAGATATAAATCTATGGGAATCCCATATATCAAAAAGAGAAGAAGTTAAAACTGAGGCAACTAAGATAATACCTCGAACTATTGAGGGTCTGAGATCCTGAACCTGTTGGGTCTACTCCACTGCAAAATTCTGATCTACACCACGGCCCTATGACCCTTCCTGACCACTATGAGCTGATCCACCCTATTGTCGCTAGAAGCCTGGTGACTGGATGCAATGGCCAGGACCTCCACCTCAGCCTGAACGGCCAAAAGAACTCCATTTCCAAGACTGGTGAGAAACTTGTGGTGCCACTCCTGAAAAAGTAGCCATAGACGAACCTCTACCACCAGCTTTGGGTGAGAATATCTGATAGAAGCCCTGACTGACTGAACACTAACATTTTTATTGATTTTTTGAAATAAAAAGACAAAACGATGAGTCAAGTGGGTCTAAATTAGTGAAGTCCCAATGCATCATTAACAATAAAATTGATTCCCTTGATGGGGAAGGAGCCCATGTGAAGGGTGTAGGAAATAATTTGGGTCGTCGGAGCTATGGAGGCTAAAACATCTACGGCCATGTTGCCTTCCCTTCAAGTATGAGTGATTTATGTGTGGAATCACATGATCTGTTTACATTTACTGATCATGTAAGCAATGTTCCAAGGGTACTTATTCATTCCAGACAATGCATTATAGAGGATGACCCATCTTGCCTCAATATCGGCACTCCACTAGGTCTCTTGAGAAATTTGTCCTCGTATTCATGCTCTTCCCACATTGGTAGCACACCACTTGAATACAAGAATAAATATCCCTCCTCCTTGGATATCTTCACAAAGAATCCCTACAGTGCTTACTGCTGTCAGTAGGAGGGATACTAACTCTAGTTGTCGAGCCTCTCTGGCTCACAACTCCAGAATCCCTAAGGTTTTGCTTAGTAATCTTCACCTGGTAGACGATAGAAGTGATAAAAGTCAACTGGAAGATAATCACCTACGATAGGATGTCGTGCCTTAGACCATCCTCAAAATTCCTTTCTAGGAATAACTGAACACCTCTGGAAATAGGCATGAAACTCTGTATCTCAGTAAAGGGAGAGGAATACTCTATAACCAAAAGAGAACCCTGCTCCAGAGTCATAAACTCTCAGGCTCGATCAGCCCTCAAATTCTTCTGGTAGAAGTAGTAATAGAAGATATGCCGGAACTCCTCCCAAGTCATAACCTGCTGGTGTCCCGCTTGTGAGATCACAACCCACCACCTCTTTCCGGAGTCCCAAAGCATAAATGTAGGGATCTTGACCCGCCTCTCTGGAGGCGTCTCCAGTGGCTCAATGATCATTATCATGGATTCAAGCCATGACTCTACAACCAAGGGTCTTCCATCCATTGAGATATCGGAGGATGTTGAAGTTCAATTACCCATGTCAATTCTGCCATCGACGGGGCAGGAGGCAGTGCTCCCTGAAAGGTCTATATCATCCTCATAAATCCTTCCTTGAACTGGGCATCTGCACCTACGTCATGTATAAAGGTTGGGGACAAGACTGGAACAATGGTAGGATCTATAGGTAGTACCTAATCAGCCATATCTGGTGTCCGATCACTACCCAACAACTGGCGTACAACCAGAGGATGTCTTGGTGGCATGACTTGGTAAGGTCAAACTCACACCTTAGATCAAGTTTAACAAGGACAAAAAATTGAAAATGTAAGAAGGTAACATGAAACGAAATATATTAAATTCTTTCAAAACATGACTACATGACATATATAACCCCTATTCGGCATGTTTCCTTCATCCATTCACATGGACATGAACTCCGTCCAGAACAGGTTGTGTAACACCCCATACACACGGTGTGTTCACCTAACACATGACGTCTACTTGAATCCCATTCCCCTGCCCAAGTCCTTCTACATATCTAACCCAAATGGTTCTCCTTAGAATAAAACTACATGGTGTCTCAGTTCCAAACACGATGTGTACTAGACGAGCCTCACTGAAATGTGTTGTTAGATAACCAGTCGATTACACAGCTCACTCTACACGGTGTGTTCCAAGCGGACATGGTGTGTGCGAGAATGGATAACACTGACTCGTGTTGTCAGTTACACAGCCGACTACATGGCTAACACTACACAGCATGTTCTAGGCAGACACGGCGTGTTCAAGGAATATATCACTGACCCGTTTGGAAATATACATGGGCAGATATGAGATCAACACAACACAACGTGTATATACGGTACACGGTGTGTTCACCCCAGGATTTCCTCCTCTCGTGTCTCTACCCACATGGCCTATGACATGGTTAGACACTACACTGCATGTATATACTTTACATGAAATGTACTTAAGAAAAACAGTTTCATCCCGAACAGAAGAACAAATGGCGTGTTGTCAAAACTACACGGCGTGTATTCTGGGTTTTTCCAGATAGTAAGCCTCAGAAACTACTTCGGAGCCCATAAAAACACTTAAACAAACATTATTTTTCCAAATTACGATCTGTGAGGGCCCATACTCCCCGCGAATCAGATCTTGGAATCATACACATGTTATAAACAAGGTAAACAAGTCAATTATCAACCAAATTCTGGTCAATGAGGGCCCATAATACCTTGAGAACCAATGTTTGTCATTCATTCAAACAAATCCTTACATGAAGAAATAGCATGTCATACAGAAAGTATTCTATAAAACTTTTATCACAACATCATGAGTATCTAGCACAACATCTATAAAAACAACATACAACTGCTAATTCACACTAAATGGCATGAAAAGAATGCATGACATGTGATTCTAATAGGGGCCTATATGATGCATGAGATGGCATACCATCATCTTATCAGGTTTCAACAGAAATAGAACCTCTATAATATCAACAGTAACAACACAAAACATGTGAATCACCCAAGGTGAAATCAAATCAACTGTAATAATTGAAAATCCAGTAAAAATTGCAATAAATGAGGTTGATAGGATTTTACTTGTACATGAGTTAGCTACTCCTGGGAACAACATATTACCAAGTACATATTCCTTATTATCCCTATCTATAGGCTCCAAACAGTAAGTCAAGAGTAAATAATTCCTTTGATACAACTTTGTAGTGTCTCGGTTCCAGAATCCCCCTAGAGGCACCCCGTACCCAGTTGGTCACACGATCTCAAACGCATTTCCCCAAATGCGAGAGGCTGTCGACTA
Organism: Viscum album; assembly: GCA_963277665.1. Lineage (NCBI taxonomy): Eukaryota > Viridiplantae > Streptophyta > Magnoliopsida > Santalales > Viscaceae > Viscum > Viscum album. The sequence continues at coordinate 1,688,889,182 of OY728146.1, forward strand.
GCAGTGAGGGCTTTAGGTATGACAGTGGGGAAACTATTCCCTCATTGTAAGAGTACACATTGGAAGTAAAAAAATATAAAAGAGGGTAAGTCGTAATAATATCATACAAATGTAAACTATAGACGACTGGAAAATAATAAACTAGAGCACACGTATATATATGAATGATGCATGATACATATGTCTTTGAATGCTACCAAAAAATCACAATGCTAGAATAAATTTGTAATAAAACCAAGTACAAAATAATGCAAGTAAAAAAACACCTCAGCATCGCAAGCCATAGATTGGTCCCATGCTCTCCAGCTTCACAACAAATCAAGTACCTGATGTAGAAGGTCACTTTCCCTTATCCACACCTGCAACAATATAATCTGTTTGGGCCCAACAGCATGGCCCAAACATGGTGTGAGACTAATTCCCAGTAGTCAACCACCATGAGATTTTTTCCTAACAATCATTTAATATATGGTAGGAAAAAATAAAAAAAAATTCAGTAAACAAGGAAGTACCAAAGGTAAAAAAATTCATAGTTTCAAAGAATCCAGTATCATATATCAAGAAACAGCTAATAAAGCTAGTAAAAAATAGGTAACCCTCTGAGAAGTACTCACAACCTATCCCCTCTAGTACTACATTGAAACACATGAAAACCAATGGGCAGTACACTCAGTCTAACCCCTCTGGTTCAGCTTAAGCATAGACTCTCTGAGGAAGCACTCACCGTCAATTTCTCCTATAGTCTTGTATCGGTAACTAAATGCACTCTGGGGAAGCACTCAATGTTTATTCCCTCTATGGCCCACATCCAGGATCTACAGACACTTTGAGGAAGCACATACGTCAATCCCCATTATGGTCTCACATCATAAGTAAAATAGACACTCTACAGAAGCCCTTACGTCCATTCTCCCTATGGTCTATTACCCTAGGTTATCACAACCCTGTGTAAGTCAAGTAGGTATTGCAATTCATATCAGCCATAGTAAACCTCAATAAATACTTGGATAGTAGTCTACAACATATCATCATATCAGAACAATCACACCATCCAAAAACATGGCATATGAGAGTAAACAGAATCCTAAAAGGCAAACTATTCCCAACGATCAAAAAAGGAAATCATTTATGGGGAAAAACTTGCAAACCATAGCCATTAACCCTGTTCACATTCAATCAACCTCTACACAAGCATACATGCATAGCAGGAAAACAATAAGGCTAAAATGGTATACATGCAATACCCTATTCTTGGGAATTGGAAAAAATTGCACATATAACACAAAGACATTTAATGGAAAGGCACAAACCACCTACATCGGTGTTAGGAGATCAAAATACTTGAGTCTCAGGGCTTGAATCACCATAGAACACCGAAGATCTAAAAAAACGTCCAAAACATTCAATAGAGGATAACTTGAGAAAGAAGAGGAATCATGAAACGATTCTCTAGATGAAGGAAGTGCTTAACGAGGTGATCCCAACGCAATCAACGGTTGTCAAATCAGAGATCGGAGGGATGATTGGGGGCTTAGAGAAGGATCGTGGCTGTATGGGTTCTCTTGGACGAACGAGACCTATAAGAAGGGTGTTCTGTCCATCAGACACGACCAGGATGCATTTAATGAAAAAAATAAAGTACATGTCGTGTACTTTTGATGTACACAATTTGTACTTTCTGTTTCCATGATCTACTTTAGGTGGCCTCTAGGTCACCCCCAGAAGGCCATGTGTGTTTCGTCACACAGCCAGCACATGGATACCTGTGGTAATTGATTACACGGCGTGTACTCAGAAACTACACAACGTGTACTTCGAATATTTCCAGAAATTCCCCTTTATCTCAAAAATGACCAGAAGAAAGAAAACATATATGAAAAGAAGGTTCGGGTTCTTACAGACAACCCCCTTTCTCACAGCCTTGGGTAACGTCTCACTTAGTTTATCAACTTGAGTGTACCTTTAATATAATTTCATTGCAGACTTTTTCTCTATTAAATATGTGAATCTACTTGAATTTATGTCTTGAATAGATGCACATGAAGGCACCAAATGTACATACTAGATAAACTAGGCCTGTTAGATGCTCAATATTGCACTTTCTTGGTACACTACTTCAGGCTTTCATGTATAGGGATTGTTGTGCATGCAATATTTCAGGAAACCATTCTATGTCATAGAACCCCTATCTATCACAAAAACGTTATCTATCATGCATCTACACCATAATATTCACATGGAATTTTAGAGAAAAATGTAACACTTGCGCGAAACATATACTCTACGAAAGTCATTTTCATGTAATTCCCTTGCACATTGAGTCAACGATCAATGTGGGAATACATATTATGTATTGAGTGGGGGTACTCACTTATTTATTTTAATTTTGGTGACCATGATCACACAATGTGAAACTTTCCCCCAGATGTTGTAGTCCATTTTCTCAAGCCTATATCGTGAAACCACAGATAAACTCAATGAATCAAAATTCGTAAAAAAAACATTCTCCACCTGTAAAAGTTTGGAAACTATCTATGTCTACATGAGAAATGATTAATGTAGAAAACAAGTGGGAAAGTATGAATTGGGGTCTCATATTTTGGAATGCTTAATTTTTTCCAAGCTAAGATCTGATGGTTTCCCCATAAGACTAAATAGTTTTCTCAATTCTCATTTCCCCTATTGAAACTCATTATTTCAACCTCTATTATCCATTATCCTAAAATGATAGAATTGAATTTATCCATTCTCCCCCATTGGAAATAAAACCAATGAACCTAATTTTGACTTTTGGAGATCAAAGGAATACTCCCTTGGATAGTATATCTCTCAAAAACCTACATCACTTTAATAAAAAGGTTATAATAGTTAAGTCAACTAGGAGAGGGGACCACTCGAAACCTCCTCATGCACTAGGAGGTGATTGAACACCAAGGTTCACCCGATTCTTCTTGAATACATGTCATGAAAATGGCTTGGTCAGTATGTCAGCCACTTGATCATCAGTATCAACAAGATCGAGTTTAATCAGCCTCATTCAACCCTTTACGTGATAATATGAAATCAGATTTCAATGTGTTTTGAATGATAATTCTTAATAGGATTATTCATAAGATAAATTGCACTCGTATTATCATAGTGAATCACCATCGATTGTTTCAATTTAACACATATATCATTTGGGAGTTGCTTCATCCACAATAGCTGAGTATAATCCATTGTAGCAGAGATATAATCAGCTTTATAGTATTAAAGGAAGTGATATTATATTTCATACTCAAATATCAAATAAATTTCTCACCAATAAATAATGGTCCACCACTTGTGGACTTTCTATCCACCACATCTCTAGCCCATCCATTATTACAAAATGCTTATAGATCATTATATATTTCTGTTGGAAAGTATAAACCCTAATTGTGAGTACCTTGAATATACTACATAATTTGTATAACTGCCACTATATGTTCATCATTCATATTACAATGAAGGAAGGCCTCTAAGAATGTTTCAAATATGATATCTGGTCATGTTTCTATCTAGTATAATAGGATTCCAATGATATGTCTTATACATGATGGGGTTCACATAAGTCCCATCCTCATGCGTTCCATGTTTTTTTCCAACTGCAATCATACTCAACATTGGATTGGAGTCATGAATATTGAATCACTTCAACAAATATCTGGCATACATTTTCTGTGAAATAAAAGTGTAGCCTTTCTTGGGAATCACTTGTATCCCTATCAAGTATGAGCGTTCACCAATCATAGACATTTTGAATTCTAATTTCATTCGATTGAAAAATTATTACACTAATCTATACCTATTTTCGATAAATATAATTTCAACCACAAATGCGAACACCATATACTATTCTAAATTTTACTTATTCATATAGAGGTTATGGTTGATACATCCTATTTTAAATTAAAGATTCTTCATATATAAATCATGACGAGAATACTATGCTTTTGGTACATGATTTTTACCCATAGAGTGCATTTTTCAGTCTATAAACCTCAATTTTATTATTTCTAATTTGAAAAACCTCCAATAGTTCAATATATACTTCTTCGTAAAGAAAACCATTTATGAATTCAATTTTAGAATACATCTAATACAATTTATATCCTCATTGAATTTCCATAGCAATGAAAATCTTGATCGACTCAAGTATCTCTAATAGATCTAATTATTCCTTGACATAAACTCATTCAATCTATGCAAAGCCATTACACACTAATTGATCCTTATTTATAAAAAAACATTCTCATAAAATTTATTTTTAAAATACATTTCTTTCCAATCACATTGTGATTATCAGGTCTCTTAACTAGTTCATATGTTTAGTTCATTTCAGTCTGATCAGATTATTCATTCATGAAATTTACCCATGATTTATCTTTCACAGATTCATCAAATAAGGATGCTTCCAGAACCTATAGAATGATAGACTAAGAATTATTCATCCTTATCTTTCACTTTGGGGGTGATTTCCATCCCCAAATGATATTGGATTGATCAATTGAGTCACTTTATTTTCTCCTATGATATTATGATGAATATTATTTAAACATAGTTTACTCTTCTTATTCGACTACTAAATCAACAAAATTTTGTGATTTATGAATGTTTTTCATATCTTTTACTACTTTTTCATTTTAATTTATTCTTTGTCCACATTCTTCTGCATCATCAATTATATTATAATAATATCCCCTCAAGGTACATGTGGTCTTACCTTAAATGATTTTAATAGAAAATATTTCCAAAATACATTGAAGACGATTATTGAAACATTTATAGGCTTTTCATTTCATTGAAAATATTGGGAATTTTCCTTTGTCTACAGCATCAGAAAACATTCCATGATTTCCTTCCTTATTTCCAATGAATCGTTTACATATGAAAATAGGAAAACGCATCAAGAAGCGCTTACATATATACCAAAAATCATAGGATGTAATCATTTCTCTAATATAAATCCCTATTTGATTCTGCAAATACGTTGAATCTTATAGAGACTCTTTCCCATCATGGTGAGATATACGAATCCCAATCAGCATATTTTTTGTCATATTTTTAACGTACTAATTCCTAAGATCTACAAATACATTTTGTTATGGAGTTCTTATAGCATCCACATGAATTATTATTTCACATTTCTCAAGATAAATTTATAACACAATGTATTTTTATTCTCCTCCATTATTATACCGCTACACTTTGATTTTCTATCCACTATCATTCTTGATGATTCGGTGATATTTTTAAACCAATCCAGCATTTTCAATTTATATTGAATAACCATAAAAAATTAATTCTACTATAATAATCAAGGAATGGGATGAATTATTTTTCAATATATGTTCCTGTAATATTTATCAGACCACACACATCTGTATGGATCAGATCAAGAAGATTTGATACTATTTTCATCATTGGCTTATATGAACTCCATACCAACGTCCCTTGATTGCATGAAACAAAATTATTTTCCCATTAATGCATTAGATTAGTGATATCCACAATTACCTCCATATTAAATATCTTTTAATTGTATTTTTTAATAATGTTCCCTAATCTCTAGTGCCACAAGTCATTTTATTCATTAGAAGTTTAGTATAAACAATTCTCTCTACTATCAACCCGGTCTAAGTTTCCATATATTGTGAAACCTTTTGTGAGTTAGTTTCCTATCTTTCTAGTTATAGTGAATCCCATTTGAATAAATGTAACTGTATTTCCCATGTCACAAGGTTGACTCACAGTAAGAATATTGTGACATTAACTGTCCTTATAATAAACATTTGTTTTCTTTAGTTTGCAGTTATACAGTTCAGTACTTCCACTACCACTGATCATCAGAGCACAATCATTACCAAACTTTATTGTGCCATCTATCCTCTTATTAACATTATTTAATAGGTCTTAATTTCCAATCATTTTGTATTGGAATCTACTATCAATAGTTTATGGATCTTCCTGTCTTTTTATCATCGAGAGATACATCTATAAGGATAGATTTCTCAATTTTCTTCTCTTCGTTCCATGAAATATTCGATTGATTAAATGGATAATGATGGAATTTGAAGTCCCTATTTCATGTGAGAAGATTTTTAAAACCAACTCTATTATTCAAGAGGAGAAAACCTATTTGAAAGAGTGACACTATCTCGTTGACATTTTATGAATTGTCATTAATATCTATATGTATTTTTCATATATTTCATATACCTGAAATGAATTTCATTATGACCAAAGTTAGAATAATGAAAATAGTATCAATAGAAATTATTTTTATAAAATTTTTATTATATGAGTTTTTTTTCTTTTGTTCACTACCTAGCTCTTCCCCATTCAAAGATATCATCACCTATTTATAGTACGACATGATATGGCCTAGATTGTAAAAAAATTGACATATCATAAGTAGAAATACTTTATCCCTTTTGTTCCTCCTCATGTATCCTTCCATAGGAAAATAGTTTCAATAAATATTATTTTATAAAACTTTTGGATATGATTCAATACTTATTTCTATTTGAGTTGATGTTTTTTGTTAAGACTTCTCATGACCTTGTGATATGTTCAACATTCTGTTTCACTTTATTTTTGTTCTTATTATTTCCATTCATTGATGTATCAAAATCAAAAAAAAAATCAATTTTTCACATGCATGTAGATCTTTGATCATCTAATGCATTCTCAAATCCATCATGACTATTCTTATCTCTCTCTATCAATTTAGCATCTGAGAATCATTCAATCTTAATTATCACCTTTGTTTCTTTTTAATTTTAATCACTTTAAACATTACTCCTATGAGTAACAACATATTCTTAATGACCCTAAAAGTTCATGTACTTCTCTTATAGTACGAATGCATGGACATTGGTGACATTTTAAAATTCTCCAATTATAATTTTTAGTTCCCCTAAATCATATTTGATTTCAATTATTTTTTTCTATTTTTTCATCACTTCTTCTAGTCATTCAATTTAATTTTAATGTCAATCAACATATTCTGAGGACTCTTCCAAAACTCCACTCTACATTTTTCATATGTTGATTTTATTCTCAATCTTAATAAAATCATCCTCATGCTTTAACATGAAACCAACAATAGAAATAAAATTATTTTATCTAGCATTATCTTATAATGGTTTTGACTTTTCAACTGTATCTATCATATATGATTAAATTCCAGATATCAACTTTGGTTTTTATTCCTCAAAGAATACATTTTCATCATCTTTTTCTTCATAGAAAAATAGGATTTTTCTATATATTTTTTCAACATATTTTCTCCCATTTGAGGAAACTTTTTTTGAGGATTTTGTGAGTTTCCATCTTCAACTTCATCATCATAGAACTTATTTGAAAATCGAGAGTTAATGTTCCAAACTCTAACACAAAGAAAACTATCCAATGGTAAATTTCCATCAAATCTACCATTTCATCTCTTGAATTTATTGTCAAAGAGGGAAATTAGTTTGACTTCCTTAATACCTTCACCTGAACTTTCTTATGAAATTTATTGTTCATCAATGGGTTTGAATTCCATTTCATTACTGGCATGTGTAGTCACATATCAGGGCATGAATATCATTTCATAAGTCACCCAATTGATTATAATAACATATAGAGAAGGTTGTGACAATTCACATTCCTCAATAGTTGACACCATTGGATTGTAAATAGGTGGAATTCTACTCAATATTTCTTAACAATGTTAATGTATCATATTTAGTCACTGATACCGCAAATTTATCCAACTACATGAGTAATTCAATTAAAAATTGTATCTTTATTTCAATTTGGATGCATATTTATGTCATCAAACATATTTTTCAAAACATAGAGTTTCACCTCATTCAATTTTTTTCACCTTTATATATATATATTTTAGTTTTTCCCACCTCGAAATTCAATAATTAAGGCACATCAGATTTGGATAATTTTGATGACAAATAGATATAGTATGGGAATTCAGTGTTTTGGCATCTCCATCAGGTATTTTCCTTTCAGTATCAGTCATTGAAATCCATGTCATATTAGTGACCTATTTCCTTTTATAGTGGAAAAGATTAATTCCATTACAAGAGATCTTAAATGAGAAATAATACTTTTCTTCCATATCTGAAAGTCACTTCTATAAATATGGGGGACACCCATAACATTAAATAAATTATTCATGACATCAAAAAGGGACAAATTTAACTCCATAAACCATTATCCTCTGATACCAATTAAAGTTCCGTAAAAAAAACTAAGAGGGGAGGGGTGAAATAGGGTGTCAATATTTTCTTCTAAAAATATGGATCCAATACCCACATTGGTATGAACCTATTAAACCTTCATAAAGAGAAAGTATAAGAAAAAAAATCACATGAAAAAAGATGACACATAAATTTAACATGGTTCACCACTAAGGGCTTGTCTAATGAGATTACACTGACATTCATTTAGTCATACCAAAATCCACTAATCTTCACTAGTTGTGTATTAAAAAATATTAGACACAGTCACTATATTCCCGAAACACAACCTTTTGAAAATTTTATAGATATAACCTTGTGTCCCTAGGAAAACTTCTGTCGCTTTTTCCTTACTCACTTCCTTGAGTGAAGTCTCAATCAGTTTATCAACTTGAAGGCCTATTCAATATATTTTCATTTATGTAATTGTATACATATAGCCAGTGAATCTTCTTTCATGAATGTCATGAATATATGCACTTAAAATCATGGAATTAACTAAATTTATAAATGAATCCTGTTAGATTCTCAGCACTGCACTTTCATGGTACACTACTTCTGGAACACAAGTATGGGGACTGTCACAGAAGATAAATTTCGTGAATCCCTACTATTTCAAGAACCCCTATATATAGTGAAACCCTTATCTTTCACGCATTTACACCATAATATTCACTAGTAATTTTGGAGACAAAAGAAACACTTTCATGCATGTTTTACTCCACACAAGTCATTCTCGTGAAAGTATCATGTGTGCCGATACAATATAAAATTTTTTGGAAAAATTTATTAAGTCTTTTGTTGGGGTACTTGCCTATTTATAGGAATTTTGGTGACCCTAAGCACACAACACACAACATTCCCCCAAATTCTCTAGTAAATTTATTTTATCCTTAATCGTGCAACCCAGCTGGCATGCCAACACAAAAAACACTACACCCATATTTTTTTCCAAAATTTGATTCACTGATATTAAAAAAACATATGGTGATCAATGAAAAACCTTGGTTGGAAAACACATCACCCCATATTCCCCAAAAAAATTTATTGACACCCACAATTAGGTATCTGAATCCCAAATTTGTATATATATGTTTTTTCAAACACATGAAAAATTCAATTATTTTGGATTGAAGAAGTACCTTTTCTATGAATGTATTCCTCCTACCATTTTCCCTCCCTTTTCCTTAGATTGAGTACTCCAATCAGTCATTAACCCACTACCCACCCTTATGCTGAACTCGTCAAGAAGGTTACCTCCATTTTATATTGATTTCCAATAATGTGGTAAGGGGATTTTTTTTAAACTATAATTATTTTCAAAATTTTTAAATTCCATATATTATTTTTAAAAACATAATTCATTGAGACTATAAAAAACCATTTCTAGTATATCTTTCACACCCTATCTTATATAAAATGTTTTCAATATCATGTAGATATTTCATAGCATTTAGCTTTATTGGGGATATATATTGAGAAAATATTGGTCAATGAATTTGTTTCATCGTTTTAACAATGATTACTTATAATATGGATCTTATTCCTCTATATCCTTTATTTGAAATGTTCATCATTTGTAAATAGACATATATTTTTTAGTTTACTTTTATAAAAAATATACAATTTTTTTTCTGGATATAGAATCATGGGACGGGATCCTTATTGTTTGTATCAAGGGAACAATTCAGCTAACATTAGATATTAAAACTTTTGGTTGAAAATATGTTATGTTTCTAAGTATAATATTTTAATAATTCCTTTATTTTATAAACTTTGACTTAGAGAAAAATATATAGATCGAAGTATAAATTTTTACTTCTATAAAATTAAGTGAACTTTAATAATATAAAACCGTAGTAATTCTATCTTTCTAAATTCAGAAATAAGAAATTCATAATTTTCCTTACATTATAAAAATGAATTCTGACTATGAATTTTTATTTAGGGGGGTGGGGGAGGAATGTAACTAACTGAAAATTATAAGTGTAATTTTATTTTAATAAAATTTAATTTTTAATTTATTATATAATTAAACAAGGAATGTATAATTTGACCTAAAATTAAGTGTTTTCTTTAATAAATTTTGGGTTATAAATTAGTATATTACCTTCATTCGATTAAAGAATATAAAAAATTATTAATATTTTTACTCATAAAATAAATCAATTTATACACTTTTTTCTTTTTCATTTCATAAATAGATGTTATGTTATTTCGTAGATTGTAAGTTATTTATAATCATTAATTTATTTAAAATTTTATTTTCACAATTTTCTCAATCTTATTTTTTAACCTATAAAAATAATTTCATTAAGTTTTATGATAAATAGGATATTAAGTTAATTTGTTTTGAAAATGATAAAAATGTTAAAGACTTGACTATATACATAATAATATTAAATCATTTGTTTTAAAAAAATTCTTTTGTAATTTCTTTCAGAAGTAATCAAATATATATTAATGTCTACTTCAAATGTAATCCATTATAAAATAATAGTAATAAAACATTGTATTTAGCCTTTTTCATGTTAATTTTAATATTAGTATAATAATTTTTCAAAAAATAAAATGGTTTGAAACATCTAGTCAGTTGAAAATATATCACAAATAAATGAATTTCCAAAAATAATATAAGGACTATTTAAAATGTAATTATAAAATAAAATATTATTAAGGTAAATTTTATTTGGATTTTTTATTTTCCTATTATAAAAAATATGTGGCCAACTACCAAGGGCTGAACCATGGGAGGCATCATGCAATGTTGTGAGACCCACCAAGGGTCAATTATAGTGGAAATACTAGACCCTGGATAGACGAATCAGGGATAATGTACCATGTAACCTCTTGAAGGATGTATAGAATCCATAAAGCATAGGGTGTGTATAAGATAGGTGGACCGATCAACCCACGTGAATAACTAGGTCGAATCCTGCATGCTCCCTTGTATAAGGCCTATGTTTTGGTTATTCCGAATGCATATCACTATTTTACTTATATAGACTCTATAGACTATGTTACAATTTGATGCAGGATTACGTTTATGGTATTATTCACTATGATAAAAACAACGCTTATGTCATGTCCATATAATCTAAATCATCATAGTCATCCAATAAATTTAAATCATATTTCACCTCACATAATCCACTTTTTCATCCTAAATCCTCCAACTTCAAGCCATTTTGAAGCTCAAATCACCTCCCTCATCATCTTCATTTCATCTCTGTTCGAGTTTTCATCACCTCTTTCTTGTGTAAGAAAACCGAAGTTTGTGATACCATTATAATGTGATCCAAAAGATTCAAATTTTATGTATCTTTGATTATATTTCTAGATATAAACCTATGTGAACATTGAATCACCATCAATGATTGTTTTTTATTCATGAAACATTGATGACATTACATATATTTACCTTTGAAAAAAAAATGAAATCATGTCTTGATATTTACAAATAAAATCATTGTAATTTTTTTAAACCATTGATTCACCGGTATACCAGTACATGAAAATATTGTTTGAAATAATTTGTTTGAGGCCAGTTGAGATTAGATATTTACATCAATGACACTCTTTATTCCCCATAATTCTTTATCAGCACCCACCAATGGGTATCTGAACCTACAAATGTGTGTATATTTTCATTTTCATACATAGGAAGACACTATTTTTATAGTTTTAAGAATAACAATACAGAATACAATAACCCCCCCCCCCCCATCACTGTTCTTTCATTTTCACCAGTCTGAGTACACCAATTAGTTAGTAACCCGCTACCTACCCTTGGTCTGAACACATCAACAGGCTGATCCCTGTTTCATTTAATTTCCAATATTGTGGAAAGGGGATGTTTTCATTAAAACTATAATTACATTCAAAAGTTATAAATTATATATTTATTTTAAAAAATATATTTCACTCAATATTAGGGTATTAAAATGTAGCTATTCTTTATGCTTCAAAAATACATATTTATGTATTAATTTACTGTACAATTTTTTTATTATACTAAATAATGTGTTTTCCAATTAATTGTTTTGTAAGGGTACTTATTTTTATGTAATAAAATTATGTTTGTATAAATAATTTTCAAATTTATGTTTATATATTCATATGTTTTCAAATTCTAAGAATATTTATTTTATTTCTTCCAATTACATAGGTATTTTCATACTTATGATTAAAACCATATATATTTATGTATATATTTTTTTAAAGTCTCATGTTTATATTCATCAAGAATATATGTACATATTATTTATTAATTTAAATTATATATATATATATTCCATTATATATTAATTTTGTGTTTTGTAATAATGAAATAAAGATGTTATATCCATGTAACGGGATTTCATTTATACGTGAATAATCACATTTTAAGAAATTATTCAACGTGATGGATTTCACATAAACGCCCTTACATTTATTGTGTAATGATTTTATAATTATGAGGTATATTATATATATATTGGAATGGAGTAAATGATTATTTTAAATATGTTACTTTTATAATTTTATGTGTGTTATATTATTTTTTATCTTATGTTTATTTTAAGGAAACAAAATTATATATACATATATATCTATTATTTTATGTGATTTGAAATTTAAAATATCTATGATTTTATGTGAAAGGGATTAAATATCTACAAAAATATTTTATGTGTAAAAAACTCAAATTTTTTAAATATGAAAATGAGTATTTAATATCATTATTCATGTTTGAGTTTTAAATGATAAAATTTATCACACTTTTTCGTTTTTCAATAAAGGGTTTGTCCTTTATTTATGAAGTATGTTTTAATTACAAGGATGCCAATATATAATTATGATTTTTATAAAGATGTCATTTATTTTCAACAAATAAAATAATTTTAAAGTACTATTATGTTTGAAATTATATTTAATGTAATATTATAATTTTTGAGTTATATTTAATCAAATCTTTATACAAAAATATATTTTATTTTATTTTATGTTTTCTTTCAGGATGAGAAATGAGATTTTTCCAAAACCCATTTTAATGATAAAAATGTTTCTCGTTTTCTAATTAAATAAAAACAATTGTTATGATTAATTATTTAAATAAAATATATACGTAAAATATAAATAAATATTAAATTAAATTCATATAATAATCATTAGTGGTTATATTGTTAATATAAAATCAAATTTTTTTGGAAAAATACACTTCTTCAAAATCCATTTTTTCTTCACATTAGTGGGTTAAATATTGGATTAAATTTTCAAAATTATTTGACTCTAATTTGGTAAAATGGATTAATTTTTTTAATTATCATATAATTTATTATCTAGTAATATGAAATTATTTTTTTCCCTAATTAATATTGAAAATAGTGAAAATATTTTAGAACTGTTAAGTTAAAAAATGTTTTTCTAGGGGTTATACTAAAATAATAAAGGTTTAAATGTCCTAAAAACATGTAAAAATATTATATAGACATATGTCGATTGTATAATATCTAAAATTCTATAATGGTATAATTTTTAGTCTTTTTCATGTAAAAACTGTGAGTATCACATTTTTTTCAAAAATAAAATGTGTGCCACTATTATAAAAGGATCCCCCAGCTACACTCTTTTTAACATCTTAAAATCAAATTGTATTTTTAAATTCATTAAAAATACCTTGTTAAATATTTCACCACACCCTATAAACATTTTTTTATCATAAATCTATCATATTAATGATTTTGAAGCTAACCTATGAGAGTTATACGAAGAAAAGGTATCGTGCCTAACCAGATATTTTTATTTTATTTCTTCTTCCACCTTATGAAAATATTATTAAATTATGATTCTATTTCATAATAGTTTATACCAAATACTTATATTTTATTATTAAATGAAATCAATTTATTCTTACAGAAAAGAGGGATATGAAATCATCATTCATGTGTACGTTGAACTGCCGCCCCGTGAATTGATGACATCCATTTTCCATAATCACTACCCAACTATTTATTTAATAATGGTTATAAATTATATATTTTATATTGGTAGAATAATTATTCTTATATAGTTTTGAAAACAATTTAAAATTCTTACATTTAATTTCTTATGGGATACAATAACGTCACTCCTATGAATGACAAACTACCACCTCCCGAAGCGATGAGATTCACTTTTCATGAACACTTTTAATAGAAGGTAATAATGATAATGTTAATTAATATATTTGGTATAAATTCCTAATTATGATATTAAATAGATATTTATACTTTTGAAAATATAATATATCATTTTAGTTCATACACTAAAATTATAAAAAATTTCATGCGTACATGTGGACTGCCACCTCTACAAAGTGATGTGATTATTGTTTCCATAACCAAAACACATGGATGATATACATAAGTATATTTAATGAAATAATAAAGTATTTTTTATATTATTATATTTCTTAAGAGAAAATACTGCACACCATCTTTCCATAATGACTATTGAAAAATTGAATCATTGCTCATGTGTATGAATGCCCTACTGTTTTCATAATTGCAACATTGTTTGTTTTTCATCAACATATTTCATGATTTTTTAAAAAAAATCTTGTTTAAATATGGTAATTATTCTATGATAAGTATTTTTTATATTTGAAAAACTACCTCTATAACCACAATCAACACACTAAATCTATTTTGAAATAATGAACCAAACACCCTTCAAACACCCAACATGGAGTTACCTTATTATGTATTTAAATATATCATCAGAATGAGATAGAAAAACTATTTATGTATGAGGTATTATGAATATAATTTTTTTAAAATAAATTAAATAACTAGTATATTATTTTAATAGCAAATATTTAATCATATAAGAAGATTTACGGACTAGAGGTAAGGGTTTATCTTATCACTTTTATTTCATTGAGACTTATACCACATTCCACACTTGATTTTGTTGTTTGTTGCATATAATCCTCATGAATGTATTTTATGATTTTTTCATTATTTTTTTGTGATTTAAAAGTACATATTATGTTCACAATATCATGGGGATTTCATCTAGATATTACCAAATCCTTAAGGGACTTCATCTCAATTTTAATTAATTGAGGCTTACTTTATATATTATCGACCTAATTTATTTCATATGATTTATATACTCCCCAATTCAAATTTAATATAATGAATCATTAATAAACTTTGTTATTTTATGTTTCAATTTGAATAATTTAATCCTTGTGTATTTTACATGATTGTTACCATGTAGTAAAGAATTTCAAAACTCAATATCATTTTATTAGATTATATTACTTTGTAATTTTCAATATTATTATAAGCTTATGTGTGTAATGAATAATGATTATATTTTGTTTTTTTATTCTTTGTTTAACTATATTAAATTTATAAACAGTTTTTATTCATTGAATAATTCTCACATCATTGTTATGGTCATTGTAACGGTTTCTCGTCTCAAATTATTGTCCTCGGGACAATTGTTATATTATACACTTCTATTATTTTATGAGGTGTATATATTTAAAATATTACATTTTATACCATGAAACTCATTATTTTCATGATATTTAATGTTTAATTTGATGTTATTATTACAAGGGTCATATTATTAAAAATTTATTATAGTTGAAATAGATTTATGTTAAAATATTTTCTAATTGGGATGGTTTATGCTAGAATTTACATTTAAGAAAATTATTTGATCATTAGATAATAATAGAATTAATTTTTCATCACATATGTTAAGTAATAAAACATTTAAAATAATATTACCATTTTACTATCTTTGTTACTTAAAATTATTTACAAAAATGTTTTTGAGGAAATACATCTTCATTTAATATTTAGATCGCTGATACTTCTTCTTCCAAATCCATGTTTTTTAAAATTTATTTAAAAAATTCATTAATATGATTATTTATAAAATTTTTTAAATAATTAAGTTTTCACCAAAACCATTGAAGATGAATATTCATATTTGTTTCCCAACAAGGAACATTTTTACTTTTGCTGGAAATATACAAAGAATGCATGTTTTATCATAATCTGAATGAATGGAATTTTTTGTATCATAGAAACTGTACCACAAATAAATTCTTTAATTTAGAATAACTCTTACAGAAAAAGTGGGAAACTAAACAATCCAAATAAAGAAAATAATCAACCCTTATAATAAATTATTAATCCATTCTAGAAAATTTAAAGCAATTAGAATTCTTAACCGTAAGAAGACACCATTCAATGGAGGTAACCTCCATTTCTAGATTTTCTTTAATGTGATACTTGAACTAACAAGCTATTTTGTCCCAAGTCTACAAATTCTCCTCTTGGATTGTTTCCTCCTCATTGAAACCATTATTCAATATCCTATTTTTTTCAATCCATTAGGATTTCTCTTCATTAAAATAAACTATCAACAGTCTATCAAAAAAATTTTGTGCATCCTCCTTTGATATCATGAAGAGGAAAGACTCCTTGAACATTTATTCATTCGATTGCATGAGAATATCCTGGGTGTTTTCATATTCAACAACCTCCTTATCAGTATTCACCAAACTAGAGGTATATGGTTCGACAAATCATGTTTTATTCTCCTCATCAGTTTCTTGCTCCAATTGTATAATATAATCATTTCACTTATTCTTTAGATTATCAACTACTTCTTTCAAAATCGCCTGGGGGGTTACCATGGCTTTCAGACCTAGTAACAGGAGGGCTATAAATATTGAAGTAGTCTTTCTGTATCTAAAACCTCTACATATACTGAATAAATCCATCTGAATCCATGAGGGTATTCATTCCATTCTTTGATGATGATTGAAGGAACTCTTTTGTGATCAATAATTCCTTGGGCTCTGAGGACCATGATTTAGAGGCATAATTGATATACACGTCTATTTAATCCATCCTACCATGAGGAATATGATCATATTCATATCCATCATCCATAAAAATTACTTCTTCAGATGGGGGAGGTCCACCTTCTCTAAGAACTACAAAACAGTTCTGAGAACCATTATAAAAAATAGCAGTGATACCAATACCATCGTGAGAGGGAGGATTTATCTCCTCACCTATAGCCTGTACTTTAGGGGCCCTTATTAGGCTCGAAATTTTCATTGGTCTCCATCATGCTTCTTGTCCCACTAAATTCCCATGCAGTTCGTGTTACTGACTATTGAGTATCGTGACCTCTTAAGAAGAATTGAAATCGGATCTCACAACATCTAAAAATGAAGAACATTTCCTTGAGTATCCCTTGGCACCACACACACCACCACATCTTCCCCAGAACCACCTTGGACATTCCTTTACATTGATATGACACCATAGTCCCACTTCAAATGAGCAAAATTATTCTCAACATACTATTCCAAAACTATAAGATTCTCCTCCTTTTGGAAAATTAAAGGATGCCCCTATTCCCCTACACACAGTGGATCCACTACATGGGCGTTTCTTGCTAGAGAAATGTTAATGTTAGGACCAACCTGCATTGAATCATGAATGAGAAGATCATCACCCACTAGTAGATGGATCTCTCAAGAATTACCAATCTCATTCCCATTGAAATCCTCCTTGAGTAGCAATCTGTCCACATTAAATGAATTCAGAACCAGAATAACTAGACCTCTACAATGACATTTCTTGGCAGAGTGACCTTGGAGGAAGCAGGTGGAATAGTAATGGTTCCTAGAAAAATAAAAAACCGGATTTTGGGTCAACATTCTCCATCTATCTCAATCGAAACAAATTCCAAAAGTCATTTAGAAATGTTGAAATCAATAGAAATATTGGGTTCAATAGGATGGCATACCACTTTTTTCGTTGTATCCACAACCAAGAAATGAACCACTTGATTTCCTAGAATCTAAAATATAAAAGTATTTTGGATGGAGATTAGAAAACCAAAAAGATATAGCCAAATTTATATTTTCTATGGGTTGTGATTCAAATTAATATCAAAGGACCACATAAGGATAATGAAATAGATTTTTTTTACTGAGTGCAAGCCGCTGGACCATGCGAGGGCCAAATCATTATCAGGGGAAAATAGATCATCATTTGATTTAAGTCGAGCAAGCCAACCACCACATGATGACGAAACCCCCTTGAGAGTTAAAGAATCTGTAAACAACATCCACTAAAGGCCTTCATCAGCCGAAGAGAGAAACAAAGGTGAGGTTATGCGGGGAAGATGCTTCAAAAAAATCTTCTAGGGAAATTGGATGCAAGGGGTCTCTAATAGTAAAGTCTGGAACATTGGAGGCTTGCATTATATACAGGATAATGGGGAGTACTCTTGAATTTGTGAAGGGAGAAAAGAAGAGGGAAGACCATGCTAGAGAGGGTGAGATGATTGGAGTGCCTCCCTCCCCTTTGAGAAGTAGAGGGGATAACAAAACGGCCAGTACCGGCAAAACCCAAGTGTGCCTGATGGAAGGTGGAGAGAAATGTCTTATTGGATACAAGAAATTTTCCAAGTGGTCTTCAAAAAAAATTCATCTTAGGATGCATTTTTTATGTTATTGAATGTGAAAATTATATTTTCCAAATTAATGATTTTAATGATATCTTAATGGATACAATAATAAAACCAAACCGTGCTATTACATTTACTCAACTATAGGTATACGGTATTTATGCAATCATTATTATTTATCTATATTGATTATGAGATTTATAAGTAACATGTTTTGTTTCTATAGGAGATTCATGAAATTAAATAATAGTGATAATTTTTATTTTAGAAAGTGAGTGATTATAATTTTTTATTCATGAATGGTAATAGGAAATTACTTATGACCAGTGGGTTCACCATGATAACACTTTCTGAACCATATATAGTTTATATAATTTGTGTCCCAGAATAGCACAAAGGGATCCTAATATTCATTTTTGTATGGTTTAACCCAGATTGTTTTGGGTGAGCATGATGTAGCTTATATGATGGGAGTTCTCAAATAGTGATCTAATGCATTGATTAATGTTTTTTGTCTTTAAATGAAATAATTTTTATGTTACTGGTGGATTTATCTATTGTATATTACTACAAAAACATTATATTTAATAAGGGTTTATAATAGATTATGAAGATGTTGTTCCTAGAAACAAACACATTTTCATTATTCTAGTTATGGGTTATTAATCATTCCTTTGATAAAGATTTATATCACATGGCTCATGATTGTTGATTCTGATGACATTTCCCACTGTTAAAGATTTCTTCAATTCCATATGTTTATTTAACCATGTTCATGGGTATGAATTAACTTATGTTATACTAATTCAATATGATTATGTCATTATATCATTATTCTATTCATATTTTCATTGATAAAATTTAACTATTGATACTTAGGTTTACCATAACATATCATTTGTTCTCTACATTATTATGTTTCGTGCTCACCTTGTTATCAAAAATAATGTTGAATTTATTATGTCTAATATAATTTTATATTGATGATGATGGTGACATAATGTGACAAAAGAAAAGATTGGTTAAGTTTTAGAATGATCATTTATTAACATGGCTATTATTTATGTAACTATATTTTCTAAATTCTCAAAAAAAACTAAACAAAAATGATCTTAGGGTATTTAAGGGATCCTATTTTAGATTTTTTATGTTTTAGATGGTGAAAGTCAGTTTATCTCCATCAATAAAAAATATGGGAATATAAATTTTTTGATTTCAGAAACAAACCCAAGAGTGTGGGAATGAGGATATTATTATATAAGTTGTATATTAATTAATTTGTTAGTAATTATGTGGAAAATAAAGTGGAACTACACTACCATTGAGAATCAGGGAAAAAACTATTGTTGAAGTTATTATAAAAATCCCAAAATACATAAAATTCGAATTGGGATCCTCTTTTGAAAGACCATGAATTTTACAAACTAATTGTATCATTATACTTCATTACTCACAATCATGTTTATTATTTAATTATAACATCATGTTATTATTATTTTTACTAGGGTCATAATGAACTAAAAGGATAATATTATATTAATTCTAATTATAATCATATTTCAACATTATGTGGTGGCTATAGTTGAGTAATAAAAGGTGGATGTGGAATCATTCAATGGGAATATGATAAATTCTCTCTTTTTTTACACTATTATCATTATATTAATAATTAATTTTTATAATGATATTTTATGTTCTGGTTAAAGTCCAATGATTTTTTTATACGAGATCTAGTCATGAATTAAAATCATTTTTAATGAAAAAAATAATATTAAATAAAAATTAGAAACATTGGGATGCCTCTCTAGTAATTAGTCTAGGATTATGATGAGTATGTCAAAAGACTTATATAGAAAGAATAAACCCATGTTTAATATAGAAATTTTTTTGGAGTCTATTATTCTCTACCAAAGTAATTTTTTAGTGTGTTTCTATATAATTTTCTATTTTTTTAAAATGGTGGAGAAGGGTTATGTTGTGGTGTGGTTAAAGAAATTAAAATTTTCTTTCAATCATTTTTAAATTTAATTTTTATAACCTTGTATATCCCATTAATTAACCATTAAATCATTATTCAATTTTACCATCCTTATATATCTCTAAATATATTATACATCACTAATAAGTGTCGCCTAGAAATTTTGGATAAAGTGGTGTGGTTTAATGTTCAATACATCTATATATCTTGTCTGTCATGGTGATGGAAAATATTGAATAAATCATGAATAAAACCACTACTCACTATCACATGTAGTGAATAATATACATGAATCCCCTATAAAAAATAGAGAATTTGAGGAAAATAAAAATGGTTTTTATACGAAAAATCTCATATTTTCTCTAATAATCAATCACTTACAAATAAATGAGCGAAAGATAATAATATATTAATGAATTAATTAATTTTATGGGGTAAGGGTAATATACTTGGTTTTTATTTCCCATTTTACAATCCATTAAATGACTTCAACAAGATAATCCCAATGTGTGTTGATTTCATCTTCTACATTTATCAGGATTCTTCCTACAGGTCGACATTCCTCCCATGATCTTTAATTTATTCTTTATTTTCATGATCATAATATAGAATCTTAAAAGAATACAATCCTAATTATTATAGACAATTCATATGAATTTGATTTTAGGTTTTTCCCCTTTTATATTTTTGTATTTTTTTGGTTTTAATCCCCACATACTAAAAATTAAAAAGGAAAAATCCATGGTTTGAAAAACAAATAACCCATGAGTAATGAAAAGTATTAGGTTAGTAGATATGATAAATTTTGAATGTCATAGATTAAATTCCATATAGTCCATTACATCTAATATGCTTAGAGAAAATGTCTTATGATTGGTGATACATTTTTAGAGGCTCTATACATATCTATTTTCTCAGTGTAAAAAATATCCCTTTTGGTGAGAAATCTCTTATGGTCATGAAATAAATTTTCAAAAAGGCCATGTTTCATAAATGCACTTATAAACATCCTATATGGGGATAAATATCTTACATTAAATTAAAATTTCTTATTAAATACTCATTCCATTTTCACATTTTAGACATACATCTCATGAACAAATTACAATTAGGGTACGATATTTCATGTCTAAATTATAAATAAATTCAAAAAATAAATAACAAAATTAAATAAATTTAAAATTTAAAATTTAAATTCCTAATCAATTTATGGATTCCCAATTTGATCCACAAATATAATAAGAAATATTGAATAAATTGCAAATTCATTCTAAATATTATTTCTATATTGATAACATTTAATGAAAATAATTAATTTAATATTGTTCTAAATCAATTATGTGATTAATTTTAAATTATAATAGTAAAAATTATGGAAAATATTAGATCCCAATAGTGTCTCAACCATAGATCTCATGAATTATACACCCATGAGAAGTGCATCATGATTAGAAAAATCAGATAAATAAATCACTATTGGGGGTGGAGGTCCGTCCCACCCATATTATCAAAAAACATTTGGGGAGGAAGGAAAACCCACCATGAATATAATATAACATATAGAGGAATAATTCCCCCAAGAACATTTTATATAAATCTATTGGGGAAGATTAAGCACATCGACTGCTTTATTAATAAATCCTCTATTGGAGAATGAAATTTTGTAGGAAATATATCATATTAGTGACTTCATAAAAAAGGTTTCATCTCACCAAACCCATCCCAAAAATCCTATTTCATCCTCTCAAGAAAACAACCTATCATCACCACTACATCTGGATTTGTATATAGACAAAAGAATATTCAATACACCACCCACTTAGGGATCAATACAAGATTGGGCCACCCACTAAGGTCCCCTAATTCACATTATTGTCCATAAATTATATATAGGTTTCTATATATCATTACAATATCAAGTTTCACATTTAATTAATTATAGAGAATAGTGAACCTCAAAATTACTATGACTATATTACATCCTTATAATCCTTTTAAAAAATTACATACTACCAGCACACTAGGTATATTGTACAATGCCCATATCAATACCCAAGTCATCCACGGTTCATACTTTCATTCCCAACCCATATAATATGGGGGAAAATTTTTCAAACATAATATAATTTCATTAATTCATAAGACAATTTCCTATACATATGATAAAATTTCCCCCACCATATAATACATAATGATTAATCCTTACAGTAGTTTTTAAAACTCAAACAAAACTAAAACATATAAAAAAGAGCCTAAAATATCTATTTTATTATTAGAACATATGAATAACATTAAAACTCATAATATTTAGTTAATAGAATATTGAATCTCCCCAATTCAAGAAAACCAAAAAATAATTGACTTCTAATTAATTGCAACACATCATCACCCCTATGAGGTGAAAAATCTCAGTTTCACATACTAAATACATTACATTGCCCCTTGTCTCACATTTACCCTAGATTTTTAAGAATAAATCTTCCCTTTAGCCATATACAAATACATTTCCTAAAGATGTCCCAATACTGGTAATTTTTATTTGGATACCAATTCTCATGATACCTCCCTCGATGAAATCAAATATTAAAAAATTTAAATTACCCCTAATTTTAATAACTTGTAAAAGATGTAGTCATTAAAACCCCCCATCATTACAATTATAATTATATAAAAGCCACCTAATGAACATTTATGTGTCATCTTGGTTACAAAATGATGATGAACAATGAAAATTATATTCCAAAAACGAGTCATGTTCATGTCAAGTAATCTAATTCCATTAATCAAAATCTCATCATCCGGTTTATCATAACATTGATCTCTTCCTCCAATTAAATAAAAAACTCCAATACATATGGATGTTTTTATTTCTCAATGTAATTAAAATACTAAAATTAGTTGATGTTATTATTCTATACCAGAACCTCACTATATTAGATCCATATATGTGCATCATTCATTTTATTATTTTCAAAATTCTTTGTCATACCCCATATAATATATTAAAAAATTAAATCTTTTAATAATTGAATATATTGAAATATTACTAATGAGAACCTCATTTTCCAATAACAAGTCACCAACATGTTTTTTTCCCTAAAATCTAACCAGATCATACCACATGACTATCATTCCACATCTAATAGTTCCCAGTTTCCAACATGTTAACCTCAACTAATTTCAATCAGATTATATAATTTTCTATATATTTTCTATTTACCATGCATAACCCAACCACTTATATCAATGTTTTAACAAAATTATAGCCATAATGGTTTTGTGTACAAAAGTATGTCATTATTTTTTTTATAAAACCCTTAAAACATGATACACATGACTAAATTACTTATGGTCTAATCCCCATCATATAAATTTCTTTTATCTTATTTGGAAGCGCAATGATAAAAGAATTATTATATTACAAATGTGTCCCTACTCTCGAGACACATAGATCCCTCTTGTTAACTCGTACCATGTTTTTAGGTCTCATAGAATATACCAAAATACACTATTGTATCATATAGGTTTCAAATAAACTTAGGGGAAATATCTCATTCTCACAAAAAACATCGATTAAACATTCCCACACTAAATAACCAAAAAACGAAAATTACATGAGTCATTTCAAGGGAAACCTACTTATAATAACCATTTTTGGGAACCTTTTGTATTTATGAATTTCTATATAACAGTTCCCAAAATTCCGTGTTACTATAATAATTAATAACATAGTAGGCATACTACCCAGATAAACTCTACCATGTCCTCTCACATAGAAAACTTTTAGTCCTATCTCACCAATCTAAGGATAACTCACATTAATAACTTGTTCATATGGAATTATTTTAAAATAACTGTACATATTCTTTTGTTGACATTTTAATGAATTGGTGTCCGAAATGTGATTTACTTTATAAATAAATGAATTTGTATCATTTTGGTTGAAAATATTAATTTTTGAATAATTAATTAATTTTTTTATTTTTTCTATTAAAATTATCAAATAAATAATGATTTTTATTTTTTATATTTTAAGAACAAATATTTTTCTGTAATTATAAGTTAAATAATTTTTTGATGTGTTTTTATTGAATCATATTTTGAGATTATATTTTCAATGTTTTGTAGATTTATTATATATATTTTATTGTTCAACTTTTTTTGAAACTCCCTAGATTAATTTATTTTGAATTTTCATTTTTTTCAATAAATTTTATTTCAATATATTTATAGTGTTATTTTTTTCTATATATATTTAATCATAGTTTTAGTGTGTTTTCGAATACTTTTTTGGGGACATATATTGAATTACATTTTAGATATTTTAGAAATGAAAAAAATATCATATGAAATTTATTTCTATATTTGTAAGATATTTTAATTCAAATTTCATATAAAAAAAGAAGCCACATTCCAATTTTGTAATCTATATTTGAAATGATATAATAAATTTTAAAAAATAAATTCTGCACATAATAATTTTCTAATAATTAATTTTAATATGACTCATATATTGTGAAACATATGGAATCCATTCTTTTATGTTATCATCCACCAAAAATATTTCCCAAAAAACCCCATAAGACATCTCTAGAAACTCTGACAAGATATACAATTTTTGTTGTATTTGATGATGAAAAGAGGTTTTAGCAGATGAAGATGAATAAATTTGAATCAACATCATTCTTAGTTAAATGTTTTAACTTATCAATGAAACTGACATCACATGGGTTTATAAAGAATTATGTTCTATTCAATGATCTATTGAAGATAACTGATGAACATGATCCAAATCATATGAAGCATGAATGTGGTAATGAACCTATTTGTCAATTAAAATATGGAAAACATGGTATTAAAACATAGTCATGGAATAATATTCTGATAATGATGATCCATTGTTCATCAAGATGAGGAAGGTGAATGATGATATTGGGAATGCTGATTTGAAGATATAGAAATTGAAATATTGATTTAGGAAAGATGATGAGTCTTCGATGTTCCAATACTGATCATAAGAAAATATGAATCACAAATATGAAACTGAATTAAATCATATAGCATCATTAGTGCATATCCTTCACACTAAAACTAAGATAAAATTGAATCAACCATAATAGAATAAGGGATATACTAGAGTTGTATGAATTATAAAGTGTGATTATTCAATTTCTTGTTAGAGAGGATGACTTTTGTCACTAGAGAATTAATGTTTATTGTTTCTTGTTTGAATATTATTGGGATTCAATGTTCTCAAATAATATTGTCTTAATGAAATATAAATCTTTATAACATCTACATTAAGAAACACATATATGATGTTTTTAATTTTATTCAATATAGATTTAGTGAAATTGTGGGTTATGGAGATTATATAGTCAAGGGAGTTAACATTGGTTACGAAATCTAAGGTAGAATCACTTATAAAAAATCGTATGCTATTGGATATTTTGGACAAGAAATAAGAATATTCTCAGCCTTTTTTTCGATTTTAGGGGTTATGTGATTCCATGAACATGATAATGAAACTAAATGTGAGCATGATGGGTTAAATAAATTCAGTTGGATGTGATATTGGAGTGGAATATATGAGGATTTATGATAACTAGAATGATTGATCAATAATATATTTAATATATTAGTTTTCTTTAGTCATTGATTTAATATTTATGAAAAAAATGGTTTTATAAAAAATCAATTAAATTTGGAGAGGGAATATATTAACAGATAGTGATGAATTGTAGGTGAAAATATATGGTAAATTCAATGATTGGAAAATATTTATAAAAGGTTTATTTTCTAGAAATTATAAATGGGAATTAAAAAAATTCTTGGACACCTACACATTTAAAGAAACTAACATAGATAAACAATGAAGATCATCTAGATAAAGAAGTTTTAAGAGAAAAATATAACATTCTGGAAGACCCCTATGTGTATTATTTTTAAATATGTTTCAATATCATGAAATGAAAACTTAATACTTATATTAATTTTTAATAATTAATTTTTAAATCATTATAGGTAATGATATTAACTTACCCGTATATATTTACTTCATTATTTCATTCTTTTTCTCCAAGTTCACTATTCTTCATCATTTTCTCTCACAAATAAGATTTTTAAAATATTTCATGATTCAATGTTAATTGATCTTATTACAATAAATAAAAATTTTGAAATCAATTTCCTCCCTAAATAACTTACTAAGAATATTTTATATTCATTAAAGTAAAGCTTCATAATATTTCAATGAAATAATTATATGGTAAAAATAGATTAATTTTATTATTTTATGTGTGAATTTTATTTCTAAAATACCCCCAAAAACAACCAACTAGAAAACCAGTGCATTTTATTGGTGATATTGGAATAACTTTCTATATTATTTGACTAGTTAAAATTTATATTCCCAAGAATAATGAAATATAAATTTAATATAATATGATATAAAATCAATTAGATCTTTAATCACGTTCCAGTTGATGTTTTCTATGTTCAATGACTTTTCTTTTTCAAACTCATTTTCTTTTTCTCAATTTAATTATTATTTAAAATATAAATGGTTTTCAAATTGTTTACCTTAAATTTTAGGTTTTGTTTTTGCTTTATTCTTTTATTTTATTCCCACTTCAATGAATATACACAAATATTATCCATGGAATCAAACAAACATTACACATTATAAGTTCGGTGTAGGAAAAAATGAAATAAAAACATATTTGAGTCCAAAACCTTGCATCATTGAAAACACTCACTTCATGGGAATCTTATCAATATGAAATCATCTTAGTCAATTTTTTACCAATAAGTCTATGTAATATCACTCTTTGAAAAGACCAATGAGAAAATCCCCCACAAAAAAACATCATTAATGTATTTAACAACTATCCCATCAATCCACTAATATCATATCTAAAGTCTATAGGTTAAGATATCATACTAATCCCATCCTCCAAACAAAAATTTAATACCAAAATCCCACAAAGTCCCTCGAGTCACAAAAATTCCATGTCACCTCACCTTCCAATATAATGTATCTTACAACACCTCACATGATTCAATATAACAAACTAAAGAAGATACTCATGTTTTCTATATTGAAGCACTCTTAGGTTTGGGAAAACTCTAATCCCTATTTCACATAATACATCAAAACTCAAATCATGAAATAACAGAAATGATTTTTCAAGTATAGTAATAACACCCAAAACCAAATATATAGTATCTCATATGTAGTTCCATAGGATCTCCTACTTATAAAAAAAATAATATATCATATAGTTATCCATTCATGGGGAAACTCCCACATCAAATATCATGGGGAAAATCATGTTCCAATATGACAACTCTAGGCTTCTCATATACATATAAATAATAGGCATCACATTCCATGTTTTCCACACACTCTAGGGAACTCATACCCTTTAACAATCTTCATACATGACTAACCCTTACGGTTAAAAACCTCTTATAGGTTTATAATGAAAATTCCCAATATATATCATTGTTGATAAACTCGTGGTTGTATCATTATGTTATGTAGAATTATACCATAAAGATATATATGAAAAAAATACAAAAACGGTTTTAATGATAAATTATGTGACGAAACATATTATATATTTTCCCAAAACGTTATCAGGTCTTAATTTTTCTATATAGAACCACTAGGGGTCACCACAAGAACCTCACAAAGAGGAAATGTATAGTAATATCCATGTAATGACACTTTGTGAGATACACATGTCCAATATATAAGAATATGATTTTATATTGGGTGTGGATTATTTTAAATTTAGGTTAATTTTTTCTATTTTGAACCTAATATGGATACCTTTTAAGATAAAAAAGGTTTTAACGGTTTTCTAGGGGCTTGTTCGGAGCTCAGGACATTGGATAGTAGAGAAAAGAACTAGGCCACATAGTTAGAAGAAATCATATGACCCATCCCGCATGGTATCTCATAAACATGTGGGGCTGGACAGAGGATCTAGGAGGGTTCAAGGTTTTCACAAAAGGTATTATAGTGGTCTCACAACCATGGATATGTCTTCAATATTTAGAATATATGAATCATATGATTGGTATATTGTTTCCCTAAATGTGCAGTATAACCATGTGGGTACCCTTCTTAAGTAGCAATCCTCACACGGTTGTTGCATAGTTTTTCTATCCCTTAATCCAACCCACGAACTTTTATTGTTGTGTGAAATTATGAAAATTTTCTTATTGAATTTTTTAACACACCCCTTCCTCCATGGATTATTAATGTGGATAGAACACCTCTACCTTTCCATTTTTGAGCTACCAAATCAAACTTCATAGGTTTTATTCATGAGCTCTGATCTGAATTCAGATTCAATATAAATTCATCAAATTGGATGCACATTGGTAATTAATTGATTCCTTTTGTGAGACTGCTTTGCCAAGATCGAAGGATGGTGCGGCGAGGGTGGACCGGTTGAAATCACGTCGCTGCGAAACCTCCGCCCTGCAAATCCCTTAACCAGTGTGCTTGGGATTCTTCGAGGTCCAAGGTAAAGGATGTTTTGAAGATTGCCTCTTCTGATGTAAATATTGGTCAGTTTTAGGAATCGGTGAGGGTTCCCTCTGGTGCCGCATCATGTGGTCAACGTTCATTTGTTGATGTGATGAAGGATTCTTTATCGGATCAGAAAAAGACTGAGAATTCCTGCTTTAGAAGGATTCTCCTAAAGGGATCTTTGGCTCATGTTGAGGCGAACCCCGGTGTGATTGCTGAAAGGTTGGCATTGGTTGAGAACTCATTGATTGCTCGCATTGTTCTTCCTAAAGGTGCGCAACCCTGGAAATGTGAAGATTTATTCCGTAGAATTTCGATGTTGTGGGGATTTGCTAGCTAGAAATGTGTCTCCCTTGGGCGGGGATTCTTTCACTGTTTGTTTCCATCGGCGGATCTCAAGATTAGGGCATGGAGTTCTGGTTCCATGTTTCTAAAACCGGGATGGCTTCATCTGCATGAATGGTCACTTGACTTTAATGTCTCGAATGAAAAAAATGTCTTCGCTCAGGTATGGGTGCGTCTTCATGGTCTTAATTGGGTTCTTTGGCATCCAGAGATCCTGCATGATATTGGAACGGCAATTGGAACTCCCATCCGCCTTGACAAGGAAACAACTGATGTCAGATTTGGGCACTTCGCTAGAATGCTGGTGGAAGTTGATCTCAGATCCACTCTCATTGATACGGTAACTCTTTCTATTCCATCTGATCAAATTCAAATTGATGTTGAATATGAAAAGATGCCTCTTTTCTGCACTAAATGCATGACTGTGGGTCACTCTTTGGAGTTGTGTCGTAAAAACAACTCTTGTAAAGAGTGTGGGATACGAGGACACCCCTCCAATCTCTGTCGAAAAAAGGATACTTTGAAGGAATCGTCCTCTCCAAAGCATGTCATCAAGGACAGTGACCCTCCTATGAAGGCAGTCCCTGATGTGCCGACTCCTTTAAAGGGCAAATAGTTGATTGTTGATTCTACTCCGACAAGATCTTATAGCGGCCCTTCTAGAGATCAGGAGGTTATCACTTCTGCTAATTTGATAACTGACTCTCAACAGGTTGATGTCTATAATCAGGGTGATGTTCAATTACATGTTGATTATCATCATGAAATCCAGAAGAAATTTCAGATATCTGAGTTACCTGAGAAATGGGGGAACATTTCTGAAGATGAACGGGGGAGGGTGGGTACACCGATCAGGGTCTCGGGCAATGGTGACAAGTCAAAGACTACTGAGAAAGGAAGGGCGGAGGAATCCACTCCTGGAGTTGGGGACCTAACCCTCTGCAAAGGGGGTGCCTCTCATGTTGAGACCAAGGGAAGAGGTATGGATGAAAATACGATATCATATAGTGATATTGTCCGAGGAGAAAAGAAAAGAAGCTCTGACAATGAGGGTGTCAGATCTGCACCAGTTTCAAGGAAACCAAGGAAGGACTACTCTGCAGTTCCGAGGACCGTGACCACTAGGGCATCTGCCAAGAACGAGATTGAAAAGCTATCGAAGGAGCAGATGGACAAACGGAAGTTCTATAAGAATCTTCTTAAACAATACGACACCCAATCAGAATGGGAATCATCTGATGCTGATGACACGATCGGGTATGGGGGTGGTGACTATGAATGTTTTGACTTGTAATCTCTCCCTCTTCCTTCTCCTGTTTCTGCACTTTTATTTTATTAATAAATTTGGTGGTCCAAGCTTGCTTGGATCGGACTTTCTGGTTAAATAACTAATTAATAAATAACATATAAGGTTCCAATTGAATATGGATGTTGGTGTTATATCCCGCATCCATATGCCACTGAATTGTTGCTCCATACCCGGTTGGTCAAATGCCCCCAAGAACATTTACCCAAATGCCAGTGGATGCAAATTAAAAGTGAGTACCAAGGGTGTGATAGTGGGGATACTATTCCATCAATGGAAGATTGTAACACAATAAATGAATAATATACAATAGCGGAATCATTATACCCCACACAACTAAGACAAACAACAGAAGACTAAGAATAAAGATAACCAGAAGTCATAATATAAAAAAGATGATGCTTCTTATCACATGTTCAAAGAATGAGTAAAAATCATGATAAAATTTAGTTAGATACAAAATACCATACCAAGTTACAAAAATAAAAAAAGTAACCCAAAAGAATCAGAAGACACAACATAGTCCCATGTTGTCCAATTCCTAAATAGCTAATCAAGTACTTATAGAAGGGTGACTTCCCTTATCGACAGTCACAAAAATATAATCTACGTGGGAACAAAAGCATATCCCAAACAGGGTGTGAGAAATAAATCGTAGTCGGAAACCACCCAAGATTTGAGCCAATCTGTCAGTTAGTATATGAAATAGGTAGTGTACAAAAATTAAAGGCAGTAAACAATGACGTATTCAAAAATAGACAATCCTAACAGTCTTATTTCCATTTATATTCAGTTCATGTTCATTAAAAATTCTATTACATTGAATTGTAATCATCTCAAGATCCGGCCTTAGCTCAAAAATTTCATATCTCATATAAGCACAAAATATTTCTTGAAAGACCATCTAAATAGTTGTAAGGGAATACCAAAACCAAGCATTTCATTTGTCATGGAAGACTCATCATAAGGCCTTTTACAAGATATTTTGTTCAAAACCACAGTTGCAGGCATTGAAAAAACCTTCCCATAGGCATAAAACTACCCTCCCCATAGTCAAAACCAATCCTCACCCAAGAGGCTTAACCAATCCACGCCCACAATAATTCAAAAATCCTCACCTTCATACATGATGCAACATAACATGGTTCACTCACAACCCTTTCAAAATTACCTCTTGAGATCATCCATAGTCATTTAACTAAGACCCGCGTTCACCCAAGGTATACATACTATTCAATTAATCTCATGGGCCCAACCTTGTTTTTTAATTGAGATGATGGCTCTCCCATTACTAATTACCACTTATAAATCATTTGATACAAGCAGCCACATGTACCATAAACTATTATAGGTATTTTACATATTAACTCTTTTGGGCACAAATCATATACCAGGAAACACATGTGAATAAATATATCACATGGATTATCATCAATAACTCATGTGGGAACAATTCTTATACAAAGGAACACGTGGGAATTAAACTATCACATGGATTTAATTATAAATCACTCAAATGTTCACAATTAACATAACTAGCCTGTTATATAATCTTAACCATTCCAAGTCATTATCATAACCTAAATCAAGTGGGCTAGTTCACAGTTAGAGAAAAGAAATCCAAACATGCTTAAACAATCATAGGCAAAACATGGGGAAAAGGGGGAAACACTAATACCATACCCTTATTCCATTAATCACAATTTATCACAATTCCATTAACATTATAAATGTAATTCGTACTTGAAAACCCAATAAGGGAAACATGGCATGCCTCATAGGCATCCTCATTTGAATGACAATAAAAGGTCATTAAAAAGGAAATGCACCCATGTGGTGGCCCTTTATCAATATTAACAACCTAATACCCTATTTAATACACTTTTTTTATAATATAAACACCAATAGGAAACAATAATGGTGAATTCTAAATCAAGCGACACCACAACTCTGGTTGTGCATCACTCTAGCATATATAAACATCATGAAAATTTTCAAAAGGCACAAGACCACCTACCAAGTAGTTGAACAGCTATCCTTGTTATCTGATAGCCTCAAATTAAAACCAGAATGGGATAGATCTATAAAATAAGTAAAAACTATCACCCTTAGATAACTTGGTCAAGATAAGAAATCATGCTGAATGGATCAAGAGGAATCGATAAATTACAGATTTGGTTTAAACACCTCTTCTAGGGATCAAATCGAAGTTCAGATGGTGATTCGGGGAGAAATTCATCCTCCAGTGTGTTTCTCACCATGCCAAGTGGATCCCTATATCCATTTTTACAAAAATGATGCTACTACATGATTTTGTAAAAAAAATTACACGGTGTGTTATGGAAACTACACGCCGTGTTCGTACCTTTTCCATATTGGCCATGGTTAGACAATTACATTCTTTGTAATGGGAAGTACATGGCATGGACCCATATTACACGGTGTGTTTATGAAAATAAATGGTCTTTATGACTTTTTTTCTTCATTTCCTTATGTACAACTTAAAAAAGAAAGATCCATAGCATATTGCAATAACCATGTTCTTATAGAAATACCACCTTAAAGAAATTCGTCCCCAAATTTCCCTTTCCAAGTGTGGGGAAGAAAAAACTAAGAACAACTCTGGCCAATATGATCGTACATTAGTCTCCCTCTCCCATGTCTCATCACATACTTGACCATCTTTCCATAGCACCCATACATAAGGAATAAACTGTTCATAGAGAATTTTCATGCTACAATCCATAATGTGAAGAAGATACACCTCAATGGATGCATCTTCATGGTACTCAACCTCTTCTAGCTGAAAAACGGGTGCCAGGTCTAAAATGTAAAGTCTCAAATGAGAAGTGTGGAAGACGTCATAAATAGCCAACTTTATCTGAGGTAATTTTAACCAATATGAAACCAACACAACTTTTTCCAAAATCTGGAGAGGCCCAATGTATCTTGGTGAATAAATATCATGTATCATGATCCCCTTGTGTCCCAACCGTGGTGAAAAACATAAAAAAAATTTATCCCCACCATTGAACTCTATATGTCGTCTATGGTGATTGATATAAATTTTTTGACAAGACTACGTAGTACCCACCCACTTCAAAATCACATTAACCTCTTTAGGGGTCTTTTGTAAAACCTGAGGTCCCAACATAGTTGCCACTCCTGCCTCCAACCAACATAGGGGCGGGTACGTTCTATCATGCAAAGACTTATATGGAACCATATTAAAAGTATCCTAAAACCTATAATTATAGGAGAATTAATCAATGGGTATGTGTCTCTCCCATGTACTCTTGAAATTCCATATACATGAACAAATCATTTCCTCCACCACATGAAACCTGTAATCTGACTGTGTATCCATCTGATGGTGGTTTTCTATGCTCAGTTGCACCTTTGTACCCAGCTCCCTCTATAGCCCTTTGTATAAATTAGATGTAAACTAGGTATCCCTATATAAAATGATAGAATGTGGAACCCAATTATAGTGGTATAATAGAACAGATGTACAACCTCCCAAGCTCATCAACCCTGATGGTTTCCTTGATCGGTAGGAAGATCACAACCTTCATGATCCAATCAAGAACAACTTGCATGTCATCATTACCACATCACCTTCACCATTGGAAAAGTCCAAAAAGCATTCCCCTGAGAATTCAAGAGACGCTTCCAGTGTGATTTTTCTTTAAATTGGGTGATCCTGAACACAGTTGTGGTCATAACAGTAGCCTCATAGTAAGGAATGGTCGAACCCCAATCAACCTTATCAAAACCAGTCGCAATATTCCATCAAAACACATTGAATACTTTCACACCACAGCCACCATAAACTAGTGGATGGTTTAAATTTTCTCATTAAAACCATACACAAGGAACAAGTATGGTATTTATTCATACAATTACTCAATGACTTATCTTAGAAATGCCCAGTTTAGAAGGCTTATGTGTTGTAACATGACACAATGCCTTCTCCAATGTCTTTACACATCCACAAAAAACCCATTCACCGAAGCCCATAACTATCTCTCATTGATGATTCCTTTTGAAACCATCGACTAATCATTTAATGGGGTCTTTCCATGACACAAAAAAAACATGAAAACTAGATCCATCCCACTAGAATCATTATCCCTTTTCAAATAATCACATCTAAACCTGACTATAAGTTTGAGATAACCACAAATTCATCAACTCGGAGTTTGAGTAACTCACCAAGGTGGTCCATACTCCCCATTACAAGTGACTCTTTAGTACAAGTTCAATAGTCTACATAAGAACACTGGTTGTACCCAGAGTAGTATCCACCTGGTGGTCATGTTAAAGAAAGTAGCATGCATCCAGATTTTTTCATAGGTGTTCCTAGAAAGAAACTCAAGTATCATTCAGGATTAACCAAGACAAAAAAACCACACTTCTAGTGTGTAACAGTAGAAGATATCACAAAATAGACCAATGGTCTTCCATTTTATATCGATGTATAACTGACTCTATCTTATCACATGCAGGACGCTATCATGATAGGGTAAATTATTACCTCATAAGAAGGAGCACAAAAAGATAATTTCAAGGATCACTAGAAAATGATAGTTAAACCACTACTGGTCGACCTCCTGAATGACACTTGACTACACATGCCGATGCATCATCATATAATTGACCATTATGCCTTTGTACTAATGAATCTTCCTAATAGCTCATGCTTAATTATTGAGGTCCACTCATGATCATTGGTGCCTTATAAGGACTAAAAACACTTCAAAATTCCATAACATGAATCAGGAATCACAAGTCTCAATGGTATTCAAGTAGAAACAAAGAACTCTGAATGGTCCTTTATTGTGATACTTCTACTAGAAAGAACACATTTATACATAATCGACCTGATGCTTCCCACCTAGGAGTGTCTAAAAAATTGAGAAGAAGTAAAAAAAACTATTAGAAACTTGAGTTTAGAACCACAATAAACACAAGAGTGTTTTTCCACAAACCATGATCACCACATAAAATGACTTGGCATGAAATCCCAAATTAAACTGACCAGTGTGTCAAAACACTCATGTCGTAGAATGTATTTTCGAACAGTGGGACGAACATTGTTCTAAAACATTTAGGTCACTCTACTCCTGAGATAAGTGTGAAAAGACATCGCATCACAAATATCATTGATTTAACCAAACTCTACGGCTTTTTTTAAAAAAAATTAACACTCAATGAGTTCCGTGTATGTCAAAATATACTACCCAGAGTCTATTGGAAGAAACAAAACATTATGGATTCAATTAATAGGTTTTCAACTGTATGAATGCTTGTAAAATAGTTATCATGCAATAATTAGCTCAGAAGCACCCCATCTATACAACCATTTACATAGATGGTGAGGTAATAAGTTGCCAATATGTTAAGGAGGGAGAGGTTCACATGACCTCTTAAGAAGCTCACCATGCCTAATGCAAGTCTAACATGCTGAAATGAGAATTCCCCAATGTTTATTCCCATTGTATGTGTCAAGATACAAAACAAAACACAGGTTAGATGTGCAGATATCAAAATAGGGAAAGTGAAGACCTTCCTATAATCACTCTCCCCTTTTCCTACCCCATGGGTTAGGTTTAGGTGTCAAACTATGAGGGATACTAATAAACGAACACTACAAATGTTGGTTTCAGTCTAGTAAAATGATGAAAGACATCCTACATGAGATCTTATAGGTAAACACGAGTGAAGTAATCCTACATGGGATCCTTAGAAATAATGGTATGGGTGTAATCCTACATGGGAAACTTGAATGATAAAGAACAAAGGAATCCTAAAAAATGGAAACATGAAAATGGTACACATGGGAGGGATCCTACATGGGACTCCCTAGATTATCATGTAAGAGAAGGTATCCCTTAGGGGATCCTTAAAAGTAATAGGTATCCTAGCCTCATAGGCCATAAGTGCATGTCTCACATGAAAAGTGTTATCAAAATCATAGGTCGTGAGATATAGCTCAGAAATCATCTCAGATAAAAGGAATTAACATGGTTGGTTCGAACACCCAACCTATCATTCCTTCCATGTTCACTCTCAGGTAGAAAATGAAAATGGTAACTATAGGAAGAAGCAATCCATTTATAAGAAATCTCCCAAACAACCATTAATAGTCCTATGAAAGCTCCATAGGTTTCAACATTGTGATCTTGGCAGAATACTACTTATAAAAGACTACTCTTGGATCCAAAACTGATAAAAGGGGATAAAATAGGAAAAAACCCATAAAGGATTCCAAAAAAGAAGTACACTTCTTGTAGAAACCACACTCGATGTGTAACCTTAAGCTCAAACATAAGAGTATACTACTACCGGCCTGGATGTGTAAACATCATAGGTACACACATGTCAGCCCGACACACGATGTGTACTCATGTTATCCCTCTTGTATATGTAATTATATATGGATAGGGTCACATGGGGTCAACCTATGTAAAACTAAAAAATTTGTATCTACCATATAGGGTTTTCAGTAACTAAAAACCAACTACATGTGTTCTCTATCTCATGGTCGAAAACATAGTCAATTTTCACACAACGCGTGCTCCGAGTACAAAACCAACACTAATGAAAAGTTTTCTACCCCAAAATAGAATAAAAAATGGTGTGTGTTCATATAATCACATGCGATGTTGTCCATGGTTTTGGATATAATCCATTGAAACATCCCCGAAACCCCTATTTTTTTAAAAATAATGCAACGGTGTTCCAAATTCCTACTTGTGGGGGCCCATACTCTCCAATTAATCCATCCCACAGAACAAAGGCCTTCAAGAAATTATTTTAATAGTAATCGAACCCTCTTTTATGGGAGGAAGGGGGAAACCCAAGAAGACTTCACTGACATAAGTCATATCACAAACTAGAGTACATAGAGATTAAACCAAACAAACAACCTGGATTAGCCCTTCCCCAATATTTGATCGTGGAAAATCCTCCACTATTGCATTATTATATGACAAAAAAGTTTCATGTGCCATAGAACTAAACCTATACTATGGATGATTCCATACCCTATCAAACCATACTCCCCAAGAAATAAATCTTAGTATCCACATAAAGTACAAAACCACAAAATCTTTATCCCATGGATGAAACATGATCCACCATATTATGATCCAAGAGGGACCATAATCCTCAAGCGAAAAATTTTTGCATCCATCTAATTCAAGCATATCACATACTAATACACTTATCACAAAACAAGCATATCTTTCATGATACTGATCATAGTAGAATTCATATCAAGAATAGTATATATCACAATTACATGAAATCAGAAATGATCTCTAACTGGCATGGAAAGAATGCATGGAATGTGATTTCTAAAAAATGCCTATATGATGCATGAGATATAATACCCTCATCTCAACAGGTTGCATCAATATAGAACCACAAGGATATCAACAATAAGATAAAAATACAATTGTGTCACCCAAATGTGAAATCGAATCATCTGTAATAGCACAAAATATAAAAATCACAATTCAATTCTTAGAAATATGTCTTTTACCTAAACGAGGGGTAGCTACTACCGACTACATCTTAACACCAAATACAATTGCATTTATATATCTTATTATTGTAACCAACCAATTAATAAAACTAGAGAAGAAACATTATCTGATACCAATTTGTGACATCCAGAATCTGGATTCCACTGAACTGGTGCTCCGTACCTGGTTTGTCACACGGCCTCAAGTGCATTTCCCCAAATTCCAGAGGCTTCCGACTAGTAGTAAGGGCCTAGGCTGTGACTGTGGGGAAACTACTCTCTCATTAGGAAAGTGTAACATTGTGGAACAATAATATACAATAGTAGAAGTATTAAATACTATACGAGTGAAACAAACATAGGAAGATTGATAATAATGATAACAATAAGTCGTTCCATACAAAAGATGATGATTTGTATCACTTGAACTAAGAAAGCATCCAAAACAGAATACACTGTAGTCTAATACATAATACAATACAAAGTTATAAAAAATAAAAAGAATACTCAGATGCATCACTATCACCATCATTGACCAATTCTATGTCACAATTAAATAGAAAATCAAATACCTGTAGAATGGAACATGCCCTTATCAACACCTGGAACAATATAATCAGTTTGGACCCAAAATCATAAACCAAATAGGTTGTGAGAATTAGAATCCTGTAGGAAACCACCCTAGATATATGCATATCTTTCAGTAAGTCTATGAAACTAGTAGTGTATAAAAAGGAAAATTAGTAAACTATGATTTTCTCAAATGTAAACAATCCTAAAATTCAGGCTTCCATCAATATTCAGTTCATGTTCATTAAAAAATTGATTATATTCAATTGTAAACATCTTTTGATCCGGCCTTAGCCTAACAATACCTGTATCATGAAATCACAATAGATGTCTCCAAATACAATCTAAATAGTTATAAGTGAAGACCAAATTCAAACCTATGATTTGGCTTGGAAGATGCGTCATAAGGCATTCCATAAGAGGTTTCGTTTAAAATGTCACATGTAGGAATAGAAATACTCACCAGAAGGTATAACAGAACCTCGACCACAACTATAACCAATCCTCACCCGTAGGTATAACAAATACTCACTCGAAGGCATAACAAATCCAAACATGCATGCATGACACAACATCACTTATAGGAATATAACCCCCTCATATATGTAGCATTCATGTAATGACATACAACCACTTAATCACTTTCCAATTGAGTCCATCTTTTTTATCCCTCAATGGATCTTGGGATTGCTTGGAATTTTAAAAAATCTTCAATGATCCCAACCACCCAAACTTGTCCCACTCATGAAACTAACATAAATACCACTTTATCTCATCCTTGTACTTTTAATTGAGACCATCTTTCACCCGAGGTATACATAATGTGAAATTTGGTAGATGATCCTAACCTTCTATTTTAATATAGATTATGGAACTCCCATTTATAATTACTCATTCATAATAATTTCGTACAAGAAGCCACTTATAAATTAAACTATTACATGGATTTAACATATTAACTCATGTGGGAACATATCATATAATATGAAACACATGTGAATAAAAATATCACATGGTTTAACATCAATATCTCATGTGGGAACATTTCATATACAAAGAAACACATTGGAATTAAACTATCACATGGATTTAATTGTAAACAAATCACATGGGTAAAATTTACTTTAAAATATTATTAAGTAATCTAAACTATTACATGGACATAGTGTAATCTATGTTACAAGGTAATGTTCACATTTGGAGAAAACATTCCAAACATTCTTAAACTTGCATAGGCATAACATTTGGAAAAGGGGAACTCAGTAATCCCAACCCCTTATTCAATTAAATAAAAATTTAACACAATTGAATTTTCAATATAAATATTACTCATACATGACAACACAATAAGGGAAAAAAGTCATGAATCATAAGAAAGCATGTCCAAATGGCCATAAATGGTCTTTCTAATAGAAACTGGCCCATAGGGTGTCCCTTGATCAAGGTAAACATCTTAATTCATACTTTATAACACTTATGCGATTACCTAAACAACAATAGGAAACAATAATTGTAATTTATAAATCAAGATACATCCCAAAAATGGATGTGTGACAATCTAACATATATAAACATCATGACAATTCACAGAAGGCACAGGACCACCTACCTCGTAGTCCTACAACTATCCTCGTCCATCATGGGCGTCTAATTCGACC
This sequence comes from Viscum album, assembly GCA_963277665.1. Taxonomy (NCBI): domain Eukaryota; kingdom Viridiplantae; phylum Streptophyta; class Magnoliopsida; order Santalales; family Viscaceae; genus Viscum; species Viscum album. The sequence goes on from OY728146.1 coordinate 1,688,929,855, forward strand.
TAGAATTTGGAAGATCATACAAAAGGGTATAAATTCTCAACCTTCGATAACTAGGTCGAAGAATAAATTAGAAATAATGGCTAATGAAAAATAAAGAGATTACCAATTGGGTTCAAATTCCTCTAGCAGTGATCGAATCAGATTTCGGATGGAGATTCCGAAAGAAATTCTTCCTATGATACGCTTCTCATCAAACCCAGATGATCCTTGTACATGTTTTCACAATAAACTATTATCCTACTATTTAATATTGGTACACTCTATTTCAATAAATTTTCAATAAAGGCTCTGGCTATGCCATTACATTTCATGTACTTTAAAGAACATGGAATATACCCATATTAAATGTTGTGTGCTTGAAAATACATGTAATGTAAACTTCTTTATCCTTCATTTCCTTAAGTACAACTGAAAAGAATGGTTTGTACCTCAAAGGAAGTCCCATGTTCGTACACATGTCATCTTTTTAGGATTAGTTAGACTGAATCTAGCCTCGGGTTCGTGAGGGAATGCATTTAACACTAATGGATGTTATTCTGAATTAGGGATGCCAATTTTGAAGGTTAATACACACCTTAGAATCCAATACATATCTACTAGTGTATTCCAGATACAATCTCATAAAGTCCCTCCACTATTATTATGATATTATGATGTCATGGAAACAATACTTGGATCAAATGTGATATCTATGGACGTGAGAGTCCATGGAAACACCCATTGGGCCAAGTCATTTCATGTCCTATTTTACCTTGGATGAATTACTCAGTCTTTGTTAGAATATAATTGAAGTGGAATGCCTTGAGTGATGCACGATGGATTACACACAGACCTCCTATTTCTAGGATACAAATTATTACTGTGTTGGATAAACCCTTGAGGTCAAGGATACCTTGGTTATTATTATGGATCATCTTTCATTATTATCATCGTCATGGATGCCTTTTTTTAACTTCGATCATTTTTTATTATTTCCATGACCTGATGTTAGTGCTAGTTATTCAACACATGACTTTCTATATAAAATATAAAATATTTATTTAATAATGTGAATAAAAGTTATGAAACCAACTAATTATGAAGAAGGTACTAGGTATTTACATTGTTATACTAGTTTAATTTTATATATACATGACTACTCACTATTTTATTGTATATTACATGAACAGGATAATATAAATTCTTTTACTGGAGGTCTACTAAGAATTATCTCACACCTTATCTAAACTTCCATTAGAACCCAGGAAGAATAAATATATTCATATTGTGACAAATGGATGTGTCACTCAATAGAGACCGAATATTGGTTTGTTTCATCTTGATAGAGCTTGGTTATAGATGACCGAGATGGATATCAAGATGATTGGAATGTTTTTATTTTATATTTGGTTTAATTTTTTTCACATATTTTCCACTATAATGTATAATTGTTTCCCTATATTTAGACACATGAAAAATATTATCATATTCATTTTAGTATTATTTTTAGTTTCATCAGATTTTTATTATTTGTATCTTCATCTACTATGATTGGATACTGGTCAATCATTATATGGTCTATTATATGCTATGAAATGTATTCATATTATTAATTCTTTATTTACCTATAATTATTATTTTATTTTGTTCCACACTCTAGTAATGGGTGAATAATATTTCTATATACATTCCATATGACCATACTGATTATCAAAATTCTCTGGTCTTTTAGGAGATTCTCTTGAGGATATGTTCCTAACCGAGGCTCATCGATCCTTTGAGTGACACCGAGGTTCAGGATGTTAGAAAATTGTATTAGGGTCATTCTTTTATTTGTTTACTATTTGGAGAAGGTTGAGATGCTATTAGCAATGCTTGAAACTTGTTCATATGTCATGAATTGTTGTTGCGAACCCATGTTCAAGGTAACTTCTTTGTAGCCTGAATACTAATAATTATTCTTGTTTTTTCTATTACACTTCTTATCTATTGCCAATTGGGTGAAACACATTCTATGTTATGATTATTATTATTATTTTTATTGATTTTGTGTCATATACATGGCCTAATGAGATGTGGGAAATCAACCTCAATCATGCATCATCATAGGAACATAGAATTCACATTCCAATGATATTCCATTTAATATAGATGAATTTCACTATATGTTTGTTCCATTATTTGTTTTTATTTTTGAGTGATAATATGGTAGATATATTCTGTATATGATGCTATTTGGAAATGATTTAGTGATTTCTAGAATCAATTCATGAGGAATATGGCCATCAAGGATTGTAATGGGTTGTTTACCGATTAATTCGATCATACCTAATATGTTACATTTTTAGAATGAATGTAGAATTTGTTAAATTGAGATAAAATTGGTGTCAATTTTTGTGATAATGTTTATGGGCCCTAATTCATTGGAAATAATCATTTTTAATCAATCCTTGTTATAAATTTATAATAAAATTATATATAAATATGGGAATCAAGAAATAAAAATAATTTGTTCCTAGAAAATTAAGAGGCAAGTTGCTAATAAACCTTTATCAGCTAGAATCGCTATAATTGATAATTGAACACATACGAATATCAGGACTTCTATGAGACCTATTGGGGTTGTATACCTTAGAGAGTCAATCTTTATTATTAAATTATTTTTCTGAGAGTGTATATATCTTCATCATATACTTTCTAAGGTATGTACAAGGTACTTATAGACTAAAGCTACTATGAAATCCTCATGTCATGTTCCATTAGGGTGGAGATAACCGTGCTCCAGATGCATTGGGCCCTGATCCACTAGTCTTATAGCTTTTAGTTACACTTGTGGCACCACATACTATAACAAATATGGGAATTGAAATTCAGCTTTGTGAGAGTTTCTTTAGTTTGATCTATCCTACTAAAGGTACTCCATGACTTTCAACTATATTGGTTGATGAGACACATAAGTTCAAACAGCTGCATCCACCCACCTTTTTGTGGGATGGAAGTCCAAAGGATGATGAGTCTGGGCTAGAGGCCACCATATAAAGCTTTGATAATTTAGATATGCCTTAAGAGTGGAGGGTTAATATTTCCTCCAATATTATTCATGTGTTGGATAATCACTAGTGGGATTTTTTTTACCCCGGATGGTCATCATCTGGGTATGATCTCACCATAATTTTAGACTTCTTTCTATGATCACATCATTCCTTCGATGTTGAGAGCTAATACAACTATAGTGTACATGCATCTGGAGTAGGGAACTATATTATATGTGGACTATTCATATCTTTTTCGGAGTTACAGTGCATTTCTAATTTTCTAGCCAGTGATTATAATATGCATTCTAGACGCTTTATGGATGCTACCTATTATTCTATTTTTACTAAGGTAAAAAAAATTCACCTACCATCTTTTTAAACTCTTTTAAATCATGCAATAATGAATGAGCTCAAATTAAGAGAAGGTGATAGTAATGGTCATATAAGATCATTACTGAGGAAGGCTTGTAGTTATTCCAATTGAGGGAAGCATTCATTTAAGGTTTAATTTCAGAGCATTGGAGGTTAGAGTAACAAAAATATAATCACTGTTTTATGAAATCAGTGTGGTTGACACGGGAATATGAAGCCTATTTGTCATAGGGAATCAATGAAGTGTCATTCCAGTGGTATAATGGGTAATCGTTAGAGATTCTATTAGACTATTTTATATGGTTCCTATGGAATAGGATCCAAACTAGATCCACCATCAAGGGTGAGATATTTTATGATTCATTAGATGGGGAGATAGAGTCGCACCAGCAGGACAAGTTGAGAAAGAGGTCATAGTTGTGGAAGCCAAGATCATGATCTGCAATGCTAATGTGGTGTTTACACACAGTGTGGTCCATTTTTATCATATGGATGTGTATTTGGTCAGTCTCATGATTAACAATCAAAAACCGAGGATTAGAGTGTGGGATCATCAACAGTACAAGGTACTATTCATATATCCCCTACAATAGTATCATCTTTGTTATATGTGAGTTCTTAACACTACATCATATCTTTTTCTATTATATAGTGTATTGATTTTGAAATTTAGTATTACTACATTGTGATGACACTATATACACCATTGGGTGTTTGGTCATAGGGAATATTCCAATGTAGGGACTGTTCCCTTGAGGTAGGTAATCACCCTTTCTTGTGGGTCCCCTTCTTAATCAAGATGTTAGGATTCGATTTCATTCTAAATATTGATTGGATTGTCCCATATCATTCTATTTTAGACTATTATCATTGTAGGATATCATTTACAGAACTATATTTAATCATCTAAAAATAAAATGGTGAGTGGGATGCCCATGCATGTAGACCTAGACTAGTGCATCATTGGGTTGGTGGAGTGACTAACTAGGATTATATTCTCTTCATGGATTAGTAGAGTGTACACCTAAAAGATTTTTCTCCACTATTATATTGTTTTAGGGATGAGTTTACCAAGGATATTTATTGATTACCTCTTAAGAGAATGGTAAAATTTACGTTTGAGCTTGTTCTTGGAGTATATCCTTTTTCAATTCCTCAATACAAGATGACACCCATTTAGATCCATGATCTAAAGACATAGAAGGAGGATCTATAGGACAGATGATCTATTTTTCCTAGAACTTCTTCTTGGGGTTCACCCATTCTTCTCACGAAGAAGGAAAATGAGACCCCTCATTTATCCATGGATTACAGACAATGGATCTAGCTTATAATCCATAACTTGTATACACTTCCTCGAATAGAAAATCTATTTGACCTACTCCAATGGGATCAATTATTGTCAATGATTGACCAAAGACCATGCTATCATCTAGTTTGATTCAATACATTTTACATACCTCATATAAAAATTCATAGAATGTATGGCCTATATGTGTATCTCATTATGCTATTTGTTCATACGAATGATACAACCATTTTCATGTCATTAATGAATAGTGGTTTTCCCTTATCATAATTAATTTTTCATAGTATTTGTCGATGAAATGTCTATGTATTGTCACAATGATTGTGACCATGATAAGAATGTTGAGATCATTATGAATATACTCAGAGAGGATCATATTGATGGAAATATTTCTATATTCCACTTATGGATCGACATGAGGTTTATACAGGAATACTCAAGACATGCATAACCACTTAATGGTCTTATCATGAAGGGTGTTAAATTCCTGTTAGTGGAAGAGTGATACAAAACCTTTATGGAGGCAAAAGGAAGGCTTGTTTCAGCACCTATTCTAGTTCTGGGAGAGCCTAGAAGAGGCTATACAGTGTTCTATGATTTATCTTGCATCATAATAGGTTGTGTTCATATGCATGAGGATATATTCATTGAATATAGATATAGATAGTTGAGGCCTCATGAGAAAAATTACACAACACATGTTTTTTAGTTATCATCATTTGTCCATGCCATGTGTTTCTAGAAACACTATATGTTTTGTGAGAACATTTTGTGTATACATACCCATGATCCTCAAATATAACATTACAAAACAGGAATTTAATATTATGTAGTGAAGTTTTTTTAAACATATTTATTCAAAAAAATTGAGATTTCCCATGTGAATGGAAAGGGAAATGACGTTTCATATGTGTTGAGTGAAAAAACACTGGCACATGACATATGAGAAGACAATGATTAATGGAAATTGATGGATCTATTTTCAAAGATCCATATAAATTGTCATGATAGTTAGTAATAGTATTATATTACATCCTCGAATGTTAAATATTCAGTACTTGATAGGGTAAGAAGTAGTTACTTTAATGAGCATTAAGGCTTTCATATCTTGGGGAGTATTTCTGGGGGACCCACTTCTATATTGGTTTGTTAATGGGGATGATATCATTTATATTCATTTGAATATTTAGGTTCCTATAGATATGAGAGAGAAATTTATGTCCAAATCCCATGATAATTAGTGGGTAGTTCATCTTGGAATCTCCCAGATATATTGAGATATATGATTATAGTATTGGTGGCCTAGGATGAACATCATTTAACATGTATTATCACTAGGTGTTCAGACCATCAGTAGGTGAAGGCAGAAAACAAATTACTTCATGGCTTGTTACAACAACTTCTATTCATGGAATAGAAATTTGAAGATATTTCCTTGGGAATTATAGTTACTGAGGTCGCCTCGATGTAGGGACATCGTTAGTGTTGTCATTAATAGGATGAATAATTTTTCCCACTTTTATCTTCTCTCAAATACTTTATAATTTGATGATATTAGAAGATTGTATGTCTATGAAATTATATTGATACATGGGGTACCTCATAATAATGTTTCATATATGAATGATCATTTCACATCATAGTTATGTCGAGGGTTGTTGAATGCAATTGGTATACAAGTTATCTTGAGTATAACTTCTAACCCCCATTAACATTGCTAGTCAAAAAGAAAAATAAATGTTATATTGAACAATCACCAAGAATGTATACTCGATTTTAGCTATTTATGGGAGAATAATATCCCCTCATAATATTTTCCAATAATTTTATTTTTCAGGTGATGATTCAGATGGTTCTATATGAGGCTTTGAAAGGTAGTTTGTGGAATTCACCCCAATGCTAGTTATAGGCTAGAGGGGCAGCAATAATAGGTCCTCCTCTCATGCATATGTCCTTGTAGTAGGTTCACCTTATCAGAATTTTTATGTAAACTTGTCAATATTTTAATAAATACAATGCCAATTATCACTGAGAATATCTCATGTTACAGGTTAGGAATCATTTTCACCTAGCTGTATCACCCAATCTTGGGAATATAGGGATTCATAGTCTATCGAAGTTTTCATAATTCTTTATTGGTTCATTTGAGATCTTCTATAGTGTACGAAATTTATCTTTCCATTTTAATTACCTTTGAGTAACTTTTCCATACCCAACATCTCACATGTTTCAAAGTCCAACCATTATCATCCCAACCCATCTCATACTGTTGATCACTAAGAGGTTGAGATAGATTTTGATTCTTATTTTTCGGGATTATTTTATACACATCATTGACTAGAGGAATAATGATCTCTAAGGATGGTATTTCCTTTTCTACTAGTTCTATAGAAGGACGACTTTGTATAGAATGAGACTTGGGAGTGAGAGTTTGAATTATGTGTTCAGTGGCTAGAGTTGTTCTCATACTGTGTTTCTCCACCCTTGTAATGTAAACATGGAATCGAGTTCTTTTTTGAGGGGAATATTATATGAACTTAATTTTTTATATATGATATGGATCATTTTAAAAAAAATAAATATTAATTTTGGACCTACTGTGGATTCCTTTTGAGGTTATAAATGATTTTTGGGGAGTCTGGGTCTTGTTAGAATCTTAGAACCTTGGTCGATGGAGAAATGTGCAGGGGTTCATGGTAATTAAAAATTATGCACACAACCCACATGGTATCTCTATAGTATGAGGTGATAGATAGAGGGGAGTAAGGGGAACGCAATTTTCCCAAACTACGTGCTTGGGGCCTCAAACCCATACAATATTTCTGTATTTTTTTGTAGAGATGGATTTTATAGTTGGCGCATGGTTAACCTAATTATGTAGCCTACCTATCAGGGTACACTCCTTAAGCCATGATTCTTACATTTTTTCTCATGTTCTGAAAAAAAGAGCATCTAAACTATGCACCACTGATTTTTTGTTGTATTTATGAAAATTACCTTGATGAAATTTTTAACGCACCCCTGAAATCTTTGGATTATTTAAGTAGAAAAAACACAACACCCTTTGGATTTTTCATCTCTTGAACCCTATTTCAATGGATTTGATCCCATTATCTTATCCAATGTTGGATTTGATCCGCTTTTTTCATGTTGGATGCACATCACTAGGTTCTTGATTTCTTTTGAACTATTCATAATTCTTCTTTCCTTCAATGACACTATTAATATTTTGGCTCATATTCCATGTTTATAGGGAGTTGATCCTTTCATCTATTTAATTTTGATGAAGGAAAAACTAGAGGATGATATTGGATGAAAAGATTCAAACAATATTAAGGTAGGTTGTCTATGATTAATCCCTAAATTTCATCGTTTTATAAATTCTCGTAGTCATGAGTTCACTAAATTCATCTTCTCTTGCCTATTAAATTCATATGACTTGAATATAATCATTAGAATAGTATTCCAATCAACATCGTATATATATTCTTCATCGTTTTTGGTTATTTCCTCAACAAAGACCGCCCCCAAGGTAGGGTTTTTCTTTAATTATTCCTTTATTGGTTTATTATGTTCGTCTATGCGACCATTCAGGTCTGGAATGGCTTGGACCTATTATTGGTATTCCCTTCCTTAATATAATGAATTATTAATTGTATTGATTAGACTAGAATATGATAATTTAACTTGACCCTTCTATGGAATGTATTTCAATATAATTAATGAATCTTAATTATTATTTACATGTATACTATGTATACGACATGAACTTATTGAATGTAATTAAATGGATAGTTTTCAATTTTGTAGCATACCTTTCCATGAATAATGGATGACTATAGAGTGAACCTAAAGAATTTGTAATGAATCATATGAATAAGTAAATGTTTGCATGTCCTTTTAACCTTGTCACACTAATGAAAGGTAACAGCTTTGACAAAATGACTTTTTAAATGGCCTTAATATTACTCGGTCATAACAAAGTATTGAATCATGTATAAGTTGATTATTATATAAAAACCATGAAACATTTATAAGAGTGTTCAAAATCAGTCTGACCTTGGATTCCTGATGAAATTCATTGAGAACTCATGGATGCCATTCCGGTTTAGGGTTTTCGGCTTCTATGGGTGAGACCTACCATTGAACTCGATCTTTTTCTACAAGTGGATTCTTGCACGTAATTTTAGGATCCCTCCATTATCATTAATATATTAGGATTCTGTGGATACACTCCATGTATCTAGAAATACATCTATAATAATGGGGCACCCCAGATACACCCACTAGGTTACGTTATAGATTTTCTTTGTTTTCAATGGATGAATTCATTGAACTCAGTTAAAATCATTTTACAATATAATTCATTAGAATATTCCCCTTTTATTACATGAAGACCCCTTATCACCCAGATATAGGTTATTAATGAGTAAGATCAAACCCTAAGGTCCATGAGGCATTGTTTTTTACATCAAATACTCTATTATTATTATCATCAGCATGGATTCCTTGTTATACATTGGATACATTATTATTATTATTATTATTATTATTATTATTATTATTATCATTATCATCATCATAACAATGACATGATGTTAGTGATGGTTATACCTCACATGAATAACTATATAAACTATAAAAAAATATTTAATGAAATTATTACATGTTCATAGACTAGATGAGGATGAAGTAGGTACTGGGTATTTAAATTGGTGTACTTATTTACTATTATATAGGAATTACTACACAATTTTTTAGTTTATATTACATGGATTATATATTATATATGTCATTGGTAGTGGCCTAATAAGATTTATCTCACACCCTATCCATTCTACCATTAGTACCCAGGAAGATTACATGTCTGTGGGTGTGGAAATAAAGAAGTATCCCACCTTGGACACCACATATTTCTCGCTTGATTTAGGTTGGATCTTGGTATAAGAAAAATGAACTGGATCTCAAGATGCTTGGATAGATGTTCGGTTATATTGTCTCTTATTTATAACATGAATTTCCTTCTTCGATGTATAAGTGCTTTCTTGTTTTTTAGACACATTACATGTATTATCATTAGTATTTGAGTACTATTCTCTGTTTCTTCTATTGTTCACTATTTCTTTCTACTTCCACTATGGCAGGTTACTAGTCTAGTGTTATAGTTTCTATAAAATGTTTTCCATCAATTCATATTATGATTCCTCTATTTACCAATTATTATATTTATCTATTGTTTTACACTCGGGTATTCATGAAATAGTCTATCTATGGACACACCATAGGCCCTAGCAGATAGTGAGAAGCCAATGGAATTCGAGGAGATGAGAATGAGTCTCTGAGGCCAACCAATCCCAATGAATATTTTAGTGGAACCCTAGTTCATAACATCAAATTATCATTAGAAGGAAAATACTATAGTTTATGTTAGTAGAATATCACCAAAAATTTATAACTTAAAAAAAATATAAGTTATTTTCGAAATATTAAATAATAAAATCCTCTTCATATGGTATATTAACCACATGAATACCCACCAACTAAATTAGAATCTTAAATTCAAATTGATATTCATTCAAAAAATCCTCATGGAACAATGTCAAGTTCCACAATAATAATAATAATCTCAAATACAATCATATTATATAAAGACATTTCTTGTATTTAATAGTGATATCCAAGAATACAAGTCTCATATCTATAGTTATTTGGTCTTCCCATCAAAAAAAAATTTTGTCCTATACAATTCAGAGGTTTTTCAGGAGCTCTTACACATCCATATCCCTAGTTTCTAAAAAATTGAATAGTAATGAAATTAATCTTTTATACAACATTATAAGATCCCTATAATATGACCACTCACCAATATTTGGACAAGATATATTATGTGATGTCAAAAGGGTTTCCCCAAACTGAATAGGATGCTGAATAGTAGGGAAAATTGATGGTTTTAATTTGGTGAATCTATAACCTTATATCCAAGTAAAAAATGATGCAAAAATAACCAAACATCCTCCTGGATAATAAAACAATACTCAAAAAAAATGACATGACAATGGTATATTGAATTATTTTATATGAAAAAAATCACACTCCCAACTGATTTACAACTAGTTTGATCACATATAAAACTAAAAAATGAATAAAAATACAAGGTGACTATATTTATATTCCGAGGAATCATCTATTTCATCTCTTTTATTCATCAAAGCAATGTATCTGAATGGTCCATTGACATAACCCATACCTACCTCTTCTAGTAAAAAATGAATTATTTTCGTGTAACCTGATGCCATGGATGTCTGAGTGAAGTTTAAGTAAAATAACATATTACCTCTTGGAGGACTCAATTAACAAAACTAGTATTGTAATAAATGTACAATTTATATGATTTGAAAATAAATAATATATTAAACAAGAAAAAATAAACACTATCAATCATCATATTCATTAGTAATAACTAGTATTGACCATATCTACTTCAAATCGCTTCATAGGTCGCTAAACACGTTATAGATCCTCGTGGGGGCATGTTTCATTCCAAAAAAACTCATAGAAATAATTTATAATTATATATAATAAATAATGGGTGAAGGTGGGTACTAAGATCATATTTAATATAAAAAATAGGGGAAGATCATCAAACCCCAGAATTTCAAGTATAAAGTCATGGGGAATATCTACCCCACACATAATCACAAATAATAAAATGAAAGGGGGAATATTGGCCAACCAAATTTTCATCGAAAAAATACCTTAAGTGAAGAGAGACCCACATAGAAATTTGAGAAAAATTTATATTAAGGAAGAGGGGATCACCAAATGATCTCATGAATAACACAACTATGAGGATTAATGCTCTCCAAGTAACCTCAGTTAATGCAATTTGTTGGGAATAGAATCCCTACCTGCAATCTTATATAAACCATTTGGGAAAAGTGAACCCATATAAAATCTCATATTTCATATAAATGGGGAATTATACATCCAATAAATATATTATTAAATCATTTAGAGACAATAACTGTATAACCTATTATTTCATCATATAATCATCCACCAGAGAATATTTCTTGCCTTGAAAATCTCATATCATCATATTTCTCAAATAGTTGGACAATAACTAAAATCATCACACAATACCAAGGTGATAATATCAAGATGAAAACCTATCATGTCCACTAAATCCATAATATGATACCACCAGGATAAAAATACTACAAAACCCATCTTTGGACTCAACATAATTTTGTGTCAGCCTTAGAGGATCATAAGTCAAATCATATTCGGATTACCCTAACTAGGTTCCTTAATCTCTTTCATGTCTCATGGATAACATACTAACACTCAAAATGCATAGTATCCCATAGAATTACCATAAACTTATTATATTCTAAAAAATATCTCAAAAAACCCGATAGTTCCATCTATCTATGAAGATAGCATAATTCCCATATCACTTCCACTATTGTCAAGGGTTGACTATCTCATACCAAACCCATGAATAATTCATACCCAGGGTATACCCACCCAATTTATTATATATTGGTGGGGGAGTAACACACACCCTACTATCTAAATTACTAGACTAATGGTTATAATGTATCTTAAGGTTCCATCATAGACAACTCAAAACAATCATTCCCAGTCCAACCGTCATTTTTATAAGGAGTTTTGTAACAGAACCCATAAAAATTTTGCAATGTTAATCAACTTTATGTAGAACCTTCATGGGTTAATATATCAAAAGAAATTTATGTATGATAAATCAATAAAATTTCAGAGTCCAGGGAAGAAAACGAGCATTGAGGGTCCATCATGGCCTATGCTATTTTTTATCTATTTATAAAGGTTGAAGGGAAATAATTCATTTTTAAAATAAAGTTCGGTCATGAAAAAGGATAAATGAAACCTAGAAAATTCTCTATAAACAAAATCTATAATCCTATACAGTCCCATTACGATATATTAAATCCACACAATTCCCAAACTGCATCAATACATTATTAATATGAACTGAAAAACTACTATAATTAACCTACATATTATTCAATTATTAATTCCAAAATTAATATTTTGGTATTAATCTAGAATTACTCACTTGGTGATTTTCCATGGCCCAATCCATTATAAAACAGGTGTGCAGAACCCTTTACATCTATCCAAACCATAAATACGTGAAACCTCAAATTCACACTTTTATTTAATTAATTAATATGACCTAAAATTCATTTGATACCAAAAAAATTATTTAGAGGTATATAATCTTGAATTTCCACAAAATAAATCATTGTCATCCTTTTGTGATCTATATAACAAATAGTGTAAAATCTACTTCATATCAAGACGATTCGACTATTCTTATGTGGAATCAGCAACCAAGCCATAGTACATTTCAATAAATCATAAATAAATAATTGTTTAGTCGATTGGTGAATAATAAATATTTATTGTTATATTAGAATCAAGTATTATATAAGATAAAAAATGAATCCCTTAAAAAATGATAATAATCTAAATATTTTATTTATTTAATTATGAGTGTTCTATTTTGTTGTGATTCTCATCTACAATCTACAAAAACATTAAAAATACCCCTTAAAACATTTTTTAATCATTTATTTGATTTTAGATTATGCAAAATAATATTCATTAAAAATATGAAAAAAAAATTATGATATTAGAATATATCATATGTATCTCATTAGGAGATCACATATTTAATTATTTTGTTAATTCATAAGGTTTTTCCATTCAAATACATAATATTTTACATCATATATAATTTTTCCCATATTAATACCCACATATATATGATATTTACCCAATAAAAATATAGTCCAAACATGCATAACATATTGTACATTTTCATAATTCTATTAAAACATATTTTTAATATATATAGTTTTTACCTTACAAAAATATTTGGGAAAAATATTTTATTCCATTAATAATATATTATTCATACATAATATATTTTACTTAATAAAAATTCCAATACATAATATAGTTTCTAAGCCAATGATCATATGAATCAAAATTTTAACACGTATGATAATTTCCTTATAAACAATTATTAGGGGTAACATTTATTATTTAGATAGATGTCAATAAATATGATATATTTTATATGTACGATATTATTCTTATGAAAAAATCCATCAGTAAAATAATTCAATTCCATGCGTAGTTTAATACACCTATAGAATATATATTTATTGGAAAAGATTAAAATAATTTTTTTTAATTGAAACCAATTTTTAATAAATTTATAAACATATATATACTGATAAAATAATTATTTTAAAATTATAATCTTTTTTATACAACCCGTGATTATAGTTTTGGAATTTTAAGAGATACTTTAGACTAAAAATTGATTTTTTCAATTATGTTAAAAAAATATTTTTTATTTCTTATAGAAATAAAATGTTTTCAAAAACATGTCATATTGTATATTAACATGATCATATTATATTATATGTTCAATTATATTTTTTGTTAAAAAATTAATATCTATACGATTGATGTTAATCACCATAATAATGTTAAAATTATTATTTTAAAATATTTATTTTATTAATATCATGTAATTTTTATAAAATAAAAAAATTAATGTCTTCTAAAAAGTGAGTTTAATTTTTTTAAACCTAAATTTAAAAAACATATCCACCTTTCAAGTTTTAATCAATACTAACTAACATTAAGAACACATAATGGTTAGAACCACATCTTTTCTTCAAAAATGTTTTCCTATATTTAAAATATTTTAATTTCAAAGATAATTTTATCATAAATAGATATTAAATGAGACTAAATTGATACTGAATTTACCTTAACCTCACCAAAATTAAGAAGAGGTGTTATTTTATCTATTTTGTAAACCATAAGGTACTTGGGTAAAAACTAGTTACCCAATTAATGACAAGATAATGAAAAACGTAAAAATATAAGTAAAAATGACTTCTAAAAAGATTAAAATTGGTGTTAAAATAATTAAATGAGTGATTAATAATCCAATATCGTCCAAAAATATATTATATAGAATATTTGGAACCATTTACCTCCAATACTTTTCTTCTATTATTGAAAGATAATGGTTGTTCACAAAAGTGTCATTTTCTTCACTGATGAATGCTAATCACTTCGACCCATTAAATAATCCACTTTTTTGATGTAAAATTCATAACATTAAAAATTTACATCTCTTATATTTTCATTTAATTATTAAATATAATTTTTACTTGTATTTGGAAAAATTAATTCAATTCAAATAGATTCATCTAGAGGTAGATCAAGGTCCTGATGTTTGAGTTACATAATTGATAACCATTTAATATTTTTTTCCCCGAAAAACAATACTAAAAACAATTACATAATGATATTAGTTTTATTAGTATACATAAGTGTTATTATATTAATTAAAAATCCTTTATGTATTTCATTCTATCCACTTAATAAGAGAAAATAATGTTGATCATTCATTGTGAGGACTACAGCTTCTATGAAGTGACATCATTATTTTTTCACCATTCCTTATATTAAGTAGTTATAAAAATGGAATTAAGTAAAAAATGTGAAAAATAAGGTATAATTTAAATATTAATAGAGATATTATAATCCACTATATTTTCCTATCATTGACCGAGAAAAGAACACATTAATTGTGTGATGTGTGGACTTCCACCTCCACAATATAACGCTATTTATTTTTGTAGTCAATTTTGAATAATAAAAAACACCTAAAATTTGATTAAACACATTAAAAGAATCTAAATAATATAATTATTATTTTATTACAATGATATTATACCAAAATAAAAAAAACATTAACATGACCACCCTTCAAATTATTGTATGTTCAAGGTTGGTCTGGTCAAACCATCTACTTGAAAAATGACCTGAAACTATATAATTAATGTGTATAGGAAATTAAATACTAATATTGTTATAAGTTAATAAAAAATAATTAATTTTTATTTTATCTATATATTATATATTATGTATTCATATTATTTTTTAAATATCATCTTTGAACGCTAAAATTATAGAGACAAGACAACATCTTTTTCCAATTTCATAGAAAAAAAATAAAAAAAAGAATGGAATTAGATATAGAATTTAAAAATAAATAAAAAATTTCTTTTATCATACATTATGTAATATATTTTCTATAATATTTCGGAGATTAATAAAAAAATACCACTATTATGAGACTAGTTCAAAATGATCAAGATAACTCAAACCAAATATTAAAAACTAGATAAAAACTAACTAATGTACATGTAGAGAATAATTGTAAATGACATTTTTAGAAGGTCATAGATATGAATATGGTTCTAAAATACATGATTACGATTGTTATTTATATTATTTATAATTCAAAATCACATTAGTGAAAGTAAGGAATAAATGTAAGGTTATCCTGTCTCAAATTAATTTTCAAAATATGTATTTATTATTATACACCATGACCTCTTTAATACTGTATAACGTCTAAACAGTGAATGTTTTTCTAAAACTTCTATTTATGTATTTTTTAGAGGCATATAATTTTATTTTATTAAATTACCTTTTATTCAATAGATTCAAATGTTGAAAGTGAATTTGATAAAAAATACTCTCAAATGTAAAGGGTTTTGATTTCCAATTTTATTTTTAAATAAAAATTAATTATTAAAGATAACCATTATTGGGAAATTGATTTATTTATAAAACACTTCATAATATTCTTTTGTTATTCATGGATTTTTACAAGTCCATTAAAAATTTTAGATCCCCTTTTCTCATAATTTACCTCAAGTGATTCTAATAAGTGAAACCGACTATAAATCTTATTATTGGTTGGGATCCTTCATCCTTTATGTTTTAATTATTGGTCGATTTTTTGATTTTATTTATATATGAATTAATATTTATTTAATATTATTTTAAACTACCATTAATTTCATTAATTTTTTTAAATAATTTGTTAATGTTTTCTCTTTAGGTTATTTTAATCAATGTTTCAAAAAAATTTCTTTTTAATAATATTCAAATATACACACCATTCTATAATTTTTTTTATTTTTTTTGGAAAACATATCTACACATTAATTGTTTATAAATTAATGTATAATAATCTAGTCTTTGTAATATATTTTTGAAAATAAATATGTTTTGAGGTCAAGAAATTTATAATTTTTAAATTAATTCGTCATATCCTCATTAAAAATGCTTGCACCAACTTCAATAAATTATTACATATTTAATTTTATATAAAGGTTATTTATTATACATTTGTAGACATGATTTAAAATCTAGTGCCTTTACTCCATGGACACTCTATTTCTCATTCAATTGATTGAATGGTGTTCACATACAAAATTTATATCCACTGATTTTGAAAATTATATGACAAAAAATATACAACTACATAATGTGATATTATTCTGATTTATTTATATATATAAGGATACTCTATTTATATATTGGTCAAATTTTAATATTTTATATACTTTCTGTTTTTATATGGATGAATATTGATTTAAAATTGATGTATGATAGTTGTTGTATACTTTATTTCTTCAATCATATGATTAACATATTCAACTAAATTAGAGATGGTTGGGGCCCATAATAGCCACTCGATACACTACTAAGTCTCATGATGAAATCTTACTAGGGGTATTTTTGTCTATGTTATCCCAAAATAAAATATTTTCTCAGTAGACATCCTTGATTAAAAGATCCTGATGTTAAATATAATGATGTCTAAGATCATAATTTCTTATCTTAGGGATTTAAATTAACTGTAATATATTAGAAATCAAATCATTAAGGAAGAAGTTTTTTTTATTCACATGATCTTTATTTATTTATTATTATGAATAGATATATTTTATAATCTAATTCATTATATTTTTTTAATATTTGTCTGTAATATATTCCTTAAATATAAGAAATTCACATATTATAATCACATATGATCACTTATTGTTATCACTTATGTTTACCTATTGTAAGTGTTCGAGATCACACCTTATTATGCTTACATTTTATAGTGTCATAATGAAAAATTATACTCATAATATGTGTAGTAGTATATATAATGTGGAAGTTTTTTATATTTATTGATGAATTATTATAGATTGAGTAAACTATAATATATTTGAAAATATGTTAATTATTTAAAAAGTCTTGGGATCAATTAGTTTATGATTTATTCATAATTAACTAAAACTATAAACCAAAAACATAATGAGAATGATTTGTGATGACTTATTTGTAAAATCTTGATCTAATTTCATGTCACATAGTTCTCCGAGTTGATTGTCTACGAGGCCTTGGGCATGCCTTACCATATTATAAAAACTATATAATAATATTGAGGGATCTATTAGGCTATAGTGTGGGACTATACCCTTAGGTGATGATATAAAATAATGGTCCATATATATATATATATCAATACAAAATATACCATAACATAGAGGAAACAACAATAAAACTCCACAATAAAATAATAGAAAAAAATATGAGTGAAAAGAAAAAGTAAACATCATTAGTATTTGTAAATAAAACACATGGTATATCAGGTCATATAATAAATTTATAAATATACAAGGTCTCCCATGGTCAACAATATGTGTACATATAAATATAATGAAAAATTTTAAAAGGAACATTAGCTTGATGATTAATCCACCAAGGTCTATTTCCATCCATCTCATGATAAGTTGTACAACTCAATGACTAAGGTATATCTTTCAAGACTACTCCCTAACATGATCTCACAGTCATAGAGTATACACACATCTTCAAGGGCCCATTTAGTGTGAATACATTACCTCAGTTGACCAGAGTTGATGCCTTATTACATTACATTGGCTTGTAAACAAAGAATATGTATCCCAAAGGACCAAGTAGTTTAGTAGCCTTTGGAAATAAGATACATGTATAAGTTCACCATTACATCTTAAAAGGAAATTAAAAACTAATTTATTCCATCAAAAACATCCATTCCTCTTAGATTATTCTTGTAATTCACTCCTAACATACATCTTCATATCCTGGGAAAATGAAGCATAAGAAAGGGGTGAGTTGAAACGCTTAGTAAGAGTAAGAAATATAGAGGAAGATAACATAAACATTTGTAATGATAAATAATTTAGAACACAAACATTTATAAATAATAAACAAGAACACATTATGATTGGAATATGAGTTGTGTAAATTATTTCATAATAAAACATTATCATAGGTATCCTAACAGCCAAATATCCACATGAAATTTTAATTACTAGCTTCATAATGAGGGAATCACTTTTTATGGAAAACTTGAAAAATAACATCAATTCCTCGGACAAGATATCTAAAAATCAATAAGGCCTCAGCCAAAACCATATCTCAAAATGGTCAAGTCCTCGACAAAGACCATGTCTATTTGTCTCATGAGACATACCGATGAATCGAGGGGCTATTCTGGGCCCCACTCATCACATAATCAGTACAATGCATTCCTCATATGAGTGGGGATAAATATAAAAAACATATAAAGTAATATTGATACTAATATATGAAATATAAATAACATCTACGAACATTATGCTTAAATATTAACCATTTAGAGTAAATGGTTGAATAGTTTTAGGATATAACATCAACTATTAAACTATTCTTAAACTATACAAATAAATATGGTAGATGATATCATTAATCATTGATCCCAAAAATACATAATAATCAAAAAGTGTGTTGACACATATGAAAAAAATATTATAAAATCATTGCATAATTCTGGATATAAATACACTTTTATATTGAAAGGACGAGTTCTTTTCAAAACAAATTTGTATAAAACCAGAACTGAAGTATGATAGTATTTTAATTATAAAATTAGAGATTTATGATTGATATTATATTTCTAAAATATATTATAGGGTTCCCTTTAAGATAGGTATGATGTTAGGAAATTCCCTTGAACCAGGCTTGTACATCGGAAATTATTTTGAATGTCCCTTTTTAAAACGTGTAAATCCACATAAAATAAGGAAATATTTTTTTTGGTAATCATATACAGAACATTAACCAATAATTTATGGGGAGTACATAATAATACACTTGAATTTAATTAATCTAATTAGACAATAAAAGTAACCCGAATAAAAATAGAGGTTCGAGTGGAAAATCCCTTTCTTTAATACTGAATGTGTTCTACTCTTGAACTTAATGTCCTAAAAAAATAAAATTAGACTTATTAATAAAATAATTAAATACCTATTAGGCATTTATTTAGTTTTTCATGATTTAATTATGTTCATTATTTCATTATTGATTAGGTATAAGATTGAATTTCGTCGTTCCAGAGTGTTCGTTTTCTTGATTTTCATAATCTGTTCACTTGTTTTTATGTAATTGAGTTCACGTGGAATGGATGTGAATATCCATAATATAATTTAAATTATATTTCTCAACATAAATAGGTGATAATGCCCATTTATATCATTTTTATACATGACACGGGGATGAATCATTTGATGAAATATTAATGACATCCACATAGATTATTTTAGCGGTATATTGATTATTAGAAACTAGTTTGGTCATATGATTTAATAATATGTACGTATGTTGGATATATAATCGTAAATGTGTTATAATACATATATTATAGTTTGGTTCAGCCATAAATATGGTTTCTTGACCAGTGATGAAGTAGATATTGAAAGAAAACACATCGTTTTTCACGAGGGTTGTAAATTGTAACCTTAGAGACGACGATTTCATTTAAAAAATAAATGAGAGAGAGTAAGAATATTGATTATGGTTATTCCATTCACATAATATAATTCCAATATATAGATGATATGGGAGTTATCATGTTCATTGGGATAGAGTAGTTGAGGATAGGATAAATATAGAATGGATTTTTTAAATGACAATGAAAGATATAAAATGTTAATTTACCTCTTGAATCCACCTCCATGTGAATCTATTTAAAGAAAGAAATTTTGGTATTTTTGAAAGACCAATAGATCGGTGGATTTGGGGAGTGAATAGGTAAGGGTATTTGGGTAGAAAATTGTGAAGATTCAAGGATTAAAGGAGTAAAGATTAGAGAGTGTGAGGGGATATTCTATTGGAAGAGAGGAGTGAATTTTGAATATTTTATTCATTATTTTATTAATTCCCTCAAGACAACCAATTGTGTTGTTTAATTTTACCCCTAATAGTAATATGTGTGTGTGAGTGTGATACAAGTGGCCTTATATCATTCATGATGACAAAAATAGTGTATTTAACTAATTATTTGTATATATGGTATTTTACCATATTTCAATATTCATAAAAAATCATGTATTTTAGAATCATACCAAAAATTCATACTAACCATTATTAGGAATGTATAATTCAAAAATAAACTCATTTTTTAAAAATAATTTTCTAAATATAATTAATTTAATTTTTTAATAAAACCATGGTTTATTAAAAATATAACAATCTTAAAACTATCATAAATTTTATATCACATTGAAAAATTAATCCAGATCTCATAATCGTATATCCTTAATAAAACTAAATATTATTATTATTATTTACTATTCATAAGGGTCATATTAAAATTCACATTACTATTCAAAAGGGTATGTTACTATTTAGTAAAAATAATGTGGGTAATAACATTCTCTATGTGACATACTGATCACAACTCTTAATGGTCGTTTCTCAAAATTCTATACATAGTAGATGCAAAGTTGTGTTTATTGTATATATTATAAAATTTTCTATTTTTTAGGGACTTAGTGTTTTATGCATTCAATATTTGTTTTCTAAAACCTTGGGGTGTTACATTCTCCCCTCCTTATAAAAATTTTACCCTCGAAATTCAAAAAATGTACCTCACAAAAATATTTGGGTAGGTTTTCCTGATCAGCTCTTCGGGATCCCATGTATCCTCATCAATTTAATGATTTATCAATCATATATTTACCAAAAGAGTTTTCTTATTCCAAAATACTTGTTCTTTAATGTCCATAATCCGAATAGGCCCTTCACTGTAAGATATATCAGGTTCCAATTCTATACCTTCAAAAGGGAGGAATTTCATTGGGTCTGGCATATACATCCTCAACAATGAGACATAGTACCCATTTTTTAATTTTGAAAGGCTAGGAGTCATATCCAAATGACATGAAATATATCAAATTATCACTAAAATTTTCAAATCCCAATATACCTAGGTCTCAGTTTCCCTTTCTTCACAAAAATTATAACACACTTCCATGGAGATACTTTCATGATAAGGTGATCACCCACTTGAAATTCCATATCCTTCCTTCAATTATCATCATAGTTATTTTGTCTACTTTGAGATTTTTTTATAGGACATTGAATAGTAATTACCTTCACTATTGTTTCCTTTACATTCTCTAGGCCCACAAGCTTCCTTTATCCAACTTCTTCCCAAAAAGTTGGTGTACGACATCTCTTTTCGTACAATGATTCAGATAGTTCCATTTGAATACATGAATGGAAAATATAATTGTAGGTAAATTCCACAAAAGGTAAATACCAATCCCACATACCTTGAAAATCAATTGATTATAATCTCAAAATGTCTTCTAAATTTTGTGTCATATTTCTTAATTTCCCATCAGTTTGATGGTGATAGGTTGTACTCAATCGAAGATCAATATCCAAATCTTTTTAAAAACTTTTCTAGAATATTGATGTAAAGAATTGGTCACTATCATACAAAATTTATAACGATGCTAGATGAAGTCTCACAACTTCATTGATATAGAGTCAATCTATTATCTCCAGTGAAAAATCCTCCCTACTGGTGAGGAAATGATCATATTTTGTAAGTCAGTCCACAATTACCCTTATCACCTCATTCTTCCTTGTAGTTTTGGGTAATACACTAAAAAATACATGGTGATGTCATCCAATTTCCACATAAGAATAGGAATAGGTTGTATTAATCCTTTTGGATGATTCCTTTCGGCCTTCACTCGTGGACAAACAAATAATCTTGATACACAATCCACAATTTACCTCATCATGTTATCCAACCAGAAATTTTCTTTCAAATAACAATACATCATACTGCTACTCGGATGTACAGATAAATTAGAACCATGGGAATCCTCCAATAAATCCCCTTTTAGTTCAGGTATAGCTTGAACACAATGCCTCTTCCCAAAATTTCAGAATTATATCTTCACATACGATGTCAGCCAAATTCCCCTCCTTCACTGCATTAATTTTATTTTGTAGGTTCTCATCATTAGGATGAGATCTTTCAATCATTTCTAATAATAATGGTTGGGCACCCAAATGAAAAATTATTGATGTTTCACTTTCATTGATAATTCAAATATCCATCCTCGCTAGATCCATTTACAAAGAATCCTTGTTAGTCCTCGTTTTGCTAAGAACTCCGTGATACTTCATGCTCAATGCATCAGCTACCTAGTTTGCCTTACCTGGGTGGTAGTGTATAGTATAATCATAATATTTAAGTAGATCGAGCCATTTTTTTTCCCTCATGTTTAGTTGTTTCTATGATAAAATATACTTTAGGATATTGTGATCAATATATATCACACATTTTTCTCCATAGTGATTATGTCTCCATATCATTAAAGAAGCGATTACCACTACTAACTCAAGATCATGAGTGGGACAGTTTTGTTCGTTAATTTTTTTACTTCCATGATTCATATTCAATAACTGTATCATTATGTATAAGGACGCAACCAATTCCTTTTTTTGATACATCTCTTTAGATCGAAAACCCATCATTCCATGATGGTAGTGTTAGGATCAAAATAATTCTCTAATATCCTCTTAAATTATTTTAAAAATTCCTCACATTAATTTTTTCATACTATCTTAACACCTTTACGTGTAATATTGGTCATTGAGTTGGATAAATGTGCGATGTTCTGAATGAAATACTTATAACAATCTTATAAAACAATAAAACAATGTACCTCAGTTTTGTTCATTGGAGAAGGTTAATCTTGCACAACCTTTGTCTTTATAGGATCAACAGATATTACATATTTTAAGGGAATGTGGTCTAGAAAGGAAACTGATCGAATCCAAAATTCATACAGGAAAAACTTGTTAAATAATTCATTTCTTCTAAGAGTCATTAGAAAAGTGCACAAATGATTTTCAAGATCTTCATTTCTTTTAGAGTATACCAATATATCATCAATAAACCCCACAATAAAGACATCAAGATAATCCTTGAAAACCCTATTCATTAGATCCAAGAAAATAGATGGAGAATTAGTTAGTCCAAAAGGCATTTCTATAAACTCGTAATACCCGCACCTTGTTTGAAATTCTTTTTCTGGAATGTATTCCTTCTTCAGATGCAACTAATGATATCCAGATCAAAGTCTAATCATAGAAAAATGTTGAGCTCCATAAAGTTGATCAAATAAATCATCAATGCAAGGTAGGTGATACTTGTTCTTTGTTTTTATTGTATTGAACACACTATAGTCAATGAAAAACCTCATAGATCCATATTTCTTCTTATTGAATAGACCATTGGCTCCCCATGGATAATCATTAGTGAGAGTAAATTTTTTATCACTCTACTCTTCTTGTTGTTTCTTCAATTCCAAAAACTCCTCAGTGTCCATTCTATAAGTTACCTTTGATATGGTCCTTGAACCAAGAATTAAGTCTATAGAAAACTCAATTTTTTTCTCTGGGTGAAGTCAAAGTCAATCCTTTAGAACGATGACATCATATTCTTGCACAGTATGCACATCCTCTATTTGAACATTATTTTCCTCACCCACAGTTATTTCATTCCATTACACCCTAATTAAGGAATTCAGTTGAGAAACTGTGTGTGGATCAAGATTAGAATCAGAGGGTGATGTTTCTAGCCTAATGAAAAGTTATTCCACATAATCCACAAATTTTATAACCTCCTTACTCTTGCAACAAATATTTGCATCATTGTTTGAAATCCAACCCATTCCAAGTATTATGTCAAAGAAATTCATGGGTATGAAAATAAAATCAGCGGATAAATCATGTTTATATACCATAATAGGGACTGCCAGACACAACATTATTACAATGATACTTCCCTTAGGAGCTTTCATGGACAACTGCCTTAATAAATCAAATTGGAAATATCTAAATTTCATGGAAAACTGGGAAGATATGAAAGAATGTGATGATCCAGAATAAAATGAAGCATTAACTAAGTTGGAGTAAAAGATTAAAGTACCTACCACTACACCATTATGAACATCAATATCAATATTTGTGATCTCATAATCTTTTACCTTCACCCTTGGACTTTTCTGTGGAATGTTTCCTTGGTGCTTTGTAAAATCATTAGCATAGTGTCCCATATCCTGAAAATTATAGAATTAAAAATTAATAGATTCATTCTTCCGATTATAGTCACTAGCAAGATGGACTTTTTGTCCACATTTGTAGCATGCTCCTTTTCCGTTTAAGCATACACCAAGGTTTTTCCTTCAACAATAATCACATGGTGGAAATTCAAATCTTCCTTTCTTCTCCATTTCTTATTTCCTTTTCTAGAGTTTTCAGAAACTATCTTCTTATCTTGTTTTCCTTTAAAATTCATAAGAATTAGAGATTTATTTTTCTATATTGATAACACGTGAAACTATATATTCATTAGATATGAAAAATTTGGAGACCAGTTCCCACAGGATGAATTGATTTCTCCCATCAAATAATCGATAAATTTTTCTCCTTGGATTACGTATGTAGTCCAAAACATTCCTTTTTATCTGTGTGAATCTATCTTCGTACTTTGCAACATTCTCATCTTTATTTTTACTCAAATTCAAATACTGCTATTACATATCTACTCACTGGTCACGTGGAATGTATTTCTCTAGGAAGATTTCACAAAGTCCCTCTATTCCATCTCTTCTATATCATCCTCCTCTTTTGTGTTTTTTATTAACAACCACCATTGATCTATATCTCCCGATATACGATATACTGGCATGATAACCTTATCTAATTTGGTATATCCCAAAGAAAGAAATATATTCTCCTAGGAACTTATCCATTGCTCTGCTACAAATGGGTTTATAGTCCCACTGAATGATGGATGTTTTTGTCACATAAAGAAATCTAACAAATCTCCTCCATGTGTTGGATCCGGATGCTCTATATGGGTAAGGTTATTTTTCATAACCTTAGTAAGTTGTCCCATAATAGTTATAAGATGATATTCACCAGTTGCAGTACTAGTGCCAACATAATTTTCTTGCATCATTGGGTAATCCCTACGTATGATATGGATGTTCATGTGATTTTCATTTCTTCCACTATGTGCCATTTCTAGATAATGTCATTCACTATATTATGTAATGAATTATAATTAATAATACTAACTTATTAAAATACATAGCATAAATTTAAATCCTATACAAGTCTAACCTTATAACCAAAAAATGGTTCTATTGGTGAAAAATTACATTTAAATCCATCATAATGGATTGTCAAAAAAATAAATATTATCATAATCATATCCCTCTAAAGTGTGAATCCAGGTGCATTGTATGTCCCATTATCAAGTAACATGATACCCTGAGTCAATCCCAAAACTCATTGTCGATGATTTCACTCCTAAGTAAAACTTTTCTAGAACCATGTCCACTTCTAGTATCTAGACATGGATATA
The DNA here is from genome assembly GCA_963277665.1 of Viscum album. Classification (NCBI taxonomy): domain Eukaryota; kingdom Viridiplantae; phylum Streptophyta; class Magnoliopsida; order Santalales; family Viscaceae; genus Viscum; species Viscum album. Next base: position 1,688,956,241 of record OY728146.1, read on the forward strand.
TTGTCTAGAAAGATTCACATAATATATTCATTAAAAAAAATAATAGTATGTTCTTGTATTTTTATCCTCCAAGACAACCATATGTATTTTTTTTTAATATACAATTTCTAAATCATGTTTCCATGTGATCTACTAATCTTTCTCTAATACCTACTACATAGACCCGACCCCAGTTGCCTAGAACTGGTTCCTTATTATATTACAGAGGAATGTAAACAAGGAATATGAATCCCAAAGGAACAAGTAGTTTAGTAGATTTCAAAAACAAGATAATTATATCTGTTCAATATTACATTTTTAAAGTAAATTCAACACTAATTTCTTCCATTAAAAACCTCCATGCTTCGTAGATTATGCCTACAAGTCAATTATAAATTACTTCTTCATATTTTGGGAAAATGAATCATAAAAAGGGGGTGAGCTCAAAAAATCAATTGTAGTAAGAAATACATAGGAAGATAACATAAACATTAGGCATGGTGAATAAATGAGAACACATTTCTTTAAAAATTATAAACATGAACACATTATGGCAACAATATGAGGTATGTAAATAATTCCACAATAAAACATAATATTGGGTATCCTACTAGTCAAATATCTTTATGAAATTTCAATTACAAGCTTTATATTGAGGTAATTGAATATTATGAACATTATAAAACATACTGTCAAGCCTCAGCCAAGATGTCTAAAAATTATTAAGGCCCCAGCCAAAACCATATCTCAAAATGCATTATGCCTCACAAGTCCAGGTTTTCTTGTCTCGTGAGATCTATCGATGAATTGGGGGCTTATAATAGGCCCCACCCATAATATTATAATTATAATTCAGTCCTAAAATGAGTATGAAAAAATATTAATGACATATACAATCATATTGGAAATAACATATGAAATGTAAGTAAATTTCCCCGAACATTAAGGTCAAACACTAACCATTAAGAATAAATTGGTGAAAAGTTATAGTATAGGAAATCCATAATAAAATAAGTAATAAACCCTAAAATTAAATATTATAGATGATATCATAAAAAATTAATCCAAATATGACATAATAATCAATAATAGTGTTGAAACACACGAAAATACTCATATAAAATTATCAGGTTATTCTTGAGATAAATACTCTTTTATTTTGGAAAAAAGTGTTCTTCTCTAATAGTTTTTCTATCAAACCATAACTGAAGTAAGATATTATTTTCAAAATAAAATTAGTTATTTTAGAATTATGGTGGTTTCTAAAATATATTATAGAGTTCCCTTGATTATAGGTCATAATTTGAGAAATTCCCTTGAATCAGGGTAGTATTTCAGAAATAATTTTGAATGCTCCTTTTAAAATGTGTTACTCCCCATAAAATGAAGAAGGATTATGGTTGGAAAACATATATAGAACACTGAAACATGAATTTATGATGACTAAATAATAATACACAAGAATTTTATTAAGGTAATTATAAAATAAAATTAACCCGAATGAACATGGAGGTTCGGGTGAAAAATCCCGTACCTTATGTCTAAATGTGTTCCATTCATGAACAGAATTTCCTTGAATATGAAATTAGAATTATTAATAACATAATTTATAATGTATTATACATTTATTTAGTTTTTAATTTTTTTATTAAGTTAATTATTCCCTTATTTATTAGTTATAATATTAAATTCCCTCGTTCTTGAGTGTTTGCTTTCTTGATTCTCATAATCGGTTCAGTTATTTATATATAATGGAGTTCATGTGGAATTGATGTAAATCCCAATAATTAAATTTAAATAATATTTTTGAATATATATAGTTTTTAATGGTCATTTATATAATTTAGTTACATGGCATGAGGATGAATCATCTAATGAAATATTAATGACATTCACATAGATTCTTTTAAAGGTATTTTGATTATTAGGAACTAGTTTGGCCTGGTTATTTAATAATATGAATGTATACTAGTTCATGAATATTAAATAGGATATAATACATATATTATTTTCCATTTCAACAATCAAAATGGATTCATGACCAATAATGAATGAGAAATTGAAGACCAAACCTCATCGTCCACGAATTATGTAAATTCAAACCTCACAGATGATGATTTCATTTATAAAATAAAAGTTAGAGAGTAAAAATATTGATGATAGTTCTTCTATTAACATGATATAATTATATTATATAGATGATACTGTAGTTTTAATGGTCATTTGGATGTAGGATGTCATGAGAGGATAACAATATAAAGGAAATTGATAGGAGAATGAAAGAAACAAAATGTGAATTTACCTCTTGAATCCTCCTCCTTGAGAATCTCATTAAGGACAGGGGTTTTGGTCTTTTGAATATTCCATGAGCTTAATAAACATGGGGAGTGACAATGGAAGGGTATTTGGATAGAAATTTGAGGATCATTAAGGCCTAGAGGTGTGAAGAGAAGAGGGAGGTAAGGGGTGTTATAGTGAAAGAGAAGAGTGAATTTTCAATATTTTATTCATTATTTTATTAATTCCAACATGACATCCAATAGTTTTCTATGACCCTTAAATGTAACGAAAAAAGTGTCCCTATATCACTCATGATGTTGTAAAAACTTTATTTCATCAATAATTTGTTTATACGGTATTTTACAATATTTTACAATTCATAAATAATTCTTGTATTTTAAAAAAATACCAATAATTCAACCTAACCATTATTCGACGTGTAGAATTCAGAAATGAACTCCAATATTTAAAAATAATTTTATAATTATTTTTTTTATTTTTATATAAAATCATAGTTTATTCAAAAAAATAACAACTTTAAAATAATTATTCATTTTATATCATAATAAAAAATTAATCAAGATCTCATCATATTGTAACCATAAGAAGATAAAATAATAATATTAATTTCTATTCATAAGGTTCATATTACTATTCATAAGGTTATGTTAATATTTACAAACAATCAAGTTGGTTCTATTATACTCCATATTACTTAATTATCACAACTATAGATGACCATTTCTTGAAATTCAAAACATTGTAGAGGAAAAGTTTTGTTTAATGGATAAATTATTAAATGTGTTGGTTTTTAGGGAATCTTTGTTTCAGGCTTTTAATATTTATTTTAAAAACCACGTGGTGTTACAATTATGGTGTGAGAATGAACTCAGTTGGTCCCCAAAAATGTGTCCATCTACTACATCCGAAATTATGAATGTGTATGAAAATTATAAATAAAATGAAATGCTCACACACATTTAATAATTAAACTGCTTCTCATATGGCCAGCATCCAAAAGGAATAATTTACCTACTTCATCCATCACTTGTACAGTTATGAAAATATTCCCCCAATAATATATATTAAATACAATACACACACACACACCTATATATAAATTCAGTGGTGATGATCCTTGGCTTAGTTCCCAACTAATCTCTTGAAGAATATCATTCTAGGTAAACCATCATGTTCCATATATAGATATGTCACTAACACCATGTTCCATAAGTAAAATATCCATCATCCTAATGACTATCCCAAACAATAAATCCAAGGAGCTTAAAGACTCTATATAGAAATTCCCTGGGGCTCAAAATCCTAATGTCTCCAGGAAAAATGATGTTTATAATAAAATAAATCATCAAAATCAGCCCAAAATTTGATTCTCAGTTCATAGACATATACATCCTCTAATAATCCTATCACTTCTTCTTCAAGAATAAAGGTGAGCCTCTTCCCAAACCAATGGTCTCATAACCAATACGAGTAGGTCCATCTCCATCCACATAGATTTTTGGGGTGAGACCCTCTAATATATGTAATGGTAAATGTAAGAACCTGGATCTTTTTTTCAAATATGGATTATTTTTTCTTGAGTTTTGAGAAAAGGGGAGATTTTTTAATGTTCATAAATAAACTCCGTGAAGATTGGAGTAAACACCATGCATTAATTTGATGTTGTATTTGTGTACTGGTCATATAACAGCCTTGTACATGGTCGTGTGAGGTTACATGGAGACAGCCTAAAGCTAAAGCAGGCTATGAAAAGTACACGATGTGTACATTAAATGAACATGTTGTGTAGTTTTTCTTTTTAATTGTTTAATCGTACAAGGGTCACGTCTAATTTCTAGAATCACCTTATTCTAGCCCCATCTTGTCTAGGAGTGACGAGAATCTTCTAATATTCTCTGGGCCCCCAATTGGTCATCTGTTCTCCGAATCAAACACCGTTAATTGCATTAGAATCTCTTCGATGAGTTTTTCCTTCTTCTAGATCCTCTCCTCCAGATTTGTCTTCTTTCATGTGATATTCATGGTTCAATGTTTTTTTATTCTTTTGTAGATCTAATTTGTTCTGGGTCGAATCAAGGTAAATGATTCCACTATATCGATCATACAATGTAAATGTAGGTGATTTGTTCCTTTTTGTAGTTTTCCTTGGATTATATGTGAAAAAGTGTCAGATACCCTAGTTTAGGGTATTGTGTGTCTTCAAAATTTAACCACTTTAATGATTTATTTTTTTTGTTTTCATGGGTAAGTGTTTTGATTATAAAATTGAGCTATTATCAGGATTAGGGATGTGTTTCCCATGTTTTTATAATATTGTCTTTTGGGACTAGAATTCCCGATTAGGATGTTTTGGTTTCCATGCCAAGTGTTGTTAGGATACAGTTTATATTATATTTCATGCTTGTAATATGCATTGTAGTTGTTTAGACAATTAGTATTTGAGATTTAATTTAGCTTTTGGTTATCGTTTGTACATGATTTTATAACACAGGTTTGTGAGAACCTCGTGTAGTTGGATCACATTAGGAATTGATGTTGAGGGATTCCCCAGAGTATATGTGATACTTTTCATTGTGAGACCATATGGGGTATTAACATTGAGTGATCCCTCAAAGTGTCTATAGTATACCATTATGAGACCACAGGGGGAATTGACATTGATTTCTTCCACATAGAGTCTTTAGTTCATTTTTAAAAGTCTACAGGGGGAATTGATAGTGAGTGCTTCTTCAAAGAGTCTTTGTTTTCATGAGACTAAAAGGGTTGGACTATGTGATATTTCCCATAGGGTAGTTATATCTTTATTGACATAAATGATAAGTTGAACCAGAGGGGTTCGACTATGAGAACATTTTCATTGGGTTTCTTTTGAATGATTTGAAGAATAATTAAAAAATGTAAATGAATTTAGTTTGAAACTATAGTATTTTTTACTTTTTAGTACTTCCTTGTTCATTAATTCATTCTGCATATTTCATGATATATATATATATACTAATAGTTAGTCGCAAATATTTGGCCGGTTGCCTACATGGATTCATCTCACACCCTATTTGGGTCATTATTTTGGGCCCAAATAGATTATATTGGTTCAGGTATAGATAAGAGAAAGCACCCATCTACTTCAAGTACTTGATTGCTATGGAGTGGGAGAGAATGGGACCAAGATGAGGCTTTCAATGCTACTGGAGTATATTTGTTTTCATTGTAATTTCTTTTGGTACTTTACTTCCAGCATTGTGACCTGTTTGGATGCATTCCTAGACATATGTGACATTCATCATTTATATATGCACTCCTATTTTTTATTTACTTTTATTCTTCCAATGTTTACTTATTGTATGGTATTACTACATATTCCACTATTATTTGTTTTAAATTATTGTTATTCTACTATGTTACTCTGCCAATGAGGGAATACATTCCCCACTATCACACCCAAGTCCCTTGTTATAAGTCAGAAGCCTACGGTGTTCGGGGAAATGTGCTTGAGTCCATGTGACCAACTAGGTATGTGGAACCTTTGGGAAGAACCCAGAACCGGGACATTACAATGTGGTATCAGAGAAGGTTGTTTTTATTGTTAACTTATTGTTTAGAGCCTATAGAGAGGGATAGTAAATAATAGGTAGTCAGTAATAATTTGTTTTAGGGAGTAACTAACCCTTGTACATGGATAAGACAATATTCCTTGATTAATGCAATTTCTTTGTTTTGAAATTGTTATAGTTGATTTGATTTCATTGTTGGGTGATTAACATGTTTGGTGTTGTTATCCTTGATTTTATTGAGGATTTATTTCTGTTTCAACCCAATGAGGTGAATGTATTCCATATCATGCATCATATAGATTCTTTCTAGAGATCACATGTCATGCATTCTTGTCATTTAATTTAGGGTGCATTCTTAATAGTATGTTTTGTGATAGATATTGTTCTATATATGCATGATGTTATGATAGATGTCATGATAGAATACCTACTATTTTTGTTGGGTTTTTCTAATATGTAATGTTTTTTTGGATGGGCGCCAGATGTTGGTCCCTGAGGTGTTATGGGACCTCATGGATCATAATTTGGTGGATCATGTGATTGATTTCACTGTTATACATTGTGATATACATGAATTTGATGCCAAGATTTGATTATCAATCAGTATGGTTCCCCACAAATCCGAATTTGGCATATTAATGTTTGTTTTAGTTTTAATGGGGTTCTTGAGTAGTTTTTGAGGCTTACTATCTAAAAAACCCAGAATACACCGTGTGTAGTGATGAATGCATGCCATATGTCCTTCTGTTCGGGAAGGAAATGATTTTATTAAGTATACACCATGTACTATATGTACACGTTGTGTAGTTCTTCACCATGTGACTGACTGTGTGGGTAGAGACTTGGGGTTGCGTTTTTTTAATGAACATGTCGTTTACTAGTAGTACATGTCATTTTATAGTTACCATGTATCCTTCCATGTGACCGATTACATGGTTGGATGAATCTCCGATAGTACACATCGTGTTCATATCGAACACGCCATGTGGAGTTGGCCATGTTTTTAGCCATGTGACTAATGACACGAGTCAGTGGAATATTTATAGTACACACCTTATTTTCTACAAACACGCCATATAGTTTTTCTCTATCGGAACCAAGTGTTTTAGTTTTATAGAGGGTCACAGGTAGAGGGGGAAATATTCAAGTACACGTCGTGTTAGAGGAGAACATGTCATGTGTATAGGGTGTTACATGTCCAAGGTAGGAAGAAGTACATGAACATGTAAAGACTTCATGGAACATGTTGTGTAGGGGCCACACATGCCGGGTATTCCTGTTTTGATAAAATCAATGTTTTCTTTCTCCAGTTTTTATCTTTAACTTTTATGTTTCAATACATAATAATCATGAAATGAGTTGTGAACATGACCTTACAGAGTCATTCCACCGAGACTTCCTCTGGTTGTATGCTAGATATAGGGCAGAAATCAGACACCAGAAATGGAAGATCATGGACTATTAGAAGATCATTTTGACATGCCTATCTTGGTATGATCCATCATTCTAGATATATGTGTCGATGCATAGTTCAAAGAAGGATACATGAGTTTAATGCAGACCTTATAGGGAGAATTGCACACTTCCCCTTCTATGGAAGAGTTGAAGTGGGGTTTTCATTAGTACTATCGTCACACATTCTCAAGGGATGGAGGACCTTAGGCTGTAGAGTCTTTGTTAGAAACCATGATTTCTATCTTTGATCATCTCGAGACTCCTATGGAGAGGAGGGTGAAGGTTGCTACATATATGCTTCAGAATTCCTCCAAAAGATGGTGGGATGTGATTTCACAGGTGGGACCCCAGTAGGATATGGATTAAGATGAGTTACAACATACTTTGTATGAAAACTTCTACATGGAGACCATGATTGCGGATTGATCCCAAGAGTTCATGAGCTTGTAGCAGGGTACTCTCTCATTCATGGTGTATTCTTCTCTCTTCATAGAGATGCAGTGCTTCACACTCATTATAGGGGGTGAGTTATTTATGGAGTGAAATTTTGTGGATGGTCTCAAGCATGACATCTGATTTCAGGTTAACATCTTTAGGGTAACTTTCATATCTTTTATTGTCAACTAGTCACTGGTCACTAAGTGCCAGCTGAGGGATTCTGAAGTACTAGGCCAGGGCGGTTCAAAATCCAGAGTTGGTAACCTTCCGATTGATAGTAGGAAGTGCTACAGGGAGAATACATATATAGATCTGAGTAGGAGAGATGCTCCTTCAGGTTTCTAGGTGGAATTCTTGCAGTGTGGGAAAAGCTTCCCTATGAGGCCACATTTCCTAAGAGACCCAGCCATGTTCCGATCTTATAGATATACGGATCATCATTAGTGTTTTTTTATGTTATTCTCACCAGAATATTGTGATAAGTTTTATTCTAGGAATCCATGTTCAATAGAAGGACTACTAGTTTCACCATATTCAGGGAACTAGAGTTCATCTGATTGTTCAGGTCAAGGTGGAGGTCGTGGCCACAGTGGTCAAACATAAGGTTTTAGACATCTATAAGGTGGATCATCTGAAAGATCACAAACAATTTCATGGGGTCGCGGCATAGGTCATGCTTTTGCGCTGGAGAAGACCTACAAAAAGAAGGATCCTAGACCCTCTAGGGTAAGATTTATTATTTTGGTTGGCTCAGTTTTATCTTCTTCTCGTTTCGACATAGGGGATTCCCATTGTTTCATATTTTTCCTACTATAGAGAGCCTTGGAATTTTTATCTTCACTTATACTAATATCATTAAATTTAAAATACCATTGGGGACTAGAACCACAAGTGTATGTTAGTTCAAGGAGGGGCCTCTTGAGGATTTTGGGTGTCACTTCATATAGGACCTTTATGTCTTAGAGATGATGAGCTATGATGTCATTCTTAGAATGGACAGGTTAGTTCCCCTCTAGGCTATCATCTATTTCTATCGCCATAGCTTGAGTTTCATGTCACCATTTGGCTGATCATTTCTTGATATGGGAAAATGGTATGTCTAAAAGGGAAGAGTGGGAGAAAAACATCATGGGTTGAGAGGAGTTATAGACCATATTTCAAGTTTGTATCTGGATGACCAGGGGACAACATAGATGGACATTCCTTCAGTGTTGGATCATTTCAGGGATGTATTTCTAAAATACTTCTCAGGTCTACCTTCTGAGTGATAGGTAGAATATTCTATAGAGCTTGTTTCAGGTGCATCATTGGTGTCCATTACTCCTTATAGAATGGCTATACTAGAGTTGAATGATCTCAAGAAGCAGTTGGTGGCATTATAAGAAAATGGTTCCATCTCACCCAGTACTTCTCCTTGGGGTTTGCCTATCCTGTTTCCGAAGAAGGTAGACAATACCCTTAGACTTTGGGGGAATAATCGGAAGATGAACCCATTGACGGTCAAGAACCAATATCCCTTCCTAAGGATTTATGATCTCTTTGATCATCTTTGGGGATACCGAGTGTTCTCAAAAATTGACATGATATCTGGTTATCATTAGTTGCACATTAGGCCATCAGATATTCCTCTAATATCCTTTTAGAGAAGGTGTGGTTTATAATAGTATGTGATTATGTCGTCTGGTCTCACGGACCCACCTATAACCTCAATGGAACTGATAAAAGGAGTGTTTCATCCACATATGGAATCCATTGTGATGGTTTTCATAGATGAAATCTTGGGGTACTCTCACACTCGACATGACCCTGCTACCCAACATGAGATCATTTTTATTACACTAAGAGATCAATAATTACATTCTATGGTCTCAAAATGTAACATTTTGATGGACCGGATTCACTTCCTGGGTCATGTTATCTGAGCTACAGGAGTTACAGTAGACCGAGAGAAAGTGAGGGCTATAGATTCTGTGGAGCTTCCAATGAATGTCTTTGAAGTACGGTGTTTTCTAGGGTTGGATGGTTACTATAGGTATTTTATACATGTCTTTTCATGCTTAATAGTTCCACTGACAGGCATAACTTAGAAATTTGTGATGTACCTGTGGAATGATTCCAGTGATTTATACTTTTAAGAGTTGAAAGGGAGATTGACTTTAGAATTGATACTAGTTTTTTCGAATCCACAACATAGTTATACTATTTACTTTGATGCATTAGTTATCATGATGGGAGAATTTATTATGCATGGGAAAACCATCATTGCATATGGAACTCGGCAGTTGAGGCCACATGAGAAGAATTCATTTACACACAGTCTTGAGTTGGAAGAAATTATTCATGCCTTACGATTTCAGAGACAATACCTTCAGGGAGAGTATTTTTTGGTGTACACTAACCACAAAAACATGAAGTATATATTTACCCAGTGTGACCTATCTCTAAGATAGTGAATGTGTTTTGAGTACCTTTAGTATTTTGACTTTGAGCTTCCTCCAGTCCTAGGAAAAGCAACATCGTGGCTGATGCATTGAGTAGAAGGACTCAGATACAAGAACCTCAGGAGGCCAGTAGTGAGTGGCAGCTTATGTATCTGTTCCCGGAGATGCCATTGGAGGTGCATGACAGAAAGGGGAAGATGTTTCTTTCTTCTGTAGATATTACCTCTACTCAAACTAATCGAGGATGAATGAGGAAAATATTAGATTCTGATGGCCTAGTTCTATATGAGAGTTTCTCTAGAGAGGACCCCATTCCTTGGATAAATAGTAGGTGAGGATGAGATCTTTCTTTTTCATGGGAGTGTATGTTTTGAAATAGACATTCATGTAGAGCTGATGTGGTATTTTCATTTTTCAGTTTCAGCAGTTCATCCTTATGTCACCAAGATGTATAGATATATACACATTTATTATTGGTGTCGAGGCAAGAAGAGAGAAGTTGTTGGCTTTTTCATGATGTGTTCCACCTGTCAGCAGGTGAAGGCAATGAATTAGTGACCAACAGGGATTTTTCTGTAGTTATCCATTCCTAAGTGAAAGTGAAATGATGTCACGATGGACTTCATGATAGTTTTAATGAGGCCACCTCGAGGGAATCATGCAGTTTGGGTTGTTATTGAAATAATCATGTTGGGATTACACTTCTTACCAAACAATGATACCTTCAGTGTTGATGATCATGGAATCTTGTACATCTGAGATATTTTATGTTTACTTGGGGTTTATCACCTTATTGATTCAGACAGGTATGCATGTTTTACATCCTAGGTCATGAAGGGATTACAGAGGGATTTGTGTACACTAGTACATTTGAGTACAGCTTACAATCCCCATACAGATGGTCAGTCCGAGTGCAAAATTCAGGTGCTAGTGGTCATGCTTCGAGCATGCATCCTAGATTTTGGAGGATGTTAGGAGAAAAACATACCTTTGGCAGATTTTTCCAACAATAAATTTTTTCTAGGATCTATTCATACTAATCCTTATAATGATTTTTATGTTAGGCCATCCCGATCACCCCTATGTTTGCTGGATGTACGAGAGGTAGCTGTGCTAGGACCACAACTCGTCCAGGAGACCACAGAGAAGGTTGAGTTACATCGAAAGGGTATGGCTACTGCACTGTCATGGAAGAAGTATTATCTTGATCGGAAGAGACAACCTCTAGAGTTTTAGGATGGAGATAAGGTTTTTCTACATGTCACACTATGGTTGGGACATAGAAGGATTAGGAGATAGGGAAACATTCATCGAGAAAAGTTGGGCCATTTGTGGTTTTGGAGAGATTCGAGACAGTTGCTTTTTGATTTCAGTTACATAATAGGTATCTGTATATGCATGATATCTTCCACGTTTCTCAACTATGACATTTTTTTCTCAGACCCATCTCATGTCTTTCAACCCTACGAGGTTGAGATGGGGGTGGAAGTATCTTTCAAAGAGCATCATATCCGGATTGTTGACCACATTGCGATGGTTCTCTATGGCTGTTCCATTCCTCTAGTACGAGTTTTGTGGCAGCACAGGCAAGAACATGAAGAGACATGGTATAGGGAGACTGATGTGTGATGATAGTGGTTGGAGCTATTTGGGGATTCTTCTTCTTCACCACCTTTTTAGGGAAATTCAGGGAAGAATTTCTTTAAGGGGGTATTTTTTTAGGAACCAGGATATTCTTTTTAGGTATGGATCTTATTTTCAGGTGTTTTTAAGAAAAATGGAGATTTTGTAATGTTCTTATATACATGAAAAGTACATAGGATTACACACCATGTATTTGGTTACCATGGGTTTCCATGTACTAGATATGTAATAGCCGAGTACATGGTTGTGTGATGTTACCAGGAGACTGCCTAAAGAGGGATCCAGTCAATGGAAGTAGAAGGCATGTATATAAAATCTACATGTCATGTAATTTTCTTTTATATTTAAATTGTATTGGGGTCACATCTAATTTATATGAAACACCATCTACTACCCATTTATTCTCCCAGAGTGACAAGAATAACCAAATAATCTATGAGTCCTAGATTGGTCGTCTGTTACCCGAATCAAACCCCATCGATTGTGTTGGAATCTTCTTAGTGATTTCTTCCTTCTTATAGAGCTTTCACTCACAATTTCTATTCATTCATGAGATATTTGAGATTGAATGTTTTTGAAAAATTTTAGATAAATAATGATCTAGGTCAAATCAAATGATGTGATTCAACTATATCGATTTTACAATGTCGGGGTAGGTGGTTTGTGCTTTTCTATTGTTGTATTTGGATTATATGTGAAAAAAGTTCCAAATACTCTAGTTTAGAGGATTGTGTGTCTTGAAATTTTAACCCTATTGATTCCTGATTTTATTTGTTTTCTTGGGAAAGTGTTTTGATTATACAATAGGTTTATTACCTTGGTTATGGATGTGTTTCTCATGTTTGTTTGATATTAGTCATTGGGTATAGAACTGTCTGTTAGGCTATTTTGATTTCCATGCCTAGTGCTATTAGGATGGAGTTGATATTAAATGATGTGCTTATGAAATGAATTGTATTTGTTTGGGCAAGTAGTATTGGATATTTACTTTGGCAGCTGGTTATCATTTGTGTGTGATTGTATAACATAGGGCTATGAGAACCTGGTGTAGTTAAACCATTGGGGGAATTGAGGTTGACAGGTTCCCCAGAGTGTCTTTTATACTTTTCACATTATGATACCTTAGAGGGGATTGATGTTGAGTGATCCCTCAAAGTTTCTATATTATACCATTTTGAGACCCCATTGTTAATTTATGTTGAGTGCTTCCACATAGAGTTTATTATTCATTGTTAAAAGACCACAATGGAAATTGACAGTGAGTGATTCTTTATGGAGTATTTTTTTCATGAGACCAAAGGGGATAGTAATTATGACCTTTCCTGGAGTGTCATTATATATTTATTGTATTAAATGATAAGTTTAACCAGATGGGTTAAAATGTGAGAGCTTTCCTAGATGGGTTCTTGTGAATGATTAGATGAATAATTAATAAATGCAAATTAATGTAGTTTGAAACTATTGGACTGTTTTATTTTGAGTACATCCTTGTTTATTACATTATTTGTTTTATATTAATTGAAATATATATATATATATATATTCACTGATAGTTAGGCTCAAATCATTGGGTGGATTCCTACTAGGATTCAACTAAATCCCTGTTTGATACAAGATTTTGGGCCCAAATTGATTATATTGTTGTAGGTATAGATAAGGTAAAGTTGCCTTCTACAGAAGGTACTTGATTGCAGTGCAGAGGGGAAGAATGTGACTAACATGGCGATTGAAATGATGCTGGATTTTATTTTTTGCCCTTGTACATTGGTTTGGTACTATACTTCCAGCATTGTGACATGTTTGGATACATTCTAATACATATATTCCATGCACCATTTATATATGTGCCCTAGTTGTTTAATTTCGTTCATCTTATTCTATTTACTTATTGTATGGTATTGTTGCTTCCACAACTATTATATGTTATATATTATTATTATTACACTGTGTTACTCTTCCAATAAAGGAATATTTTCTCCAATATCACATCGAAGACCCTCGATGCTAGTTCGATGCCTCTGGCATTCGTGTAAATGCACTTGAGTTCATGTGACTGACCGGGTACGGGGAAACATTGGGGGTCACCCAGAACCGGGACATTATAGTAAGCACCATCAACTATGTAATGGTATCTATGGAGTCCTCCACCCATAATGAGTGATCAAAAATAGTTCAACTGAGTCTTATCTATGTTCACACGAAACCAATGGAGTGTCAGCGAACAGCTGTGATCAGAAATAACAAAACAATACATAATACACATAATAAATCTATTTGTGACTTTACGACTCTCTCGTTAAATCATGATGGCCAACCCCATCTCATCATGCTGACCATGGAATATCAATAAATGTGATAAACATAATAATAATCTGTAGACAGTTCTTGTTATGTTCCCATGGAAATAATATTAACATTATAAAAAAATTAATCAATTTTAATTACACAAATAGCCTAACATTGTCACTTGGTATCAAGGATCTTACTCGGCATAGCATGTAAAATTAAACTAGGGTATAGCCAATGACATCCCATGGAATCAATTTATTAATATAATAGTATAAATTTAATTAAGGTAGTCTCACAAAGTCACAGACCTGAATCGTATTCAATAACCCATATATAACACCAATAAATTCATATATAAATATAGGGATGACTTACCATACACTTATTGGTGCTTATTCATCTGATATCGACATCTAACTCGAGCTAGAATGATAAAATATTTCATTATACATGAACATATTGAATATATGGAATATGGAATCACATGAAATTTTCATTCTATATGTACAGATAATAGAATAAGGGAAAAATATGACTGAAGGCCTTAATGTTGTGCATCTGAAGATATATATAGATCAAGAATCTGAGTTTTGATAACTGTTGTGGCTCAAAGGCCAAGGAAGGAAATGGGAGATCCCATCTATGCGTACAATGTAATAGAGTACAAAGGGGGGGACCCTAAATATAGGAATCATAATTTTTTTCTTCTCAAACATATTAATAAACATCATGGTTTGGCCACATGGATTGGGTAATTGTTATCCAATTATGTGGTGCTGGCTGTCAAATCACCACACTCGCACGAGACAGGAGAATGTTTTTTCAATATTATATAGACCATGTGTATAACCTATGTTAAAAATAATAGGGGTGACTCATGGACATGAACCCCCACTTGCATGATTTTTCAGACCACGTATAGTGAATAAGGTGGATTGCACAGTTACAAAAAGGAGGCTGAACTATTTGATCTAATAGTGAACTTCTATATACGCTTTCCAGAAACAAAGTTTCATTATTCTAATGCACCCAAAAATCATCAAAACTTGTAAATAAATTTTGGCTCTAATCCATGTCTATAAAACCGGATTGGGTTATTCAAACTCTAAAAATAAAGTTCTGAAGGTCATGAGATAATTTTTCATGCTCAATAAAAACTAAAAAATTTAAAAAAGGATGAGGAATTTCATCCCAAAAAAACCTATGATGTTATAGTCTCACCACCTTCACATAGCTCATAAATAAGATACCAGACATAAAATAGAGAAGGAATGGAACATAACCTTGTTTTATAAAACAACCATGTCTACCCAATCATTATTTCATAGAGAAATTCACCTTTGTGGAACTCCCCGTATTATGAATCACCTACTCGGTAACTTTCTGACAAAAAACATTCTGATACTCCACCAACTATCCATGTACATAAAATTCCTCCCACGAGGCATATTCAATCCTTAAAATCATCAGGTTCTCAAATAATGCCCATGTCATACCCGAAACTTGTATTTCCCCATATATTATCAAATTCCCATTTCATATCTTTGTCAAACATGAAAGACATCAAAAATTTGTATCTCATTAGATGGTCAAAATCCCTAAATATCAAAAAAGGATCATGATATTTCATCTCACGAGATTCCAAAAATTAAACATGAATCATTTATATGTATGCATTCATTTCATAGTCTCGATGCCTATGCACATCATCTATATATTACCTACATCTTACTGATTCCCACTATAAACCCCGATGCCTATACAACTCATATATATATATATATCACACATTGTCACCAATGCCAACATAGTTACACCTACAATTTTATTATAGAATGACCACACCTACACCTCGTACACCAAAACTATCCAAGAGAATACTGAAGTAAACTCTATCATGGACATGGAGTATGTCTAACTATAACTGGATCTCTAGAATACTTTGTCCCCAGAAGCTCAAAATCATGCACCTTAAATAAATCCCCACCAACTAAGGCATGCATTTCATCTGAAGATGTACTGTCTATCTAGCACTAATGCCACTACGAGGTCTTTATATACCAAAAATTACCTCCAAGGGAAACTAAATCCAAGATACTAACTCCTCATACTGCTCATGATCCTATTGTAGCTCACAAAATTTGACTCAGTCATTGGCTGCTAACTATCCATGAATGATTCCTACATATCCTCTCTGGATTGACCATCTTACCACATTCCCATCTCTCTATTAGATCCCACCCACACTAATTCTAAACATGTTATGACTGACATCACAGTAACCACACCATTGATACCCACTAAATGGGGTCAACTTGAGACTTTGTTCTGAATTCCTTACTAAGACTCCACACAACCCCTCTTCTTGATAACAAAAGCATAACTACTCAACTTACATGGTGCCAACACCCATATTGAATACAACCTAACTTCTAGGATTCCTTCAGAAATTAGTGCCTAATTAACCCCATAAGAGAAGGATTTCAAAATAAATTTGTTCACTTATTCCCATATGGCATTCCCTAATCCATCCTCAAAACTCTAAACCATGTTGATGTTGTCTCCCACTATAGTGGGTGATAAATTGGATAAGACAATGAAGTTAGCCACATAATCAATGATAGAAGTTTCCCCCTATAATGGTTTCATGTACACTCAGGATTATTCCACCATCAATGTATTTGGAAAGAAGATATTAATGAACCCGACCTAATAATACTTCCAAGAAAGTTCTTCATGTTTTCCCACCTAAACATGTATGTCCCACCAATGATTTTGAGGTCCTATGAGAATATATGTCTCATACATCACCCTTCACACTAGGGTTTGAATGACTTGTTCAAAATAGTATGCATCTATTATATTTATTTATCTACCTATAGTAGTCTACCCTCTCCCTTAAAAAGGTGGGTCTTGAGACTAGAACTCATGAGAACCCATGCTCCTTGAACACTACCCTTTATATCATGTGCCGATCTCACCGAAAACTACTCTTCTTTCCATGGACCAAATTATACCATTTGTTGTGTCAACATATCTTGTACTAGAGAATGTACCTATGGATCATGATAATACTGACTCTTAGTGGCCTCATCCTTTGTAGAGTCATGCAACACCAGATCTACACCCTCTTGATTCGCCTCTAGAGACCAACCAAAGAAATCCCACTGATTACCAATCATGACGTTCATCAAAGCATAAAAATAATATGTATATTTATTATATTGACAAATGTATAATATGGTGCACATTTGACCACCCATACACTCTCTTATTATACTCATGTCACGCAAAATCTGGCCTCATGACCCATTATCGATTTATATCAGAGTCAAGTGTCAGGTGTCATCGAGCCTCATGGCCCGAAACCTAACAAAAATAAAGTGACGTATCAAATATATTTTGGACTCATTTCTCCTGGAATTCCCTTAAGAGTTCCAGACATCACATACCATGTATCATTAATCAGATTTAGGTGAGTAGAATTAAACCAAATATTCTATAAAGAAATACATTGTTTAGCTTTTTTTAGGATCACAAAATAACTCACTCACTATCCTTACATATAACTTCCCTTAATAGTTTCAGACATATATCGTATATCATTCCCATAGAGAATCATATACCAATAATATATTAGTATAATTATATTAAAGAAATAATATAGGAAAAAAAATTGTTATCTTTTTTTGGACACTTTTCCCTACCCCTCTTAGCGTATTCCATATTCCCTGAAATTATTTACCCCCCCACACACACAGAGATATATATATATATATTTCCATGATATGTGAATACTATGATGAATAAAAAATAATCCATTTTCAAACCATTACAAGGTTAAAAACTATATAATAGATAAAAATCACACCCAAGTGCACCACTCAAGTTGGAAATACAATAAACTATAAATCAAAAAAGAAGAACATCACTTTCCCACTCATAGAAACTTGATAGGTCCCTCATGAATGGGGAGAAGAAAAATTAACATGAGTTATTATTATACTTCCATCTACATACTAGTCTTAAATCATCAATATTCTATGAAGTATGACCATAAAAGGAAAAAAACCCCTGATAAACGTTTTATCATCCTGACCTGATTTCTAGAAAAATAGTGCTCCAGGATGGTTGGAGACTAGAAATTACCACACCTACCCATATGAAAAAGGCTTACGACTAATAGAGAAGGTATAATTAGGTTATAATGGAGAAAATATACCATTAGGTTATTATAATATCAATGGTAATTATATACATATAACACAATGGAAGAGGCCCACAACTCAGCGGAAGTAGCAATGATACTCAATAAAAGAATAATAAATAATAATAGTTTGGAATAAACAACCCCAAAAGCATAACCATTTTTACAATATGCCACATTGAATTAAAGGTCATATAAGAATCATATAATCAAACAATATCACCTATGGACGACCATATAGGTATATATATTTCATGTTAAAAATCTAATGGAACTCCAACTTAATGGAAGAACCACCTTGATCCATTTCCATCCATCCCATGCTAAGAAGTAAAATTTGGTCACTCGGGTTCACCTCCTAAGCCCGACCCCTACATTCTATCAAAGATATATGGTCTACACTCATCTATAGTGGAATATGTAGGGTGTGACAATGAAATATGTATTCCATCAACAATGTGTTCCAATTCAATATCAATAATTATGAATGGTTGTGAAAATTAGAAATAAATGGAAATTCACACAGATATTTCCTAATTTAAATTCATCCCTTTTTCTCAACATCCATAAAAAATTATTTACATTCATAGATATTTTTTTTATAAGTCTAAATATGTTCCCAAAAATATATATTATATAGATAAAATTTATTTATAAATATATTTTCAGTGAAGAGCCTTTAGCATAGTTCACATGCAATCCTTATACGTATATAGTATTAGGTGATGCCTCATGTTCTATGTATAAACATGTCTCCAACACCTTATTCAATTTGTCATATCCCAATTAAAAAGTCACCTCAACCAGTTTATAATCATCACCCCATTATATTAACTCAAGAGATTAATATTTTTTCTTTTTAATGTAAATATAATATTTTTTATACCTTTCTATATATGAAACACCATATTAATCTTATGCAACACAGAACAATGTCTTTGCATGTGTTACACACAAGGCTGAGTTTTACCTAACAATAATATATTTTTAAAATATATTTATTTTATATAATAAGATATCACCTAGCCATTAATATGGTGTTAATTAACAGTTTTAACGTACTTATGAAAATATATGGGTGAATTCATTTGTTAAAAATTAACATGAAATTAATATAAGATCCAATTGAATATAAAAAGAATGTTTTTATGTAAACTAATTTAATGCTCACAAAGGTATATTATCTAAATTAATTAATTTTATTACAATTATTAAATTATATTAATTATGTATATATGTTATATATTCTATAAAATATTTTTGATCTTCATCAAATAGATTTTATTGGAATAAGATATGAACATACATAATATTACACAAAAAAACCTAAATTATTATATAGGTAGTTTTACCTCCTTTTGATAGGAAAACCTATTTTAAATCCAATTTTGACACATTTATGTATTAAATTATTCAAAATAAAAATTATATTTTAAATATGACTATTAATTTTTATTTAATTATTTATATTTTTATGATAAGTTTCATGTGTTGATGACTAGTAAAAATACTAAATTTTAAATGAATACAATGTTTTTCATCAAAATAAATTATATTGTAAAATTATAAAATTATTTATTTTGAAAATTATAATTAGAATAATTTTTTCAGTTGATATAATTTTTTTTCATTTAAATCAATTTCACATTGAATTTTGATATAGAAATGTTTTAATATTTTGCACGTTTTAAGCATTAATGACACGTTTTATTACCCCATCAATGAGATTAATTTTATTTAATTACTTCAACTTATATGTATTGAATTTTTAATAATGGATTTCTTTTTATAAATAGTGATTATAAATTATATAAATAAGTTTCTTTCATTTTTGGTAATATGAATACTAAATTCTGTAATACTTTAATTACCACTATTATGGGTAAATCGGGTAACTATGTGTAAAAATAAAAATAAAAAATTAACCTAAAACACTTCCAAATTGTATTGGATGAGATATTATCCTCATAAATAATCCTTGGGATGCTTTTATGGCCTCTTGGAGCCACTTGGATTACTATATGTCTTTTATAGTATTTTATTATAAGGAATGTGCAATATGGCATACTAATGTTTCTAATAAGTATCACATTTTTATATACTGTAGTAAAGAAGATATATTCGACTATAAAAATTTATTTTAAAGATTCTATATTTATATACATTGAGATAATTTATTTATACTTTTCATGATATAAATAATTAAATTAAATGGTGTTGCAATGAGGAATCAATTATTAAATAATTAATGGGGGAACTAAATAAATGATATTAAAATTATTAAAATTAATATTGTATTATGTAATTGATTAAGTACAATAAATTTAAAGATTTAATTTGACAAGTTATGGTTTAGGTTATTTAATTTTTTCTAAGATATCAATTTTTCATGGTATTTTTAAAATCACTGGTATTCAATAGTGTAAAAATAGGAATTATTTATATTTTACAATAAATGGTAATTTATTAAATGATATAAAATTAATAAAAAAATAAAATTCTTAAAAAAATTGTGATATGGTTAATCATGTAATAAATGATCCATTAGGTGTAATTTTTACATTTTATAGTAACTGTATTTACCATTAAAGTGTAAAAAGCTAAGTTGTCATGTAAGAGTTAGAGGTTTAACTATTGCATAAAGCCAAAAGATAAGTGTAATAATGAGTTCAAAACATGAATAAAATCAATTTATTGAACTAATATTGACCCATAATCATATAATATTCAATATAACTCACGTTGGAGCTTTTTTTATTATAAAAATAATATATATTAGTTTAATAATTTTACAGTTTCCAAAAGTAACACTCACTTCGATTATAAAAGGACACATCCCCCCTCGGTTACTCACACCACATTGAGCAATCTAGCATTAAAACCCCTATAGAAATAAGAATCCAACATGCCTATATTTTTAATTGATGCATCACTTTTCTAATTAATCCATAAAAGGAAGAATTTTGGTATAAATCGAAAAGAGTTACACGAAAATGAGATAACATTATTCAACAGTCATTTTAGTTTTATTTCTTTCTCAGTTCCTTCATTTGTTATTATTTTGTGATTATAAAATAACATATGTTTCCTCCATATAATGATTTGTTTTATATTATTTTTTTTACCTAAACATTCACTCGATTCCATCTAATTTATAATGAACATGATGTTTCTGTGCATAGAAAACCACCACATCATGAAACGATGAATTTTCATTTTTTCCATTTCCACCTTTCATGGATTGTAATTATGATGGAAATTATATTTTTATATTATATATATATATAATATTTATGCCTTTATTATTCTATAATATATTTATAATAAATACCATTATACTTTCCATTTTGTGTAATTATGATTGGATCTTTTGGGGAAGTGTGGACTAATATCTCATAAAAGCCATGTGATTCATTCACACGATACATAGAAACTATAAAGGATGGATTTAATAAAAATATGTGATATTTAGGAAATATATATTATCTTATAATTATAAAAAATATATATAATTTAATTTTCCTTTTTTAATAAAACCATGAAAATAAATTAGAGTTCATGTGTATGTACGTCCAACTATCTCAATGAATGGTACCTTTCATTTCCTATCACCAGATTTTTTGATTATTACTAATAAAAATATCATTAATTTATCTAATATTTAAATTCTAGTTTAAAATTTTTATATGATTAAACCATGATGTAATTTATAAGAATAAGAAAAAAAGTTGAATTATACTCGAGAAAATATGAAATAGACACCCGAAATTGTGAAAATTTTGAAAATTGGGAAGGAATGATAACAAATGGGTAATAAGATATTATAATATTAACATATATTATTTAATAAATATTAATATGATTTTCTAAAAAAATATTAACACTCATAGAACCACTATACATGAGGTTAAATGATGATATCTAAAAATAAAACACAAGATAAGGGATTTCGTCTTCAGTTTCATTTCATTGAGGAATATTGTAATATTTTGAAATTATATTATATTATTTGGTGGATATAATAAACTTAACATGCTATATAATGAATATAATTATTTTAATGATGTTATAATTTTAATATAATAATATCCATTCATGTGAATTATGATTCAAATTTTTGAAATTGGTATGGGACATATTAGAATGTTTAATAATTATTTAAATAAAAAAAAGTTTTAATAATTATTAAATGGTATTTACATTCATAAATATTTAAAAAAATACTATTGATATATATCCTAAAATAGATAATTTTTTATAAATATGTATTCTTTATTCAATATGGTTATTTGATAAGGCATAATATTTATTTTGATTATTTTATATGAGGAATGATTTTTACTGGCCATGATCGGTGGGGAAAAAACATTATATAGCCCAAAAATGCATAGATAGGTCCTAATGAGAAAAATATGTTGACCAAATTATATGAGTTTCTATTCTCAGTTTTAAACCATCTTGTGAAAATTATTGAAGCTATAGGTATTCATTTTCCTCAAAAATGACATCCAATAATTAGGCATTTCATTCGCATATATTTTCTTTATTTTTATTATTATCCCGAAAATTTTTAAATGAAAAAAATATATGGATTAAATTCATTATCATTTTTTTGATAAAATGGAATTTGTTTCTGTTATTTACATTTTCCTATTGATTATGCCTTTTATAGTTATTTAATGGAACTTTTTACTAGTTATTTATCTTTCCATATTGCTTATGCCTTATTTAGTGATCTTAATGGCATGTGTTATCAGTTTTTTAAGGTTCCATGTTTATTTATTCTCATGAATTTAATATTTCTCCTGCTTTACATAACCTCACTGTGAATTTCAGCTCGCCCATATTAAGTTTCTTTTCTCAAGGTTATGAAGAGGAATCCTTTGAATGAGTCTCAAGGATACTGGATTTTCACTTATGTTAATCTTTATTTTCATTTCCCAGTGTATATGGGTATAATTTATGTAATTTGGATTTATGATACAGATAAACTAATAAGACCATATAGATTTGATTCCTTTTAACAATGCTAGTGTAATAAAATAACACACTTACTTCAAGATTCTAGGGTTAGTGTGTTATATATGGTATTAGAGGAAGTTTGACAGCATCATTGGTAACTAGATTTAAATAACATAGATTAGGGATTATAATCCTAAGAAATAATTTATGATATTTATAGAATAAAATCATAGAATTTTGGTATGTTAGAGATTATGTTGGTCTTCCAAGAAATAAATCCCTTTCTACATACTAAAAGTGGATACTATCCTAGAATAGATGTACTTGGGGGTGAAAACTCTAACAACGTGTGTTGTGCCCGACTAGGCATAACCTACTACACTAAAAGGGCCTTACTATGAACCTATTTTGACAATATTGATTGATAATGTTTAAAAAATTCTGATTTTATTTACAAAACATTGTGAACGATTAAAAATTAGTGATGTCCCCAATGTAACCAATGTTTATGATTTTTTATGCCAAAAAATGTTAATTTACATTGAGTTTTAAAATATACATAAAATTTTGGATTTTATGAGCCAATCTAGTATATTAAATTATTTGTAAATGGGGTCTGTAAGGATGTATGTTTTCCATATTGATGGAAAATGTAGAAATACCCCTGCTATGAAAACCAATATCGCTTATTTTGGAAGGAAGAAAATTATGACAATACTTGGGAAGCTTAATCAAAATATAAAAAAATAACACTAACTAAAGGGAGAAACCTATTCAACAATGAGAATATCCAATATTGGATCTATTTATGTGACATATGTCCCCATTTTTTAGTTGGACTGCAGACCCAATGGTGGATAATAAGTGGATTATGTCAATAGAGATGATATTTATGGGATCTGGATGTTTTGAAAAGTAAATGTTTCCACATAAAATGGTTTTATTTCAATAGAGATACAAATCATTGGTTTTTGTTAATTTTAAATACTTCGGAGGTGAAAGAAATAGAACCCCTGTTATGGATAACTTTTATGGAGACAATAACTGATAAATACTTCCCTTGTGATCTAAATAATCGAAATAATGATAAATTTACTTTACTTAATGAAAAATGAAGAAAAAAGTGTTTTAGAGTATGAAATTACCATTACCATGTTAGAGAGTTATGTATTAGATTTCATATGCAATATGAAATATACGATTGATCAATTAATTAAAGGATATAAGCCATGTATTCAAATGGCATTATTTTCTCAAATATTTTCATTATATGATTAAATAGTTTTATGTTATATCAAGACTAAGAAATAATTCTCCATTTCATATCTCTTAAAAAGGAAGAAATAGAATAGAATAAAGAAATATAAAATAATCGATAAATGGAAAAGGGGAAAGAATTATTTTCCAACATGTTATAATAGTGGAAATAATCACACTAGAAATTGATTGAAATGATCGGGAGTGTTTTGTTATTGTCGAGGGAATGGTAACCAAGAGAAATAATGAAAATGAATGAAATAAACCTCTGTTATTCCATGTTACAAAAGCAATGAGATGGGGAAATATGTAAATGAATTCCCCAATATTCAAGGAAATATACATAATAAACAGATATAGGATCAAGGCCAAGAATATATTATTGACATAATAGAATCATAATGATTTCTACGAATCTATATTTGGATATAAGAAATTTTATTTAAAAGTATTTTATTGATGATAGAATCATCATATTAATTATTAATTATATAAGTATTGTACTATAGTACTTTTTTGATAAGGATTTAAGATCATATGTTAAATGGTACAAAGAAAAAATATTCAATACCATATTAAACATTTTGGAAGACACATGGTTGAGGGAAATATTACCCTTAATATATTCCTGATGATGATATAATAATGCTAGAAAAAGGGATTATTGATATGAATAATGTAAATTAGATACAAGTAACTACCATGAAAGTGATTCAAATGTGTTGGATCATGATATTTGGGATTGGTTAACCAATTCTGAAATAGTTTAAGTTGAAATTTTTTTCTAGTGTTAGAGGTTAATGTATTACATTATCTTATAATGCATCTTGTTCTATGAGATGAAGTAGAAAAAATTAATGCAAAAAACAAGGGATAATATTTTTTTATAAAAACAGAAATGTTCTTATATTAATAGAGAATGAAATAATTCATCAAATCTAGGAATATTATTATGGAACAAAAAATATATGTTTAAATTTCACTCTAATAAATTAATGGTATTTTAACTGATCTCAATATTTACAGTTTTTTAATGGGTATGTTTCTAATAACCATGTCCGGTAGCACTCTCAATAAGAACATGATCGTTATATTTCTCTTCCATATATATGTTTTTTAATTCCACTATATATTTATTATTTGAAAGCCTAATTCTTTGTGGCCTTCTAATTTCCCATTCCCTCTTATTATGAAGATGTGTTATAAGCTATATTTATGATGTGGGTCTTTCAATAGTAGTATTTTTTAATATCCAACACTTGATTTCCAAGATCAATTTTAAATTGTAAGGAAGAAATATAATTAAGGTTGGGAGAATGTTTCACTGAAATACGTTACAGTATATTCCTTTTTGAATAAATTTATTTTTATGATAGAATAATTTATATGCAACACCATGTTAATCATACCCTATACACAATAATCAGTTGTCTTGTGTTATATGAAAGGCTGGGTTATTTAATATAATAAGATATAACATATCTGTTATGTTGGGAATTGTTTATATTTTTTATAGGATTATGAAAATATATGTTTGAATTTATTCATTAAAATTTAATTATAAATGATTATAAAAACCAATTTAATATAATGAGAATGTTTTTATAAAAACTATTTCTCTGCTCATAATGTAATTTTATCCTCATAAGTTAAAATAATTTCAATTTTAATTTGTATTAATGAAATATATGTTTTTTATATTCAATAAAATATTTTTAATATTCATCTAATTTATTTTATATGCATAATATATGAATAAAACAAATTTTAAAAATAACCATTATTTTTATAAAGATTGTTTTACCACCTTTTGGTTGAGAAAATATTTTATATATAAATTCTTATACTCTTATATATTCTAAGTGATAAAATAATCATCATTTTTAAATATATATATAAAAATTTACTCAGGTTGAATTATATATTTTTTTCTTATAATTTAAATGATTTGATGAATATTGAAAAATACTAATTTTTAATTAAAAAAGACTTTTTTCCTCAAAATAATTTATAATATTAAATTTGGATTATAATTTGTTTTAAAGTATAATTATAATATTTTTAAATAATTTTATACAATATATTTCATTTAAATAAATTTCACATTAAATTTTTGATATAAAAATATTTCAATCTTTTAAATGATTAAATCTTCTTTAACGTGTTTTCACACCCTCTCAACATGATTAATTTTAAATAAATTATTAAAACATATATTTTATTAATATTTAAATATTGATTAATTATATTTAATTATTGATTCCCAATTATTTAAATATGATTATCTTATTTTTGGGTATATTTATAGTAAATTTAGTAATATTTTAATTATCATTGTTAAGTGTACATTTGTACATAAGACTAAAAATAAAATTATAAAATTACCTTAACTCTTTTCCAAAATTTTCTAGATGATATACGTCGAACCGAAATAATCCTAGGGACTATTTAATTCCCTCTTGTATCCACTAGGTTGATTTTGATTATTTTATAGTATTTTATTCTAAGGAATGTCATAAATGTATAACTCATATTTCAAATATGTATTACATTTTTTATGTAAGGTTATTAAGAAGATATCTTAGACTATAAAAACTATATGGAAATATAAATTATTTATCAACATGATTATTATTTATTTTAAAAATATAGAAATTTAATAATTATGTTTAATGGTGACATAATGATGACGCATTGATTAATAAATTAATAGGGGAATCAAATAAAAGATATTAAAACTATTAAAATAAATAATCTTTGATATAATTGATTTCAAAAAAAATATAGTAAAATTTGAAATGTTTTTATTAATTTAATTGTTATTTTTATGATATCATGTTGTTGTGATATTTTTAAAATGTCATGAATTGAATAGTTTCAAAATTGACATTACTGATATTTTTTAAAAAAATATTTTATTAAATTATAAAAAAACTCATAAAAATTTTAAATTCATCTAAATGATTTTTATAAGTATAATTTTGTCAAAAATGATCTATTTTGGTTCCTTTTGTAATTTTATAGCAACTATATTAACCCTTAAAGAGTAAAAATCCATGTTTCCATTGTAAGAGTTAAAGGGCTTACCTAAGGGTTAAAGTCAAAAGATATGGGTAGTAATATGACCTAATATTGTCTAAAATTATTTATTGGGAGTATATATACCCATCACGAAATTATATTTTAAATATCTCACCTTCTTATTTGTAATCAAATTTTTTTATATTAATTTGAATGTTTTAGTGTTTCCAAAAGTACTCCTCACCTCAATTATAAAAGGAAACCTTCTCCCTCACTTCCTAACACCACATTCAGCATTCAATATCAAACAAACCCATAAAAATAATCTTCAAAATTCTTTATCTTAATTCTAAAATCCCCCCTCTGGGAATAAATCTATTAATTTATGGTTTTAGGTATAAACTAGATGGAGTATCCAAAAAATGAAGTGACATTTTCCCACAATCACTTCATTTTTATTTCATTCCACACTCATTAATACATTATTATTTCATGATTTCTTAATAATATAACTATCATAAATATAGTAATATGTTTTTATATTAGGTAATCTACATACATTTACACAATATTCTATCAAATTTAAAACAAACACATTGTTTCTGTGTACGGCAAACTACTGCCTCACGAAATGACGATTGTTCATTTTTCATTTATCACAATTGAAGTTTGGGAATTATGATAGAAACACTAATATATATATATATATATATATATATATATATATATTATTTATGAGTTTATTCATTTATAATTTATTATAACACGTACCATTTTACTCTCCATTTTGTTAAAAAATGATAACATCGTTTATGGAAGTGTGCATTATTACCTCCTCAATAGACGTGATTCATTCACATATAAATAGAATAACTGAAGGATGGTTTTAACAAACATATGTTATATATATGAAATATATATTATAATATTATTATAATATAAATATATATTATTTAATTTTCATTTTATTATAGGATAATGAAATGAATGTTACATTCATGCATATGTAGAACCTTCCATCTCCATGGATGATAAATTTCATTTATTATCCCCAAATATAATGGAATATTTCAAAAACTTGTATAATGAATATATATAATTGTTTAATTATAGTTTTAATTCTTTATATGAGTAAACCGTGATTTAATTCATAGGAACAACAAATAATAAGTCAAAACATACTCGGGAAACTATGCAATTAACAGCCGAAATCGTTAAAATAACGATAGAATGTTAACAAACAGGTAATATGATATTATAAGAAGAACATATATGATATCATAAATATTAAAATTTTTCTTTAATAAGTTATTAAAAATCTTAAAACCATTATACCTGAGGGTAAATATGATCACCAAAAAGAAAATGCTAGGTAATTTATTTCATCTCAATTTCATGTCATTAAGGATGATTTAATATTATGA
The DNA here is from genome assembly GCA_963277665.1 of Viscum album. Classification (NCBI taxonomy): domain Eukaryota; kingdom Viridiplantae; phylum Streptophyta; class Magnoliopsida; order Santalales; family Viscaceae; genus Viscum; species Viscum album. Next base: position 1,688,985,210 of record OY728146.1, read on the forward strand.
ACCTAGTTTTTTATATGGTTTAAATAATAACCTTGAAATGTTATATCATGAATCTATTTATATTTATGATATTATATGTTTAATTTATTATTATCTCTTAATGATAATTATGTTTTAAAATTTTAAATGTGGCATGGGACACTTGGGAAGGTTTAAATATTATTTTTATCAAGAAAGTTTTAATGACCATTAAAGGGTATTTTCATTAACAATCCTTAACAAAACATGTTGTTACATAACCTCGGCTAAGTATGTATTGATAAATAATCATAATTTATTCAAGTTAGTTATTTTATGTGGAATATTTTTTATTTTGATTACTCAATATGAGGAATTGTTTATACTGTAAATGACAGTTATAGCCCAAATATTATATACCCCCTTGATGTATCAATAGGTTCTCATGATAAAAAAAATTCACAAATTAAACATTTTTTCTGCTTATTTTTTAGACCATCTTGTGAAACTTCTTGATGGTATTAGTTTTCATGTGTCTAAGACAGTGCGTCTAATAATTAAGTGTTCCCTTTATCGATATTTCTGTTATTATTATTATCCACGATATTTCTATATAATAAAATCACTATATAAAAATACTAATCATTTTATTGATTAAATGTAATGTTTTTTAGTTATTTACCATTCCACATGGCTTATTCCACATACAGTTATTTGAATGGCATGTTTCATGGGTTATTTACCTTACAATATAGATTATTCCTTAACTAGTTATTTGAGTGAAATGTGTTATCAGTTATCTACCTTTTCATGTTGATTTAAACTCACTATTTTATTATTTATTACACTTTTCTAACCATAATTGGTAACTTTATATCAACCTTATTATTTTTCTTTTCCCCAGTTTACGATGAGGAATCCTTAGAATTTTTTTCAAGAATGGTGAGTTTCTTACATGTTTTATTCTTTATTTTCATTTCCCAATGCATTATGGGTATCGTGTATGTTATACGTCAGTCCAAGCCTACTAAACTAATTATTAGTTTGGGATTTTATTCATTTTAATCTTTTCTTTTAGTAAAATTATTCCTCAGCTCCGAGCATCTGTGGTCTGGGTGTTACACAATATATCTCACGACATACCTTTAGCCATGAAACCATGTCATCTCAATCCATGTTGTCAATATACCTAAATAAATAGGACATGACCATAACATTCCCATGGAACCAGTTATGTCAATATAAATAATTTAATAAATTTAAATAAACAATTGTCCTTACCTTCCGAGTTGGTCTCAAGGATCCTACCTATTTTAACAGGTAAAATAGAAAAAGGGCATGCCCAATGACTCCCATGGCATCAATGGTTTCTGTTTAAAATATATATTTATTAATGGGGGTCACATCCAGTTATACAAAAGAAGTTTATTCAAGAAAAAGAATTTAAATCCCATAAAATAATAGAGAAACCTTGGAACTACATATATAGGAATTTTACAAGCTTTCTCATATGATATAAGCATCTATATTGATCCATAATGAGTGAAATCATATTTTTAGATGAACTCCCTAAAAATAGTGGAAAAAGGATTCCATGTTTTTAGAATAATTTAGGGATAGAAAACAAATTAGAAGAATAAATATGATTTAAGGCCTTAGTTATGCACTTAAAATGATATTGACAGAACATGAATTGTAGTTTAGATGACTAAGCTGACTCAATGACTAATAATTGAAGTGAATGTGATCTCCCCTTTGTACATGCAGTATAATACATAATGGGAGGGTAAAACCCTAAATAGATGGGGGTTTTCTTTTTTATTTCATATTTATTAATTACTCATATGGTTAAGAAGCGCAATTTGTCTAGTCATGTGCAAACTTTACAGGGACCACTTTTCAAGCGCAACACTAGCACAAACTAGCCACATGGTTTCATAAAAGTGAATATCACATATGATAAAAATTGAATAGGTTTCGTATGGATACACACCCACACTTTAATTGTTGGTAAAAACATCTATAATGAATAATTTGGCCACTCGATTACTATGGGAAGGCCTTACAGTTTGATCAAACCATGCCCCTTTTCCTGTGATTTCTTGAAATCGAGTATTCAGGTTCCAACACACCTGAAACTCATCTGAAACCCTAATAAAAATTTTAGGACACAACCCTCATCTTAAAACATGTCCATGGGTTAATTAAACACCAATAATTATGTTCCAAAGATCTATTTAAATGTTTGTACACTCACCAAACTCATAAAAATTTTATACTGGAAAAGGAATTATAAAACGCTCAAAAATTGTTTATGTTACATTATTTAATTGAAGTCGTGTAATTATGGGAAATCTGTGCTTAGGCTATCATAGTTGGAAATAGAGTAGGGATTATATAAATTTTGAGATAATGATATTACATATTGTGGATTTATTTTTCATCAAGGGGTGATAAGTTCGTATTTTTTAAAATATAAAAGGTATATATAACTATTTAGGTTAGTTTAAGTAATATTGAATATTTTTTGGATTGGGATAATAGATAATTAGTGAAAAAACAAGGGATAAATCTAAGGGATGAGCCTATATTTAGGAAAACCTATCTAATATTTTTATTTTAGACATTATTTGGTTCACATAAAAACTACATCTATATAGGGATAATGAAATGTAGTTATGCCTTTTAAACATATCGACATAGGGTAAATCATGCTGAAAAATCCTAGTAGATCACTAACTCAATCTTCATTCATGTACATCATGAGTGGGCTTAAGACTGCACACCAATATAGAAACTCTAAGTGGGTATTATTTTTTAATTACATTTTATTTATGTTATATTATAAATCATTTACTATGTTATAAAAATAGGGTATGTAATATGGGAGAACTAAAAAAAAAGAAGCCTAGATTGAATTTATAGATATTTAGGTTGAACGGAAAGGCATTGTAACTGTTTCAAAGAGTAAAAAAATTTGAAGTTAAATTTTGTAATATTATTACAATTATTTAATGATTTTCATCCCAAACATGTATTTTTTTCATTTTAGTGGTGGAATAATTCTGATAGAATCAAGTTACCAATTGATAACACGAATAATGTGTAGATTTTTTTTATGGTGAATTTAATGTGATTTTAAATTAATTTTTTGTAATATTTTTATTACGTTAAACAAAATAACAATAGTAATGGATAATAATTTGAACTTAGATGATATTACAATCATAACAAGGAAGATAATTATGTATCCTAATGGAATATTGGGTTACAATGCTAGGGAAGTAAATAATTCACAGCTTCCTACAAGTGAAAAATGTGGGAACAATGTCACGAACCGAATCTGGTCACTGCCAAAAATGACACCAAGACCAGACCGTGACAAGGCCCGAAGGGCGTTACCTATCTCTATGTGCTGGCACAAGTGCCCGGGTATCATTAATATTGGTTTGGGAATGATTTACCCGAATATGTATACATAAAACACCAAAAATATTTGATAAAATGAATCTAAAAATTTCATACCAACAAGGTTTATACAAAAATCAAGAACTAAAAACATAAGTTAAAATACAATAAAAAAGGTCAAAATAAACAATTAAATAGAAAAAAAAACATACCCATGGACTCCACATGACCGGGGGTCATCACCCCTAAGCCGTCTCTACAACTCTGCCCCAATGATGGGGACTAACATGCTGAACCGCCATCACCCATTGCTTTTCCTTCAATTGATTCAATCATAACCAAGTATACTTATACCCAAGGGGTGTAAGTAGGTTGTGATATTAATCTTAATAGGATACCACAAAATGATTCCAAATAGGATGCAATACAATTTGAAAAAGCAAGTAGTTTTAGTACGCAAAGAAAAGGTGTGATAATATCCAAAAAATGAAACTTTCAATTGAAAATAGTTTTCAAGCTAAAATTTTCAGAATGTTCATGCATTTAAATATAAATGTTAGATACTATAATATTCTTCCAAAAACACCCCAATACAATGGAAAATACCACAAAAACAATGAGAAACAAAATTGGGAACACCCCTAGGCACTAGATAGTCTTGGGCTCCATGTACCTCATACCTCAGTGTAAAGTAACCATAGTAAAATCTGTTATAGTGAATGAGCCACTATTAGGGAATATACCAATAACCTAGTGATACCCAATCATCATCCACATAGTTTAGTTAGAGTTTTCTTTATCCAAATTCTAGTTGAAATAGGGACAAAACCCATCTGGTCCACTATTCGTACTAGTACAAATCCTCCCCACCTAGGTACACGGGCTTCCCCATTTGTGATCAAAAAAATTCAGCATTCCACATGCATCTATATTCATATAAAAACACAAATACTTGTCACCTACAGACAATACAGTATATATACACACTTTATACCATTTAAAACACACAACAAACACTTTGATCTTCCGTAAAACAATTTCTAAAAAACCTGCATTGTTTTGCACCCAACACTACCTGAAAACCCCACATTGCACACTATGTGCACACCTGTAAGTTACCAAAACATAAAATACAACCCTATACATTTCAATTAATCCAAAAAATCAATTTTAGGGCATCCCCATGTGAACCAATAAATGTAATCTTTGTAAAACGTCCATTTTTAAACTAACATGACACTTAAAGTTCACAAGTTCCACAAAACCATTAAAACCAACTTTTTCAGCAACAAACAAAATGGATAAACATTAAAAATAGTATTTTCAGACTAAATAAATCACAATAAAATAAAATAAGTAGTGATAGAGAAGCCCCAAACTAACCAACAAGATACTTCCATGAAAAATCCCCAATTTCACCTAAAATTGGCATTAAAAATTCATTTTCATTACAAACACCACTAAAATTATTTTTTGAAGAAACCATAAAATGAAATGAATATGAAAATATCAAAAACACAGAAAGTCAATGCACAATTATTTCATACATATGTAATCACATACCAATGTAATGAAAACCCTTGAATCAATGTGCGAAAATCAAGTCACACCACAACCACACCAAGAGGGACTTAGAAAAAACCTAAAACCACAAAATTAAACCAAGAAAACCCAAGGTTAAACCCTCGGTTCAAAACCCTACCTCCTGGTCATTTGGTACTTCATGGAAAATGGAAGAAACCTCAAGAAAATAGAATAAAACCCTATACAATTTGAAAGAGAAATTGAAGATACTCACTTACTTGATGGATCTTCAGGAATCGCCCCTAATACACCAGTATCTGAAATTTAAAAAATTAAAAAATTAAATTGAGGTTAGAATATGGATGATGAGGTCATTTAAGAATTGTAATGGAGGAAAAAGAGTAAATATTTAGAGAGTTGTGATGGAAAGAACTTACCTCCTCAAATATTCCCTATTTTATAAACAATAAAACTTTCAGTACTCAATTGTGGTGAAGAAGAGATCCAAATAGGGGAGAGAGAGGTTGGTCGCGCGGTGGGGTTCAATGGGTGTGTTCGAGGCTTGGAATCACTAAAACATCCCTAAAATGGAATAATTTATTAATTAATCAAATTTTATTTTTAAAATTGGAATTGGGATTTCAGGCAGGCTCAATCCCTTAAATAAAAACCCATATACACATTGGTAATGGATTTCTAAAGGCTCCAACCTACAATTGTGGTGTTAATATGTCAGAGGAGACCATTTAAGATTTAGAATGGGTGAAAAATATTAAAAAAAGAAAAAGTTATAAAAGAAACAAAATTTATTTTTAAATATGGAATTGGGATCACGGTTTGGTCCAATTAACGAAAACTCACCCATTCCACCATAAAATCTTGAGAAACCCCAAAAACAAAGCATAAATGTAAATTAAATAAAATTTAACTTTAAAATAAGTCATTTATGTGACAATTCTCCCCACCATGAAAACATTCCATCCCCAGAAAGCTACAACAAGCCCAGATACCAAAACCAAACCCAACCGATAAACCAAGATGTACTTCTTTGCCAGGATTCACCCCCAATGGCCAAAACACCTCCAGTGATAAATTAAGGAATGATTAATCTCACAACAAAAACATAAACCAATTTTAAGAAATGATCAATCACATTCATTCTTTATCTCAAAAGAAAAATCCTCCAACACAATTTGAACAAGACTCGAGCAATTTACTCAAACATACAACAACATCGAACAAGGTTACACTTACCTTTCTATAACTAAACCATTGGGAACTCTCCAGTCTCAACATTTACCCAAGGAAGATGTTGGTAGATTGATAGCTCCGAACAAGAATACCTACCTCCAAGCCATGACCATGGATAAATCTAAGTTACTCGTACAAGGAACAAAAATAGGCTCCCCACCATAAGAGGCAACCTATATTTTTTCCGAGACATAATCAGGACACTAACAAGGGGAGGCCTGAACGGACTCCCCAATACAAAGGGTATAATTTCGTCGGACCTTTACAAAAGAAATTATATAATACTCATAGTGGGTCTCCCCACCATAAGGACCAACCATTTTAACCTACTAGCACGGGCCGGTACAAAAAGACCCCAAAATCTAAAGAGTTGGGACGACCACATGGGTAGTCCACACGGTTTATGAAACCATGCGCTAACAGTGGGGATCCTTCTATCCACGTGGTTTTTTGGGGCATGGTCACTATTATCCAAGCGCAAAACATGTTATCAACCTATCTAGCCAAACATCAAACCTTTCTCCAAAGACTCAATGGAAACCCAAGGGGGGGGGGAATAACATTGGGCGATGTCATGGGTACAAGTCCCTCCACCTATTTCCACTGAATGGGAACAATAGAAGAAGGATGATCACACCATAGGTTTAGAATCTTCAAATCTTTCAGACTAAGGATTGGACTTCGTACAAGGGTTTAAATGACCCTGGGATTTCCCCTGACTACGAGCCAGCTTCTCTCTGAGAACAATGGCTAGAGCTCAAATGATTGAAGCATCTTTGGCCTCGCAGTTATGCTTTGGAAACCCCCTAAACGAGAATTATTATTTCGGTGAAACCAACAACTACACCACAATCCCCAATATGTTTTCGAAGACATATCACATTCCATACTCACTTTACCCTAACCCGATATTTCACTAAAACAAGGGCTTCGAAGATTCACACACAACAAACCATGTTTGTCCGGGTGAGAAACAATATAAGTAAAGAACATATATACTCACCTTTCTCTAAAATAGAATATTTTTAAGTTTTTCTAAGGGATAAATTCTCCCTTCATAATAGAGACTCTCATATGATTGCACGATCTTCACCTTTATGGTCAATCGAGCACATGACATCATAAGATGTCACCGAACATTACCATTGCGACTGATATAAACAATTCATGGAGAGGGACCTTATACAACATCCCCAAACAACCCACAATTCTAGAAAGTTTCCACAATATCTTATCGTGAACATATTTCCCACATTGGTGGTTTAACATGAACTCATGCTTCAAAATAACTGTGAAGAACCCAAATGTCCTCTTAGACACCATCGAAACACTTACCCACACTAACAACCCTAGAACACTTCCACCTTCGATGAATCAAGAAACTTAAGAAACTACAGTCTCTTTAAACCTTCCATGAGCACTCTAACACTACAAGAGGATCAAAAAAAGAAAGGAATGGGTATAGACTCAATCTACAAACTTGAGAGAAAAAAATATTCCTTATATTGATTAACTAGAGGATTTTCCAATGGAGGAACAATCTGGGTTGCACTTCAGTTATGCATTAACCCTTAATGGGGTGTACCTTATCCAACGAGAGAACCCAAGGACACAAACAAGTTGGTCCATTGGTCAAACATTTCCACAAACCAGATCCAAACACATGAAGGGAACCACCATAAAGGTTTCCCGAAATATCCCTCATAGGAGACTACTAACCGGTCTTTCTACCCAGCTTACCGACCAAACGCAAACCCAAAACACAGTTCGAACAGGAGGGGTTCTTGGACTCAAAACATCCCACAACATTAAAATTTTCCAAAAAACACATAATATAAACCATCCTAAACATTTCATAAATACATCGTGTTTTTCTTTAAAAACATTTCTTTGAAAACAAATAGTTCAGCGGTTAGCGCATCCACCAATGGTACCCCATGGGCCTTACACATGCATGTTTCTATGCCACACCGGTCACCCTCCTCATATCCATCCCTACACTCATCCATTCATGCCCTCAACCATCCATCATCCCATATTACCCCATGCATGTGGTTTATCATGAAAATACCAATGGTTAAAAAAAAATCTTTCCACTTTTCGAAACCAAAACATTCAACCAACACATCCTTTTTCTAAAAATCGTTAACCATGAGATCAAAATTCCAACCCACATCTTACAAAAAATTTCAGGAAGACACAACCATTTAGAAAATAAATCAATTTCAAGATATTCGCAACAATTTCACAACATCCCATCCCATTAAAACACCCTTTGATTGTTTATAAAACTCTACTGGAAATACAATTCAAAACCAACTTCAAAATAGTTCCTTCTTTCCAAAGAGGTGGAAGAACACCATTTTCCATTTCAAATCAAATATAAAAATTAAGTTCCACCATTACATTAACCAAACCATTCTTTCTTTATTTTAAAATAATTTCACAAAAACTTTACACTTCTTAAAACCAATTCACTTTAAAACCAAAGTGCCAAGATTTCAAAACTAAAGCACAAAACAATGCGAGAGGAAACTAGTTTTAGTGGGTGACTTGGACATAAGGTTGGAGGCCATATTCCAATCACTTCACCATCACAGAGTGTGTTCTAGGGAATATCTCCAGCTCCACATGGCTTTCCAGGCCCTGCAATCTCACTGAGACCATTAACCCAACTCTCTTTTCATTTACCGTAATCATCATCAAACCAAGAAAACCAAAGGACTTAAATAAATCCTGACTTCTTCTAGAAACATGAATTACATCATAAGGTGTGGTGATAAGGAACACTACCCATAAATGGAATACCATGTCCGAAAATCCTAACTCCATACTATCCCGACTTTTCCCCAAATAACATGACCTATAGAGTTAACCTAAACCACCTTTGATACCATTTTGTCACGAACTGAATCTGGTCCCCACCAAAACCGACACCAAACCCAGCCTGTGAAAAGGCCCGAAGGGAATTCACTCACCCCATGGGCTGGTAAAAGTTCCTAGGTATCTTTTATCTTGGTTTGGGAACGATTTACCTGAATATGTATACATAAAACACCAAAAATATTTGATAAAATGAATCTGAAAATATCATACCAACAAGGGTTATAAAAAATACAAAACTGAAAAAATAAGTCCAAATTCAATAAAAAAGGTCCAAGTACACAAATAAAATAGAATAAAAAAATCCACATGGACTCCACATCACAAGGGGTAATCACCTCAAAGTCGTCTCTACAACTCTGCCCCAATGATGGGGACTAACACCCTGAACCGCCATCACCCTTAGCCTTTCCTTTACCTGAGTCAAACATAACCAAGTATACTTACACCCAAGGGGTGTAAGTAGGTTGTGAGCCTAATCCCAATAAGATACCACCCAATGACTCTAAATATTATGCAATACAATGTGAAAAAGCAAGCAGTTTTAGTACACAAATAAAAGCAATGATAAAATCAAGGAAATACAACTTTTAAATGAAAACAGTTTTCAAGCTAAAATTTTCAGATTGTTCACACATTTAGATATAAATGTTAGATACTGTAAAGTAACACCAAAAACACCCCAATACAATATAAAATACCACAAACACAATGAGAAACAAAATCGGGAACACCCCTAGGCACTAGATAGTATCATGCCCCATGTACCTCATAACTCGTTGTAAAGTAACCATAGTAAAATCCATGATCGTACATGAGCCACTAGTAGGGAACATAACCATAACCTAGTGATCCCCAATCATTATACACATAGTTTAGTTAGAGTTTTAGTTATACAAATGCTAGGTAAAACAGGGGCAAAACCCATCCGGTCCACTAGCCATACTAGTACACATCCACCCCACCTAGGTACTCGGGCTTCCCCCTTTGTGCTCAGACAAATTCAGCATGCCAAATGCATGCATTTTAATATAAAAACACCAATACTGGTCACTTACAAACAATACAGTATCCATACACACTTCATTCAATTTAAAACACATAACAAGACACTTTAATTTTCCGTAAAACAATTTCTCAAAAATCAGCATTGTTTTGCACCCAACACTCCCTGAAAACCCCACTTTGCACACTATGTGCACACCTCTAAGTTGCCAAAAATAGAAAATACATCCCTATACATTTCAATGAATCCAATAAATCAATTTTATGGCAGCCCCATGTGAACTAATAAATGTAATCTTTGTAAAACTTTCATTTTTAAACAAACATGACACTTAAAGTTCACAAGTTCCACAACACCATTAAAACAAACATTCGCAGCAACAAAAAAAAGGGATAAACATTAAAAACAGTATTTTCAGCCCTAATACATCCCAATAAAATAAAATAAGTAGTGATAGGGCATCCCCAAATAAACCAACAAGACACTTCCATGAAAAAACCCCAATTTCACCTAATATTGGCATTAAAAATTCATTTCCATTACAAACACCACTAAAAAAAATTTCAGCAACAATATAATTAAATGAATAGGAAAATATAATAAAAAAATCAAGTCAATTCACAATGATTTCATACTTATGTAATCACCTAACAAAGTAATCAAAACCCTTGAATCAACATGCGAAAATCAAGTCTCACCACCACCACACCAAGAGGGACTTAGAACAAACCTAAAACCAAATAATTGGACCAAGAAAACCCATGGTTAAACCCTAGGTTTAAAACCCTACATCCTAGTCATTTGGTAATTCAACAAAAAGGTAAGAAACCCCAAAAAATAGAATAAAACCCTAAGTAATTTGAAAGAGGAATGGAAGAGACTCACTTACTTGAGGGATCTTGACGAATCTCCCCTAATACACCAGTATATGAAATTTAAAACAGTCAAAACTACAAGGGAGGTTCGTAGAAGGATGAGGAGGTCATTTAGGAACTGGAATGGAGGAAAAATAGTATGAATTGATAGAGTTATGATGGAACGAACTTACCTCCTCAAATCTTCCCAATTTTAGAAACCCTAATATGTTCAGCACTCAATCGAGATGAAGAAGAGATAAAAAGAGGTTATAGAGAGGTTGGGCGCATGGATGGGTGCAATGGGCGCGTGTGAGTTTTAGAATCACCAACAAATCCTTAAAATTGAATATGTTATTAACTAATCAAATTTGATTGTTAAAACTGGAATTGGGATTTCGGGCAGGCCCAATCCCTTAAATAAAAACCCATATACACCTTGTTTATGGATTTCTAAAGGCTCCAAATTACAATGGTGGTGTTAATATGTTAGGGGGAACCATTTAGGAATTTGAATGGGTGAAAAATATTAAAAAATAAAAAGTTATAAAAGAAACAAAATTTATTTTTAAATCTGGAATTGGGCTCACGGTTTGGATCAATTCACGAAAACTCATCCATTCCACCATAAAATCTTGAGAAACCCCAAAAACAAATCATAAATGGAAATTAAATGAAATTTAACTTTAAAATAAGTCATGTATGTGAAAAACAAGCTCTATGGTAATTGCCAAAAGGGTAGTGGGAGTTTTTTTATATTTTGATATAGAGGGAATAGAATAAATAATTACTATGTAATCTTTAGGATCTTAGTGGACAGAGTGAAGTAAAAAAGTTTTAATCTTAATGTACCATTTGAATATGACTATCTTCAATGTGGTAAATATATAAATTATTCAACTAAATGTCTAAATCAAGATATATATTAATTTTATGATTAATGTTTATTTGAACCATATAAAATATTATTGTGATTCATTTAGTTAATTTTTTGGTATTGGACATGAGTTGGCTTTGTTGTCATAGATACCATGATAATTACTTAGATATGGAAAAAAATAAATTCATAAACTAAACAACGAAATGATATATATTCAATGATAACTATAAACTCTCAATGAAAAATTTCATCCATTATATTGGACTGTTTAACCCAAATTATTAATGGAAAACATGAAATTAGTAATGTTCCAATTATAATTTAAAATAGGGATACTCTAAAATGAACTAGGATAATGAGTGTGAAACCTCATTATAAATTAAATCTACAATCATGTGAATCTTTTAGAGATGGTTAATTATTTCATTAGTTAAGAATAATTAAATTTTCATGTTCATAATTTAATTAGTTGGGATAATATAATACCATAAAACTATAAATAATATTTTCCATAAAAAACTAATGTGTTTTATATCTTTTAATGAAGGGAACTCCAAACCAATACGAAACATGCTCTACTAAGAAACACGTATTTAACAGTGCTAGAAAAAGGCATTTTTCAGTTCTAGTAATGCACTAACAACCATAGTGTGAGTAAAAATCCAAGGCCTTTATCAGTAATAATAATAATTGATTAAAGGGTTTCTTTATAAGCATAAATAAAATTTCTAATAATGCAAATTTTATTAGTGATTATAAAAGAGTGGATAAAGAGACACTTTATCAGTGCTTTTAGAAGCGCTGATAATGATTATTTTATCAGCGCTTTAAAAAGTTTGGACAAATGAGTCCTTTATGGGTGCTTTAGAAAGCAAGGATAGAGTGAGTAGTTCTTTATTAAAGGGTATGTAAATTGTTTTTTACTAATATTAATGAAAATTTAAATTTAAAGACTCATTTGGAGTCATATCGATCACACAGTGAGTAAAATTGAGGTGTGAGGGGTCACTACATGTCAAAAATTATGTATGTATCATTTTCTTAAATTACCCAAACATTCATAATGCATTTTCATGGTTTTTAGTAAGTGAGTAGATTTTTATTAAAATTATTGTCAGTTTTTAGAAAATTCAGTCATACCGGTCAAACCTTGGATCAGATTGTGGTTTGGATGATTCTTATACACCAAAAATGAATTATGGATCATTTTTCTAAAATACAACACAATATGAATGTGATTTCTTCATTTTGAGTATGTATTTTGTTTTTGTCACTAAAATTCATGACAATTTTGAATAATAATATGCACTTGAAGTCATTCCAGTCAAACTGTGCATTAGATTGAGGTGAAACTAATTTATACTTGTCATAAATAACTCATGGATATTTTTTCTAATGTATCAAAATAATCATAATGTGTTTCTTATATTTTCAGTGTGTAAATTTTTTTTTTACTAAAATGTTTTTTTAATCTAGAAAAGCACAAATTGAGCCATACAGGTGGCAAGGTGTGTGAGTTTGACATGAGACTAATTCATAAACATTCGAAATGAATTAAGAATAATTGTACCAAATTATCATGACTATCTGATTGTGTTTTCTTGGTTTTCAATGAGTGAAACTTGTTTTGTATAAAAATTTTAATTATAAACTCATAACAGACACTTGGAGTCTCACAAGGGTAACCATGCATCATATAGTGGTCTGGATTATTTCTATATGTCATAAATGAAATACGTATCATTGTCTTAAAGGAACAAAACAATATGAAAGTGTTTCATCAGTTTTGATTATGTCACTTGTTTTTTTTCTAAAAATAATGTAAATATTGAATAAAAAGATGAACATGGAGTCATACCAGTCACACTGTGTTTTAAATTACGGTGGAACGATGTTCTACATGTCCCAAATGACCCAGGGATCATTATATTAATGTATCAAAACAATTATATTGTGTTTCATATGTTTGGAGAATGCATCATTTTTTTCTTACTAAGAAGTCATTTTAAACTGGAAACACGCATTTTGATCCATACAAGTTGAATCATGTGTGGGTTTTATATGAGACAGGTTCATAAATGTCAAAAATTAATTATGAATCATTTTTAAAATTTATCAAAACAATACGAGCATATTTTCTCGTTTTTCATTGAGTTACACTTTTTTATTAAAATGTTAATTTTAAAATGATAACTGACAAATGGAGTCACACCAGACATACCATGTGGATAATTTAAGTTATAATGATTCATACACATCACAAATAAAATATGTATCATTTTCCTAATGTACCAAAACAATATGAATGAGTTTTCTCAGTTTTGAGTATATAGAATATTTAATATTCAGTAAAATTAATGTCAATTTTAAATAAAAAGACAGACATAGAGACATACCGGCCACACTGTGCATTATATTATAGTGTGGATGATTTATACACATCCCAAATGAATCATGGATCATTTTTCTAATGTATAAAAACAATAACAAAGTGTTTCCTCTATATTGGAGTACACCACTTCTGTTTTTTTACTAAAATATCATTTTAAACTGGAAACACACCCATTTAGCCATATATGTGGAATTGTGAAAGTTTTTTACCAGATATTTATTCATACACATCACAGATGAATTATGAATCATTTTACCCAATCATCAAGACAATCTAAGTGTTCTTTCTCAGTTATCAATGAGTGACATGTTTTTGTTTTAAAATGTCAATTTTAAACTGCTAAATGACATATAGAGTCATATTGATCATACCATGTGTAATATTGAGGTGTGGAAGATTCATAAACATTAAAAATGAATCATGGATTATTTTCCTAATATACCTAAACAAGCTAAATGTTTTTGTTTGAGTATGTTTTTTGTTGTTTTTTACTAAAATTAATATCAATTTGGAATAAAAAAACCTACTTGGAGTCACATCGATCACACCATGTGTCTGATTGAGTTGTGACTGATTTCTACACATCCCAAGTGACTCATGGATAATTTTAGTAATGTATCAGAACAATAAGAATGATTTTACCTTGTTTTGAGTACACCACTTTTTTTTACTAAAATTTCATTTTAAACTAGCCACGCACAATGAGCTACACATGTGTCATCGTGGTTGTGTTTGACATGATATTGTTTCATAAAAATCAAAAATGAATTATGAATCATTTTACCAAATTATCTAGTCAATATGATCTCATTTTATTTGGTTTTTTTGAGTGACATTTTTTTGTATTAAAATGTCAATTTTAAACTCATAATAGACCCTTGTAGTATTATTTGTCACACCGTGCATCCGATTGAGGTGTGACTAATTCCTATATATCAAAAATGACTAATGGATTGTTTTCCTAAAATGCCAAAAAAATATGGATGAATTTTTTCACTTTTGAGTATGTAAGTTGTTGTTTTTACCCTTATAATTAATTTCAATTTAGAATAAAAAGACTCACTTGGAGTCATATCAGTCACACCGTGTGTCAGATTGAGGTGTAACTTATTTCTACATATCCTAAATGAATCATGGGTCATTTTAATAATGTATCAAAATAGTCATAATGTGTTTACTCTATTTTGAGTATATAATGTTTTTTACTAAAATGTCATATAAAAGTGGAAACATTCACATTAAGCCATACATGTGGCATCATGTGTGGGTTAGTAATGAGAAAGATTCATATCGGACACATGGATTCATACCAGTCAAACCATGGAATATATTTAGGTGAGGATGACTTATACACATACCAAATCACTCATGGATTTTGTTTCCTAAAGAACTAAAAACAATCCAAATTCATTGGCTCAGTGTTGAGTATGTCATTTGTTTTAATCACAAAAATTAAAGTCAATGTTGAATAAAAAGATACACATGAATTAATAAAAGTCACACTGTGCATCAGATTGAGGTGAAGTTCATTTCTACATATCACAAATAACTTAGGGGTCATTATAATAATGTATTAAAAAATCAGAATGTGTTTCTACTATTTTGAGTATTCTAGTTGTGTTTTTTTACTTAAATGTCATTATAAATTAGAAAAATGCACTTTGAGGCATACATGTGGAATCTTGTGTGTTTTTGACATGTGGATGATTCAAAAATGTCAAATATGAATTAAAAATCATTGAACCAAATTATCAAGTTAATTTTAGTGTGTTTTCATAGTTTTCATTGAGTGAAACCTTTTTGTTTTAAAATGCCTTTTTAAAACAAATAATAGAAACATAGTGTCCTATTGGTCACACTGTACATTGAATTGAAGTGAGACTAATTCCTACACATCCCAAATGACTAATGGATCATTGTTCTAATATACCAATAGAATCCAAATTTTTTTTCTCAGCTTTAAGTATGTCAATTGTTTTTTCCTTAAAATTAATAACAAGTATGAATAAAAAATCACACTTAAAGTAAAACTAGTCTCACCTTGCATCAGATTATGGTGAAGTAGATTTATACACATCCCAAATGACTCATGTGTCATATTTCGTAAAGTATCAAAACAATCAGAATGTTTATCATATATTTTGAGTACACCACTTGTGTTTTCTTACTAAAATTACATATTAAACTAGAAACACACACATTTAGCCATGCATGTCACATAATGTGTTGGTTTGATATCAGACTTATTTATACAAATAAAATACTGAATTATGAATCATTGTACTAAATTATAAATCCAACAGGTGAAAAAAAATATTTCAATAATTCACCTGAAACACTTGCACAATGGTTGTTCTCTTAATTGAAAAGTGTTGTGTTCACTTTCAAAAAATTATTCTAAGACACAATCATGGTATAATCCAAATTATGCTTCATTTCTCAAGATTTTGTTTTCCATCCAGTGCTTCTTATCCTCCTCTGCCTTGGTCTCCACATCGATCATCGCCTCTTCCTCCTCTTCCACATTGGTCTCGACCTTCACCTTCACCTTTGCCTCTACCTCAACCTCTGACTCCACCCCCACCTCCACCTCCACCTTCCCAAATTCAAATCAATTTTATTGATTGAATGTCTACACTTCTAGAAATAAAATTCAACCATTATATGTTTCCTAGAAAATGAGATCAAATATCATATATAAGCATTCTTACACTAATGCTTCACATTGCAAATATCTTTTGAAGTTCATAACTCATACTAGATCTCCCATATAGAAGGTAATCACCTTAATTTTTTGAGGTAATACATTTTGACCAAAAGAATTATTCCCACTCATCTATATAAAAATTGATTTCTTCTTTAGAGTTACAACATTGTCTGCATTCTTGATCGTACTATGAAAATATATAAAAACAAATGATTATGAAATATATTTAATGAAATTTTAATTAAATTGGAAAATTACCTATTGGGGGATGGTGGTATTTTTCTTTTTATGCTTTATATATTAAATTTGAAAACATAATATCCACAATTTGTGCCATTATCTTGTTTCATACAATGTGGAAAATTGTCCAAAATAAAAAAATTGTTTTGAAATGTTTTAATGGAAAAATATTTCTATATATTCATTAATTTTTTTTTCCATTTTAAGTAATCCACAGGATTTATCCCTTTAGAAACTGACTTAATTCAATGATCTAGCCTATATTATGAAACTACCCTATCATAACAAAATTCATGTTAAAATAGCGAATGAACATATAATTAAATGATTATTTATAAAATTATGATTTCAATGTATTACATATTCATAATAAACATGTTTTGTGGGAATATGGTTCCATATCCATTCATTGGATCTAAAAAATAAATATATGGGTTGCTTATATTGACTATTATCAACATCCATTGCATCCTATAAAAACAAAAAATATATAAGGAATGAAATAAATAAATGTATAGTTTATATTATTAGATTGTAGAGTTTTACCTTTAAAATGTATGAATCAAAATGTGTGTATCATATGATGATTTTTTATTAAACAAATCAACTAATAAAATATTTTTCCTATTAATTTCATTCACTTTAAATGTAATTTATAATGTAGAAACAATACAATGATTAATGAATCCAAATCATGCTTCACATGATATTCCCTTTATCTAGTTTTGATATAAACCTCAATACAAAATATGAATAATTATTAACATTAATTAACATATTAACTCAATATTAGGAAATATGTATTATGAAAACTTAACCTTTATATGTATTCAAAAATGAGACACCCAACCATTCATTCTTGAGAATCTAAGTTAGAGTCTCTAGAAAAATTATATCTATAAAATAATATCCATATATTTCTTCATAATATTTAATGTATGGAATTGTGATATTTTTTAATGTTATCTCTCCATAAAGATGTAATGATAATAAATGTTTTCTGAACTATCAAGTGGAGTAGGGAACTTAGCAGTTGGATAATATTTTACCTCAGTCACCAATCTATTAGATCATTTGGGAGGTCATCATTATTTAGCTGGTCTCCTGAGATATTATACATTGTACCTATCACAACATTATGGTATATGGGTGTTGACAGATACAAATCACATATAATTGTACCCTACATAATTTTAGTAATATCAATCAATTTGAAGTTGTTTTATTTTTAGTTAATAGAATGTGTAATGAAATTTTTTATTACCTTGGGTAAGTAATGAAGTTAGGGGGAATGACTACCCTTAATGCTAGTAGGATCATTTGGTTCATGTTTGGATCCTTTCTCCACAGTAAGTTCACATTGTTACTAACGTTAATACAGATATAAAACTTAAATACTATAGTAAAACTATCATTTACTACCTTTATTTATTCCATCCTCAAAAACTAATTATCTTAAATCTCATGATGATGGATTGGACTCCCTCTTTCAAACTCACATTACTCCCATCACTGTGACTCCATATTTCCTAGGTGACTTATCTCCTGAATAGTTATTATTCCATTTTATTATTTTATATTTATCTTCTTTAGTTTTGGACATTCACCTATGTTTCTTGAACAAATATAACTAAAATCCATTCCATGATTATTTTGGAATACTACTGCTTAGAGTGGTTCATGAAACAATGAAGGGATGGGTGATGAGTCTGAAGAAAAAAAATGAAATAACAACTATTTGGGAGATGAATGTACATTTTCCACTGAGGTTAAAAAATAACATAAAAATGAAATTTTAATTATGAATCCTATCTTATTACATTACAAAAATGAAGTAATCAACTTTTAAGTCCGCATGACTTCCACATGCAGTCATTTAGTTCCACTCACAAACATTTATATTTTTCCACTTCCATTGAAATGTTTTATACTTTGGTAGGGATTATAGGAGACACAATATTCGGGTGGTATTTATATGAGGAGTATGAGAGAGTGTTACAACCATATTGTTTTTCAAGCTTTTAAGAGAACATATACTGAAGATGAATCCAAAAATAGGGCCACGTAGCTCTTCACATTGTGGGAGGAATACCATTGAGATTCATATTAGATGAATCATCGTAGTAGTATTTTCATTCATGTATTATTAGATACAGAGTTCTAATAAGATCAAATATGACAACAGTCAATATAAATGTAACTTTTTATGAAATGTTTTCAAAGGAAACTAATTAAGGTGTGTAAGAAAATTCATTTAAAGAAACCATAAAAATATATTCATTATGTATTGATTAATTTTTTTATGTCATTTGTTCTATTACCAGGAAGTTGTAAATGAGGATGATGAAAGGCAGACAAAGTTGAAGAGTGAGTTGGGAGATGTGGTATTCATGTCCAAGTTAGTGGCTTTGAAGATGGTCAATGAATACAATCCAAGTGGGAGGTATGTCATCAATGTACATTGGAACTGAAATGATGGTAAAAAGGCTTGTTTAAATGAGGGAGTCCATTCCATCATCAAGAGATGGATGAAAACTAATCATCCAAAAAAGGATTAAATAAAAGTAGTGAAGGTTAGTTGTACAATAGTATTGAAATAGTATATCTTTATTGAAGACAGTAACAATTCTCCTGAAAGATGCATGAAATTGTGCAATTTTATGCATGGAGTTTATTGTATTGTATATCTATCTATCCAAAGTGAATCCTTATTAACAAAACTATATTTGTGAAACCTATGGTCCTCATTTATGAAATTTTATTTATGTTGCTTAGGAATTTCATGCGTTATATCTTTCTTTCACAAAAATGGATAGAGATGTAGTTTGATGTGGTCTCATATGATGTTTGAATGAGTTTATAGTGTAGGTTTGGAATTGTGTATATATATGTAAAGGAGGGAGATATATATATATATATATATGATTGTCATAAATGAAATTTTCATTGATTACTATTTATTCATAAGTTTTCTTATATAGAATATTCATTTTAATAACATAATGAATGAGTTCTAAAATCAATCCTAGATGAAATATAATATACTCATAAATAAAGAATATAATGCTTCTAAATCCAAAGACAATAAAAAAGAGTATAATATAATAGGATTTTACCTATCAATATAGAAAAACCTTCTATAGAATCATATATTCTAAAATAGAATATATCCTCTATAGAAATTATGGTGTAAAGATACCAGTCTTTGCGAGGTAAAACATGATGTAAGACTATGTTGTTTCAATTTAAAATAGGTTCCATTTTGTAGACACATAATATTTTAAATTATCATCAGTCAGGAATCAAAAATAAAATATGGAAACTAGTCATTAATATCTCTACATTTTTTTGGGAATTTTTTTAATTTCTCTAGTACCGCCCAATACAAAAACTACTTTTCATGATATATTCCATGCCATAGTTTTTTCCCAGTATTTCCCCATGTGCTTCATGAATACACCAAACAAGTAATATTTCTCTCCTCCTCATCCACTACACATGTTTCTTATATGTGAGCATGGTCTCAACCGAATAATGGCATATCTTATATACTATCAATTTCTTATTTTATCACATTTTTATTACTTGTATATAATTTTCCATAAGAAAATTTTTTGACAGAAACCCCTTCATATATTTAGATAACCATTATGTATATTGATCAAAAGTATTATTAGGTTTTAATAAATTATAAAATTATATTCTTTATCCAGGCACCATAAAGATTAACCTAGATTTAATGTATTCTTTTAGTTAGACAAGCATTAGCTACAATACACAACTCTTGTGTAGTATTCCATTTTCTAATTTTCAAACATCAAATCGACACCCTAATTTCCCTAAAGATATTCCAAAAAAAACTATTTGATTAAAAAACATGATCAAGACACCTTCACATTCCTTAAAATCCAACTATATGGCGATTAAATATCTCAAATCACCATCGACTTGTATTGAAATATTGATAAAACAAAACTGCTAACTCAAATTTTCTATCATCACCATCACCTATTAATCCATGCATACATTCACCAGGGATTCAAAATATGAATTCAATGTGTAAAATGTGGTGAAAATCCTATTTAATTTATCTGTATAGGAATATACACTTATCTCAACTGACCACACCAAATGAAAACACCATACTCTTTCTTTCAATCCATTATCTATGGAGGAAAAAGATGAACTAGAACCACTCGTATTTTAGTGACGAGGAGATGAGATGGTGGGTTCATCATGGTCATGAAGAAAACACAAATGAAAAACAAGGAACCCAAAAAATCAAAAAACAATATAGGAATGTATAAAATAACATATATTTGATTCTAGCATTGATTTGTCATAGGGAATGTAGAGTAGTCACATCGGTAATAGTGGAATTAAATTAGATATTGAGAATCACGAGTGACTCTAACGTGGTTAGCATTCCTCTAGATAGATTAGAGACCCTTTTTATAGAACTTTCATAAAATCACTGACAAAGATCCCATTTATCAGTGCTAAAATGGTTAGCGCTGATAAAAATGATATTTATCATTGCCAAAAAAACACTGATAAAAGATCTCATTATCATCACTGAACGTTTAGTAGTGACAAGGATATATATTTTAACCTTGAATTTTTAGCATTGATAAAGATTTGTCTTTATCAGTAATAAAAGTGCATTGATAAATATTCCATTTATCAGTGAAAAATATGTAGCACTAATGAAGAATTTATAATTATTATTATTTAAATGAATTTATTTAAATTTTATAATTATTTAAATATATATAATTATATATTTATAATTATATAAATACTAATTTATAAAATATTATTTATTTATTTATATAAATTATAAAAATATAAATTTGAAAACATATATTGATAATGTATATTGATAAATATATTTATTTAAAAATAATTTTTTAAAATATATTTTCAACATTATTAGATTATATATAATCTTATGTATTAACATTTTAAAAATGTGTACAAATTAAAAATATTTAACAAATAGAAAAGTTTTATAAATTAAATATAAAATATTAAAAAATAGGGATATATAATGAAAATTCTAAAAATAGTAAATCAAAATTTAAAAATAATGAATATAAAGTGATAAATATCAAAAAAAATATAAAAAATAATAAAATATACTAAAAATGTATATCATAACTGTAACAGTATTAAAAATAAATAAATAAAATAGACCGATTAAAAACATAATATTTCATGTTATAATAAAAATTATAAAATATAATAAAATTTAATTATATTATAAAATATTCATTTTGTGTGTTTCTATATCTTGTGTAAATATTTTTTTTTTGTGTTTTTGTATATAAAAATTTATTTATTATATATATATATATACACATGTACACGAAAATAATGCAACACATGACATTGCATATATGTTAAATTAAAAAAACAAACAACATTAAAAATGAATGAGCCATTAATATTTTTTTAATTAACATTTTATTAATTGTATATATATTTATATTTAATAAATATTATTTAATTCTTTTTAAAATTAATATATTTGTAGAATATATTAATTCACTTTTATTAATTATTGATTCATTAATAAATTTATAAATAAATTTGAATTTATTTATTTTGAATTTTATAGTTTAATTATTACAATATATTCATTTTATATGTCTATATTCAATGTATACTGTTAATTAATATTTATATTATATAAATGTATTTTAAATTTTTTCATTTATATTAACAATTATTTAATAAATAAAATGTTTTATATTTTTCATAATTTATTGATTTAAAATTTTTTACTTGGGTAATTATTTTATTTCTTTCAGTTCAAATATATATATATTAAGTCTATAATATTTATTAATTTTTAAATTATATATATATGTATAAAAAATTATTCATTTTTAACTATAATTATTTAAATAATGAATTCTTTAAGTTTTTTTTATTTTTTTACATATTCCATTATATTGTAGACCTTTATCAAAAGATTTATTAGCGTGGATAAAGGTCACCATTTATCATTACCTTGTTTTTAGCATTGATAAAGGGTACCATTTATCAATGCTAACAATAAAATGTTGATAAATGGTAACCTATATATGCACTAAAATAATGCATTGAAAAAGGGGACGTTTTATCAGCACTTACGATAAAGAGATGATAAAGGATTTCAATTATCAGCGCTAAAAAATAAATCACTGATAATGGGATCACTTTTTCAGTTCTATTTTATTGCTAAAAATGTTCTCCCTTTATTTGTTCTTATTTTATCACCCATAAAGATATATTTTATTAGAGCATATTTCTAGTGCTATTAAATTCTAGCAGAGTTTAGGTAATGTTTTGTTGTAGTAGTAAAACATTATATATTCATTAAAATATTTCTATAGAATTTGTGGGTAAAATAATTAGTAACTATATTTTGGAAAAAATATATGTGTAAATTGATATACATTTCTTTATTAAAATTAAATAATGGATAATATTCAGTTAAAATTTCTAAATGGAAAATGAAACGTTTTTGGATAAAAATGTATATTTATAAAATTTTCCATCTCCTAGATTTATTTAAAGAAAATTTCTATTATTTTTATAAAATATATTATTAATATCTATACTATATTAATCTTAATCTTATTGAAAATTGACAGTAAATTGGAATAAGAATAGCTAATAATTAAAAAAATATTATCGTATAAAAATTATTTTACATTATTTTTTATTTACGATTAAATTACCAAATTTTAGAAATTTAATATGATTAAATATTCTATGTTTTTCATTTATAATAACAATATTATATTTTTTTTAATTCATTTTATTTTTCTTAAGTATAGGATCATTCGATAAATTGTGAAAAGATACCTATAATGATTGAACTATAACTTTTATGACATTATTATAATAAAAAATAGATTATGATTTTTTAAAACATATTATATAAATTTTATACATATTTATATGTAGAATTTATCATTTAAATTTAGTTTTATGTGTTTATTGAACCCATGTTTACTGTTTTGGAAATATTAGAAATATATGACTCTCAAAAAGTGATTTATTCACTTATCTTAAAATTTTAATTTTAATCACTTTTAGAAATTAAATCCAAAATATTGTTTTCATATTTTATATCAATATTATCATATTATTTAATAAGGCCAATTTAATTTGTGGGCAAAAAAATCTGGATCACTAATATTAAATTTAAGTAGCATGATAATGTTAAGACTGTTATTTTCAAACAAATGTTTTATTATTAATGTGTAATTTTATTCTAATAATGTATATTAATATCTTAAGAAAAGTAAATTTAAAACATTTTTATAACCTATAGTTAAAAAATTATAACTCATTGTATTGTTATTCAATAAAAAATAGGACTAAAAACACATAATTTTGAAAAAAAATGCTTTCTACATATCATTTTCCAATATATATTTAAATATTAAATATATATATTTATTTTAACTTAATTATAATGTAAATTAGATTTTATGGATATTAAAT
The DNA here is from genome assembly GCA_963277665.1 of Viscum album. NCBI lineage: Eukaryota > Viridiplantae > Streptophyta > Magnoliopsida > Santalales > Viscaceae > Viscum > Viscum album. The sequence goes on from OY728146.1 coordinate 1,689,009,813, forward strand.
TTAGGATCAAGAAAGATAAATTTGATATGAGGGGTAATTTGAATTTTTTTAATCATATGAAACATGGGTAAAAAGTTGATACCCTGTTAAAAATGTACGCAAAATAAAAATATAAAAAATTAAAAGATGACTATAAACATATTTAAAACACTTGTGTAAATACTCATGTGGGGATTAATTGACCCAAGATCTCCCTAAAGTCCATTATTTCAATAGTATGGAACCATTAACCCAAGAATAATGTGTTTTAATTAATGGTAAATCTTATGAGCTCAAAAATGTATACCTTTTATTTCCTCATAAAAGGTGATCACATACTCCATTTTAATGATTCGGAGTCCCTCAAAAATATCTTTTAAACCCTTCTCAGTTTTTATCTATTATAATTCCCCTATATATTTGTAAGCCCATTTTTACTACATGTTATCCTACGTCCTTCACTTCTATCGTGTTCATCAAGAGGATGTTCATAGTCTCAATGTTACAATTCGTTAATATTTAACAATTTCATCTCATTAATTCCCATAAAAATAAAACAAAACCATAGAAATATAATGACATGATAATAAATATTATACTGAAATGTTATTATATAATTCAACAAAACATATTTATTCCTTCCCATCGAAATATAGAAACAAAATTATATTGACATGCGATGTGTGGACTACCACCACCACTATGCGATATCTTAAGGTTTTCACTAATGCATCTACTAAAAAGTTATAATGATGAAATTGAATAAAAATGATACATATATAATATAATTATGATAAAAATATAAATTAAAAATACACAACATTTCATCACATTCATCGTGAAATAGAAATCGTAATCATGTGTTATGTGGACCACCACCTCCATGAAGTTGTGTTGTAATGTCCCATGAACATAATATCACTCACATGGCCGTAATTTGTTGGTTACAAGTTGTCAATTGTGTCTCCCCATATTCCAGAGTCTTTAGAGTAGAAATGGGACAGCTATATATATAGTGGGGATGCAATACCCTTTTATATGAAGTGTCAAGGAAGCAAATATAATCCTTATTCGAAAAAAAATCAATATAATAGACATAGAATAAACTATATAACACAACAAGGAATAAAAGGAGAAACAAACATTCCAGTAATAGGTAATCATTAAATTATATTTAGATATCTATGTAAATTACAAAAAAAATACAAAAAAAAAAGAACCTGACAGAAGATAAACCCAAAATGCATTGTTCTCGAACAAGATGTTGGTACATCCTCCAAACTCTGGCCCATCCAACAATCAAAAAAACTACCAACAAATAATTCTCCCTTATCCAAAACTATATCCATTCAATATGGTCAGGTACTAAATTGTTCCATAAATAGGGTTTGAGTAAAAACTAGTAGGTCGAGACCACAGTCTTTAAAATTAACAATCTAATAATAAGAGTATGAAATAACTTGATAAACATGTGTATTAATTAATTCTAAATTTAATAAAATATAGAAAAAAACTACTTCTGTATACAACCAAAATTTTTATTATCATGTAACCAAACCATTCCAACCATAACCATATACCCATGGTAAATAATAATATATTTCAATGTTAAAGCGTAATTCCTCTGATCTTGACTCACATACATTCTAGCCACAACCATATAAACTCGGTATAAAAAAACTGGGACAAGCCCTATATATAATAATATTTTTTATTTATTATGCTATATCCTAGTATATAATCATTAAATCATGTTCCATGGTCAAAACGATGTAGATAATCATTACAACATGTGTCAGCACTAGAACCCCTTATATAAGAATTATAATAAGTGTTGGTGTTAGTATCTGGTATATAATCATTAAAGAATGTGTCAAGGCAAATACATGGTATATTATCAATAAAACATGTCTCAGGGTCAGAACTTGGTATATAAGCATTACATAATGGATCACAAGGGTATATCACAACAATATGTATATCACATTAAGACCATATAAGAACATATGGTTATATACGATACTTATCATTTTTTCAATTTAAAATTTATTTAATAAATAAAATAATAAAATTTTCGAGGTGTTTCTACAATAATATATATCATGAATCACATTTCATTCTAGAAAACATAAGTAATCAACTTCCATATGAATTATTTTCAAATATTTTCTCACCTAATAGGTATCTATAATCCAGGTCACATCATCAATTGAATCCAAATTTATCCTATGGTGAATAAAATATTGGATTTTCATCATTATAGTCAAGTAATTAATGATTTAAATCATTTATTATCACACTCAAAAGAATTTCATATACATATAAATTGAAATTAAGAATGTATGGTTTATTTTTATACCTCTTCCATTAACCAATGGAGAGATCAATGATTCCAATGGAAAAAATCAACAAATAAGAAGGTGTCGAAGATCACAAGGAGAAATTGGTATCAATCACACAAATGAGATGTAGGGAATGGAGTGGGGAACTCTAAAATCACAATGAATATACCTTACGATTGAGAATAGGTCGGTGTATTATGGAATGGAAAAAAATCCTCATGGAATCTCTAATATTTAAAATCAGAAAAATACATGGCTTGTAACTAAGTCAAATGTCATGTAACTCTTTTTAGGGGGATGCACTAAAAAAATAATCACCTTAGAAAAATATTTAATTCATATAAACATTACACATAATGGTATTGAATACTAAAATTTTAGCACTTCATGTGGTGAACCATTTCATGACATGAGTTTGGTGGATTGTATATTTCATGTAACCCATTTACAAAATTTATAAATTACTAGATGATATATTTATGTCTAGTTTCCCTATAAAAATCCTAACACCTTTATGGATTCTAAATATTAAAAGAACCCTTGGTAACACTATAATCACTTACACCCATTATACATTAAATCAAAAATAATCTCCAAATTTCTCCTCATGTTGATCCACTTTGATTTTATCATGTTTCCATTCAACCCTAGTATATGTTTACTAAAATAATTGATATCCATAGTGAAACATGACCACCAAGGATTAAAGCTGAAAAAAACACTAAACTAAAATGATTTCAATGAAAATTTACAAGATATTCAAACATGGAAATGATTGGGATTTTACAACCTCCCCTCCATATAACACCTCATCCACAAGCTACTCCAGGAATCATTGTGGTGACTCAATAAAAATGTCTAGCCAATGTGTTTATATATTGGCCTCTATATAATAGGTATCCTCCTATACACACACACTCCACCACATCACTCAAACCAATGGTAAAATTCTTTACTAAATATAAATCTCACTAATGATCATGATCGTCGTTATATGCTCCACATATAATGCATCTATATCAATCTTGTTGTCTGATACATATTTAACATAAGAAGGGTACATTTGATATATTTGATGCTATGAAAAACAACATCTTTGAAATTGAACCCTATTTAAGTGATAAATAGTATTCCACTAGACCTCCCTTTTCTAGTATATCAAATGCACTGAGAAACCTAAGCACTAGCTCTCCATATTTCCGGACACGGCATTCCACCATCTTTGGTGACCCTCGAAGGAAAACACAAGGGCCATCCCAAAAATAAAAAGTTCATATCTTATGGTCATAATATGATTTTTGTATTCACTTTGTGGTCACCAAACTCTTCTTGGTCATGTGAACCAAGTTGGATGTATCATACACAAGACTAGGTCAAACAACCTTTGACTCAACTACCTCATACAAATAAAAAGGTGAATGGAATGGCCATCCATATGAAGATGAAAAAGGTTCAATTAGTATATATTCATAGAAACTATTTTTATATAAAATCTCTATGTGTTCTATATGATGCTCCCATAATCCATAAAAAACCAAAACACATTCTCATAAAATATCATCAAGAACATGAATAGTCCCCTTGGATTGGCCTCCAGTCTAAGGATGATAATATGTGATCAAAAGAACATGTGATACTAGGGCCGTATGAATACCCTTCCGAAACCCCATCATGAATCAATAATCTCTGTCAAAAACAATACTCCATGGAACACCATGAAACCAAACTACCCTGTGCATATAATTACAACACATATCAGCATGTGTAATGGTCTCTTTAATATGAAAAAAGTTTGATACCATCATCAGTTCATCCTAAATCACCCATAATTCATAGTTTTTTTATTTTTTCTTAAGTAATACAGTCTCAAAATCCATAGTAACATCATCTCGTTTCATCATAAAATAGAAAAATGATGCAAAATCATCGATGATATCTGAACGTCATTTTTTATCTACAAGTAGATGAAAAATCATTCCAAAATGCATGCTCACTCCTACTTCATTCCAAAACACATGTAATATATATATAGGTCATGATCAATCGTTGTCAAAAAAGGATTTTTCAACCATATAGAGGAATGAAAATCTCATATAAACTCCTTATGTATTTCCATAGGATCTCATAATTTTCTATAGAAAAGAAGAGAATTGAATGTACCAAAAGGCTATTCTGATGGTGTATCCCCACCATATAAGATGTTTCTTAGAACCAAGACATCTATATTAGATATCTACTCCTCTTTTATTTGGTCTAAAATCATTAGTATAAAAGATGTCAATGTATGTACTATTCAAACTAGTGACCCTTAAACATCTAGCTTCAGGTATCTAAATAGTTCCATCAATCTATTCCCATTGCATGAATCTTGTACTTCATCTATCTACATCATTCATCTCAATGAACCATAAATTATGTTTCACTTTCCTATTGTATTATCCAACTCATCATCGATAGACAAATGATACTCAGCCCACCATCTCTTGTGGCCCATGTATACCACACATCACTCACCTATAAGTTTGTATCTCAAACACCTCAGGGTATGTACTACTATCTACAACTCCATATCTAATGTACGGTAATTTTTGTCATGTGTTCTCAGCTATCTGGAGCCATAAGAAACCACTCGATTATCTTGCATCAAATCTTCTCTGAGTCAACCATAGGATGCATCACATTACATGGTATACGATTTAGTATGAATGGGTATTGTGAGTATATGTTTTGAGTTGACCCAGTATTTCAACTCCAAAAATGATCTCTTGAAAGAATCAGACCAATCAAAATTCCCTCTATTCATAGTCATGCCTGACATTGATGCCTCAAAATGGGAATGATCTTGGACAATTCACCCATAATAAACTAATAAGACTATAATTTTATGAATAATGATGATTTTATTAGGCCAGTAGTAAGATATTCTAGATTCAATCATCTATGGGTCCAGTAACACTCATACCTCTGACACGACATGGCCCATGAAGTGAAAACTATAAATCAAGAAACTGCATTTTGATAGCTTTGTGTAAATTTTAAGCCCTTTTAATACAATCAAGTTAATGTCAATATTATGTGTTTATTTATATAATGGTTGGGATTATGCTAATATTTCATCGATGAATAAAACCAAAAATTAATGTAGAAAAGGAAGAATGATCTTACTAATCAAAGTCATTGATATTTTCTATCCATTGGTAGAACTTGTAAGAACCCAGTTCTTATGATTGAGGAACGAGTTTCTTCTTTTCATTTTTCCTTATGTGTCTGTGAAAATAAGGAAAAATGGGGGAAAATCCCAAACTTTTTGGTTACATGCCATGTACTTTTCCACATGCCATGTACTTTGGCCGTGTGGGATGTGAATATAGGACGTGTAGGTATGTTGGTGATGAAGGGTTTAAAAACTGATTGCACTCCGTGTACTTAGTATATACACGCCATTTAATCAGTTGGCAGGGGAACAGTATGGCAGTGGGTGTAGCCGCCAGTGAAATGACAGTACATGCCGTGTACCAAAAAATACACGCCGTGTAATCAAGTTGACAAATGAACAGTGTGGCAGTGGAAAGTGACCGCTAGAGGAAAAGTTAAAAAAATGGAAATTACATGTCGTGTACTTGATAATACATTCCGTTTAGTTATGTTTTTTTTTTCTTAAAATAGGCAGTAGAATCCTCCTTCGACAGAGGAATCATAGAACGCCCAAGAGTCGTGGGAGAGAAGGCCAGATCCTGGAAGAGCTCTTGACCGCACATTGGGACTCTTAATCCTTTGCTGAGGATCTTCTTTGAAACGCGCAGGTGAGTTCTTATATCTCCTTGAGTACTTCCTTAAAATTATTTCTTGAGGGGAAGTTATTTGAGTTTTAATGGGTGAACGTTTATCCCAAATATAATTCGTTCTCGGTTGATTCGGGAGGCGTCGTTCACGTATATCGATCAGAGGAGATCGTGGTTAGTGGTCTGGTGTTTATTTGGAACTGTTGAGATGATTTTTTGTACCGTTTTGCTACGCGACCATGTTTGGGGTGTCTTATGGCTATGTCCTTATCTATTAAGACATCTATAATTTCATAAATAATTTAAGTAACATTTATAAAATTCTATTTGGGATTGTTACCTTGATCTAGGGCCACCCTGAGGGTGCATTCTCCTTGTTTAGAAATTTGTATAGGATACCTGTGGGTATGCCATAATGATAGTATGTTTTGAGTTTTCTTGATAGGAAAGATATTTATTACTTTCTTAGCCTAAGTGATGTGTTTATCTTAGCCTGAGGGAAGTGTTTTGATTCTTCTGAGGGAAAGGTACAGATTCACCTGAGGGAAAGGTATTGATTCACCTGAGGGAAAGGTACTGATTCTCCTGAGGGAAAGGTAATGATTCACCTAAGGACAAGGTACTAATTCTCCTAAGGGAAAGTTATTGATTCACCTAAGGTAAATAGTTCATATTCCTAAGGGCAGTAGCTTCTGTGCCCAAGGGAAATACCTGGTACGCCTAAGGGCAAGGTTCTGATTAGCATGAGATAAAGGTACTATTTAGCCAGAGGGAAATTTTCACTTGAATATTCAATGTGGTGTTTTCTCATGTTATACCTTACAAGATAAAGAATAGGCATGGTTTTATTATTACCTTGATTTTTTAAGATAGTCTATTGTAGTTTTTACTGTGGCAGTGTATAGGAGATTTTCTACCGAGGCCGGGTCTCAGGAACTTATAATTCAATTATATTGAATTGTTAAATAATAATTAAATGTTAATGGAACTGGTAGGAGTATCTACTTTTGAGTACTTCACAGCTTAATGTGTTTCTCTATTCCACACTACTATTTCACATTTTTACTATCAGTTGGGCACGGGACTTTGGTGGCTGCTACTGGGATTTGTTTCTCACACCCTGTTTGGGTGATGTATTGGGCCCAAACAGGTTATATTTTCATAGGCGTTGAGAAGGGAAAGTGTCCCTATACATGTAATTGATTATTACGGAGGTGTGGGATACCATTGGAATGATCTTAGGATTGCGATGTTGTTGAGTTCCTGTTGCACCATTTTGTCTTGTTTTGTTGTAATTTGTGACACATTTTCATTGACTGCAGTGTATCCTAATTTGAATGCTTTCATAGGAATAGGATATATTGAATCATCATATATGTATGAATTTTTGTTTTATTTTACTTCAGTATTTTTGTCCTTTCATCTTTTTATTGTTTACTGCTGCCGTATTTGGGTATGTTTATATTTTTCCACTTCACTACACTTTGACAAATGAGGGCATATTTTCCACACTATCATACCTTGTCCCTCGCTAGTAGTCGATAGCCTCTAGCATTTAGGGAAATGGGCTTGTGGTCATGTGACCAACCGTGTCTGGGGAACCCGTTGTGTGGCACCTGGATCCGGGACATTACAAATTGGTATCAGAGGATTTTATTTTCTTCTTGCCTTTCTGTTTGGAGCCTATAGACAGGGATAGGATGGAATTGGTTTTTGGTAATAACTTGTTCCTGGGAGTAGTTAACCAGTTTATTGGGAAAACCCAATCTACCTTGCTTAATTGAAATTTATCTGGTTTTTCAATTTTACAGTTGATATTATTTCTCTGTTTGGTGACACACTTGTGGTGTGCTGTTTATATTTTTATACTGGTTTCTATTTAGTCACAACCCAATGAGATGAGATATGCCATCTCATACATCATTTAGGAACATGTTAGAATCACATGCAATTCACAGTTTTCATGCCATGTAGGGGAATCAGAAATTTCATGTTGTTGTGAAAGATGTTGTGCTTGAAAAATGCATGCTGTTATGATAGGTGCCTTGTTAGATATGCCTACTATATATAGGGAATTGGTACATGTTACGGTTGGGTTTATGGACACTTCACTTTGGTTCTTGATAATTGTGGGCTCTCCTGGACTAGAATATAGTTGATCATGATCCATCCTTTTGTTTTTTTTACTATAATGTGAATGGTCGGGTGTTAAACATTGATTCGTGGGGAGTATGGGCCCCCACGGATCAGAATTTGGCATACCGATGCTTGAAATTTAATGAAAAGGGGGCTCTAGAGTAGTCTATGGGGTGTACTATTAGGGAACCCAGACAACACAGTGTGTGGTTCTATGAACACACACTATGTACTCTTCTATTTGGGAAGAAAGGAAAACAATTTAAGTACATGTCGTGTACCTTATGTACACGCCGTGTAGTTTCTAATAGTGTCAGAGGTTTTTTAGGTAGAAACATGGGATGGGAAAACTCTAGAGGAAACATGCCATGTATCGGTTGTACACGCTGTGTTGTGTTGACCATGTGTCCCCCCGGGTGACTAATAACAAGGATGGAGAAACTGTTGCTTAAACATGCCGTGTCAATTCCAAACATGCCATGTAGTTTAAAATGGGTATCCATCCATATCACTAACAACACGGGTCAATGTTACCTCTTCTTCTGCATGTCGTGTACCTGTGGAACACGTTTTGTGGTATTGACCGGTGAGAGACCATGTTGGCTTGGCCAAGTGCCTAGGTAAACAGGGTGGAGTACACGCCGTGTGCGGGTGTAACACACCGTGAAGAGCTAGCCGAGTAGCCGGCTGTGTCACAAACAATACGGGCAGTTGGAATCTACGCCGTACACGTCGTGTCTATCCATAACACAACGTGTAGTGTGAGCTATGTACCCAGCTGTTTCACGAACAACACGGGTCAGTCAAGCTCATATTGTACACACCGTGTAGGACTTATACATGTTGTGTAGTCCTGTTCTAAAGAGAATCATGTGGCTTAGCAGTCTATAAGGACTCGGGTAAGAGAAGAAAATTCAAGTGCACGTCGTGTGTGTGGACAACATGCCGTGTGTTTGGGTTGTTACATGACCATTTCTAGCCGGAGTACACACCAATGTGAAGGACTTAAGGGAACACGCCGTGTAGTTATTATACACGTCGTGTAGTCTATTTTTATAAAACATGAATGTTTTCTGTTCCTTGTTCCCGTATTACATTTCCAGTTCTTACTCCTTGATGATATTAATCTATGGCATGTGTTTGACCTTGTAGATTAATGCCTCCAATATGAAAATCAGTTGTTCACCAATAGATCAAAAAAGACTGTACTTCATAGATGGTGGGTCATGGGCTACCGATGGATCCTCCATCGGTGCCAAATGCAAAGCCATCCATTATACGGGATGCAGGCGCGGATGCGTAGTTCTGTGATGGCCTTCTGCGGTTCATGCAGACCTTCTAGGGAGTACTGCGGGTTTCCACATTAATGGCAGAGCTAACACATATATTTCAGCAGGAGCATCCACCTATTTTTTCTGGGAATGGCGGACCACATGATGCAGTGTCATGGCTGGATTCATTGCAGACTATTTTTTAGCATCTTGAGATGCCTCTAGGTAGGAGGGTCAAGCTCGCTACTTAAATGTTGTGTGATTACTCCAAGAGATGGAGGGATGTTACCACCCAGTCGGAGCATCACCGAGACATGGCATGGAAATGTTTTCAGGCATTTTTCTATGAATTTTTTTTCTAGATATGTTAAGAGAATATCGAGCTCGGGAGTTAATGAATTTGTAGTAGGGAACCATGTTAGTGATGGATTATTCTTCCCGCTTCACCGAGCTATATAATTTTTTACCTTTTCTGGTGGGTGATGCGATGTTGATGGCCAAACTCTTTGAATATGGTCTTCGATATGACATCTGAGCACTAGTGAATGTTTTCTGGTTGCCTATAGTGCATGCTATTGTGAACCAGGCATTGATTACTGAGCGGAACCTGCGAGAAGCTATTAGTGCAGGCCAGGGCGGTTCAGCAATAGTTTCTGGAACTATTTCTACAGGTAAGAGGAAGAGGCAGATGGATTTATCTCACGGTAGCAGTACTAGCTAGAAGAATTATTCTAGTGGCACGGAAGTGTGCTACTAGTGTGCTAAAGAGTGGAACAAGATCCCTTGGTGTCTATATGACCCATTAGAGTGCGGATCTTGTGTAAAGGTGGGCCATATATAGCGTTTTTGTAGAGAATTTCCACCAGTGACTAGTGAGAGGGGTCCTGTGCAGACTCTGGAAGTAGAAGCATGGCTAGTAACTTCTTACCAGTCAGAGAATTGGAACCCTTCTGGACATTCCTGCTGGGGTGGTGGTCGTGGCCATGGTAGCCAGACACCAGGATCTCAGAGACAGTAGGGCGGGTCATATCAGGGTAGCCAGGTTGTGTCGTAGGTTCATGACACTGGGAAGGCATATGTAGTGAAATAGACCCAAGAGGAGCAGGATCTCGGACCTTCCACTGTCTGAAGTACAATTCTTTTTTTCTTTTATTTTGGCTTCTACACTTTTTTATACTGATTCTACGCATAGATTTATATTTGTTCATGTTGTGGAGATCCATGGTCTCTGTGTTTCTTCTTCTTCTGATATCATGATGCTAGACACTCTATAGTGAATTAGAATTGTAGGTGTATGTTAGTCCAAGGAGATCCCTTAAAGGTTGGTGGGTGTCACTTTCTATGTGACCTCAATGTCTTAGAGATGACAGCCTATGATGTCATTATTGGGGTGGACTATTTGGTACCCTTATGAGCCTTTGTGGATTGCTATCATCATAGGGTGAGTTTTACATCACCAGAGGGTGAATAGTTTCTATACAAGGGGAAATGGGATGTCCAGGAATGTCGAGCTAGACCTGAGCATCATGGGAGAGGTGGAGTGATATCCCGGATTGTGAGTCTATATTGAGATAAACATGGAATTTTTTAGAAGTATTTCCCTCCAGTGTTTAATAGTTTCATGGATGTCTTCCCAGACGACTTTTCAGGTCTACCTCTTGAGCGAGAGGTGAATTTCTCTATTGAGCTTGTGCAAGGAGCGACAGCGGTGTCCATTCCTCATTATAGGATGGATACGAAATAATTGCAAAGGATCAATAGGCAGTTAGAGGAGTTGCAGATAAAGGGTTTCATCTAACCCAGTACTTCTCCTTGGGGTCCGCATGTCTTGTTTGCGAAGAAGGTGGATTGTACCCTTAGACTCTACATGGATTATTAGAAATGGAACTAGTTGACAGTTAAGAACCGATATCCCTTTCCAAGGATTTATGATCTTTTTGATAAACTTTGAGGAGCACGAGTGTTCCTGAAGATTGACTTGAGATCCAGATATCATCAGTTGCGCGTTAGACCATCGGACATACCACTTTCAGGATTTCGGAGCAGATATGGTCTATAAGAGTACTTATTCATGCCATTTGGACTCACAGACGCGCTAGAAGTTATCATGGCTCTGATGAATCATGTGTTCCAACCATATATGGATTCTTTTGTGGTAGTCATCAGGGAAGATATCTTGGTTTACTCTCACACTCAACAAGACCGTGCTACCCATCTTGAGATCGTACTGAATAATCTAAGAGAGAATCAGTTATATACTAAGCCCTCAAAGTGCCACTTTTGGATGGACCGGATTCACTTCTTGGGTCATATTATCTCAGAGACATGAGTTTTGGTAGACCCAGATAAAGTGAGAGCATTAGATTCTTGGGATAAACCTAAGAACATGTTTGAAATACGAAGTTTATTGGGGATTCTTGGTTACTAAAGGCTCTTTATACAAGAATTCTCCTGCTTTGCAGTGCCATTGATGGTTATGACTAAGAAGGGTATGAAGTTTGTTTGGTTAGAAGCTTATGAGATAGCCTTTCAAGAGATAAAGGGAAGGTTGACATCAGCACCAGTCCTGATACATCCAGCGCAAGGGAAGAGCTATACAGTTTACTGTGATTCATCAGGTATTGGGCTGGGGGAAGTGTTGATGCAGGGTGATCTAGTAGTTGTGTATGGGTCTCGGTAGTTCAGTACACATGAGAGGAATTACCCACCACATGATCTCGAGTTGGCTGCTGTTATTCATGCATTACACTATTATAGACATTATCAATTAAGAGACCATTTCATGGAATTTTTGGACCACAAAATTCATAAATACTTCTTTACCCAGCGTGACCAGAATTTGAGACAAAAAATTTGGGTTTGATACCTTATGTCTTTCGACTTTGAGTTTGCCTATACACCTATTATGGGTAATGCAGTTGATGATCCCCTGAGTAGGAGGACTCAGATACAGGCAGTGCAGAATACCAGTGGTGAGTGGCAGCTTATGGCTTTGGTCTCTAAGATTAATTTTGAGGTGTATGATAGTCAGGTGAGAGCCTATATTTCATCCTTAGCTGTGACTTCTACCCTACTAGATAGAGTGAGGATGAGACAGTTGTTAGATTCAGAAGGCCTAGTTCTACCGGAGTCGGTGGAAAGTGAGGACCCTCCTCCGGGTTCGATGATAGGTAATGACGAGGTGCTGCATATTCATGGTAAAGTGTGGGTTCCAGGGGATATACACGAGGATTTGATACTATAATTTCATGCTTCAGCTTGGGTAGGACATCCTGGGGTTACAAAAATGTACCGTGACTTGGGATATTAGTATTGGTGGCCAGGTATGAAAAAAGAGGTTTCTGGTTTTGTTGCGAGGTGTTCCACCTATCAGCAGGTGAAGGCGGAGCATCAGAGGCCAGCCGAACAGTTACAGCAGTTACCCATTCCGGAGTGGAAATGGGATTATGTCATGATGGATTTAGTGACTGGGTTTCTGAGGTCACCTCGAGGCAATGATGTCATGTGGGTTATTGTAGAAAAACTTACGAAGGTATCTCAATTTTTACTGATCAATGAATCTTTTAGTGTTGACGAGCTCTAAAAGTTGTATTTATGAGAGGTATTACATCTTCATTGGGTCCCTCATTCTATCGTTTCAAATTGGGACACCCTTTTTATGTCTCGTTTATGATAAGGATTTCAGTGGGAACTGGGTACACAGGTGCTTCTAAGAACAACTTACCACCCTCAGACCAATGGCCAGTCAGAGAGTACGATACAGGTGCTCGAGGACATGATGTGTGCATGTGTCCTAGAATTTGGGGGCTCTTGGAAGAAGCAGATAACCCTGGTCGAGTTCTCCTACAAAAATTCTTTTCCAGCAACTATTGAGATGGCACCTTATGAGGCTTTATATGGTAGGTTATGCCGATCACCCTTGTACTGTTTGGAGGCAGATGAGGCAGCTTTACTAGGACCATGTCTCATTCAAGAGACTCCAGAGAAGGTCCAGTTGATTTAGAAGTGGATGGCTACTATACAGTCTCGTCAGAAATATTATGCAGATCACCGGAGATGACCCTTGGAGTTCGTAGTCGGGGATCAAGTTTTCTTGCATGTTTCACCAAGGTTGGGACACAGCTGGATCCGGAGTCAAGGTAAACTTTCACCGAGGTATGTGGGTCGTTTGAGATTATGGAGAGGTTCAGGCAGGTTGCCTATCGGTTGTAGTTACCACAGAGGTACTGGACAATGCACAATGTCTTCTATGTATCTCAGCTGCACCATTATCACTCATAATTGTCTCACATTTTTCATCCCGAGGAGGTTGAACTTGAGGTAGATTTATCAGTTGAGGAGCATCTGATTCATGTTGATGATAAGAGCATGAAGGTTCTCTGAGGTCGGTAAATTCCTCTCGTATGGGTTCTATGGAATCATGGACGAGTTCAAGATGTAACCTAGGAGTGGGAGACCGACGTACGTGCTCAGTGGCCAGATTTGTTCTCATCATTATCTTCACCACCCATGGAATGGCACTTCGGGGATGAATTTATTTATGGGGGGAATTTTTTAAGAACTCGGTTCACATTCTTGAGGTATGTGTTTCTTCTTTTCCTTTTTCCTTAAGTGTTTTTGAGAAAATAAGGGAAAATGGGAGTAAATCACAAAATTTGTGGGTACACTTCATCTAATTTTCCACACACCATGTACTTTGGATGTGTGGGATGAGAATACTGGTTGTGTAGGCCTGCCAGTGATGAAGGGTGTAAAAACTGACTATATGCCATGTACTTAGTATATACACGCCATGTAATCAGTCGTAGGTGAATAGGAAGGCTATGGTAGTAGCCGCCAGCAGAACGACAGTACACGGCGTGTACTTAGAAATACATGTTGTGAAATCAAGCCGACAGATGAATAGTGAGGCAGTGGAAAGTGGCAGCCAGAGGACCAATTAAAAAAAATTGAATGTACATGTCGTGTACTTGAGAGTACACGTCGTGTAGTTATGTTTTCTCACATAAAACGTGTAGTAGAATACTCTTTCGACAGAGGACGCTTAGAATGTCTGAGAGCTATATGAGTGAAGGCAAGATCTGGGATAAGCTCCCGACCACACAACGGGACTCTGATTCCTTTTCCGATGATATCATTTAAACTGTGCAGGTGATTTCTTCTCTCTCCTTGAGGGTTCCTTTAAATTATCTCCTGAGGGGACGTTATTTGAGTTTGAACGGGTGAACATTTATCCCAGATCTACATTGTTCTTGGTTGATTCAGGTGGAGTCATTCACGTATATCGTTCATATGAGATCGAGGTAGGTGGTCTCGTGTTTATTTCCAACTATTGAGTTGATTTTGTGTACTATTGTGCTATGTTCCCATGTTTGGGGTGTCATATGGCTGAGGCCTTAGCTGTTAAGACATTTAGAATTTGATAGATAATCTAACGAACATGTATAAAATGGTGATTGGGATTGTTTCCTTGATACCGTCCATCCTGAGGGTGGATTCCCCTTGTTTATCCATTTTGGAAGGATGCTTGTGGGTATGCCGTAATGATAGTATGTTTTGCATTTTCATGAGTGGAAACATATTTATTAATTTCTTAGCCTGATGGCAGTGTTTATCTTAGCCTGAGGGTAGTGTTTTGATTCACATGAGGGCAAGGTACTGATTCGCTTGAGGGAAAGGTATTGATTCACCAGAGGGTAAGGTATTGATTTTCCAGAGGGAAAGGTATTGATTTTCCTGAGAGCAAGGTACTGATTCGCTTGAGGGAAAGGTATTGATTTTCTTGAGGGAAACGGTTCCTATGCCTGAGGGTAGTAACTTCTGTACCTGAGGTAAATATCTTGTACGCTTGAGGGAAAGGTTTTAATTACCCTAAGGGAAAGGTACTGTTGAGCCTGAGGGAAATGTTCTCTTGAATATTCACTCTGGTGTTTTCTTGTGTTATACCATCCATGCTAAAGCGCATGCTTGGTATTTTTATTACATTCTATTTGTTAGAGAGTCTGTTGTAGTTTTTGTTATGGCACTGTATAGGAGATTGTCAACTGAGGTCGGGTCTCAAGAACTTATAATTTACTTATATTTAATTGTTAAATAATAATTAAATGGTAATGGAACTGGTATAAGTGTATTCTTTAGAGTACTTCTTATCTTAATTCATTTCTCTATTGAACAATATTGTTGCACATTTTCACTTTCAGTTGAGTACGAGCCTTTGGTGGTTTCCTACTGGGATTTGTTTCTCACACCCTATTTGCGTCATGTCTTGGGCCCAAAAAGATTATATTTATGTAGGTGTAGATAAGGTAAAGAGTACCTATACATTTACTTGATTATTTTAGAGGAGTGGGAGAGCATGGGACCGAGCTTCGGTTTGTGATGCTACTGAGTTCCTATTTCATTGTTTTGTCTTATTTTTCTATACTTTGTGTTGTATTGTATTTGATTTCACTGTATCATATTTTTATGGCATTATTAGAAATATAACATAATCCATCATCCTATATGTATGACTATTGGTTATCTTTTTATTCAATACCATTTTCCTTTCAGATTTATATTGTTCACTACTTCCACTTTTGGGTATGTTTATATTTTTCCGCTGATCAACACTTTGAAAAATGAGTGCATAGTTTCCCCACAATCAGACCTAGTCCCACGTTGATAGTTATTAGCCTCTTCCATTTGGGGAAATCCACTTGAGGTCATGTGACCAACTGGGTTCAGGGCACCCGTTGTGTGGTACCCGGATCCGGGACATTACAAAACCAAATGTCATAATCATGGGCTCATACAAGCCATACCTTCACAAAACTATGTTTGTGTTATATTATATGGTATCACTCTTAACTAGTGTTATAATGATCTCAAATTTATTTTGGAGAATATCTCATCACCTCTCCGATGATCGAAGAGATAATTGAGGCATGGATGAGAACACCAGTTGTTTACCTTTTTCATGTTCAATATCCAATAATACACTCTCAAGATTAAGGCACCATCATCATGTTTTTTGAAGGGATCCAGGGAACCCCTAGAAGATATACTAGGTTTTATGAAACATTTAGCTTCAAGATATTCTAACTGGACATTTTAACCTGTGAATCTCTGATTGTTACCATCTGTAATAAGGGATAGAAACCTCCACTTATCCTATCACCAAATAGATCATGAAAATTACATCTCTCTTGGGAGGTAATCCATAAATCTCTCCAAGAAATTCATCCTAAAAAAATAACCACAAAAGGAAAAGAATGATGTTTTATTCAATCATTTTCAATAGAAAGACTTGTGATTTCAGATGCGATAAAATCCAATCTTTACGGAATTGGTCCTAAATGACCAATATAAAGATCCCACTCACTATGGGGAGATAAACTACATATCTTTGGAGATAGAAAGGTACACCTCCAATAGTATCAATTAATATAATCATGGTACAGAACTAGAAAATCCATAAAAATAATAAAATCATTGACTATCATTTTCATCACAAACAGTTCCCAAAAGAAATGGTAACCACCATTATATAAATAACACATATTGAAACTTTTGATATTCTCTTAAAAAACACTCAAAGGTTAACAATGTTCAATGAAGCATACATGATTTCTACAACCAAGAAAAACCAATTTGAAAAAATATCAAATGAAACAGAATTTGATTCACATGTATCAAACAAAACACAAACTAAGGAAAATGATACTAGAATTATTCCTCTTACTAAAAAAGGGGACAAGATCCCCAATACCTGGAGAAGTATAAATAACATAGTATTGACTTATCTCACTTCATTGGGATACATTTTGACACCCTTATGCTATTTCCTTTTCCTCAAACTCCTACTCCTACTCTGGGATACCACATTCACTGCCACAACCAAAATTGGCTAGTGGGACTCTAGCTACCAGCCTGCTTAGGTATCACCAATCCCCTTTTAGAAATAGGTGCTTACCCTGATCTCCTACAACTATTTTTAGAATATTTCACATATAACATTTGAAAATGACCCAATAATCCACAGACATGACACTCAACTGTGTAGTAAGGACACTGTGGGTGATTGTGTCAAAACATATCATATTGATAACATTACAACATAACATTGTTAAAAGATGTATGTAAACATACACAAACTTTATTACAACTAATTACATGGGGAATTTATTAATATTGGTTCTTCATACTACCCTATGAAAGGCACCAATTTCTCCCTACTGAAGTAGCTAATCCAATTCTTAGGTACCCGATCTGATTCCCCTCTTTGATGAGTTTTTGATTCATCATATCCTAAAAGTAGCTCAAACTAAAATGATTCGCATATGACCTTATCTCATAGAGAAGTTAATCTTGAAAAATAATCCCTTGGATATCTCTACAGTTACTAGAAATGGAGTGAAACATGGTATGTTGGTGAAACATTTGGCATTGTCCACCATTAGGATTCCCTCCTATGTCAAATGCATGAAATTGTGTTACTTATCATCCCTCAATGTAGTATGATAAAAGTATATAGGGAATATCATATCGATGTCCTTCCCACAAAACTCATCCTAACTCTTGGATTTCTCTAAAATGTCCCTCCAATTCATGGATGGTAGGAGAGCCATTTATTTATCAAGATTCAACATCCTATATTCAAGTATGTTGAGGTTCCTGAGAATTATTTGGAATGACATGATGAAAAACATGAATGCTTGGGGCCACCACCCCCAAGAATCATAGAAGGATTTTCCTCCTAAAAAACCATCTTTAGCATATAAATAATAGGCACTATAAAAACACTCTACCATTTCATGGGTCATAAGAAACTCCTGAGGTTTTCGCAAAGCTAAAAATCTATATAATCCTCATAAAGTATAACAAGATCCATCCTAGCTACATTTGGAGTGTTCTGATTTCAACTTTAATAATGCTCACTTCTGAGATAGTGATGAGGCATTTTTTCTACAATAAGAAAACACATGATAGGGAACTGGTTAACTATAAGTTCATCCTCACCATGTGACAACATAAGATAACCCCAAGCTATTAAACTCTCTAAATGTGGATCAACGGTTGATTTAACATGACATATCAATTTATTTGTTTCATTAATTAGATATTACATGTGTCTCAATTTACATTTCATATTGGATGATCTATCAGATGGAATAAAATCGTCCCTATCATTTACAATCCATGTCATTATTTATCCCAATGTTCCTATCATGATTCATGTATACTCATTTCATTCTAGAATGGGATATGTGTATAATTATAAAGAAAAAATAACATCACAAAACATATGAATCATCGAATTTTATATAACATCAAAATGTAACAAGAAAACATCATGAAAAACAATCATATCCTTGCGCACTCTTATCCCCCCCATCGTACATTGGTTGACTACTCCAATGCACATGCTCATTTCCATGACTTTACATATCCTATTATTCTTTATACCACTACCAAATAATAATGAAAAAAGAAAATAAAACATACTGATTTGATATAACTTTTTAATGTCCTGTGATTTGACTCTCTCTCACTTGGATAAAAAAGGGTAGGCTAAGAGATCTTATGCATGACCCCCAGTATACCATAGGCCACCAACTGGAACTAGCGGTATGAAATGTATTTTTGGGAGACTAAAACACCTGTTATAATGTTCCAAAACAACACAGATAATCCATGTAAAAATAATCATTATAATAGACATAGTGGAAACAATATAAAACAAATTTTATGCAAAAGAGAATCCAATACACAAATAATAAGGAATAAAGTAATTTCTTGAAGATATGTATCTAAATGAAAAGCCAAAATCAATAAGAATAAAGAATCATATGAAACACGGTCAACCCAAAAGACTCTTATCCCAAACCCCATGCATGTCCCATCTCCCAACTCCATCCAATCCAAAAATCAACAAAATCTTCAATAAGGTTGTTTCCACTTTTCCAAACCAACATCAATATAGTATAATCAGGTAAAAAATGTATTACAAAATAGGGATTAAAAAACTCAATTTGTTTACACCACCATTTCTAAACAAAGGATTCTGATAAGAAGTGGATGCAATTAAGCGATAAATATATGATTTCATTAATTCTATAATGAATTTAATATTGTATCAATGTAATTTTTCATCTAGACAGAATGAATCTGAACATGTAACACAACAATTCCAACCGTGAACATATAACTATAAAAAATCATAATGTGCTTCAGTGTCATGAGAGAATGTCTCTGAATAAGTCACACTGCCCTGCAAACCAAAAATATACATCAATGGTATAATAAAATCACTGATCTAAAACCACTATATAATAATATTAGTAGGTTTTAGAAAATAGGCCAGTATATAAGGGTTACAGATTGTGCTAGGGTCAAATCACCATATATAAGTCTTAGAACATGTGTTGGCATCAAGTCCTAGTAGATAAGAATTATATCATCATTATGAGTTAAAACCTAGTATATAAGCTTTAAAAAATGTCATAGTTTTATAAATTAGTATACATGAATTACAAGATGTTCCCTGTTTATATTATGGAATATAATCAATAAAAAATGTATCACAAGTGAATATCACAGCAAAAATGATGTCAAAATATTACCATATAAGAACAAATGGTAAATTCTTTTAATTATTTTTTGTCTTTTGAATTCCAATTTGTCTAATAAATCAAATAAGTTATTTAATAGGATGAAACTGTAATAAAAAATTACCTCAATAAAATGTCATGATAAAAATAAAAGTTAATTCATTTATAATTCATCATTATAAATGGTTATATCACTGAATGGGTAGCTGTAATCTAGGTAACATTATCAATTGAATCCAAATAGATACAAAAAAATTCAATATCGTATTATCATCATTATATTCAGGTAATTAATTATTTTTCACATGCATTAGTGAAATAAAATTATTTCCTATATTTATCTTTTGAATATCATAACATAGGGTTATGATTTAAAACTACCCTTTAAACATTGAAGAACACAACACTGAAAATAGAAAAAACTAATAAAGATGAAGGTCTGGAAGATTTAAAGGAGAACCAAGGATCAATCTCAAAAACAGTATTTCCAAAATTGAGAGAGGTACCCAAAAATTGTTTGGATGTTGTCCAAGGTTCGAGAGGAGGAGGATTCATAAATTAATGAAAACAATTCATCCATGAAACACCTTTATGATTACTGACAAGGAAAATACATGACATTTAATTATTTTACATGATCTGTTAATCTTTTTAGGGGGATATGCAGAGTAACCCATCACCTTGGATGAATATTTAATTCACATATAAATTTAACATCGTGTTATTGGTTCATGATGTGTATCCATGTTATGTGTTGAATGAGTTCACAACACAAGTTTTCTAGCATTTAAACATCATGTATCCCATTTACACGGTGTGTAAACCTGTTACAGAGAGCTTTTGGCCTAGTTTCATTACAAAAACATATACCCCCTTTATTTATTCACTACTTACCAAAACCCTAGTAAATAAATGACCCATTTATACCATGAATCCATTAATTCAAATAGAATCCAGAAACCCCTACATGTATGGATCCTAATTGATTTTCTCCAGTTTCCTCACAACCCATGTTTTTATTTATTCAAACAAACAGACATCCATGATGAAAAATGACTTCAAAGGATTAAATTCAATGAAAAACTCTACCAAAAAAGGTTTAATGAAAAAATCAGACAGACACCTACCGAAAAAATGTTGTATCTTATGAGTATTTTTTTATCTTTAATTTAAATATTTATACAAAACATATTGAATATGGATAAAAACCATAAAACCATATATGTATAAAAATATGATATTATAATGATATTATTTCGAAATTACCAATTTCTAATTCATATTCAACCATGAAATTATTGTATGTTTAGGTTTATGTCTGTCTAACCACCTACATGAACAATTCCATAAAACACAATCATGGATGAATAATTGAACACAAATACTAATACTATTTTATGTTGACAATATTATTTTTATAGTTATATAATAAATATAAATATTCCTTATCATATTCTTAAAATATCATATTCAATCATTAAAATTACCAAAATAAGATGACAATGATTCTATTTTCATATAATATAACAAAAACACTGAGGGAATTAGATAATATATTTATGAATCAATAATGTTTTTATATTATAGTACATTGTTTTCTCTTAGAATTATGTACATTAGGAGAAGAAAAAATGACAACATATCTATTAAGAAACATGTACAAAACATTCAATATAACTCACACCTAATATTGTAAATAGAGATTAAATAACTAATATATGTGACAACCCCATGTTCTGATGTTGTTTATTTTGTATTATTTAATATCTCATTGAATGAATTTGTGTTCTAGTTGGTTGAGGTGTAAAAATTAATTTCATTTGAGGATTTTTTGGAGGACCAGGGTGAGATCGCACAGTTAGTGGTAACCATTCGGTGACAATGGGTTTGGTATTGTCATATTGACAGATCCATTTTGCATAGATTCTACATAGTTTCTCAATTCATGCAAATCTACCTAGAATCCTAGTGGGGAGTTTGGTGTCTGTGAGGTGAGGTGAAAGAATTTTCCAAAACATGTGGCTTCCTATAAATAACCATGTATACTTTTTGACATGAGTAGAGGATTGTATCGAGTTGGTGAACAATTTGGAAAACATGCAACAAATCCTTGAGGTCTAACCTGATATTGAAATTTTTGGTATTTCCCTAAATACCCTTCTTCTATTTTTGGGGTTGTCACTGAACATTTATAATGAATTACATAGAATGAACCTTGTGCTCCCATGACAGAATTTCAACCTCCTATTCTCTTGATTATTTCAATTCCTTTGGTGTTTTCCATGACATCTTGAGGCATTTCTTCATCTATTTCCCCCCTTATCCCTTCTCATTCTTTTTAAAAAGTTATTTGACATTTTAAATATGAATATAATAAATTATGATTATTTTATGATTTTTAGGGTGATCTAGTATTAGGGTTTTTTTGTTTCTAGTGTTTGTAGAGAATGGGTTTATGCCTGTTTGTGTATTCGTTGTTGAATGTGACACATTCCAAATCATTTTTTCCTAATTGGAATCTATATAAGGGATTTTTTTTAGGAAATTATTTCATTTTGGAATTAAAAGAATTATTTTTATTTCAAAATTATTTTTTATGAAATTTATAATACATTTGTGATAGATTTTTGGTGGGTAGTAACAATTTAGTTGTGTTTTAATGCTTGGAACAATATATTTCATTATAAATTCCATGATTAAATGTTTGAAATGTAACTCATTATTAATCAATGATTTTGATAAATTCCTATATGTATTTTTGAAATTGATTCTATTTTGATCTATGGGCCTTTACCAGGTTTGGGTTTTCAAAGAGTGAAGAAATGTTTTAAATGGAATTTTTTCCTTATGTGTGGTGTTAATATCAAAATGTTATTTAAAGGGGTTGTTTAATATATTTAATATAGTTATTTGAAATGAATTTTCGTGATCCTTCTTCGAAAAATTCCATAGTGGAAAATCTAAAATATTTTAAAGTAAATAGATGGACTTTTGACATTTTTTTTGGATTTCATAGAGGATGACACTTATTATAGGGTTTCTTTGAATTTTTTTAATGAAAAGTGGGATTTCATTAATCCCCTGAAAATGTTATTATTTTGTTTTATAAAATGGATAAGGGAATAAAATGTTGATAATTTTCCTGGTATTAATGTACAAGTTGAATCCTTTATTTTTAAAAAGTGATTAGAATAACTCCACTAGATTTTACACTTGTTTTTTACACCATTCCTGCCTATTTGATATCAATGATAAAATTATTTGTTCACATTGTGTGGGAAATGTTCTTGTTATTTCATGAGTACATTTTATATATGGGGCTATTTATCATTGGGTTTTTTGGGTGATGGTAATTATGGTCATTTATTATGTGTTATATTTGGCTTGTATGTTCTTATGTATCACTTAATTATTAGTCATGAGAAAACAGGTATTAAGAATAATATCTCATTTATTCCTCTAGTAAGTACACACTATGGTAGTTTCCCACCGGTTATGCACATCAAAAAGGTCTACGTGGGGGAATTCATCCTAATGATTTTTTGTGGGATATTTGGATGTTTTTTGGTTTTATATTCCCATCATGCATATAGATTTTTTGCAGGATGATATTTATTTACACTGGTTTATGATTTTCCCATTGGAAATATTAGGATAGATCTCATGACACATTCGACTGTTCGATGAGTTATTGATTTAGGGGAGTTTGATCTAGTTCATGATTGTATCATTTTATTTATATTAGGTGATATGTAACCTTTTATAAATTGTTTTTTATATAAATTATGATATTCATGGTTCTTTCTTTGTTGCACTTGATCTATGTGTGATGGATTGTTACACATTGAAATGTAGTTTTCAACGAACCTAGGAAATTATGTTCTGAATTTAATGGATTTTGTGTCTGTTATTTAAAGTGGATATTTAGAATGGGAGTTTCATTTTAAAGATGGAATAATATATTGGAAAATATTAATGAAAAAAATTATTATTTAAATAAAAAAGTGGTTAGATTTGTGAAATTTTAGTTTTGTGTGTATGGTTCCCAAATGGATTTTTCAAATAGATTGCTTTTAAAAACATTGTTTTTTAGTTTTGAAAAACCATTATAAATGTATTGAATGGGGATTATGGAAATTTTATAATTTCTATAGTATATATATATATATATTAAAATCTTAATTTTCATATTTATATTAAAAATGTCATTAATGAATTTTTTATGAATGGAATTTATTATATTTTGAGGGTTTTGGTGACCTATTGGGATTTTTAGCTAATTCCTATATATTTCAAGTTCTAGGTTTTCAGTGGGGCTAGTCTTTTGATCATCATGGATGATGTGGGGTGAGATGGGTTTTTGTGAGAAACCCTAGGATTTAGGGAGTTGTATTGGGCATGGATCAAGTAGGTTGGTAGTTGTGTTCATTCAATTCAACATTGTATCTATTTTACCTTATTGTATCATCATTTTCTGAGATGTTATTTATGTATGTGAAAATTTTTTGGATCACCAAATATGGTTATGACCTATTCCAATTTTTTTTCATGGATATTTTATTTATTTAGTAGGTTTTATTTATATATAATTTTTTAGAAATAATTCCATAATGAAGTCCTATGATTCTTAGGTATTTTTAGGCAGTTAGTGGGCATCAGGAATTTAATTCATGCTTTATAAAAGATTGGGTATGGTGTCGTGTTCGGTAGTATATTGAGATGGTTTTTTATAAAATGGTATCAGAGATTTAGTTTACTTTAGTATGAGACTATGGTTTATAAGTATCCCATGTTATTTTCTATGTCCCGGTAGATTGAAATTAACGTAGTCTGATCATCATAATTAAGGTAAAAGAGATTCTATTTAGCTATAGATTATCCCAATCCTCAAGCTCCCAAGGGAATTTGGGGTTTTAATTGTGTATTTGAGATTATTTAGTTGTTTTTTATTTGAATTGAGATTTTTTAGTTCCCCAGTGAGTGTATACATGATATTTCATATTTCTCATTAGATTAAGGTTGGATGGGAGGATAAATGGAGCTATGAGGTTTGCACACATTTCTTGGGAAAATTTTTGTTTCCAGTGTAGTTGAGTCTACATTCTTAGTAGGTTGTGTTCAAAGATTATTAAATTACATCCCATATTTGTGGAAAAATAATAATAAATATCATTTCATTTGAAGATTGAATTTTTGACTCCCCTATAATCTAGATTCTTCTAATTTGGTTTCCACTTGTGGGAGATGAAATTATGAGTTCTTTGAAGCCCTTTCAGAATGTGTTCTGTGTGAGCTATATATTTTTTCTTGGGGATTACTTATATTTTGATTTGTTTTAGAAACAATATATTGTAAAATAAATGTATTATTTGAAAAATCTATTTTCAAACATGGTATCATGAGATTTTTAAAATATTCAATTCTTACCTTGTGGATACTATTTTAAAAATAGAAATGGGTATTGATGGGAAATCTACAGGTTCTTGGTTTTCAAAATGAAATGTGGTTTTTAAATGGGTTATTTTTTATTTTCCCTAATGGAAAATTTTGTTTGTGCATCCCATAGTGTTTATTTTTTAAATTATTGGTTTTCGATGGTTTTGAAGTATACATTGTTGTGGATTCTTTTTTCATAATTACATTGTGAAAACGGTTTTTTGAAAAAAGAATTAAATTAAGAGTGGATAATTGGTGCCTCATATGAGTGTTTGATGATTTGGAATGATTCACCAATTATGAAAGAATCATTTGGTTTTTTTAACTCTAATATTGATATGGTTCATGTATTAATTTTTTTACCCCATATAATGGTTGAATATATTTCCTTAGTTAACGTTTCTATCCAGACATCGAGCAGAGTTATAGATGTGGAACCTTCTAAAGGTCAGACCCCATATTAGAGTTATTAAATTAGAATCCACCTTCATTCAGTGGTAATCAGAGTTCAGTGGAAGTAGAGCGGTGGTTGGATTTAGTTAAGGTTATCATTAGTTCTCTTCAAATACCTAAATATTCATAGGTGACAGTTTTCAAGAGCTTTCTCTTTGGTCTTAACCGATATCAATGTGATTTTTTTTGTTTAATTTCTTATTCATGGAGGAATTACATTATGAGATCTTCATGATTTGGTTTGTGCAGTGCTTCTTCCATGTGAATGTGAATGTGTAGAATGTTCTTAAACATAAATGAAATAACCACAGTTATCGATTAGTGAGGGAATATTGCAAACAACTATTGATGCAATTTATATTTTCTCTAATATTGGAAAATAGTGATTTTGATAAGGCTCTATTTATTGGAGGTGTTATTAAAAATGATTATTTTTTATATATGCTAGTCACTAGTCATTCTTATTTTGAAGAGGTTGTCAATTAATCCATTTTAATGGAAGCTAGACAGTATAAGAAGCCTTGGTGGGTTATTACTTAGTTCCATTTGATTCATAGTGGGAGAATGGTGGTCCAAATGATAAGTGAGTGAGTGTGGAGAAATGAAATTTTAACCAACGATAGAAACAAATATTCATTCTATTGGGAAGAGGTGAACTCTCGTATTCTTCTAAAATAGGGATATATTGAATTTAAAATCATCATGTATGTGGTCATATCGATTTTTCCTTAGTTGTGTCCATTTGGTTCAACAATATAATTTTTATTTGATGTTTATTTGGAATTTGACTAAAGATTAATCCTCGTGGATGACTTTATTTTATGACCATTCCTTTGATGGTAGTAATTTTATTTTTAGGGCTTCAAATATAGTAAATAAGATATTTTGGATGGTTCCTTATGGGGATTGTCTTGTAGATTATTTAGATATCATTTTATGGATTACCAGGTTTTATTTTTGAATGTATGCCCCCAACTCCTTTTATATTTGTGAATATTTCATGGATGGCTAGGGATGGTGTTTTTGAAGACACATTGTTTTGGTGAACATTGCATCATAGTTTATCTTTCACATCTTCTTCTGTTTATCATTTGATGTATAAACTTCTAGAATATGAGAGAGGCCATGGGTTCATGATGTGGTAACTAGGGTGTGTGATTAAACATTAATGTTTGATTTTTTTAGATTGTGTTTGGGTTATGTTATTTAATATGCAACATGTGAGGGTGATGTATTTTTGGCCTTAGGTTTCCCCTAAGTGTTATGACATGAGGTAATAGCTCATATTGCTTTTTTTTCTGATTATGGATTTTTATATTCATTCATCTGTTTGGAAGATATTTTTGGTTGAAAATGTTTATTATCCTATGGATTAAAATTGTTTGAGGATAAATCTTTCAATATTGTTTCATCAAATCCTCCATTTTAAAAAAATTATAAAATGTGGGGAGACCATTTTATGTTTACCATTATACTTAGGATTCTTTTTTGAGATTTTTTATTCCATGTGTTCTTTGATTTGTTTTTAATTTTGTGGTTGATTTTTTTGATAATTTTACGATTTCAGTTGGTGAATTTAAGGATATGTTACAGTGGGTGCATCTATTTGGTTAGGTACTCTTTGGATACTCTATTCTTTCTAACCGTTATTTTCATCCATGCACAATACTGTGGTAGAAGATGGAATGGAGAGTAATTTTTTATACCCCCATGTAACAATGTTGTTTATTTTGTATAATATTATTTAATCTTGAGTGGATTGGATCATAAATTTGTAGCGGAATTAAATTCATGTTTTCAAGGATTTTTAGGTCGATATTGGTTATCTTGTATAGATAATTATAATTATTCGGTGTCAGTGTGGTTGGACCTATAATTTTGACTAATGAGTTATTGGTAGCTTCCACATGGATTTTCATGCTATATGGATCTACCCAAGATCTACGTGGTGAATTTGGTGTATACGAAGTGACGTTCTTGGTTTTTCAAAAACCATGAACCACACTATGAGTATACATGAGTCATTTTTGTATTTGGAAAGAAGAAAGAGCACAATTGATAAATGGTTCAACAAACTGTGCAAACAAACTATGGGGCCAGTTTAGAGGTTTATAATTTTGGTATTTCCCTAAATACCCATACTTGATAGTATAGGATTTTCTCCCCCACATCTCATTACTTCTATATTCCAACACATGGGAGATCCTGGGGGAGTTTCAATCACCATTTTTATTGAATTATTAGTTTCATTTATTATTTTCAAAGAGATACTGAGGTACTTATTTCTCTCATTCCCTCTTTTTCAATTATTCTGTTATTTTTCCTTTTTTTTGGAATTCCTAAATGAACCCTAAAATAATTTTGGCTAATTGTAGGGTTCTTCGAGGGATTTAATCCGGGGGTCTTGGTTTCTTGGATTTATAATAATTGTTCCTATACACATAAGTGTAGTCCCCATTAAAGATACATGTTTCTAAATATTTCACAATGATTCTCTTCTCTTTGAGGTTTATTTTTGATGAAATTATTTCATTTTGGAATTAAATGTTTGATTATTTATTCTGAATTCCTTTTTATGGAATTATGAATTTTTATTCTATTGATTTGCGGTATAATAAAACCATTTCATTGTGTTTTAGATCATGGTAGAAATTATTTCATAGTGAATAACATTTTTTAATGTCTAAAATGTAATGAATTATCATTCTATTATTTTTTGAAATGCTAGCATGGATTTTTTAAAATTTATCTATGTTAAGATTTTTGTATTTTCTCAATTTTAGTTTTCAACCTGTGAAATTAATTTTTTAATGGAAATTTGGCTGTAAATTGAGGTACCAACAACATAGGTGATCAGAAAGAGTTGATTTAATTGATTTAAAATTATGATTTGAAATGAGTATGGGAGAACCCATTGTAAACATTTTATAAAGGCTCGATTAATTGTTTTTGAAGAAAATGGATTTCATATTTCTTTATTTTGGTTTTTAGTGAGGAATAACCATACTGATGTGTATCTTTGAAATGTTATTGATAAATTTGTTCTTTAATCTCACCCCTAAAATAATATGTTTTTTTAGAAAGTGTAAAATAACATGGAATCCTTAGACATGTTTTTCTATTAATGGCCCATTTGTCCTTTTGGCTTTTAAATTTTGATGATTAAGACATACCTTGATTTTCCCTTATTTTTATAACCCTTTTATGGTTCATTGATCTCTATAAGGTCATTTTTGTTCATGTTTTATGTGGATTTTATTTTTTGGTCATAGGGGCATTTTATTTATGGTTTTATTCATCATTGGGTGTTATGGGTGAGGGTAGTTATGGTTATTCATTATGGGTTAGACATGGCTTATTTGACATAACAAATCATTTACTTATTGATATTGGGAACTAGATTAATAATTGAATGAATTAATATGTTTTTCTAGTTTTTTCAGATGCCTATATTTTGCAAATAGTTATGGTGATTATAACATGATATGTGTGGGGTTTTCATCGTAATGATTCTTATGTTGGATAATTAGATAAATTTTGACTTGATATTCATGGTATGTTTATTTCCAATTCACATGGTGTTATACCTATATATTGTTATATTATTCCTAAAATATTAACCCTCATGTAAAAATCACGATACATTCGATTTCATAGTGAGTTATTGATTGACTGGACTTTAATATAGTGCATGTTTATATAATTTCCTCAACTCTCAATACTATGGAATGATTTATAAATTTTATTATTATTTTCCTCATGATTAAAAATGATCCTACATTGTCTTTCTAGATCTATGTGTGTCAAATTATTACCATTGGAAAAATATTTTTCAAATATATTTATAAAAACCTATTTTGAATTTAAGGACCCTTCTATGTGTTTATTAATGTCGATATCAAAGTGGGGGATTATTTTTTAAGATAGATTCATCTGATATAATGTTTTAATGATATCAATTTAATTTTGAAAAAACAAGATATTTGTTTTTGGAAATGATAATGGTGTCTATGTTGTTTCAAAATGGATTAGTCCAGTGTATTTTTTTCAAAATATTGGTGTTCAATTTTTTAGAACAAATAGAAATGATTTCAATGCGGATTATTGGATTGTTTTTATTTCCATAGATTATATATTTATATTTATATATAATGATTTCTTTTTAGATATATTTTCAAACATGAATGAATTAAATTACATATGAAAAATATTTCGTTGATTTTGTAGGTTGTGGTGAAATACTAGGACTTTTAGCTCATGGCTATATATTTTATGTTCCATGTTATCAATTTTATGCATACATTAATTTTCATGGATGACATGGGAAGATATGGGTCTGGGAGAGAAAAAAAATTACATAGATTTGATCTATTCTTGGATCAATTTGGTAGGTAGTTTTTTCCTTTATATTAATCCTTTTATCCATTATTCCCTTTTTTATCCTCCCCTTGTTGATATTATTTATTTCCATTAGAATGGGTTGGATCAACATTGTTGCTTATGACCTATTAGATGTTTGGTTTATGTGGATATTGTATTTATTTGTTCCTATATATTTATATATTATTTGGTTGAAATCATTCCCAAATATATTTCTCTTATTCCTTTGAAATTTCTACCAGCCCAAGGGAATCTATAATACCTTTTGGGCCTTATGGAGAATCTGGTCGGGTACCAGGTTCAGTTGCATTTTATCTCTATTTTTTGAAAATATTAATATAGAGAATAAATATAAATTATATTTATAAAATTTTATAGACATTAATAATGTTATTAAATTTTAGATTGAGATATTTTTTTTAAACAATAGAGTCTTTTACTTTAGGGGATTTCCAGAATTAAGATAATGGGTTATTGTCTGTAATTTAATTTCATGAAGTTTATTTCTTATTTAAGACCATGCCCTCTTTAATATGGTGTGATTACTATATAATGAATGAATTTTAGAATATTACTGAAATTAATGTGATTTTATGATCCATATTGTCTAATTATACAAATCAAAATTTATTCAAAAGACACAAAATCTGAAACTAGTTTTGATCAAAATGTCCCTCAAAATATTAGGGTTTTGATTTTAGATTTTATTTTATATCAATATTTTTTCTGAAAGATAAAAAATATTTGAAATTATTATTTTTTTAAAAATCAATTATAATTTTATTTATTTATTCAATGGCTTTTACTTTTCCTATAAAAATAAAATTTCCCCTTAACTCATAATTTACCAAAATTAGTTTATGTAAGTAAAACATAAAATACTTCTTATATATAGTCAAAAATCATTCTCTACAAAGACTATACTAATTGCATAATATTATTAATGTAATCAAATATGCATCATTAAAATGTTATTTTCTTTTTATACTTCCATTAATTTTATTAAACTTTTCTAAAAAATAATGTATTTTGTATGGGCCCTTTTCATTAAACTGTGAAAACAATCAATTTTTAATTATTTATGTGTGAATACACCTTTCCACAAATTTTAATTTTCTATAAAAATTACAATTTACACATTATTGGTTTTATAAATAAATTATATTCTACCAATATTTATAAAATATTTCTTTTTATAAATGAAATGTTTTATTTGTTTAAGGATCATCCTTATTTCCAATGAGATTTTTAATACTCCCAAATTGTCTTTCAACTTTGTCAATTTTTTATAGTTTTTTTATATTTGATGAAGGATATTCATTAAATAACACCATATTACTTTTTCCAATCTATGGATTATGAAATGTTCATTCCAAATTGTGATATGTCCCATCAATTCATTTTTCATTTCTAGTTAATGAATTTTTATAAATATAATTTTTCTTATAATGCTTTTCTTCTAGGAACACTATATTTTTCATTAAAATGATTGATGATTTTTAGCTAAATTTAATATATCTATTGATTGATGGAATTATTGACATGGAAATTTATTAATTAGTTTATATGGTTGTACATTAAAGACATATTATATAAGGATATGTTATATTTACTTACTAGTCAAATACTGACAATGAAAATACTTTTATTTCGATATGAATATTTATTGATTACTAAGGAGTTATATTTATTTAATGTATTTTTTATTCATTATATTATATAATGACTAAATTGGTCATAAATAAGGATAAGTGGTGTTAAAAATGTCCCCTAAAAGCCTTGGTATATCTCACAAGACATGAGATTTAGAATTTTGGTGCTTTCTATCCTAGAAACAAATTCCTACATAGATGGCCATAGAGATAATATATTTATGTGCTTGATTACATTATTTAATTGGTATTCGGATGTTATGAATCTTAACACTATAGAACCAATTATTTTCATCTATGGGATCTATATTTATCCACTATTATTAATGGACATTTTATGTTGTCAAATTAATTCTATTATTATCATTATATATTCATGTTGTATTATTTATACTCATATTATGATTCCTTATGATATTTTATTTTTTATCATTTACAAAAGAGATTATTATATCACCATTTCTTATGATTCCACTTCATTACATCATAAATACATATTCAAAAAATATTTTGTCAACTAATGTAGCTTGTGTTGTGAATTTATGGGATATGTTGAAAAATCATTCTGGATTAACTGTAATATTAAATTGTGGAATATTTTTCTATTAGTTGATAAAAAATTATCACTCTAAGTTTATTATTTTTTCAAATTGTAAAAAATTAAAGTCATAATATATAAAAAGAAGTCGTTGTAATGAATTATATTCATTTAGTAATGTAACTAGAAGATAGTTATGTCAGTGGTGTCACGCAAAATATCAAACATAACATTTTTTAATATGTAAGCTAGTTTCCTTAGTGAAAATTTGATACATAATATATATTTCATAGTAAAAAACGGGATAAGTTACATATTTATTATATATATATGATATTTTTCTTTGGTATGTTTTTCATACATAGAATGATTTCAATATCAATTATATTTTAAATCCTTGCGTAATATAATTATTTATAGGTAAGTTTTTTGACAAATTAATTTTTTCTATGTAATATAATTTAACCCACTCATAGTTTAATTTCATATAATTATAATAAAAATTCATATTCCCTATGATACATAAATTCTATGACTATGATGAATCTTAAAAAAACATTCAAAGTAAAAAAATACCCAAAATTGACTAAAATATCATAGTTTTTTCAACAACAAGTGATCCCCTTGAAACCCTAGTCTATTTAATGATAGTACCATGAATATCCATGATATCGAAGAACCACTCAAGACTTGATTGTGGCCCAATTCTTAAACATACATTCCCTTTCATCTTTTAATTATCATTTCTACATACCTAGGCTGTTACACCAACCCTTCTCACATATTCTTACTAGTGCATAGGGAATCCATTGATCCTCCATACATATAAAAAATATATATTTAAAAAGATTTATAACTATAATAATTCTTATTAATGATATGATTTTCAATACCTTTTCCTCTCTTATGCCAAAAATTAAAAAACAAATCATTGATTTTACTAACCCTTTAATAGAGCATGTTATTTAAAAATTTGTTCCCGATAATGATAATTTTTTAATAATTATTTTATCAAATTTTGATGGTTCTAAAATAAATGCTAATAAATTTCTGTGTGCGTGATACAAATGAGAAATTACGCAGAAATGAAATTGAGTTAAGTGTGGTTTCGGGAGAAAGTTTTACTAATGGAATAAAGGAACATCCAAATTCTCCTATAAAAACCATAATATTATGAATATATTAAATGCATCCTCAAAAAAATGATATATAAATGGTATTTTTAGTGATATAGAATATATGTAATTCAATCCTATGTGTGTTGTTACAACATGTATTTAACCTAAAGATATGAATTAATGTAGATATATCTTAATGTCATGATAAATTTTACTATCAAGACGAAATTATTAAATAAAATATTAATAAATTTTTATAGTAAAAATAGTTTCGAATGATTATAATAAAATTGTGGAATGTAACAAGAAAATTCATTCTTGTAAATAATTTTTAACTATTTTTCCAATAGAATCTATACAGTTATTGACAAATTCTGGAAAAATTAAATTTAAAAATGTTACAAATAGTTCATGTTGCACTTAAAACAAGAGAATGAAACATTACATTGATACATGATAGTGTTAGTTCATCTCACATGGCCACTACCTCAATGATATTAAACAATAAAGAATGTTATGATAGATCATAACAAAAAAAATCAATATTTGTTCTAGAAAATCAACCCGATTATAATTTTGAAATTTTAATAATCATGAGTGTATTTGTCTAAAAAGACTACATAATTGTGTCAGGTTTCAATATTGAAGAATCATTTTTACCTAGAGAATTACTTTGGAAAATTAGAATGTTTTTTGATATTTTAACACACAAACATTATAAATTCAAAAAAATTAAAACGAAATATTTTTTATGGAATTATAAAAATTTTCAATAATTATTTATCTAATATCCATAATGATTTATCATTGATATGATGGTAAAATGGTTTTTGGTTTTATGATATTTTTTAATTTTTTTAATCATGACCCCTAAGTCTTGAATTGAATGATCAACATCTTCTAAAGAGAGATAATCATTTCTGGAGGAACAGATGACAATAATTACTATTTAAAGGATATGATAATATGTACTCCTGTTGTTATTTTCTGTGTAGATGAAATAATCTCTATAGGTGAAATCAACCATGATTATGTGGATTTTTTTATATAGTTAAAGATTCATTTTGAAATATAAATTCTATTTTAGAAGAGATTATTTTTTTTATAGTGTTAGAAATTCGAATTTTATCTTTTTATAACTAGGAATATATGTCATTGAATTAGAAAATTAATCTAGTTATAAGAATCTAATACAATATTTCACAAAATTTTATATTGAATAAAAACTGGGAATTGATGATAGATTCCATTTGTTCAATTAAAAATAAAAGACTAATTGGAAACTTGGTGTACTTGATGGATTTTATCCCAAAAAATATAAAATTTGCGTACTTCTGTTATATATTTCAATGTTATGCAGATGATTAACACATCCTAGATTTAAATATAATACTATTTTACAAAAAAGGAACCTTTAGATTTGGTTTATTTAATAAAATAATTGAATATTTAACTTTTATGATTACACTAATGATAATTTGACTAGAAATTGTAATGATTTAAAATTATCATTATGAAGTAATTTTTTATGGAATTAATTTTTTGATTTTATTTTTTAAGAGGAATAATTATTTAACCAAGAATAATATTATAGCTTTGTATGTGGTTATTACACATGCAAGCACATAAATGATTTGGATGATAGAATTATTGAATGATTTAAAAGAAAATGTTGTGAATTCATTGATAATTTCTCATGTGAATCATAGATAAATTGAATAATCTAAAAATAAAATAGAACACTCTTGATCAAAACATATTGATATAAAATAAAATTTCATCAATGATAAGGTAATAAATGGATATTTCTGGATATAATGTATTTCTATGATTGGAAAAATTTCACAATGTTTATTCTAGATGATATATTTTAATATTT
This sequence comes from Viscum album, assembly GCA_963277665.1. Taxonomy (NCBI): domain Eukaryota; kingdom Viridiplantae; phylum Streptophyta; class Magnoliopsida; order Santalales; family Viscaceae; genus Viscum; species Viscum album. The sequence continues at coordinate 1,689,045,371 of OY728146.1, forward strand.
AAGGATAATTCAATCTATAAAGACTATTCATCTTACATATAGAATTTTAAAATTGTTCCATTATACTATTAATTTAGATTATAGTGGGGGATACTGGTTAGAACCCATGTCGTACTTTTTTAGGAATCTTATTAGAGATCTATTACAAAAAATGTGTAGAAATGTTTTGGTTAATGAAGTGAAAGAAAATCAAATTCCCTAGCCAAAAATTTATTTTCATTAAGATATGGAATTATAAAAATACATTATTTTTTATAATAATTTGGTTTTATTATATTTTTGTCTGAGAAAGGTGATTATTTGAGATATTTTATTATGAATAGAGAATTATCATTTAGGGATTTTGATAAAAAAATACAAAGTTATAGATAGAAGAACCCATGAAATTTCTGAAACATGGTTGTATTTATTTTTAAAAATGACCAATAAGTTTTGTTATATCATGGATAATGTTTTTTAACTTAAATAAGATGATAAGAGGTATTTATAGATGTGTTGTGAAGGATAGAGATGGATTTAAGATGTTTAAGTTCATATGTATGAATAACTTTAAGACCCCGACCTTTTCTTGAGTCATCTCTGGCATCTTTTCAGGTAATTTTTTATGTTTTAAGGTACATTGGATTTGGATATTTGGCATGAGGTGTGTTTGGGTGAATTTAGAATAAATACTAATTGATAGTGGTATATGCATGGTTTGGACATGGTTTGACAAACTGTGGGATGAAACGGTGCCCCCATGTGAAACGGGATAGAAAGGTCCAGAGGGTTTGCACATGATTTGAAAAAAAATGCTACAAAATAGTGGTTACCCTGAATAAATAGATAGAGGGGTCCCTATGGTTGGTGGAACGTTTTCCAAACCATGCGCCTCTGTCAAAGAAATCATGCATGTAGGATTTTAATTCTGAAAATACTTTTAAAAACTACCCTAACCCCTATGACATCAATGTTTTTGACATTGGCTCAGGCTTGATGAATTCATGGTGTTTCCAAAGCCTCTTAGAGAGATTCCAAGGAGATCTAAACACTGTTCTTCGAGATTAAAAGCCCTAATTTGAGAGCTAATCTATTCCCAGTAAGTGCATTTCATCTCGATGTTTCTCACCTTCTTTATCAAAACCTTTATGGATCATTTCATGGAAAATCTCCACCATTTGTTTGGATCTAAACCCATGAGTAAAGATCAAGATCTTGGATTTTAGGACAAGATCTATAATTTCATGATCTTTATTCCTTTGATCATAATTTTTGTTTAGGGATTTAGATCTAATGCAATATTGATGAACTTGTGCCACTTTGATTTTGGGGATTTCCATTGGGCTAACATCTGTCAATAAAATGAGGTAGGCGGTTTAAATTGAACTACCATAGTCATATATAATGGTATGTGTATGAGCTTATGAATTTTATAGATTCCCTTTAAAATTGAATTCCTAAATTGGAGTAATTAGGAATATGTATTTGACTTGTGATTTTCCTTGGTGGTTAATTGATAATTGATCACGGAACAAACAAAGGGGGTCACCCAAATTGATAATTGTTTTGGAGATTGATTTTGGGTTGATATATTGACTTGATATATTGAATTTTTTAAAATGATAATTAATTGGGGGAAAATTATTATGGAATTATGTTTGCCTATGTAAGATATATAATTTTCATAATTAATTGTGTTCTAATAAGTTGAGAAAAGATGATTAATTGGGAGAATTAATTATGTTCCCTGATGTTGTTTAGAATAATTAGTTATGAAAATTAATTATGACTTGTTGGGTTTTTATTAGGATAAATAATTTTGAAGAATTAATTATTGAATGAGAATTGCGCTGATTTATTAACTAATTTATGAATTGGTTAATGGGTTATATTCTTAGTTAGTTGTTGAATAAACTAATATCCTTTGATATGATTAACTTATCATTAGATTAGTAAATTAATAATGTGGAAAATTATTATGAGTTAAATAATGATTAAATGGATGAGATTTTGGGGTTCTAGGCTTGGCATCCTAGACCTATTAGAAGTGGGAATTCGACATGGCTTTCCTCCCCAAAAGTTATCAAAGCATGAGATTATGGGGTGCTTGACATGATGACCTACACTGAATAAGAATTGGAGTTCAAGGCATGACAACTAACACTTGATGAGATTTGTAGTGATAGGAAGGATGACCTACACCAACTGATTAATGGTAATAATGAATGATGGTTCATTTGATAATTGGGGTGATAGGCATGACAACCTACACCAAATAATTAATGATAATGAATGATGATTCTAATGGGAAACATGATTTGATCTTGGCCTAATTTTTTGATTATAGATTAAATAAAAATGTGATAACTGTGTAAATTGGTATCTTTTTGTTGCTTTATAAAACTTACTTCACTATATTATTACTGGACTCATTTGAGATATCATTGGGGGAGACCTAATAAGTTGTACTCACACTTTATTCGAGTCACCTGATCCGCACCTGAGTAGACATTATTGTTGGAGGACATGATTAGGGTAAGGCCCTAAGATAGGATTTATTTGGTTATTAGAGAATGGGAGAGGGAACCAAATGCGATTCGGGGCCCCTTTTGGATTCGTTGTGTCTTTATATTCAGTTACATTGTAGAAACTTGACATTTGAATTGGCTTATCATGCTTTAACATTCAATTGAGTATTTTATTTTCCTTATTTTGTTATTATATGAAATGGATTTTTACCAGTTATTTATATATTTTTTCACAATAGGTTATTTCTATTTGCTTCCGTGAGTGTTTTATTCTGATAATAGAGTGTATAGTTTCCTCAAGACTAACATACCAGATTCGTGCTGCTAGTCAGCACCCTCTGGCATATGAGGAGGTGCACTTGAGGTAATGTGGCCAACCAGATTAGTGCACCATTCAGTGGCTCCTACGTCAGGATGTTATAAAGTGGTATAAAAGCTATTTTCTTTTATTTGATCTTATTTTGTCATACTATTTTGGGAAAAGGTAGATATGAGAATATGAAGATTCAAGTCTTGGTAAAGACCTCGTGCATGGGAGTTTCAAACCCATGTACAGGGGAAAATATGAGTGCACTGGGTGGGATTGTTGGTATTTTTGTTTGATGTTACAGTAGAATATTATTCAATATTTGGTCACTCAATTATGATGTGATGTGATATTTGTTTTTTCAATAATTGATGTATTTTTATTCGTGGACTAAAGATTCATGATAGTTGAGTATTCATGCATCATTCTAGGCACTCAGTGTTGTTCTAAAATGCATCATTCTCGTAACTCATGAGAAAACGAGTTATGTGTATGTTTTTGAACCTGAAATATTTTTCCTTGTTCTGAGAATGAAATAATAATGAAAAATGAGAACAAATTGGTGTCCAATGAGAACCTTTATTGATGAAATGATTTTGAGAAATTAATAAATTTTTGAATTAATTAATTTGATATAATTTGATTAATAAATTGTTTAATTAATGAATAGGAATGAATATACACATGTTAACCAAGACATATGAGTAGGATGGTTAAGGATAGTGAAAAGGCATTGGTGTTGACTGTGTGGCGAGAAAAAGGAGATTTGACATGTTGAAACTTTTTCTATTAGTTTTATCCCTTACATAAATGTTATATGGTTTCGTTATGAGACCTGAGATGTATTTTTGACTTTGTAGGATTATGCATCCATGATACTTGTTGATGGAGAGACCGAGGGGTATGGCCTAGAACGAACTTCTAAACATGGAGCCTGTGGCACCATTATTGAATAAATGAAGAAGAAGGGGAACAATTCTGAGATAACATTTCTCATTTCATGAAATTCATGAACAGAGACCCATGGTGGGTTTAGAAAAGTATATCTGAGTTGACAAGGAAGTTACAACTAGAGAACCCTCCTACTTTTACTATATATAGTGGACCAGATAGAGATGAGTACTAGTTTGGATCCATATAGATAATACTTTACCATTTGGAGACTCTTTCTGAGAGTAGGGTCATGTTGACTTCTTATATTCTACGGAGTTCCACGATGCGCTTGTGGGACATTCAGTTACGATCTGGACCAAGGGAAGAGATGTTATTGATAGAATTTTTGGATAATTTATTATAAAACTTCAATACAGACATGCTGAGGTAAGATAAGGATTTATATTTTATGCATATGACATAAGGAAGCAAGTCAATAATAGAGTACACTGAACGTTACACAGATTAACCGTGTTTTTCTAATGGTTTGGTGACAGATGAAGCTTCTTCAGCAAAACGATTTCTAGATGAACATTAGTGTTAAATTAAGTCCCAGGTTAATATATTTAGGCTAAAGAAATTTTTAAAAGTAGTTAATTAGGCTATCATTTCAGATGAGAACTTGAAGGAGGCTTCCAATACTAGACATGTAGCTAGACTATTAGGGAGTATGCCTTCCAAGTGCAGGATGCACTATTACAAGAATCTTAGTAAGGAAATTGGAAAGCAAGGTGGATAGTCATAACGAATGGTTACACATAATTTTCTCATGTGCTTTTCCACCAGTGTGGTATGTTGGGACACTATCATACACATTGTCCTCGACCACCAGTAGAGTACTGGTTTTGTGGAAAGATGGGATCACTTGTTTTCTTTCCAATGAATGATGATGGGATTTTACGCTTGTGTGTTGATTAATAAAATTTAGAAAAACTGATAGTGAAGAACCGATATCCTCTTCTGCATATCGATGATCTGATTGACTAGCTGAAGGGGCCTAGTGTGTTCTCAAATATCGATATTCTATTAGGGTATCATCAGGTGAGAGTTTGGACCTATGATATTCCAAGAACTTTTTTCAGGATTGGGAGTATCCCTTATGAGTTTGTTGTAATTTCGTTTGGGTTGAATAATTCTCCATCATAGTTTATGTCCTTGATGAACAGAGTATTTCATCCACGTTTAGATCAGTTAGTGTTGGTGTTTGTAGATGATATCATAGTGTACTATAAGACTCATAAGGATTATGGTCAACATCTTCACAATTTCATAAGTACTCTAAGAGATCATCAAAAATATTATAAGAAATTTAAATTTAAATTTTTGATTAACATGGAACACTTTTTGGGGCACATCATCCCAGAAAAAGGTGTGTTAGTGGACCCAGAAAAAGTGCAGTAAGTGATTTCTTGGGAGCTGCGCAAGGATTTAGTTTATATTCGAAACTTTTGGGATTGGCTGGTTATTATAGGAGGTTTATCTAGGAATTTTACTATTTTAAAGCACCAATTACTAGTTTTACAATGAAATGGTTGGTGTTCGGTTAGATAGAAACATGTGATAATGAATTCTAGGAGTTGGATAATCACTTGACATCAGCACCAATTCGATTATACCTAAGTCAGGTGAGTATTAAATGGTGTATTTTTATACTTCAGGGGTCAGACTCCGAGCTGTGTTGATGTAAGGGGACAAAGTCATTAATATGGGTCTCGATGATTGAGGCCTCATGAAAGGAATTACCCTACTCTGGACCTCGAGTTGGCAGTAATGGTTTTTGCACTTACGTGTTGGAAACATTGTCTTTTGGGTGGAAGTTTTATAGTTTTACGAATTACCAAATATTGATCTACATATTTTCATAGTGTGTCTGGAATCATCGATATCAAAGATCGGTATAATATATGCAGTCCTTCCATTTTGAACTGGCATGTACACCCGAGTTGGGGAATAGTGTGGATGTTGCCTTGAGCATAATACCTCAGACTCATTTTGTACATTAGTTGAGTGTAGAGATGAATATGATGACATTGATGGCCGAAATCCATGAGGTAGTTCAAGAGAGTCAAGAGAGAATGACCCTCTTTTTTGTTCCAGGGGAGTCTACACTCTTGAGATGTATCACGTATAGTCAATATGAGGATCCAGAGTGTTTCTCATTGAGGGAAATCCTTGAATGTGGGAAAACATATCCATAGTAGATAATAAATGATGATGAGACTCTCATTGTGAAAAATCAGGTAGTTGTGCCTACAAGTATGTGATAGGAACTCATGTGATAATTTCATTATTCAAGGTGTGTGGTACATCCATGGGTGACAGAAATTTACAGTGAACATCGACTACTATTTTGGTGGCCAGGTATGAAAAAGGAGACAATAGGATTCATAACAAAATGTATCACCTCTTAGTAGTTGAAAGAATATCATCAACGACCTGAAGGCATATTTCCATTGTTACCTATTCCAGAATGGATGTTGGATGATGTGACTATGGATTTTGTGTTAGGACATCCAAATACACTTAGAAAGAATGATGTTATTTGGTTTGTTGTAGACTGACTAATTAATGTAGCACACTTCTTTCCTATCAGATAAACCTTTACAGTTTATCATTTGGTAGAACTATACTTGAGAGAGATAGTTCGTTTGAATGGGGTTTCATTAACAATAGTTTTTTATTGTGATTCATGATTTACATCAAAAATCTAGTAGGGAATACATAAGGCACTTGGTTCAATGGTTCTGTCAAGTACGGCCTTCCACGCACAGACATATGGACATTGGGAGAGTACCATACATGTGTTAGAGGATATGTAGTGAGAATGTATTATTAACTTCCGTGATTATTTGGAAAAGAACTTGGATTTAGTAGATTTTACATATTCCAATAGTTATTAGAAAACTATATAGATGTGACCAAATGAAAAACATTATGGTATACCTAGTAGATCACCACTATGTTGGTAAGATTCGGGTGAGTCAGATCAGTTGGGACCGAGTATCGTTTATGAGACATCAGAGGAGTTGAAATTGTTTTGAAAGCGTACGGCTACACCTCAGAGTAAGCAGAAGTCGTATGATGATATATGGGGATGAACACTAGATTTTAAAAAGGGTAATCGTGTTTTCCTTCGGGTGTCGCCTATATTGGGACTCCATAGGATACGGAGGTAGTGCAAGTTATCTCCTAGGTTTTATTGATCGTTTGAGGTGCTTCAGATATTCTTTTCGGTGGCATACTGATTAGCACTTCCATAGCTATCTTTCACTATGCATGATGTTTTCCATGTGTCACAACTATAGCAGTGTCACCCATACCCTTCTCATCTGATTGATGTGGAGGCATTCGACCACATGATTGATGGGTCCTTTGAGAAGCACACATTACATGTGTTGGGTTGTAGTGAGAAAGTGTTACCGGGAAAGACCATGCTGGTAGTTCATGTGTTATGGAAACAAGGAAATTTTCAGGAGGAAAATTGGGTATAGGAGGAAGACATGAGGGATTAATGGCCCAATCATTTTGGCTCAGAATCTTGGAGATGTTCAGGAGTGAAGCTCGAGGATGACATGTTATAAGGTGGGGAGACTGTAAGATACTGGCCTTTTCTAGAGTCATCTCGGTCACTTTTTCAGGTACTTTTTGATGTTTTTGGGTATATTTGATTTGGAGTAGTGTCTTGGTGTGTGTTTGGGTGAATGTTTAATCAAATATAATGGACAGTGGAATGTGCATGATTTGTGCATGATTTAACAAATCAGGCGACCAAATCATTCCAAGCGTGTCAAACTAGAGAGAGATTTCTACATGGTTTTCACGTGGTTTGAAAAACTGTGTAACCAAACCATGCCTACTATGCAAAACTAAATAGAGGTGTCTACACATTTTGTGAACGGTTTTAAAAATTGTGTCCTTATACCCAAGAAACTGTGTGAGAAGAATTTAATTCTTAAAACCCTTTTTAAAACCAGTTGAAACCTCAAGACATCCATATTATATACCTTGACTCGAGATTTATGAATTATAGATGTTTCCAAAGCCTCCCAGAGATATTAAAAGGTGATCTGAACACCTTTCTTCAAGATCGAAAGTCGTATTATAGATCCTCTCTCCTCCTGGTAAGTGGGTATAATATCGATGCTTCTCTAGTTATTTCACATAATCATTCTACAAATTTTCTTTAATGATCTCCACCATTTTCATGGATCTAAACCAATTAGTTGAGATCTAGATCTAGGATTTTATATATAGATCTAAAATTTCATGATCTTGATGCCTTTGATCTTAATTATTATTTTTAGGGATTCATATCCATAGCTTGATTGATGATGTTGTGTCACTCAGATTTTGGGGATTTCCATTGGGCTAAATTCCGTCAATAAACCATGGTATGTGGTCTAAATTGAACTCACATGGTCATTATTTATGATATGTGTACAATTTTTCGAATTTTATAGAATCTTAGGATAATTTAATTTATAAATTGGTGTAATTAGGAATATGTTTTTGACTAGTTATTTTCTTTTGTGGTTAATTGATAATTGGTCACGGAACAAATGAAGGGTGTTTCCCAAATTGATATTTGTTTTGAATATTGATTTTGGGTTTAAATATTGACTACATATATTAAATTGTTGTAAAAAGATAATTAATTGGGGGAAATTAATTATGGAATTATGTTTGGAAATGTACGATAATGAATTGTTATAATTAATTATGTTCAATGATGTGATCCAAGATAATTAATTACGAGAATTAATTATGAATTGTTGGGGTTTGATTTGAATAATTAATTGTGAATAATTGATTATGGAAAGAGAATTTTGTTGATTTATTAATTAATTGAACAATTAATTAATGTGTTCTATGATTACTTAATTTTTGGATTAACTACTATCCTATGAAATGTTTAACTAGTAGTTGGATTAGTAAATGAATAATGAGGATAATTATTATGAGTTAAATAATGATTAAATGGATTTTATTTTGTTGTTATTGGAATGGCGTCCTAGACCAATTAGAATTTGGGACTCGGAAATGGTGTTACTCCCCAATAGTTATCCAAGCATGAGATTATGGGGTGCTAACCATGCCAACCTACACCGAATAAGAATTGGAGCTCTCAGTATGATGATCTACACTCAATGAAATTTGTGCTGTTAGGCATGGAATACTAAACCAAATGATTAATAATAATAATGAGTGATGACTGAACTGATAATTGGAGTGTTAGGAATGACAAGTTCCACTAAATGATTAATGATAATTAATGATGATTCAAATGAGAAACATGATTTGAACATGGCCCAATATGTTGTATAAATATTAAATGACCATGTGATAACTTTTCAAATTAAGAATTGTATTTTTTTTATTGCTTCATAAAACGGCATGCACTATCTTTTGGATGGACTCATTTTAGGCACTATTGGTGGTGGCCTCAGGATTTGTACTCACACCCTATTTGGGTCGTAAGATCACCACCAGAGCCGACATTTTTTTTGCAGGACATGATAAGGGAAAGGCCCTAGGATAGGTTGTAGTTTGGGACTGGAGAATGGGAGAGTTAACCGAACGTGATTCAGGACCCATTTTGGAGTCTTTGTGACTTTACATTCTATTTCATTATAGACACATGACATTATCCTTGGCATAGTATTCTTTAACATTCAATTAAGTATTGTATTTTCATGATTTGGTAATCATATGATATGGATTTGTACTTGTTATTTATATATGCCTCCACACTTGGTTATTTATATTATCTTATGATGTTGTTTTATTATGATAACATAAGGTATAGTCTCCCAAAGACCTACTTACCAGACCCTCACTGTTAGTCAACACCCTTTGGAGTATGGGGAGGCGCTCTTGAGGGAATGTGGACAACCATATCAGGGAACTATTTAGTATCTCTCATGTTAGAACGTTACAATGACTTATTAAACTTTTATGACATCATTATAGATAAATTTGGTAACGTATCTTAATATTTATGAATAATTTGAAACATTCACTATGATATGTAATATTAACATTATCCCATGTAAGATTAGTTGTTTTCATCAGATGGGTATTTTAGATGTTATAGATGATATATAATTGTATTTTATATGACACATAACAATAGGTTAATAATATGTATGAATAACTCTTAAGCGCCTCTACTTATGTATGATTAAATCTGAGGATACAATAGATTAGCCTATGCTTTCAACTGAAGAATTCAATTATTTGGAATTTCATGTAAGACTAGACAATTTTTCCAATTTTATACATAACATTAAGGTTTATTATATATTAATTATATTCATTAATCATATATCAATATTTTTATGACTGGATATGATTCAAAATTATATTTTTTTTTATAATGAAAAGAAATATGTCCTAAGAACATGTGGAAAATATGTTGTAGTTATTGAGAAAAAAATTATTTAGAAATATTCATAGAAGAAGTCATGATTTGTGGTGAGTTATAGATGATATCATAACTAATAATAAATTAAACTATGATTTATTGGTTGTAATGAAAAAAAATTTAATAATATAGGATATAATGGAACAATATTGGACTTGTTTAAATAAGGATCATGATGCATTGATTTTCATCGATATTTCAAAAAGTAAAAATAGAAACCGTATCCTATTGATTTAATGTGAATTTTAATTTAATATATTGTTTCATAGAAAGGTGTATCGAATATAATAAAATTATTGAATTAAATATTGTGTTTCTAGTAGAGTGATGATTTATGGCTATTATTAGATTTCATTTGTGCATATGTTCTAAAAGAAGAAAAATCTAGATTTCCTGCAGATTTTTTTGAATTATTAAGCAACTGATCATTCTTTCGATGCCAATGTATTATAGATCTTACAGGAGATATTTTCATTCTTATTTGAACACTAATTTTTAAGTAGATTGATCTATCCTAGAGAACAATTAGGACATATATGTTTCTAGAAACACTCTCTAGTTATAGATGATACCTTCCAATATGTTAATCAATTTTCTATATTTATGATAAATCAATGTCAAAAATCTTAACTGAATCATAATATGAACATAATTACCCAAATTGAGGGTGGACTATGTAAATATCTTATGTGTATTTTTTGTTCTTTTTTTTATTTTACATTTGTGAGGGTGAGTTTTAGAGTGATTATATATTGACATTAATTCTTCCAGGTGGATAATTTATATTATGAAGTAATAAAAACCATTACATTGAAACAACCCAACCGACTTAGTGTTGAATAATCAGTCTCATGGGAAAAGTATATTTTAATGAATTTTGAGTGAATAATGGAATTGGAATATCATTTTCTAAGTGATATTATATAGTTGATTCCAAAAAAAAAATTTATTTTTTACCTATCCATGATGTATTTTGTAGCGACCTGAATTAGCATATACTTACCAATGCCCTAGCTAATTTCATTAATTACCTCTAGATTTGATCCCCTTATTCCAATTTCTTCCAACAATAATCAAGGGTCTAATAAGCAATATAGGGAGATTGTACCCTCTTTATGAATGTAATACAATAGAAGACATCAATAAACAAGCATCCCATATTATAAAAAACTAATAAAGAACAATAATCAAATGAATATTCCAATAAATGGGAATCAACCCTAAACCCATGTATTAAATCTGACATGCCATATATGTGTCAAGTGTCAAATGAAAATCCAAAATAATGATACATGGAAAACACATGAGGGAGTCCCAAATTCATAACAGGTTCAATAAATTGTGACCTATACAAAAGCCTAACAAATTCATCTAACATTGGTTTCATTCACTTATATTATCCTATAAACATGTATTCTATTTAGGTAAAAATCATCAAACTATGTTGGGTGTGAGTACAACTCATAATTCTACCCCCAATGGTCTCTAAAAAAATAACCAATTAATAATTATATAATGATTTGTATTAATAATAAATAAATAAAATCACAAAGTAAATATTTTTCATATTTATTTTTTTTATTTAACCAAATCAGGCCGTAAGGAACATGGTGAAACCCAAACTAATCATAAATTACTTGTCCCATTCTAGAGTATGACCCATACACATAGGGATATTAATTTTTTTTATTTCATGAGCTGTAATTATTTTTATTAATTCTAGTTTCATTATAATACCCTGGAGCATTAGTCGATGTACCATTTTCACAAATACATAGATTGTCAATCCAACATAATTATATCAAGTACATGGAGAATAATTTCAACTCCAATATCATTGGTATATAGAGAATCATTCTAGCATCATACTCTTTGTTACTTGGAGCATTATTCTAACACCAATATATTTTCATGCCTTGGGGGCCTAGAGTATCTTTATAGAGCCCCAATGGGAATTAGAGGACCATTCCATCACCCACACCACATTTTTATCAAATATAAGCACACACAGATATATATATATATATATATATATATATATCACGGATCCACATTAATAACACATTTTTTAACCATTCCCAACATCGTGCAACGTTTCATTTACAACAGTCCCATTTAACCTAATTACTATCTATTAATTCACATGTCATTAACTCTAAAATGTTATTCCAAATATCCATTTATAACATGTTACCATGCCAAAACGTTCAAAATTTATTTATTTCTATAAACCCTCTATAAAGACCCCAGCCCTAGAGGCCTGGAGTCAGTGACTTTACAACGTTCGAAAAAGATACAGGGTATTACAACCCAAATGAAAAAATAGTTTAGTAGTCTTGGTAAAATAGATACGTATTTGAAATTCACATTAATTTATAAAACATTAAATGAAAAATGAATCAATTTGGTAATTCAACTATTCCCCCAATATGTAACCCTTCATATTAGTCATGATATACTTTTTGGAATCCCGGGTAAAATAAATCATATAAAAGTGATTAGGTCCAATGCTCATAAAGGGTAATCATACAGTGGATGTTATTAGTAAATAAGGCATAAAAACATGGAAACGTAAATAACTGAAACACGTGAAATTAAATAAATAACATTAGTAGAATATGACATTAATAAAATAATGTTTATGAAATCCATATAAATAATCACTTGAAAATGAAACTTACTATGGATATTATAATTTAACGAATTACCACATGATATATCAATAAATGAATTAATAAGGATGGAAAGAATAATTAAAAACATAAAAAACATACTTTATAAGACTTTTATGACAAATATAATACTTGTAAATAATCTTTCCTGGAATCTCACATTATCAAGGCTTCATACAAATAATATAATTTATGGGCCAGGCCTTTGCCAAAACCAAATTTAATTGAGACCTACCATTTAATTGAGCTGCTATACTGGGCCCCTTGAATTATATTATAACTCAAACACCTTACTCATATGAATATTGAGAATCATAATCAACATATACACATTAAATGTAAATAACTCTCCCTAACTAGTATACATAATCAAGAACCATTCCGAGTAATATGGTGAACTGTTTTAAAATATCACATCCATGTTAAAACTAATTATAAAACATGTAATAAAATATTAAAGATGATATTATAATAGATAAACCTTGATTATTATTAAGATTAACCAAAGGGTGTTGAAAAAGATGAAAATACTATAATAAAATCATTTAAAATATATGGGAGAAATATATCTTATTAATATGATATCTTTTGTTTAAAAATGAGAGATTGAAAAAGAAAATTAATATTTGAAATAATCCTTTTAAAACTATAAATTATTCTTCAAAACATTATGGTTTCATGATTATATAAAATGGTTCACATATCTCTTAATTTATAATACATTTCGTCAATATTTTTTTTAAAAAAGTTACAAATTACCTTGTTCGGAAAGAGAAATGAAGATTCCATTGAAACCAATTTATATAAACTAGAACACGAGTAAAAATAATTTAAATAGTTGTTTGATTATAGTAAATAATATTTTGAAAATATTTTAATTATATTGTACATGGATGAAAATTGTTCCCTTGTGGAGACTTAAACATAATCACTCTGGAATAGTATTGAGATTGTGAAATAATCCCTTACCACAACGTAATTAGTTTAATTTTATGCCCCACAAATTGAAATGAAAATTAACATATGATAAATATAGAAAGGATAATGATATTATATTAAATATATTAATGATATTATATTAAAGGGGTAGTATAAAAACTAGATAAAATAAATAATAGGTGATTAAGTCATTTATCACATGGGAATAAAAGTGAGAAGAAAATGATGTACCCTGGACATTCCTTTAGTTTGAAGGTGAATTATACATCAATATAGTGGTTTCAATAATTTTAATTATTTAAACCAGAACAATTTAAATATTTTATATATAATATATTACCCTCTTATATCATTCTGTTAATACTATTTTTTCATTGCCCTTTTTTCAGATGTTAATTACTTCAATTTCCTATGCATATTTTTTCATGTTAGTATTGTTTGTTATATAAAGGTTTTAGTTAATTAGTATACAAAATGATATTAATTTAATAGACATCATATTTATTTATTATATAAATTTTATAATCATTAATTATGGGTTATCATGGATAATGAATCACCTCACATCGTGGAGATGGTAAGTCGTATGTATGCACACACGATTGTATAATTTGATTAATGCGGAAAGGATAAGGAAGAGGATGGTATATTTATTTCTAATGAAATAATATCCTATCATAATTATCCTTTATATCCATTATTTTTATCATTATACCCCTACATATAATGTGGTGACGAACAATACATTACACCACAACGTGGAGACGGTAAGCTAAACATACACATGAACGATTCATTCGTTTTTTCATAAGATGGATGTAAGGTGGGATATGGTTGTATTATAATCATAATAATATATAATAATATATATGGTAATTTATTTTCTACTTTATCATTGAAACAAAACATTAATTTGATATATATGAAAAAATGAACTTTGATGAGTTGATAAAAATGATTATGTCTTCTTCAGAGGACTTCCTTTAGATCTCTTCTTATGGGATCTATGGATGGACTATTTTTAAGATCAGTATCTACAAAAATTGATAAAAAATATTTGAGGAGAAGTTTTTTGTGTTTTATTAATATATATGGCACTAATTTGTGTGAGGAATTGAGGGAATAAGTTATTTTATATAATTGAGGTGAGAGGAACTTTCAGAAATCCTTAAAATATTAAAATATAATAATTCTATTTTGGAACAAAATAGCTAAAAATGGGATATAAACGAAAAAGTTTAAAAAATTTAGAGCATATATTATTATATTTTTTTAAATATTTTACATTTTTTGTGTTTTTTAAACTATTTAATACATAATAAATCAATAAAACATAATTATTTTCAAATTTGATACTATTCAAGTAATTTGACGTTAAATACCTCAAGATGAAGAGCTAATTAGAATATAATGCATTAAAACATCTCTAATATATCAAATTGATCTATAAAATTCATTATACAAATCAAATCATCCCAGAAGTATCAAAATTAATAAATTAAAAATTATTTAAATTATTTTTCAATTAATTACAAAATTATTATTTTGGCATTGTAGAATTATTTAAGGTAATTATATAATATATAAAAATGAACATAAATTTATATAATGAAATTAATTTCATTAATATCAAAATAAAAATTTACCTTATTTTTAATTTTTATTTTTTCCCCATGTGGACACATAAGAGTTATTTAACAGAGAGTTGCATTTTGTAACTATATTTAGATTAAATAATATATCAGTTATTTTCAGAGAAATGTGTTCATTAAACAACTAAAATTAGAGCTTCTAGTGATAAGGGTGAATCCTCTTCATCCAAAAATTTTTATAAATGTTCTGGTCCCATTCTTAGCCATATTATTCTGTTTTAACCCTTATTTAACTCCTTTAATTTTTACCATGACAACATAGATTTTTAATCTTTGAGGTTTAATATTGATACAATAAAATGACAAGAGAACCATTAATGACTCATGGATGATATTTTTAAACCTATTTCAATAATTTCACCAACTATTATATTTTTATAAATCTTATATCTCTTAAAAAAATATTAATTATTTGATATAATATTAATGTCAATTTTGACTCTGTTCATTACATTTACTTTTTAAAAGTATCATAAAATCATGATATATTAGAATAAACTATTTTTACACATTCATAAATTATCAGTATTATCTATATAATTTAGGTAATATATTAATTATATAAAATTATATTTATTTTAATATTTTTAATAAATATTATTTTACATGTCCATTGATAAAACAATTAGATAATATTCCATGTTAATGCCTTTAATTTAATTATAGCTTCCATAAAAATTTAAAATAAATTTTCTTATTGAAGATAAATATTTTATAATTAAAATTTATTTTTATAGTCGAACATATCCCCTATATAATCCCATATTGAAAATACTTCTCTTATTAAAAAACAAAGTATAACATAGTTGAAATTTATTTGAATAAAATACCATAAATGGTTTAAATCCATTAAAGTGGATCCAAGAAATCATATAATCTTCCCATGGGTGATCTCACATTAAAATAACTTAAAAATAAAATTAGTATAGTTTTTATGTTAATTTCATCATATTAGTAATATTATGTTTACCTGTAAATATAAGATTTACCCATAACCATGTAATAAAAAAATAAAAAAATATACAATTAATATTTTTCAAAAATAAATTGGACATATTTAATAAATATGTAGCTTATGATTTAAAATATGGAATAAATTTTGAAAATTAAAAACACATAAGTGGGTAAATTTAATTTTAAATTAATCATGTAGATGCGGTGGGAAAACTAGTTTGTAATTTGAAAACGTGATAATGTTTGAAATGTTTTTATATAAAAAATCAATTTAAAATATATTTTAATGAAATAATTTCATTAATATATTTTTAATTTATCTATTTTTACATTAAAATCAAATTTAAATTTAAATTATCATTATAAACGTTTTTATGAAAAGTAATGTAATAATTAAAATTCAATATTTAGAAAATATCAAAACCTCAACCAACAGAAATATTAATGTTACACATTATGAAATGATGTTTATTTTCTAAAAAATAATTTATAAATATTTTAAAAATTATATTTTATATATATTCTCCATTAAAATGTGGCATAACTGCCTTTAAAAAAATATATCTTTTATGTGTAGAATTGGATTTTTCAAGATTATTCATATTAAATCTATTGGATGACTGTAAATACATTGGATTTAAAAAATAATATATAAACATAATAATTTGGTTAATAATATTCATTATCTCTAATTTAAGGGCTAGTTTATAATGGTCATGTTATAATAATGACACTTAATTGTATAACATTATTTATTTCAGCATGGTGTTCCATGCAATGTAATCTATTGATGAAATTAAATTTAATTAAAAAGAGGAATGTCCAAAAAATAAAGAAATCAAATTATCCACTCTTTCAACAAGATACTTCTTCTAATTTGAAAATTCGCTTCAAATGTCAATGGTTGACACTTTAAAATTCTTCATTGGGAAATGAAAATCAAAACATTGGGGTAATTAAACATCCACATAATAAGTGTTAGAGAAAAAGGTGAATTTAACCAAAAAATTAGGCTTCTTTATTAGAGAAAAATTTAAGAAAGTGAAATCATGGATGTGAAATTCAAATCTATTTGTCATGTAATTATGGAGAGTGATAGATATAATGGCCATTAGAAAGTTAACCATCACAAAACCACAATTATTTTATCAGTTAAATGAAAATTTATTTTTTTGAAAGAAGAGTAAATAGATAATGTTTTTGTTACAAAATCGTTTTCCCTAGAGATGAGGGGTTATATTACTATATAAATAATCATTTGACAAAAATTAACATACTTGATTACTTTCCATGTCATAACCATAATCTCACCCTTCAATTGTGATTTGATATATATTCGCTTCCTTTCTTATGCTCAAAGATGGATATTTAAGATGATTTTTTCATACTTGATGGACTTTTTATGAATCATAAGTTCCACATATCATTCCTTCATCTTAGGAATATTTATAAAAAACTTCATTTGCATAGGTTTTCCTATATGATAATTTATAATTTAATTAAAAATAGTTATATTCAAAGTTCAACATAATTAGTTACCTTATTACTCCTTAAAAATATTTTTTTCAAAATAATAATTCCTAAAAATTTGAAGTAAGGTTGCTAAATTTTAAAAAAAAACACTTATCATGATATTCCCTAAAAAACATAACACATCTCTTATTAACACATGCCAAATAATTTATCACCTTAAAAACCATAATGAAAATGTTCTTATAGTAAAATACTTATATATCTCATGATTCTTATAATTAGGGATCTATTGATGAAATAATTCATTAATACATATACACAATATGATTAATCATTATACTTCATTATTAAACCATTAACTATTCTTCCTCATCTTATGGATTAATACATTCATCATTTCATTTTTCTTTTATAGGTTCTTCAACATTATTACTATAACCATTAGTTGATTAAGCATACTAATTTTAACCATTGACTATAACCCAATGAAAAATTTGGGAATCACAAATAACAGTGATATAGTTAGGTAGAGTCCTTTATAAGAAGTATAAATCATGAAATATTCATTTAAATTTATGTTTCCATGGGTTTAAAAAAGGATATGAATGGTTTTAATAAATATATATATGATGATATCTTATATTTAGAATTATCCTCAAATCTATTCATTGGGAAATATTCCCAAATTTTTTCCCCTAAATATAGTTCTCAATGTTTATAAATAAATTTATGTGATATCAACTGTAATGCTCCCACCCCTTGAAGCCCGGATCTGGATAAAAAACTTTAATACATTGGCATAAGATACAAGGTATAGCATCCCAAAAGAACAAATAGTTTATAAGTCTTAGAAAACAATATGCATATTTTAAATTCATGTTACATTTTAAAACATAAAATATATAATGAATTTCATTGATTCTACCTATATTCCCCCTTTGTATAACGTTTCATATCAGTCATAATATACTTCTCAAAATCCATAGAAAAATCGAAACGTATGAAATAGGTTAGCTCCAATGTTCAATAAGAATATGAGTATAGTGAAATATATGAGTATAAAAGTGATTTAAATCATTAAAAGGTAAAAAATAAAACACATTCCATTTAATCAGTATTTTAAAAATAAATTGACATTAATGAAATATTATCAAATAATACTATAAACATAATCACCTGAAAATTATAATTAATAATGGATATTATAATTAATTGAATAATTTCATAGAATATAAATAACATAATTAAAAATCATGTAATAAATAATTATAATCATGTGAAACATAATTTCATAGATTCATACAAACTATCTAATAATGTTCGGTATTTTTTCAAGAATCTAACATTATCAAGGCATCATACCAAGATTCAAATTAATTGGTAAGGCCTTGGCCCAGTCCTAGTCTAGTTTATCTCATGAGACCAACCAATTCAAAAAGGTGATATAGAGGAACCCTACCACTCCATAATAATCCCAATACATTACTCATATGAATGGTGGGAAACATAAATAAAATATACCTAAGAAATTTAAATTACTCTCCCCAATCAGTAATCATAATCATAATCCATTTTGAGTAATCGGGTTAATGGTATCAAAATAGGACATCTACATTCAAATTGATTATAAACCATTTAATAATATATTCCAAATGATATCATAATATATCATCCTCAATAAATCATAGGGTTCAATAATTTGTATATAATTATATTAAAATACACTAATAAAATCATTGAAAAATATTTAGATATTTTTTTACATTGAAAGCATTTATTTAAAAATATTTGAAATTATTAATGAAAAATTTTTCATCAAAAAGATTGTTTTTAACATTTATTTGAAACATTAAATCATTATGGTTTCATAAAGACATAAAAATTTTCACATTTTGCATATGCTAAAAACAATTCCTTCAATATTTTTTTTTTCAAAATAAAGTGACAAAGTACATTATTTGGAAAAAGAAAAAATTGTTTATTTTAATCCATTTTATAAAAATTAGAATATAGTTAAATATAATTTATGAACTAGAAGGATAATTATAAAAAATTTAATATATTATTAGAAAATATGGACATTGAAGAAAAATGATCCCCATTAGAGACTTACACATAAATAATTCTGAATAATAATGAGATCGTGAAATAATCCCACGACACATTTTAATTAGTTGAATTTTATTCCAAATAATATCAAATAATAATTTATATATGATGAATATAGTGATATTGATGATATTATATTAAATTATAAGTATATACCCCCACAATAATGAAATAATTTTTGAATAAGGCTTGTGTCTCCTAAAAATAAAAGTGATATGAAAATCCATTAATTTTCATATTCCATTAGTTGTACATAATTTAACCTTACATATAATGGTTTAATGCTTGTTTTTAATTTATAAAAGAACAATATCCATATTTATGATATCATATTTGGATCCTCTTATTTCTTTTTCAAATTAATATTTTGTTATTACACTTGTTTTGGGTGTTACCAACTTCATTATCCATTCCATGTTTTGTTGTGTAAATCATTTTTTGTATGAATATAATACATTTATTTAATCACAATAATTATATTAAGTTCATCGATATCATATTTATTCATTATATTTATTTTATATAATCATTATGGAATGGTTAACATATAAAATGAAGAACATCACATCGTGGGGATGGTAGGTCATACATATGCACGAGCGATGGTATCGTTCCTTTAATAGTGAAAGGGTAAGGAATATTACAGTAATTTAATTAAAAAAATTAAGATCAATTCATAATTATAATATATGTCCATTATTTACATCTCTATAACCATTTAATTAATTTTCTGATAAAAAAGTAGTTTACACTATGATGTGGAGACGGTAATGAGAACACATGCATGCTGGTGCATTCTTTTTTCTTATAGGATTGATAAAATATGGAATAGGGTTGTACCAAAATGATAATAAAATATTATAATATATATTATATATGATTTATTACTTTATGATGTAAATAACATAATAAAACAAAGTAGAAGATGAAATGAACTTGGATGAATAATATAAAATGATTACATTTTCATCAGTGGAATTCTATTAGATCTCTTCTTGAGGGATCGAGGGTTTGTTATTTTGGAATAACAAGATCTCTAAAATAGGGAAAATGAAGTTCTTAAGTGAAATTTTTAGATATTGGTTTATCTATATATCTAAAATTAGTTTAAGGAAGTGAGGGAGGAGTTTTCCATTTATAAATGAGGTGAGGGAATCTTTTAGTAAAAAGCAAAATGTTAGATTTAATTATGATAAAGTAGATAAAATAAATTAAAATAGGATATAAAATAATATGCTAAGAAATTATCTTCAATATATTATCATGTTTATGATTATTTTACCTTTTTTATATTTTTGAACAATTTAATTATATATTAATTTAATAAAATATCATTATTGGAAAATTTGATATTATTCTTCTAATTTGACTTCAAATAGATAAAGAAAAAGAGTAAATTTGAACATAATTCTTCTAAAAATTTATAATATATCTGATATATCAATAAATTCATTATAAAAATTATCCAATCCCAAATATATAATATAAAAAACATTTAAAATCAATTGTTTTTATTTTTACATTTATTAAATAATACTATAATAGTATTGAATAAGAATTTAAGGTAATTATAATATTTATAAAAATTAAATATAAATTTATTTGTTGAAATTAATTTCATTCTGATCAAAATATATATTTATTTTCATTCATATATTTATTTCACCCCTATGTGGACTCATTAGTGATATTAAATATATATAGTGAGATATTTTGTTACTATATTTGATTTATATAATATACAAGTTATTTTAGAAGAAAATTTTTCACTAATCAACTAAAATATTATCCGAATGTGAAAAGGTTATAATCCACATCATACAATAATTTTAAGATATGTTTAGTTTATATTGTTTCAATAATATTTTGGTTTTTGTCCTTATTTAATCGATTTAACTATTATCGAGATAACATGGATTTTTAATCTTTGATGTACCATATTGTTAAAATAAAATGAAATAATAATTGAAATGAATAATAAATCATATTTTAAACCTTATTTATATAATTTTTCTGAATTTTTTATTTTTATAAATTCTATATATTTTAATAAAATGTTTTATTTTTTAATATAAAATTAATATCAATCATGAAACAATTCATTATCATTTACTTTTTAAAAATATCATATTAACATGATATATTCTAATGAAATATATTAAATCATCACTAAATTTCCCAAGTAATCTATAAAACTACTTGTATGACATTAATTATACCAAATTATAATTTTTTATTATTTTTAATAACATTTATAATATATGTCTATTAATTAAATAATTAATTCATCATCATTAGGCAAGCCCTTACATTAAAAATTTATTCCCAAAAATTTGAAAATAAATTATCCGGATGAATATAAATAATTTAATATTAAAAATAATATTTATATTCCAAATTATTCATTATATAAACCCATATTAAAAATATATCACTTATAAAAATCAAAAGTAGTATAATGTTGTCTTTTCTTTTAATAAAATACAATACATGGATTACAATCATCCATGTGGCTCCAAGAGCTCATAAAATCATCCCATAGATATATTTGTTTTGAAACTAACTCACCTAATATAATTAGTTAAATTTTTAGGAAATATTTATATTATATATATAATTAAATTTAACTTTAATATTCTGATTTACCCTTAATCGTGGTAATAAAATAAATTACTAATGATAATATTTTTATTATCCAACAATAAAATGGAAATATTTACTAAATACCTGAATTTAATTCCAAATAGAGAATCTTTTTTTCAAAATTCAAAATAGAGAATGTGTTAAAATTATTTTAAAATTAATCTCATATACAGGGTGAGAGAATAGTTTTTTAATGAGAAATAATGCAAAATTTAGAAATTGTTTTATATCCAAATTCAGTATATAAAGGGTTATAACAAACTTAATTGAATTAATAAATGTATTAATCATATAATTTTACGTTGAAATATATTTAACGTATGATTTAACATTATAAATTTTTTATATGAAATATCATTTTCAATTAAAATGTAGTGTTTTTCTATATTAATCAAAAATGAAATTTATCAAAAAAACCTAAAATTCCAAAAATGTGATTTTTGATATTATGATGTAAAAATTGAAGTTTATTTTTTCGAATAATACTAAAAAAACTATTAAAATTTTGTTTTATATCATGTTCTCCATTAAAAGGCATAAAAACTGCCTTTAGAAAAATATAGATTTTCTATGTGAAATTGGATTTGTTCATATATTATGCCTATTAAATTGATTGGATCAATGTAAAAAAAATAATTAAATATATAATATATAGATTTAATAATTTGGTTAATATTATTAATTACATCCAATTTAATGTCTATGTTATAAAGGTGGTGTTAAAATAATGATATTAAATTGTATATTATTATTGTTTAACTTTGGTTTTATGAGAAACATAATCTATAAAAGAAATGAAATTTATTTTAAAAATTCATATCATAAATTTTTTGGTTTTAAATTATCCCCTCCTTCAATAAGTTTTATCAACCCCACTTGATATTTCATTACAAAAATCAATGGTTGATTCTTATAAATTTCTATGTGGGAAATCCACATCAAAAATAGGTATAATTAAACAACCTAATAATACGAGGGAATGTAAAATGTTAGTATCACCAATAGATTTGGTTTTACAATATGAGAACAGTATAAAAAAGTTAAAACCTAGACATGTAAGAAAAATCAAACTAGCATGTTTCTATGGATAGCGATAGAGAACATATTCATTTGAAATATGACCATCAAAAAACTATAAATTTCATTTCGGATAAAGGGAAATTTATTTTTCTAAAATAAATGTTAAATGATAATGTTTTTGTTCAAAAATCCTTCTCCTAAGAGTTGTGGAATTATTTTACACTTCATTTAATCACTTTATAAAATAAAAAAATACAATTGATTTCTATGTCATTTTCCTAATATCATATTTATATAGTTCTTTGATATATTTACACATCATTTCATGGACCAGAGTATGGATATTAAAGATGATTTTGGCTTTCTTGAATCACTTTTAATGAATCATAAGGTCCTCGTATCATTCCTTCAACATCTAAATATTTATAAAAGAAAAAAATGTTTAGTATAGGGTTTCCAATATGATAAATCATACTTTATCCTCAAACAATACTATCCAATGATCAGCATAATCCATTCCATAAGTAATTACCTTAATACTCATTCCCAATACTACTATTAAAATTCAATGTCCAAAATTTAGTATTATGGTCCCTAAATTTAAAAAATCATCTTACCATTAGATTCTGAAAGAATCATAATGTAGCACATATTGTCACATAAAAAATATTTTATCACCTTAATAACCGTAATGAAAATGTTCAAGCTTTAAAATCCTTAATGAAGAAGTATTGTAGTATTATACTTTTATATCTCATTATTCTTATAACCAGAGCATCAATGGTTAAATAATTTTTGAATTATTAAAGATAGGATCATTGATCCTTGTACATAATTCTTAAACCATTAACTACAATTCATCATTTTATTCCTTAATACATCATACCCCTAATTTTTCATTTGTATTATATTCGTCATTAGTTTTATACCCACTAACTATATATCATTTATAATTTTAACCATTGACCATAACCCAAAACACAAATTGAACAAAACATTTTAGTTATATAGTCACGAAGAATCATTTATAGGATGTCTGAATGATGAAATATTCTTAAAAATCTATGAGACCATAGGTTTAGACAAGGTTGTACACAATATTAACAAATATATTGTATAATATCCTATACTTATAATTATCCACCATGTTAGTCATAAGATTAAATTCTCTAATTTATTCTTTCCAAAATCTTGTTCCCAATGTTTTATGTAAACATTCTTTGATACCACCTGTAATTTCCCTGACCCCAGAAGCTCGGATCTAGTGATTTATATCATTAGATTGGCATAATATATAAGGTATCACATCCCAAAAGAAATAATATTTTAATAAAATTGGTAAAATAGATACATATTTTAAATTCAAACCACATTTTAAAACATAAATTTAAAAAATAAATTAATTTATTCATCCATTATTAATAATTTCTGTAACAGTACATATTAGTCATAATATATTCCTCAAAATACTATAGAAACATAAACCATATGAAATTGTGATCTAAAATGATGAGTAAGTGTAATGGTACAAAGGAAGCTATGAGTAAATAAGGAATAAAAATATGGAAAGGTGAAAAACTGAAACACATTCCATTTAATAAATAACTTCATCCTAAAATGATAGTAATAAAATATGATCAAATAATTTCATATAAATAATCGCTTGAAAATGAAACATGACCATGGATATTATATTTAATAAAATAATAAAATGAATTATCAATAACTAAATTCATAATGATGGAATTAATAATGCTAAACATTAGGATCTTATTATCAACGATTCGTACAAAGATTCTTATACTGTCAAGGATTCATGCTATTAATCTGACATTACCAAGGGTTTATTCAAAAAATATAATAACTGCATAAGACCATTGCCTATACCCAACCTAATTTGACTCATTAGACATACCATTTCATTAATATGCTTTATTGAGCCCCACCCATCACATCTAAGTCGAATAAATTCCTCATATGAAAAGGGTGAAACATAAACAACATATATATATATATATGAAATTTGAAAAGGTATCCCAAATAAGTAAATATAATCAACAACAATTCTGAGTAATATGGTTAATTTTATCAAAATAGCACATACAAATTCAAACAGATCATAAAACATTTAATAAAATATATATGATGATATCATGAGAGACCAACCTCAATGAATTATAAGACCCAAAAATGGGTGTTGATATTGGTGATAATAATCTAAAAATAATTAAAAATTCATGAGGGAAATAATAATTTTTTACTTTTAAATAATTTACTTAAAAAAGTCGAGTTATTAAAAATGTTTTAATAAATAACATTTTAGGTATGTATTAGATGATTCAAATCATTAAGGCATCATGAAGAGAAAAAATCCTCTCATTTTTCATAAGTTAAAAAATCATTTCTCTAGGTTTTCGAAATAGTTATAATGTATCTCATTCAGAAAAATATAAAAAGATTCCTTTCAAACAATATTATAAAAATTCAAATATTGGTAAAAAGGCATTAAATATTTTTAGGATAATAGAAAAAACCTTTTCGAATATATTTTTAGGACAGATGGTCTTTGATGAAAAAATTTCCCTAGTGGATACATAATAATTAAAAAATCCCAAGTAATAATTAAATTTTGAAATAATCCACTACCAGTATGTAATTTTTTGAATCATATTCCACATGAAAACAAAAAAAAACATTAAATAAAATGAATATAGCTGAATCATTATATTATATTAAATGGGTATTATACAAATCACACATTATAAATAAGTAGTTAATAAGGAATGTATCTCACATAAATAAAATTGAGATGAAAATAAATTACATTGCCCTTTAATTTTTTTGAAATTTATATAAACTCATTAATAATGGATTATAACATGTTAATAATTTATACCAAAACCACACCTATATTAATTATATCATATATGATTCTATTATATCATTTTTTTTAATAATATTTTGTTATTACCCTTGTACCATGTGTTAAATGTTTCATTTTTGTATACATGTTTTGTCATGTTAGTCCTATTTATTATGAATATTATATATCTATTTAATATCTAGAATTATATAATGTTCATATTTATCATATTAATTCACTATATATCTTTTTTATAATTAGACATGAATGGTTAACCAAGAAAATTAATCGCATCACATCGTGGAGACGATAGGTTGTACTTACACCATAACAATGACATTATTACATTAACGGGGAATGCGTAAAGAAGTAGATCACATTTTTATTTTTCCAAAATAAATATATTTTCATAATTATAAAATATATATATTATTTCCTTCAATATACCAATTTAATTACTGTGTTGATATTACACTATGGTGTGGATCCAGTAATTAATATGTACACGCGCTTGGTTCTTTAATATTTTAAAGGATGGATAGAATGTAGAATATAGTTGTCCCATAATCATAATAACATCTCATAATATAGAATAAACTTTATTTATCACTTTATCATAGAAACAACACATGAAGAGGAAGTATAAGAATAAATGAACATGGATGAGTTGTTAAAAATGATTACTTCTTATTCGAAGGACTTCTATTGGATGTCTTCTTAAGGGATGTAGGGTTAGTTTGTTGGAAGAGTGTGATATTTATAACTTTTATAAGAATTTTTTTGTGTAGAAATGGTATTTTTTAGGTTAGTTATATGACTCAAATTGTTATGAAGAAGTGATATAGTTGGTTCCCTTTTATAATTGAGGTAAGGGGCACTTTTAGAATTCCTATAAATATTAAAATATACAACAGCTATTCTATTTAAAAAGGATTAGAAATAAGTTATAAATTAATATGGTAATAAATTTCTGACCATATAATATCTCATTTGTGATTATATAAATTTGTTTTATTTTTAAAAAAAATTCATAGAAAATTAATTCATTAAAAATATTTGATTTTAAAGATGATATTACTCATCCAATTAGACTTCGAATACATAAAGAAAAAAAAATAATTTGAATATTATGATTGAATAAAAATCATATATATCCTATAGATCTATCAAAATTATTATACGCATTAAATAATCCAAAATATAACAATATAAATATGTTTAAAATCAATTATTTTTATTATTTATTATCTTAATAAATATTGTATTGACATTGAAGATGCATTTTTGGTAATTATATAATTTACAAAAAATTATTATATATTTTTATAACAAAAATATTTTCTTTAATATCAAAATTGATACTTATATTTAGTCGAATATTTATTTTCACCAAAAGTGGACACATAAATTATATTAAGTACAAATACATTCGCATTTTGTACCTATCATTAATTTAAATAATATATACGTTATTTTCTTAAAAAAGTGTCATTTAAAGACCAATCATTCTATATTACAGTGATAAGGGTATAATCCTATTCATTGAATAATATTTTAAAAAGTGAAGGTATCATTATTACCCTTATATTTTTTTAACACTTTTCTAATCCCTTTAACTGTTACCATGGAAACATGGATTTTTACTCATTGAGGGTCAATATTATTACTAAAAATGAAAAGCAAACTACAAATAAGTCATTGATGATATGATAATCCATGTATCAATAATTTTTCCTCATTTTTTATTTTTATAAACATAATTTTAATATAAAAAGTAGTATTATTTTAATATAACATTAATTTCAATTTTGACACTATTCATTATTCTGGATTTTTAAAAACATTATAAAATATTTTTTATTTTAACCAACTCTATTAAATCATCACTAACATATCAAATTAATCTATTAAATTAGTGGATTTCATTAATTAAATCAAAATTTGTTTTATATTTTTAATAAAATTTAAATGATATGTCATGTAATTAAATAATTATTTTATCGTTATTATGAAATCATTTAAATTAATTATGTATTACCTAAAAATATAAAATAAATTATCCTAAAGAATAAAAATATTTTATCTTTTAAAATAATATATATCATTGAATATATCCCCTATATAACACCATATTGAAAATATTTCACTTGTTAAAAAGAAATGTATAACAAGTTTGATTTTCTTTGAATATAATACAACAAATGTCCTAACTTCATCTATGTGGCTCCAAGATATCATAAAATAGGCCCATATATGATTTTTGTGGACAATAACTATTCTTAGAAAATTATGAGAGGTTTTATAGAAATTTTATAAAAAATTTATTACTATTTTAAACCATAATTACCCAATTTATACATGACCATAGTGATTGAAAAATTCTTAAAGTTACTATTCAGATTTTCCTAAAATAGAAGAAAAAAATTTCATAAATTTATACATTTTGATTCCAAAATATATATTCCATTTTTTAAAATTCATAACACAGAAGTGGCTAAAATAAATTTAAAATTAGTCGTGTATATGGGGTAAGAAAATGAGTTATTAATGATAAAATGTGAACAAGTTCGAAAGGAAATTATATAAAAATTTAATATAAAAAAAATATTCAAATGGATTAAATTGAATTAATAGATTTATTATTTATATAATATTACTTTAATGAAAATTTAAAACATAATTTAACATTATAAATTATTTTTAAAAAGGTCTTCATTGAATTAAAACATTGTATAATTCGACATTCAATAAAAAATGAATCTTATCAGAAAAATAAAAAATATCCAACCTAATTAAATTTTGATATTTGAATTTAAAAAAATATTTTTATTTCATTGAATATAATTTATAAAAATTTAAACAATAGGTTTTAAAAAAATTCTCCTTTAAAAGGTGGAGAAAATACCTTTTAAAAAATAGAGCTATTATATGCAAAATTGAATTGTTTTCTTTTCTTATGCATATTAAATATATTTGATGAATTTATAAAAAATTTAATATATATATAATATTAAAATTTCATAATTTGGTTAATACAATTCATTCCCTTCAATTTACATCTATTTTATAATGTCCATGTTAATATAATGATATTTAATTGTATATTATTTCTCATTTAAGCTTGGTGTTTTGTGAAATATAAGCTATCAACGAAATTAAATATCTTTAAAAGGAGAAATGTAATAAAATATTTGGGTGTTAAACCCCTTTAATTTCCCTTTTTCATTCCATAATCCTCTTTTTATGGTAAATTAGAGCACTGCATGGGTTTCCATCAGACATGGTGTCATAATCTCTAATGCATCCCACAAGATCTGAGAAGGGTGTCAAAATTTCATGGGAATTCAATTCAATTTTCTAATTTAAATGAAATATCATATCATGTAAAAAAAATGATATATCAAAAACACAATATCATAATCAACACTATGTGAATTATCATTTATACCACCAATCGTAGGATTGTTGATGAACTCTCAATGAACATTATCCCTTAATCCGATGAAGAACGACTAAAAACAATGAACAACATTATGATCCTCCAGATCATGGATTAGATTTATATTAATTCAATGAAACCAACCATAATTACTCACAATTCACCTTAAATAACAATTATCTATCCACAATAGATTAGGTCTAAGTTTCCATGAAAAATAATAAGAAGTTATCAAGGAAGAATGACCAAGAATAATGACTTATTGGTGAATTTTGGATCTCTAAAAGGCATTGAATCACCTAAAAATATTATCCTAGATCAAAGGAAAAATAATTTCTTATATTGGGAGGAAATATAGTATGTAAATAAAATATATTAGGAAAAAAATGAGGTGTTTGTTATTTAATTTAGATTAAATCAGTGAATTTCACGATGGAAGCCATACAGTGCACAGTTTGGAAAATAGTGTGCCAATTATGCAGTAATTACTATATGAATCCAACCCTCACATAGTTTCCTGACATGGTCCAAATAAATATGTGACAACTATACATTTACTCTATATTCCATGTTTCACAGTTTATTTTGATCTCTCACATGGTTCAGAAAAAATGTAGACCAACCATGCTCTTGACCAGTGCGTACTATATTTCATTGCATGGCTTCCTAGAGGAGGTCACATGGTTTGGAAAAACCATGCACCAACCATGTGATACCCCCCCCCCCCCCCCAACATAGAAAACATACCTGACCAAACCTAATAAAATACCAAATAAAAATATTTTTTAAAAATGATATTATAATACATGAAAATAATTATGATACATCTCTAGAAATCTTTGGATCATAAAATATACTAACCTTATAATAGCTCATCCATGAGCTATAATCAGAAGAATCAATATGCTTATGATGTTAAAAGTATAGGTCATTGAGCCTTTATATTTACTTCCCTCTCCCATGCTTTCTTCTAAGCTTGTATATTATTCCACAACACTCAGACCAACTACATTGTATTTCAAATTAAAATTTTCTCCTTGTGGTCCACAATATAAATTGGATGGTCCCTAACAGAAGCATCAAACTCAGGTTCAGCATCATCAACATCATTCACATGAGAATGTAAATGATTTTAATTCAGAATCTGTGACATCTAGAAAAATCATGCATATAAATATACCTCTATGGAAGATCCAGTTGTTACCCCACCGGTCTGATCATCCCCATGGTATCAAATTTTCTAAAAATCTATCTTTCATGGACTCTGAATTCAATGGTAAACTAAACTAATTGACACCCGAAGGAAGACCCCATCACCCACTATAAAATCATGGGGCCAATGAGGTGAATCAACATATGAGTTTTTTCTATTATGCATTTTATCCATATATTTATGAATCAAAAGAACCTATTATGACGTCTCTCGCATGAGACATGGTCCCAACAACCCTAACCCACCCACCACAGCCCAACATAATGGTATTATATAGGAAATACCATAAAGTGACTCATATGGAACCATCTAAATATTATCTTGATAACTTCTATTATGGTTGAACTTAACTATAACTAATATATTCTCTAAAGACCCAAAAATAATCGCATACATGTGACCGTAGCATGTCATCCAACACTTAAATAGTGGGATCTGATTAGCCTGCCATCTATGGGTTTATATTTGTACATCAAAACACCTAAGTACCAGAATCATTTGTCAATATGTTCATGATGAATGATGTAAAATTAGAAACCCTGTCTAAAACTATAATTCGTGGAACATTTTGCAAACCCTATATCTCTCAAACTTAAAGTACCCTAACAGATCAAATGTGAATGTATCCATAATTAGCATGAAGTTTGATATGTTATTCAACATTTCAATAATCAACTATAAAAATCATTATTTTGAGGCTTCCATAGAATAATTACCACATAATTTATGGTTTCACGATCACATATCCATTCAATAATGGGAAACATCTCTAATAGACCACTATGTCATTGATGCTCATCCTTCACCTACTAACAGGTGCGACATCGTGTCATAAAAACCATAATCTCATTGATCATTTCTATCCAAAAATATTATTATATTAAGGTCACTTTATATTTTCATCATATTAGGGATAACTACCCCCCCCCCCCAAACCATGAAACACATGATTCATCTCTTCCCACATACATATAAGAAAAAAACATGACCAAGACTATAGATGATCTCATCATCATAGATAACACATTTGGATGGTGGGTCACCATATTCAAGGATTTTCCTCAAGGACAATATAATATATCCTCATACTTTCTTTCCCTGATATGTATTAGAATTTTAGGATCAATGGATACTGATAAAAGGGTCCTATTCTCCCACTCCTCTTGAACCTATATATGCATTTCAGTGAAGAAAGCATTCATTTAAAACTTAGTACTAGAATCCTAGACTATATGAGCCTCTGTATTCCATACCAAACATTATAAAACACATTTCCCCCTATCGGGTGTATAGGATAGTTAAAAATCAAATGATTTTATACATTCAAATCATCTCCACTCCTACAGTTTGAAATATCACCACAAAACTATTTACATTAAATATATATTGTTGTTATACACATTAATAATTTTTTAAATATTTAATGTCACCAACACATTAAGGTATAAACTATTATGTCCAACATTAGATAATGTGATGTTTAATTCCATTATTGTAGCATATTTTTCCTTGATTCATACTCCTTGAATCGATCACTCTGCATCAACATTGCCCCATGTATAAACCTAGATGGATTAGAAAACAAGATATAATCCTCCCACAACTTAGGTATGATAAAAATTCATGTATTCTTAAAATGAATCATTAACTCATGTAATTTATTATCACATGAACCTAAAAAATAAAAAAATTACACCATTCATAGTCAATCAAAAAAGGGGTACTTCCAAGAGAGAAAACTCTTGGTTGAATCTTCGATAATATTCTGCAAAACCCCTAATTATTCAGATATCAAAAACATTTTGGGGATATCCCCAAAAAAATACCAACACATTTATTGATTCTATTGAAACACCTTCTTCAAAGATCATGTGACCAAATAAATGTACATTTCCAATCAAAAAATTAAAATTATATAGCTTGTAGTATATGTGATTTTCTATTTGTGTACTCAATACGATTTCGAGATGTTTGGAATGATAATCATGAATCTATTATTACAAAACAATGTAATTAATGAATCAAAGAAAAAAATAATCCAAATACAGGTTAATATTAAGTTCATTAAGGCCATAAACTCATCATGGTCATTTTTCAATCAATACAGTGTCATAAAAACTCACACATTCCATACCTTCTCTTGAAATATGTCTATGGTATTTTTTTAAGATCACACTCTTGAATGATGATACATTGAACTAAAATTAATCTTTTGGAACATAGAATAACCCATCATCTATTAAAATGATCATCTATATATGGATGTGGATTCAATTTTTTCACTATCATTCAATTAATCTTACTAAATTAATACAGAACTGTAATGTTCGATCATCCTTCTTGGAAAACCCAAAGAGACCCATTGTGGATTACCTAGATGGATGAATCCCTTATTCATAAATTACTCCCAATGAGTCTAATAATCATGTATATATGTCGGTTCCATTCAATTTGGTGGAATGAAAACTACTTATTTTGTATGCATGATATCAATTGTGAAATCAAAATCACTCTAAGGTGGTATACATGACATGTTTCAAGAAAAATGTTCTAAAATTGGTCAACTATGGGTGTTAAGACACTATGTTTAATACCCCCTTCATCCAAAAAATGAATCACAACATGGGAGGTGAGCTCCTCTTATTGCTGATAAACTGGGGAATGACCTACCAATATATCACATTCTACAGAATGTATATATACTACATCATCATAAGTTGTGAAAATTACTCTCCTACGATAACAATAGATGTGGATATGGTATGATTCCAAATAATCCATACCCAAAATCAATTCAAAATTTGAAATCCCAAGTACTTAAATATTAAAAAAGAAATGATACTCACTGACCTTGAGGGAAAAATGTTTGTATAGATAGATTTTCTTTGACTGTACACGCAACATGGTGTCGATCACCATAACCCCATAAAAACTCCTCCATAAGATATTAACCATTTACATGTTAAGAAAATATAGTAGAATTTGACACTCCTGTATCAAAAAATTTACTGGAAAGTGTATGAGATAAAATAATTTTATCAATGATTATGGATGAAACATCATCAATATTAATAAGTTCATGACGAACTACATGCAACTAATTCATCCCACCGGCATGTGATATAGTATAAGTACCTTATTCTATAATGCTATTCTTGTAAAATCCCAAGTATATAAAGAATAATAAATATTCATATTTATTAATATTTTTGAATTAAATATTTATTTTACTTTAAAGGGGATGCAATGTTTAATAGCATACCCAATATGAATCAAAGGGTTTATTTGAAATCTTGTGTTTCACACAATGCTGAGTCATACTAAAAAAAATAATATAATATTATTTTAAATAGTATTTAACACTTAGTCGTGGTAATAAAATCGTGCAAGTACCTATGTTCCACGCAGGTATACCTGCACGACCAGGACTTGCGTTCCCACGCAGTACCTACGCACCTGCCAGTACTTGTACGCCCCTATATTTTTGGGTACCCTTCCTGCCCATTTAACACTTCCTATTCCATTCCACGTCACCTATTCACGATTCAGTCTTCAAGACACTCTTCAAATCCATTTATGGCATGTTTTCTTGATTGACTTCCTTATCCGAAAGGAATTTCGTGGAACATCTCTCAAAACCTAGTGATTTACACATATTTATGTCACTAAAATTAGAGATTTCATTCATTCAACCTCATCCTTTAAAGATGAGAGAACCTTATTCATGGGCCTCCTTTTCAAGAGTAAGCCCCAGTCTCAAAGTCTACAAATATGGGCATCCTCCTTAGGAGTAAGCCTTAAGTCCTCATTAATTTGGGCATCCTTCTTAGAAGTAAGCCCCAAGTCCCCTAATTTGGGTATCCTCCTCAGAAGTAATCCCCAACCATAATTCCTTTTACCTAGGCTTCCTTTTCAGGAGTAATCCTTAGTCTCAAAGTCTACAAATATGGGCATCCTCCTTAGGAGTAAACCCCAATACCTCATTAATTTGGGCCTTCTTCTCAAGAGTAAGCCCCAAGTCCTCATTAATTTGGGCATCCTCTTTAGGAGTAAGCCCTAGTCATAATTCTCTTAACCTGGGATTCCTTTTCAGGAGTAAGCCCTAGTCTCAAATATGGGCATCCTCTTTAGGAGTAAGCCCCAAGTCCCCTAATTTTTCAAAGTCCCTTAACCCGGGCCTCCTTTTCGGGAGTAAGCCCCAGTATTAATTTCTCTTAACCAGTCTTAATTTACTTTTGATTTGGGCTTCCTTCTTAGGAGTAAAACCCAATCATAAGTCCCTTCCTAACTTGGGCATTTTACTTAGGAGTAAGCCCCAAGGTTAGAGTATCCAAGTATCCATGAAGCACATATACCTTTGTGGACCCTATTCCTGGATTTCTTCCCTGAAGTAAATCTTAATCTCCATATATTTTGGGCAGTCATACATAGATAATCCCCACATAATTTTTCATGATTGTATCTTTCATGGCACAATTTTCTGGTGTTACCAATACCTCTTGTTTCTCACACCGAGCATGACTCACGTGATCTTAGAGTGTAAAAGTAATTATGACATCTTTCTTTGAGCCATCAATCATAAACATCATACTCCCTTACTCAAACTATATGGGTTCTGATTCTTTTTCCAAAACAAAGGATACTTAGGTAGCCCATCTGCAGGTACGATCCCAACTCTGAAATAATCCATTTCCTTCTAAAAGACAATAAACTTCAAGTGCCCCACTGAGTGGCTTTAAAACAAGTGTAGTCATCATAATGACCAAGAGATTTTTATTTATTGAAGGATACCATTGACCAAGAATCTTTAACAAATATAGATGATTCTCTATTGATGAAGAACCTCGAATACATATAAAAGATTCTCTAAATTTCCTACATATTAATCATTGATTTTCTTTATTTAAAGTAAATATCATTTTATACTTGGTAATGTAATAAGGATTTACGAACATAACTTAAATCTATAAAGAGATTCCCGGAGTAGACAATAATTCCCCTCAAAAAGGTGTGATGAGTCTGACCTCCTATCCTCTCAACCAATGCAAATTCTTAAGCCTCATCGGTCCATAACTAATGAGTGTCTACCATTGGAAAGTAGTTCCAAATGGATATGGAATCATTTGATGTTTCCAGTTCTACGAACAAACCCGTTAGAAACCGATTTGAATGTTTGAACCTTCAATCAATGAGGTCATCCCCAATTATAGAGGAAACAAATATGCAACATTCTTTTATATGGTTCATAAAACCCTTTGACTTTTCATTTCATTCATATAAAATCTTTTTATACGTAGAAAATTACTAAATTAAATAGGGGATATTTATTTTTAATGTACGCAGTGATAATGACCTTTCCTCTACAGCAAGAATTATTTGATATTTGGCTTCCTCTACAAGCCGTAGTGTTTTTAAAAGACAAAAATAAATAAAATATACTCCATTTACATATTTTGGTATTG
This sequence comes from Viscum album, assembly GCA_963277665.1. Classification (NCBI taxonomy): domain Eukaryota; kingdom Viridiplantae; phylum Streptophyta; class Magnoliopsida; order Santalales; family Viscaceae; genus Viscum; species Viscum album. The sequence continues at coordinate 1,689,081,981 of OY728146.1, forward strand.
AAAATGGTTTTGATAATGGATTGATTATTTCAATATATTGAAATGATATATTGTGATTGAAATGCGGAAATGTTTCTTTCCTTTATGTTTGTTTTTTTTTTTGAATATGTTATGGTTCTAGGCATTGTATATGTATACGAGTGGTTCCGTGATAATCCTAGGGTGGGTGAGACCGAGATATCACTCCAATGCATTGGTTATTATGAAGGAGGTAAACATGAATGTTTTTTCTATGCTATTTAGGGAATATAATGTGATGGGTATTCCAAATGTAACTCCCAACATGGCTTTGAAAACTAAAACATATGTATGTTATGGATTCCATAGGTTACCTTTATGATTTGTGATTACAATGAGATATTTCAAAATATTATAATTTTGTGAGGTTTGATAAAAAAACAAATGTTTTGATGGACACAAGTTTTCTTCCTTTATTGTATAACCCTTACTAGGATTTTTATACTCATCCCATGTTCTAAAATGTTTTTTACAGGACATAATAATGAATATGGTCAAGGATGGGATCAAGGAAATGACATGCTCTCTAAAACATGAAACATGACATGAATCTTTTTTAAAGAGTTTTTATTTTTTGAAAAAAATGAAAACTGAGTTGAAGTGTCTATATTGTAATTTTGAGATGTAATGTAATAATTATGTCTTAATTCTCTAAAAATTTGAACCTGAAACTATTTGTAATGTGAATTATCCATTTAATTCAAGATTATGTCATGTTTTACGGATGGATCTTTATAGTTAGTATTAGAAGCCAGTTTAGACAACTTTAGGAGTTAGAATATTATTACATTAATATCCATAAACTATTTTTCAGTAATATTGAAATGATATAGCATTTATCGATTACCATGTTTCTTCGCATAAGATATTTCTATGTTATTAATTGTTTTTTGTAGAGGATAGATGGAAGCTATGTTTGGATGACATCAAGAGGAAAACAACTTTCCAAATCCGCAGCCTGAGATAGTTGGAATCAGAACTAAAATGTTTGTTGCAGTGATGGAACATTTGATGTAGACTATAAATGGTGGTGATGTTTATGCATGAGATCAACCAGAATAACCAAAGAGGAACATGTTAGTAGTAGATCAATTAATGAGGCAACATCTCCCATAATTCAAAGGATAATATGACTTTGTGCTAGCTGAAGGGTGGATTAATGCACTGTAGAAGATTTTTGATGTCATGGGGTGTTCAAAACATAAAAAGTATAGTCTTGATTTTACTGTTTTGAAGGAAAAGACGATCAGTGGTGGTTGAATGTAATAAATATTAGTGATAGTGAGGACAATTATGCTCTTGATTGGGATGAATTTAAAGGTTTGTTTCTTGATAAATAATTTCCTAAGGTTGTTTGTCTTAAGATGGAATAATATTTCTTGTAATTGGGGGAGGAGGATGTCTCAGTGGCTTCCTGTGAATCAAAATTCACTCGACTGGAAAGGTACGCTTCAAATTTAATATGAGATCTTGATATTAAAATCCATGGTTTTTTCAGAGCATTAAATCCATTGTATCAAAGGTCTTAATCTTCTCATTAGTCCAAAAGTTATGATAAACTTGTTTGATGTTCGAGGAAGGTGGAAATGGAGTAAGTATATGATCAGGTGTTCATTGAAAACCAACAGAATAAATGGTCGATGTTCCAGACAATATGGATGAACTAATCAAAAAAGTCTGATGGTAAGAATCTTATGTTTACAGTTTAGGAAAATTGTGGGGAATCTAATGATAGGGAATGTATTTTGAATTCTGTTAAGTGATACCAATGTAGTAAAAGGAGACATATGGATCTTAATTACACTAAAAAATATTAGGGTAATGGCAAGACAATATATGATTTACATTCAGTAAAATGTTTCAAGTGAAATGAAATGTGTCATTATGAAAATGAGTGTCCAATGAAGATCTCAACTGAGGGAAAGAATCTGTACTACAAGCAGAACAGGTTGGTGAAATCCTTTATAACTTCTTCAGTAGATGTAGGTAAATCAAATGAATCATTATTAGGTACACTATTTGTTTGATTATATTATTGCAATGTGTTTTTTGATTTAGTTTCTACACATTTGTTCATTTTTGAGAACTTTTCTAGAAAATTGGGAATTCCATCTCAAGATATGAAACCTAAACATAAGGTAAAAACACCAGGGGGAATGTTGCGACAAAAATAAATTATAAGATCCTTCTAGTCCTTGTGTGGGGAAAAATCTACCTAAAACCATATTGTTTTTTCCCTTGTATAGTTTGATGTTATCTTGGGTTTGGATTGGATTTTTTTTTATCATACCATGATTTAATATAGAGATAAAGAGGTTTATTTTAAGAAATAATTTTAGTTTGTGTGCAATAATAAACCCTTAATTTTGATAACATATCAGGAAGCTGAGAAACTAGTAAAATATGGATGTGATTGTTACCTTTAACATATGGTTGAAAAAAAAGAAACAGTTCAGATTCAAGATGTTCCATTGGTAAATGAGAACCATTATGTTTTTCTAATGAGTTTCTTGATAGTATACCAGATAGAAAAGTTAAATTTTCTATTGATTTATTTCCTGATGCTAAGACAATTTCAAAACACCCTTTTCGAATGGCTCAAATTAAACTTTTAGAGTTAATGAAACAATTGTAGGAGTTCTTAGATAATGGTTTCATTTGACCTAGATCATTAACATGGAATTCTCCTATCTTTTTTGTTAAAAATAAAGATAGTTCAATGAGTCTTTTCATTGATTATACATCCTTAAATAACATCACTGTTAAGAAAAATTATCCTTTTCCTCTTATCGATAATTTATTTGATCAGCTCTAGAGAGCTCAGTATTTTTCGAAGATTGACTTGAGGTTGGGCCATCAGTTGAAAGTAAAGGAAGTAGACATTCCGAAGACCGTGTTTCATACTAGATATGGCCATTATGAATTAGTAGTTATGACTATTTGGATGACCAATGCACCTTCTATATACATGGATCTTATGAATATAATTTTCCATGAGTTCTTAGATAAGTTTGTGGTTGAGTTCATTGATGCTATTTTGGTTTATTCTAAAAGTAAAGAGGCCCATGAAAGTAATTAATGTACAGTCATTCAAACCTTAAAAGAAAACAAACTGTATGAGAAATTTCAGAAAGTGTGAGTTTTGGTTAAATCATATTTCATTTTTTGGTCACATTGTTTCCAAAAATGGAAAAATTGTTGGTCCTGCTAAATCCAATGTTCTTTAAGAATGACCATGACATAGAAATATAATAGATAATGTTAGTATTCATGTTTTAGTAGGTTATTATTGGTGGTTTGTCCAATATTTTTTACTATTATCTATCCCATGTACTAAGTAAACTCGAAAAGTTGTTAAGTTTATTTGTACAAAAGAATGTGATGATTGTTTTTAGGAATTGAAAAGAAGATTGTCGAATGCTCGTGTTTTGGCACTTCCTTATTGAAATGGGGAGTTTGTTATCTAAAATTATTCTTCATTGAAATGACTTAGTTATGTCCTAATGTATAATTATTAGGTAATTTATTATGCTTCATGTCAGTTGAAACCTCATGAGTTAAATTAACCTACACATGATTTGAAATTAGCTGCTGTTGTTTTTGCATTAAAAATTTGGAGGCATCATTTGAATGGAGTAAAGTGTGATACATATACTGATCACAAATGTTTGAAGTATATATTCACTCAAAAGGAATTAAAAATGAGATATAAGAGATGGATGGAATTAATCATGGATTCTGAATGCACAATTCGTTACCATCCAGGATAGGAAAATAAATTGGTTGATGCTTTGAGTAAAAATAAGTAATGCTTCATTAACCTTGTTATGATTGGAACAAGATCCTTTGAATAAATAATTAATGAACATTGGTATATAAGTTGTTGGTGAAAAAAATTACTCTCTTTTGTTATAGGTGTCAATGAAATAATCTCTATCAGATATAATTAAGCAAGCATAGATGGATGATTGTGAGTTTCAAAAAAATGTAGAGTTGGTTGAGAAGGGTATGTTTCCTGATTTTAACATTGATAATGATTTTATATTGTGATTTTGGAAGATATTATGTGTGGATTGTGATACACAATTGATGAAAGAGTTATTATATGAAGTATAATGTTCTCTTTTTTCAGTTCAACCTGGATGTACTGAGATATATAGAGAACATCAGAAGTATTACTGGTCAGATTGAATTAAAAGAGATATTGGGGACTTTATTGTGAATTGTTTGACTTGTCAGCTGGTTAAAGCAGAGAGGTAGTTACCAAAAGGGATACTTCAGCCATTACTAGTTCCAGAGTGGAAATGGTAAAATATATCCATGGACTTCATTGTGGGATTATGAAAGACATCTCGAGGTAATAATTAAATTTGGGCTATTTTTTATCGATTTACTAAATATTCTCATTTAATTCCAATTCTAGATACTTTTCCTCTATATAAACATTCTAGGTTTTATGTTAAAGAGAATTCCTGGTTGTATGGAGTTCCCATCTCAATTTTATATGATCGTGTTCCCATGTTTACTTCTAACTTTTGGAAAGGCCTTCAAGAGTCATTCAAAACAAAATTAAATTTTAGTACAGATCTTTATCCACAATAAGATGGTAATTCAGAGTGAACAATTCAGACCATGGAGGATATGTTATGTGATTGATCAATGGATACATGAGTAATTTGGGACCAACAACTTTTTTTGGTTGAATTTTCTAATAACAATAGTTTTCATTCCAGTATATAGTTGGGTGCATTTGACGCATTATATGGGAAGGGGGGGTCGAGATCCATCTTTATGGGATGAAGTAGGTGAATGGAAACTGATGGGACTAGAATTGGTAGGAGGGATAGCATAAAAGGTTCAGTTGATTCAGAAGCACGTGAGAACAACTCAGAGCAGAAAAAAAAGTTGTGCAGATAACCAGAGGTAGGATCTATCTTTCTGGGTTTGTGATCATGTATTTTTTTAGATTTCTCCATGGAAATGTGTGATGCGTTTTGGTAATAAGGGAAATCTAAGTCTAAGTTTCATTGGACCTTGTGTAATCATAGAGAAAGTTTGATCAGTTGCCTACAGTGTGTCTTTACCTCTAAGTTTATCCCAGGTACACAATTTTTGTAATGTTTCAATGTTGATAAAGTATATGTCAGATCCATCTCTTGTTCTCAGCCCATATATAGTTCAGTTGGAGGAGAATCTCTCTTTTGAGGAACAACTAGTCCAGATTCATCACCGAAGAGAGAAAGTATCGTAGAATAATGTAATTGACCAGATAATGGTTTTGTGGAAAACCCATATGGTTGATGAGGAAATGAGAGAATATGAAAATTATATAAGGGATAAGTACCCCCATTTATTTATTAAGTGAATAAAAATTGCAAGGATCCAATTTCAAAAGGGGGAAGGATGTAACATCCAATGTAAGTAACGAATAATACATTTTCATATATATGAATATTTGTGAATTAAATATTTATTTTACTTTAAAGGGGACTCTATGTTTGATGGCGCACCCGATACGCAACAGGTTTCTTTGAAATCTTATGTTGCACACAATGCTGAGTCATACTAAAAATTAAAAATATACTATTATTTTAAATGGTAGTTAATTCCTAGACATTGTGATGGAAAGAATGAGAATAACTAACTACAATATTATTATACATATTTGTAAAATGTTTTTACATTTATCAAACAGATGTTAGAGGCATAAAATGTGAATGAATCTAATATCAAGCATAAATACTCTAATATTTATTAAAATGTCCATTTACTGCCTTTTGATGGAGAACCCTCTTTAAATCTATTTTTTTCACTTTTATATGTTCTATTTAAAAAAATAAAATAATCTTTATAATTGAAACATAAAAATTTACTTTGGGTGATTTTTTGGTATTTTTATGATAAAATTTATTTTTAATGAATAGTAAAAAATACTGTATTTTAAATTCAATTTTCCTTATAATCTAATTTTTTTACATGGTAAGACTATATTTTAATTGGTTTTAAAGTTTAATTAGATAATATTTTTATTAGTTAATCCAATTATTATAATTGGATGTAATTTCACATTGAAATGGGACATAAACAAGTGTCAATCTTTTGATAGTTATTATTTTTCTTAAAATCACACATTATGTTTTGACAATAAAAATTAATTTTAAATTAATTAATAAAAAATCTATGTTTTGAAATTGGTAAAATAGATAGAATTTTTTAATTCGGAATATCAAATATAGATTAGGGTATATTTTTGGTGTTTTTCTAAAAAACATCTATTTTTTATGAATAATGAAGACACTGAGTGGTAGTTAAAAACCCCACTTTTTCATTTAAATGTAATTTTATCACTTCGGTGAATTGAATTTAAGAAATAAAACATATATGTTTTTTATTAGTAATTAAAAAGTGGTTCAATATGATGAAAGTTATTTTTGGTGAATAGTAACATTTCACTTTTATTTACCACGGTTAAGGGTAAATAAGGTAATTTAAAGTAAAAATGTTGTTATAATAATATTAAATTTACCTTTCATGTTTCCTAATCCTTTTAGTTGATACATGTTCGTCCATGGGAACCCTTGGGTCAATTTTGGGACACCAGGGTGCCACATTAGAGTGATAATTGCTCTTTATATAAATTAATTTAATGTAATGACAAATATGACATAAATATATATCTTTTAGTAAATCATTTTTTACATGTTTTTGTACAGGTTATCTCTTAAAATATAAATATTATGTTTACCATAAAAATATTTCCTATGTCATGTTATTTTATTTATAATTTTTAAACCTCAAATAAATCAATTTAATTATAACACAATAATGATGCATTGTTTACCTCATTAATGAATGATTTAAATAAATAAGATTATAAAGATCAAAAAAATATTCAAAACCTATCCAATTATTATTGGATGATTTTATTTCGAAAAATAGTCATCTTATCTTTGACTTTAATAAGTTCTGGACCATTAGAAATAGAAAATTTTTATATAATAAAACAATATTTTCAAACATTCCTAAAGAGCCCCTCATCCCCCTTATAAACCACCATCACCTTTAATCCATTACTCACACCTATCAAGACCTATGGCTCTTCCGAAATCTACCCAAATAATCTCTTTATATACATCTCTTAATCTTAGATGCCTTCCCCTAGGTAGAAGGAAATTCTAGTGAACCTTTTGGTTCAAACCAAAGTGAGATAATGAATTTAATAGTAATGTCTTCTCTTAAGTTCTTTTCTTTTATTGTACTACTCCAGCCACCCTAAACTTCTTTTATTCCGTTAATTTATAAAAAAACAGTATTCTAAATATACTTGGTTGTTGATATGAGAAGGATTCGAACTACACTCACACACACCTCCGTCTAATGGGTGAAGAACATAATGTTTTTAGGGATGACGAACTACTGCCTCAAGAAACGATGATTGTTTAATTTTATCCTACCATCAATTATGGTGGAAATTAAGATGGAACTAATATTATTATGTGATATATATTAAATTTCTATTGTCTTTATTCTTCTTTATTTCCCATTTATTGAATACCTTTATGGTTTCCCCAGTAGGTAAATAGGATAATATCATTTGAGGAAGTGCAAACTACCACCCCCTCATAGTGATATGACTCATTCATGACATATGTGGAATGTATAAGGGATGATGTTAATGAAATTTTATAAGATATTATACTGGATTTATAATATATCTATATATCATTATATTTTCATTCCATGAAATATAAAATTGAAATAAAAGTAGCGTTCATTCATATGTAAGGCTTACCGTATCCATGAATGATGTATTTCATTTCTTATCTCTAATTGTTATGTACTATTATAAATTACTATATATTCACAATATATATGATATATATGATATCCACATCATGGATATAATTCTAGAGATAATATACATTTGACCACATGAAAAACATGTAATTATAAGTAGTACATTTTTTACTCAAGTTCCAAATATCGACAAAACGATAGTTATTAACTTAAATGATTACATAATATTTATAACATGGTAATTATTGATATAAAAGGAATAATAAAATTAAAAAAGGTTCTTTATAAAGTATAAATTATCTTTATTTTATTATCCATGAGATTAAATAATGATCATTTCTAGTCAGACATGAGGTAATGGACTTCATCTCAATCACTGTTTATTAAGGCATATTTTGATTTATACCCAACATTATTTTATACAGTGTATAAACCCCTATGAATTTTCATTTCACTAAAAGGGAATATTTTTCTATGTATCATTTTACTAAACGGAAAAAGAGAATCTTTCTTTTCAATGTTCGTTGTGACAATGAAATTTTGGTCTCCATGAGCATTATTTTATTTTTCGCTTCCTCGACATGTCATAGTGTGTTTAAAAGAAAAAATAAATACCATATACTATTATGTATTTTGGTATTGAATTTTTTTTAAATGGATTGATTATTTCAATATCTTGAAATGATATATTATTATTGAAATGTAAAATTTTTTTCTTTCATTTATGTTTGTTGTATGTGTTATGAGTATGTTATTGTTCTTGGGATTTTTTTTATATATAAGGGTGGTTCTTTGATAATCCTAGGGTGAGTGAGCCCAAGATAGATCTCTAATGCATTAGGTAATGTGACAAAGGTAAACACGAATGTTTCTCCAAAGAGATTTATGGAATATACTATGATGTTTATTTCAAATGTAACTCCTTACGTGTCTATGAAAGATATGACGTAAGTATGTTATGGATGCCACACGATACCTTTATTATTTTTGATTACTATGTGAAATTCATAAATCTTATGATTCGATGATGTATGTTAAAAAGATTATGTTTTGATAGAAGAATGTTTTATTTCATTATTTTATAACCCTTACTAAGTTTTTTATTCTAATCCCATGTTTTGAAATGTTTTTTCACAGGACATAAAAATTAATAGGGTCAAGGATGGGATCAAGGGAATGTCCTGTTTTCTAAAACATGGCACTACACATAACACTTTTTTTCAAGAGTTTTTATTTTATGAAAAAATGGAAATTGAGTAGAAGTGTCTACATTGTAATTTTTGAGATGTAACGTAATAGTTATGGAATAATTGTCTAAAACTATAAACCTGAAAAGATCCTAAATGTAAATTATCCATTTAATTCATGATAATGTAATGTTTAAGCCAGGGTCCTTATACTACTGATATGGGTGCTCTTTGTATAAACTACCATGTCCACTGCCCTGACTAGAATAATTGATAGAACTCCAACATACCAAAGGAATGTGGTGGAGGAACCCTTCGGGTGCTTTGGTTATATCTATATCCTCCATTACTACCATCATGTCTAAGGTTAATATATTACCTATTTATATTTCCCATAATTTCCCAATCATGTAACTCAATAGGTTGTTGAGGACACTCAATTAAAATGTGACAGGGCCCACCACACTGATTACAAAGCACTCAATTACTTCCCTGAGTAAGTGATCCTTCATCCTATGTACACTATTTTCTAAAGATCTACAGAAAGACATGAAAACTGATCCTCTTACTCATAATGTACAGACCCCTAGTCATTTAATACAAAACTCTTATCCTCCATCAAAATCATCCTTCTGGTTAAACTCGTTAATGAGTGCCTGATTAACTACATCAGCAAAACTATTCAATTAGCAGGTACTAACTTAGGGATAAATTACACATTTATGTACATATTAAAAATATATTTCAAAAAATACCTCACCTTCTACCTGCATTTGGAAAAAGCACTATAACATAATGATGGGACCGACATAGCCTATCACAAAAATTCTTTTAATGGTTCAACCACATAAACTCTACCATCATCTCATATATTGGTGTCCTTGAGAAAAAGTGCTCCAGGATATTTTCCTACAAGTCCTTCCATAAAATATTAGCCAACTAGTTATCTTGAGCCTAAATATCCTGTAAGATCTCTTATTTTCATCATAACAAGTAGGTTGTTATCTTGACTTTTTTTTCTCAATTGGAGTCTCTAAATGACCTTGGAATTTATGTATATATTCAACCTAGAACTCATCTATATTTGGTACACCCTCTCTAATGATCATCAAGGTGTGAATAAATGGGAACTCTTGGGTCAGTTCAAAATAATTCCACATAGTTCTCTATAGGTATGTTTCCCTGAACTACAAAATGTTAGAAAAGTTCACTTGGAACATCTCTTCTTATATTCACCAAGAATAATCAAATCCTATTATCCTTCTTATAGAGTAAAATTTCTATAAATTTAATCATGTTTTCTTACCAAAAATATTCATTATGGAGGCATGTCCCTAAAATTACAATCACACATATTAGTATTCATAACATAAGAAAGATTCAAAAAATATACAACGGGGTTCTCTATACACTCCATCATGTTAAAAAATAAGGTATTATCACTATACTAAACCATACCTAACCTATGAAATAGCTAACATAGGGACAACTTCTTTCATATCTATATGTTTTCTATAAGATACCCCTTATAATAATTTAAAATTACCACATTTAACATATTTTACACATTATAATTTTGTTATTAGGAACCACTTAATTTTACGCTATATTAGTAAAAAAAATATAAATTTTTGACTATCCACATATAACATTCTTGTCCACATGTTCTAGATATTATGGATTTCACATAAATTACAGAGCTCATAGAATGATGGATGCATTCTAAAAAACCATTCAATACCTGTCCAAGAGTAATATCTAAAAAACAATAACAAAAAAATAAAGTGCATCACCCAAGGTGTATTAAAATTCAATTGTACCAAAAAAAACATCATGAACAACTATGACCCCATGGGAACCTAGGTTTTCCCCTATATATGGGTTAGAAACTCAAATTAATGTGATCATGATCGATGCATGACTCATACAAGTCTCTTTTATAATATTCCCAAAAAATATGATTACTGAAAAAGAAGATAAACCAACATATTAATCTGCTTTCTAACATCTCGACCTAGGTTCCATATATCGATTCCCCATGTTTGTTTGTTACGTGACATCTAGTGGTCCTTACTATATTCCAGAGGCCACCGACTAATTGTAAAGATCTAATATATCATGTGGGGAGACTACCCCCTTGTTATTAAATTTTTACAGAAGAATAAATCTATATAAAAGTAATAAATATGATAAAAAAAACAAATAGAGACCATGAATCACATGAAAAATCCCAGAACATCAAAGTATTAAATAATTTATTCCATATAAAATCCATGTATTAAATGAAAACAAAATATAATGATAGAAAAAAAATCATGAGGGGATCCCAACATCACATCTTGTTCACTTTTATATGCTCCATCTGGATTCCCAAATCATCTATTTAACATAGGGATATTTCCTATATCTTATCCATCCAATCATTAGTATATTATGTAGTTGTATAAAAAAGACAAAAATGATAAAATAAATTTGTTTCCCATTTATTATTCATTAGTGAACTACATTGTTCACTCAATTTCATAGTGAAATCCAAACCAATCATACCTGCTTCTTGTCATACCATGTTCTAAACTATACACACAGAGATATTTTAATTAATTCGTTCAAATGATTTCATTATTCAAAATAATACCAATTTCATTTCAGTACCTGAAAGCATCAATATATGTAACATTATCCTAGATAAATGGAATGTTTCATAATCACGAATATCATGGGTATATAGAGAATCAATCTATCAACATAATCTTGAGTATCTAGAGAATCATTCCATCATAAATTCACATGCATACATCGGGGACCTACAACATTAGTCTGGTACCCTATGAGAACATATAGCATATGTCCAGCAACCACATCCCATTATTCCCCCATATATATATATATCATGGTTAAAAATTAATAACCAATTTATTAAACATTTTAAAAAAATCACCATTTAATTCACAATATATCCATTAAACAAAATTACCTTCAATCATATCACATCTTTTTAACACTTTAATGTTATGACAAATATTCATTTCTAAAAAGTTAAAATATAAACAAGTTCCTAATTTTTTAATTTCATAAACACTATTATTCCCCCTTTTCAATCCATAATTATCAATTGAAGGAAAATTAGATCCCATGGGTTTTCATCAATCCTAGTCTAACAATCTCCAATGGATCCAATGGGATCTGATAAGTATCTCTCAATTTCAATGGCATTTAATTCACTATTCAAATTTGAATATAATTTCAAAAAATGGAAATGAAATGATACAAATAAAAAATATATCATTTTTAATGATATATGAATAAAAATATAGAACACCTACCTTACGATAATTGATTAATGATCACCCAAACATATCCCTTAATTTGATGTAGAACAAGAAAAATTGAAGAATGGCATTATAATCCTCAAATCTTGTATAAGATATCCATTATTTCTATAAATTAAACTATAAAAAATAAAAATAACCATCAATGAATAGGTGTATATCAATTATGTATTATATATATTTTTTTGGGAAGATACAGAAGAATTTATCTAGGAAATCGTCCAAGAACAGAGACATACCAGAAAATATGTATGCCTAACAGGTTTTGAATCTCATAAATCATACTCCCATGTTGAAGGGAAACACCTCTAAATCCTAGGGTGAAAATCGAGATCTTAAATCTATAATTTTATTGGGAAAACATGTCATTTAGACTTTTAATTGGATTAGATATATTAATTTTTGCATTAAACTATATGTATTATGGTTAGGATGCATATTTTTGGAAACTATATGCCAATCGTACTGGGTTTATTTTATTAAGAAAACCCTCTCATCGTTTTCTCACACAGATAAAAAAACCATGTTCGAAACATGAATTTCCCCTCTCTTAAGAATTTTATGTTTTTTCCTTAAAACCCATGTGGTTTGGCCTAACTAGGTGCCAACCAAGAACTGCCCAAAACCCTAGGAAAAACATCAATAACTCACCTATTCCCACCCAAGACAATCCAAACCATAAGGAGATTAAATAAATAGTAAAATAATGCATGGAAATGAGTAATATGATTCTAAATAATTATCTAGATCTTATATAATCCACTTTAAAATGGGTTTTTCAATTATTATTATTATTATATGGGAAAATTCACCAAAAAAATTTATTACATGGAGATTTCATAAATAAATAAAAGTATCATAGAATAATGATATATGTCATAGTAACCCAAGAACAATAGTTTTGTGAAATAAAACATGAGGATCTACCGTGCCATAGAAAATATAGCCAATTCATTTTGGGTTTTGAAATTCCATCTTGAAATATCAAGGATAGGATAAAAACATCCTCTAAAATGGTCATCATAAAAAAGAAAGGTGACATGAAATGAATTCCAAAATGGTTATGGGATATGGTATAACCATAAGACCGAAATGGCCTAGGAATATGGATAATAGGATTGGAATGTCCCATTAGAATATTTATACTCAAGAACATTATCTTATGGTGAAAACTATTTTTTAGATAATTTTAATGAATTTTTTTATAAATTAATGAAAAACTTTAAATATATGGGAATTCAAGGAGCTCAATATATTAAAGGGTGGGATTTAAACCGGATAAGAAATATTTTTAGACATAAAATATGATTAATGTAGAATTACATTGTTTAATATTTTAAAAATTATTTAAAAATTATAAAATATTATTGTGTATAAAGTGATTATATTTATTTATCAATTGTTTATAAAATTAAATATAAAAATTTCAGCACTAAGAAAAAATTTGGAGCTTTATTTATTCCATTTGAAATGATGTTTTAGATGTTTTGATTAATTCTTTAAATTAAGTCATCTGTGATTTATTTGAATTATATATAATGTTTTCATAATATGTGAAATAATATTTTCATTTTAAAGGATTTCATAAAAAATATATTAATTTGAAATATTAAATATTAAATATTAGATTAATGTAAATAGTAATATTCATAATTGATATGAGGTAAAATTAATTAATTATGTTTATCTATTCTTAAATTATAATGTGCTCATATTTTATTTAGTAATATCTCATAATTGTTTGTCTTGTGTATTGATTTATGAATATTTAATTTACTTTATTTTATTCTAGGAATTATTTTTTCAAAAAAATATTATATATTAAATTAGATGTATATTGGTCTTAAAAAAATGTTGAATGTATATTTAAATTACTATACATGTGTTTACAGAGTTATATTTTATGTAAGATAATTGATATAGTTTTATTTTACCAAAAAAAATACTCGTATTGGGTTATAGACTTTAATTTGTAATTTAATTATAAATAAAAATTATGAGGTATTAGAATTATGATATTACTAAGTTATCTCATATGTAAAGAAACATGGGTAAAAAATGTTCATTCAGACTGTTGATCAGACTATTGGGTTTTACTATGTCTTGAAAATTGTGTGTTAGTTTCACATCCCTCTAAGATCATTATTTTGGGGACTATTTATTTTAATTATTCTTATCCATTATTTGATAGGTATAAAATTGAATTGTAATCTATCACATTTAGGTATGTTTAACTACAGTTATCCTTTAATTTTGTTTTGTAACACAAGTTATGAGATGTGAAAATAGTTACACATAAAAAGAGTTTGAACACATTTTTTTTGTTAAAGGAATATGGATCCCAAACATATTAATAAAATTAATTCATAGATGTAATGGTAATACCATTATATTAAATTAGTATATTATGTGCCTTCAAAATAAAAACAGTTAGATTCCTTAAAAAAACCTGTCAATGTCTCAAAAATCTTGGAGGGAAGGTCATACTAAATCTAGGTGTATTGGGATTATCTTTTACATGGAATGAATGTAATTAGGTGACCCTTTCCATTGGGTTAATTGTTTTTGGTTTATGATTTGGTTTACACATAACTAGAAACCCATTAATCTTATAATATCAAATAAATAGAGCTGTGGTAACCCATATGATGGATTGGTCAAGGATTTTCCACTTCACTAAGGAAGTTTCATATTTGATATGATATATAAATTTTTAATAATATTTTTCAATGAAGTATATAAATTTTTAATCACTACTCTTCATGATGAAATATTGATAGTGGATTATCACGAGATTTGATGGAAATTAAAGGGACATTATTTCAACACTATAATATTTATTAGGAGTCATTTTAAAATGAAAGTAAAATATGATAATTATCTATTTAAATATTTTATTTTGGAGAAAATAGTATCATAACCATCCAAATTAAATTTTATATCAATCCATGAGAAATATACTCTTAATTGAAAAAAGTTATTATACTAGTATATAAACTTTTTAATTTGTCTTAAGATAGAAATAATTTTTTCCTGTCAAAATGTATTTCTTTATTGAGTGGACTACTATTGAATTAATTACCTAGGAGGGTTTAATATATTGTTGAGAAAATAATAAAATGATTCATATAAGGTTTTAAGGGAATTTTTGATATAAAGGAAGATTGAATGGATTATACTCCTAGATCATATATTCAATATAATTGGATTTTTAAGGACTTGGAGGGACAAAAGGTTTTTTTGACAGATTTATTTGGAATTAAAAATCAATATATGATTATATTTTGTTGGTTTATGATAATATTAATATGTCTAATAAATTATTACCATATTTTGAAAAAATCATGAAGATAGATGAACTGAAAATATGATGTCTATATTTTAGTGTTTTATTAATGTATTAAATGGGAAAATGTTCAGAACTAAAAAATAAATGTTTTTTGAAATTATAGAAATGTTCATTCTAGTAAACAATAAATGAAATTGAAACATAATTAAGATATCAAGAATAAAAGAAAATGTTTCCATGTATATTAAATTCCTTAGATACTATAAAATGGTAATGAAACTCTATGGAATTTCTATTTCAAGTATTTATGTAATGAAGATAAATTTTTTTATTTTGAAGGGTTAGTGGTACTAAATGTGTATTATATAAATGATGTATGTATACAAGAGTTCATAATCTTTTTAATAATATATAATGATTTTCATTTTCATTCAAATGATGAACATATGTTTTTATAATGGATGAAGGTTGATATAAAAAATAAAAAACACATATGGAATAAAATAAAGGATACATATTTTCATCTTAATTATAGTATATGATATGATAATATATATGTTAGTAGGATGTTGTTATGAAAAAATGAGATGCCAACCTTAGTAGTCATGGTTTTTGATTTGTAAAACTCAATAACTTGTTTGAGAGAATGAGTATTATCCACGATAAATTAGTTTATCTGAGATATTTGTTTAAATATGAGGGAAATATTTCCAAAAACATTTTGTGGAATATTATAATGAATAATTTTTTATTCTTATGAAAATTATCCAAACATATAAAATATTATATGACATATAGATATCAATAGTATATTTGATAAATATCCCAATTAATTCTTAAATCATCATCACAAATGATTTTTTGTATCATAGAATGATATTTGGAATTGAATTTTATTCATAAAAGGGTAATTAGATCATGATTGGATGATGATATATTCAATTTATAGTGAACCATAATTGAAGTTCTAACACCCCGGTTCCGGAAGCCACCCATGGGTGCCCTGTACCTGGTTGGTCACATGGCCTCAAGCACATTTCCCCGAATGTCAGAGGCTACCGACTAGCAGCGAGGGCCTTGGATGTTATGGTGGGGAAACTATACCCTCACTAGATGAGTACATAATGGAAGTAAATAGCACACAATAGCGGAAGTAGTAAATATACAACAATAGTAGACAATGGAAGACTAATAGGGAAACAACTAGAGAAAAAATATATGAAAATCATGCATGATACTTATATGTCTAGGAAACAAACCAAAGAAGTCACAATGATGAATTCAGTACTAAACCAAAGTACAAAAGAAAAATATATATACAACTCCTCAGCATCGCAAGCTTCGGCTTGGTCCCATGCTCTCTAGCTCCAAAGTAATCAAGTACCTAAAGTCAAAGGGCACTTTCCCTTGTCTATAAATGCAGCAAAATAATCTGTTTGGGACAAAAAGCATATCCCAAATAGGGTGTGAGACTAAATCCCAGTAGGAAACCACCCGAAGATATGTGCCTAACATTTATTGAGTATATGGAAGGTAAATGTATAGAAATAATTAAACAAGAAAGCACTAATCACAAAACAATCCACAGTTTCAGCATTCCAAACACCACATAGAAAGAAACAGCCAAACAGATAACACAACAGGTAACCCTATGGGAAGTACCCATAACCTATCCCCTATGCTACTACCTATCATGAACAAGCAACCCTCTTGACAGCACACACAGTCTCACAACTCTAGTTCAGCTAAAGTATAGACTCTATTGGGAAGCACTCGCCGTTAATTCCCCCTATAGTCTCGTATCGTACTAAAGGCGCTCTGGGGAAGCACTCAACAATAATTTCCCCTGTTGTCCACGTCGAGGAACTACAGACACTCTGTGGATGCAATCAACATCAATTCTCCCTGTGGTCTCACATCATATAATTATAAAGACACTCTGGAGAAGCCCTCAACGTCAATTCTATTTATGGTTTACACATCAGGTTCTCACGGCCCTACGTAACTCAAGCTAGAATAGAATTGCATAACGGAGAAAGTAAAACTCAGGAACTACTTGGCTAGCAGTCTACAATATAATAGCATGTCAGAACAAAAGTCACTCTATCCTAAAATAATAGGCATGGGAAAGAAAACAACAGCCTAATAAGAAAACCAAACCCAAACGTCAAAACATGAAAAACAAGCATGGGAAATTCATCTAATACACAACAGTTCACCCTATTCTCAATCAATAATCATCTACATAGGCATACCAGTATAGTTGAGAAACAACAGGGTCAAAACGGGAAACACGCAATACCTCGTTCAAGGGTATTGGTGGAATTTGCACATAAAACTCAAAGATATTCAACCGAAAAGCACAAACCACCTATCTCGCGGTGAGGAGATCAATATACTTGAACCTCGAAGCTTGAATCTCCATATAATTTAGTAGATATAAGAAAACACATAAAACTTTCAACCCATGATAACATGGAAAAGTGAAGGAATTGGAAAATGATGCTCTATAAGAAGGAAGAGCTTACCACTGTGATTCCAATTCAATTGACGACAGTCAATTTGGAGAATGGATGTGCGAACGGGGGCTTAGGGATGTCTCAGTGTCGTATGGGTGCTCCAGGATGTTTCGGCCAAAGAAGAAGACACCCATGTCCATTAGACGTGAGCCCGGTCTGTTTAATGAAAAAAAATACTTGGCGTCCACTTTTGAAGTACACGTCGTGTACTTTCACATTTCATACTCCACTTTAGGCGGCCTCCACCTCACCCCACATGACCGTGTGTGTGGCAATGAAACGTCCAGCACACGGCCTCCAGTGGCATCGAAGTACACGGCATGTACTCATAAAGTACACGGCGTGTACTTCAAAAATTTTGAGAAACTCCCCTTTTCTCAAAAACTAAATGAAAAGAAAAAAACAAACATGAAAAAAAGATATGAGTTCATACAAACATCCCCCCATAAATAAATTCATCCCCAAATTTCCCTAGCGTGGCGTAGAAGAAGAATCCTTGAACAACTCTGGCCAATGCGATCATACATCAGCATCCCTCTCCGAAGTATCATTCTATACTCACCTGTGCTACCATAGCACCATACCAAAGGAACATACTGGCCACTGAGAACCTTCGTATTGTGATCGGAAATCCAGATAGGATGCTCCTTGAAAGATGCATCCACTTCCAACTCGACTACCTCGGGTAGGAAAGCAAGAGATGGGTCTGAAAGTAACGTCGGAGCTGAGAAACATGGAAGACGTCGTGCATAGCCTGGTACCTCTGAGGTAACTACAACTGATAGGCAACTGGCCCAACTCACTCCAACACCTCAAACATACTGACGTACCTCAGTGAAAGATAACCATGTCTCTTAATCCTCTTGGGTCCCAACCTCAGTGTGACACATAGAAAAACCTGATCCCCAACCTCAAAATCAAGAGGTCATCTCCGTTGATCAGACTGTGACATCTAACAAATCTATGCAATAGCCATCCTCTTCCAAATCAACTCTATCTGCTTTGTGGTCTCCTAAAAAAGATGAGGTCCCACAAAGCTTCCTCTCCTACCTCCAGCCAACATAAAGGTGATCAGCTTGGCCTGCCATACAAATCCTCCTAAGGTGTCATCTGAATAGTCTCTTGAAATCTATTTTTGTAGGAAAACTCCACAAGAGGTATATTCTTCTCCCATAAACCTCCAAAATCCAGAATTCATGCTCGGAGCATATCCTCAAGCACCTAAATAGTATTCTCAGACAGGTAATCTATTTGGGGATGGTAAGATGTGCTCAAAATTACATGTGTTCCCATGGCCTTTTAAAGCCCTTTCCAGACCCGATAAGTAACACGGGCATCCCTGTGTAAAACAATGGAGTGTGGAACTCCATGCAGACGTACAATCTCTCGAATGTACAACCGCCCTAGCTCATCAACATTTTAGGTCTCATTGATCGGAAAGAAGTGAGAAACCATCATGAGTCTGTCGATGAGATCCCAAAATACGGGATTCCCTTGAGGAGACCTAGAAAAACCAGTCATGAAGTCCATCACGACATCATTCCACTTCCACTCGAGAATGGGTAACTACTGTAAAATATCTACTGGTCACTGATGCTCTACCTTCACCTGCTGGCTGGTGGAACACCTCATGACGAAACCAGTGACGTATCTCTTCATATCTGGCCTCCAATACAGACGATGTAGATCACGATACATCTTGGTGACGCCAGGATGAACTGCCCAAACTGATGACTGAAAGTCCCGCATTATCTCCTTGCGTATATTTGTTGGCACCCATACACATCCTTAGAAACACAAGATCTCATCCTCGCCTACGGTCTACCCAGTAATAAGATCCTCTCCTGACACGCTTTCCCGAATGACTAGGCCTTCAGAATCTGATAGCTGCCTAATTCATACCTGATCAAGAAGTGTAGAGGTAATAGCTATGAAAGATAGAAAATTCTTCCCCTGTCTCTCGTGAACCTCCAAATGCGTCTCAGAGAATAGATCCATAAGCTTTCACTCATTGTTGTCCTCCCAAACTACCTATATCTGAGTCCTCCTGCTCAACGCATCAGCCACTACGTTGCCTTTTCCAGGCATATAGGAAAGCTCGAAGTCAAAATACTAAAGTTACTCAACACACCTTCACTGTATCAAATTCAGATCATGCTAATTGAAGATTTACTTGATACTATTTTGGTCAATGAAAACCACAAAGTGCTCTCCCATAATATAATCTCTCCAGTAGCATATTGCATGAACCACTGCTGTCAACTCCAAATTGTGTGTTGGGTAATTCATCTCATGTGGCCTCAACTGCTGAGACCCGTACACAATGACTCTATCTCCCCGCATAAGCACATCTCCTAGCTTTATACCTGATGCATTGCATTAAATGGTATATCTCATGCCTGGTTACGATGAGACTAGTATTGGTGCTGAAGTCAACCTCCCATTCATCTCATGAAAGGCTGACTCACAAGAATCTGATCATAAGAACATCGCACCCTTCTTGGTTAGACCCATCGGTGGTGCTGCTAAGCATGAAATGTATTTTATGAAACGTATGTAGTATCTAGAAAACCCTAGAAAACTATGAACCTCAATGACGGTCTTTGGCTACTCCCAGGAAAATATTGCTTTCACTTTCTCTGGGTCTATTGACACTCCTGTCTCTGAAATAACATGACCCAAGAAGTGAATCTGGTCTATCCAAAAGTGGAACATGTAGAGATTAGAATATAATGGATGCTCCCTCAGTTTACTCAAAATGATATCAAGATGGGTAGAATGGTTGTGTCGAGTGTGAGAGTAAACTAAGATATCATCCATGAAAACAACCACGAAGGAATCCAAGTATGGATGGAACAATGGATTCCTCAGTGCCACGAAAACTGCAGGCATGTTCGTGAGACCGAACAGCATAACCATATACTCTTATAGACAATACCAGCACCCGAAAGCTGTAAGAGGTATATCAGATGGCCTGACATGCAACTGATGATATCCAGACCTCAAATTGATCTTCGATAACAACCAGGCTCCTCAAAGATGATCAAAGAGGTCATCAATCCTCGGAAAGGGATATCGTTTCTTTATCGTCAATTGGTTCAACATCCGATAATCCACACACAGCCTAAGAGTACCATCTTCCTTTTTCACAAAAAGGATAGGTGAACCCCAAGGAGAAGTACTGCGTCAGATGAAACATTCAGCATGCAATTCTTCCAACTATTTCCTGAGCTCCTGCAACTCTGGTTTAGTCATTCTATAAGGAGAAATGGACATTTGTGCCACCCCTGGCATAAGCTCAACAGAAAAGTATTCCTCACACTCTGGAGGTAAACTTGAAATGTCTTCTGTAAAGAAATCCCTAAAACGATCCACCACTAGAGTAAAGTCTAACAATGAAGTCCCCTAGTCATCCAGATAAAGACTATCAATCTGAGTTGTAACTGCTTCAAACCCACGATGCTCTAGACCTGCTCTGCTCGCCTGGAAATGCCTCTCGCCATTATGAAGAAAAGATCCACCCTCTGGCGATATGAAACTCTCTCTATGGTGATAACAGTCGAGAAATTCCTGGAAGGGAACTATCCAATACATTCTAAGAATGACATCAAAGCCTATCATATACTGAACATATAGATCTTAAAGGAAGTGACACCCACCAACTTCAAGAGGGAACTCCTTTCACTGACATACAATAGAAGTTCTTGTCTGCAACGGAGTGTGTAGTGTCAAAACATTGGCAGATGAAATGATACAGAGCCCAAGGATCTCCACAATAACGACAGATATAAAGCTATGTGTAGCACCAGTATCGAAAAGAGATAAAGATAAAATGGAGGAAACTATGATCGTACCTTGAACAATAGAGGTGTCGGGATCCTTCTCTTGATTGGTCTGCTCCACTTCAAAATTTTGGCCAGCTCTGCGGCCTTGTGACCCTTCCTGACTACTCTGAGCTGATCCAACCTACTATCGCTGGTGGCCTAGTGACTAACCAATATAGCCACAACCTCTACCACGGCCTGAACGGCCGAAAGAACTCCAGTTCTTAGATTGGTGAGAAATTGGTGGAGCTTCTTCTGTACGAGGAGTCATAGATGAACCCTTGTCACCAGCTGCTAGTGAAACGATCTGATAGAAATGATGAAGTTTCCCCGACTTGTTGAAAATTCAACACTCTACTAGGTCTCTCTGGCACTATGGCCTTGTATGCCCATTTCTTCCGCACTGATAGCACACCACCTAGATACCAGAAGATGCATCCCGCCTACTCAGATCTCTTAGTGTTGTCTCCCTATGTGTCTTCTGGATATTAGCTGGTGGAGAACTAACTCTAGAAGTCGAGCCGCCCTATCCCACAACTCCTAGTTTCCTTAGATTATTCTCTGTGATCAGTTTCTGGTTGATGATGGAAGTGATGGAAGTTATCCTGAAGATATTCAACTGAGAGCGGATTTCCTTTCTAAGTCCATCCTCAAAATTCATTGGTTGGAATAACCCATATCCTCCAAGGAAGAGTGTGAAATGCTGAAGCTCAATGATACAAGATGAGTAATCCATAACTGATAGGGTACCCTTCTCAAGACTCATAAACTCTCGGGCTCGGTCGGCTATCAGGGTCTTCGAAAAAGAGTAGTCATAGAAGATGCGTTGGAACTCTTCCCAAGCCATAACCTACTGATGACCCACATGTGAGATCACTTCCCACCATCTCTTGGCAGAATCCCACAACATATAGGTAACAGGATTGACTCTCCTCTATAGAGGCATCTCCAAATGCTCAAAGATCGTCATCACAGCTTCGATCAATGACTCTGTAGCCTGAGGTCCTCCATCCCTTAAGAAAGTGGGAGGATGATGTTGCTGCAAGACCCACATCAAATCAGCCAAGATGGGGCAAGAGGCGGCGCTCCCTGAAAAGTCAGCATCAACCTCATGAAGCCTTTCCTGAACTGTACATCAGCATCGGTAATAGGTATAACTACTAGTGCCAAGACTGGCACAATAGGAGGATCTGTAGGTGGTCCCTGATCAGCCATGTCTGGTGTCTAATCATCGCCTGGCAACTGGCGTACAATTGGAGGACGTCTCGGTTGCATGAATCTGCAAGGTCAATCACACACCTTAGATCAGAATTATCAGGGGATCAAAAAAATGAGTGTAAAAATAGAAAAAGAGGAAGAAAATATTCAACTTTTACAAAACATGACTAAACGGCATGTACACTACCTACATAGCGTTTTCCCTGAAGTCATTCACATGGGTGTGTACTTTTGCCTAAACTAGTCGTGTAACACCCCAAACAGACAACATGTTCTCTAAACACATGGCGTGTACTTGAATCCTCTTTCCCTACCCGGGTCCTTTTACACGGTTAATCTACATGGCTCTCCTAATACAAGACTACACTGCGTGTTCAAGGTAGACACGATGTGTACTGTACAAGCCTAACCTAGCCCATGTTGTTAGTGAAACAGTCAGAAACACTACTCAAACTACACGTCGTGTTTCTAACAAAAATGGCGTGTATGTGAAAGGATAACACCGACCCATGTTTTTTGTGATACGGATGGGTACCTGGGCCAGACTACACAACGTGTTCAAGGAGAAAATTGTGTGTATAAGAAAAGACTCCACTAACCCGTGTTGTTAGCTACATGGTTGGGTTCCTAGGATTATACTTCATAGTGTGTTCAACGCGGACGTGACGTGTTTCCACCCGACTCTTCCCATCCGTGTTTCTACTCACACGGCCTATGACACAGTCCGAGACTACACGGAATGTACATAATTTACACGACATGTACTTAAGAAAAAATGTTTCTTCCCGAACAAAATAACACATTGAATGTACTTAGAAATACACGGCGTGTATTCTGGGTTTTCCTGGACAATATGCCTCCGAAACTACTCTAAAACCTAGAAAACACTAAAACAAGCATTGAAAGTACCAAATTCTGATCCGTGAGGGCCAATACTCCCCGCGAATCAATGTTTGGAACCCTATACAACTTATAAACAAGAATACAGTGCAATGATCCACCAAATTCCGGTCCATGAGGGACCATAACACCTCAAGAGCCAATGTTTGGAATTCATTCAAACAAAACCTTACACTCAATTCCCTATCAAATAGCAAGTATCTTTATCATGTAATCTATCACAATAGCATGCATATTTTACACAAAAGCTATCAAAACAATATGCAATCGCTAATGCATCCTAGATGACATGGCAAGAATGCATGACATGTGATTTCTAAAAAGTTCTTATATGATGCATGAGATGGAATACCCTTATCTCATCAGGTTGGTACAGAAATAGAACCTCAATAACATCAATGGTAATCACAAAAAACATTTGAATCACCCAACAGTGAAATCAAATCAACTGTAAAATTGAAAACCAGAAAAATTTCAATAACGAGGTAGATTAGCTTTTCCCTGTACACTGGTTAGCTACTCCCAGGCAGAGCATATTACCAAGTACCTATTCCATCCTATCCCTAACTGTAGGCTCCAAAAAATAAGTGAATAGAAATAATACCTTTTATACCACTTTGTAATGCCCCGGTTCCAGAAGCCACCTAGGGTTTCCCCATACCCAGTTGGTCAAATGGCCTCAAGTGCATTTCCACGAATGCCAGAGGCTTCCGACTAGTAGTGAGGGCCTTCGATGTGATGGTGGGGAAACTATGCCCTCATTGGCAGATTACATAGTGGAACTAAACAACACACAATATCATAAGAAGTAAATATCCAACAAAAGTAGACAGTATAAGACAAATAGAGAAACAACTGGAGAAAAAATATATTTAAATCATGCAAGATACTTATATGTCTAGGAAATTAGTCAAACAATTCACAATGATCAAAAAAGTACTAAAAAAAAGTACAACAGAAAAAAATATGAGCAACTTCTCAACATCTCAAGCCTCGACTTGGTCTTATGCTCTCCAACTCCAAAGCAAACAAGTACCTGAAGTCGAATGGCACTTTCCCTTGTCTACACCTACTGCAATATGTTCTGTTCGGGACCAAAATCATGGCCCAAACAAAGGGGTGAGACTAAATACCATTAGACAACAACCCAAAGATCTGTGCCTAACAATTAGTGAGTATATGGCAGGTAAAAGTATAGAAATTAGTAAATTAGGAATCACTAAGCATTATACAATCCATAATTTAAGCATTCAAAACACCAAACAGAATGCAACAAAAAAAATATATTGCACAACAGGTAAACCTCTGGGATGTAACCATAGCCTATCCCCTATGGTTCTACCTATCAAGAACAAGAAACCCTTTGGGCGGCACAAATAGTATCACCCCTCTGGTTCAGCTAAAATATAGACTCTCTGGGGAAGCACTCACCGTCAATTCCCCCTACAGTCTCGTATCGTATTAAAGGTTCCCTAGGGAATCACTCAACGTCAATTCCCTCTATGGCCCATGTCGAGGAACTAAAGACACTCTGGGGAAGCACTCAACTTCAATTCTCCATGTGTTCTTGCATTGTATAATTATAAAGACACTCTGAAGAAGCCCTCAATGTCAATTTTCCCTATGGTCTATACATCGGGTTCCCACGGCCCAGCGTAAGTCATGAAAGCTAAGAATCATGTTACAGCCAAAGTAAACCCCAATAACTACTTGACTAGAAGTCTACAACATAACATCATGTCAGAACAAAAGTCTCTCCATCCTATAAGACTAGGCATGAGAAAGAAAACAACAGCCTAACAGGAAAACAAGACCCAAGTGTGAAAACATGAAAAAACATGCATGAGCAATACATCCAAAGAACAACAATTCACCCTATTCTCAATCAATAATCATCTACACAGGAATACCAGTATATCATAAAAACAATGGGGTCAAAACAGTAAACACACAATACCCCGTTCAAGGGTATTGGTTGAATTTGCACATAAAACTCAAAGGCGTTCAACCGAAAGGCATAAACCACCTACCTCAGGGTTAGGTGATCTATATACATGAAACATGAATCTGAATCTATTTATAACTTCGTAGATCTCAAAAAATTCATAAACCGTTCAACCCATGATAACATATAAAATAGGAGGAATTGGAAAACGATTCTCGAGAAGAAGGAAGATCTTACCGTTGGGATTCCAATGCAATCAATGTCAGTCGATTTGGAGAACAGATGTGTGATCGGGGGCTCAGGTAAGTCTTGGCGTTGTATGGGTGCTCCTAAACGTTTTATCCGAAGAAAAAGTCACCCATGTCCATTAGACGCGACCCCGGTCCGTTTAATGAAAAAAAAATACACGGCATGTACTTTTAAAGTACATGATGCGTACTTTCCCTTTCCGTACTATACTTTAGGCAGAATCCATGTCACCCCACATGACCATGTGTGTGGCCATGACACGACCAACACACGGCCTCCTGCGGCAATGAAGTACAGGGCGTATACTCATAAAGTAAACGATGTGTACTTCAAAAATTTCTAGAAACTCCCCTTTTCTCAAAAAATGAATAAAAAGGAAAAAACATATGTAAAAAGAAGATGTAGGTTCTTACAGAAACCAAAAATGTTACAATATAGTTAAAATTAATATCCTAAAAGAATTTATGGTATATAACATAAGATAAATATGAGGTTTTATATATTCTTTCCATAATGAAGTGAAGTATAATTTTTATCCTAAAATAGTTATGATGTGTTGGTATGAATAAAATAATCTCTATAGTTTCATTTATTAACTAAATCGTAAGTGAAATAAATTGTTTAGGGAATGATTCTGAATATGATGATGATGGTAAAATGTATAGACTTATTAGTATAAAAAATATTTTATTAAAATAATATCATATGGTGATTGTGATGTATTGGTGTTTGAATACAATTTTCAAATAATTTAACATAAATAATACATTTTCATTTTCTAACTAATATTGCAAAAACATTCTTCGTAAATGTTACTCACTCTTGGATTTTGGTTATTGGATTTTATCTAATTGTTACATATAGATGTAATGAGCATAAAAATTCCAAAATTAAAAAAAAGTTCCTCTATGGTGGTCTTTCAAATGGGATATTATTAAATTAAAAATTATTTATGGTTTTTCTGTATTATTGATGTGTATAAAAATAAAAAATATATCATTTTAAACAAATGTATGTATCCATATTATCATTATTTCACATTGGTAATATATATATATATATATTGATATGTGACAGGATATCGGACCCCTCATAGTATGAGTTTTTGTTGTCCCAAACTATTGTTAGATAAGGAATATTAGAGGTTATGCTTGAATGTAAAGGTTAATATGGGAAAGGGATTATATAGAGATATTTCATATACCCATATGGCTATAAATAAGTTTTACAAGCTATATTAACCACCATGTACACTACATATATCATCATACCTAATGTCATTAGTATTATAGTAGTTCATGTTTGAGATTGAATCCACAAAACAGAGGTTTGTGAGATATATAGAATGAGAACCTTCATAATTTTGATACCATTATTATATAAACCCTGAGAATTATAAAATTTTTGGGAGGTTGGTTATATTAATGATCATTATCTAAGTTAAAGCTCAACAAGGTTAGGATTTTTTAATTATTATTATGAGTATGATTTATAGACCTATGATTGAGATAGAATTAGGAATTGTATGGATATACCATGATAAGGTACATCTTATGTGCTTATATATCTTGATCAAGTGGATGTGTTGTGATCTTCTACATAGATGAATGATATATGACATATTCATCTACCTGGACAGTTTTTATGTGTAGAATCAATAATGTAAAGGTTGTAATTACATGAATTGGATAAATAGATTGTATGATTATCAATACATGCATATGATATAGATGATAAACCCTGGTATAGAGATACACATGTTTTATGTAGGTCTCACTAGATCCTTTTATTGCTTGAGTATCACAGATTCAATTCTAGAGGCCACACCATGCTTACATATATGAATTGACTAATTCGTAATTTTTTTCCAAAGTTAAATAGTCTAGTGGGATCAAAAAAATATTCTTTGAATGAGTATCATGTAAAAAAAGTGAGAGCCCTCTAAAATCAATATGAAGGATGATCTAAATTTGTTCTACATTAGATTTAAAAATATGTTATATACAATTTATTAAGATGTTATAAGATATTATTTTATAAAAAAATTGTATAAGAAGAAACTCCAAAATAATTTAGGAGCTAATTTCATGATTTTATACCTTTGATGATAAATAAGTAGAAATAGAAGTAAGTCAATGAGGATTCTTTGATGGCGGTCAATTGAAATAAATTTTCATTAAAGGACTTGACCATGGTGTCTTAGTGTAGAAAACATTGTATAATATCCATGAGTGAACCACAAAATAATGTATTACATTAGTTGTGGTGGATGAGGTAGGGGATCATCACATTATCTGATAATTTTATGTCTCATTTATATTTCAGCCCAAATGAAATCATACTCAGTGATTCATAAAGTGATGATGATATTGAGGAGTCAGAAAATTGTGTATAAAATGTTTAAATAGTAAAAGATTAATTGTAAGTCTTTAATGATCATTGTAATTTTTATAACACTGATAAAAGTTTATGGAATGTTTCATGAATTATAATTGAATTTTTTTTATTTTTAGAGGACTATATAAACCAATTTTTATCTTTATGGAGGTTACTAGGAGTTTTGAATTAAATACTCCAGTCATAACTCCTCAGAAACCATAATTAAACTTACTTTTCATTCTTTACTTATTTTAAATTCATGTGTTTATGAAACCATGGATTGAGGGAGTTCCATCTTGGGAATTAGTATATTTATTAAATCTAGGGATTCCATTTGAGGTATGATACCATTGGATTCTATATTACCAAAGGATCATTATAACAACATTAAGAGGGTATGTATATAAATGTTGTCAAATGTTTACCTATTTGAACCATGTCTCCTTTTTACTCTTCAGCTATTTTGTTGACTATATCTCAATCACTCCTCACGCGCTAAGTATTAATGAATATAATGATTCTAGGAGACACAATGAACACAATACACTTATATTTTCAAGATTCACTCTTGATTTTTGAACTATACATCAGTGTATTAATGTTGTAATTCCACACACATTGATGATTGATATTTTATTATCAATAATAACATAAGGGAAAGAGTTTAAACTATCTGTATAAAATCACAATGCATTATCCTATTTGGAGCAGTACATTGAATAAACAATAGAACAACTTATTCTAAAAGATTCTAAAAACCATCCATAGTTTAAATCATATGCAAATTTAAATTTCTATTATTTAATAAAAGCGCTTTTATGGAAAATTGGGAAACCAAGTACATGAAACCCAAATAAGAATAAACATGAAGTGGTAGTATTGGTCATTCTAGATGAAATTAATGTAATTGGAGTGAATAATTAATTAAAATTTACATTGGATGGATGTTATATCCATGTCTGTATTGTCCATGATAAGCTCTTAAAAATGGAAGTCCATTTGTGACCATGCCTGAATGTGTTCTTCCATGATTTTTGCTCCTTAATTTAAGATAAGTATTAATATTTTGTTTTTTTGTCAATATAAGATAAATTTTCTTCATCCAAATAAAAATGTATCTATAAATCATACATTTAATGGGCATCCTCCTTATATATGTTGATCTTTAAAGAGTCCTCTATCGTCTATTCATTTGAATGATGAAAAATATCTTGAACAAAACCTCTATCAGCTACCACCTATTTAACACCCTTCCCAAAAATAACGTTTTTTTTAATCTTACTCAATAAGAAGATGTCCCTAACACTAATCTATTGCATTACATCACAAACTTGTGATGGTAATTCCTTATTACTAGCATGATCCACAACCACAAAGAATACTTGTTTTGTCTTGCAATATTTCACTATCTGATTAGGATACCCACCATTAGTTTCATACTCAATGGAATAATAGTGACCTATCCTCTATTTAGAACTCAACATCAAGGGAGATATCATCTCTATTGGTTTATGATGGCTTGAGTTTTCCTTCTATCCTTTACCATTATTCTTCCTTCATGGATTGAACTTCTGGAATCACAACAACCATTCCTCCAAATTTCCATATTTGGGCTTCAAATACCTCAGTCGTCATCATCGTCTTTGATATATCTAGAATATTTAATAATTGATTCCACACTTGAGAATATTGAAGACATTTCATGGATTTTCTGGCAGACCTACACCCATTATGGTTTACTTTTATCCATGACTGGTTCTTCTGGTCCCATGACATCGAACCACATACTAGTATGAAGCTTTGGTATCATGTTTATAGTGTTGGGACCCTTCACATCATTCACCCATCCCTCTCAATCCATCATTGGGCACTCCCATCCCTCACATCACATATCACCTTCCGTGGTTGGAACCAGAAACACCATTCCTTTCTTATGTGGAATTTTCGAGCACACGGTCCTAGGAGAGGATAATGGGTTCAAGGAATTATAATTATGTTCCACAAATATGTCCAATACCTATTATCCCCCTGAATCCAATGGACCTTGGAATAAATTAGGGTCATTTCTATCATTCCTCGTCCAGCTAAAAACCTCAAAAACCTTTGGATTAATAGTCCCATGGATGGTCTCATTCTAGATGGTGTTGGATGGAACTAATCCACTAGTTACCATCCAAAATTCAGTCAAATGTTAAAACCTAAAACAATAATTCATGTGTTCTAATTGGTGACCTCAAAAAAATATAATGTGAAGTGACCCATGTGTTTTCACATCAAGAAATAGTAACTCCACAGTTCAATGAAAATGCATTTTTTGTCATTAGAACTACTCCCGAACAGTGAACAATAACCATTCCAACGGATTCTTAGAGACATCATCTTCAAAAAAATGTCACGGTAAATCAGATAGAAAACTGATCTCATCTGAATATCTGAACACAAATACCAACTTACCATATTCCCCAACAATTGAGGAATAGAACAATTTTGGAATGCTAAATGAGTTCGGGAAAACATACCGACACAGATATACTTGGAATTTCCAACATCATATGAAATTCATAGGGCCACTAAAATATATAAAAATTATCACCATTTTAATTTCTGGGTGATATGGACTAGGTGATGATCATGTCCTCAAAACGACACAAAACAAATCATAATATTATGTTCACCAAGGAGTCAAATGATAGAGTGTTCCTAGAGACCGCATGATATGATGTCAACCCTGTCAAATGTGTCAACCAAAGGATTTTAAGACTAATAATGGGATCTGAGACCATTGGTCCAAATGATATAGGAGAAAAAGGAGGTATTTAATTTGGGTTTGATAAACAGGTGAAGGGGTACAACTAATGCTCAGATGAAGGAACATGCCACCCCCCCCCCCCCCCCGTGTGGATGAGGGGCAAGAGCCATGGACATCGGGTTACAGAATCACTATGAGGAATGGGGGAGTAGTAAGGGCAGTTGGAGTCTAGAACATTCATTGTAAAGAATAATCCCTTAATATCATAATAAATAAACATAATAAATATCCAAAAAATACCTAATAAATTATCAGTTTATACATAAATAATAAAAAATCCATTCTATAAAAAATGTATATGAACTCATATATTGATACATCCGAATGCATCACCCACTGAACCAATCTCAATTCAAATTTAAAAAAAGAGGCAAAAGTACACGGAGGAATCTCTATAACACTAATTCTCACCTAAATATAGAATTTAAACATTGTAGAGCTACTCCTACCTGATTCACTATGAATCTTATGGCCGCAATTTCAAAAGTAAGTTAGAAATATTATATACGTTCCAATATATAGTTTAAAAAATTTGTCCTAGATGGGTATCAAATAAGTAAATGTGTGCATTCATCATGTTCTAACTTGGAAACCATCTATGTGTAGTCATCAAGTGCACAAAATCATGTGTATATTGTAAATGTGTTCTAACTTGGACACCAAGACACATGACCCAACATATCTCAAACAACTCCATAAAAATAATTCTCCTCATTCCATAAATCCAAAACAATATACCATAATCTAGTGGTAGATTACATATAATCTCTGAAATGACTCTAATAGAGAAAAAAGTTTCAAGGTAAGTGGTAGAATGTTCTCTACCTTGGAATAATTAGTAAATTGAAAGAAAATAAAATATTGGTGAATAATTTTGTCCCCATGGATGAGGAAAACCTAGGATTTATAAACTCCACAACTTGATTAATGAGTCCTAGGATGGCTCCATCATAATAAATTACATTAAATTCAACACATTGTATAGGTTGTGGATCATGAAGAGGGAAACAATAGAGACAACATCCCACACAAGATGAACCATCACCCATTGGTTATGTTTCATGGACTCTCACACATATCAACTTAATATGAAGCTAATTTAAGAAAGAATCATAATTTCCAACCTCTTGAACAAGGTATAAAACACCATCACCAGGTAGGTTATATATCTGATCAAATAGTTCTGGCATCCCAAAAAGAGATCTACGGAGGAATTCACAATATAAAACTTATTTCACAGGTCGAACCACATTGCATCTTAATGGATCCCATTGCTAATCACATACCAAAAGAAATCTTAGTAAGTGATCTAAGGATGGAATCACAACATCCAAACTCTCACATATAATAAACTACACCCCCTCAGGGTGGTAACTACATTTAATCACACATCTCAATATCATTGGAAGATATATAAGAAGGTAATGATAATAGGGAGCCTCTTACACAAGTCGAACCACACTCCCACTTAGTGGGTCCCATGTCTTATTACATGTCATAGGAATTATAGCAATTGATCTATGATGGGGTCACAAAATTATTCCTCCCTCTCATCCCTATCCACACCATTATTAGGATGGCACCATTATTGGTTACAATTCACATAGAAAAAAATACATATATCTTCTAAGACTTATTTTTGGTATGTCTATTGATTATAAATGTCTTAATATAGGGTGATGAACACCTGGTATGTGAAACTCACCACTCGACTTCCATGGGCCCTATATTTTCACCACCACAATACCTAAATCAACATAACATGATGAACATAATTATCATAGTGATTAAATCCCTTGATGTATCTCATAACTAAAATCTCATAAATCTAGTTCAACCCATTTCATGGTTCACTACTTGGGGAACTATTCTTATGTGACACTGCCTTCTTCTCAAATCACATATCATTATCCATATATCCTCACCAAATATTATATATATATTGGACTCAATAATATAGTCTGTGAGATAGAAAAACCATTTCAGTTCCAATATCACCTATGAACGCTTCTACTAGGTTCATCAGATCTATCACATCCTTAACTGGCTGGAACCAACTAATACATAACACACCAAATTAATCCCATAACTCTTAGTCCCAACTTGACCCTTTCCTCAAGATCTTAGTCCATTTTCTCTTTTAATTATCACTTATTTAGTTTAGTACTACTATCCAATGACCATTACAATCCAACTACACTTTAGGCCCCCTTGTAAGGTCATTTCTAGTCCATATAGGCATATATCTCATGGCCGATAAATGGGTACTATATCACATATAATTTTAGAGAGATATAAAACACATCATTTGAAGGAAACAACCCTGACACGATACATCAATCCCCATATGAATTAACCATCTCATTATATGAACCAAGTATCCACTACACCATAAGGATTGTTTTCCACTCTTGTGTGAGACGTTCTACTTTTTCACACATCTATAAAAGAAATCATCAAACCATGCCTACACAACCATCCATAAAAAACAACATAGGATATCATCATCTAATATCATTCCCAATGGCCTATATGAGGTCCATTGTAAACCAAATTGAAAAACTCTCCCCATTGGTGTCACAATCTCCAGTAAATTCCATTCATCTCAATATATATTAGAGAACATATTCTGACTCTAGGACCCCCAATACCAATTAAACTCTTTATTGGGACCACCTACTTAAAACATGAAGTTGGCCACTCATATAGAGCTCCAAATTAGCATTGAATAGGCACCCTCAACTCATGATCCCTTATAACATCTAAAAATTTTATAATTAATTATAAATAATTAATAATTAATAGAAATATTAATTGAATGAGTCTTCATAACCTAAAATCTCATTGAAAATTTCGTATCACTGAAACAATTAAAGACATTGTTTGATAATCCTCCCAGGATCCCTTTTATCTATGATGAGAAAACAACACATTATTTTAGAGGATTTGAATATTCTTTTGGGGAACCCACATCAATGTCCTATATTTATCATGTAATAGTTTTTTGATGTACCAATGTTAGTATTAAGAGAATAGTTGGACGATTTTTCCAAGATCCAATCTTTTGTAACAATGATTCTTTATCCACGAATCAAGGTAGAAACAAGGGGTCTCAAAGGGTAAGAAATGAAGGGTTATTGGAATACTAATGGTCTCTTCCTGTTAATCATTCAATTGAAGAAGATAATGGGATATCATAAAAATGGTCTATCTAACCATGATTTAATGAAATTGTAGAAGAAAATGTTTTGGAATTTCCATGATTGTCAAAGCATGGTTCGACAACATGAGGTATGGTGATAAAATGACCAAAGTAGTCATGG
This sequence comes from Viscum album, assembly GCA_963277665.1. Taxonomy (NCBI): domain Eukaryota; kingdom Viridiplantae; phylum Streptophyta; class Magnoliopsida; order Santalales; family Viscaceae; genus Viscum; species Viscum album. Next base: position 1,689,116,767 of record OY728146.1, read on the forward strand.
TGAAACAGCACACATGCATCAGTTTCATTATGTGTCTAAAAAATTTCCTCCTAATGAAAACCTCTCATTAATGGTTTTCATAAATATGTGTCCCCTAAATCATGTTATATAGTATAAATCACTATGATCCACATCATTGCATGTACCTTGGGATTTTTTCATTACCCACCTACCCAATACAAAATTTCACAAAGGTATACATGATATTTCCTAAACAATGCGTAATGGTTTCTTATCCCCATACATAAAGATTATTATCACTATGTGATTCCTAACCACTACAGTGTGATATAAAACATGAGGGTTTCTATATGATATTTTAGGGTCATCATCGAATCCTAATTTCCATCACCATGGTGTTTCCATCATGCACCATCATTAATCCTTATGCATTAGGGATAAACTAATTTCCCAAACCAAAACATCATTCATGCCATGGTACCCCTATTCTATAGAGGGATCCTTGATCAGACCCTTTCAAAAACATGACCCACACTTATCACAATATAGTGAACCATCTACTAAAAAATATACATTGTGGTTACATTTACAATGATCTTTAAACAAAAAATTAAATTTCCATTTAGAATTATTTCCCATATCTTTTACGATCATTAAAAACTCCCCAATATAAGACTTATCATTCTCAAAAGCACCAAAAAAGCCTGATTATAATTATAATTAATAAAATATAATGTAATATAATACCACATTGTTTATTAGGAATTTTACTAATCATAGATTAACTACCCATGAACTAAACCTTGATACACCATACATTTCAATAAAATACAATGTCTAATCGATGAAAAACGTTATTCATACATGATATGATTAACCCGATGTTGTTTTTAAAAAACTACATTAAATTATAACCAATAATAGTAGTTCATTTTTCTTTGGCTAACATTCCATGAAAACCACCCTCCTCTCTAATTTATTTATCATCAAATATCTAGATCATGATTCTTTAACACGTGGAGTCCTCAAAATATCATCCAAAATACATAATAAAATCAAACCTGGCACTTGATTTAATTCAACAGTAGGATCCTAAAACAACCAATTCCATCATGAAACTCTCATTATAATAATTCTCTTAAAGTTGATCAGTATCACTTTAATATCTCACTAAATTCCATATGAATCTCAATATTGACCCTTCGAATCCATCTATCACAACATAAAAATATAAAATATTGTATTATCTATAGAACTATATATAATCAAAATCTATCTACTTAATATTATCCTAGTACTATCTCAACTATCTCATATCTAGTATTACCACATCTAGGACCCATCAGAGATATGGTCCTCACATCCATGGACAATTTTATTATATCATTCATAAGATTATTATAAAAAAATTTCTTCAAAACAAACCAACTAATCTATATGAAACACATATTATCTACTATTAAATATATTTATCTGATATGATCACCCTTGTAATACATGTGAGCAATCAAAAACACCAATCACTAACCATTTGTAACTATTACAGAACATCATCCCCAATATTCCCAAATATTCACCCACATCAGGGGTCACAACATTCAATAGGTGATGGGGTTCTTATCATTATATTTATTACCTTACACTAATTATTGAGCATTAATATTAAAAGGTTCCATCATACCATGTGTATATGTCTTCCAAGGATATGATTATCCTATCCCTGACCAATGATATCAAGGAGAATGCCCTTATAAACTTTAACATGGAACTCTGACCCATCTATGATGTTTTATCTAACTATATATTAAACACTTCCAAGTCATATAATGACCTCACGACACTATGGATGCAATTATATCCACGATTATCAAATTCATCTTACTCCAAGTGTTACCCCTTATTCATGGAATATTGAATTGTCCCAACAATCATTTTAGAAATATATACTATGGGGTATTTATTTCTATTGATTAATCACTAAATATATTGGGATCCTCTTAAAACTAGAAAACTATCAATAGAAAAAGCAATACCCACTCAAAAAATAGTGGAACAAGCATGGGATTTGTGAAAATAGTGCGAAAATACCTTAAAACATCATGAATTTCATAAAAAATTGACACCAACACTCACTCTCCTCCTCTAAAGTAAGATAGATAATTTAATAACCCTCTCATTTTTTCATATTTCACTATCCATCTCGATCTCATCGAATTCCAAATGGGTCATGCCCCTATATCATAGGATTACACAACATGAATAATGTGTCTATGAGTGGTATTACATCATAAGTATGCTCATGCACCTAATAAAATGACCATTATTCCCTTTATTGTCAATATCATGTAGAAATAACCACCTCAATTCTTTAATTTGAATAATCCTAAGGATTATCACTCATTTCAAGGCCCACCAAAAAATCATCTACCACTTATGTATCATTATAAAACCCAAATTAATCTACCCACCCTCTAACCAACCTATAACTGGCCATATAGGATCAGTATTCACTAAATCATCAAAAAACAACACTAGAAAGAAAAAAATAACTCTTAGAATCTAACCAATATATCCTTCAAAACCCAAATAGGGTAAAAAAATCGCATTATGTTGTTTATATCACTAAACCATAAGTAATTAAATTTTACATTACACTTAACCATCATAATTGTATCCAATTCCTCAAAGAAAACCATTCCCCTTCCAAACAATCCCTTAGGTATAATAAAATAGTAATATATAGAGCCCTAGGTGTGATTCGTCATTGAGTGGGGATGGATGAATTAGTGGATTCATTAAATTAATTCATTTTCTTTTGATTTCATCCTCTTGAACATGATGTGGTTCATTAGAAACTCAATTTTATATCTCAATCATACATTGTCTCCAGTTTCAATAATGGTGAATGAAGTATAAAATATTTACATGGTATGATAGAAAGAACACTTCTTACTATAACCAGATATTCCCACTAGTTACAGATTCTTCACCATAAAAAATTGATTAATATGTTTCATTATCTTACTGAGAGACTTAGTTTTCGTCCATATCATACTAAAATACTTCCAATATATTAATATCTGACTAATAGAACTACATTTCTCCAAATCCAAATAAGAGACTCATTTTTCTCTAAACTCCAACTAGAAGGCATAAAAATCATCTGATAACAATATGACTAATTCAAATTTGATTATGGATTCATCCACCAAATGATGATCCTTGAACTTAGTCAATAATATTTTAGGATATGACTTGATCGTGTACCTAATAATTTTCCTTCAATAACCACTTTTATTTTCTTCGGGATTTTCCAAAATATCTGATAACTAGTAAATGATTATTAGGAACAACTCCAAAAATAATGATAATGTAATTATTTCATCTAAAGAGTAATACTCATCCTCACTTAATGAGAGAAATATATTAACATAATATTCTTTAATATTTTATGAAATAATAACACTTACACTATACAACTCAATTCTACTTCATGTTTGGGTTTCTGGGAATTTGAACCGCTATAACATTAATTTATATTGTTCAATAACATTATGTGATATCTTTATATATTCCAAGTATCTAAAATATTATCATGATTTTTTTATGCATACATAAATGCATGGTCTTCACTATCCATTTTATAGTAAATAAACATGAATGGGTGTGTAGTGCTCTTATTCGTGAAAAATCCCAAAAATACACTACACTTCCTTCTTCCTTAGACACTCCAAACTTTGTGAAATTATGCCTTCTTGTAAATATAGTGAAAATATTCCTCGGTAATTCTTGTTTTTGAGAAATAATTTTGGTATACACTATCTCGTAGTGTTTGAAATAAATGTCTGTGAAAACCACTGAGTTTTCACATTATTGTAACATTAAATCCAAGAGTTATTTATATTTTTCAATTTCATTGAAAAAACCATGACTGTGATATTATCATGCCAAGAGGCCCACAAATTATCTTCTCATTCATACAAGCTAGCACATGAGGGACTCTTTTTCATGAATTTAAAGGTTCATAACTTCTATATATCTTTGAAAGTGATAGTGTATCTAAAAAATAATGGTAACACATAAAGGCCTCATTCCATGTCCATTTATAAGGGAGTTTTACCACATTTTATCCAAGAAAAATTCCACATATAATCTCTATTTCTTATGTCTTTTCTATAAAATTCATTTCACTGAAGGAATAAATATTCATAAAAATTCATATTCCATGATTTATGGAATATTCACATACATGTGTTCATGTTTTCTTATCCTTGTATAGTTATCACATGAATGTAATTATGAAAGAATGATTCTCATTTACCTAGATCAAACTCATCCATTACTTGAATATCATTTGCAACTTTATTTTTATTCGACCAAAACACAATTTTCAACTTATCTGCATGCATCCAAGAGACTAATTTCATGATTGATATCATATCAATAACAAATTTTTCTTGCAGTAAAAAAAATAATTTAATATGGTCATTTACTCAATCAATGGAGGTTAAGAATCTAATATGGTGATAAGAATCCTTAATCATTACTGGAGGTTGAAGACAACATCCAATCATGATCAATTGATGCAGATGGATTTTATTGGATGAACATAGTGTATACATAATTTTTTAATGATGGATGAATAATAATACATATACCACATCCCACATCGAAAATGGATTCAGTTGAGGTGCTTATTTATTAATCAATGCTTGTTATTAGCAGCTCGATCCAACAATAGGTGATTGACACCACAACTTATACATTGATTCCCCACAGGCTGCACCAACCTTTCATTTACAAGTAACACTATTGTTGGCCTAATGTATCTTACCCATTCACATAAACATGAGAACACTCCCATGGTCCTAAACATGTCCCACTGTGAGGAATCTGTGAGCTAGCACCCATGTGTGGTTGAGGTCCTCCACTAATATTATGTTGTTGAGTTCGATCCTAGATCATTATTTGGCCATGTTTTTTGTGTAATCCCTAAAAAATCCAATAAAACGCATATACCTTATACAATATCATATTTAACTACCCAATATAGAACATAATTTTTTTTCATGATTAAGAATAATATATAAGAATAATTTTAATATAATTGATTACATAATTCCCCTTATGAAAATATATGACAAAATATTATTTTTCATTGAATTATTTACATCCACATGAAATAAAACCCATTTCATAGACTTATTCGAATTATTATCATCCAAATAAATTATTGAATCACCTATTAAACACATTTGGAATAATATAGAACATGTCTTAATCAATGAAGAAAATATCAATAATCAAATCCTATATGTATAAAATTGTCCAAGAAAGTTGTAACGATCCGTTTTTTTTAGAGAGGACAAAATAAGAAGGTTTTTGATCTTTTTCTTTTATCAATGGGTCGGTTTTAAAAACCGAGCATCGGAACGAGGTCTCGAGTTCTGGAGCCGTTTTAAGTGGTGATATTGAGTTGCGCACGGTTTTTTAGATGGTGCAGGTCAAACCGTGCGGGTTGGGTGTGTTTTAGTTTTTGATTAAAAATTAAAATAAAAAGAAAATAAAATAATTAAAACATATCTAACTCTCCCTCACCCTCACTCGGCAGAACCCCCACACGACACATCCCTCCCATATCTCTCTCGAGCCGCGCGTGACACCCCTCCTACAACCTCCTCTTCGACGCCATTTCTTCTCGGTTTTCCTCTCGGATTCTCTCCGACTCATCATGGTAAGCACTTCTCTCCCTTCTCCTCCATTTTTATGGCTTCATTTCGACCTAATCAGTGACCGGTGAGGTGCGGTTGAACCCTAGGGCTTAGAGGTGACCTGTTTTTTCGGTTTCTTCTTGTTTTAGGTCGGTGTGAAGGTTCTCTTGGGGTCCCTTGAGGTGCATTCCGGCAACCGTCACCGAAGGCGAAGCGGTTCGGGTGGTTTCGGTTCGTCGCCAACGTTTTGAGGTAAGGTTTTATACCCGTTGTTAGTTTCTCATCCTCCAAATTAGGGTCGTCATGTGTTATTGACTCCCTAGTATTTAATTGGTAGGGCGTTGGGTGGTTTCACTTCATTTTGCATTATCGCTAACACCCAAGGTAAGGATTTAATGTCATTGGTTGGTCTTGCCTCACTTAATTTGGTTTCTCTTTGTGTCTTGAGGTTGGTTGTGGTTGTTTAACAGTGCGTTGGACATTTGGAGTTGGTTTTGCCTTGCCAGAGATTAGGCGACTCGCCTGCATAGGCATAGGTATGTATTTATATGTATGTGGGTTCCCTCGGCGTGGGTATATTTTCTCATGGCAGCGAATATACACGTACGGGGCTAGTTGTCCCCATTGCATATATAAAAGTGTCTGCGCAGGTGAGTGGAGACGAGAATATGCATATAAGCGTGCATGTAAGGATCCTCTTGCGCATGCCCATGGCCATGCGGGGTGTGTTCATCGGGGCTAGGTGTCCTTTCATGTGTGTGAAGGTGCATATGCTTAGTGGGGGAGCAGCAGCGGCTCTTAGTTAGAAAGTGCCAAGAGCTGGAGTGGAAGGATAGATCTACCTTGAGGTAGGGTCCCTCTCCTTGTCCTTTAAATTTAAGTAAAGTAATAGTGAGTTTCATATTGCACTTCCATAGCATTTTAATTATTCAAGTTTAGTTCTGATTAAATGCTTCTGTGAAAATTGTGTGAATTACAGGAATAAGATAAAAGAGTTTTCTTGGTTACTAAACTAACACTTTAATAATAAAACCCCTCTTTCAAGGTGTGCTGCCTTCAATCTAAAAATGTAGCAATAGTGTCTCATGATTTCCTTCCTTATTGTTTGGATTCTTAACTTTGTTAAGTGTTGAATTAGTTTTAAAGTAAATGCTATATATCACTAAATGAATTGTCTGATAAAGTAATGACATGTTTTATAATAAAACTCCTCCAATGGAGGTGAGTTGTCTTCAAAATAAAAATGTAGTAGTAGATTTTTATGTTCTTGCTTGCATAAATGCCTTATGACTCTTTATGCTTGACATTATACTTGATAAATGACATGCTTGTACTTGCACCTTACTGGTTACCTCAATTGATGTTTCTTCTTGAAAAATAATAAATGAGCCATCACACCTCCTAAGTTCATGGCTTAACATGTAATTAGAACTTTTAGGGTAGGGTGTTTACCCTCTTCCCTTTACTTCGGCGCTTATGTCATGCCACATCTTGTGCTACTTGTCGCAACCTTCCAACTATGCCTCATTATTTCTTATTGAAATTATTGGGTGGTTCACTCATTCCTATTGTGGCCTTCGTTTATGGTGAAGCCTGTCCTAGGTGCTCGCCTTGCCCCTTGGCCACCCCATTGGGTGTGCCCTGCCTAAATTCCCCTTTTTACTTATTCTTTAAGTTATAAATTTAATGTAATAGTTTTAATTGAATGCCTTTCTTGAAAAAATTTGTTAGATTGTACCATTTAATGTCATTAATCACCTACCATAGAGGCATGTTGATGTCATACGCTTTTGTTTACCTTCTATTGCTCGTGCAAGTTCCATAATGTTGATCAAGGATAATTAATTATGAGAATTTATTATAAAAAAGTTGAGATATGATCTGGATAATTAAATGTGAAGAATTGATTATGAAATGGGAATTGTTTTGACTGATTAATTAATTGATAAATGGTAATAAATAAATGATATTCTGGGTCCTAGACATGGTGTTCTAGACCGATTTAATCATTGTGTATGGACATGGAGTTCCTTCCCAATGGTTATCCAAGCTTGTGATATATGGTGTTAGACATGGCGATCTACACCGAATAATTATCTAGGGGTTAGACATGGCGATCTACACCAAATGTGATTTGGGGTGTTACACATGGCGATCTACACCGAATAATCATCTAGGTGTTAGACATGGTGATATACACCAAATGTGATTCGAGGTGTTAGACATGGCGAACTACACCAAATGAGAATTGGGGTGCTTGACATGGCGTTCAACACCAAACTAATGATAATATTGATTTATGAAAAGAATGAGAGATGTGGGTAAAATCCGAGTGAATTGTGATCAAATAAAGAAAGGTAAAAATGAAGGGATTTACAATCTAAGTTGAAATGATAATTGAATAAATAGAGTAAGTGATAAAAATGATAAAAAGTGTTTTTATGCTTGAACCAAATTTACTTGTGTTGCTTTAAACAGGTTCTTATTCTGGATATGGGCCGAGGAAGGTATTGTCGTCAGGTCTCCTTTTTGGAACCTGGACGGGTGTCTATTGTTTGGATTGTATCGCTTTTGTTTGGATTTACCAGCACATTATTTAATTATATTTCATGGTGTAGAGTGGGCTAGACCCCAGTGGTTCCGGCCTACTGAGATATATAATCACACCCTACTTGGGCCGCCATTTCACTGGGGTACCCAAGTAGATTCTATTTGGTTGTCGGACCTTGTAGTTTTTGTTTCTTGTACTTGGAGTTAGGATCGAAGGACTGAGTTAGGGCTCGTGATGCTCATAGAGATCGCCCTCGGGGCTTCAGACTTTTTTATTTACTTATTCAATGATTTGTAAGTATGTCGCGTGGTTTAATGATTCCATTGTATCATTAGCATGTCATGAATGCATCTCTTATATGAACTGACGTTCGCCAATTTTATTCAATCCTTATAAATGAAAAATGTTTTTTGCTGCTTTTTTATTATTTACACTACTTCCATTGTTGCTGTATTTTTGGTCCCTTTTCTTCACTTTGATAAGACGGTATAGTCTCCCCCTGACTTACCTTACACCCTCGCCGCTAGTCAGCAACCTCTGGTGTAAGGGGAGACACGCTTGAGGCCATGTCGCGGGCTGGCTCGGGTGACTCTGGTGACCGGTTTAGGGTCGACCTCGGTTGGTTCGTGACAAAATGGTATCAAAGGAAGGTTTCTTTTCATTTGTCTTACTATTTTGGGTTGGTAAACAGGAGACTAGGAATGTGTCGGTGCTTGGGTAATAGTTGTGTTTGGGACTGATCACCCCACGTACGGTAAATGACCAAGTGGCCAGGGATGGGAATTTATGTTCATGTTGTTTGCTGTTACAGTTGATGTGATTTCACCTTAGGTGAATGTTGTACTTTACACTGCTTATTTGTTTATGAAGAGATTTTTAAAATTTTCCTTGGCCTAATATGGCCACGAAATTGCATTGGATGCATCATATTAGGCACTTAGAGATTCAAATGTCATGCATATGTGCCATTCCATGTAGTTGCATTAGTAGGATGCTTGCTGATTTTGATTGTGTCCCTTGAAAAAATGTTATGCTTGGATTTATTTAGCATGCCTCTTTAGAAATAATGTTTCGGTGATAGTTAACATGTTTGGGTGATAATATGTCATGTATTCTATCTTTCTTGTGTGTCATGCTCTGTGTTATAGCATGTTTTAGTTATTTCAGATTGTTGATTTGTGTTAGCTATTTGTAGTGGCTTGTTAGCTTGCTGGTAAGTGCTTGGTTTCTTTGGCTGAAATTGTGGGTTACGATTACGACAGAGCCAGTTTTCCATTATAAGGTGTATGGGCGCCTTATAATTTGGAAAATGGTAAATCGTTTTTTCGAAATTTTTAATAGATGGCTGCTAAAGTTTAAATGTTAAATGTTGAAGAGGAAGTTTGTTACAACTTTCATGTTTTGCCCGTGGGGAATTGTTTGGAAACCAAGTACTTTGTCGTGAAATAGTACTTTTTGGTTTGTTAAAATCTTATTTCAAATGTTTAAAGGTTGAAATGAATTAATGAAATGGATAAAATGGAAAGGGGTTTTTGAGCTTAGTAATCCTTGTTTTGCGTAACCAAGAGATTGGGTCGATGCGTGTGCTTCATAAGGGACTGGCCCATGCTAGGTAGTACCCTTAGAGCTTAAGATACCTTGTTTTCAGTATGAGCTTGTGATGTAGTGATCTTAGTTCGAGGAACGTCACCATTCGTTTTAGTGTTTTATAAATAGTGCACTGGTAAGCGGCTAGTCCTTCTTGCGACGACATGGACGCTCCTAAGGTGGGTAGTGTCGCATCAGTTTATGTTTACATGTTGGTGCTTTCTTGGCAGCATGACTTTGATAAGGTTGGCAGTGTGCGCAATGCTTTAGAAACTCCGTTAGTGCTGGAAGAGTTTCAGTGGTTAAGCTTCGACGAATACGAATACCTCAGGTGGTATAGGCATCAGAGTTTGGTCCGAATGATCTTCTCAGTGACCTTGGTTTAATCTTAGTGTACTCTTCTGGATGAGACGAGCATGTCCCCCATCTTGAAATCGTCTTGGATACACTAAGATAGTTTCATTTATATGTTGTGATAATGTTTAAAAGTTGTGGGTTTGTTTCGTAATCTCACTCTGGTTGTGCGTGGGATGCACGGTTTCTTGGAGTTATGCTTCGTGTTGAGGCATGATAGTTTTATAATAGTCTTGTGATGGATTGACTTGATAATATCATTGAAGGTCATGTAAGGACTTTGGTGTGCGCGTGGTTGATAACGGAACAGTTTTAAAATCATGTTGTCAGTTTAAGGGCGAGTGTGAATTTTGAGTTGGCGATGCCTTTCTAGGAAATCATGTGTGACCAATTTTATTTGGTCGATCGTGATTCGACCGTTTTCTTTGCTTGAGGTCCCTATAATGTCATCAGATGTGATCTATGCTTTGATGTTTCAGTAGTAACATGAGCATTGGATCGAGTTATAAAGTCTTAAGTGCAGTCTTATTAGAAAATTCTTAAAGGTGCATTGGGCGTTAGAAACTCAATATGACCGGTTGAATGAAACTTCACGACCCTTGCAGGTCAGGTGATGTTTTCGTTGTTTTCCGAAGGCTTCTCAGGGATGAGAATTTTTTATGGTGGGTAGTTTGTAATGAACCATTTTTTTAGAGAGGATAAAATAAGAAGGTTTTTGAACTTCTCCTTTTATCAATGGGTCGGTTTTAAAAACCGAGCTTCAGAACGAGGTCTCAAGTTCTGGATCCGTTTTAAATGGTGATATCGGGCTGCGCACGGTTTTTCAGACAGTTCGGTTCAAACCATGCGGGTTGGGTGTGTTTTAGTTTTTGATTAAAAATTAAATTAAAAAGAAAATAAAATAAATAAAACCTATCTAACTCTCCCTCAACCTCACTCGGCAGCACCCCCACACGACATACCCCTCCCTTCTCTCCCGCAAGCCGCGTGCGACACCCCTACTACGGCCTCCTCTTCAATGACGTTTCTTCCTGGTTTTCCTCTCGGCTTCTCTCCGAATCATCATGGTAAGAACTTCTCTCCCTTCTCCTCCCTGTTTCCGGATTCATTTCGACCTAATCGGCGCCCGGTGAGGTGCGGTCAAACCCTAGGGCTTAGAGGTGACCTGGTTTTTCAGTTTCTTCTTGTTTTAGGTCATTGCGAAGGTTCTCTTGGGGTCCCTTGAGGTGCATTACGGCAACCGCAGCCGAAGTCGAAGCGGTTCGGGTGGTTTCAGTTCGTCTCCAATGTTTCTAGGTAAGGATTTATACCCGTTGTTAGTTTCGCATCCTCCAAATTAGGGTCGTCGTGTGTTACTGACTCCCTGGTATTTAATTGGTAGGGAATTGGGTGGTTTCACTTCGTTTCGCGTTGTCTCTAACACCCGAGGTAAGGATTCAATGTCGTTGGTTGGTCTTGCCTCACTTAATTTGGTTTCTCTTTGTGTCTTGAGGTTGGATGTGGTTGTTTGATAGTGTGTTGGACCTTTGGAGATGGTTTCGCCTTGCCAGAGCTTAGGCGACTCACCTGCATTGGAATAGGTACATATTTATTTGTATTTGGGTTCCCTCGGCGTGCATATATTTGTTCATGGCAGCGAATATACACGTACGGGGCTAGTTGTTCCCATTTCATATATAAAAGTGTCTGTGCAGGTGAGTGGATATGGGAATATGCATATAAGAGCGCATGTAAGGATCCTCTTGCGCATGCCCATGGCCATGCGGGGTGTGTGCATAGGGGATAGGTGTCCTTTAATGTTTGTGAAGGTGCATATGCTCAGTAGGGGAGCAGCAGCGGCTCTTAGTTAGAAAGTGCCAAAAGCCAGAGTGGATGGATGGATCCACCTTGAGGTAGGGTCCCTCTCCTTGTCCTTTTAAAATTAAGTAAAGTAATAGTGAGTTTCATATTGCACTTCCTTAGCATTTTAATTATGCAAGTTTAGTTCTGATTAAATGCTTCTATGAAAATCGTGTGAATTGCAGGAATAAGATAAAAGAGGTTGCTTGGTCACTAAATTAACTATTTAATAATAAAACCCCTCTTTCGAGGTGCGCTGTCTTCAATCTAAAAATGTAGTAATAGCGTTTCATGATTTCCTTCCTTATTTTTTGGCTTCTTAACTTTGTTAATTGTTGAATGAGTTTTAATGTAAATGATATATATCACTAAATTAATTGTTTGATAAAGTAATGACATGTTTTCTATTAAAACTCCTCCAATAAAGGTGAGTTGTCTTCAAAATAAAAATTTAGTAGTAGATTTTTGTGTGCTTTCTTGCTTAAATGTCTTATGACTCTTTATGCTTGACATTATACTTGATAAATTTCATGCTTGTACTTGTACCTTACTGGTTACCTCAAATGACGTTGCTTCTTGAAAAATAATAAATGAGCCATCACACCTCCTAAGTTCATGGCTTAACATGTAATTAGAACTTTTAGGGTAGGGTGTTTACCCTCTTCCCTTTACTTCGGCGCTTATGTCATGCCACATATTGTGCCTCTTGTCGCAACCTTCTGGTGATGCCTCATTATTTCTTATTGAAATTCTTGGGTGGTTCGCTCATTCCTATTGTAGCCTTCGTTTATGGTGAAGCACATCCTAGGTGCTCGCCTTGCCCCTTGGCCACCCCTTTGCGTGTGCCCCGCCTAAATTCCACTTTTTCATTGTTCTTTAAGTTATAAATTTAATGTAATAGTTTGAATTGAATGCCTTGCTTGAACAAGTTTGTTAGCTTGTACCATTTAATGTCATTAATCACCTACCATAGAGGCATGTTGATGTTATACGCTTTTGTTTACCTTCTATTGCTCGTGCAAGTTCTAGAATGTTGATCAAGGATAATTAATTATGAGAATTGATTATAAAAGGTTGAGATCTAATCTGGATAATTAAATTTGAAGAATTAATTATGAAATTGGAATTGTGTCGACTAATTAATTAATTGATAAATGGTAATAAATAAATGAGATTCTGGGTCCTAGACATGACGTTCAAGACCGATTTAAACGTTGGGTTTGGACATGGCATTCCTTCCCAATGGTTATCCAAGCTTGTGATATAGGGTGTTAGACATGGAGATCTACACCGAATAATTATCTAGGTGTTAGACATGGTGATCTACACCAAATGTGATTCAGGGTGTTAGACATGGCGATCTACACCGAATAACCATCTAGGTGTTAGACATGGCGATCTACACCAAATGTGATTTGAGGTGTTAGACATGGCGATCTACACCAAATGAGAATTGGGGTTCTTGGCATGGCATTCAACACCAAGCGAATGATAATAATGATTTATGAAAAGAATGAGAGATGTGGGTAAAACCCGAGTGAATTGTGATCAAATAAATAAAGGTAAGAATGAATGGATTTACAATCTAAGTTGAAATGATAAGTGAATAAATAGAGTAAGTGGGAAAAATGATAAAAAGTGTTTTTATGCTTGAACCAAATTTACTTTTGTTGTTTTAAACAGGTTCTTATTCTGGCTATGGGCCGAGGAAGGTATTGTCGTCAGGTGTCTTTTTTGGAACCTGGACGGGCATATATTGTTTGGATTGTATCGCTTTTGTTTGGATTAACTAGCACATTGTTTAATTATATTTCATGGTCTAGAGTGGGCTAGACCCTAGTGGTTCTGTCCTACTGAGATATATATCTCACACCCTACTCAGGCCGCCATTGCACTGGGGTACCCGAGTTGATTCTATTTGGTTGCAGGACCTTGTCGTTGTTGTTTCTTGTACATGGAGTTAGGAGCAAAGGACCGAGTTGGGGCTCGGGATGCTCATGGAGATCACCCCCAGAGCTTGAGACTTTTGTTTATTTACTTCTGTATTTATGTGTAAGTATTTTGTGTGGTTTAATGCTTCCATTGTATCATTAGCATCTCATGCATGCATCTCTTATATAAACTGACGTTCATCAATTTTATTCAAACCTTATAAATGAAAAATGTTTTCCGCTGCTTTATTATTATTTACACTACTTCTATTGTTACTGTATTTTTGGTCCCTTTTCTTCACTTTGACAAGAGGGTATAGTCTCCCACCCCTGACTTACCTTACACCCTCTCTGCTAGTCGGAAACCTCTAGCGTAAGGGGAGACGCGCTTGAGGGCATGTTGCGGGCCGGCTCGGGTGACCCGGGTGACCGGTTTAGGGTCGACCTGGGTTGGTTCGTGAAAAAAGTGATAAAATGCCATACATTTAATCTGTAAAAATTCTCTAAGAATCATCAATCTTCACCAAACACATATTCAAACAAATTTTTTGAGAAATGAAACAGTGAGAACAACACACAAAACTATCACCAAGGCATCCAATTCTTAACCAACACACAATGGGTTACTATACATCCCATCTAGGGAGGGATTTTATAAAACAAATTAGAGAATATATCATTATTCAAACCACATTACATATTATAAAAATTTATTAATTGAATCCATGAACAAACTCAGTGTAACTCCACTAATAATTTATATAGGAAAACGATATATTTTTTATTATTAAACCATTAAATAATTTAACCCACTTTCATTAGCAAATTAAATAACACACGCATATATGGACTACATGTTAATCCAACTTTACAGGTATATTTCATGTACCAAAAATATTTTTCCATTATTTTCTTTGTTATGACCCATAAATAATTATCTCAAATAAAAAAATAGTAATTAATTATGTATTTTAGTTTTAATATTGAAAACTAAGATTATAAATCACAGAGTCTAAATAACTTTTACTTATAATGGAAAAAGTGATCATGTCTCAGCAACCAAAGATCCATTAGAAAATATGACACATTTCTATCTCTTTCTACCATTACAAAAATAGTAACAAAAAATGAATTCCATTCATTACACATTTTAATGCCCCAACTAAAATCAAGTGATAGTATCCTATTCAAACTATTAAAAGTCCCCAATAACACCTTCATAAATTCCCAAGGCTATAGAAATGTTACAAGGTAATATGTTCTACATTGAGGACACTTTTCCATAGATACCACGACCATAAATCATGATAAAAATTTAATCTATAATAGATAATTTGATTTCACATAAAGCACCAATACATCCATACTATACAAAATTACTATATATTCATATAACCATACATCCCAAATGATCGACCACTTATTTGATCACAAATTAAAAGGTAATATAACAAAAAAAGTAATGGAGGTCAAATTTCATCCCTGAGAGTCACCTAAACTTTGTACCCAATCCTTTTTTGAAATCTCCATCATCTACCAGTATGATGTTTGTTCCTTGAAATTCATAAATAAATGGATCATGTCCACCATGATTCCAAATCAGGATGTGAGAAATACATTCATCCAATATTTTTATATGCATGATTAAAATAATTAAAATTAAATAACATCCCTATAACATGTGTGTTGGGTCATTGTGTTCAGTGAAATCAATCACGACACTCAATCATACCGTGATAAGTTAATAATGGATGAAAATTTTTCATCTAGTTGAAAAATCCCAACATATACCGTCTAACTCTAGTTTGGGTATTATACAATAATAGATACTACTATAATTAATACCATCATGGTAAGGGATAAAAATTTATATACATAGGCATGTTGAGTAACTTGAAGATAAATCACATAATGATTACGCGATGTTTACATTGGAGTGACAAACACATGAGAAGTGTAATCACCAAAAACTAAATTTCAGGTCTTCTACCAAACCCATATAAAAACTGTTATTCATATCTATTGAATTGTATTGGATGTGGGCCTTTATGAGGGATACAATAATGAAAACATATCGTACATGTCGAACCCCCCTAGGGATATCTCTCATTGATAATCACACATCTCAACGTCATAGGAAGTTATTTGAGGAGGAAATAATAATAGGAAATCTCTCATATAATTTAATACACCAGCACACGAGTCTTCTTCCATGGATGATCACATATTTCAGGAATTGTAATATGTTATCTAAGGAGGTAATTGTAATATCAATACTTTTTTATAAGACGGACAACACCCATTAGGGTAGGTACCATGGTTAATAAACATATAATTGTCTTATGAAATGATCTAAAGAGGGGGGAGGGAATATATAACCTATAGAATATTCCAACCCACACTATCAATTTGTGAGTCCCTATCCAATAACTATTCTCTAATATCATAAGAAGGGTTTTTTGGAGTAAATCAAATTGGCCTTCCTCTAACACAAGTTGATCCACACCATTACTAGTTGATTCTAATGGATGGACACAATTCCCATTTTCCAAAAACAAATTTAAACCAATAATATCATAAATTATATCAATAGATATTAAATTTCATAATATGGGTAATTGTGCACCTAGTTATTGTAAATAAATACCAATTCTCAAAACACATTACTCACCCCAGTTCTGTGATCAAAACCTAGGAAGTTGTATCACATTACTCACCCCAATTCTCAAAACACATCTCATAATCTATTATCCCTCATAGTATAATATACCAATTACAAACCCAATCATATAGGGAATGGATCGTCAAACCTGTCATTGTTACCATATCACTCATAAAGATTTCCACTAATTTATTCAGACCCATGACATTCCCTACTTACAACCATAAACTTATTCCAAACACCCCTTCATAATCTCACATAATGTGGTTCTTTATTGAAAATATCCTCATTATAATGAAAAGACAGTATCCATACCCTCTACCCAATGAACATGCCAAACCTTCCCCAATGGAAGGAACATATGGAAAATAATTTCAAATATCCAAGAACATATACCCCATGACCTATACTTGGGTCCCATTTCATATATAAATTAATACATATCTAAATACCATATTCATTATGAACACACCGCAACCAATTTCATCAAGACCAAGAGGAATTCCCTAAACCATGACAAGTACTATGGATCCAACCTAATATAAATTTAGTATTCCCAAATATGAGTGAGACATATGACATTCTCACTCATCACCCAAAAGCCACAACACACAATACATATCAACTATCACTTGCAAGATAACCTAGTCCATCTATGAATCATCTCAAGATAAAAGTCAAATATTCGGTCACATGCAAATCTAACTGACATTCTATCCCATTTAATGACATAGTAACATATAAATCATACTACCCTTAAGATGTATAAATGAACATATTCTATATTTATCTGGATTAATGAAACATTATCACATTACCCAGGAACACTCGGTTCATATCCCATTTCATCCAAATAATGATTATCTTGTAGTTATGCCCAGTTATTCATAAAAAAGATTATTATTTTTTATTATAGGGACCACCTACTTAAAATAAAGAGTTATATCTTATCATTGAACTCAATATATGCCTTAAATATGTTTCCTTAGTATCAAAAACCCTATATCATCCACAAAACCAAATAATTAATAATTAAAGTTTTATAATTAATTGAAAAATTTAATAAAACAAGAAATAATAAACTATAAAATCACTAGTAAATGTTGTATCACTAAAAATTAATAGAAACCTTGTGTGTTTATCCTCTCAGGATCCCCTCTATCCAAGACAAGAAAAATCTATAAGTATTAGGTTGACATAGTTGAGATCTGATGTAACCAAAAATAAAATTCTATTTTAAACCATATATGTTTATAGTTTAGCAAAATGAATATGATTGTGAATTTTTAGGGGGGGGATATTACCACACGTTGAGATGAAAAAATTTCTCATGTTAAACCATGAATCAAATCAGAATTTTGGCTCCAAAGGAAATAAATGAAGAGGGATAGGCAATTGAAATGGATTATCTCAAGTAACACTTTGAATAAAGAAAATAATTGTTCAACTTTGAAATGAGAGGTATCCCCTTTTTTAATTTTTTTGATGAAATTCAAGTCATAGTATGAACTAGGGAACCATTACTTCATGTCCCAACCAAGTTTCCTATCATAGTGAATCCCAAAGTTGATAAGCAGTTGTTTTAAGAGAGTTTATTGATGGAGAAAAAAGTGGATATTGTTTATTATATTGTTGATTTCAATTTATAAATAGTATTCAATGTTAAATTCAAGGACTATAAATATATTCTAAAAAATCAAGAAAATGATTCATTGATTTTTGAGTAATTTTCAATCATAAGTTTTATGTTTTTTTGATTTTTATTTTGGTATAATGGAGTTAGTTTGAGGATGTTCTAGTTTGTGAAAAGATAGTGTTGAATTTATAGACCAAGGTTGCATGATTGGTTTGAGTTTTACATTTATTTTGTACAATGAACCACAGACTCTGATGGTTGATTGGAAATGTACATGTGGTCAATTTGTGTTACTCATTCAAAAAATCAATAGACAATAGGAATTAAACAGTCTATCCATATTTGTTTAGGTGGTAAATATTAATCATATAGAAAATTAAAAATGATGACGTGTGTTATACTGATGATTTACTATATGATAAATTAGACTTCTAAGTTCCTTTATTCATGAGTCATGTAGCTTCATATGGTCGATCTAGTATTATAGAAATTTTTGATGACTCTATAAGGTGAGACTCTGAGTTTCATAAAAAAAACCAAAGAATTTAAAATCAGACATTTCTTTTAAGGTGTTCTAAAATGGTTTGAGAATAATGATTTCTATAAATTAACATAATAAATGATGTCAGGAATCCATAAATAAATCTATAGTTGACTTATTAAGGGTGATATAGTTTCCCTGAAGATGAAGATGGGAGTGATGTGTTCTGGTTTTTTAAACACATGTTTTTGAAATCTATGTCATTGAAAAAGTATCTTTTATATAAATACATGTTTTTAATACTATTAATTGGACTTAAATGAATAATAGTTCAATAATAATTGAATTTAAATATAGATGTATACATTATAAAAATATAATGATCTTTGTGGACTATGATTCATGATTCCCTGAACATTGTTATTTTGAATAATTTAAAGAATCATATATTTTACTGAAAATATGGAAAATTACATTAAAATTATCTATGTGATTATAATTTTCAAGAACTAATAAAATTTATTGATAAAAATCTAAAATTTTAAAATATTGTTGAATAATTTTAATGATATAGATTTATTAGTACTTATAATTAAATAGAATCCATATAAATAAACAAATAATTTCAATATTATTTAATATGTATATATTTGATTGATAAGGGAAACAGTTGCGTTTCTAATACAAATAAAACCCTTGATTACCATAGAATTGTATAAAAAATGAGTTATGTGTGAGAAGTAATAATAATAATTATTTCTTTTTCAAATCTATTGAAGAGGTTAAATAATAAGAAATAAAGACTTTCCTGAGTACAAATTGTGAATAAGGAATGAGATTAATAACATAATAGATGTTAATATTAGGATGATACTTTATTATCATTGTGGAAGTCTATTATCTATCTATAATATGTGTGATTAACTTTCCCGATTTGGATACTATTATGGAATGTAATTTTATGTTTTTCCCATACTTGTTGTAACCCACTGTATTGTTTTTTGTGTACAATGTAATATTTCATGTTCATAGATCATAAAAGGACTAGATAATCTTATTTAATAATGAAACATATAAAATATTCTATGTATTTTTAATGTGTACATGTTGGTGTGTTTAATAGAGAATTAAGTTTACTATAACTGGTAACAATGTTTGTTCAAAAATAAAAACCTAAAAAAATGTTAATGTTAAATTACAACCCCACATTAGTGATTTCATTATTCTTATTATTTTTTATTTATATGGGATCAGAGCCAATATTCTTTAAATTGAATCTTGTTAAATATAAATATGGGTAATAAATATTTCAATTCATTGTTTATATGATTAAGAATTGACTATTTGACTTATTTAAGAGTAAGGGGATTCAAAATTTGATTGGATGAATTACAATGACATGAAAAATATGATGTTGCTATAACTATTGGATATTTGTTATAATTTCATAGGATCTATTACTACTAATTTTTGACCACATGGTAAAGGTGTTACTATAATATCAATAGTTAAGTGGAATCGTAGAAAATTGGACATATTAGAAATGATATTTTATCTTTATTGTGAAAATTTTAATTCATGAAAATGAATAGAATCACCATGGATAATTGTGTATATTATAAAAAAATAAAAATGTAAATAATGAAATGTAAAAGGTATATAGAATGAAATATAATGATTCTAATCTGAATGATTAATCTTTTAATGAATTCATCACAAGATTAAATGTTGTTGTAAGAACCTTTTAGAAAATTACTGAAAAATAAGATGATTCAGTCAGGATCGATAATATCCTACAGATTATACAAAAATAATTGATGTAAATGTTTAAGAAGTATAGGATAAGTATCCATGCTCAATCCCTCTTTATGAAATATATAGTATTATTAAATATTATGATATGATGAGGTCAAATTTGACCAAAAAGAAATAAAATTAATAGAAAGAGATTTATTTTAAAGATTCTAATAAGGTTAATGTATGATGAATGGAAAGAACGAAAAATATGAATATTCTTAAATGAAATAAAAAATTGATGAGTAGTTTTATGGGATTATGCAACCATTCTTCAAAAAATTTATATGTGAAATTGTAATGTATAAGGGGGAAGCTCCATTTAGAATTATTCATGTGTTGGTCGACTGTAAAAATAAAAAAAAACTAAAAAACAATTAAGGATAATTAATTTATGGATGAATAAGATGAGATACAAAGAATATCATTTAGAAATGAGGATTTAATTTAAATTCCTAAACATAAAGATAATGTTAATAATTTCATGAAATATAAATATATAAACCTCTAATCAAATTATGTGGGATGTAATTAAAATGACGATGAAGCAGTAGTTGAGACTTTTGACGATAATGATGAGATGCTTCATATTTTTATGGTGAATGATAAAAATTTCACTAGTGATGAAAGGACCTATTTTTGAATTTAAAAATAAATATTTAGATAAATATTATACTATATAGGGAGTTGAAATAATTTTTATTAAAAATATTAAATATTGAAAAAAGAAAACATAAAGCTAAAGAAATATATTCAACCTATCATATAGTAAATAATGATAAAATATTGAAGATAATTTATTAAGAAGTTTATCAATTATATAAATAAATTATTTCTCATGAAAATATAATGAACATCGTGACATAGGAGAACAATCTGAAAAAGAAAGAGTTTGACATTTCTCAAAAAAATATTATCAAAAAGGAAGAGTAATTGAGAAAGTCTAATCCTAATTTCCATTACTATATCAAAAATGATAAGCAATTATCAAATAAGTAAGCGTTTTTTCAAATAAACTAAATTAACAATCAAAATAAGAAATAATTTCTTAAAATATTACTGATAAATGAAAAAAATCATGTTTATAAGCCATAATTTCGGCTAATTAAGGTGAATTGTTGAAATATTGAAATTATTGATACCGTAATTTAAAATCCAAATAAATATATATTTGGTGGAAAAGGAGTCAACATAAATTCATCAAGTAAAAATTTGGATTTTAGATATTCAATGCAATTGGGGTTTACAAATTGAAGAACAAATTAGTGGCTAAATAAATATATAAATGTAAGTAATAGATTTTAGGTAATTAATGGTATATAGAAGAAAGTACTCATTTTATAGGAAATTCATGTAATATAAAGGATTAATATATATAATTGTAATTTTTTTGTTAAACATAATCATTCATATGACCTTTTATGGATTTCATGCAAGGATTGAAGAGGAATAATACAACTCAATGATGAAATGTTCAAAGAAAGTAGCAAACTATTAATAAAGGATTGTGAGAAGATATAATTTTCTTCAGAAATTATATGGTAGATATAAGAGGATGTTAATAATGAAAATAAATTCATCTTCTTCTACTAAAACAATAGCGTAAATATTACGATGATCAAAATCCCCAGTTGATAGATAGTGAACATAAATAAAACTCTCTTATTTTTAGTGTAATTCTAAAAACATTAAAATGTTAATGTCCTTGAAATTGGGATAGTGAATTTTCATTAATTATATAATAACTTATGTAGTTATTTATGAATTTTTAATATTAAATATAAGGCTTAGTGGCATTTGTTTATAATGGATCAGTTAAAAAAAAAGATATGTTTAAGTGGTCATTCGTAAATAAATAAATGGTCAAAGAATACATTGATTTTGATGGGTTAAAATAAAATATTATAAATGTTTCACAAATATATAATGGAAGTAATGATTTTAATTTTATTAAATAAGGATTTATAGTGAATGACTATTCATATTGAATCAATATGAAGGGGAAAGTGGAATAGTGGAAACTTATTTCAGGTGGATGTTGCTAAAAATTCATGATTCCTATGTTTAAAAGATGAAAAATAACTATAGAATAGATGTCATAAGAATTTTTTATAAAAGAATATGAGAAATATTTCCCAAAGATAAGTAGTTAATATTGATCTAATTATGAGCTCAGAAATGGACTAGATATTCCTTGAACTCCAGAAGAGGATTATTACAAATTCTTCACATAGGAAAGTTAATATTCAATTATCTCATACCTAGGATTTTATTCATTCACAAATCTGTGGAACCATGATAATAAACAAAATTATTTATTTATTTTTTTATTATTACTTAATTTAATTGCATAAATTCTACAATTTTTATGATATATATTGTTTAAGCTCTTATAATGTTCTATTGTTTCATGAAAAGTGCTGAAAATGAGTGTGATCTCTCATTAATGAATATCCGGATTAGAAATATAATTGAGTACATGGATGGAATATTTTAATATTTTCCTTAGAAGCATTATATTCTTTATAATATCATTGAATCATATACATTGAATAAACAAATTTTTTTATATAATGTATGAAAATGATAATAGAATAGATATATTAGAAAATGTTGATAAATAATGACACATTAATGTATTTTTCATACAAGATATGGGATAATCAATGCATATTCAATGTAGATGATTATATAGAAAATTTTATAAATGTCACCATATATAATTTGTTACAAAAATTAACTATTTTTTTGTATTTAATGTTTTTTTGTCGACCATATATTATCAAATTCAATGTTAAAAATATAGTGATGTTTGAGGGAAAATGTGTTTATGGAATTTTCTTATGTTATCCCCAAAATAGAATATTACATTGATGATATTATAATGAATGAAATAAGATCATACATAATTATGATATAAATTAATAAGAAAATTCAATGAAATAACACACATAGAAAATAATAGGTGTCACTCGTAATGAAGAGGCATCTTCTTTTGTTAAATAGTAGAACAAACTTTCAAAAAATGAAGGTTGTTCAAAAGGATTTTATATTAAATATAAAATTTCATCCACATAATGTGATGATTAAGAACCCAAACCATCTCATACAAGGATGATAATAGAGGTGATGGTCGAAAATATTACTAAAGATCAAAGAAATCATGTTTAAAGAAGGGTATCATTGAGGAAAACATCACACACACATCTCTATTTTTATAGGTTAATCCAAGTGATGTTAATGAATCTATAGAAAATAAAGAGTGAGTTGATTCCCT
This sequence comes from Viscum album, assembly GCA_963277665.1. Taxonomy (NCBI): domain Eukaryota; kingdom Viridiplantae; phylum Streptophyta; class Magnoliopsida; order Santalales; family Viscaceae; genus Viscum; species Viscum album. Next base: position 1,689,140,551 of record OY728146.1, read on the forward strand.
AAATTAAGAATCATATATGATAGTAAATAATAATAATTTTAGTATTTTTTCTAATCTTATATAAAATAACATCATGGAAAAAAATTGGTTCTCTATAATATGTTGAATAAAAAGGTGGTGGGATAAGAAATAATGAATAAAAAATTGAAGGGACATCAATAGGTTCAAGGAGTGGACTTTAATGTGAAATTTTTTCCATTATATCATTTATAATCTATATAAAATTTCAGGATATTTCTACCTAAAGGAAATATATTATTTTTGATATATATTTCAATTCATCATTCCTCAATTATAAGCTAGATGATGAGTATTTTATTTTGTAACCTTATGGTGACCCACCTTTTGATACAAGATTATAACCATAATTCAATGTAAAAAAATAACATAAATAACTCTGAAGTGCATATTTTGGTTTAGTGATTGGGAAACTAGGTACATATTACTATATATATGTGTTAGAGAAAGGAAAATACAAATAAATTTCAAACTCTATTGAAAGGAATAATTATTATCACATCCAAGATCACCTCACTACATTTAATTTCCTAGGGAAATTTATTAAATAAAAGGGGTGAGAAAAATCCCCATAAAGGATAAAGATATAAGGGAATATAATAAGAAAAATCTTGAAGCATAAAAAAGAACATTTACTTTATAACAAGTATAATTATTAAACTACATGAAAATAACAACCTTATGTGTAACATGGAAATGTATATATTGCATAGACCTGGGACATTCATAATAATTTCATTAAATCTCATTAATAAGGAATTGTAAAAAATGTATCAATGATTTTAACCAAGTTATCATATAATAATAAAAACTAATGATACTCAGGTATCATTATATTGAAATGTATACAGATTAAATCTTTATACAATGCATTTAAGTGATATTTGGGAACACCATTGATATGTCTAATATTATTTGTCCCACATCGAACAGAAATAAAAATTTTAGGTCATTTCATACCAAAGAGTTAGTCATCTATGCTATATACATGGATGTCTCCAATATATATATATATATTAATGAATCATGTAGTCTAATTTAAATGATAATAAATAGTGTTTTCTATTAGGGATATTTAAGTATAACTTAGAAAATCAAGGGTTTATCTCAACAATGTAACGAGTATAAAAAATTCATCATGAAAAGAGTTTAATTACAATTATAAAAATATATCATTAAAAATAAAATATATATACCATTAAATAAATTTACAAAAACATGAAAACAATATAAATTGGAAATTAGAATCCTTAGGTGAATTGCTAAATGAGTTTAAAAAGTGGAGGAAGAGATCCATTTATTAGGGATGACGCTTTATTATGATAGGGAGAGACTTATTAGAATGTAAAATACCCATTAGAGAGACACTTTATATTGATATCGAGTAAAAATTATTACTCAATAGATTTGGTATGGAGAATGAGGAGGGAAAGGGTGGGTATTTATATATGAGGAAGGGTGGTTTAAGGGTTAAAATAATGAACATTTTATCTATTAAGGATAATAAAGTTTCTGTTTCATTAATTTAAAAAATATATTGTTGATAATAAATAGATTAAATTTAGGTTATAGGAAACAAATACCACATGAATCCACTTAAAGTTTTCATTTTCATTTGTATTATGTGGTTACATTTAAAATTTAATATTTTACATTATTTTAAATATATAATGATATCATTTTGTACCATAGTAACTTTTTGTGACTTAAAATGAAATTTCCATTATTTCCTATTTTGAACAATAAAAATAAAACTATTAAATTCATTATAATTTATTCAATTTATCAATGAGATAATATTTTATTCTAATATGATATGTGTATAACTCATAAAAATAGTTTGTTAGAAATGTTGAAATCAGGATTTTTAAAATTCAATGTATGTTTTTAAAATGAAAAAAAAATCTGTATTATTTAATTACAGAAATATTTTTTTAAAGAAATATAATTAATTGATTTTTATTCATGATCATAACACAATTATATCGTAAGATTCATGGTATTTTGGAAAAACATTTCATTAATGGTTTTTTTCTCAAAAATCATCTTTTTTTAGAAAATTACCATAAATACACCCTTAGCTAATTTTGATCTATTGAATCTGAAAATGATATTTATTTTAAAAACACAAAAATCTAAATAAAAAAAATTATATATTAAATAAAAAATCATTATTCCTAGAACATTAATATTTTTTAAAAAATATTAAATTGTCTTCCCGTTATAATAATTAATTATATATAAATTTATCTTATAATTTTAAAATTATTTTATAATATTGTTTCATGAAAATAAAATTATTTAAAAATTATATATTAATCATGAAATATACATTATAGAATTTAAATATACGTAATGTTTCTAGATATATATTTTTGGTTTCCATTCTTCATACTCTCAGTTATCCCTTTATTGAATCCTGATATCTAGCAATAATAATAGAAAACTATCTCATTGAATAAAGGTTAAATGTCTCTTTGAAATATAGGAAAAAAATAACTCTAAATGATAAAATTTTCCAATAAATACACCAATTTTATCACTTCAACTTTAGTACATATAAATGTTACCACACGATATTTCATAATTTATACTATTTTCCAAATTTTATTCTTTAATTTAACATTAATTATAGAAAAAGAGATATATATGGGAGAATTAAAGCTTATGATGTTTATTTGGGAGAATGTACTATTATTATATTTATATATCCATTTATGGATCCTAGTTTTAGTAGTCCATATAAACACATTTTGTAAAATTTTATTAGAAAATATAAAATAATTTATATCTGATCATAATAAAAAAAAATTGATTTTAAATTATATAATTTTATATCAATAACATAAATTAATTTATGGGTAATTAAATTCTTCTACCCCACTGTTAGAATAACTTTTCTTGAAATTTGAATGCTACCTAAAAATAGTTTTGGATGTTTTTATAACTTCTTCAGTTCTCCGTGTTGTAACTTCAAATAATTGATTTCTAAGATAAAACTCACAATCCATGTTTTCTCATTTTAATATAATATATCCATTATATTGTCAATATATATTAGATCCTCCTTATATCATAAGTCAATATAAAATTCCTTACCATTTGTAATGAACTAACCCAAATTTCCATTTGAACTGATCTCTATAGGCCAAAACAAAGAACCTGGGAATAAAAAATTATTCTTTCGGAGTTATTTTACCCACAAGAGTGATGAATAATAAAAATATAGAATGGAAACAATGTTATATAAAATTAAATTAAATTCACTTCAGTGTACAATTACATGCTATAAAAATTGAAATCACAACATAACTTCCAATACTCATATCTAGGCGATTCACAAAAAACCACCTTATCACAACACACCAACCCTTGGTCACTGAATAATTAACCTTCAAGGGAATATGAGATAATGAGAGCATATTATATTACTATAAAGTCTCTATACAAAACGATATAAGATGTGTGTGAGTTATGAATCCCATTAGGATTCCACCAAAGTGACTATGTAGTTACATCATATGGTAATTCAAATATGATAAATTTGTATTACAATAAATTCATTTCAAGAAATCATATTTAAAAAACTAAAATAAATCCATACACCTATTTTTATAATAGATCTATATTTGAAACATTATTTTAATCATTTTTAAACCATTATCCAAAACAACGTCGAAAAACATATAAATTACACATTTGAAATCCATACATTTTATAGATTTTCATTGAAACATTTTCCACGGATAAATTCATATACAAAAATTTATGTAAGGAATTAACAATCATATGAAGATCTACATAAGACTAAATATAATTTATTCACATGGAATCACTTCAAGAAACAGATCGATAAATATATAGAATCAATCTCGAAAGGAATCATCAGTTCATTTTAGTGACAATGAATGCAATCTTGTATTGAGTATCACATATATGGATTTCATGGGTAGATCCTTCATGTGATACTGATACCACCAGTGTAAATGTGAAAAAAAATACATAACAATTGATCAATGAGATTATATATAGTCTCATGGGTCTCAAGAAAACTAGTTCAACATTGAATCACTTCCCTTGTAAAACATTCGTACCCTGAACCATTCTTGTTCTCAATGTATCATCTTTAAGAGGTTTGATACCACTAGAAAATAATATATATATATATATATATATATATATATATATAGTTTATCTCAAATAACTACCAATGTTTATATGACCATTTAAAACTATGTGAGTTCAGAAATAATGTTTTGAGAACCAAAATAGTAATATTATAAATATTAATCATTAGATTAAGAACTAAACATTTCAATCATGGGAGCACTCCCTCAAATCACATATCACTATCACCCAAGATCCTCCTAAAATTATATAATCCATTTTTCAATGACATTAAATGGGAATTCAAAAATCATCAATTAAAATCATAACATTTTTGTAAATTCCTCATTTAAAATTTTTATTTGAACCCAATATGGTAATTCCAAAGGGTAATTTAAATCAATAATTTCATTCAAAATAGATAAATGTAATTAAATCATGTTTAATAATTTAAAAACGATTAACATTAATTCAAAAAATTGGCTTAAAACCATATTCAATGTTAATAAATCAATCAATTCAAATTTACCATTAATTTTAATTATAAACATGGGTGACATCATTCAAACATGGTTTTTATTAATTTCAAAAATTCCACAAATTGAAACTATATATAAATCATTACATATTTCAACTGATTTCATACAGGTAATTTCATTCCAATTTATAAAAAAATGGACCTAATCCCTATCTTTCCATGGATTAAACATGAACAACTCTTCGAAATGGAACTAAAATCAACATAGAATTCATTGTTTTATATTATTTTTAGAAGGAAACATGGATATGTTCAATTTATTGGGAAAAGATTCAAAAAATATTTTAGAAGTCAATTCAAGAATAAAAATTATTGAAAGTGTTTTAGAAGGAGGAAAATATCTATAAATTACAATGAAATAATGAATTAAATAATGAATAAAAATAATATAAACACCTATATGGAATGTACGCTATGCATCCTAAATCAATCCTAATTTTTATGAGTCAAATGGAGATCACTAAATTTACGATGAGAGATCTCAATAGAAGATAGAAATGACCATAGATCCATAATTTGAAATCAATCAACCCTGGTCTAGTTGAACAAAATTACATTATAACCAATATGAAAAATGAATCAACAGTAGAAGACATATCAAATTCCAATTTGAGAAGTACTTATCAGAAGATGATCATTTCTTCGATCAACACATCACCCTACTAAGATATGACGTTGTGATGGGGAAAACACATCTAGGGGATACTAAAAATCAAAGGTGAAAATTATTATTTAATAGGAGGTGTTTTTGGTTAAAGAATGAGGGTTTAGGGATAAAAATTTAAATTTTCATGGCAAAAAAATAATCATATTTTTATTGGCAAGATATCATTGTCAATACTAACCATGAAACTAATTGTGCACCATAAAGAGAGGAACCAGAAGAGATTCATGGATTGGATGCATGATTATTTTATTTATTAACAAAAATTGTTCCCCTATCTGGTTAGGTTTCACGTTCTAGCTATATGGTTTTTCCAACCTTGTAGAAATCATGTTCCCCTACTTGGGATACATTTAATATTGCATAGTTTGAAAACATGGATTTTATGATTATGATCCAACCATTCATAGGTCAATAACATTCAAAAAAATATCCTAAATATAATAAAATCAACCCATGAAGAGGTCAAATCAAATGATTCTGAAATAAATGTTAAAATCAGATAAAAGAAAGTCATGGGATATAATATCCTCCCCTTTATATTACTTTCTGTCCCTTGTAATATTTTAATATGAATGAAAGAACAAGACATCCCATTAAGAACTCCCTCACTCATCTTGTGAGGTTGAATTTACATAGTCCAAAAAATATACTCACCTAATGGCTATGATAATGATCAAATATAATATCACCACACTAGAATCATCAAAATCATTAAAAGAGTAGAACTACCAGAGAACTGAAATATGACTTCCACCATTTAATATTTAATCAAAATGGTGTAAGAAAAGAAATTAATGTTCCTTCAATCCAAACAAGTGATGTCATATACTTTCCTTGGAGAACATCTAGGGGTCTGAAATGAAACCCATAAATTATTAGTGTATCAATACAACTAACGTTTTCTATAAGAAACAACTGTCTCATATTCCATCTACAATCAAACATCCACAAAAAAGGCATAGAACTCACAAGAATTTCAACCATGAGTATGCAATTCACTATATTATAGGATTTTCAACACCAAGCCCCACCCATATATAAGATCATCAAATCACACTCCATCACCTCAATGTTTCTATGAAATCAAGAAGTCATAGCATCCCAGTCCACTGACTAACTTCCCAGGGTCTAACCTTATCCATACAAAAAGGGCGAAAATATTATGCTCAATGCCCAATTGGGATCTATACTCGCACAAGGGATATATTCTATCACATCAAAATTGATCTCTAACCACTAAGTTTAAAAGGGGGATACCAAGGTAAAATAAAAAATATTAAAGCTATAAAATAATGACCATATGAAGGTATCCATTGATGGAAATATAAGGGTTTTGAAGAAAAAACCCTCTAAATGATGATGTTTTATGGCATAAAAATCTAATACATCACCAATATCTCAACATGAATCAAGGAACAAAAGTAATTCCAAAAAGGGAGGATAAGAGTTCAAAAGTACACATCATTAAGGAAAAACCACATAGGATAGAGGAAAATGAATCTAACCAAACGATATCAACCATGGTCAAAAAATAAATTCTAAAATTATTCCATGAAAATTCACTGACATATTTAAAATAAATAGCTACTAAAATTAGTTACGGGAAAATGAGGAAACAGTTTTGTAGTTTCTACACAGATGTCAGTAGTAAGATGCTGGATCAACATCAACCACCACTGGAAGAACCTCCCACTATCTGAAAAGATTCAATACAAGGCCTTTATATGATGCCTAATTTTTATAGATTATATTATAACCTATAGTTTGGTGTTGATGATCCTGATACAATACACACATTTCCAGTATCCCAACATAAATAACATATTAAGGTGAAAAAAAACCATGTTGTTTACAACATCATAAAGCTTTCAAACATAACTTTATCAGATAAATATGTTCTCTAAACTGGAAGAACATGATATGCCTTCTCGTTTACTGAGAATACTATCCTTCCTCCACCATAGACATGGAATTAATCAGTTTTTTAATTTTTCTACCACTAATTCTGATAAAAATGTCAAATCAAGAATCTCTTGAAAATAGTCCAACCATCCTAGATGAATGAAAATTATAATGTCTGGGGGGTAACATTTCTAAAATATATAGCCTTATTGAATTAATTACCAACAATTCTAGATAATATACATACCAAACATTAAAATTTAATGGAATAATATACATCCAATCAATCATCTTGACTGAAAACCCAAGAAATTAGTAACTCTCCCCCTCTCCATTTTCATAGGATACTACCACGAAAAGAGGATTGACGTAAAAATATTCAATGAAATTTCTTAATTTTGAAAAGAGGGAATAATAAAATCCCACCACTCTTGGATAGGTCACTCAAATATAGATTTTTTAGACATGAACTTTAGACAATAACGAATTTAGAGTGAATTTAGGATCCAACAACATATTCAAGCCTTTTACTTCTTTAATGGAATCCTTCTAAACCCTATAAAAAGTGGTCAAAATTTCATACAATACCATATAGGTTCCCAGGACTTAAAGTGATCTAGATCATCCAATCAATTTAGATTTTGGGTAGAGTCAACAATGATAGATTTTAATTCTAGTTAACAAGAATAACCACCTGAAAGACTAGAAAATTAGACCAAAATTATATCATTATTTATGTAATTTATATGATACATTTATAAACATCACAAAACACTCTAAAATAAACACACACATAAAAGAACTATCAAGAGAGGAACAATTAATTTTAAATAAATACACATCCCATATTCATCAATGTTTCATAGATATCAATGAAAAAAATATTTACCATTTATAAAAAATTATATTTTTCTTCAAAATATAAAATCTTGGAAAATATTTTTTATAGTTCAAAAAATCCTTTACCAACTCCCACTTTTTTACCACAGTTTCTAATTTATTAGTCTAATTTTTCAATTTTAGAAACCATTTCTTTTTCAAACTCATTACCATATAAATATATTCTTTAAATGTTTACTAATAGATAATCAAAGAGTATTTATAAATTCATTTCCAAAAAAACATTTCATAAAGATAAATTTTTGGTAATTTAAAATGTTTCATAAAGAAAACAATCAAAACTTATTTGAAGATACAATTTGGTTTTATAAATCATTTTAAAATCATAAATAAGTTATTAAAGAAGAAATTACAAAAAAATATCTTCAAACAACCCACATCCATAACCATTCATAATGATCTCGCAAAGGTAATGTCATCCTGGAATCAATGGACTGAGAAAAATGATTTTTTTATTGTTGTAAATTTCATTTTCTATTATCATGAGCTAGTAAAACTCACATCATTCTCATAGTAGCTCATGAATTTACACCAAGAATATTCCCATTTATTCCTAATAGTTTACTAGACCATGAATTCATAGTGACTCTCGTATAATGTTTGTTTTCTAACCTAAAACTCATAATAATTTCTCAAAATAATTTTCAATCTCATTGGAGATATAAATATCAATCATAATTAAGAATCCAATAACGCAAAAGAATGAATCATTTCCTATAACCCATGGTAACTCATGTCTCATCATGAATAGGTGGTGATGAACCACGCATCCATGAACTACCTCTAAAGTCTCGGCATTTCCTTTAACACAACAATATCGTGACTCACCCCAAATAACATAATGGCTATCAAGGAGATTATTTTTATATTATTTAAATACCTCCCCTAATTTTATTTTTAAGGTACCAATCCATAATTATATCTAAACCAACACCTATGTGAACTATATAGTTTGCCGAGGAGAATTCATGACATCCATAAGCTAACAATAAGAAATTGGGTATCTAGACTTAATCATTTTAAATGTTCTCAGCATAAAGAGAAATCAATAAAATATTACATTTTTGAAATGATGTAAAATAAAAAAACAAATTCACACATTTCATAGTATAAAGAGATTCTATAAAAATTTAATGTAGAACATAAAAACCAAAACATGTCGCCTAGTGGTCCATGTCCACCCACCATGTCCCAAATAACTCTCCCCCATTCACCGAAGAAAAATCCCACAATGAAATATGGGATAACAAGCACATTATATTACATCAGAGAGGTTATAAAAACAAAACAATACATGTTGGATGTGAGTTATAAACCCAAGTCGAATTCCACCAAAGATTCTATGTTGTTTTTTTCATAAGGTAATTAAAATAGTCAAAAAATGATTACAACCAATTTGTTTAAAGAGATTACATTAGAACATAAAAGATTAATGGAATGAAATAATTTTAAAATGAAAAATGATTTAAAACATAATTTATAACATTTCAAAACCATTTACCATAACAAAGTTGGAAAATATTCTATTTCATCGCATTAAAATGAAAAACATTCTTTAAAATATTAAAAAAATAAAAAATATATTCATATAATAATAGAAATGTCATAATACGAACATGTTACCAATATAAAAATAAGAGTTAATATAGTAGATTCAAGTTTCATAAATTATATAAACATGTCAATCAAGATAAGGAATTAATAATCCAATGAAACTATAGTTCAATGTAGTGATAATGAATGCTAGCATTTATCAAGTATCATTTATTTGGATTTCATGTGTACAACATATATATGATAGAAAGTACACCATAGTCATGATAATAAAAATACATAATTAATGATCATCAATATTACATATTTTCCCATGGGTCTCATGTAAACAAATTCCATTCAAAACATCCTTCCAAGTTTCACCTTCATAGCCTAAAACATTAATGTTCAATATAGATCCATTAGATTGGGTGTGATCCCACTATAAAACAATATATCTAGGTTATATCATATAAATTCCAATGTTCCCATAAATATTTAAAAGAGTTGATTTAAGTATTCATGTTATGAGGATCAATACTTGGGATCTTATCAATACCAATCATGGGATTGTTCCATCAATATGTCAGTCAGGGGCACATTCCATCAAATCGCATCTCACACTCACTACCAGAGCTCCCTAAAAGTAAATATTCAAATTTTTCAACACCCATATATGGGAAGTGTATTAATATAGAATGTTAAAATAAGAGATAATTATAATATAGTATCATTATAATGTATCCATAGAGACATCAAAAATAAACAATTTTATTCACAAACGTTAGATATATTAATTTTCTTAAAGTGGTATATATACCGACATTGTTTAAAAAACCAACATGGTAATTCCAAATGGGTATTTAAAATAATTATTTCATTAAAAATTAAAATTAATTCATGTACGTTTCAGTATTTAAAAATTCGTAATCTTAATTCAGAACAAGGGTGTACACTCTCATTCAATGTGAATTAATCAATCATTTTAAATTACGAAAGAGTAAAATTTTCAAAATAATGGTAAAATAATTATAATAGGGTTATTTTCATTTTCCAAAATTCAATAAATAAAAATTCTATTGAAATCATTAAATATTTCAAACCATTTTATAAAAGTCAAATAATTTCTCTTTAGAAACCAAAACAAGGCCTATGTCCTAACATTACATAAGGTAGACTTGTCAAAATCATTGAAAGGGAATTAAAAAACATGACATTAATTAAATAAAAAAACTGTGCGAAGGAACCCATGATGTGTTCAATTTCATTAAATGTATATCAAATAGAGTTTCACAATGAAATTCATGGCGAAAAATTATATAAAATGTGTTTGATGTGGGAAAAATCTATAAGTTGTCATTTAATAATTAATTAAGAAATAAAGTAAAATAATAGAAACAAATATATAGAAAATCTAGTATAAGAATTCAGTTCATAGAATATGTGTTTCCTATAATGGTTTTCACCAAATATAGGTGGAATTATCTCCATAGAAATGAAAAAAATCAATAGATCCACAATTCTACCTCAATCAACCACGATCTAATGGAACCCAGGGATATCATTACCTCTAGGATAGAAAAATCAAAATATGATGTTATATTAAATTCCAAGAGGAGAAAAACTTAATTTCATAGGACCATCACATGGATCAAAAAAATGATATTCTAAGAGATAAGGTTGTACGTGTAATAACTACAATAGTGGGATCCCAAAACATAAAGGGTCAAATTTTGTTCCTATTGAAGTGATCTGGGGTAAAAATTGGGGTATTAGGATATTAATTACAAATTTTTAGAAATTTAAAACTAGTTCATATTTCCTCATTGGTTTGTATTCATGGTTATTATTAACCATGCACCTCAAACACAGCCACGAGGAGAGATGTGTGGTTTGTATACATGTTTTCATTATCCATGTGAAATCTAAGAAATAATTTCATGGATGGAATCATAGTTTGGGAACATGGGATTTATAAACATATTCCAACCATACACACCTACTTGGGATACTAGAAGGGTTTCTTGGTTAATCGTTATGGGTATTCAATCCATGCAACAAACACAAACAGACTCAAAAAACATTAAAAAACATTGGAAACAACCTGTAAAGAGTTCCAATAAAAGGAACCTCAAGTTCGTGTGTTTTGTAAGGAAACTAACAATATTTTATAACATTTCAATCATTTATATTCATTGGGTATGATATATAATTTTTCAATATTTACACATTGAATAAATCCAAGATATAGTAAATATATGGAGGTAGTGATAATTGAATAGAAATTGCTCCAACATGTTCAAAAATATCAAATGGTAAAATGTCACTTAGACTATGTTTCCCCTTCATTCAAAGTCTCAAAACTCATATCCAAGGTGATATCATGAGAAATTCATGGTCCAAAACCATAAATTATTTGTACTTAAATTTATTATCAGTATTACATTTCAATCGACTATGAGAACTAATAATTTGTTTTATAGTCACATTTTTCTTTTCTATTGTCTATTTTATAATTATTAGTTCTAAAAGTTTCCCTTATCCAACTTATTCATTAAATGATATAATTATACACATATTTTCATAGAGAATATCATGAGGATCTATTTGAATACTCTTTTTGAAACTATAATTATAGTAATATTCAACAAGTGAAATATATTGGTCAACACTACATTTAAAATCAATAGGTCTAGTTTATATCATGTATTTTAATGTTTGAATTTTCCTCTTAGATTCCACATCAATTTTAGGATCATGGGATATTCTAAAGTTTTCATTATACGCATATACTTTTGAAGTGTCCTCTAGAATACAAAGCTAAATCATAGATTCTATTTATATGAAAGAAATAAAGGTACCCCATGGAGACTCATTACTAATTGAATATAGTGCTGATCAAGGTCCCCAATAGAGAAATACTATTTCATGTTAATGTAATGGGTAAAAATTTTGATACTATCCATATTTAACCATGTTGAATTTTTTCCTTTGATTCCTTATGTATTACAATGAAAATGTCCATCGTTATGTTTTCACACATCTTTATAGGTATGGGAAGTGCATGAAAAACTAATCTGGGAAGTTGTCACTCCGCCTTCACTTTTGGACACACTAAGAACCGTAAAATGTAATAAATAAACCTCCCTTGTCATATTATTCCACAAATAATTATCATCAAGGTGTGTATAAATTTTTTTATTTTGGGATGTATAAAGAATATAAGTTTGTGGGATTCATCCACAAGGATCTTCTATATATCTGGAATCAATCATATATGTAGACTCATTCCATATCATAGTATTCCAGGATCAATAGTGAATTTAGGAGACTTCCGATCATTCACATCATCTATCTTATTTTTCATCAAAGGACCATCTCTTTTATACTTCAAGATCTTCTTTGGTAATTATTTAGGAAATATAATTTGGGATATGAATGATGATGTATCTTCCCTTATGATTCTCATCCCCATCCATACTAGGTCTTTGGTCAATTGTTCTACAAGAATTATGACTATTGCAATAAAAATAGTTTATTTCCTAATAAATGATTCTTACACACTTTTTGATCTTATTGGGGGCTAAGAATTTGAAAAATCATATTCTGTAATAACTTCCAACTATATTCTTTGTATCATATTGAGTTGTTTTTTTTAATACATACTATAGACTTTGGTTTTCTTGTGTATATATCATATATTCCCCCATAAATATAGTTCTTCTAAATATTCAAAGCGAAAACAACAAAAACCCACTCCAATCCATGAGTAGGATAATTCCTCAAATTACGATTTAACTATCAATATGTATATAAAATCACCTTTTTTGTTTAATATGAGGACCCATAAATTCACTTTTAGATATTTATTCTGATAGATAAAATCACCTTCTCTTATATAGGGTTATTTTAGAATGGGTTAACTAAATAATTACATAAATATTTCTTGGAATATTTCTCGACATTATTTCATCAAAATATACGTGTTCCTATTTTGATTTAAATTAACTAGTGGATCCAAAGTCCATTAAATGTTTTCTTTCAATCCTTCTAAACAACCCATCTAAATGAAGGAAACTAAAAGTGTAAGTAATTACTATTATACAATTCCACTCATCGACTGCCTCAATCTGTACTATATCTATAGAGACTACTTTTCATGTTATAATGTTTCCCAATATATCCACTGGTTGAAACCATAACTCGCATTTATTATATTTAGTAAAAATATACTATTTGATGAGTGTTTTTAATATAGCATGTAGTTTTTAACTATGTTCTTCATGAATTTTGTAATATATCAAAATATCATCAATAAAGGCATTTAAAATTTTATTAAGGTATTTATTAAAGACTCTATTCATAAAATATTTACATATTATATGACAATTAGTCAGATCAAAGGGAATATAATGAACTTATAATGTCACTACATTGTTTGAAAATATACCTTTTAGATATATTATTAATTATTCCCCAATTTATGACACCATAATAGAAGAACATTCATAGAAAATAATTGAGGTCCATGAAGTTGGATGAATAAGTAATTAATTCTTGTAAAATTCTATTTTTTTCATTAATGTGATCCCATTAAGTAAATTATTGTCATCGTTAACTCATATATCTAAACATTGTATTCATAAAGAGAAAGGATACTCCCTAGTGAGACACATTTGGAAGGATAAAACACTTCTCCAAAAAGATATATAATTTCTTATTCAATTATTCTATCTTGGATAATAACATTTTATACAGTGTATTTTCTATATTATTGAATTTAGGACTGAGTTCAATGTGTAATTCTCTCCCGTATTATAGGGTAGGTCTATATAATTGATCAAGAAAGACAAAAATTTATTCCAAAACAAATTTTAAAAAATTTATCCTTTATATATAAATTTCATCTCTTTCTTCAATTATCATATCCATAAATAATGATAAAGGAAGCAGTTGTTGATTATAGTTTGGATGAGATATCTATCTTTGTAAAATTATTCTTCATTTCCCCCAAATTTAATTGTAATTTTCATTCTTCTAAAATTGATAATTGAATTATAAATTTAGATCTAATCAATTCTTTATATTATATTTAATTCTACCAGCCAAGTGACTACTAGATTATCGATGAGGTTGTTCTAAAAAAATTTAATTTGAAAATTCCTATATACGATATTGTATTAAATAGATACTCCATGGGGTTTATCAGATAATTTTAGTTCTAAAATATGTCGGTTTTATTTGATTTTCTTTGAAAATATAAAAAAAATTAAATAATTCATTGAATGGTATTCAAATTGTTTTCTATAAATATTATAGTGACATAAATGTTTACTTATTACCATGTCATTTCGAGACTCAAGTTCATCCAACATGATGACAATGTAGTGGCCTCAATCCCCTGGACCCTATTGAGGTTTATATCTTTTTCCCTTTAAAATTCATGGATTTGGGAACCGATTGAAAAAATGAACATGGTCCCCACACTAGAAGCATTTCTCCACAAGATCGACATTCACAATATTTCCACTAACATTATAATTGGGATGCTAAGGTTATACATATCCTTGAAAATTTTTAGCAATGTGACTAAACTTTAAACCTTTGTATGAATACCAACATCCTTGAAAAATGTTCCTAAATAGCATTTTTCCATAGGTTTTACACACTGAATATTTTACATTATTCCCCTCGTTGTCATTGTTAGGATTCTTCCCAACACATTTCTCCATATTTAAATTTTTATTTTGAGAAAAAATTTCATCCCAAATTTCAATATTCACATTAATTATCATTATACTATTTTTCAATAACTATCATATTCCCATATATCAAAATATTTTCACATATGTGGTCTCATCTGGCTAAATAATCAGTTAATCTTCCCATTAGAATTTATCCCAAATCTAGAATCATAATGCACAATAATTGTCATGATCACCAGTTGAATTCTAAGAGATTCACTCTCCTATTTCATTAGATTAGGGAATTCACTTTCCATCCTTATTCATAGGGAGTTATCAAAATACGTATAGAAAATGATTTTTTGATGGAATTAAAAAAAATTAAATACATTTCTTCTTTGGGATTTGTGTTTTTGACCAATTTCCATCATTTATTGACTTACCCCTCAAAATGAAACACAATAAAAGTTACCTTATCATTATTAGAATAATGTTGTATAGAAAATATATTTATGATATTACTAATAGATTATTCTTATATAAAATTTTCAGACAGTCTATAAAAGGATTGTGGTCCTTAACACATAATGGATTCCTTAAATTCGTTTTTCTTTATTTAATGATGTAAGATGATTTTCACAACTCCTAAAATTTGACAAAATTAACATGAAATTTTTTACTTCCCATTACATCTTTGTATGAATTCCCAAATTGTTATTCCCATTACTACTGATGTTCAAGAATTCCATTCTCTATCTATCCATTCAAGAAAAATAAATTCTAAAATAAGAATGAGGATATATTTTAAAAACACTAAGTTAAATCATTCTAAAGGGGAAATTAGTCCTATTTTTTATAAAATTATTATTATCCAATCATATACATTAATTATTTCATTAGATTTAAAAAATTTACACTATAAATACGTCATTTCATATGGAATTGTAAAAATATTATGATAACTAATGCGTATCCCCCTAGAGTTTTAATCAATATGTGCCAAAATCCATCTTTATTTTCTACTAGGCAATGATCAAGTTAATACCTAGTGAAACTTTTTTTGTTTTTTACCCCTAGGCACAACTATAAAAGATCCACATACAATTGTTGTACCAAGACATCAATATAATTAATGGATTTCAATTTCTATATAAATAATAAAAAACTCTTATCATTTTCCTATAATCATAAATAACCCTAGTATCCATAGTAAGGGTTTTCTAGTATGAATTTACAAAAATTACTAAATAATCAATATTCAATACTTTTGGTAACCCACCCTTTAATACATTATTTTATCCATAATTAATTAACAAAATATTACATTAATAACTCTAAAAGATATTTTTGAGGTATAATGTATTGGGAACTAGTTAAATTTTACAGGGAATTCACGCTACATAAAAGAATTCATAAACTTATTTCCAACACTTTTGAAAGTATACTATAATTTCCTATTTACGATCATATTAAAAAATAGGATTTGCTAAGGACCATTATTAAAATAAAGAGGTGAACATAAATTCAATTACTAGATCAAATGTGAAGGATAAATTCAATGGTTAATCATTAATAATAACATCCAGACATATAGATTTAAAAATAGGGTATAATGTAATTACATGAAGGCAATTACCTAAGGCATAGCATGGAAATATGACTAGAACATAAACCCTATACATTTATAATAATATCCAAAAATTACATCACAATGGTTTTTTAAAACATATTACCTAGGATTTTAAAACATTTTTCATTATTATATACAAATAAATGACTCCATGTTATCATGAACATGTCATCTCTAGATATTACATATTTAACTAATGCAATATATTGTTGTAACACATTGAAAATTAAAAAATAATGACTTTTTATTCAATGGTTTGTATGAAATGAAACACTATGAATTACAGGGAATATAAAAACCCAAAAATTATTACATATACACTATTTTAAATATGTTCAATATATTATATTTCTTTAAATACATGTATCATTGAGTTAGCATGTGTTATATGAAAGAATTACTTTCTTCAATAGCTTGTGTTATAAGCAAGACTGAGTTTTTCTGAACAACAGAATATTATTAAAATTTTATAATTTAATTAAATAAGATATAACCTGGCATTTAAATTTGGGGTCATGAATAATATTTAATAACCTATGAAATCATATTTTTGAATTCACTGGATACCAATTAATTTGAAATGAATATAAAAACTAATTGAATTTAAAGGATATGTTTTTAAAAATAATTGTTTCTTTATGTAGATAAGGTGTTTTATATTAATAAATATAATTAATTGATAATACTAAATTATATTAATTAAATTTATTTATTATATATTCAATAATTGTTTTAAATTAATCAAATAGATTTCATAGGTATGAGATAAGAGAAATTAAAATTTTACGTATAAAATGATTTATATTTCTAAAACACTATTTTTCTTCCTTTTAATGGCACAATTGTTTTGAAACTAAAATTTTATAATTTAATAAATTTTACTTTAATACTAAAAGTTAATTTATTTTAATATTAATTCTTTAGTTATCTTAGGGGGATTTTTTTTATTATTATTGGAAGTTACTTTTTTGTTGAATTGTAAAAAAAAAATTAATTGACAACTTAAATTTCATCAAAAAAGTTTGTAAGGTTAAATTAAATATTTATTTTTAAAATAATTAATAATATTTTAAAAATACATCTATTAATATAATTTATGTGTTTGGAACCCTATTTATATTGAATTTAGATATTAAAATTAGTAAAAGTTTCAACATTTTCTCCTAAAAACCCGCTTTCCCGAACCATATGCTGGATTAATTATAAATTAATTTTTCAAAATAATGTGATTATAATATGAAAATACTGATTCAATATTTTGATTCA
The DNA here is from genome assembly GCA_963277665.1 of Viscum album. Lineage (NCBI taxonomy): Eukaryota > Viridiplantae > Streptophyta > Magnoliopsida > Santalales > Viscaceae > Viscum > Viscum album. The sequence continues at coordinate 1,689,158,796 of OY728146.1, forward strand.
TTATAATTTATAATTTATAATATTCTCAACATGATTTTTTTCAAATTTTATTAGCAAAAATATTTAATTTTATTCATAACGATTAAGGTAAAAATGAGTTTATATAATAATTAATCATAAATGATAAAGTTTGTAAAATGTCACAAAAAATGTAAAAACTCCATAGTATAGAAATATTTGTATAATATTACCTTATTTATCTATAATCGTTCATTATTTCTGTCATATTATGTAACATGACCCTCCAAATAGTGTTTACGTTTTGGTATTTAGAATAATGCCATTACTCCACCACTATGAAAAGGAACTCAATTACATCACTTATTCACACCTCCCAATACATTATACACAACCAAAAAATACCAAATTAACTTCAAAAATTTGATACCTTTAACCTAGAATCTTTTTTTGGGCATAGTTCATACTTACAAAAGAATTAGTGAAAACCTTTGGAGGATGCCTGAAGAAGTGGTAATATATTTTTCAAAATGCATTTTTATTTTATTTATTTATCTATATCATTCAATTATTTTCCTCACTATTATATAATAACCTCAATATAATTAATATAATGATACTATGTTATGTTAATGGTGTGACCTACCACTTCACACACATATATCAAATGAATTGTGAAATCATCCTACATTTGTATGGAAGACTTATGCCTTACGAATTGATGTCAGTTTTTGCATTACCAGCTATAAAAGATGTAAGTAACTATAGAAATAATATTTTATATGAAATATATATTTATTATTTATTTATTATTATTTAATTATTATATAAATCATACTGTCTTTATTTCAATTTTATGTTAATATGATAACGTCGTTCTTGTGTACAACAGACCACCGCCTAGCCAAGTGATGTGATTCATTCACACATTACATGGAATGTATTAATGATGATTTCAATAGAAATATGTGATATAAATCACATATATTTAAAACTATAATGATATTATATATATATATAAACATATATTTCATTTACTAGTTTTCTCTTAATGCGATTAGAATATGGAAACAGTGTTGATGAGTACATAGGGCCTACCATCTTCATGAATGGTGCATTTCATTTAATATAAATAAACATTATATATTATTATAAATAAAACATTATCTAATTTTTATGATATTTAAAATATGATTTATTTAAAGGGAAATAATTATAAGAAGTCAAAACATACTTGAAAAAATTGTTATTAATGCCCAAAAAATTAAAATAATGATTGATTAAAAACAAATGAGTGACAATATTTTATAAAATAATAATATATGACATTACATATATTAATTTTTATGTTTTTTATGTTAATAAATGGATTAAAATGATAATATTGGATGTTTGAGATAGTTTAATGAAATGGAATCATAATATAAGGGATTTCATCTCAATTTACATTCCATTGAAACGCATTTGTTATTATGAATCAATTCACATATATGTGGTCTACATAAATTCCTATGGACAAGTAATAACAAGATTCATTATTTTTGATATTTTATGTTCCTATTTTATTTTTTTCATCCAATTGGATCTGAATTTAAAATTATCATGTTGTGAATGTCATTATGAAATTCGACTTTCTTTTGTGATTCTTAACTTTCTCAAAAAATAGCCACTTTATTGTTATGATTTTTCAATCGAAAATAAATTAATTTTAAATAATTTTATTATTTGGTAATGTATATTATAATTTGAAATAATTTACAAAAAATTTACATACAATTATAACTCTAAATTGTATTTGATTTATTGGGGAAATATTGAAAAATCCATATCCATTACTAAACACAGTTATTCGATAGGGAAAATTTTTTTACGAGTTAAATATATTATTTGACATCTTTGGAATTATTTGGAAATGTATAAAATGGTTTGGTTACCATTTAATTAAACCCCTAGTTTAATTTTTAGTCTCATGAGGCACGTCAGTTGGCCGAATAATATGGGTTTCAATAATGTATTTTTTAAACATTCTCGTGAAAGGTCTTGATGTTAATGGTTCCATATGATGGGGAAACATGGAATATAATATTTATGACCTTCCATAATTTATAAATGTTATAGTATTATTATCAATGAAATTTTATCAATGAACTTATCTATGTATTGATTTGTTACTTTGTTCATTTGTTGAATGTCTTGTGTTTCTGTTATTTACCAAGACATGGTTATTATTCATTATAATGATATTTATGTGGGATGTGTGTCTAGTAATCTACCATTATGTATTGACTATGATTATATATCCATGATATCTTATATTTTTCTTAACACTTAATGATAATATGAGCTAACTCTTAGTCTTTACTTATCTCTAGTCTATGAAAAGGAATCCTTTCAATTTGTTTTCAAGGATTCTAAACATTTTATTTTTTATGTATAATTTTTCATTTTCTATTACAAATGTAAAATGCGTATTATTTATGTAATACGGTTTTCCAAAACAACAAAAAAAATTGTCCCTTTGGGATTTTAGTCTTGTATATATTCCAATGTAATAACAAATGAAAACAGATTTGAGATAATGGGGTTGAGGTTTTTATAGTTTTAAGTATGAGAATATTTAGTAGGAAACATGGAAATTAGATTTTGGGAAACCTAGAATAAGGGACATAAACCTATGAAAGACAATTTTTATAATTACATATGAGAATCTAAAGGTTTTAGGATTATAAATTATGGTTCATAAATCAAATATATTTAATGAACTTATTTTTAAATTATTCCTAGAATAAGGAATTATAACCACATCAATGCCCATAATCTAGAGGGTATGAATGATCGTCTCATTGATCGATATTAGAAAATATTTCATGGGGAAGTATCCTCCCAAAAATTTTCATCATATGAAGATAAAATATCATGTTATAAAAAGATAAAGAAATAATTTTCCAATTCATATGGATTCCAAGGGATGTAATAGAAGAGTTAAATTATAGTGCAAAAAAAAGACAAAGGGGAGAATTGAAAGAAGGATCTCCCACTTGAGATAATTGTGGAAGGAAAAACGGAGGTATATGATTAATATGAAAATGGGTTTTACTCATGTATAGATAAAATGGTCCCCCTTATCATGATTTAAATGTAAATAATGAAGTTCCCAATGTTCACTGATTCATCTATAAGGATATGGGTTACTATGCAAATGAATTCCATATGCGTCAAGGGAATATACCTCAGAAAAGGCTAGGGGTAAAGTTCAATAATATACTATTAATATAACTGAGTGGAATGATTATTTTTATCATGTTTTAATACAATAATTATGTCATTTATTTATGTTGTCAATGATTTACTTGTTATTAGAATCATATAATATATAAGGATTGTATTGTAGTACTATTTTACTAAGGATTTGAGAGAACATATTTAATTGTAATGAAAACCAAAAAAATGATTATGAAAAAAGTTTAACTTCATTGAAATCGTATTATTGATTGAAATAAAACACTTAATATGTTATTTATCATTACATAATGATAGTTAGTAAAGTGATGATTGATATGGATAAATAAAATATTATATTATTGACCACCGTGTAATTAATTATTGATTTATTTGAAAAGTGTTGATATTCTCATTGACATAGTCTACTGAATTTTTAGATTTATGGAATATATCAAATAACCTATTTTTTATATAAGTAATTTTTAATCATGATTTTTTTCAAAAGAAATTTATATTAATTATTCTTTTTATTTTTTTAGAGATTACTTGATGAAGCTATTTACATGTTTGGTATATGATGAAAAATTTCTAGTTTCTTTTTTATTGGAAATAAAATTATTATTTAGTGAACTTCATTCTAAATTTAGATATACATATTATTAGGTAACCTGTATGGTTAACAATTTATGTAATGGATTATGTTTTACTTCAGGTGTTACCAGATAACTTTTTCTAACCATTCTTGTTTTAATAATGACCTGAGAAATATATAGTAACTATTTTATGGATCATATGATTTGTTAAATGGTAATTATACTTATTTAGGAATAAATATTTATTTTTGGATATCCATTTCATGTATTAAGGGATAAATTGAAAATTGATCAAAGAACAACCAGAGGATTAAATTCGATTTATGAAATTGAAATGTGTCTTGTAATTATATTTTCTTATATTCTTATTGAGTGAAAAAATCTATCAACTTTAAGAAAGATGATATTGAGATAAAATTATACCATATTCTCTTTAATTATTATTATATAAATGATACCAATCATTCCCTATAATTATTTATTATTTTTCTCCATGTCCATATATTTATTTTTCACTAATTTTATCCAACATAGAAATGTAGTTATATGTTATTCTATATAGTCATTATATTTTCCTTTTTATTTCTTTATTATGATATTTTCCTATCCCATTTAAAATATTTGTTTTCCAAAAATGTATTATTAAAATAAAAATCATTTAATTATAGATATAATTTATAAATTTCCACAAAATAATTTATTTAAGGTTGGGAGAATGTAACACCTTAAAAATTCAAAAAGGATAACATTATTTTTTTAAGCGTGCTTGATAAGAAACAAAAATTATAGAAGAAAATATAAAATATTGATACATTATGATGTATTTACTATTTTAAATAAATTCTTTGTATTATAAATCTTTTAATGGATACTTAAATTAGTTGTCTTGTATTATACTCATGAATTATATTCTTTAATAGCTTATGTTACACAGAAGACCGAGTTTTACCAAACAACAATATATTATTAAAAAATTATTAGTTATTTTAACAATATATAAACGACCAATTAAATTAGAGGGTATAAATAAGATATAAAAACTTATGAAAATTTATGGTTTAATTAATTATTTAAGAATTAATTATACCTAAATATAAAAATGATTTTAATATAAAGGACATATTATTATACAAATGTATTTCTTTTGCCGCAAAAGTATTTTTTATACTAAATTAATTTAAATAAAATTCTTGATTAATTTTAATGATATGTATATATTATGTATTAAATAAAATGATCTGAAATTAATCAAATATATTTGATAGTCATAATATAAGAATAAATCATATTTTTGGCATAAAAGTTATATGTATTATTTTAAAATGAAATCCTGCCAACTTTTAATGGTTCGCATGCATAAAAACTAAATTTTTACACTATCATAAATTTTATTTATGAACAAAATATAATTTATGAAATATAAATGTATCAAATTCCATAGGGTGAATAATTTGTTATTTTTATAACTAGTTTCATTTTTTGAGGAATATTGAAAAAATATAGAATTATAATTAAAAACCTAGTATTCATCTCAAAAAATTATTATGTTAAATTAAATTATAAATGAGATTAAAGTTAATAATAGAATAAATATTCCTATATTAATCAAATTTAGTCCATTTTTAAAAAAAATTATGTTGATTTTATATATTAAAACATAGTAAACTTCTAAACATTTTCACATAAAAATCCTGCTTTTTTGTCTCATCTGCAGGATTAATTTTAAATTAGTTTCTCCCACTTATGTTATTTTAATTTTTAAAAATATATTTTTTATTTGGAATAATAATAATTTATAATCTCCGATATTTTCAAATGAATTTTTAGCAAAGTAATTAGTGAAAACAGATCATGTTAATATGTAATTAAGGTAAGAATAAGTTTATTTCGTGGTAAATATTTAAAGTTAAGGTGAGGAAATGACACAAACTTGTCCTATATCCATTATATTTTTACATTTCGAAAATGAATCATATTATAAAGATAATGGGAAATTATTAGTGTAAAATTGTTTAAGGGAGAACTCCCAATAGTGATTACATTTTAGTATTTATATGGATACCACTCCTCCCCAACTATAAAAGGACACTCAATCTACCCACTTGTTCACACATCCCAAGACATATAGATATTACAAAATCTACCCAATTAAAATTCAATATTTCATCCGCACATCCTATATGGATTATTTTTGTAAAAAATATATATTAGTAGGTAATTAGTGAAAACCTATGGAAGATGTCAGAATAAGAGGTAATGTTTTTATTGAAGAATGTTTATAGTATTTCATTTTAAAAATCATTAAATTATATTTAAATAATTAGTATAGAATAACATTAGTATCCTAAATATAATGAGATGTTTTTATATTGATGTTATTTTTTACAACTTCAATAACTTCAATCAAATGGGTTTCAAAATTACCATTCGTATGTATGGCGTACTACCTCCTTGCGGACATATGTCATTTGTTTTTTTCATTACCACCTATCATGGATTAGAATAATGGTGGAAAAAAATTATATGTGATATATCTGATATTTATTATTTATTTATAATTATATAATTATTATATAACACATAACTTCTTTATTAAATTTTGTGGGACTATGATAACATTATACATGTGTACAACGAACAATTATCTCACAAAATGATGTGATTAATTTAAACTTTATATGGAATATTTTATAGATTTTTTAATAAATATTTTTATATATATGACATAAATTTGATACTATAATGTTAATATTGATATTTATCATCTATTTTTTCATTAATATGAAATTAAAATGAATGATGTTTTCATGTGTAGATATATCTTATCATCTCTATGAATAGTTAATTTCATTTTCTATTACCAAAAATTATTGGATACTATAAATATATATATAATTAATATATATTATATTTTAACCATGATTTGAATTATGGATATGATAAAATCATGAATGATATAAGGGGAACTAAAAATAAATAATCAAAATAGACACAAAAAACTAGGAAATTAACTCCCAAAATAGTGAAAATAATGATTTATTGAAAACAAAAAGGTGAAATGATTTTATAAATTTATCGTATGACAATTTATATAAATTAATATGGGTTTATAAAGTTTATAAAATGATTAAAACCATTATATAAGATTTTAAATAGTGTTCAGAAAAATGTAATCGTAACATAAGTGATTTCTTCCCTATTTACTTTCCATTGGAAATTATTTGTTATTATGAACCAATTTAATTTTTTGTGGTGAATATTATTCCATAATGTAATTTAATATACTTACTTATACACAATTATACTTTAATTTACAATTTTAATTATTTCATCCAAGGTAATTTTACATGAAAATTACTTAGTTGTAATATTTATTACGCAATCCTACTTTTTATTATGATAATAAACATTCTCTTAAGATAGTCACTTTATTGTAAAAAATGTCAATAGATATTATATATATATTTATTAAATACCCATAAAATTTATTAATTTTTATGATTATTTCATAAATAATTACCGTTTTTATATATAGTTATTAATCTTAATGATACTTGTTTTATTAGGGAACTATTGATAATTTCATATCCTTTACTCAATAATGTTTTTGTTAGGGCGCATTATTTATGTGTTAAATAAATTATTAGATATATGAGGAATGATATTTACTGGTATGAAATTGGTTGGGGACCATTTATTATTATCAACATAATGTATCATTAGTGTCAAGAGACTAGTCAATTGTGCGAATCAGATGGGACTCCACCTGGAATGTTTCAAACCGTATGTGAAAGGTCTTAATAGTAAAGGTTTCATGTGACTTGGAAGCATAACATCCAATATTTAATCATTTAAATAACTTATAATATATTTATTAATATTTTAATTACTACTTTTTATAATACTTTATCACTATATTATTTCCTTTCTTAGTTTTTTGATTAAATGGAAAGAGTTATAATTTTTTACCATTCTATAATGATTATGTCATATAAAGATATTAATGGGAATGTGTGTTCGGTTATCTACCGTGAATTGTGTATTGATATTATTGATTCATGATAGATTCTACTACTCTTAACCGTCACTTTGAATTTGAGATCACATTTATTTTGTTTCTATTACCCATGTTATTATGAGGAATCTATGGAATTAGTTTTCAAGTATGCTGAGCAATTTATTTTTCTGAGTATTTTACTTCATTTGTAATAAAAAATGTATAATGGGTATCACTTATGTAATATATTTTTCAAAAACATATAAACTATTCAATTCATTAGTATTTGAATATTGTTTCTATTCCAATGTAATAGATTTTGGTTCTAGCTTCTGGCTACTAGTGTCTGGGTCGTTACAAGTGATATTGGGGAACAACCTTCATATGTCTTATATTATGTTTTCCATATTGATAAAAAAATAATAAGTTCTAATAATTTGTAAAATATGAGAAGGTATTTTTAGTTAAATCCATATATTTATTCCCTCAATAGTATAAATAATCTTATAAATCAATATACTTGAATGAATTTAGTGTTGGGAATTAACGGTACAAAAATATTGTTGGCAAAACAACAGTTTATTTTGGTTGTGTAATAGTAATACAAGAGGAATCACAGAAAATGTTGAATGAGAGAGAAAATAAATATTTAATGAAAACATAATATATTCAATAAATGGGGTTTTATAAACGCTTTAAAACATAATAAATTTGGAATCAAAATCCTTATATGAAATGTAGAGAAAGAGATCCCTTACTATTAGAGAATGAATCCTAAATATGAAGATAAAATAATTAGAACCTTATAACCATAATTTATAGACTCTTTAGAGGGAAATTTAGAGATAATTCAAGATTAATTTCTTTTCTCTGTAATGTGAGGAGGGAATGGGTTGGTATTCTTACATTAGGATGTGTGGTTTTTGTGGAGAAAATAATGATTGTTTTATTATTAAGGCTAATAACGTTTGCATGAAAGTATTTTAAAATAATTTTATTAATTTTTAAAATTTATTTATGGATGATAGATACCTCAAAAAATATATTTAATTTTTTCTTTTTAGTTTTCATATGACTTTACATTTTAATTTAAACTTTTACATGATTTTACTTTTACTATCGTAATTTTTTAGCAAGATAAACTTTTTATGCCTAAACATTAAATTGAAGTTATTACATAATTTGAAACTTATAATTAAAAATATTAAATAAATTTCACTTGATTAAATATTTTAAAATGATAAAAATTAATTCTATGATAATAAACATATAACATGTAAAAATAATTTTTTATAAGAGATAAAATCATGGTTTCCAAAATGATAAAATTGTGATTCTAACTGTATCAAATTATGTATTATGTTTAAATTAAATATATTTTTCCATTAATAACTATGGATATATTTGAATTTATTATCATATTATAATTATATATTTAATGTTATGGTTATCCATGAAAAACATCAATTTAACATTTCCCTCAAAAATATAGTTTTTTATAAAATTCCATAATTTCACCAAAAGATAATATAGATTTTAAGAATAAATAAATTATATCTAATTGATCAATAAAATTATTTATATTTTATAATTTGAACATCAACAGAAAAAATTCATATTTATTAAAAATCAACAGTTTTTATGACAAAGTCAAATATAGGATCATTATACAAATAACTTAAGTATTATTTAACTTATGTTATCATTTGAAAAGATTTTTATATTATTATTTTATAAAAATAATAATTATAAGTAAATTAAGTTAATTATAAAACAGACTTAATGAAATATAGATATCTATTTAGATTTGAAAAATACGATTTGAGAGTCCTTCCTTATTAATCCCAATAGTCACTTTCGTAATAACCCTACCCAAGTTACCCTCAAAAATAGAACCCAAAACATTATGTCTCATATCTTATGGGAATTCATGATCCCCATAGGTTGGAAAAAATCACCCAATCATTGAACAATAAACCATAGAGAAAAAGTTTTACCGACGTGTAAAAAACAAGGCATGTATATAAACAAATTATAAATGAACAACAGAAAGATAAAAAATCCATGCCATAACTATAAGAAAATAATGGAAACAAAATAACTTAAAAAGGATCAAAAATATCACAAAGACATGTCTAACTAGAAAGGACCATAACCCAACAGTTAATCCATATATTGGTGTGGATGAACTCTTTCCATCTCAAGACCTACTACCCAACTCAACTAACTCAAAACCTCACCACCTCACTATTATTCCTAGCTTTCCCCTATATTGGAAGACAAAAAATGGTTATTAACCTATGAAGAGGATATTTGGGTGTGAGATAATAGGAACAATAGTATCCCACCTAGGTGTTCTATAACAAGTCCATAGATTAAAATTTTTGTATTATTATTTCAAATAAAACAAGGCATGATAAAAAGTAAAAATGTTTTATAGAAAATATGGAAAACATTTAACATTTTCCCAGTTCTAAAACAAATTCATGCTTATCAATTTCAATGAAAATTTTCCATACTATCATTCACAAGTATAATCATATATATAAATGATAAAACAAATAATCCAAGAAATAAAAAATATAAGAACATGTATCCACACCAAGGAACAAATCATGGTGAACTAGAAGGCTACTCATACCATATTCAATCATGTGCACAGTCTGATTTTTAGAACACATGGCTAAGATGTAGTAGAATACCCCATGAGTAAACACCTTCTAATAATTACAATATCATTTAACTAGAATAATTGTCCTAGGAAACAGAGTAAATCCCAAATATAAAACATCCCGATAATCCAAAAATGAATGATATAATCAAGATAAACATTCTAGTAATGTATTGAAGGTAACCCATGTTACTTTTTTACAATTGAATCTAATGTTTTGAAAACCATTTCAAAACCATTTTAAGAATTTATTTCAATGATTTCAAAATTCTATATTTCATTCTATTCAATAACCACCAAGGAAAAAAATATTTATTTAAAAACTCTTCTCAACACAAAAAAACAGTCATTCCAATTCCTATTATAAATCAATTTATGTAGCAAGATCAACTAGGTTCATCAAATATGCTTGAGAAAAATCCTCCCACCTCAATGATTGGGTGGCACACACCCACATGTCATCCACCAACAATGAAAATAGAAAAATTTCTACAAAGGCCCTAGAATCCAATCCACATATCAACATAAATTATATTTGTAAAAATAGATTGTTGTAAAGGATTATACCCTCATACCTCACGAATAAACAACCACGGAACCACAAAAAAATATAGGAATTAATTTTATAATGGAATCACACAATGGATCTAGAAGAAGGCATGAGAAAACACCAATTCAAACCAAAAAATATGATAATTCATCTCTAGGGAACTACATACTAGTAATAAATTATTAGAAATATGACTCACCTAGGGAGAAGGACTACAACCCAAATAAAGATAGAATGCTGAATGGATCGATCAGGATGGAACCGTGACTCCAAAAATCACTATAGAGGAACAACTGGTCAAGACTATAGGATATCTAGTAGATGAAATGGGAACACAACCCTATACGATTCCCTAAGTATTCTCTACATGAGTAATTACACTATTTGTAATATTTTTACCTAGTTACACGACATTAAATTACCATACAGATGACTAAAAATTTTGAAAAAAAAACATCTAAAACTATACAATAAAGAAAAATCTTGGAGAGAGGGAAAACACACTAGATTTAATTAACTTGGTGTTAAAAACTCCCCAACATAAATACATTCCATCCCCACGAGGTCATGTGGAAGATGAAACCACTATAAAAGGATTAGTCCACTGCTCCCTCGTTAATGAATTGTGTTCTCATTTCTAATGAAATTCTGATCTGTGATTCCATTAAAATATAACATATAGAATTTACTTCCCACATAAGAAATTAAATTTTTAGTCACTAACCTCAACTATTTTCTACAAAATAGAAAAATATGTCTCTAACTTAATTTTTTCTAGACACAAAATGTGAGCGGGATCATGATGGGACATCCTGAGATGATAGATAAATAAGAATTCATGAATACCTATCAACTAAATCGAGAATTCATACTCATAAGAAACCATCATTTTTTCTCAGTGACCTAAAATGGTCTAACATATCTTGAATATAACATTCCTTATTTTCCAAGATTTTAAAAACCCAATCAAGGAGAATGTTTCATGAAAACCTAGTCACTCATGGAAATTCCAAAGGATGATGCCACCAATCCATACACAATTTATATCAGCTTTGGGATGTAACTGAGCATCGATATACATCTTGAAATTTAATTATTGTCTCTTGGAAATAATATGGTCCATCAAAATATAATTCCCCAACCTCAGTAAGATAGAGAGCCGATCTGCATTGGTGACCATACAATGCCTCAAAGGGTTCCATTCTGATCATAAAATGATAACTATTGTTATGAAAAAAACTCAACCAGTCTTAGATGTCTATCCCTTGGTTTACCAAAATCCAAGACACAAGTATAAATCATACACTCCAAGATATGAATCACTTTCTCTATCTGACTTCCTATCTATGGATGATAAGTTGTGCTCAAGATGAGTTGGTTCCCTTAACCTCTTGGAGACTCCTCGAAAACCACTAGGTAAACGTAGGATCCATTTTGAAAACAATAGCATTATGTATCTTATATAACCACACAATCTTCTACTCATACATCTTACCTAGATATTCTATCTTAGTGTTATCTTTGATCAAGATGAAATGAGTTTACTTCATCAACTGACCAACAACTATCTTGATATAATTTCACCATTGGGGATTTCATATTGATCGAAAAACAAAATCCATGGATATCACATCTTTTATCCAAACAGGTACTGAAAGAGTTTGAAGTAATACAGAGGGTTTCAAGTGCTCTACATTTATTCATTTCAAGGTGTAATAGTGGGACACATAATCCTCAATGTGACAATTCATTCCCAGCCACCAGAATCATAATTTCATGTCATAATACATCTCAGTAGTATCTGGATGAATGGAAAATGAATATATGTGAAAATTAATCAAGATAAAACTCCTCAATGATGTAGCGATGACAACGTGGTTTCCAATGTTGAGTATTCCTTATAATGTGAAATTACGACCAGAAACAATCTCCCCTCCATAATAGCCTTCTCAAATTTCATTGAAATCATCATCCCGATGTTAAATCTAAAAAAAACACTCTAAGAAAGATGATGATAACCGAGCACCAGTTAGAACCATTCCCAAAACATTATTTGGATTATCCATTTGAAACTAAGTAAAAATCCCTATAAAGTTCCAATCCTCCCATGATTTCAAAATAGCCTATGGAAGTAATTTTCTTATTGGATCATCTACAATGACATTCTCCTTCCTCGCAGAGTACGTAATATCAAAATCAAACATCTTATGGGATTATATTCATCATCTCTATATGATATTCATGTATTTCTGAGAAAATGTATAAGTCAAACTATTTTCTTGAGAGAAGACTGTGACCCTTTACCAAACAAAATATTACTGCTAAAATTAATGTGCATGCATAACCTCAAAAAGATCTAAATTGTGACTGATGTAATTCTTCTCATGTGGCCGAAGCTAAAGAGATACATAAGCTACCACATGGTCATTCAACATAATCATTCATCCTAAACCAACACATGATTCATCACAAACCATAGTGTACCCTTTACCCGTCTCTACTAAGAACATAATCGGTGTATATTTCATAATTCTTTTTAGTTCATTGATGGAAGACTGACACATCACATCCCATGTTAATTTTACTTCTATCCTATTACGAGAAGTCTAAGGCAATGCTATTTTATATAAATCCTTAACAAACCATCAGTAGTATCCATAAAGACCATGGAAGCTACGTATCTCAAATGAAACATGTATTTTATTCCATGACAAGATATCATTCACCTTCTCAGAATCAACTAATAAACCATATTTAGAAATATAGATCCCAAAGAACATGAATTCTCAAATCCCGAAACAACATTTTGAAATATTTCGATACAAAGAGTGACTTCTAAGAATATCTAGAACTAATCAACGATGGTTGTAAATCTCAAGATTGGATTTCAAGTAGACTAGAATATCATCCCTAGACACTACCAAAAACTATCAAGATAATGATAGAATATTTGATTAATAAAATTTATAAAAACCACATGATCATTAATCACTCCAAAATGAATCACAAGATATTTAAAATGTCCATTCGTGATTTTGAAATTCATTTTTTGTATATTAGAATCATTAACTATGAGAAAATGATAACCCGAGTGAAGATCAATCATTGAAAATCCCATTTCCTTTTTTAATTGATGAAAAAATCATCCACATGAGGAAAAGGATACTTGTTCTTAACAATTACCCAGTTCAACATTTGGTAGTCCACACTCGATCAAAGAGAACCATCTTCCTTCTTGGAAAATAGCATGAGGGATGACAAAGGTGAAACAGTAGAATGTAAAAAAACATTTCCCAATAGGTCATCTAACTAAATATAAAGCTATTTCAAGTCAGCTGGTTCCATACGATAAGAAGGTACTGATATCTACTATGTACCTGGATTTTGGTAATAAGTGAAATCTTCCTATCTTTCAAGATTGAGACCGTAGAAGTCATCTAGGAACACATAGTTAATGTACTGAAAAATAATGGGAAGATCTAAAAATGATGAAATGTCCTCAAAATAAATCACAATAATATATAACAAACTCTTGAGCTATGGGTGGGAATGTCCTTATTGACTATACCTCAGGACCCACTACCCTTGAAACACGCGAGATCTCCCATCAACCAAAGGAAAAGGATCTCGTTGATGATAACTATCAACCTCATCTCGATGAGTGACATTCCAATCCATACTTTTGTTGATGAAAAAATATCTAGATCAAGAACAAGAAAATCCCAGAACAAATCTATATATGCTAATGTTAGCGAACAGGGACAGTGAAACCCATTCTCTTTCCTCTCACCAAGAGGCTCACAAGCTCTATTAAAAAGGAAATAATTTTCATTGGAGGTTTAAGGATATTATAAAATTGTTCAAATATAAATTAGTGGGTGGAACCAGTATCAAATAAATAAATTTCATCCGAATATGCAATAAAGATAGTACCTCCCACTGTTTTTGTACCTTCAAAGACTTCCACTAGAATCTCATCTACATGATCAAATTGAAAAACAATTAAGGAATTTGGATTGATTTCTTTAGTCCATAAATCATCTGACTACCTCGTACTTGCCTTTGGATCCAACAAACCCATATCACAATGCATTATAGTCATATCCTTCTAGATTCAATGTAAGTAACAAACCCGTATACAACAATTTCATGTATTCACGGTCATAAGAAAAGAGATCCTTGTGGGACTGAAATTTTCACACTGATGGTAAGTTATAAACACACTTCTATCTATATCAAAATGTGTGGAGGAATCATGATACTGAGACCCACCACCACAAATTTTTCCATGATTTTGGGACTTCCTTATTGTCCCATACTCAAAACTAATTCTACCACTGGATGGAAGATAATAAATGGGAAATCTATCATTTGCTTCTATATTCTTCTCTTTAATAATATCTATTTCAACAATATCCTCATAGGTAAAATCTTCAAAAAAAATATTGATCTGATATCCTATTACAAACCTTGTAGGTAATTATGATCCTTCAACTGATTATTCATTACTTTTTCTAAAGGAAAATATACTTTCTCAGTAAACCAATTACTGTACATTGACACTGAATACTCTACCTATTGGAATTATAGGAACTCATAATATTTTTCCAATATCATCCAATAAATACAAAACTACTAGAAGAATATGGTTTTAAAATCCCTCCATCAAATTCCACATATCTATCTTACTAGGATATGTAATCCCACCATCCTATATAGGAACCCTCGAGCCAAATCATTGCACACTTCACCTTGATATTACCAGGGTTTTCCAGAAAGTTAATTATTTGATCAATTTAATCAAGCTAGTCCCTACATCATGCGGATCATTGGTTCCTTTAATGTATGTGGTATTCTCCCACAAGAATTTCCATAATCATTATCTTTCACCTCAAGCTCCTGGATGTACATAAAATACTACATTATGGACTCATGGTATGTTTTAATAAAAAAATTGTATTATATCCTCAATGATACTACGATTGATATGTGGATTCCCTTGAGTATCATCAGCTTCACACTCTTAAGGAACTCATGGAACCTATCATAGAGGCATACTATTGTACACCGAAACAAAATAATTACCTGAAAGCAATGAAAAACATAGTTCAAACCAGATAACCCATTAACATAAACTCATATTTAAAACAAAATCCAACAATAGAGACAAATATACCATCTTCTCATGGGAACTTGAGTCTATTAATGATAATATATGGCTAGGATCATATCAAAAAATACCTCTCAAGTCCCGAAAATACTATATTTCATCTAATGGATTTCATAAGAAAAATAATCTTTCGAAAAGATATCATCTGATTCCAAAATGTAATGACCTGACCTGGGTTACCTACAAGCTTATCACCTGACCCATTCTGTCTCATACCTAAACTGCATTTTTAGGCCCTATAGGCTAGCAAGATTAACCAGAACATCAAACAATAGTATGGATGGAATTATTTTTCCAACCCTAATGTAATAAATGGAATATATATATAATAATTAGGAAGAACAAGTGTAAAGCTAAAGAATATATACCAATATTGTAAGAAAATAGTGGAAAAAAATCAAATGAAAATGAAACCCAAATATACAAGAGACAAATCCAATGAAATGGGACTAAATCCCAATAGTTTCTCCATGTGATTGTATAGATGAACACACACCATCTCACCACCATATACCCAACACAGCTGACATGAAACCTCCCCAAGTAACTATGACGCCTTCTATTTCACTACATTAGAATACAAAAAAAAGGCTTATGCACCACAAAATAGGTGTGTCTTTTATGATCTAATAGGTTTAATATAATTCCACCAGGGTGTTCCATAACATGTCTATGTCTAAAAAATCATGTATACTCATTTCAAATAAAACATGTAATTATAAGAAGTAACTTTGTTTTATATAAAACAAGGTAAACATTACCCATTTTCATAGTTATAAAACAAATGATGTTATATTAATTTCAAATTAAAATTTCCATTACATATTTCCCAAGAATAAACATTTATATCATGGTTATAAAACTAATCTATGAATTAAAAATAGGTATCAATACCAAGGAACTCTATAGGTAAGACTATAATATTATTCAAACCACAACCAATAAAGAGAAATATTCTAGTCCTAAAACATATATATATGATGTAGAGGAATACCCCATGTGTAAACCCCCTAACAATGTCAATATCAGTCTTCTAGAACAACAAGACCTGTAAATAGGGGAAATCCGCATAAAAACCGCATAATACTCACAAAAATTGATTATGGCCTCAAGCTATGTAATTCACCAAAGTAACTAAGGAAAACCATGTGCCTATATTCAAAATTCATTAAAATTCATTGAAAACCATTTCAAACCATTTCACAAATCCATTTAATTCTTTGAAAACACCAATTTTCATTCTATTCATCAACAACCAGGGAAAGGTCATTTTTCATTAAAAAAATATTTTCGACATAGAAAGTACAATCCTTCCAATTACATTTATAAATCAATTTATAAATAAGTAACAATGTGGTTCATTAAATAGGTTAAATACAAAACCACCTATCTTAATGATTGATTCACATATGGCTGCAATAGGATCCATCAACAACAAAAATGGAACAACGTCTATGAAGTACCTAGAGTACGATCCACATCTCATGATAGTTTAATCTTTAAAAAAGGGTCAATGTAATAGAGGAAAACATCGTACCTCATGAACAAAATACTTCCACTCCAAAACCAACAAAGGAACATCCTTTAGAATGAGATCACACAGTGGATCTAGAAGATGATACGAACAAACAAAAAATCAGGCCAACATATCAGATAATGCTACTCAAGGAAGATACCATGATTACCATAAATTAATAAGTATAATAGTCACTCTCCAGAGTGACACACCACAATAAAAATGAATATCAAAGGCCGAATGGATCCATCTGGAGGTAATGATGTCTCAAAAAATCACTAGGTAGGAACCTTCTGTTGAGAAAAAAATGATATGGTTGACAAAATAGGAACTCAAACTTGAACGACACACCAAAAATTCCCTGCACAAGGAATTAAATGATGTGTAATTCCTTAAAAAGTTATGAAATCCATGGTGATCAACTCTACTGAATTAAAAATTACCTCAGATTAAAATACAACCATAAAGTGAATCACAACTTGTAACAAATCATCCAACCCTATAACCTTTTACAGCGTGAATACTTTTCACTACATACACCAATTAACAATTATACAGTGTTTAACCTTATTATAGGTTGAGGAATTCTCTTTCAACCTATATAAAATCTAGAAAAAAAATCTAAAAATTCGACAAAAAATAGGGAACTTTGTGAGTGTGAAAAACATACAAGATCAAATTAACATGATGTTATATCTTTATTTCATCTTCATAAGAAATAATAATAATGACCAACCACCATATTTATTTTTGATCATAATGTATAATAGTTATATTTTACAATGTTCATAATGATCAAAACCACATTACCCTATACATATTCTATTATTCTCACTTAATCATTTGCTTATTACAAAGGTTCATTAACATCCCTTCGTAATATATAATGTTTTTATATCAACTTAATATATTTTTGTATTCATAGTTTAATGAGAGATATTTTTGGGGGAATTTAAGCATATATTGTTTCTTTTAGGGAATGTACTATTATTTTATGTGTATACACTATTATTACTCCCAGTTTTCATAGTATTTATTGACAAATGTGGGGTAATTTTATTATAAAATGTAATTGTATTCCTATTTTCTCATAATTAAAAATCCTTATAAATATATTTTCTTCTATTAAAAACATTATTGAATTTAAAAACCATTAAAAAATTTGTTTCATACCAGGAGAAGATGAATGAAAAGTGAGAGAGATAAATAACTAAAATGTTTGGCAGAGGGGATTGAAAACTTGTTTCGTTGCCTATTTTAGTAGGAACAAAGATATATAATGATATAGAATGCGTATAAGTTGATCAAATTGAATTTAAAATGTTTATTAAAAAAATTATACCTAATAACCTTAATATGAGAAATAATCTATGTTTCCACCATATGTGATAAACTATAATGTACTCTAAAATTTTAAAATATCATGGATAGAAAAAATCAATATATATATATTAATATCATAACTGATTTTGGGTTCAAATATGATTGAAAATTATTTTTAATGTTTTATAAATATTCAGATATAATTTAGGAAAAAAGTTTTGATGATAGAAAATCAACAATTGATGGAGTTTTTGTTTTTTGATGAATTATGTGATTGATTTCCATGAAATGATTGAAAAATATATGAAATTTATCACATATGAGTAATATATTATAACTTTAATCATATCCACCAATCAGTGTGTGTGTGTGTGAGACTATCATGTGAGACCTCATGGTGAAATTGAAGTCACCAATTATCTTTGGTTATGATGATAATGGTTTCAAAAACCTATAGGGGAACAATAATCATAATTCATGAAGAAAACACATGAATAATAAATATTACATTATCATTTAAATTTTAGACATAAATGTCATAAATATATAATTTATTCTAATAATATATTAAATTGATGATTTGTTCACTAAATCATTATGGATGTTTGATTTTGATGGAATGAGGTAGGAAATGGGTAGAAAATATAAATTCTCATAAGGATAACATATGGTTTATTTCCCCTCTCTAACCATGTTGTGTGGAATTGTTTTCAAAGGGGGATAAAAATTTAAAACATATATATTATTTTTCTTATATTCATGTTTATTTTTTATATTTTATTTACATAGGGGGAGGAAAGTACTAAGGAGTAATTTTAGAGACATGTGTTTCTCTTTTATAGGGGGAGAATATATTTTGGATGATTGAAATGGGAAAACTACGAATTCATATTATTCTTGTGTGAATTATTTTTTGTTTTGTTGAATTATATGTATTAACTTATCTTTTGTAGGTCTTAAAAATCTATTTTGGGGAAAATAAGATGTTGAAGAGGTTGAATATAAATCATTATTTTATTGGAAAAACATTAAATTTATATTCAATAATATTGCTTTCTACATTAAACTACCTAATGTGGGCATATATTTAATTGATGATAAATCAATAAAAAATTAAATAATATTGAAAGAAAATGAGGTTCTTTGGTTTCAAAAAAAATACAAACTGTTATATTATTGATCACATGGTCAACAATAGTTTTTTATAGAGACTAAAGTGGATTTTAATTGTTTTATTTAAATTTTTCCAATTAATAAATTATATTTAAATTTAAATGTGATTAATATGAATGTATTGACAAATATAATCAAGGTCCTGTTTTAGTGGAAAAAGAGAAACATACCATTACATTCTTGAAGATTTTTTTGTGTTTTTTAGTAATACTATATCTGTTTTGTGGATGATCTGGTTAAAAAGAAGGAAGTATGCACTTTCAAGATTGAGGTGTTATAATAAATATGAGTTTTAAACAAATTTTGTGCATTAAATATGTCATATAATAGTTTATTGGACATATTTTTTGGGTTTTTGGAATTTACTCATGCGGTTGACTGACAGGAAATTACATTCACATAATAGATACATATTTGATTATGTGTTTGATCTGAGCATTAGGTAAAAATGGAAAATGTTGAATAATTTTTTATTAATTGTTGATTAATTGTTGGAAATATAGTAGATTTTATTTATAATCCATTTTTAATTTCATCACGTGATAAATTACATCAAACACTGGATATATAATTGGACAAGTTTTTTTATGAATGTACATGGTTAAAATTTGAGTTTCTTGAATTCATAGATTGTGTAGAATATAAAACATGATATTTCTAGTGGATTTTTATTCATGTTTTAAGAGTACTGATAAATTTATATGATCAAAATATAAAATTATTATATTCAAATAATTAAATATGAGATGATTATTTATGATTGAATTAGTTTTAAGGAAGAAGAATATTAACATGAGATATTCTGGTTTTCAATACTAAAAATATGATTTTGAAATTTAAATTTCAAATCATATGAATTCATTGTGAATATAATAATTTTATTATAATATTAAAAATTCTAGGTTTAAGCCTTCAATATTAAGTGAATTTTTAGATAACAATGAATAATACACAAAAAAAGATATGCATTCCATGAATAATGAATGATTCTATGTTTATAGATATTTTGAATAACATATATCCAATAAATATCTGGATAATTAATGTAAAAATATATTCAATAGATGAATTTTTTTAAAAGTCCAATTCTTAAGGAAATCAATTTTTAATCCTTAACTAATTCTAATTAAGTTTGAAAAATATCATGCAAGAATATTTCTCACTTCCTATATCCATACTGTATCCACAAAAATCCTGGAAATATTATTCTCTATATTATTCAATTAACCATTATTGGAAATATAAGCCTTGAAAAAATATAATTTGTGATTAGAAGGTATGTAAGTGTTTTATTTATACTACTGAAACCATAAAGTATATTGTGTGTGTGTTAAATAAAAAAATTGTTAGAAGAATGAAGATGAGGTTGTTCTCGCTCATTATTTTATAAGTTGATGAAGAAGGTGATAGGAAGAGTTTCTCCATTGTAAATTTGGAAGAGGGAATCAATAGAAAAATAACATAAATGATGTTTAATGTTTGAAAAGATATTCCTATAGCTAAAAAAACTCTGATCAATCATGAATTTGTGGTATGAACATTCACTATTGGCAGACTATACTGTTTTGAAGGATCTTATTTTTCTTTTTATTAATTTTGTTCATAGGATTTATTCTAGTTGACAATATTATCTTGTCAAATTATATATAATATGAAGTAAAAATTACTCTTTTGATCAGTGAACTTCTTAAAACATATTTTCATTGGTATGCTTCTACATGTGGTTGTATTCAACAGTGATTTAATTTTACTGAACATAATAATGAAGGTTTTCCAAAAAGGAACACTAAATGAAATCATTAATAACTAATTCACCAATAGAAATGTAATTTATCTCGTTGATAGCTTTTAAAAAGGGATATGTTGTAACACCAAACACATAGCATATGCAATGTTGTATATTTCAATTCCCCATGGTGAATCCACTTCCTTCAAGAGTGTCATCATAGTGTAAACCCTCAACCTAAAGGCACGACACATCTCATTGTGACCCCCATCGCGGTTTCAATATAGGGGTAAAATATGACCATCACACCATTTAGAAAATTTCCTTAAGGGGCATGTGGGAGTTTTTAGGTAATATTAAAGGGTATAGAAATGATATATATTATGTTTTACCCCATTGTGTTATTCCATCCCAGTATATCATGACACAATTTGTAAATGTTTCTAGATGATATGTAGGGGTCATCAAATTAGTGGGAATCCATCTTCTACATTGTGTCCCTTATTCCCATTGGTTAACCCTTACACGTAATTTCATAACCAATTTTTCTGGCCGATTATACATTTTTTGAAATAGTGGCCTTTAGCTATGGTGTGATTAAATGTTATCCCATTTCCACAACATGGCACTCACCTATCATAGTTTGATGAACCATCTATAAAAATATAAAAAAATGGGGTCAACTCAATCATTTTCTTCAACCAAATATTAAATATTACCTCTGAAAATAATGACTTATAAATTCATAGGGTATTATAATGTGTTTGAACATGAAACATTTTTTAAGTAATCAATTAGATTATAATGCATGTCACTAACTAGATCAGTATGAACCCTCATGTAGTTCTTGACATTAGTTCTAAATAGGTCATCTATTGAAAACCATGTTTGGTTAGACCCTTCTAAAATAATTCACACATGATAAGAAAAAGTATTTATAGGTATAATAAAGCTTGATCACCATCCCTAGTTCAATAAATCATCTTATAGATTCTTCCCTTTTTCTTAAAAAAATATTTATGTAAAATAAATTCATCACAAGATAAAATACACTTTTATGAATCAAACATCAATTATTTTTAGTTTAAAATATTTTAGATATTATATCTAAAAATATAGGGATATCTATTTCTTGTATTCTTATTCAAAAAAATAATATGAAAAAGGATATTTAAATGTAGTATATCATCAGGGCTTCCTTATCTCTCAATTTCTGACAATAGTTATAGTATTCTATCAATTTTTTTATTAACATCAGAACAATCTATTTATATTCTAGAAGACATAATATTTTCATGAGAATAGTGGTCCACAATTCTAAATAAAAAATTTATCATTTAAATTTACTATCCAAATTTTCATTTACAGACTCCATATTTTAATGAAAACAAATTCCCTCATGGAATCTATTTACATTTACTCTAAAAGAGTGTAATCAATTTATTATTAAAACCTCATATAATATATGTTAATTATTTTATTCAATAATATAAGTATCATATCGTCTTCATTCCATGAATCTTAGATGAAACCTATAACATAATTTCCCCATTGGAATGATCATATAAAATAATATAATTACAGATAAATAATTCACTTCAAACAAATATCCATTCTTCTATTCAAAGAACTAATTCCATATTAGAAAATATCAAGATCCACCAAGAATAATTATAAATAATATTTGAATCAAACTGTCTCCTTATTTATGTTGTATAATTTACCTTGGAAAATATTTTCTAATCATACCTTAAACATTTAATAATTATACTTAACTTCTATAAAGCTCATGTTATCCATACATAGCATCATATTTATTCATTTGTGAGAATGATTTAATCTTAATAATCCTTTAAAATGACAAGTTTCTAGTTTAATTTAACTAAAATATTCATACATGTAAATTAATATTTCATTATATCATTTTAATCATTAATATTGTATGAACTTTTTGAGTTACTCTTAAATAATTGCTATACTTTACGGATAATCCTCCAATTCCTTGAGTTATTATAATATAAAAATAGAGTATAATATAATTTATCTATATTATAATTATGTAAGAGAAGTTAATATTACTAAAATTATAATTACAGAGTTTTTCTTTCCGGATTCTTGTTTTTTTATACATGACCTAGTTATTCTTAGACAACTCTGTGATACTGTTATGCAAAAAAACATCAAATTATGAAAAATAAAAAACTCATAATTTTCTGAAACATTATTAAATCATATAAAAATAACCTCAACCACTCCATATTGGATCCAAACACTCCAAATAACATTATGTTATCAGAAATGTAAAAAAATTACAATATAATTCCAGAATCACAAAAAACATGTATGAACTCTAAATATTATATGTTAACATAAAACTAAATAAACATCAATTTATAAGATCTAATCAATTTCATCAACCATATAAAAATCTATATAATGATTATTTAACTAAGTATTCATTTTTTATTAATAAATGAAACATCTTTCTCAAATTTAATTCCATAATATTCATCATCATCCATGTGTGTTAATCCTTCGTACATTATAACTTTATAATTAAACTCTTAATCATATCTATATTCTTCTCTTATTTTATTGTGGCATAACATCTAAAAATCATAATGATCGTTGAAGCTATTATTTTCACTCTAACCATTTCTTTAGGATGTCAACCCATATTGAAATATCAATCAATATTGTTCAGTAATGTATAATCATTCATTGTTATTAACATATCCTTATATCATCTTAGAAATCATCAACGTGATATATCAACACACAATATAATTATACTTTCTTTATAATTTAAAATATTCAATAAAAGTATAACCATGTTTCAATAATATCTTTTCTTATACCTTACACTAAATACCATATTGAGTTCAATATATCTTTAATAAATACATTTTTTAACTAAAATTACTTCTGTTTTCTCTCAAAACCTAATTTCATCTATGATAGGATAATTTACTCAAGATCCAATATTATCATTCAAACGAAAATTGATATCATTTTCCTGAAAATAAATAAAACGTTTCATCATCAAATGGATAAATAATCTAATACTTCTAATTTGATGTCAATGACATTAACAAAAATTCATTCAAATATGAGAAATTATTATTATATAAAAAGGACTAACTAATCCAATACCTAATTTTATTAACAACCATGTATTCCTCAATATTCTCTCAATGTTCATTTAATTTAAAAACAATTTCTCCCTATTATTTATACAATTGATTCAATTGACACTAGGGTTATAAAATTATGAAAACCTACCTTGATAACTATATTATCTAAAACATTTCTAAAAATTTCAATATCAAATAAAAAATTCACTTCCTAGGTTATTTCATTAATATCCCCCATTATTGGGTACTCTTCATGTTCTCTTTACTGTGTTTTATAAATTTTCTAAAATCACCCCATTTATCTATTTAAAAGTAATCATTTAAAAACTTATGCTACAAAAATGGATCACTCCATCATGGATATTCAAATATGCTATGTTTTTCTCAAATAAATTATCATTCCTTAACTCAAACTAAAAGAATTAACAGTATTTCCTTATATGAAAAAAATAAATAGATAGACATGGGAATAAAATAGATTCTCTAATACTCATTAGTGAGAGGTATATGGTTAAAAGTGGATTTTAAAATAAAAACATCTTCTATTTAAACTATAATATTTAGAGAACTACTCATAAATTAACATTTTGTTTTTTAGATATTATATTCCTTATGTATAATGGTTCCCTTATCATTTGTATATTCTTCTCTATATTGTACCATTTTTTTTACTATCACAAGAACATCCCCTAATATTTTTTATGACTGATTAATTTTATTAGAAATATACTATTATTAAAGAATAATAATCATACATTTTTTTGAATGAATCTAACATTATTACATATTCCAAACATCCTCCATAGAATCATTATGCCACCATATTTTAGAAACCATTTAAAAAATTATATCTCTTATATATTATATTATACTCCATCCACCAAAAAAAATTTGTTTCATTCATAGATTGATTATCTCTCCTTTTTATTTTGTTTTCCTCTATAAAAACCAAAATAGATAGATTCTCGGAAATAGTTGATGACATTTCCTTTGATTTTATAATATGAGTATATTTTTCCATGAATTTAGTGTATCATAACACTAAAACATCTTATGAAAACATTCTTAAAAATTCTCCTCTTGGCCACACTATGTAGTAAAATCCCCAACACCATTTATTTCATTTTAATGTTCTTATATTCTAAAATGCATTTTAAAACTGCATGGTTTTTTTGAAAACCATCTTTTCTTTAAAATGAATTCCTTTGAGTCAATTAATATAGATATTTTAATATATTTCTTATTTATTTTACTTTTATAGATTTTTTATATTCTAAGTCATTCCCCCCATTATTTTAGGAATTATTTATATTTCATTAATTTAAATATTATATTGTCAAACAATACCCATATAACCTAATAATTCCCAATACCAAGAACTGAAAAAATATGATTTTTCATTTTTCGAAGACATCCTAGATAAACTTGAAATCTGGTGGTTTTTGTGTAAACACTTTTATTTGGAAAATATGTTTATGAATTAATTTCACTTTAATTTCTAAAATAGACATTTATTATAATGATGAGTTTCTATTAATTTCTCCTCACACATATATTTCTACAACTGACTTGGTAATCACCATTATCCCTTAGGATAATATAAATATAAACAAAATATTCTACTTTAATGATTATTTTTTTTATAGATCCAATAAAAGATTCTTCATTAGATAATTTCAAACATTCGTTTATAATAGATATGGGTATTTTAAAAAAAAACTCATACGAAATAATAAATATAGTAAAAACTCTCATTGATGTTTTTGAAAAGATAACTTGTTTCACTTACTGGTTTTGTAGTTTTTCATCCAATATAAGATAATTTAAATTAACAATTTTATTTTGATGTTTAATAAAAATCACCCATTCATAAAAATATGTTTTTTTCATTTCATCATACTTTTCATGGTATTAATGTATCTTGATCATATCATTCATAGAATTTTGAAATTATTTTATACATTTTTCTTTTACATCCATATAATAATTCTTTACTAAAAGGTAAATATTTTTTTCTAACGCATGGATCATCTCATAACATCCACTCATAAATAAATCATTATCAGGGAATTTATTATGAATATCATTCTTAATCCCAAGTCACCATTCTCCAAGGTTTATTTTCAGATTACATTTTGATTCTATTTTTTTAGTAATATATATACACATAAACACCTTTTATTGAATGTTATTTGTATACCATTTATTCATCTTTATCATTTATGGTTAATTAACCCTAAACATATTTAAATATTAAACAATTAATTTTAAATTTTATTCATGATAATTTTATAGTTTTTTTGTTTAAATAAATTAATAAACAGTTGATTTTTTATGTAGATGACCTTGTTCACTTACACATGTTTTATACATGGAAAAATCACAATGATAATGACCATTTTTCACTTCTACATTTAAAATAATCGATAATCCAGAGATAAAATTATTTTCCAAATCCATGTTTCCCCCTAGTTCATCACCAACCATTCATTATCTTCTTTCTCTATTTTTAAAACACATGGTAGTTGGTTTTTGTTTTTTTCATATCGAAGAGACATTACTCAATTTATTTTCTTATATTTTTTTCTAATTATTTATGGAAAATGATATTTTTACCGCTTAATTATTTATGATTGAGAACATGGGTATATTTTGAAATATCTATTTCATGGTTATTTATCCTGAATAGAGAATCTGACATTATTACATTATAGTTGAGAATCTAATAAAAGATAGGACTTATATCATTTATGTTAGTTGATGTTCCCATATGACCAATATAGCCACACTGTGAGATGGTTGAATTATTATTGTCAAATATATAATAATTTAAAACATATCCCTTTTACATTTACCCATGTTATGGTGTGTAGATCCTAACCACCCATTATACACTCATTATTCATACATTTATTGAATACATGAATCATACCGAACAAATCACAATGTTATTTATGTGGTTTACTCAAAATTTTAGATCTTCTCATTGGTTTATTGTTTTTTTATCCCACACATATCTGAATAATATTTTATTATCAATAAAATTATACATCAAAGGTGATAGTTTTAAATCATTATACAAGGAACAAACTAGATTAAAATACATATTACCAGACAATTCATTATACACTAATTTGTAGTTCTAGATATTGGTACAAACCTGGTCTTCTCCAGATAACTATATCAAACTAAGTACCCATGATGTAATATTAAATTGATCATAAGAAGTCAATATATGACTAAGAAGGTATGATATTCTTCCCAAATTGAAAAAAAAAAGTATACAACTACCACTCTTAATTTAATCAAAGGACATTTAAAAATAATAAATTACTCACAAAATATAATTCACATCATTTAATATCAATAATCGACATCTTATTCCACAACTACTATGATAATATCATAGTATCATTAGATATTTATGTCAATCCTTGTTCTATATAAACCCTTCATATAGAGGTTATATAATAGCAGCACATTGTCATTTTCTTCCTTAATCTTTAAATATCATCATATTTTTTAAATTATCTTTACATCTAATATTAGTGACCATACATTTCATTTTAATTCCAAAACACTATAATATTAAAGAGAAAAATATTAAATAATTCAGAATTTTGAAATTATAATTAAATGATAGCATCATGATCTTCAAATTCCAGATATTTTTTTTTTAAAATAAATTATCATGAGAAATACTCCACGTTTTAATCATAAAGAGGGAAAAATATTCTTATTCAAACATATATATATGACCATAAAAGAATATATTATTAATTTTTTATAATGATATTATACTATTATTTCCAGGAAAATTAAATGACACCCACAACCCATTTTCCTCATACGAATGAGCACATGATATAAAAAACTATTATGAAAAACATCTTCTCATATTGAAAATTCTTTCCTCAAATCCCAAAATTAATCTTAGATTGAATCACATCCTGATCCTTAATGAATTATGATTTTTAATAATTGACCTATAAAAATAATCCCCAAATTTAATCCATAGAATTCATATTAGAACATGTTTATTAAGTCCCATGTTACACAAATAATAAGCATATTTATCTTTTTTAAATCATAATTTACTCATACATGACATCAGAGAAATTATTATGTGAGTAGTATTTACTCTTACGGAGCATATAAAACCTTCATGTTACTCTTACAATGCACCATTTTACTATTACATAACATTATAATATATATCTATTTTATTGATTCAATATTTCATTACTTTTAAAATTACTGAATTACTCTTATGAAAATATAGAACATTCTGGTAAATATTATGTAGCTCCATGTTCATTTTAAATTCAAATTTTTTAATATTCATTAGCTAAATTTTATTCATATATGAGTGTAAAATAATATTATATATCCTTTATAAATATATATTTATTTTTTGGAATTTTGGAGTCATTATTAAACATGTGTTGGTTATTCTAATTTAGTTCTATGTCACACTAATGTAACACATAATTTTTGATGTTATAAAAAATATAAAACTAAAACATTGTAATTCTTTTTCAAATACAGTCGTAACTACCTTTACACATAAAATTTTCTCAAAAAATTCATGTAACATTGTAAATTCATTAAACCACCAAAAAAATATTCATAACAATTCCAAAAATATTTGCATCATGTTTGAACACCAATATTTTTATATTCACTCAACCCACATCCCAAAATGAATAAAAATATCTCAACTACCTCGACCATTATAGAATCATTAATAAATTAATATTTCAATATTTATCAATTAATTTATTATATATATTAGCTTTGATTCATCAATCCTTATCATCATCCATGTCTGTTAATCCTTCATGCTTGATACCTCCAAAATTAGTCCCATAATCATTGCAAGATTCATATTTTCTTCATAAAGAAATAAAATATAACAATATACCAGAATAGTGAAACTCTTCTTATTACTAAAACCTTATCATTCATGATATCAACATGTATTTATAGCTCAATGAAAATGGTTCAGTATAATATAATTTTTAACTAATATAAATATCTTATCATCTCCTCTTTATCTTCGTCAACCTGAGATACCTAGAAAAAATATGAACACACTTAAATCATCTTTTTAAAACATCTAAATACTTTTCACCATCATACAAATTGTATTTTCTTGCATATCACCCTCTAACACATTTAGAGTAGGATTTAAGGTGAAAATACTATCAACTACATTAAAACATTTATATATATTCTCTTAACAAATGATAAAATCCATGCTAGGATTATTTAATAATCATCCAACATTACTATCTCAATACAATGATAAATTATTGATTATTGAAAATTAATAAAATATCTGATTATCAATGGGGCTGAAAACTGCCCATTTTTTGTACTCAATCATACTCATGTGAATACTTGATAGGTTAAATCCTAGAAGTATATGGTACGCTATTATTTTTCATTTTATTATCCATTCCGGATGTAAATTTATTGGAAGTTGTTTTATTTTTTATTCTTGTTTACTTCATTTAATATGAATTTCATCACTCCAAAATCTGTCAAAAATTATGTATACTAGGAAAATTATCTACTAAAATATTATTAATAGTGTGGTATATTTTTTGGACACAATATTGTTTTTTGTGTAGTTTCATAAATAAAGATAAGTTAAATTAAATAATATAAATTTTATAATTGGTCAATTAGATCAATATTTAATAAAATAATAGAAACCCATACATTATATATAAAAATATTAAATTTATTATATGAATATTCTTTAAATAACATGAAAATACACACCATAATTGTACAGGTATAGTTCATTTAGAAACATTGAAATATGAACAACTAGATCATAAGATAATTACATCATCTATAGCTTATCTATTCATATCTAGCTACCTTTTTAGACATGTAATACATAATATATTTCATCAGCTCATGGGTAATCAAAACATAATAAATAGTGGGATCTAAATATCAATAAATGTAAACAAGGGAAATGTATATCCTCACATAAATGTAGCATACAAATAAGGGTAGGTGACCATGTGTATAAAATTTTAAATCTATGATATTTATATCATATATCATAATATTGAGTCATGGAAAAAATCATGGATGTTTATAAGACATGATTCAAAAAGAAATCGAAGAACATGAGTGATGAGAGTATAACTTTGGAATACGACATGGAATTGTGTAATACACATAATCATAGAAAACCGTATATAAAATATACTCACCAAGACATTCATAACATATTAGACTTTATCTAACCACAAGTGTACCTACATCGATCTAAGGATATCATCCCATATACTATCTTTTTATATTATGATAACTTATTATATACCCTTGAAGCACATTGATCATTAATCACTGCCCTACTCATTGGAGGGAGAGATAGGTCTGGCTATTCAAATGATGAAAATAATACATATGGGTTCTAAAAGAAAATTAAGAATTCATCTTGAATAAATCCATGAAAATAAATTAGTTTCATTATTTTTTATCATATAACAACCTAAGAAAAAGGAACGAGTTTCATAAAAATAATATCATCATAAATACAAAACACAAATAGAAATTATAAGGATGGTATCATTAGATCATAATCCCACTAAGGGTTATTTATCATCCATGCATGTAATATTAGATATGAAATTATTTTGAAAGATTAATTGGATCACTTCTTGGGGAAAGTATCTTTTCCATTTTTAAATCAAAAATATAAAATTAATGAATTTACAAAATTTTATCAAAAAAAATTTCTTTAAAAATAACCATGAAAACTTACAATGAAATAAAAAACATATATTAGTGATGATAAAGGGAATTGTGTTTCAATCTATATATTTTAAATATAATCTACCTTTCACTCCTTTCAAGAAATCAAAACAGATCCTCATTCAGAAAACAACAAGAATATTCCTTTCAATCCATTTTTTGAAATGTCAAACATGGATAAAATTATCATTAATAAATAACTCGAGAGTAATGAAAAAATTATTTAATATTTTTTTAAAGAATATAATTATATAGAATATAAATATTTCCACAATGGTTACATAATCATAAAAAATTTCTAATAATGATGATATTTTCAAATAAACCCTTACGACATTTGGATCATGTAAATAAAAACAACATGAAAGAGATACCAATATATTGATATGTAAATACCCATAATAATCAATGGAAGAATCATAAAACAAATTATAGGTAAATATATACAACTCATAAATGAAACAAGTAGTAAATACAACATGTATCTCATAGAAGTAAAAGTGAGACAGAATCCCTTACCTTGAGTTCCACTTACATCAAATGAATTCTTACATCATATGTTTTTTTATTATACATACATTTCATAATATCATGAATGATTACTATATCATATAAATTCATTATATACATATATTTTGAGTCGTCCATAATTGTATAGATAGAAAATAAATATCATCCTTCATGGATGATGTAGACCATACACGCTCATAAACTCTGTTTTGATTTTTCTCCAGATGGAAAAAAGAAAGATAAATAATAATAAACCATTATAAAATAATTTCTTATATCACTTAAATAATATATATTTTTCATAAATATCTTATATATCGTCCAAGTTAAATAGAAATGAAAAATGATTCACATCACTACATAGAGGCGGTAGTCAACAGGTATACACAATTGAGATTATAATTTTCCATATTTTGGGAATGTACGATGCTAGATATTAAATAATCAGTCCATAAGATTAATTAGGTCAGAAATATCATATATAAGATTTAAACCCAACAAAATAATCATATACTGAATATGATCATGGAAAATTAATTTTTCTGCTATGTGGTGATGGTAGGTCATACATAAACACTAGTTATACTTCCACATCCCTTTGGATGAAAAGAAGGTGGATAATTTTATAATCATATTTATAATAAAATTTTATTATATTGAAATTATGTAAGGTATTATTTTATGGTAAATTCAACAGAATTAGTGGAATTAGAAGAATAAATAAAATTAAATAGGTTGGGTAAGACAACTTCTTCTCTTTCAGATGTCCTCTTTTAGATATTCTATTAAGGTACATCAACTAAGACTTTTTTTAATATAAAAACCATCAAAATTGAGAAATTTATTTTGATAAGGAAATTTTAAAATGGACGGTAGATCAATGTGGCTTAATTTGTTTTAAGAATAGAAATAA
Source organism: Viscum album (assembly GCA_963277665.1). NCBI lineage: Eukaryota > Viridiplantae > Streptophyta > Magnoliopsida > Santalales > Viscaceae > Viscum > Viscum album. The sequence continues at coordinate 1,689,192,032 of OY728146.1, forward strand.
TTGGTTTTCATTTACAAGGGAGGGAGATGAAAAACTTGTACATTCATAAAATATTAAATTTAAATAATTCATTCATAATAAAACACATTAAAACTAGATAGTAAAGGGACAAGAGATGAAATTTTTGACCATTTCCAATAAAATTTAATAGATTTTATGATTATTGTTATTTATATATAATTTAATAACATATTTTTTTATAAAATTTCATTAATGTAAAATTTTACACATTTCATTTATTATTACATTGAAGACATAATAAACTGTAATTATAATATAATTATTTTACACGGCACTAATATGTCATATTTATCTAAAAATTTCATGGAACGCATTAACTCACACAGTTATAATACTTTTAATGTTTTTAAAATAAAATATTTTATTTTTTATTAATTGTAGATGTACTACATAAATGTTGCATAATAATCTAAGAAAATTATATGTTTACTAATAAATATATATAAATTTTTATTATAGAAATAATCTCATTAAGAAAAAAATAATTATCAAGATTCTATTATAATTAGTTTTTGTTCCTACATGAAAACATAAAATATATTTAAAACTAAGTGAGGGACACTTCGTAATTTTCTTTGTTTTATATGTCATAAAGGAAATATTCTAGTATAAGTGTATATCAAACAAATAAATTTCTAGATTAATGTGATAAGGATCAAATTCCACCCACACATTAATTATAAAGATGAAAAATTATAGCCTTATCACTTAGTTTTTACCCTGATTTACCCTTTATAGAGGTGATAAAATTTACAACGGATGCAATTTATATTGACACAAAAAAATCAGATATCCCAAACCATGTCTGGTCACCATCTAACCTGATGCCTAACTTGGTACACGGTAAGTCTTGAAGGGCATTATCGATCCCCATGAGCTAGCACAAGGGCCCGTGTATCATATAAAACAAGACATAACAATTTACCCAAATTCAACATTTTAAAATGACAAAATAACTTAAAAATCATATCTTAAAAATTCATCCAAACACACCCTTAACATATTTCATATTTATGGATTTAATACATTAAGAAAAAACAAAAAAATGTACTAAGACATAAGGGAATGAAAATTTTGTACGAAACCACCATGAAATGATAAGAACCACATCCTCAAACCTCCACCAACAAGATCCCCAAAAAAGGCCACAAGAATCTCAAACTACCAACACTAACATATTGGTTTAACTTGTAACAAAGGACAACAGGGTCTTCATACACCCAAATGTGTATGCAGGGCATCATTCGAAGCTTTTTAGGATGCCACTTGGTTAATTGATTCCATTCCAAAACATTTTAAGACAATATAACATGCTAATTTAAGTTATTGTTTTGAAAAAATGTCTTCAAAAACATTTGTGAGTAAACATTTTAAAGAAAAAAAATCACTTACAATGAAAACAAAAAACAATTTTCTTAAAAGAGAAAGGTAATTATAAAAGTACATACACACACATAAGAGGTCCAACATATGCCTATGGATGGAACTACATTATATAAGGCAGAGCATCATAGGTTAATCTCTATGGTCAAACTAGCTCAAGTAAAATTCTAGGATCCTTGAATATGAGTGAAAATGTGGTATAGAAACCATGAAAACCTACATTATGAAGCACATTACACTAGTAAGGGATGTCACCATAACCTTGGTGGCCTACAATCATCATCCAAATATATATTTAGTATTTTAGTCATCAATATCACTAAGGGAAATTAGGACGTAGCCACATATGAATCACTAGCTATAAAGTCCTAGTCCATCCACCATGTTATCCATGATTCGCTTTTTCTTCTCGATCAGGTTTCACAATCAAATATCACAAAACCACCACATTCATAAACTGATTATAAGTATATCAAGGGAACAACCAATTTTAGTAAAATAGACCATTTTCAACATTACTCACACCAAAACAACCTTTCATTACATTTATCATCAGTTGCAAATTTCATTTATTTCCCCTTTTTATAAAACAAAAAAAGAGCGCAATTAAAACCTACCAACATAATGGTAAATCCCCTCCATTTACCCCACACATACCCCAGGAAAATTTTTTAAACAATATATTTATGTTTTAAATAATTCACAAATTATATTCAAAAGTGAAAAATAATAAGAACATTCCCAAATGTCCCAAGTTCCATTTAAAATACATTTATTCACACACACACACACCAAAACCCTTTCCAAACATAATTCTCACCTATCACATAACTAAATTAATAAATTACAAAGTTTTATAGAACATTTCTACACAATTAAAAAAGGGTTGGCATATGAAATACGGCAAGTTTCACATATAATTACTCCTTAAAAACATAAAACATGTTTAGTACGGTCAAAAACACTTTCAAACTATAAATATAATTTAACAAACCCAATTAAACAATTATTGAAACAATTCAAATTAGAAAAAAATTTATACACCAAAACAGACCCAATTTCATATAAAAAACAACTTTAAAACAAAATGTACAACGTTAACCTATCAAAACATGATTTATTTTATACAATAAATTTGAAATTTAATTAAAATGGTTCCCAAAAAAATTAACCTACTATGGAAATAAATATTTTATTAAAAATCACATTTACAACATATTCACATATTATGTGTTTTTTTAAACATGATTTGCGTATAATAACTAACCCATGAAACATTTTCACAAAACAACATGCTAAAAATCACATCCAAAATTTAATAATTATTTCTTATTAAATTTATTCACACAATATAAATAATACATCTAACTTAGAAAAACATTTTTCACATCACAAAAAATTGATTGAACAGTTCCCCAAATTTTTCACAATAAGGCTTATATAGAAAGATAACAGTTTTCCTTTATAAAACATATTTTCAAAAAATATTTGTGCCAATTAATTTCCAAAACATGTTCAAACCAACAAAATAAACTATAGAACATGTAAAAGTACCTGAACAAAAATATTGAAAATATTAAAAAAAAAATTGGGCGTGGAACCACATACATCTGGAATAGAAATTCCCAAAATTAAGTGAAAGACTCCAATATCACCATAATCACACCTTGAGGAACCCAAATTGTGCCATAATAAAAGAATTAGAACTAAAATAATTCATGATATAACACTAAAAAATTAGAACCTGAAATTAAAACTCTATATGGAGGAAGAAATGCATACTGGAGTGTGATGGTGTGGTGACGATATAGGGGCTCTTCTAGTGGGTCTAGTATCCAGAGAAGAGAGACCTGTGGGTCATAGTTTTGGGGGAGAGAGGTCAATAGGTCATGACTATACGAGAGGGAGGGCAGCGATTCCGGACTCTTGAGGAGGTACGGCTAGAAGGAGAGGTTGATGTGAGGGTGGTTGGCCAGGAGGGAGAGGGCGGTGTGCGGGTGGCTGGAATGAAGGGAGAGTGCAGTGTAGGGGTTGTTTTCTAAGTGGATCAGTGTGAAGTTGTTCAAACCATAGGGTAGGGGTGAAACTTAATGGAAAGGGGGGGAGACCAAACCATGTCCCAAGAAAAGAAAAAAATCAAAAAATAAAAACAAAAAGAAACTAATAATAAACATAATGATAAAAAATTAATAAAATATTATTTTTATAATTATAATAATATAATTTTATAATATTAAAATTATTATTTTTAATTAAAAAATCTTAATTTAATTTTTATTATTTTATTTTCTCATTCTTTTTATTATTCATCTTGTTAATTAATTAATTAATAATGAAAATAATTTTTTTAGTATCAGTCAGGACACACGGTGACATGGTGAAGCTGTACAGATTTGATTGTGCCTTACCCATGCGCCGAATGATGTCAAGTCTAAAATATTCTTTCATCTGCAAAAAAAAAATCAATCGGGCTCAGACCACACAACAAAAAAATATTTCAAATGCATATAAAATAATAATTTAAAAATAAATCGATGGCCCAAGTGTGACAATTCTCCCCACCGTAATGCCTTATGCCCTCAGAACGACATCCCATGGTGTATTCAAAAGAATGAACTGGTACCCTGTGATGACACAAGTAGATTCCCAAATGAATAACAAACAAGAAGATGAAAATAACACTTATAAAATGAAAAGAGGTTTCAAGTCGAAATCAAGAGATTGAAATGAACTCCTAGCTACGAACCACCCACCCCCAAGAGATTAAAAATTTCCAATTGATCAGTAAAAAATACATAGAATTCGTACAACACATGATCCAACATATCGAGAATAAAAACCATAAACATTACCCAGGAGTCTCATGAATTTTACCAAAAACAAATGTTGAACATAAATGAGGCTCCCATAACCGTACTTCATTACAATGTTGGCGGGCTTCGAACCCAAAATTTACTTAAGAGAGAGTATCGGGTTTAAATAGCTCTAGATGAGAATATACTTGGGTCTAATTTGGGACCCCATGGGGCCACATGGGAGTAATAATGACTCTTTATATTAATTAATTTAAAGTAAAGACAAAAATGACATAAACGAATATCTTTTAGTGAATAAATTTTTACATGGGGTTATATAAGTTAAATTTCGACTATAAATATTCATTGGAGAGATAAAACTATTTCCAACATCATGGTATTTTTTTATAATTTTTGGACATCAAATAAATTAAATTATTTAGGACACATTAATAATGAAATAATTACCTCATTAATAAAAGATTTAAATAAATCATATTATAAATATTAAAAAAATATCCAAAACCTATCCAATTATTATTGGATTATTTTATTTTGATCATGAGTCATCTTAAATTCGTTTTTAATGATTATTTGACCTTTTGAAACTAATGATGATTTTATAATAAAATAATTGTTTCAAACATTCCTAAAGAGCCCCTCCTCTCCGTTATAAAAAAGCCCTCACTTCTAACTCATTCCCCACACTTCTCAATCCTTTGGATTGTCTAAACGCTTCTATAATAAGATCCAAAGATCCATTTATTCATCCTAGAATCCTTAACTTATAATAACCTCATGAAACCCATTTGGTTCAAACCAATGGGAGTAACTCAATTTAAATATAACATCTCATATTAAGTTCTTTTGTTTTATTTTACTTCTCCAGACCCATAAACTCATTTTATTCCTTTATTTTGTAAAAACACCATTATCCTAAATATAATAGGATATTGTTTTGATAAGGATTCAAACTACACATACACACACCTTCATCTAATGGGTAAGGAACATATTGTTTCTGTGGTTGGAAAACTAACGCCTCACTAAACAGTGATTGTTCAATTGTCTCTTACCTCCTCTCATGGTGGCCATTAAGATGTAACTATGTTTATATATGATATATATTATGTTTATGTTTCCATTATTCTTCTGTATTTTCCATTTATATCATACCATTATGGTTTCCATTATGGCCAAACGCGATAATGTCATTTGAGGAAGTGCGCACTACCGCCCCCTCAAAGTTATATGACTCATTTATACCATACGTGTTACGTATACAGAATAGAGTTAATGATATTATATATGATACTATACTAGAATTATAATATAACTATGTATCATTATGTTTTAATTACATTATAATATGAAATAGATATGAAAGTAGCATTCATTCGTACGTACGGCTTACCGTCTCCTAGAACGGTGCATTTCATTTCTTACCTCCAAATGTTATGTACTATTATAAATACATGTATATAATGGATATATATGATATATATGATATCAAAATCATTAATATCATTCTGGATATAATGAACTTTTGACCACATGAACAACATGTAATTATAAGAAGTCTATTTTTGACTCAAGTACCAAATTTTGACAGAAGGACCGTTTTTACCTTAAATGTTTACATAATGTTTATAACATGGTAATAAGTGATATAAAAGGAATAATTAACTTTAAAAGGGTTCTTAAGAAATTATAAACCTACTTTAGTCTATTATTCAGTAAATTAATGAATGAACAGTTCAATTCAGACCGAAGGTAAGGTAACTTCTTAACCCAATTCCAATTCATTGGGTTGATCTAACAGAACTTTTATTTTTTTTATTAAAAAGAGTGGAAATATACATTACAATCATCATGGTGGACTAAAATGATAAATACCCAAGGAGTCCCCTAAAAAATACCTATACATTCCTAGCGTAGAGAACACATTGTTGAGAAGATCAACAAAGGGGTGTCAAGACTACTACTACGAGAAAGAGTGTATGTCGTGAAGTTGACCTCTCTATGGATATGATGAACAACAAAATCATTAGAAATCTCTACTCTAAATGAAAAAAACAGGTAAATAAAACACCAAGGGACATCACCTTTCCCATGAAGATCCTGAATCAGCACCTCAGAGTCTGACTCCGCTTCCATGATCACTAACGATAACCGTTGGCAGAGCATAACACCAGTGTGTAATGCCCGTAACTCTGCCCCCAATGAGTTCCTCAGATCATGAAAGATGCTAAAGGCCATTAGAACTGATCCAATTATGTACCGAACCAGACCTCCCCCTCACATAAATCTATTCATGAATGACCCAACCACATTAAGTATAAGGCCGTTTGTTGGAGGCTTTCATCTTATCCAACCTCCCTGAATCTTTGGTTGAACCACTAGACCATACACAGAATTAAAAACCACATCATGATTTATCCCCCCTTCATTAGAGACCCTAACTCAAACAGTAGCCCCTTCATACGCATTAAGAGAAGAGAAGCTGAAGGAGTAACCTCCCATCTAGCTTTATTCCGTGCCTCCCAAATTTTCCAATAAATTGAGATAAAAATGTAGATGTGGATCTTGGACTCCATTCCATTCTGCTCGGCTCCTAAGAACCACCCATCAAGAAACTCCTGTATAGAATTATAGTAAGTCCTGTAGTTAACCATTCTATCTGAACTGGTCCAGAAAAAACATGGCCATTCACTTCCAAAGAAAAGGAGAAAAACCGATTCAACCTGAGGACTACTGCAGCATAAACACCTGGACGCCAAGGATATACCTTTTTTCTAGATGTTATCATCTGTGGGAAAGGACTAATTTTGAGCTCTCCAAACCAGAAAATTCATCTTCAATGGGAGCTCTTTACACCACAGCCGCTCACCCCATTCATCTCGGCTTCCCTGCTGTCGAATCAGGCCCCTAAAATCATAGCTATTAAATAACTCGGAGCTTGCCTCAGTAAAGAATAACCTTTATTAATCCTTCGAAAGAAAGATATCTTTAAATAGCTCCTTATGATCAAGGCTTCTAATGGCCTCCAATAACCTGGGTTGCTTCCAAGCCTCTCTCATAGACAAATCGAGACCAGGGCATCCCGAGAAAAATAGTTTCCCTCCATACCAGTTATCCCTCCAAAGGTTCACCTCTCCATGTCCAATCACCTATTGAGATGAGTCCTGTAAGATATCCAAATGAAACACAACTGTTCTTCCCAACCTGGATAATTTCCTCCTGTTCCAATCCCCCCAATGCTTACCATATTTAATTCTCAGGGTTTTGTCCCACAGCAACTTCCCCACCAGAAAATCCCAGGCTAACCATGCCTTCATTGACTGCATGGAAATATATAACTCTCTCAGGCATACACCTCCTTCCTCAACGGGTTTAACCAACTGAGCCCACGAGGACCAATGAGCCTTACCAGAGTCATTAGCATCCCACAGAAATCTGTTCATAATCTTTTCCATGGTAGAAATGATCCCCTTGGGAGGGGTAATGATAGATAACACATGCATCGGGATCGAAGAGATCACACTCATTATCAAATTCACCCAGCCCCCAAAGGAGAGAAACCTGTTTTTTTAGTTTAAGATCTTCCCAATAATCATGTTAATCATATCCTCAAAGAAGGAATTTTTCATCCTACCAGTAGATATAGTAGCCCCCAGGTACAATATTAGCAGTTTCTTCTGTTGTACCCCATGAATTTCTTGTATACTCCAGACCCTCCTCCTTGGGAATTTATTGGAGATAAAAATGTTTCTTTTCATATTGTTAATCTACTTCCCACTCAGAGTACCGTAGGCTCCCATGATCCACATAATAATAATCAAATAAGATATCATTCCATTACGAAAAATCAGAATATCATCAGCAAAAATCATATGGGAAATGGATCCGTCTGAGGCCTGTGAGATATAAGGAAGGATCCTTCGTTCTAGTAGCCCTCTTTGAAGGTTATGGGATAGATCTCCTTAGGAAATGAGGAACATGGAATGAGAGAGGGGGTCCCCCTGCCTCACACCTCTCACATTCTTGAAAAAACCGAACCCTTTACCTAGGAGGGAAATAGAAATCCATGGAGTGGAAAAGCAACGAAAACATAAATCTGAGACCCATTCATGGAACCCGAGCACCCTCGTGACTTGAATTATAAAACTCCATTCAAGATTGTCATACGCCTTCTCCATATCAACCTAAAAATGACATTGGAACAGACCACCTTCTTATTCAAATCCACTATCATCTCTTGTGCCAAACCCACCACTCATTGGATACGTCTACCTTGAACAAACCCATGTTGTTTAGGGGAAATGATACTGGGAATTATCTTATTAAGCATCCTCGCCAGTAGACTAGCCAAAATCTTGTATGAGACTTTGCATAGACAGATTGGTCTATACTGGGAAATAGAAGAACGGTCTTTCACTTTAGAAACATGCACCATTATTAAAGCACACATTCCCCTATTGAGGGCACCCCCCCTAAATAAATCTTCAACCACCTCAGAAACATCATACCCATAAAACCCCAAGCCACCACATAGAAGGCCCTAGAGAACCCGTCCGGACCAGGAGCACTCTCCTAGGACAAGCTACGAACCACCTCCCAAACCTCCTCCCCAGACGGGACAGCCTTTAGAAACTCATTATTCCCTATGAGAACCCACCTGTAAATATTCTGAAAAAAACTCTTACTGCTAAACATTGGATCCTACCTCTCTAAAAATCACTTCTCGACCACCTGCTAAAAGTAAATTGAACTGATCTAATTCCATCTACCTAGCAACATCCCAAACAGAGGAGAAGGAGCCATCCTACAATATTATATTAACCTTCGAGTTAATTCATTCCTTCAAACAAGAATGGAAGAAGCAGTTATTCCTATCTCCTTCCTTGAGCCACTTTACCATGGCCCTCTATCTAAGGCCACTCACCACCTCCATGAGTATTTGAGCCAGAAAGGCTCTCTTGTCAAAAAGTTTGAGAAATATTGCATCATCCCAGTTTTGAAGCAACAACCCTTCCAAACAGTCAACATCCTCCTACAAATCTTCCACTGAACTATCCGTAGCAGAAGAAGATTTGGAACATTTGATAATATCCTTTTTGAGTCTCTTATAACATCTAGACAAACCCACCCAGGCTCTACCCTCATTTTCCGTCTTCTAGAAATCTTACAACATTTGAAAGAACCCCTCCTTACTATGAAAATTCACAGAATACAAAAAACCCTTACTCTCTCCACTTTCAACCTTCAGATCCATGAGCAAATGTGAGTGGTCTGAAATACCCCGAGACATATGTGAGACCATGGTGCTTGAGAAAAATTCTATGCCCTGAAGGTTTGTCAAAAACCTATCCAATTTGCACCATATACGACTACCACCTCGATGGTTATTACACCAATTAAATTTGGTTCCCTAGAATCTGAAATCCAAAATCCCTTTATTGGCAATGAATTTGTTGAAATCTAGCATACCATGATTATAGGTCGTTGTACCTCCCTTCTTTTTTGAGATTTCCACGATTGAATTGAAGTCACAACCTATAAACCATGGTAGACCAGCTGTATCCAAGAAATCCAGAGACCCCCACAGGCTACGCCTTTCCAAACAATTAGAACTAGCATAAACAAAGGAAAACAGTATTTCCAGATCTCTGAACCTGATTTTGACTGAGATACATTGCTCCTCCACCTTCATAGGGTCCACTTACAGAAATATCTTCCAAAAAATCCAAATGTGATTATTCACTGGATGACGATGAAATAAACACCCAAACCCCTATCTCTTAGACAATGGGTTGATCTTGTTAAAATTTGGTTTGGGTTCCAGGACCACCACCATCGAAGCATTACATTTCCTTGATTCAGCTGCCAGAAACACACATTTCTCCTGACCCCCCAGACTCCGAGAATTCCAAATTATCACCAAAGACATTACAGGAGAAAAATACCCCCACAAGGGGTATTAAGCCTTGATCTTGGAATGGACAATTATCTGATACAACCCTCCTTATTCATCAACCATGTTACTGAGCGATGAGGCCCCACTGAGGAACAACCCCTCTTTGGCACGAGGACCTTATTCTTCATCGGGCTATCCTCTTCCTCAAGTATCGAGAAACAGTTCTCCATTGTTACAAGGGGAGATAGAGGAGGAACCTTTTCCCAACCCAAAGAGACCAGGAACACTCTCTGAGGAGGCTTATAGGACACTACAATTTCTTTCTCGACACCCTTTGGAAGGACCTTCAGTGAGGTAAATGATTGATAGTTATGGCCACATCCAACTGACGCCAACTGAGTTAACTTCAGTGAATTTGGGGACAACATCGAGGAAAAGCAGACCTCTGGTAGAGGAGGGAACAACCACCTCGGAATGTAGGGAATAGGTTCATCAAATGACTTAGAATTACCTTTGATAGAGGGGGTAGACACCTCCAGAGAAGTCATTCTAAGTACCCCCAACATTAGGCCCAATGAAGACCCCTCCTCCACGCCCAAATCCCCCCAACCAGGCGTCGCAATAGCCATTGGTAACTCCATAACCCTCTTCCTCGAACCAGTAACCAAACTAGCCGATCTGGATCATTCAACCATTTCCACTCCTCCCAAAATCGCCGCATCATTAATCCCTAATTCCTCCTCTTTCGACGATAGAGGATTAACCGACGCCACCATCGAGACCTTCTGCATGACATGTTGGCCCCTCCATCCACCCACTCTATCACCAAGTACCTCAACTGAATCCGAAGGCCATAGCTTAGAAGTAGAGGCCCCCCGAGGTTGAGATTTCCCATTTCCCTTCTTACAAAACTCCAGACCATGACCTTAGAACCCATAAGTCGAGCAGAATATTGGGGGAGACTGAAAAACTAAGCTTTTCCACCACAAAAACCCCTCCATAGACTGAATTAAAATATGCGTAGGGAATTTCCACGTGAGGTTCATCTAAACACACAACTGCGGGTTACTTGAGTCCAGCAGATGCTCCTTCTTCTCATCCACGCACACAAAACTCCCCAACGCATTCCCCACTGCCGTCAAAATTGATGGATTATGGAGTGGAAAAGGTAGCCCCTGGAGCTTAATCCATACTACCCCCATAGAGGATTCATTCCCGTAGTGACATTCCCAAGCCCAGTGAGATAGGGAAAATCGGCAAGAACCAAAACTCCTTCCCTCTCTCACCCACGCCCACACAAAATCATATCTAGAGGATAAATGAATACATAACACAATCCTTGATAAATCCAAGATCGTTGATCTACGCCGGAGGCCCCAGGAATCCACATTCTCCCTTAACATCTCTAGAGACGGATTACTTGGTCCAAACCTAGAAACCAAAGTTAACCTATGAAAATCCACCGCATGATCCAATTCTTGATCAGAAACCACCACCACCGGGTCTCCATTCAGACATTCTACCCTACGTTGCTCCATCTGAATCGGGGGGATACAGAAAAAACCATTCTTCTCCTCTGAGGCACCCCCGAAAACCACCTCCATAAAGGATTTAGCCTTGGGGAACCCTCCGAAACCCCATTGACCCTCTCCAAAACCCTCAGAGCTGGACCACCAACCGTGGTAGGAACCCTTTTGACTTTTATTCAAAAGGAATCTTTTCTCTATGAAGCATTTTACTTAACAACAAAAAATATGTTTTTTTAACGTATGCTATGACAACGATCTTTCCACAGTCATGTGTATTATTTAATCATTGGCTTCATTAACAAGACGTAGTGTGTTTAAAAGGTAAATAAATACCAAATACAATTTTACATATTTTGGTTTTGAAAATGGTTTTTGAATGGATTGATTATTTCAATGTCTTGAAATGATTTCTTGTGATTTTGAATGAAATTTTATTAGTGAAATGTTTTTATTTTCAATACTTTATGTGTTATGATTTTATTTGATGGGTGGTCACATGATAAACCAAATGATGGGTGGTGTCGTGATAAACTAGGACGTGTGGTTATGTTATAACCTCGAATGCATTGGTTATGGATGTCGGCCATATAGATATTCCATTTAGTGATATGTGTGGATGTTTACCATATGGTTATTCCATTTAAGTATGTTTATGTCCCACGATACCTTTATATGTTATGTTTTCTTTGTATGGTTTTTATGGTAATCGTTTGGTTACAAAAGGGTTATCAATGATCTTTTATTAATTGAAGAGTATTTACTACTTCATAAAGGTGAAAAGTATTAATTATGATAAATTATTCGTAGTTTACTTTTTGTTTTGAAAAACTACCAGTTTTCATTCTTTGTGTATCCCTTACTAAGCTTTTTGTGCTCATACCATGTTTTTGAAATGTTTGTCACATTACATAAAGTGGAATACGGTCAAGGATGGGATCATGGAAAATTCATGCTGTCGGAAACATGGAACTACATATAAATCTTTTTTCAAAGAGTTTATATTTCGTGGAAAAAAATGGAAACTGAGAATAAGTGTCTAATTTTTCATCTTTTGAGATGTAACAGTTATTTCCTAATTCTCTAAAACTCTACACCTGAAAAGATTCTCAATGTGAATTATTCATTTAATTCAATATTATGTAATATTTTAAAGTCAGGTCCTTATATAGAAAGGGGTTTAACATCACTTATACATAATGAGGGTAGTATGTGGGAGGTGATAAATTATACCCTATCATTAGATATTACACATAAAATGGCATAGCATAGAGAATATTATTGAATAAAAGGGAAATAGTAAGGATCCCTTACCTTTTGTACGAAGGTGTTCTTCCCTTGTTATTAATGACCTGAACAAACAAATTATGTGGGATAATTAATAATTCCAGAACCTATTATATATTTAGTATATTTATTAAACAATAATTAAGTTCATTAATGGAATTTTTAATGTGTTAAGTGGTTCAATTTCATTGTTTGGGAATGTTTGTTTTTATATTTTCCTTGAACATTTCACTTATATTCACGAATAGAAGTTCAATTAAAACGTGGATAAACATCCAGAATTGTAATTATATGTTATTGATGATGTTATAGAACTTTAAATTATCTTGTAAATAATTTTTTTATATACCAGGAAAATGGATCGTATGAAAATAATTTAATGATGATCGTTTGGGTTAATTATGGCATTTTTTTACCACAACGAACTTGTTTTGTTTAATCACTTAGTAAGATGCACATAAGTCAGATCCAGAACATTAAATAAAATAAACTAAATATAAATTAGAATTTTCAATCATAAAAATGGTTTCATGACCATACCTGAATGTGGTAAAAGGAAAATAAAAACATGTCATTTTTGAAGATGATAAATTGACACCTCACGAACAACATTTTTATTTATTAAATAAAAAGAAGAGAATTGGGTGGTTGGATGATATATTCTCCCATTTGTATCATAACAATATAGTATATATAAGATACTATAGATACCATACCATGTTGATAAGGATAGGTGGGGAGAGATTTAAGAAAAGAACATGAAATTGAAAGGAATTTGAATGAAAAGAGATAGAGGAATTACCTCTTGAATCCTCATTAAAGCACCTTGGATTGGTATTTTGATGTGACTAGAAGATCTTTGTTGTCGGGGAGGGGATAAGGAATATGTTTGGGTAGAGTTTAGATAAAAACTGAATATTGAGATGTGTGATTAGAATGGGTAATGAGGGGTTGTATTTTTAGTGGAGGAGAGGAGAGTTTTCATTATATTATTATCATTGGTTTATTATTTTTCCATATGACAAGAAATAGTAGTGATTCCATGACCAAGAATAGTAATAAGTGCATGTGAGTTTTATATTTTTGTGCTTACATCACATATGATTTCATGAATAGTGGATTTAAATTATAATATATTTATAAGGTTAATTAATGTATTTTACTATTCACAGAAAATCATGTATTTTAGAAAAATATGAAAAATTCACCCTAACCGTTTATCAACGTGTAGTATCCAATAATTATTTTCGTTTATCATAAATAATTTTCTAAATATTTTTAATTTTTTTATTTAAAATCACAATTTACTCGAAAAAAAAACAATTATAACACATCTATTTTCTTATACCCAAATATAGGTATATCATATATCCACTTGAATATTATTTATATACTATCATAGGCAAGGTTACTAATAATTAGGTTATTTCAATATTCATAAGGGTAATAATACTATTCATAAGGGTATTCTACTATTTACCAAAAAATAATTTGTTTATATTATACACCATATAACTTACTGATCGCAAGTGAGTACATCAGATTATCGAAGTTAAAAACATAGAAGTGTAAAAATTGTGTTCAATGGTCACAAAGTAATTAGTAGTTTATTGTGTTGTGATTTCATGTGATTTTATACCATATTTATAAGAAGAAAATATCTATTAAAATCCTTGGGTCCTTATAGTATGCCCCCTTTTTGAAATTTCTCCCTCAAAATTTCATTTCACACTCTAATTCATAAATAGGTGTGGGTACATTTACTTCATTGCCTCCTCCAGTTACCATTTTTCCTCTTAGTACTTATGGTTCCTCCAAATTACATTGACTAGCTTAGTAGTCATGTTACATATAAATTTATCTATATAATCAAATATCTTCACTAGCTTATCCTCATATGAATTATCATCCTCTAACTGTACCACCTATTAAGATCATTTATGTGAATGGTCCAATGTGTACTTATTTAATAGGGATACATGAAAGACATCATGTACTTTGTCCATAGTAGGTGGAAGTGATAGTCAATTGGTCACAACCCTAACATTATTAAGTATCTCAAATGGGCCGATGTACATGGGAATTAACTTTCCATTCTTTCTAAACCTCAAGTCCTTCTATAGAGATAGGAGTAGAAATAGCTGGTCTACAACATTGAACTCAACGTCTCATCGATGATTTTCTGCATAACTTTTTTTGCCATCTATTGTATTCCATGATATGAAGCTGAGTGGATTTCAACTTCTCCACAATTTCATCAACCATTTTATGTTCTAGATGCTTATTCTCACTGACTTCATCCCAACACATTGGTGTTCTTCACCTTTTCCCACAAAGGAATTTATTTCGAGTCATTGGGATGGTCGAGTGGAAACTGTTGTTGTATGAGAATTCAACCAGTGGATGATGTTGGTTCCATCCTCCTTTAAAGTCCATATATCATGCTACCAACATATCTTCTTGTTTTTGAATAGTTCACTTAGATTGGCCATTAGTTTGAGGATGATAGAATGTGACGAACTTCAGTTTAGTGCTTAGAGAATGTTGGAGTCTTTTCTAGAACTCCAAGGTGAATCTCATATCATGATTAGATACAACAGATAGTGGTACTCCATGTATCCTTATCCCTTCCTTGATGTAAATACGCTGAATTTGATCGAATGATAATTCCTCTCGAATTTGATAATGTGACCTATCTTTGTAAGATGATCCACAACGACCCATATAACATTGTTTCCTCTAGATGTCCTTGGAAGTCCTTTGAAAAATACATGGTAATGTTATCCCACATCCATTTTGGTATGTTTAGTGGTTACATCATCCCCTTAGATTTTTTTTATGCAATCACTTATTGAAAAACTAAGAACATTGATGTATATTTACAAATAAAATTCTTCATATTGTCCCACAAAAACTTCTCTCGGAAGTCTTAATATATCATTGTGATCTCTGGAAGAACAGAGAAGGTCAAGCTATGTGCATCATTAAAAGTATCCTTCTTTTTCCCTATATCATATGGTACACCAAATCGTGACCCAAATCTTACAAATCCATCCTTTTAAATTTAGTAATAATTGGATTTCCCATTTCTGATAGTTTCCACCATTTTTTTATTTCTATATCATTTCAATAAGCATCATTTATTTTATCTAATAGGGTTGGTTGATCAATTATTTGAGAAAGTATTGATGATTATTCTCTCTTAATGATTCCCATGTCCATCCTCTTCAAATCTAACAATATCAAATCCTTTTCAAATATCATCATTGATAAAGATGTCAGATTCTTTCTACTTTGAGCATCAACCACCTTATTTGCCTTACCAGGATGGTAGTGGATTGAGAATTCATAATCCTTGATTATCTCTTCCCATCATAGATTGAACATATTAAGCTATTTTTTGTGAATATATATTGAGACACTTCTGATCAGTATATATCTCACACTACTCCCCATAGATATATTGCTGCCAGATTTTCAATGTAAAGATCACCACCTCCAACTCTGGATCATGTGTGGGATAGATTTGATCTTGAATTTTTATGTTCCTTGAGGTGTAGGATATCAAATTATTGTTTTTCATTATCACAAAGCATAATCCCCTCTTTGAAGCATCACTATACACTACAAAGTGTTCTCCACTTATTGGGTGTGTGGGTACAGGTGTAGTGATATGCCACTTT
Source organism: Viscum album (assembly GCA_963277665.1). NCBI lineage: Eukaryota > Viridiplantae > Streptophyta > Magnoliopsida > Santalales > Viscaceae > Viscum > Viscum album. The sequence goes on from OY728146.1 coordinate 1,689,208,644, forward strand.
TTCAAATCCTTGAAACAATCGTCACAGTACTTAGTCTATACAAACTTTACTCCTTCTCATGTCATCTTGGTCATTGGGTTTGGAAATTGTGAAATTTTCTTCAAAAATCATCGATAAATCCTAGCTAGACCCAGAAATCTGTGGATCTCCATTACAGATGTTGGCCTAGGCCACTCTACAATCGCCTTTGTCTTGCAAGGGTCTAAAAATATTCCTTTGCAGGTGATAAAATTTGCTAAGAATAATACTTCCTCCATCCTGAACTCACATTTACTGTACTTTTCATACAACATCTCCCTTAACAATTACTTTAACATAGAATTAAAATTCACCTCATGTTCCTCCATGCTCTTTGATTATATCATAATATCATCGATAAAGGCTACAAAAAATTTGTCTAAGTAATCCCTAAATACTATATTCATTAAAACCATGAAAATTTCTAGAGATTTTGAGAGTTCAAAGGGAATAACTATAAACTAATAGTGTCCATACTTCATTCAAAAGTTATTCCTAAGAATATATTTCTTCCTTACATTTAATTGGTGATATCCAGACTGAAGGTCCACCATGGAGAAATAACTGCCCTACAAAGCTGATCAAAAAAGTCCTCTATCATTGATAAGGGATACATTTTCATTATGGTGATTTTATTGATCTCATGATAATCAATTCATATGATCATTGATTCATCCTTCTTCTTGACAAAAAGGACTAGAACACCCCATGGTGAAGCACTAGGGCATATAAAACCCTTTTCTATATTCTCATGTAACTACTTCCTCAACTCTTCCAACTCAATAATTATCCATTCTATATGTTGTTCTAATATATGAAAATATCAAAGAATAAGTTCAATTAAGAATTCTACCTCTCAATCGGGAGGAAGACTAACAAACTCATTGAGAAATACATCCATGTAATCCCTCACAATGGTATTGTCTTCAAGTATTATTCTCTCATTTGTCTCAATCATCGTTGATAGACATTATTCCTAATAAAGAATTAATATACACACTTTATTCAATGATTCTAAAATATATTCATCTTCCTCCTTACACATGAAATGAATCATAAGTTGTTTCAGGATGTGATGATTGATCTCCCCATCCCTATAGTTGATTTTATATTTGTATAAATATATACAATCCATGCCCAAGATAGCGTGTAACTCTTCTAAATAATGTATAACGAGATTTTCCGAGAGGTTCTGTCTACAAAAATTAACCAGAGATGAGTTATAAAACATGGACATAATAATTTCCCCATTCTCTATTATTACAGATAACTTATTCTCTAAATTTATTTGTGTTGTTTGAATAGTTCTACTAAATGATCATCATATGAAATAATGTGTAGAAATATACTCAAATAGTATGTTCACTATTCTAGAATGAATAACTAGAATACCTGTAATGAAACGGTCTTCTGGCTCCACCTTAGCAGTAGTGATAGAATAATCCCTTACTTGTTGCCTTGGATTTTGTTGTTGAATTTCTCTGATAGCCCCTTTCATAGGGAAATTTTTAACATTATGCCCAGTCTCTTGTAGTTGAAACACTGCACCCCATGCTGAGTGTTGAATTGAACCGTCCTTTCTTCTTCCACATTTTTTTTGATTTTTCATATCCCTTCGGCAGCTCTGGTCCAGATGTCCCATCTTTCCACAATTGATGAAATTACTAGTTCCCTTTATATATTTCCCAGGATGCTTCTTCCCACAACTTTTACATGTTGGATATCTGGACTTCTTTCTATAATGGATTATTTTTGTTGAACAACCCATGTTGTTCTCTATATTCTTCTTCTTATGATTGGGCCCATGAGACCACTGAGAGAGTACACTATCCATTCAACATTGCGGGCACAACATAAAATCTACTCATAACTGTCAAAGTCTATAATCACTAACCCTTTTCATATACTCAGCTTTATTATATAAATATGAGATCCATCTTGCTTTCGGTGTTCATGAAAAATCCAATGTCGTACAATGAAATCCTTGTAAATTATTCTTCATATTCTCTTATGGACTCATCTACCTTTTTCTTGAGTCTGAGGAACCCTATTCCCATCACGAGATAGAGGGTTCAAGGAAAATATTTATTGAAAAACATCCTCTTTAATTCCACCCAATCCATGGAATCAAATTCCTCTTGGGCCCATTTATTCTTGATTAGTTTTCACCATTGATCAACTACCTTGTCGAAACAATATGATACTAGTAAAACTTTCTATTCTTCTGAGCACTGGATGATGGAGAATATATGTTCAATTGAGTTAATACATAGTTCCAAGAGGAGGGGATAATAAAATCCACTAAACATGGGAAGCCTTTTATACAGGAAGGATTCTATGGAAACTGGATCATTCCTTGGAGTAAAAGGTTGTTCCACATGATTCATGTTATTATTCCTTACTTGAGAAAGCTAAACAAGTTCTATCAAGATGTTTTGAGAACTCATTTCCATCATATCATGTAAATCATTTGTAAAATCTTCACATTTCCAATCACATTGGTTTTTAGAACGTGTTCTTCTATTTCACGCCATTAACTAAGAAAAAGAACGCACGATTAAAGGGATTTAAAACATAGTTATTGATCATAAAAAGTAAACATTAGTACATTAAGTATAATCTTTTATGGGATATCTATAACCTAACTTGTTATTCCTTAGATTTAATTCTAGTTTGACATCGATCTATTTCTAACTTTCATTGTTATGAGATTTGTTTCCCTTAATAATGGTTTATACTAAGCTCATGAATTTACCAAAGCATATCCCCTGGGAGTGTCAAACCAAATTGCAGCATGGCCCGTTTTCGTGTAAAAGGATACCCCGAGTTAGGATTGAAACTCTTTGTTAGGGTATTCACTCATAGGTACATCTGTTCTAGAGCCACCTCTATTTATTTTTATCCATATGTGGATGTATTTTATTGTATACCAAAATTTAGGGATGTTTTCTTATTCTTATTCTTATCCTTAATGTTCTCATGAAAGGGATTTATTCTAAATATAAACAAATAACCAACATCCCTTTGTTAAAAACTATAGTAACCCTTACCTTTAACATATAACATTACATGATTTTAAGCATTAATATACATCAGAGTAAATGCCATGGATCGTGAAGTCTAGTGTCTATGAAGAATAGGTACATAAAATATAAAAATTGAGATAAAAACACGTCTTTATTTAATCTTCATAAAGTGGTCATAACTACCCTTGATCTCTTACATCTGCATAGGGTAACCAGGGGAACACATTAACAAATGGATGAGCTAAAAATCCCAGTAAGGGGGTATACATAATAAAAAGTCTTTAGCACATGGGTTAGAAAGAATGTAATAATGGTAAAAGAATCATGGAACATATGGAATCATATCATATAAACATGGGATCATATAAACATGGAATCATAGTAATGTGTAAAAAACATAAAACATGACTATATTATGAGTAAAGGCTAATCGCCAAGATTATTTCACATTGTAGAACAAGGCTAGGCTAACTGACTAGACCGTCACACGTAACATCTAATGAGACTTAACTATACCCAATTCATTATCGCACTATCTATGGAAACCCATATTAACATTTAATGAATTGTTTTTCCAAAAATAATAATCATACATAATCAATCATATATAATCATAAGGATTTCCCATGGAATGAATTGGGTACCATAATCATGAAACAAAGCATAACAGATGGGCATAATAAAAAAGTGTCCATGAAAGAAGGTAATTAATTTATACATTGAAAATATGAAGGGATAATATATATGTAACATTTTTATTTATTTCATGTATAATTTACAACATTTAAGAAAACTATTCATGAAATTTTGGCATAAAAATATTTTTTAGCGGTTTTAAGGAAAATACTAAAGAGCCTTAAAATTGAAAAGGGAAAAATCCTTTATAAAAAGTCAAAGGTGAACCAGGAAGGCCTTCCCAATAAAAAGACTTATTTTATAAAGATAATGGTGTCTTAAAACAGAATATATAGTGAACTTGAAATCAGGTACAAATTCAGGAATCTCACTCAAAATAGGTTTTCTTATCAGGAAGTATTGATGACGGAATCACTTATGAACATGTATATCCCTAACCTAGAATGATGAATGGAAATTATTAAATGAGATGGGAAGATTAAAATATCATTTAGAAAATTAACATTAGAAAAATATATTACCTTATTTAGGTAAAAATAATGATAAAAAACCTGATGAAATAAAAGAGATTCGTGTAGAATTCCCCATGGATTGTGAGCATGGTATCAAGTTTACTTTAGAAGGTTGAATAAGATAGAAAGAGGTTTATCATCACATATAAATCATGATAGGAGTATTTGAGAGGTGTTAAATTATACCCCATCATTAAGTATTACACATAAAATTGCATAGTATAGGTAAAATTCATGAATAAAAGTAAAATGGATAGGATCCCTGACTTTATGTTCGAAGGTGTTCTTCCATTGTTATTAATGATGTGAATAAAAAATAGGACTATTAATTAATAATTCTAGAACATATTATTTATTTAATTTATTTATGAAATCCTTTTTATTTTTATTCATGTCCATTTTAATGGTTTAAGTGGTACAATTTCATTGTTTGTGAACGTTCATTTTTATAGTTTCCTTGAACGATTCACTTGTATTCATGAATGGAATTTCATTTAAAACGTGGATAAAAATACAGAATTATAATGATATATTATTTAGTATTATACAGAATATAAAATGATCTTATAAATAATTTGTTCATATACCATGATAATGGATCATTATATGATAATTTAAAGATGATCATTTGGGTTAATTCGAATGATTTTCAACCACAACGAACATGTTCTGTTTAATCATTTAAAAATATATGAATAAGTTAGTTCTAGAACATTAAATAGGATATAATAAATATAGCATAGCCTAGTTCAACTATAAAAATGTTTTCATAATTGTATCTTAATTTCGAAATGTAAAATGAAAACATGTCATTCTTCAAGGTGATAAATTAACACCTCACAAACACATTTTCCTTTATAAAATCAAAAGAAGCGGAGAAGGGTGATGGCTGATATATTCTCTAATTAGTATCATAAAATTCAATTTTTGGTAACATAATAGATTTACCATACTTTTGGATGAGGATAGGTGGGAGAGATTTAAGAATAAACATGAAATTGAAAGAAAATTAAAGGGAAAGAGATTGAGAAATTACCTTTTCAATCCTCTTCAAGGCACCTTGGATTTGTCTTTTGATGACACCAAAATCTCTTGGATGTAGGGTAGTGGCTAGGGAAGATTTATTTTCAGATTTTAGACATGTCTTGATGCTTTAGGTGTGTGAAGAGAAGATGTAAGGATGGGTGATATTTATAGTGAAGGAGATGAGAGTTTCCATAATATTATAATCATAAGCTTATTTTTTTTTATATGACAATAAATAGTGATGATTCCATGACCAAGAATAATAATAAGTGCTTAAAAGTATTGTATTTGGGATCTTACATCCCTAATTTTGTCAGGAATAGTTTATTTAAATTATAATTTATTTATACGGTAATTAATGTATTTTACTATTTACCAAAAATTCAATTATTTCAGAAAAATCTGAAATATTCATGCTAACCATTTCTCAAAATGTATAATACAAAAATGAACTCCATTTTTCCAAAAAAAATATTATAAATATGATTAATTTAATTTTTAATTAAAATGATAATTTAATTGAAAATCAATAATTTTAGAACATTTATATTCTTATTCCCTGATACAGGTATATCATACACCCAGTTGAATATTATTTATATACTATCATATATGAGGTGACTATTAATTATGGTATGTCACTACAAATAATGTTAACATTACTATTCATAAGGGAATGTAACTATTCTTCAAAAATTACGTTTAGCATATTATACTCCAAATAACTTACTAATCACAACCGTGTATATCATATTTTCAAAATTCAAAACCAAAAAAATGTTGAAATTATTTTAAAAGGTCATATAGTTCTTATTAGTTTATTTTTTTGTGATTTCATGTGATTATATAACATATTTATAAGAAGAAAATTTCCTTTTAAAACTATGGGTCATTACAGAAAATGTAATTACATGAAACATAAAATATCAATAAAATAATGAAATTCATGATATATCAAGAAGAATTAAAGGATATATAACTCAAAATATAATATAGGTTCATAAAATACATGACTCTCAACGAAGGAAAATGGAGACAAAACGATTCCCCAAATTTGGTAACTTTTAAAACATATTCTACATGAATTAATGTTCAAAAATTTGATATCTGAATACCCAAATATTTAAGTATTTGATATATATAATAAAATAATTTTAAGTCTATTGAAAAAAGTGTAAAGACCCAGAAATTTCAAAGAAAATTTTTTTCTTAATTATTTGGAAATTGTACGAGTCTGTGGTTTCTTATGGCACCTGATTCCGAGGCCCGGTGCGCTCGGAATCAATTTCTGAAGTTTTGTTCGGGTACGTTTAGTAAATGTACGTGCGGGTTTTTCTATCTTCTGAACTGCTACTCAGAATTTAAATTTGAGGACATTGATGGACTCGCAGCGCTGGTATTCGCTTAAGGAGACCTTCACGTCGAACACAGTCAAGGCGGGGTGAATGTTGGTTTTCCTAGGTTCGTGGAATAAAAATAAAATAATTTTTTTTCTTTTGAATTTAAAATCTTTGTAATTTTTGGTGGTGGGGACCACTCAACATAAAAGCTCCTCATTAATGAGAAGAATTTAAATGAGTGGTTACACAAAAATGTAACCACACATTTAATGGTTAATTTAATAGTTTAATTAAATTCAACATAACGTAATTTATTTAAACTCAAGTTAAGTTGGTGTTGGGGGGTTTTGGATCTCGGGCTTTCCGTTGGCAAGGGGAACTCTTGGTGGAGGAAAGAACTTCAATGAATAACGGTTCTCCTTCTGAAGGATCTCCGACGAACGACAATTGAGCCAGGATCAAAGGTACATTGTGAGAGCGACAAATGCCAACGATCGTCGACACCTTCATCTCCTCCCTTGTGACAACGTCAACGAACAAACATCCCCCTTTTTGCGATACCATCAATGAATAGCTAAACTTGAGGTACGGTGTTTGTATAATTTATTTTGAATAAATTATATTCTTGTCATTGATGAAAGCAAGTGTTTCTTTATGGCCAATTGATAACGCATAACGTGAAGGGCGCGATCCAGACAAACACGGCCTGAAAACCCTCCGCAGGTAGTTCGTCTGTGCGCGGATTGAAGGGTGACGATGAAATGGGACCGCAACGGCAATTTGGAGCTTTCGCAGTGGAGTTAGGGTCCCAAGATGACCTTAGGAACAGGAGGTGGGTGAAACGGACCACCGGAGTGCGTCCGGCGGTCCGCGGAAGGCGGCAGTGGCGCCAGCGTCCACAGCTGCAGCACGGCACCGGAGCGGACCGTCGCGGCTGAGTCGCAGCGACAGGTAGAACCGGAACGGCTCTGCCTTTCCGGAAATAAAGAGGTGTGGCTTAATGTCGCACCATCTGCCAAGCCAGCACCCCCCCCCCCCAACCAAGGTGGTGTGGGCCACGCGGGCCACGCAGGCTGGGCCCCGCCAGCCGGGTCGGGCTACGCCCTACTGGGCTAGGTCAGACCGAGCCCAGACCCCCCTTTTTGGGACCTTTTTCGGTTAATCGCCCATAATATGAGTTTCAGACCTCCGATCGACGCACCATCAGTAATGAAGAAATCCTTGAATCGATATGGTCGTTTCAGTATATTAAACTCAAGATTTTGGAAAATTTTGGGTATGGCCGATTTGGTTCGAACCCGAAACCAACCGGGCCCTTGAAGTTGAAACCCTTAAAACTTAAGGACCAGATGTCCGATTGACGTTCCATCAACTATGTTAGATTCATTTTGAAGAGAAAGTTCTTTTGGAATACACCACTTGAGGTTTGGACACAGTTAGAGTATGGTCGGGTTGGTTTTAGCTTAAAAAAGCAATCGCGCCCCTTGAAAGAAAAATCCAATAACTCTCAGACCGGACATCTGTTTGACGAACCGTCAGCGATGTTGGTAATATAATTTAGAAATAGTTCCTTTGAGTACACCCCATAGAATTTTGGGGTACAGTTGAGATACAGTCGGGTTGGTTCGTACCTGAAATCCAACCGGGCCCCTAGAATGGAAAAGCTGATAACTCACAGACCGAGTATCCGATTGACGCGTCGTCTGTTGTGTTGAGACCCCTTTGACATGGCAGTCCATTGAGATACTTACACCAGAATTTTCGTGAAACTTGGAGTATTGAACAGTATCTCATAGATCGGAACCTCCCGGAGATGAGCAGACAGAGTGCGGAGACCTAGTAGCTGTAGACCTGACGACTGCTTGACCGATTCGACTCAGAGTGATTCGACTAGCCCAGTGGATGGAGTGCCTCGTTTAGCGGCAGACCCATGGCGGACAAACCGCCTAGTTTGGTAGCTGATCTTTGGTACTCAACAGGAGGATTACCTCTGACAGCTATTAGGGGGAGCGCCCGGTTTGGCGACAGACCCACAGCGGAGGAGCGCTCGGTTTGGCAGCAGACCCGCGACACTCGACAAGAGGAGTTCCTTAGCAGTTTAAGGTTAGTGAGTAGCGCCTCGGAGTCACAACAGGGCCGTTGTACTAGATAGAGTAGGAGTTATCTAGTTGTTGTGGTTTCGATAATGAAAATATTTTTTTGAGTTGAATCAATGAACTTTGTGTTTTCCTCATGATTGATATGGGTTACTTGATAACTTAGGTATATGTATTGGCATATACCTAAGTAAAGGTTATCTGTTGAGATCTTTATTTGTGGTTATACTTGTTGGATTTAGTGAGACCTTGAGGGTCTCGGGGTCCCTACTGAGTATCGTTATACTCACCCATACACGGGATATGCCCGCACCTCATTGTGTTGGATGTAGAAAACAGACAGCACTGGCCGAGGCAGAGTGTACGAGGACTGGACGGTACCCGGAGGTGGAAACCCGGCGTGACGGCACATGGAGCGGACTGTTAGATGTGGAGTGATGAGGAGTACATATGTACCTAACCTTCAGGTAGGAACCCAGAGGATGATCTAGGAGATGCTTCCATCTTCCAGCTGTTTTTCTTTTCAGTTGTACTATCTTTCAGTTGTAGTTGTACCTCTCTGTTGGGCTTGTATTTTCGGCCCCTTTGTACTTTCAGTACACATGTTATACTGCTTTACTAAGTGTTTGCTTCCTCTTGTACTCTGGTTTTGTGTGTTTACGTTTTATAAAGGTAATTCCTTCCTAGTTTTTAGGGAGTTACGCCTTTGGTGCTAGTCATCAGCCCCTGGCCTATGGAAGGCGGGCTTGGGGTAGTCGCGACACGCGCCCCGAGGACGGGCCATGACAAATTGGTACTTGAGGAGTCGGTTCTACCACAGAACATAGGACTTTGATCTCTCTTTTCTATGAATAAATAGTTCTAAGGGTACTGAGTGTGGTTCTCAGTTCAGGGAGTCCAGTGTTGGTGCGGCGTCCGACGTATCCATACACCAGGACTCTGACTTCTGATTTCTGACTCAGTGAATGAAAACACTTATTGTGTGTCTGTTTTCAAAAGTTTTCTTTATGTTAGATCAACCAGGTCATCCCAGAAGGTTTAAATCGTTTGACCGTGTGGCATCTATTCAGGATGCCTCCATGCAGACAGTCAGTTGGAGTTCTGAGAGAGTACTCGATGACGGCCCACCAAGTGATGAGGCTCCGGTGGAGGGCTCTCTTGCTAAGATGGCACATTCGGGTGGTGTACTAGTAGCACCACCACCCTTTGGGAAGTAGATGCCACCAGCCATACTAGTGGATGGTGCACGCTAACAGAGCGCATTTCACAAGATCCAGCAGCAGAGTCCTCTGAGGATACGAGGTAAGGCAAATTCTCAGGCAACAGTGGACTGGCTAGAGGTGATTGCTAGAGTTCTACACCTAGTTTTGACACTAGTAGAGTAGATGGTGATCTTAGCTACTAGTGATTCCAATTGAGTGACCATGAGGTTGGTCCGCATAGTGATGAGGCTTTAGTACATGGACCGATGCCTGAGATAGTAACTTCGGGTAGTGTGCCAGCTATATCACTACCTTTTGTTCAGCAGTTACAACCGGCGGTACCGGTAGATGACACATGTAGGATTAGTTCCTTATACATGTTTTATCATCAGATACCCCTTAGGTTCCGAGGTGAGCCTGACTCACAGGCGGCTGAGGACTGGCTTGAGGATGTGGCTGAGAGTTTTCTAGAGCTTATACAGCTTCAGCAGGACAACATGTCGGTAGCTGAGTATTTATCGAGGCGTACCGATCGTTCCTGGTACTTGATGACTACGATATAATCAGTTATTTAGAGCTCGGACCTCAGAGCAAGGTGTTTTTTAAGGACATATGAGCCAACATTTTTCCTCTATGCATTCCTACTTATGCTAGGGTTCTAGAGAGAACCTTTTTGGTTGATTGTTCATTGGGTAAAAGGATACAGCTAGTGAATGTTAGTAGTGGTAAAGCAGGGAACTGACAACATTCTTAGAGACTTGGGCGTGAAAAATGTTCTAAGAAGAGGAAGTGTTAAGGACAGATGAATCTAAAAAGTAGCAGACGTGGAAGCAGAGCTAAGAGGGTAGCATGTGGTGATGTACATTTCGACATGTTACAACAACCCGCCTTTGTAGTCCCCACCAGGATCAGGTAGCAGGAGGGCAGGGAAAGACGGTAGTTGCATGTAGTCATGGAGTGTGACCCAAGGGCTCTAGGAATGATTCGAGGTACGGTTTTTGTCTACTACGAGTTGTTGTATCAATAGACATAGGTACCAATCATTCCTTCTACAAATCTTGTCCCAGACCTAGAGTTTCCGATTAAAACCGTTGACTTGAACAACACATTTAGAGATACCTTTGGGAGGAGACTCGATAATCACACTTACGCCGACGGTGTGATCTGACCTTTGAGGTGAGAGTTTTGGTTGGAACCTCTTGGTGGCAGCGTCGTGGCCTTACAACATTAGTTTGGGTATGGACTGGGCAACCACAGTTCATACACAGATTGACTGTATTAGGAAAAACGGTTGTGGTTTATCTACAATGTTAGGATGGGGTTTTTCCTTGGTCGGAGAAAAGGGAAACCTAGGCAGCACGGGATAAACTCATTCTTAGGAGGGTGCGGCTGATCACTCTTGAGTCTTCCAGCCTTACCTCAAGGCTGCAAGAGTTTTGAGTATTCAGTTCTTCCAGGACTATGACTTTGAGATAATCTATATTATTGGGAAGGGGAACGTTATTGCGGATGCGCTCAGTAGGAGGACTAGTATTTAGCTGTTAGAAGAGGTGACAGAGCAGCTGGCTGCCTTACATATAAACTTTGTGGATAGATATGGTACAACCTAACTTCAGTCTCTTACAATCACTCCTCCACATCATCAGCAGAGTAGGAGAGGTGTCTTACCGTCTGTCCCTTCCACCTCAGTTGCACCGGGTTCATGATGCCTTCCATGTATCTCAGGTGAGGAGATATGTGAAAGACCTGACCCACATCATCGACCACAGGGAGCTTGACATCGAGGAAGGGGGGACATTCACGGAGGTCTCGATGGAGATCAAGGATCGATAGGATCGGGTCCTACATGGATGGTTGATTCCTCTAGTTCACATTCACTGGCAGCACTAGAACCTCCAGAGGAGCACATGAGGGGAAAGAGGCTCAGATGCGTGCTTAGTACCCCATTAGTTTCCCTAGTGTGTGTTGTACCTTTACGGGGACATAATGCCCTAAAGTGGGAGTGATGTTAAGACCCATAAATTTCAAGGAATTTTTTTTCTTAATTAGTTGGAATTTTACAAGTCTGTGGTTTCTAACGGTGCCTGATTCTGAGGCCCAGTGTGCCGGGAATCAATTTCTGAAGTTTTGTTCATGTACGTTCAGTAAATGTACGTGCGGGTTTTTCTATCTTGGGAATTTAAATCTGAGGAAATGGATGGATTCGCAGTGCCGGTATTCGCTTAAGGAGACCTTCACCTTGAACGCCGTCGAGGAGGGGTGAAATTTGGGTTTCCTAGGTTCGTGGAATAAAAATAAAATAAGTTATTATTATTTTTTTATTTTTTTTCTTTTGAATTTAAAATCTTTATAACTGTTGGTGGTGGGGACCACTCAACTTAATAGCTCCTCATTAATGAGAAGCATTTAAATGAGTGGTCACACAAAAGTGTAACCACACATTTAATGGTTAATTTAATAGTTTAATTAAATTCAACTTAACTTAATTTATTTAAACTCAAGTTAAGTTGGTGTTTGGGGGTTTTGGATCTCGGGCTTTCCGTTGGCAAGGGAAACTCTTGGTGGAGGAAAGCTCTTCAATGAAGAACGGTTCTCCTTATGATGGATCTCCAATGAACGAAGCTCGAGCCGAGATTGAAGGCACTTTGTGGGAGTGACGAATGCCAATGATCGTCGACACCTTCATCTCCTCCCTTGCGACGACATCAACGAACCAACATCCGCATTTTTGCGATATCATCAACGAATGACGAACCTTGAGGTATGGTGTTTGTATAATTTATTTTGAATAAATTATACCCTTATCATTGATGAAAGCAAGTGTTTTTTATGGCCAATTGATAACGCCTAATGTGGAGGGCGCAGGCCGAAAAAACACGGCCCGGCGACCCAAGGCAGGTTGTTCATCTGTGCACGGATTGACGGGCGATGACGAAATGGGACCGCAACGGTGATTTGGAGCTTTCACAATGGATTTCGGGTCCCAAGATGACCTTAGGAATAGAAGGTGGGAGAAACAGACCATCGGAGCACATCCGGTGGTCCATGGAAGGCGGCGGCGGCACGCCGCCGGAGCAGACTGTCGTGGCTGAGCCGCGGTGGCGGGTGGAACAGGAACGGCTCTGCCGTTACGGAAATAAAGAGGAGCGGCTTAATGTTGCACCAGCTGGCCGAGCCAGCACCCCCCCCCCCCCGGCCAGGCCGTATAGGCCGGGCCGCGCCATCTAGGCCGGACCCGGACCCGGTTCCGGTCGACTAGGTTCAGGCCAACCGAGTGTGGGATGGGCCGGGTCGAACCGGGCCCAGACCCCCCTTTTTGGGACCTTTTTCAGTTAATCGCCCAGAACATGAGCTTCGGACCTCCGATCGAAGCACTGCCAGTTTCGTAAGAATCCTTGGATTGATACAGTCGTTTTGGTATATTAAACTGACGTTTTCAGCAATGTTTGTGTATGGTCGGGTTGGTTCGAACCCGAAACCGACCAGGCCCACGGAGCGGAAATGCTTATAACTTAAGGACCGGACGTCTGATTGACGTGCCGCCAAATATGTCGGATTCCTTTTGATGAGAAAGTTCTTTTGGAATACGCCACTTTAGGTTTTGACTTATTTGGAGTACGGTCAGGTTAGTTTTAGCTTAGAAAAACAACCAGGCCCCTGGAACGGAAAAACCAATAACTCTCAGACCGGATGTCTGTTTGACGAACCGTCAGCAGCGTTGGTAATATCATTGAGAAATGGTTACTTTGAGTATACCCCATGGGATTTTGGGGTACATTAGATATACATTTGGGTTGGTTCATACCCGAAATCCAACCGGGCCCCTTGAACGGAAAAGCTGATAACTCACAGACCAGGCGTCTGATTGACGCGTCATCTATTGCATTGAGACCCCTTTGACGTGGTTGTCCTTTGAGATACTTCCACCTGCGTTTTCATGACACTTGGAGTATCGACCAGTATCTCGTGGAGCGAATCCTCTAGGAGATGAGAAGACAGAGTGCGGAGACCTAGTAGCTGTAGACCTGACGATTGCTTGACCGATTCGACTCGGAGTGATTCGACTAGCCCAGTGGACGGAGCGCCTAGTTTGGTGGCAGACCCATGGAAGAAGGATCACCTGGTTTGGAAGTATACCCTTTGTACTCGACAAGAGGTGTACCTCTGACAGCTATTAGGGGGAGTGCCTGGTGTGGCGGCAGACACATAGCGAAGGAGCGCCCGGTTTGGTAGCAGACCCGCGGTACTCAACAGGATGAGTACCTCAGCAGTCTAAGTATAGTGATTAGTACCTCAGAGTCGCGATAGGTCCACTTTACTCGATAGAGGATGATTTATCTTGCAGTTTTGGTTTCGATAATGAAAATCCTAGTTTGATCTGAGTCAATGACCTTTGTGTTTTCCTCATGATTGAGATGGGTTACTTGATAACATAGGTATATGTACGGGCATATATCTAAGTAAAGGTTATCTATTGAGAACTTTAATTGTGGTTATCCTTGTTGGATTTAGTGAGACCTTGAGGGTCTCGCGGTCCCTACTGAGTATCGTTATACTCAACCCTGCACGGGCTATGTACGCACCTCGTTGTGTTAGATGCAGACGACGGACAGTGCTGACCGAGGCAGAGTGTACGAGGACGGGACGGTACCCAGAGGTGGACACCCAGCGTGATGGCACACGGAGCACATCGTTAGATGCAGAGTGATAAGGAGGACATCTATACCTACCCTTCAGGTAGGAACCCAGAGGACGATCCAGGAGCTTCTTCCATCTTCCAGTTGTTTGTCTTTTCAGTTGTACTTTCTTTTAGTTATAGCGGTACCTTTCTGTTGGGCTTGTATTTCCGGCCCCTTTGTACTTTCAGCACACATGATATACTAAATTACTTAGTGTTTTCTTCCACTTTTACTCTGGTTGTGTATTTTTATGTTTTATAATGGCAATGCCTTCCCAATTTTTATGGAGTTACGCCTTTGGTACTAGTTGTCAGCCCCTGGCCTATGGAAGGCAGGCTTGGGGTAGTCATGGCACGAGCCCCAAGGACGGGTCATGACAAACATAAACTTAAATAGTGTAAAGAAGCATGTATCTCAAATAAATAAAAAGGGAGACTAAGTCCCCTTACCTTGTGTATTAACACTCATTGTACTCGTTCAAACCACATCTTAATCGAGTTACTCCTTTTGGTTTATGACAAAAGGACTCCTTGGAAGAATTTATATCCAATGGTTAGCTTCAAGGAGTAATTTAAGGATGTTTGGAAGTATATTTTGTTGTCTTTGGATGAAAATAATAGGTTTGAGAGGTCTGAAGAATAGGGAGAGGTGGTGGGATTTTATAGGGAAGGATGAGTGACACTCTTGTAAATATTTGAAGAGAGAATTCCAACCATGTTTATAATGTTTAATGTGGATCCAATAATAATCCAAAATCGAACCGATGGAGAATAAAGCCAAAATATTTCTATATAACATCTTTTGGAAAACATTATATATTGAATTTGGCATTAAGGTTATGTTTTAGTCACTTATTACTCTTAATTTAACCTTATTCGATGTAATTAATTTTAAATTCATTCAATAATTTTTTTGTAAAAAATGAAGATGAATTTATTTGACATTATAAATTAGGATGATTCAAAATATGGACTCCATTTTTTTAAAATTACATTATCATAAGTGGAAGAAGATAACTAAAAATTAATCTGGCAGTATGGTCGACAAAGTAGGTTTTAAATGTAGAAATATTGAAACGTTTTCTTTGTTTTTATATCCAATTTCTACTTGAAGTTGATTCCAATGAAATAATTTGAATTAATTGATAAAAATATTATCTAATTAATATTTCAAACAATTTTAAAATATAATTCATCCTTATATAAATATTATATGAAAAATAACTTTTGACTAAAAATACATTACTTTTAACTATTAATTAAAAATGAAACTTTACCTAAAAATACTAAGAAATTATCCTAAATAAATTTTTATGTTATCATCCAAAGATAAAGGTTATTTTTTATATATTAAATCTATAGATGTTCTAAAAATTGGATTTAAAATGGATTCTCCATCATAACGCAATAAAACTATATTTAAAAAAATATTGGTTATTATGTATAAAATTATGTTTGTTCTTATCTTAGGTATTTCAAATATATTAGATGAATATAAAAAATATTTTATTGAATATAAAACATATATATTACATTAATATTACTCACTAATGGTAATTAATTTAATTTATTAGTGTAAAATAGTTGCGTGACCATAAAAATATTAATATATTCCTTTATATTAAATTTTTTTTCATATTCATTTCTAATTAATTGATAACCTATGAATCCATATTATACTTTTTGCAACAATATATTTTGATAAATTAGTTAGTATTTTTCATAACCATTAATTTTTCTAAATTGTTATAAATTATTATATTAAAAAATAATATTTTATTTATATATTTTTATTTGGTAAAACTTAGTCATGTGTGTGACAAAGTCTATCAAGGAAAGTCATTATTGCATATAATACAAGCTAACCAAGGAGTTCTGTGTTGATAATTATAATGTTTATGTTGTATTCTATGCATGATTAAATTGTTTTTTCATATATAAAATGTCAATCATAGTGATTTAATATAAAATAATATATCTTTGTTGTTGCATTAAATTAAAAATGTAAAAGAGATAAATTAATTCGAGAAATAATTCACAAAATATCAGGGTATTACATATATCCTTCCCATATTTGGTGACATTTAAGACACATGTTCTCCATTAATATATAAATTGAAAAAATGATGGGAGGGTATCTTCTATTACCAAGAATATTTTTCTCAATAGTGAATCCTCCCAACTATTTGTTTATATAGGATCCAACCTATTTAAAAAAATTAAATCGAAATTAAAACAATTTTTATTGAAATCTGAATTGATTAAACATCAATAGGTAGATCTTATCTGAATATTTCTTATATTCTATAGGAACATAATCTCCCTTTACTATAAGGCCCCGGCCTTAAACATTACTTAATATTGAATTAAATGAAAAATTCACATTGAGGATCTTTTCAGGTTTAGAGTTTTAGAGAATTAGAACATAACTGTTACATCTCAAAATATTACAAAGTAGACACTTCTACTAAGTTTCCATAGAATAAAAAAACTCTTAAAAAGAAAAATGTCTAGTTCCATGTTTTATATAGAATGACTTTCCCGTGATCCCATCCTTGACTCTATTCCACATTAAGTCCTGTGAAAAACATTTCAAAAAAACTTGGGGTGAGCATAAAAATCTCATTAAGGGATACACAAATAATGAAAACTATTAGTTTTTCAAACATCAAGTAAACCATGTATACTTTATCAAAGTAATACCTTCACCTTCATGAAGTAGTAAAAACTCTTCACTGAATACAATATAATTACTTACCCTTTTGAAACCAAAGGATTACCATAAAACCCATATAAAGAACAGATAACATATAAAGGTAACTTGGGACATAAACATACTTAAGTGGAATAACCATACGGTCGACTTCCACACATATCACTTAATGGAATAGCCATACGGCCAACATCCATACATACTTAATGGAATAGCCATATGGCCGACTTCCATACCCAATTAATTGGAGGTTATAACGTAACCACCCATCCTGGTATTAACGGCACCACCCGTCATATGGTTTATCATGTAACCACCCGTCAAATGTCCAAGTACCATTATAAAAATCATAAGACATAAAACAAATATAATGGAAAGAAAACATTTCCACACTTTGATCACAATATATCACTTAAATATATTGACATAATAAATAAATTATAAAAACCATTTTCAATACCAAAATACATAAAAGAGTATATGGTATTTATTTCATTTTAAAAAAACATTACCGCTTGTTCAGGAAGCCAAAGACCAAATAATACTCGCGGCGGCGGAAAAGGTCGTTGTCATCGCGTACGTTAAAAGAAACATTCGTTTTTGTCGTTTTGTAAAACGCTTCATAGAAAAATATTCCTTTTGTATAAAAGTAAAAGTCAAAGGGGTTTATACACCGTATAAAAGAAAGTTGTGTATAAAACGAAATATGCCTCAATGAAAGTAGATTGAGACGAAGTCCCTTGCCTCAGGTCCGACTTGACTCGATCGTTCTTTAACGTCCTGAATAATAAACTTGAGTTAATTTCTATTTGCTTAAGAACCTTTTTCAAGTTCATTATTCCTTTTATATCACTTATTTCCATGTTATAAACATTATGTAATCATTTAAGTTAATAATGTTTGTTTTGTCGATATTTGGTTTTTAAGTCGAAAGTGGACTTCTTACAATTACATGTTGTTCGTGTGGTAAAAGGTTCTTTATATACAGAATGGTATTCATGATGTAGATATCATATATATAATATATATCCAGTACATGCATGAATTTATAATATTACATAACATTTAGAGGTAAGAAATGAAATGCACCGTTCATGGAGACGGTAAGCCGTACGTACGCATGAACGCTACTTTCATTTCTATGTCATATTAATGGAATTAAAACTAAATGATAGGTATGTATATTTTAATTCCAGAATAATATCCATCATTTATATGTAACATACATCATATATATCCATTATATATATATATACTTATAATAGTACATTACATTTGGGGATAAGAAATGAAATGCACCGTTCATGGAGACGGTAAGCCGTACGTACGCATGAACAATGCTTCCATTTCTATTTCGTATTTTATGAAATGGAATCATAATGATATAAAGGTATATTATAATTCCAGTGTAATATCATATATAATATCATAACTCCATCCTTTATACGTCCCACATATGGTATTAACGAAT
Organism: Viscum album; assembly: GCA_963277665.1. NCBI lineage: Eukaryota > Viridiplantae > Streptophyta > Magnoliopsida > Santalales > Viscaceae > Viscum > Viscum album. Next base: position 1,689,227,362 of record OY728146.1, read on the forward strand.
CAAATCACTTTGAGGGGGTGGTAGTCCGCACTTCCTTAAATGAAGATATCATGTTTACCCATAATGGAAACCATAAAGGTATGCCCAAATTGAAAAATACAGAAGCTTAAGGAAAACATAAACATATTATATATCATATATAAATATAGTGTCATCTTAATTTCCACCTTTTAAGGTGTTAAAAGAATGTTGAACAATCATCGTTTCAGGAGGCAGAAATTCGCCATCCACGGAAACCGTATGTTCTTTAACCATTAGATGTAGGTGTGTGTAATTTTAGCTTGAATAATTCTTATAAAAACATCCTAGTATATTTAATATACTGGTTTTTTAACAAAATAAATTAATAAAAAGAGTTTAGGGGGTTGGAGAAGCAAAATAAAACAAAAGAACACAAGTGAAGACATTGCCTTAAAATCGGGTAACAACCTTTGGTTTGAGCTCAAAGGATTACTTGGGAAGACTTCTGCCCAAAGTGAGGCTTCAAGGAGTAATATAGGGAAGTTTAGAGACAATATTGTAAGGGTTTGGACGAGCCAAAGGCTTTTTAAGTGTGGGTAAGGAGGTAGAGGTGGGGGCCTTTTATAAGATGAGAGGAGGGGCACTCTTGGAAAGTAAAGAAATGTTACTTTATTTTAGAATGATTTTAGGATTTTAACGGTCCCACATTGATGTGTTTTGAGGATAAGGGGATAAGGGTTATAAATCCACCCATAAAATAGGTTTTGGACATGTGTAGGTCTTAGGTTTTACATTATCTTTCCATTTTATTTAAATCGTTAAATAATGAGGTAATCGCTGCATCATCATGGTGTCATAAATAATTTAATTTATTTAATGTCTAAAAATTATAAAAAAACTACTATGATGTAGGAAATCTTTTTAACTTTCCAATTAATATTTATAGTCAAAAATCTGATTTGTATAACCCCATGTAAAAATTGTTTTAGTAAAACAACTCATGTTTGTGACATTTTTATTTTAACTTTAAATAAAAAGTTATTAATGTCATTTTCCAACCAAAGTAGCTTCATGGGGTCCCCAAGTTGACCCATGGATTTTCTTGGTCGGCCATGACACATCCAAGGAGGTTAGGACATGTTTCAAGTTCATTTCATATTATTACAACATTATTTTTACCTTAAATTACACTAATTCCCTCTAATCGCGATTAAAAACTTAATAAGTTACTATTCACCAAAAAATTATTTTAATCCCATTGAACCACATTTAATTCTTAATGATAACCATGTATGTCGGATTTTTTAAATTCAAAACACATAGGTGGTAAAATTTCATTTAAACGAAAAATCAGTTTTTTAAGTACCACTTAGTGGTTTCACTATTCATCAAAAATTGAAGTTTTTCAGAAAAATACCAAACCTTCACCCTAAGCTATATTTGATATTATGAATTCAAAAATGAAGTCCATTTTACAAAATTAAAAACATTAAAGTTTTATTAATTAATTTATTAATTAATTCCCGCTGTCAGAGCATATAGCGTGTTTTTATGAAACAACAAGTATAAAAATATTGACACTAGTTTAAGTCCGATTTCAAAGTGAAATTAAATCCAACGACCACTATTGGATTTAATGGTAAAAACATATTCTAATTTCACATTAAAACTAATTCAAAAGATAATCTAATCATATAAATAAATTATATTAAAAATAGGTTTTGAATTAAAATACAACATTTTACACTATTCATTAAAAAATGAACTTTATCGGAAAAATACCAAAAATTTACACAGAGTGAATTTTGATGTCCCGATTCTAAAGAAGAGTTTTATTTGGTCCAATATAATTTATAGGAGTGAAAAAAACTATATTTAATGACGGTTCTCCATCAAAAGGCGATAAGTGAACCTTTAGTGAAAACTAGGGCATATACGCCTAAAATTGAATTCTTTCCGTATTTTAAGCCTTTATCTTTTATTAGATAAAAGTAAAAACATTTAAAAAAATATATAATCATATTTTAGTTATTTATATACATTCCCTCCAATACAATGTCTATGTGTTAACTACCATTTAAAATAATATTATTTTATTACTAGTGTGCAACGTAAGATTTCAAAAAAAATCTTTGTTGCGTATTGGGTACGCTATCGAACATAGCAACCCCTTTAAAGTAAAATTAATATTTAATTCGTAAATATTAATAAATATGAAAATGTTTTATTCATTATTTACCTGGGATGTTACATCCTTCCCCCCTTTTGGGAATTGCGTCCTCGCAATTTTATTCACTTATCAAAATAAGTGGGGGTATTTATTCCTCATAGCATTTTCAGATTCCCATGTTGCCTCTTCAACCATATGGTTTTTCCACAAAACCTTTACCTGGTGAATTACCTTATTTTGCAACACTTTCTCTCTTCGGTCAAGAATCTGGACTGGTTGTTCTTCATAAGATAGGTTCTCTTCCAGCTGAACTACCTCTGGACTCAAAACATGAGATGGATCTGGCATATACTTTCTCAACATCGAAACATGAAAAACATTGTGTACCTGAGATAAAATCGGAGGTAAAGCCACTCAGTAAGCAAATGATCCAGCTTTCTCCAGAATTTCATATGGTCTAATAAACCTTGGACTCAGCTTTCCTTTCTTACCAAATCTCATCACACTTTTCCATGGAGAAACCTTGAGAAAAATATGATCTCCTACCTCGAAAGATAGATCCTTCCTTCGGTTATCCGCATAACTCTTCTGCCTGGTTTAAGCTGTTCTCATGTGTTTCTGAATCAACTGAACTTTTTCTTCCATCTCTTCTACCAATTCTGGTCCCATGAACTTCCTTTCACCCACTTCATCCCAGAAAGATGGAGTTCAACACCGCTTCCCATATAATGCCTCAAATGGTTCCATCTATATACTAGAATGAAAACTGTTATTATAAGAAAACTCAACCAAAGAAAGATGTTGGTCCCAACTTCCTTGATAATCCATCGAACAAGCTCGTAGCATATCCTCCAAGGTCTGAATTTTTCGTTCTGACTGCCCATCTGATTGCAGATGAAAAGCTGTACTAAAATTTAATTCAGTACCCAATGACTTCTGAAGGCCTTTCCAAAAGTTAGAAGTAAACCTGGGATCACGATCGGACACAATGGAGAGATAAACTCCATGTAACCTGACTATCACTTTAAGATACAAACGGGAAAGTTGATCAAGGGAAAAAGTATCTCGTATAGCAAGGAAATGAGAATATTTAGTCAAGCGATCAACAATAACCCAAATTTCATTATTACCTCTAGATGTCTTTGGTAATCCCACGACAAAATCCATGGATATATTTTCCCATTTCCACTCTGGCACTGGTAAAGGCTGAAGCATCCCTTTCGGTAACTGTCGCTCTACTTTAACGTGCTGACAATTCAAACACTTCCCAGTAAAATCAGCAATATCCCTTTTCATTCCATCCCACCAGTAATACTCCCGAAGATCTATATACATCTTAGTACTGCCAGGATGAACTGAAAACGGGGAACTATGAGCCTCACATAACAACTCATTCTTCAACTGTGAACCACAAGGCACACATAATCTCTTCCAAAACCTCAAAACACAATCATTATCAATGTTGAATTCAGGCAACTTACCCTTCTGAACCAGCTCTACCTTTTTCTGCAACTCACTGTCTTTCTTCTGTGCTTTCTTGATTCTGTCTGATAGAGAAGATTTCACTGATACCTGAAACAAAACAGAAGGACATCCGGCAACAAAAACTTCTATGCCAAGGTTCATCAAATCCTTAACCAAAGGATCACATTCCAAATGCAACATTGTTAATGAATCATTACTTTTTCAACTCAAAGCATCATCCACTTTATTTTCTTTTCCCAGATGGTAATGAATTGTACAATCATAATACTTGATTAATTCCAGCCATCTCCTCTGTCTCATGTTCAATTCTTTCTGAGTGAATATATACTTTAAACTTTTGTGATCAGTATATATTTCACACTTTACTCCATACAAATGATGCCTCCAAATTTTTAAATCAAAAACAACAACAACTAATTCCAAGTCATGTGTAGGGTAATTTACCTCATGAGTTTTCAACTGACGCGAAGCATAAGCCATTACCTAATCATTCTGCGTAAGGAAACAGCCAAGTCCCTTCAACGAAGCATCACTATATATAACAAACTCATCATTCCTGGAAGGAAGTGCCAAAACTGGAGAATTCACCAATCTTCTTTTCAACTCCTGAAAAAACCATCACATTCTTTTGTCCATATGAACTTAACACCCTTCCGAGTTAGCTTAGTCATTGGACTAGATAACCGTGAAAAAGTTTCAACAAACTATCGGTAGTAACCTGCCAAACCAAAAAAAATACGGATCTCGGTTACATTTGTGGGTCTTGTCCACTCTTCAAAAACTTTTGTTTTAGCAGGATCAACAGTTATGCCATCTTTAGAAACAATGTGACCAAGGAAAGAAATTTGTTGTAACCAAAACTCACACTTGCTAAATTTTCCATACAGTTTCTTTTCTTTTAAGGTCTGCAAGATAACCCTTAAATGACTTTCATTCTCCTATTTGCTTTTAGAAAACACCAAAATATCATCAATAAAAACAACCAATATTTTTCACATGAGTCAACTAAGACATCACTACAACAAACTGTTTAGTTCTGATTCTGACCATCTCAGGATACTGATTTGAAAGGTCATTTCCCTCTGTAAGCCTTCCCAGAAAAGTTGTTCTATTTCCTCTATGAAAAACCATTCTTAACACATAAATATATTAGGTGAAGCAACATAGTAATCTTTAAATTCTATATTATTTCAATCATACCATAAATTAACTTATAATTTAACACTTTTATAACTCCTAAAGTTGTCTAAACCGACCTATGATACCAACTATAAGGCCCCGGAATTAAACATTACTTAATATTGAATTAAATGAAAAATTCACATTGAGGATCTTTTCAGGTTTAGAGTTTTAGAGAATTAGGACATAACTGTTACATATAAAAATATTACAAAGTAGACACTTCTACTAAGTTTCCATAGAATAAAAAAACTCTTAAAAAGAAACATGTCTAGTTCCAAGTTTTATATAGCATGACTTTCCCTTGACCCCATCCTTGACCTTATTCCACATTAAATCCTGTGAAAAACATTTCAAAAAAACTTGGGGTGAGCATAAAAAGCTCAGTAAGGGATACACAAAGAATGAAAACTGTTAGTTTTTCAAACATCAAGTAAACCATGTATACTTTATCAAAGTAATACCTTCACCTTCATGAAGTAGTAAAAACTCTTCATTGAATAAAATATCATTACTTACCCTTTTGTAACCAAAGGATTACCATAAAACCCATATAAAGAACACATAACATATAAAGGTAACTTGGGACATAAACATACTTAAGTGGAATAACCATACGGTCGACTTCCACACATATCACTTAATGGAATAGCCATACGGCCAACTTCCATACATACTTAATGGAATAGCCATACGGCCGACTTCCATACCCAATTAATTGGAGGTTATAACATAACCATCCGTCCTGGTATTAATGGAACCACCTGTCATATGGTTTATCACGTAACCACCCATCAAATATCCAAGTACCATTATAAAAATCATAAGACATAAAACAAATATAATGGAAAGAAAACATTTCCACACTTTGATCACAATATATCACTTAAATATATTGACATAACAAATCCATTATAAAAACCATTTTCAATAACAAAATACATAACAGTGTATATGGTATTTATTTCATTTAAAAAAACATTACGGCTTGATCAGGAATCCAAAGTCCAAATAATACTCACGGCGGCTGAAAAGGTCGTTGTCACCGCGTACGTTAAAAGAAACATTCGTTTTTGTCGTTTTGTAAAACACTTCATAGAAAAAGATTCCTTTTGTATAAAAGTAAAAGTCAAAGGGGTTTATACACCGTATAAAATAAAGTTGTGTATAAAACGAAATATGCCTCAATGAAAGGAGATTGAGATGAAGTCCCTTACCTCGGGTCCGACTTGACTCGATCGTTCTTTAACGTCCTGAATAATAAACATGAGTTAATTTATATTTTCTTAAGAACATTTTTCAAGTTCATTATTCCTTTTATATCACTTATTTCCATGTTATAAACATTATGTAATCATTTAAGTTAATAATGTTTGTTTTGTCGATATTTGGTTCTTAAGTCGAAAGTGGACTTCTTACAATTACATGTTGTTTCTGTGGTCAAAGGTTCTTTATATCCAGAATGGTATTCATGATGTAGATATCATATATATAATATATATCTAGTACATGCATGAATTTATAATATTAAATAACATTTAGAGGTAAGAAATGAAATGCACCGTTCATGGAGACGGTAAGTCGTACGTACGCATGAACGCTACTTTCATTTCTATGTCGTATTAATGGAATTAAAACTAAATGAGAGGTATGTATATTTTAATTACATAATAATATACATCATTTATATGTAACATACATCATATATATCCATTATATATATGTACTTATAATATTACATTACATTTGGGGATAAGAAATGAAATGCACCGTTCATGGAGACGGTAAGTAGTACATACGCATGAACGCTGCTTCCCTTTCTATTTCGTATTTTATGAAATGGAATCATAATGATATAAAGGTATATTATAATTCCAGTTTAATATCATATATAATATCATAACTCCTTTATTTATACGTCCCACATATGGTATTAACGAATCAAATCACTTTGAGGGGGCGGTAGTCCGCACTTCCTTAAATGAAGATATCGTGTTTACCCATAATGGAAACCACAAAGGTATGCCCAAAATGAAAAATACAGAAGCTTAAAGAAAACATAAACATATTATATATCATATATAAATATATTTTCATCTTAATGGCCACCTTTGAAGGTGTTAAAAGAATGTTGAACAATCATCGTTTTGGGAGGCAGAAATTCGCCATCCACGGAAACAGTATGTTCTTTAACCATTAGATGTCTGTGTGTGTAAGTGTAGCTAGAATAATTATTATAACAACATACTAGTATATTGAAGATACTGGTTTTGTTACAAAAGAAATTAATAAAAAGAGTTTATGGGGTTGAAGAAGCAAAATAAAACAAAAGAACACAAGTGAAGACATTACCTTAAAATCGGGTAACTCCCTTTGGTTTGAGCTCAAAGGCTTCCTTGGGAAGACTTCTTCCCAAAGTTAGGATTCAAGGAGTAATAGAGGGAATTGGAGAGACAAAATGGGTAGGTTTTGGCCGAGCCAAAGGCTTTGGAAGTGTGGGTAAGGAGGTAGAGGTGGGGGCCTTTTATAAGAGGAGAGGAGGGGCACTCTTGGAAAGTAAAGAAATGTTACTTTATTTTAGAATTATTTTCGGATTTTAATGGTCCCACATTGATTTTTTTCGAGACTAAGATGATAAGGGTTCACAATCCACCCATAGAATAGGTTTTTGACATGTTTAGGTCTTAGTTTTTACATTATCTTTCCATTTTATTTAAATCGTTAAATAATGAGGTAATCGCTGCATCATCATGGTGTCATAAATAATTTAATTTATTTAATGACTAAAAATTATAAAAAAAGTACTATAATGTATGAAATCTTTTTACCTTTCCGATTAATATTTATAGTAAAAAATCTGATTTGTATAACCCCATGTAAAAATTGTTTTAGTAAAACAACTCATGTTTGTGACATTTTTATTTTAACTTTAAATAAAAAGTTATTAATGTCATTTTCCAACCAAAGTAGCTTCATGGGGTCCCCAAGTTGACCCATGGATTGTCTTGGTCGGCCATGACACATCCAATGAGTTTAGTACATGTGTCAAGTTCATTTCATATTATTACAACATTATTTTTATCTTAAATTACACTAATTACCTCTAACCGCGATTAAAAACTTAATAAGTTACTATTCACCAAAAAAATTATTTTAATCCCATTGAACCACATTTTACTTCTTAATGACAACCATGTATGTCGGATTTTTGAAATTCAAAACACAGAGGTGGTAAAATTTCATTTAAACGAAAAATCAGTTTTTTAAGTACCACTTAGTGGTTTCACTATTCATCAAAAATTGAAGTTTTTCAGAAAAATACCAAAACTTCACCCTAAGATATATTTGATATTCCGAATTCAAAAATGAATTCCATTTTACAAAATTAAAAACATATAAGTTTCATTAATTAATTTAGTAATTAATTCCCGATGTCAGAGCAAATAGCGTGTTTTTATGAAACAACAAGTATCAAAATATTGACACTAGTTTAAGTCCGATTTCAAAGTGAAATTAATTCCAACGACCAATATTGGATTTAATGGTAAAAATATATTCTAATTTAACTTTAAAACCAATTAAAAAGATAATCTAATCATATAAATAAATTAGATTAAAAAGTGGTTTTGAATTAAAATACAACATTTTACAATATTCATTAAAAAATGAACTTTATCGGAAAAATACCAAAAATTTACACAAAGTAAATTTTGATGTCCCGATTCTAAAGAAGAGTTTTATTCGGTCCAATATAATTTATAAGAGTGAACAAAACTATATTTAATGACGGTTCTCCATCAAAAGGCGATAAGTTAACCTTTAGTGAAAACTAGGGCATATACGCCTAAAATTGAATTCTTTCCTTATTTTAAACCTTTATCTTTTATTAGATAAAAGTAAAAACATTTAAAAAACATATATAATAATATTTTAGTTATTTCTATCCATTCCCGCCAATACATTGGCTATGTGTTAACTACCATTTAAAATAATATTATTTTATTACTAGTGTGCAAGGTAAGATTTCAAAGAAACTCTTTGTTGCGTATCAGGTACGCTATCGAACATAACAACCCCTTTAAAGTAAAATTAATATTTAATTCGTAAATATTAATAAATATGAAAATTTTTTATTAATTATTTACCTGGGATGTTACATTTCCATTAAGAACTTTGTTGTTCAATTTATTTAGAAATATAGATATATATCATTTGTCTTTCAAAATGATATTATTCATAGACATAAATTAATTCACAAAAAAAATTATACTAGCAATAATAGATCAGGTTTTTCAAAAAAATAATTATATCATACTCTTCATTAGATAAATAATTCTTTTAAATCCTTAGTATAATCACATGGATTAATTAAATATTAAAATACTAAAATATCTATGATCTATGATCATTGTTTATTCATTTACTACACCAAAAAATATCACATGAAAATAATTGATTATATTTATTCAAATAGATAAACAAAAAATATAATTTAAAACTACATACTACTCCTTAAAATATTTCAATAAATTTAAAAAAACAATACCCCACAAAATCATCAAGGAGTTCAACTTAGAATTCCAAAATTTCAAAATAAATAATTTCTAATTAACATTAGATTATTTTTACGTATCCCCTTAAATAAAATGTGTGAGATAAATTTATTTTTACACTATATATGATTACTCGTATGTGATATTTTAAATATACATTTTATTCTACTGTATAACCATGATTATTCTGTGATAAGAGTGAGTCACTATTATAATCACTTTTAGACTATTGAGACACACATATGTAAAATATAAATTATTAAAACATGTCTATTATAAATTTAATTCTATCATTATTTTGTTATAACATTAGTCCACTCTTACATAGCATGTAAACTTCTAGAATTACACATATATTGATTTATATAACTTCGGAAAAAATTTATTATACTCTTATAAACTTTAATATCATTTTAAAATCATTTAAAAATAGTTTCACCATTTTTGAATCAATATAAAATCATTCTCAACAACATTAAAATGCTTTTAGTATTTTTTCAAAAACAAATAAAACTAATGTTATATAATTTCAGGGTTTCTTTATTCATAATATTTTCCTTTTTTATCAAATGAAATATTTATCATTAATTCATATCCTTTTTCAAGAAGAAATATCCTAATGGAACACTGAATGTTATGTTTCATTTTTAGAGAACTCAATCCCTTAGAGATAATAAATTTATAGATTCTGAATTGGATTCTCTACCCCTTATTCATCTAAACATATTATTCACAATTGGCTAACAAAACAATATTTAGGTTCCTTATTACTGTTCAGTATGATTTTGGTATATTTCTCCCCCATTAAAAACATAATTCAAATAATTGTGTGGTATTACAATAGACTACTATGTAAGAGAGAATGGTGGAACATGAATTTACAGTCATAGATCATCAAATCAATCCCTTGGTACTTGTTTAGTAGAAAAAATAATACTAAACTTCTCTCTTCTTCCATACTGCAGTAAATGGCTCATAGACCCATTGAAATATTTTGGTATCATTTTTCCATTCTTAATGAGTGATTAATTTGGAACACTTTATAATCATACACACAATTCCCTTACAAAATCATAGTTAGGAAAAAATATTTTGAGATACGAAAACATTTCAAATAATTTTAAAAAATTCATTTTTATTAAGTATTTTATTTTTAAATTAATTATATAGATTCTAAACAGTTTTTATTTTTTGGAACCATATTTATTTTATTATATATAAAATTTACTTAACAATTCTTTAGTGCATTTTTCTTAGGATAAAAAATTATATTTCCCCTTTTTTGAATCTTGAAATCCAATAAAAACTTTTCTCTCCAAAAATTGACAACCAAAAATGAATATTAATTTGTTTCAAAAATTCCTCACTATGAGACTCATTAGAACCTATTAAAATTATTTATGCAATATAAATATTATAAATGAGAGAGCATGTGAAAATATCTGTTACATATTCGTAGTTTTCAACGATATCATTGATAATGTTCAATTATATAAAGTACTTATCCAATATATAATTCCATGATTCTGGGGAATACGTTAACTCAAAAAGATATTTATTTAAACGTGAAACCATTGTGGAATATTAATCAATGATGAATCCTTTATGTTTGTTAGTAATTTGTTTCCATCATAATCTCCATTAAATAATATAGATTTCGCATCAATTTGACAATGTTCTTATTAATTTTATGCTATAATAGCCAAAAAATTCAGATAGTCTCAAGTCTTATAATAAGTGAATATGTTTCTTCATATTCAACTCCTTCAATTTAAGAGTATCATTTTCACACCAATCAAATTTTGTTTCTTTACATACAACCTTTATCAAGGAAACTGGTTTGGAAACCCCACATTATTTTAATGATTATTATTCCAATTAGATATAAATTATGATTCAGAATCAATGATTTATCAATCAGATATTTCTCAAAATTAATACAATTTTTTCATTATGTGTTATATGGATTAAGAAACATAATTTCTATCAACTAGTGACCCTAAACATATTTAATTATCAAACTAGAGTCTTCTCATTTTCTTCACTAGTGCTTCCTTATTTCAAATGATATTTTTTGGACCAATATATTTTTTCATTTATATATCAATATTTCATTTCAAGATTAACATTAATAATGAATCATCATAAAAATTGTTTGATTCGGATCCATATTCCTCTTAACTTGTTTATTTTGAATTAGGAATTACACCTTTATTATAATTTTCATATGTTCCATCATGGATAACACCTAAATTGTTCTTGATTTCCTTGATTTCAGGTGATAAAAATTAAATATATTATGTAATATTATATTCCAAATTTCATTACTCTTACCTTAGATAAATAACATATAAAAATTCATTCTTTATCTCCCTCATGAATTTTTCTCATATCTAAATTTATTATCTTCATCAATGATGGATTTACAAACACATTAAAGTAGTTAACTAATGGATTTTTCTTGCACCACATATCAGATTTAATTTTATTTGATCGTTACCTCATCAAACATTTAATTTGAATGTTTTTAACTTTTGACCTATCTTATCTCCCAAAATAATTTTAAGAGATTATATTTTTACAGAATTTTTATTCTCTTCCCAATTATATTTCTATTATTTCTCTTTGTAAAAATGTTTTTTATAGTGCATAGTAATTGTTGAATTAATGATTGATACCATGTTTTTAGAGTTATTATTAATGTTTATTACAAGTATAATCTCTCAAATTATAAATTTATAGATTCTTGATGTATAAACCTATCTCTTATTTACCATTTCTTTGAAATTTTTTAACATTTACACAACATAATACATATGTATCATAGATATCACATTTTTCATCTTGGTAAAATCATCAATGAATATAATGAAGTAATGATCACATTTTTAAACTTATGTAACATTGAAATAAATAAATCAAAATTTTTTAACAATAGTGGTCGTGTTCACTATATCATCACTCTCTTGTGATTTCCAGGAACCGTTTTAACATTTTAAAAGTCTCACAAATAAATTTTCTTTTCATTTTAACTTGGTTAGATCTCAAATGTATTATTATGTGATGTTTTTTCTCAGGATTATTTATCAAGGATGAACAAACATATATTATAGAACATCATTTCATCCATTTTATTGTAATAAATAGAGACTCACTTGTTTCCAATTTGAAATTCAATACCACTAGTTCTAATTCTATTAGTGATACATATTCTTTGATATAGATTTTATTGTTTACATTATTTCCCCTAGAAATAATGATAGTCCAATTAAAAAATAGTTGTATAAAACATATGAGATTATATTTGAGGAAATAAAATAATAAAACATATTTAGACCATAATTTTATAGCATCAATTTCAACAATGCCGACACCCATTATTGTTATTGAATTGTAATTTCCAAATTTCATTGATCCTCTATCGTGAATATAAATATCCTTATTGATTTTTTATTTGTTAATTTGAGTAGATAATCCAATATTTATAAATTTTTTAGATCCTTTATTTATTTTATTCGATGTAATCTCAACAAAAAATAATTTCTTAATTTTTTTTCTTATTACATGAGAGAAATTATTTCCATAATCATAATAAAATTATTCAAAAAATAAATCCTTTAATTCACCAGAATCATGACTATCCTTGTCACATGTTCCACATACTTTTTCAAGATATTCAAATTTGATTTGAGTATTTATATTTTATTTAATTTTATTAACAATATACATTTATTCACGGGTTTTTCTCATATTTCATGATTAACTATAAAAGAATTAATTCTTCTTTATCTCTATTTATATTAAATAATATACCAAAAAATATCATATTTATCTCCATGGGATCTAAAAAAATATAAATAGACTTTAAATAAGGATATTTTATGATCCAGTGAAATTAGTTTAAAAAAATTGATTATTTACTTAGTATATTTTGTTGATTCTTTTACCTCTAACATAGAGAAATAATTTCTTATAATTTAGCTTTTGCATACCTTTTAAATAAAATAGATTTTATTTTTTAAATATCAACCCAAAAATACCTATATATATTTTTATAACATGTAATGTATGTTTAAAAATCTTTTATAGTATTGGTATTCACATGTGTGGAATTTACCTTTCAATATGGGATAACATTCTATGTATAATTTGAGGATTCATATTGCACTAAAAGAGATGTATTACAATATTATATCATTTTATTTAATCTTTCATTAGAATCATGATGCCTTTATTGAACTTAATTCTATTCAAATTCATAAATAGTAATTTTTTATTGTATCCTTTGACATCGTTAGAGGGGGTTTAATTAGGTTGTTCACAGATTTAAACATTAATCATTTGATCCTACCATAGGATCTTGTTCCATTATTATAAGAAACACGTATTAAAACATTTTTTATCATCTTAATCAAACTATTCTCATTACAAAAAATTTTAAAATTTTAAAATTTAAGGAACCCATTGATTTTTCATTGTTCATCCACACTAGGCTACTTTGAAGGACCATGCACATGAAATTTTTATAGTGATTAAAAAAGTAATATAACTCAATATTTTTTAGGATTTAATATTTTATTGATGTCACTCATCTTTAAGTTACACTACCTGAACATGAATATACCAGGTTACTCCTCAACAAGGTTTACTCACTCTTTATATCCTCATTGAACTTCGTTGGTGATTGCATTGATTTATAGGCATGTGATTATTATTTTTTTATTTACATGAAGGTTAATCAATTTTGTATATTAAAATTTCTATAATAAATTATTGATGATATACGTTTTAATAAAATTATAATGTTCACCCTAATGCTTCCAATAAAATTGATCAACTCGCTAGGAGAGGATTTAAAACAGGGATATTTAATTTACCATCACATTGATCATTATTATAATTATAAATAGACAAAAAAATTTACTCTAAATAATTACACGATTATAATTATTTTTTCCAAAAATTATATATTATTCTTTGAGAAAACCTAATATTCTAAAATGTGATGTGTGACTCATACATATTCAAATGGATCTTCAATATATTCCTATAAAGTAGAAAACTTTTCTATATATTTCAGATATTCTATAAGTCTAATGTTCATACCCTTTTGGTCATCCACCAATATAAATAATCCCATCTATTTTATCTTTCATTAATCATTTATTACCTCTAACATTCAATTTCAGAGAAAAATATTCAACTAAATAAAAAAAATTAAATATCAAAATTGATAATCCAATTATAGTTAAATTATTACATTCTCTAGTTGAAATCCATACTTTGTATCAACATTAGATAAATATAATCCATTAGTTTTGAATTTATAGTCATTATTTTTTTAAATAACAACCAATCCCCCATGTGACGTCCAAATAATTACTTATTTTAGTGTTCTACAATCAACTAAAATCCTAGTATGGGGAAATGATTTTTGGAATGATGGTATGTATTCATTATAACATATCTAAATATAAAAATAGGTTTTGATGAATCATTGATCTTCATGTAATGATGCATTCATGGAAAAAACATTAACATTTAACAAAAAATTATCACATTAAATCTTACCTTTTCACAACATAAGATCGTAAACTATAGAAACATTCTATTTATCTACAACTCTTTGCAGGCTAACCATCAGTGTTAGTATGTTTACATATCCTTTCTAAAATAATAGAAAATAAATTAACCATCTTCTATACTAGTGAATAACTTCATGGTGTTTCACTCTAGTAGATAAATCCAATAAAATTATGTTCAATTATATCACCAAAACATAAAATTCAAATATAATAATTTTTTATTGTTATGATTTATTTTAATATTCTATGTATCTTGATTTTAGTTTTTATGATTTTTTTTAATTGTTTAATAATATGTTTTTTTACACATTCTATAGTTTTTTTAAATTTTATTACATAAAAAATGAGTTTTTCCCTTAGTTTCAATGATTTTTTAGAATATATGTTTTCAATTTAGTTTTCTTTTGAGGATTTCTTTTGTATTGTATAGTAATTTGAAAAAAAAAGGTTTTCTGGATTCTTAAATATAATTGTTAGGGTAAATTTTAGTTTTTTAGTGGATTTTAATTGATTTTTTTTTTAAATGGTGTCTTTATTTTTGAACATGTAGCCATGTAGGATGCATACATATATGAAATCTATACATATGTTATGCCTATGTGACTGGATGAATAATAATATTTATATATAAGATATAGATGATAATGTATAAATTCCATCTTTTATGAGGAAATGATATGTGGGTGTTATATGGTGGGATGAGGTTGATAATGTTAAAAATGATACCCAACCTATCTCTGTATAATTCATGGGGACCCAAGGTATCATTAGAAGGTTTTAAGAGATGATTACTATCCAATCCTGATGAGAAAAACGGAATCCAACTGGTATGAATTACCTAAATTATAGTGGATTTCTATCGATGAAGCTAGTCAAGAGTAGATAGATTATTATATAATAGGAATACATTAATTGAATAGCATGTTGTACTACCTGAGTACCACAGGATCACCTCATGAGATGACTGGGAGATTCACATGATTATCAATCCTTTACTATTTCCCCTTTACTGCACTTTTTTCTATCACTATTCTCTCTTGATATAGTCAAATGGATATATTTTATATTATTTATCAAAAAACCTACACACTTAACTAAATATTCATCTATCTTAATTTTTTTCTTCCATTTTAAAATTTTTTAGTTTCCCTCCCTATATTTTTCATTCGGTTTATTTAATAATTCCATGTTTGATATTTCTAATTTTGAGTTCCATCATTGGGGATTTGGGTTGTTGTTTTAAAATTTTATTTAAAAATGATTATTTTAAGAAGAGTCATTTAATAAAATGTTTTCAAATTATATCTTAAAACAATTTTTAGTTTTAATAATAATTTTCAATGAAAGGTCACTGTTTCTTTCTCTAATGGACAAAAACCATATTTTTAAATATTTTATTTCAAAATATAATTATTATAATGTTTTTATAATGGGACCAAATGGATATCATATTAATTATCTTCCCATTTCTATCCTCACACTCAATATATTTCATTTAGCATTGTTTGAATAAGGCTTGTTTTTTTTAACATATTCTTTTCTAGCCATTTATGGAGAGGGTTACTATGGTTGATTAATAGTGACTTAGAGTCTCATGGATATCATGATGAGTATTTCATTTCATACATTATTAATTGGTTGTTTCAAATTTTATGGATTCGATATCATGGATATTCTTCTTTTATGCTATAGTTGTGTATTTATTTTAAGTTTATTAAGTACATGTAATATGGTTATGTTCTATTTGAATTTTTATTAATTTTTTTCTCTTCATTTTTCAGAAATTGATCACTTATGTTTGGAGTGGTCATGTAAAACTTCTCAGTGGAATCTCAATGTCTCTTATAATTTATTTAGTGAAATGTTTCTAAGTGTATGTACATAAATTCTCAAACACTAACTTCAAGCCCATGTAGACCTAGAATCTAGATCATGTAACAAACCTGAATTCTATTAATGAAAATTTCCTTCTTATAATTATTTCATGTAGTATAATTCATTAAATCACATTAAAATCACAATACAAACATTATAAATGAAGAATTAACGAAATAAAAGCTATTTATAGAAGTTGAGGAACCTATAAGAAGGGAATAGTAACATGACCTTCGGAATAAGAATGTGACCCTTATGAATTGTAAATCATCCAATGGAATAAAAAAATCACCTATGGAATTATAAATAAAATATAAAAATCTTATAAATGGTAGTAAGATATAATAGAATTAAAAAATGTTTTAGAAATTATTGAAAAAGTGTTGATATTGTTTAATAAAAATTATGTATTTATTTTGAATTTTATAATTAGTATAATGTTTTATAATAAAATATATTTCCATAAAAATTTAATGATGAATTAATATTTAGATATCGTAAGATAATCTGATAATTTAAGGACACCTTAGTAAATTTTTAATGTTATAAAAATCAGATATAATTTTAAAACCAATATTTTTAAATTAATTGATAATTTTAATTAAAAAGTAAATTTTTAATATTTAAGAAATTATTTTCTAAAAATGGTGTTCATTTTTTAATTCAATTAATTAATAAATATAAATGTTGATTTTTTGGGATTTTTCAAAAAAAACACGATTTTTGGTGCATACAAAAAAACAGTAATTTTGTGTATTTTTGAATTATAAGTTAAATAAACTATTAATTGATTCATGGATTATGTAATAGTAGTTGGTTCAGACTAAAATGATCTAATTACTCTGTTTAGTCTCAATAATGGACACAATTTCTTTTCTTGGGAAAAATAATAAAAATATGAATTAAATAATTATAAAACACCCCTCTCCTACACTATAAATACCGCCCTCACAGCCTATTCTCCACAATCCATAAATTATTTTATCCTTGTTAAAATTCTACCCAATACTCTCCTAATACCCTCACCTATGTCTAAGACCTCTTGAACACATCAACTGACCAATACTCTTTCCTCAAGGTGATTTTCAAGGAGGAGAAACTCAAGATGTAAATTCCTCTTTTATATTCAAATAAATTCTTTTCATTTTTTTTTATTACTATATCCTCACCTACCTTGATAAAAAATTTATAATATCTCTAGTAACTAAAATATAAATAAAATTCATCATTAAAAATTAATAAACAAACATTAAATCCATCTCTTCCTTTTTCCATGTAATGAAAACATTGTTTGTGAGGTGTTAATCTAACTCCTTCAAGGATGAAAAAATTTAACATCTCATTAAAACCATCAAGGCCTATCATTAAACCATTTTAATGGTTTAAAAAATATTATATATCTATAATAGACTATTTAATTTTCTGAATTAATTATATTCTCATTATGTAAAATAATAAAATAAAACATGTTCGTTGGGAGAGAAAGCCTCCCAAAACAATCCAAACGATTATCAATAAGATCTTATATAAGGATTCATCCTCCCCCAAAACAAAAAAAAATAAATTATATAAACATTTTCCCTTCTGTAAGTTCATTAATAATTTATAAAATCAATTTTGTATTTGTTTTTCAATATTACATTAACATTTGTACTCTTATATATGTGAACCGGTCATAGAAACTAAGAAAAAAATCACTCAAAAAAGATGAAATTGAACACTCTATCTCATAAAAAATGACATAAATGAACGTAATAAAATTATAATAAATAAATTAAATTTATTAACGGTTCTTGAATTATTAATTAAATAATTTAATCTGAATATTCCAGACATTAAGATCAAGTGAAGAACTTTTTGGAACATTTGGTGTGGGATTCTACCCAGATCTCCATTATTCATTCAGGTTACTCTTCCACTTAGTTTACCCAAATTAAACTCAATTTTCGTTTTATATACAGATTTTTATTTTTATTTATATGATTTAAAATCATATATAAAGATCCATTTATCCATTTTTAGGCACATTCATGTTTTTGAAATATTCACTATTCATATCTTTCAGAAAATTAATCCCAAAGTAATGAAACATCTAAATTTTTTACCCATTTTCAAATCCACTCTATATTATATTTTAAGCCAAATTTATTTTTCAAAAGAAACTAATTTTATTATTAAATCTTTAATGTTTCACTTCTAGTTTTATATAAAATATGATTCCTTTTTATTATATATTCTCTTTAATATTGTCAACAAACCACACTAAAAATTTTTATTTATACAATTTATAAAACACTGTTTTTTATGTTTTCACTTAGGTTTGACATATATTATAATGATAAAAGCTTATTATCCCTTATTAATTTCCATGTATGATTTAAATCCATTATTTAATTGAGACCATAATGATATTCCTTTTTTATAACCCTTTTGATATTATTATGATACCAAAATCCTTTCATGGTGAATACTTATGTTTGTTTTGTTATATATGATTATTTATGGGGAACACACATTCATGAACATGTTATGATGGATGAAACCAGATAGTGCTCTAATTTGACGTGTAATGATTAGTCTCATGAGATGTTATGTGCAATGCTCTTAGTGTGTAGCCTTAACTCATGCTTCGTCTGCAGCAGTCTTATTGGTTAGCCTTAACTCATGATACTCTATGTGAAATTATACTTTAAACATGATAAAGTCATGTTTTATATTCATACACATTACTATGATTCTAGGATTATATGATCCCATGTTCTATATTTTATGATTCTGTATTCTAAATAAAGTTCCATGACTTTTTATATGATTATATAATGCCTTTGAACCCTTGTGTTTATATTTATTTTAATGATTACTTCATTACTAGACTTTTCATCTCATCCCATTGTTTATTTATTCCATATGGTATTCTATTCAGATGTAAGGGTTAGAAGGGAGTTACAATCTACATATGAATATTTAATAAAAGATTTTTTATTTTGGTATCATCTTCTTAAATTTTGTATGAAATGATCCAAAAACACTAGAATTAATGATAATTGGTTTTTTTAATGGAAAAGTATTCTTGAAATCATGTAAAAAAATTTAAAATTAAAAGGATGATATAGTTGGTATAAGAAGGAATTTTTTTTTGGAGATTATGAATTGAGAAATTAAGTGAGGAACTTATGTATAATATTAAGTAAGAAAAAAAATCCATAAATTTTGGTTATTATAGAGTAAGAGGTTTTTCATGAAAATACATCCATGTCTTGATACAACAAATGGGATGGGTTTTGGAACATCTGTATCGAGGATTAATAACTCTGAAAAGGTGTTAGTGTCTTACACAGGGTAACCTTGTACACAACAATGGGCCTTACTATACACCTAGTTTAACACTCCCTAGGGATATGATTCAATAAATTCATAAAAATCATACAAACAATTATTTAGGGTAAAAAATATTATCAATAATAATATATTTTAGGAAACATATCATGGATAACCAAGATTGATACCTTGCGAATCATAAGTTAGGATATTATTTTCCTTTACAAGTTTATCCTTTTGCGTTAAATGTTCCATTTTAATGCTTATTAGATATTTATTAAATGCCCGTAATGGAATATTATTTTTCATAGATAATGGTGGGAAATAGAAGAACATGTTACATTAATAAATTTGATAGGAAATGTGATTATTTCCCCAATTAAATTCCAAATATGATGGGAATGAGAGCTCAACTCATCATGAGAATACATGCTCAACCTGATCAAGTTGTGAATAATTACAAGATTCATGTGGAAGACCAAAATTCTCATAGGAAATAGGATTTTTCCATAGAATACGTTATACCTCAAATGCCTCCCTTGTTTATTAGATCTAATTATCCTCTCCTCACATAATAATTGATTAACTCCATTGAGAAAATATTCTCTACACTCCAATGGTCAAGAGAACATAATGTTGTGCTTGAAATTTATCGTTTTGATGAGGAAGCTGATCAGTGGTGTAAACTGATCATGAACAAAATGTCCATGGAATATATTTATTCCTTGCAATGGGAAGATTTAATTAAAATGTGTTTCAATAAATATTTTCCATGAACCCTATATCTTAATATGGAAATGGAGTTTCATTTATTTATATAAAAGGAAGAAGAGCATATTGAGGCTTACATGGATAATTATACAATGATTTTGTGGTATACATCCGGATTAATCATGAACATTGAAAGGAAGGTGAATCACTTATTTAGAGGATTAAATCCAGGTATTTGAAAATATTTAGTAATTCGAGACATTGATAGTTATAATGATATTGTCATTTGTACCCTAAATTTTGAAGCAGAGATCAGATAATCTTAGTGGTCTCATGGGACTAATGAAAAAAGTGGAAAATTGAATGTAATATGGGTGGATCAACAGGTAAATATTTTAATGGAAATAATTCTGAATATCTCACATGTCAAATACTTTTGGAGAAGTATCAAGGTTACAGTCTAAAGAGAACAATAAAATTCTTCCAATGGGGAAGAATGGGACATATGGCTAAAAATTACCGGAGGGATTCAAATTATTCCGCCAATGTAGATAAATAAAGAAAGGTTTAGGCCAACAATCATTGAGTATTAAATTTTTATAACTTCTAGGAACATGGGAATTATTCAAACCATTTCCCTATTCCCTGGGTAGTTGGAGGAAATCATCAATAACAACCTACAAGGTAGT
This sequence comes from Viscum album, assembly GCA_963277665.1. Lineage (NCBI taxonomy): Eukaryota > Viridiplantae > Streptophyta > Magnoliopsida > Santalales > Viscaceae > Viscum > Viscum album. Next base: position 1,689,248,888 of record OY728146.1, read on the forward strand.
AAAGAAGGGGATATTCTATCATAACTGTTTAATTGAATCCAAAAAATGACATGGTGAAAACTATGTTGATTATTCATTAAATAATTGAAAATATACTATTTGATTCTGGTACATCACATTCAATAATATCATGAATTTTTAGTAGAATTTTTAAAAAAACAACCTCAACATATAGTGGATCAGTTGAATGTGAGAATAGAAAATTGAGAAATTATTTCATCCAATGAATATAACTTATCCCTAGGGAATCTTTGTAGAATGAACCTCCGAGAAAATCCTATTGTACTCAATTTTCAAGAGTTTGATGCTATATTTGGAATTTATTTTATATATTTATATATTTTCAACATCAACTATGGGGTATATAGATCACTCTTTTCATGAAAAAGCATACTACAATTATGTTCAATTTTAAGGTGGAAGTTTAATCTCCTTCAAATTCAACATCTCAATTGTGGATATTGTTGCCTTATGAGATAAATATCTAACTCAAATTATTGATACTAGGGATATAATTGTGGACGATTACATTCCAATCTTAAGGAATAACACTGATGTCTTCCTTAAAGAGGTGGCTGGTCTTCCCCAGGATCGTGAGGTTGCATTATCTGTAGATCTTATTTCTATATCTCTTCATATATCAAATACATCATATATAATGGTAGCCATAAATTTGGAAGAATTAAATTATAAGCTATTGGAAAATATTTAAAAGTGTCGTATATACCTGAGTGCCAGGACAAGGGGTTCTCCTGTCCTCTTCGTCGAAAATAATTATAGATAAATGTGCCTTGGAATATATTATGGTGAGCTCAAAAAAATCATGATAAATAATAGATATCCCCTTCCACATAAAGATGAATTATTCGATGATCTATGTGGGGACAGTTATTTACCTATGGTGGACCTTCTGTCTGGATATCACCAAATAAATGTGTGTAAAGAAGATATTCCTATGAATGCATTATGACCAAGGTATAGACACTATGAATTCATAGTGATTCCTTTCACTCTAACTAATGCTCTGTCAATTTTCCAGGACGCAATGAATAGAGTATTTAGATATTACCTAAACAAATTTTTGGTGGTCTTTATTGATGATAATATGATATACTCCAAATAAATAAGGAGAATGAGGAGAATTTGAATACATAACTGGAAACAATTCATACAGAGAAACTATATGAAAAGTACTCCAACTGTGAGTTCTGTATGAAGGAAGTACCATTATTGTGTAATGTATCCATAATTAAATGGATATTTGGGAACCCTTCCTAGACAAAGGCAATCTAAGAGTGGCCCAGGGAAAAATCTTTGATGGGTATTCGGAGTTTCCATGGTTTATATGGGTATTAAGGATGATTTTTGAAGAACTTATCATGGTTTTAGAACCCAATAACCAACATGGAATATAAGGGACTAAAGTCTATCCTGACTCAAGAATGTGATGAAGGCATAATTGATCTGAAAAGGAGGATTATCAATGCGCATGTGATGAAACTCCTGAAAATTGTGGAACTTTTTATGTTTTTCAATGATTTTTAAAATAAGGTCTTAGGATATGTACTAATTCAAAATGATAGTGAGGGCCTATCTATCAAGGCAGTTGAAAATCCCTAAGAAAAACTATCCCACACATGATCTGGGGTTGGTTGTTATGATCATTGTATTGACAATCAAAAGTCATTATCTCTATAGGGAGAAGTGTAAGATATATACTAATCACAAGAGTCCCAACTATATATTTGCATAGAAGAAGACTAATATGTACCAGTGAATATGGTTAGATCTCATCAAGTATTATTACTTCTCAATCCATTACAATCCTAGTAGTACAGTTATTGTGGATGAAGCTCTATGTATAAAGGATCTTACAACATTATCAATTAATGGAATTTAGAAGGATAAAATATTTATACATTTTCAATGCATCGACTAGGGAATAATTAAGGAATTAACACCATCAATCCACTCTTAAATTGTTTCTCAAACAACCCTACATGAGAAAATAAGTAATTATGAAAGAACTGGAGTGGAAATTTTGAAAATACTAGAAGCCTTCTTTAAAGAAAAATTATTAGAGTTGAAAATTTTTGGGGAAGGAGTCATGACATTTCGATCATGAATATGTGTACCATCCAATCCAGAAATAAAGAAGGAGCTTATGATAGACGAAAATAACCCAACCTTCTACATTGACCCAGGGAGAACAAAGATGTATCGAGATCTTTGAGAGAACTAATGGTGTGACAATATGAAGAAGGAGATCACTAAATATACATAAATATTCATGGTATTTAAGCAAGTAAATTCTAAAAGGAAAAATTATAACAGGATGTTGAAACCACTACCCATACCGACATGGAAGTTGGAAAACATCACCATGTGATTAATCACTGAACATCCAAGGACATCCAGAGGAAACAATGCTATATGGGCTATTGTGGAACATCTTACAAAGACAGATCACTTTACCAAAATTACCATACTAAAAATAGATACTTCTATTTTATAAAAAATATCAACACATAATTTATAATTTCTAAAACAATTAAATAATTATAAAACACCCCTCTCCTGCACTATTAATTCCACCCCTCACCACATCTTCTCCTCACACTTTCCATGATTTGAGCCTTATCCAAATTATATCCAATACTCTTAAAAATACATTAAATATTATAATTATTCTTTTTGTCTCTTTATAATACCAAAACCCTTTCACTAATATGTTTTTCAAGTAGGAGAAACTGATGTGGTAAATTCCTCTTTTGTTTTTATTTAATATCTTTTCATGTTAATTTCTTATTCTCTCTTCAAACCCCCTCACCCAAATGTTATTATAAATCTAGTACCTCATATATAACATAATATTATAATAAAAAAATAATAATAATTCATTAAAACTCTATCATCTCTCATTAATAATAGTAAAGAAAACATTGTTTTTTAGGTATTAATGTATCACCTTCAAGGATGAAATTTTTTGTCTCCCATTAAGACCGTAAAATATGGTCATAAAACCATTAATATGGTAAAAAAATTAATATATTTATTGAATATAATATAAATTTATAGATAATTATATACTCATGATGTTAAATAATAAAACAAAATTGGTTCACTATGAGTGAAAACCACCCGAAATAATCTAAACAATTACCAATTACATCTTGTCAAATAATGCATCCTTATCCAAAATAACAAAATGACTTATATGATCATTTAAAATTATTTATTTTCATAAATAATATATAACTTCAATTATGTATTTATATTTACATTTTACATGAACATCCATACTCTTTTAAGAGAAAATCCGTCTTAGAAACTAAAAAAATAAGAATTCTTGAATGTTGAAATTGAACACTTTAACTAATCAAAAAGGATATAGAAAACATAATAAAATTATTGTAAACCAGTTAAATATAGAAAAGTTTCATGAATTATTAATTAATTAATTTAATTTGATTATTTAGGACATTAAGACCATATTCATAATCGTTTCAGATATAATGTATGGGATTATACATGAACAACCATTATTCCATTGGGTTAGTCTTACTCACTTTTTACCCAATGAAATTATCTATTATTTGTATGTAAATTTTATTAATTATTTTTAAATTATTCATACTCAAGTATCAAGATCCATTAATCCTTCTTTTTTTGGGATACACATGTCAAAAAAAGGTTCCCTAATCAATTCCTAATGATAAGAAATCTCGGTTTAAAGGAACATTCTGAATTCATACCCATATTCATTTTCAGTATATAATATTTTATAAGGCGCAATTATTTTTATAAAATAAATCATTTTTTTATTAAAAAGAATATAATTTCACTTATTGTTTTATATTAATTATTATTCCCTTGTTCCTTTAAATACTCACTTATATTTTCAATAAACTGAAATAAGATGTTTTATTTCTAAAGATTCTTAAACACTCTTTTTTTATGATTCCACATTGGTTTGAAATTCCTAGTCACTATATAATCATATTTTCACTTATAAATTTCCATTTATGATTTAAATCCATTCTTTCATGGACACCATTATGAAATTTCATGTTGATAAGCTTTTTAACATGATTATGATACCCAATTCATTTAATGTGTAAACCATATGTTTGATTATTTATGTGCCAAACATAATCATGAACATGTTATGATGGTTGATCCTAGATAATGATCCAATTAATTTGGTAATGTCTATTATCATAATACGTTTTTTCAATGGTCTTAGTGGTTACCCTGAAATCATGATGCATGTGAAATGGTTATGGTGGTCAGTGTTAACACATTCCCCACTATGTGAAATAGTACATGACTCATGATAATGTATTGTTTTATATATATACCACAATACTTGGATTCCATTATTATATAATACCATGTTGTATGTGTTATTATTCTATATTTTAATCATACTCGGTGCCTTTTTAAATAATTTTTTCACGCTATCTAATCCTTATGCTAATATTTTTTTAATGTTTATTTAATGATGGTATTTTTATATCATCCATTTGTCCAGGTATTCCTCAAGGTCTCCTATATAGATGATAGAGTATGAAGGGTATTAGTATCTATTTAAAAATATTAAACAAAAGTTATTTTATTTTGGTCTCATGCTGTTTAATTTTTTATCTAATTTTCCAAAGAAACAAGGCTATCCGATCATTAGTTTGTATTTATAGAGAATTATGCTTATAATCGTGTAATAGTATATATAAAAGGATATATCCATTATAATTCTTATCATGTCGTAGGACAGATTAGGTTCCAATTTTAGTGGTGTCCTGGACTGGTTCATGAAAAATCAGTATCATGCGGCATTTTAATATTTAGGTGGGTCTAGATAATTGGAGTCATGGTTATCAAAACATGAGAGCTAGGAGTGATAACTTTCTACATAGATATTAATCATTTTGAGCCTCATATATTTGTGGTATAATAGATTTTGATATATGAATTACAAACTCCAATTATTATTTCCTAGATTTTATTTGGATTGGTGGTGTTTGATGACATATTTGTGTTTTCTAAGTTGATAAAGGTTCCTTGTTCTTTAGGAGTCAAAGGTAAGGAATAGATAATGTTCATAGTTATAATTCATGGTATAGAAAACCCTAAATATTTCATTAACATAATTTGGTATACCATTAATAGAAATTTGTGTTATTAGTGAACAATATTCTAAATAGTGTGGGAAGTCCCAGAATAATGACTATCCCATTTCTAATTAGTTTTTTTGAGATTACATTATTTAAAAACAATTACAGTGTGTATCAATTATACAAAATTATTTAAAATAGTTTTACATTTTAGGTTACTATATTTAGAATGATTCAAATGATATTTTTTTGTTGAATCAATATTTTTATAAGGTGAAACTATGATCTTACAATTAATAGAGAATTTTTCCAATTTTAATTTTGGTAAACATGATGATTTGTGATTTTAAAATATATTTAATGATTAGAACATGTGTTTATAAAATAATTTATTGATTTAAATTAATGTTTCAAGTTAAAGTGTTGAGTTTTAATGGTTTTTCATATATAGTTTTAAAATAATGAAACAAAACCCTAAATAAATCATGTAATTTGATATAGAGAATTTTAAAATTTTAAGTAAATTGATTGATTCTTTATGATTATATTTCTTAAATGATATTTATTTGTGACTTGGTATGATATTTTTTGAACAAAAATTTATTAGTTTGTGCGTTTTCATTTTTAATTGGTGTATATTTCCATTAAATGTCATGGAGGATCAAAAGGAATCCATAACATCGGATTGGTGTATGGATTTTTTTATTTGGAAACTTCACCCATACTCATGATGGAGTGGTTGATATGGTTTCCTATAATAATTTTCCAATATTTTATAGTGATCAGTTTCCTCTAGAGGTAGTGGATAATATTGGAAGGATTGATTATATTTTTAAATATACGTGAACTCTTGAAGCCTAGAAGCTGATAGATATTTTGTGTTTCTTCAAATTCCCCAGTTAGGATCAGTAAGATATATTCATCCCTTTAGATTTATATAGTTGGATGAAATGATAAATCTTTAAGGAAATTATCATTTAGTGGTTCCCACCTTAGGAGTTAATGGTGAAGACGGTGTTGGATCTTATTAGTCTTTAACATGGTTAAAGATGGGTGAAAGAGTTTATTGATCACAATAGTGAAATTATTTTTAGGTATTATTATATCACAATGATTGTATCATTCAAGAATCACAAGTTCATAAAGTTTCTCCACTTATACCATAGTTATTGAGTTCATTCATCTAGGATCCTCCTCTTTCAATATTTTATGGATGATTATTATGTATCTGAATTTGTTTCCTGATGGATATTTATCCCCTCTCCCATTTGGATCTATTTAATATTCAACATAAAGTGAAGATAATGAGTTAGAGAAACCAATTTTGGGAGGATATTCAACTTCTATTATTTCGCTATAAAAAGGAATTAATGAACTATGTTCTTTCTGTGTATTCATTTTAGTCATTCCATGAACTACATTATTAGTTTTACAAAAAAATATCATCATTTTGATCATTTATAACACCTCAACAAGTTTTTTAAGTAGAATGTATATTGGGGTTGAAATCCATATCATACACAAATTCATGAATGTGTTAGTACCCATATCTCTAATGTATCCCACATTTTCTCTTCCTTTTTATCTGATCTTCTTATACCATTATATTTTTTGGCTTTTTCCTATAGAATATATATTGCACTATTTGATTCCTTTTTTTATTTTGATGAATAAATATATTGGTTCTATGGTTTTGTTGATTATATGTGGCTAGATCATATATTTACTTATAATTTACTATGTTTTATTATTGTCTTATTTCGTATGTTTCTTTGAGATGTGTTTTGCATTGAAATTCCAACATGATATTGTAATCCTTAAATGGTTAGGAGACCCAATTTAGTCTCAAATTATGGGACTTTTGATATATCGACAAAGGTTGTTGGGTGTGACTTTTATATTGGGGATGTATCAAAAATGTAGATTATGTATTTCTTTAAATTAGGTCATATATCATTCCATGGTTTGTTTCCCTTTTTTATTATAATATCCTCATTGAGAATTATATTTGGATTAAGTTCCTTTCTAGGGGAAGGAAGTGTTATGGTGGGGTGATTTATCACCCCCAAAAAAAATCTTTTGAAATACTCTTTTATTATAAGTCTATATTTAATTTTATTATATATATTGGTTTTTCTAGAGGTTTTTTTTACTTTTATCCTTATATAGTGTTCATGTGGTGATGGTAACCTCACAATGACATGGGTTTTGGTCACCTCGTGTGTGGTGATTACTTGGTGAGTGGACTTAGGGGAAGCCACACCAAAGAAACAATTTTATTTGGGGTTTTCCTTTAGTGGTATATCTATGGGAAAAATGGTTTCAAAACACCTTGGCTGGGAATTTTGGATGACCATATTGTTATTATGGATGATTAAGAACATAGCAGATCAGAACAGGGCACCCCCACATCATGGTACATATTTTCTAGGATTTTGGGGAATAATATAGTGAAATCCATGTCTTATAAAACCCCATTATGTGTTGGTTTGAACAGTTCCATCCATAATGATGATGGGAGGGTCCACAACATCGTTTCAGTCATTTCAAGGATCATTGGGAGTAGTATAATATACCATCATATCATGGTCTATGTGGAAACACTATTTTGTTGACTATTTTCCTTTTTTATTTTTTTTAGTTTCCATGTTTTACCATTAGAATGTTTGAGACCTAATAGTGTATTCAACCTCATTGATTTGATGAATAGTAGTGGGATCCCTTGGTGACTCATTCCTTATTTCTATTATTTTTTAGGCTTTCTCTATTTAATTTATGTGTTTTTTTAATGTTTGTGATCTTTTATACTCTCTTTCATATTTATCTTGGATTTTTCCTTCATATTTTAACTTATTATCTACATGAATGAACCCTACAGTTTTGATTTTCCCAAATGTGTATTTATTTTTTATTTTTGGGTGAGAATATTGATCCTCGTGTTTTGTATCTCTCGTGTTTTGAGGTTTTCATCATATAAACACATTTTAAAATATAGTTACATCCATTTTTTATAGTTTTTCTATACTTTCATATATTCTTTATCCCCCCAAATAATATTTTCTAATTAAATTTATATATTTTATGTGTTTATGAGTTTTCCTGGTGTGTTTTGTTAAAGCGAGGTTAGTGTTTCTAAGAGGGGTCCAAACTTTTAATTTTTTTTAAAAACGCATTTGTTATGATGTTTTTTAAAATGGGGATTCACATTCATTGGTCTTTAGTGACTTTTTACACTGTTCTTATAATGTTTATTGGACTTATGTTTATAGTGTTTGTGTAATTTTCGAATAATTTTGTGCCATTACGCTTTTCATTGTTTATTATATTTGATGGTTCCAAAGATAGGTTTATCATTTGGTTTTAAGGAATTTTTTAGAAAATATATTCTTATGATAGTTCAATAAATATTATTTCCCAAGTGGAGTTCAATGGTTTGTTAAAAAAATTCCACTTTTTTATAGTAACGTAAAATGTAGTGATAAATTTTAGTTTTGAAGTTGTTTTCAATAGATGTTCAGAAAATGAGGATTTTGTTTTTAACCTAATGGAAATGTTGGAACCATCCTTATATAAAACCAACCCTTATAAAATAAACAAGTGATTACATCAATAATGAATTTAATTTATAAATATGATATGGTTGGTGATGTTTTAATGTGTGTTTTTTCATGGATAATATAAACTAGATTCATGTGTTTTCATGAGAGTTATTTCATTATAAATGTTACTCTCCTTTCACATATTAATTCATGGGTATCCTTGTAATCTTGGTGTGATATTAATAGATAGATATTATCTATCCTCTATGATATAGATCATATCCCTCATGTATTCATAAACTATGATATAGTGGAGTTCCCACAATGAAACCAAAAAAGAGTAGTCATTTGGTTATAGATTAGGATTGCATTGATAATCTTACAAATTTGTCCACTTGAGTACATCTAGGATCATATCATGTGTTACCAAATATTTTTTCATGATTATATATCATTTAATATTTCTAATAAACTAAACTTTATTCTATTATCATTACCTTGTGATAGTTTCAATTATTTCCACATTTATATTATGTTTCTACAACACTTGCTCTATTTGGTAATGCTTCCTCATCTCTTTACCTTACTTTCTTTTGAAATTTATGGTTTTCTCTCATTTCGTTTTATTTATCTGGTTTATTTATTAACATTATTTTTCCTTATCAATAATTTTTAATTATTTAAGTGCGGTTTTGTGTGGTTGTTTAAAAGTAGTATTTTTAAAGGTTTTATTTAAAAAGGATTGTTTTTTAAATGTTTTCATAATTATCCCTTGTAAAATATTTAGCATTAGAAAACTATCAAGAAAATACCATAGGTTTTTCAATAAATTTTTTAACCCTTATTATATAATATTATATTTCAAATAATCATTATGGAATGTTTTGTGAAAGGGTTCATATGGACTCTTTTTTTATTCTATATAGAGTTTTCATGCTCACACCATATCAATTACACTCAATAGTGGTAGTGTTGATTTGTTTTGAAGGAATAGGTTTTATTTTTAGTCACCCAATGATATATTTGGTAATTATTATAGATGATGACATCGAGTCACATAGAGATAATGAAGGTTTTATAGTATTTTTTACATTATATATAGTATGTATCAACCATGAATGATTTTTTATAATGGATGTAGTTTATTTTTATGTAATTTTGTATTTATTTTATTAATATTATGGATTTTTTTGGTAATTTTTTCATGGTTTTTTCTTTAATAAACCAAATCCACCATTGGAATGGGAACTCTAGCCTAAAAATCAAATATATGAGGTGAATTCCCAATCAACTTGAGCTGGGGAAATGTTATATGGCATCATCAAAGCATATGCTGGAATTATTTCACCCATGATAAACAATATTAACACGTAAAATAAGAGTATAAGCCCCATGAATAAATAAATTATAAAATTTTAAAAAAAAATAATAAATAATCAATGTCAAATATATAAATAATAAAAATATTACCTTACGATACAATAGAATCCAAATATGAAATAAAAATAATCAAAACCCCAGATTTTCCATGTGACCCTCTGTCGCTATATACATCCCATCTTCATCATTGTAAGGCCCTGAATCCACGAGGATCACCCATTTGCGTGTTTTTGAAGACAGAGGTGATCATAGAAGGCATGGAGGATGTCTGGAAGTGTTTGGTCACAAGAAGTAGAAAACAGGGGGGGCTACATGATGTGACAATGGGGTATATGACATGTACCATTTGGGTTTTAGAATAATAATAAAAAGTGATGACATGATGTGTTTTTCAGCATAAGTCACCTCGAGGCAGTACACGATGTGACGAGGAGGTACACATCGAGTGTTGCTCTATAGTATGTTGTTTTAAAGACACCCAGCTACTCACGTTTTTGAAATCTTAGAGCTTGAGCACACCCCCTCTCAACCCAAGATGACTCAGATGCCTCCCTCTTCAATGTTTGGGGATTTATTCATCTTGGATCAGTTCCCTGCTTCATTCCTCAATATGTCTTCAATATGAGGTAAGATATACCTTTTTATTGGTTTTGTTTGATCTTTTTTCTCTAATTTCTCTTTTCTATGCTATGGAGTTTGATCTGTGTGTTTCTAAGGGAGTTTATTTTGGTTCTTTTGTGCGATTGTGTTGTGACATCCTCGAGTGGATGTAGTTTTTGTGGGGAAGGATGTAGTGATACATTTCTTTGATATGTTCTCAAGATAAGTACTTTGGAAACCTTTCCTAGTAGGGGATCAATGGCTCCTCTATTCTTTTACATGCAACTGTAGAGTTTTTATTTTTTAGCCCTTTCGATCACAACAAAATTTGCCTAATTAAAAAATCGAATTGGATTAAAGGAATTGTTTTGTATGCATGTTGTGGCTTTTCAACATGACAACAGTTTGCCTCTTGATTTTCTAGATATGGGGATATCTATGCTTTTTATTTTATCATGTGGTTAATGATGAAATTGGTGAAGAACATAAAGTCAGAATTAATTGATAATGAAATGGAGAGAGATATAATTAATGTAAATGAATAAGGTTTTTTTTTGTTCTAATTTGATGTTAATAAAAATGATGCATATGTGCATTTGTATTTTAGTTGGTTGTTAAACCTGAAGCATGTTGGTGATTTTTGTTTAAAGGCATGTCAAATTAATTATTTAAATAATTTTTTGTAGCTATGTTAGCTTTCAGTTTAGTTTTTACATAGTATGAACCTAATAATAATGAATCTATTAGTTCAATATGGATTTAAGAACATGTTTTTTGATAAAAGATAATGTCTGGTAGTATTCTGTGTTACCCTTTTTCTTGTAAAGTCCAAAGAGAATTCTTTCCTATAGTTGTGAGATCCCATTGCATGTGAAGCCAAAATGCCATTTTTAGGGACAAGAGAAATGTTGCCTTATTATTTCATGCTGGTTGTGATGTGATGTGAGCCTGGATGGTGGTTGTGAGATGTGGGGGTAGGGATTCCCAATGGTTGTGGAAGAATTTTACTCCTAGAGTTGCAAGATGCATCATCTAATGCATGTGGGTGTCAGGGAGGACACTAGAGGTGAAGAAATGGGTTGAATCTGGGCTTACCCAATGTTGTGAATGTGGTTTCAGATTGAATCTATTTTTTTATCTTTATTACTTTCCTTGCTTCATGAGGTAGCTATTATTTCATACCCTCATTCCAAAAGAGTCAAAGAAGCACAGGGTATTCCATTTGTTTTCTATTTTTAGCTTTTCAAGGATGGATGGGTCTATACTTCTACTACATGTTGCAACGACTCGACAAGTAGACCATATACTCACCGTGTTGATCCCCTTATGTTTTGTATCATAGTTTGTTTTTCTGGAATTCCTAAAATTATGTAAATTAATAATTTTTTCAATAAATGGTTAAATAAATAATGTTAACTCATTGGGTTCGAGCTTGTATGGATGTAATGCCAAGATTTCTATTTAAATAATCATTGGATGTTGGGAGTGATTCTAATGAAATATAATGTGTATTTGATAGTGGTTAATTAATGTTTAAAGAATTTATTAACATAAAGTAAAAATGATAAAAGGGGATAAAGTAATAAAATTAATATCTTTACATGGTTTTGTGCTTATAAGATTCTAAGTCTTACTAGTGGCAGCCGGAGTCTGAGAGACATTAGTAGCATTTTAGTACAAGTCTAGGTTATGCGCTTTGTGCGGATGTGAGCAATAGAATATTATGTACTTGTGGTGTTTCTATACACTAATACACCCTATCAGATATGGAAACTGACAATCCATAGATTTTTAGCCCTAGGGGGATGCTTTCCCCAATATTTTGGTGGTTGGATGGATGGTTGACTAACCCCTTTGGCCTGGCTCACTTCTCTTTATAGTTATTTCTGATAGTAGTAACATCGGTTAGTTTTCCTCATATTAGTGTGTAGAGGGTTGTAATGTCTTTTGGATATTCATAGACATATATTCTGGATATAGTACCCTATGTACAACTATATGTGTAATGAGTATAGGTTGTGATTGATTGAGTATCCATACTTGGTGTAATGGATGTAATTCCTTGAGGTATAATTACTGATGTATGATACATGTTATGTGAGCTATGGTGTAACGACCCAAAGTTTCATTAATGGAAAATCCCTATTGATCCAGTTAAATGTCTCTTTATGAAAAATATTTTTATAATATGTCAACTTATTTGGTTTTATGTTAATAATTTTGACCGTTGCTAATATAGTCGTTGAACATTAATCACATGATTAGTATAAATATAGGACTTTAACAAATCCAATTTACTCAGACAAAGGAAGCGATGGCCTCATCTAGTAGAATTTCCCCATACGAAGCACATTTTTCGGAGCTCGTAAAAGAGTTGGTGTCTTTGGGATTCACCCTTGACCAAGCCCAAGCTGAGCTTCATCATGTCAAGCTCGAACGTGACCGTCTACGGGAAAAGTGAAAGTTGATTGAAATTACCACTCGAGCGATGTTATCCGAGCCACCCCAAGAGTCTGTCACCATCACAAACCTTACCCTTAGGTCTTATGCGGCTGTTTTAAGGGGTTATGTAACAAATAACTAGTACTGTGTTTATGTACATTATTTGTTTTGTATATAATAATGAATAAAGTTTCTAGTCATTTTTGATACATTGTAAAAAGTTTTTAAAGTACAAATGGTGTTTTTAGTTATTATTTAATTAACAAATATATTTTATTAATCTAATGGATTTTTGAATTAAATAATATTTTAATAAAATATTATTATTATTATTAAATTAATTTTTATTAAATATAAATGATCTTATAATTTTATGAATGCAATTAAAATTTGTATTAAGGCTTGAAAGCCATTTTTGTCAAAACCCGTGAATTTTCGATAAATGTCAGTTTTTATTTAAAAAGTGAAAATTAACATATTTAGAAAATTATTAAGATAAAATAAATGTTATTTCTGGAATCAGGACGTCAAAATTATCCAACGGTTAATTTTTCATAATTTTCTGAGACAGTTAAATTTTTGGGTAAAAATTAAATACCGTTTAAATATATAATGTGTTTCATGACATCATAATGACCCAATGGTGATGTAATAAAATAATATAATCCTTATGTTCGGCCAATATATGTTTTAACATTAAAATAATGTGATTTTGGGTTTGTTTGACTTACTTTTCAAATCATTAATGGACCCCTCAAGACATATTCAACACCATGCCTTTTTAAATTAATTTTCATGGGAGTGTGACTCACCTCCACATAATCAACCCTAATATTTTAAGAAGTTCGGACTTTGGACTTATAAAATATTGTTTTACTCTTCCATTTTCCAAAAACCATGGGCAAAAACCATGGGATGGTTTGTGGTTTGGGTTAATTTAATGTAAGGGGACCCAAACCTAAATAATAAAGAATTCCCTCACTTTTCCGATATAAACCCACTCAAGCTCCCACTTCCTCCTCACTCAAGCCCTTGGAGTTCATCCAACCTCTGCCATAATATATCTAGAATCCTTCCAAGGTGCCCAAATCTCCCAAGAAGCCTCTCTCTAGCCTTTGGAAGCACACTTCCAAGTAAGGGTTTTTTCTTCCTTTCTCATTTTTGTCCAATTTTTTTAAGTTGTTTTTCCCTTTTAATTTCAATTATGAATGTTGGGGTATGGTTTTTAACCTCCCTCATACTTCCCTCTTTATGTTTTAATGATGGGAGACCCTTTATATCTCATTAAATTCCTCCCATATACACCTGTTACTATGCCAAAATTCTGAAAGGAGCTTCTCTCTCCTCTTTTAAATTCAAGCAATACTTTAGTATCATGAATCTAAATTACAATTCAATTGTTGGGAAATGTATATATATGACCTCTTTACTGTCTATTACATGTAAATATTATGAGGAACCCCTTTATCTCTCATCAACCATTTTTTATTAATTCTTATGTCACGTCGTTACGCTGCCGAAATTCCACCGATTTTCTAAGCCAATGTCATTGTGTAGGGAATACCATGCCCATTTCTCCATCAATGGTATTCACCTTTATGTACCTTTACATATTGATTACAATGTTTCATGTATTAATTCCACATTCCTTTATCTTGGAATAAATTTTTATGTTTTATGAATCCATGTTTTATGATCCATGTGGCACACTTATGCATGAAATGAAATGTTTAAGAAGGGTGCGCCCTTATAGCACTCCAATGCATTGGGTATAGTATAGTATCATGATACATCATGTAAAATGAGTGTTGAATCATGCTAATTCAAGTGCAACGAGGGTTTACTCATGCTTCATGTGCAATGAGGATTTACTCATGCTCTATGTGCAATGAGCCTTGGCTCATGCTAATTCCATGTTAAGTGTTGTTGCCACATTTCCATGTTATGATTATCATGGTTTATCATGACTTTATGTTCATGTTTCTTTTATGCTCTATTTACATGCCTATTTTCTAACATGTATTGTACTCCTCATGTTATTCCATGTGTACTCTCTTACTGGGCTTTATAGCTCACTCTTTTCTTATGCATGTCCTCAGGTTACCCCATGCAATGCTAAGTATGAGGGAATGTAGTGGTCATATAAAGGAAGTTTTCAATAAAGATGTTGTATTTAATGTTTTAAGTTTTTATGTAATGATCCTAATCCCCAAAGACAGTAAACCTCTCGATCTCCTTTGTTGTATCAAGTGAAGTTTAATGTAATAAATCATGTTTAAGTTCGTAATAAAAGAAGGGTTGTCATAGTTGGTATCAGAGGGAGGTTTAGTTATGTTTGGGATTAGGAAACCCTAGTAAATCCTTAGATACAAGACTAAGTATAATAAAAACATCCCTAAGTTTTGGTAAGTACTGAGTAAGTGGTTTATCAAACAAATACATCCCTGTCTGGATATGATCAGGTAGAGGCAGCTCTGGCACAGATGTATCCTAGGGGTAAAAACCCGAAAAAACCGCTTTAAGCTAGACTCGAACGGGAACTGGTGCACGACAACAGGCCTTGCTGCACTCTTGGTTACGACACTCTTGAGGGATATGTTTTGATAAATTTACAAGCTTAGTATGAACCCTTATTAAGGGAATTAAAAAAAATCCCCTAAGAATATATGTTATAAAGTAGATCATGAAAAGCCTAGATTGAAGCCTATAGACTCATGAGTAAGGAAATAAAAGTCTATTTATAAGTCATCAACTTTTGTCTTTGGATTACCCTTTATGTGTTACCCCTAACATTCCTTTTATTCCAGCCAATGGCCGGTAATAGGAGGACTCGGGCTAACAACCGTTGTGAAGATCAGTGTGATGACTGTACTAATGAGATGCCAAATCCAATGGGAGAAGGAATCGCGAACTTTGTCATGCTTCTCTCTCAGATAACTCAAGTTTTAAATAGAATCTTGGGTCAAGAGGAACGTTCAACCCCCACTAAGAATGAAAAAGTCGCTATTGAGAGATTCATGATACAAAGGCCTCCTACTTTTAGTGGATCATCCGATCCCACGATCACTGAACAATGGATCAACTCCATTGAAAATATCTTCTCCATCCTTCAATGTTCTGAACAAGAGAAGGTTCTCTTGGCGGCTTATCGTATAGAGGTTGAAGCTGATCAATGGTGGACGTTGATCAAAAATACGAAGCCTGGGGAGGAGATCGAGGCATTGGAATGGAAGGAATTCTGAAATATGTTTTTTGATAAATATTTTTCGTGCACCCTCTGTCTTAAGATGGAGAGGGACTTCCTTTCCCTCAAGAAAAAAAGATGAAGAATCTGTTGGAGCGTACAAGGAAAACTTCACAAGGCTTTCATGATACGCTTACGGCTTTGTTGTGACCCCCGAATGTAAAGTTGACCGCTTCTTTGGTGGGTTGAAGCCTAGCCTACGGAAAGCATTAGCGATCCGTGACTTCGACAGCTATGAGGAGATTGTCCGATGTGCCCTCAAGGTCGAAATGGAGATCGGGGAATCACAGGGGTATCATGGGGAAAAGAAGCGTAAAGTGGACTTCAATGCTGGTGGTCCGATGGATAAATCCAACGGTTCTAAGAAGATCCAACACCCCACTTTCCAAAAGTTTGGAAAGAAACACCCTGGAAATTGCCTTAAGGGGACGAGAAAATGCTTCAGGTGTGGAAGAGAAGGTCACCTAGCTGTTAACTGTCGGCAAGAAAGACCCACGGCTGTGACAGAGGAGAGTAATTCTCTGTTCGATCCTCAACGTGTTTTTCAATGTTACAAATGCAATGAACTAGGTCATTTTGCAAATCAGTGCCCTAATCCAAGGGTTTTCGGAGACAACTAACAACCTCCAAGGCAGCAAGGAAGAGCTTTTGTCATCACTTCTTCCTAAGTGAACCCCGACAATGAAGTGGTGACAGGTACGCTAGTTATTCATTCAAGAATAGCGAACGTACTTTTTGATTCAGGTTCTACGCATTCTTTTATATCTCGAATGTTTAGTAGAACAATCCCAGCACCACCACAAATCATGGAAATAAACATGTCGGTGAGTACGGAAAATGGGGCAATCATTGCATCCCATGAATATAAGTCCTCCCCTGTTGTAGTATATGGATTTAATTTCTCATAGAACCTCGTCATACTACCTCTTGTGGAATTTGATGCAATTCTTGGCATGTATTGGCTTTCCTTATATAGAGCCAACATAAATTGTCGGGAGAGGGAAATCACACTCCATATGGAGAATCGACCCCCGATTCTTTACAAGTTTCAGGAGGAAGATGAATCTCCTTTAGCTCTATCATCTCAAGCATAGATATTACTGCCTTATGAGCACACGTATCTGGCTCATATGATTGAGTCCAAGGAAGAAACCATCCTTTAAGAAATGCCTATTATGAGGGAATTAGCTGAAGTGTTTCCCGAGGAACTGCCTGGTCTTCCTACAAGAAGAGATGTTGAGTTCTCAATTGAACTTATACCTGGGGTTCTACCAATATCCAAGACTCCATATAGAATGGCTGTTGTAGAGCTTGAAGAGATGAAGAAACAACTACAGGAGAATCTGGATAAAGGGTTTATATGCCCAAGTGCTTCACCATGGGGTGCACCAGTCCTCTTCTTCAAGAAGAAGGATGGGTCAATGCGGCTTTTCATCAATTATCGTGAACATAACAAAATCACGATAAAGAACAAGTATCCTCTCCCAAGAATCGATGAATTGTTTGATCAGCTGCGTGGAGCACAATACTTCTCCAAGGTGGATTTGCGGTCAGGATATTATCAAGTAAGGGTGAAGAAGGAAGATGTCCCCAAGACTACATTTCGTACAAGGTACGGGCACTATGAATTCATATTAATGCCTTTCGGACTCACCAATGCTCCAGAAATATTCATGGACTTGATGAATAGAGTCTTTAGAGATTACCTTGACAAATTTTTGTTAGTCTTTATAGATGATATTCTAATATACTCCAAAACCAAGGAGGATCATGAGGAGCATTTAAAAACTGTACTAGAGACTTTTTGCAAGGAGAAGCTCTATGAAAAGTACAGCAAGTGTGAGTTCTGGTTGAAGGAGGTCTCATTATTGGGCCATATCATCACAAGCAATGGGATATCTATGGACCCCTCTAAAACAGATGCAATTGAGGGATGGACGAGGCCAATATTGTTAACAGATATCTGTAGATTCTTGGGGTTAGCTGGATATTATCGACGATTTGTGAGGAATTTCTCACGATTGTCCAACCCTCTTACCAATCTAACTCAAAAGGGAGTAAAGTTTTCTTGGAGTGATGAATGTGAAGAAAGCTTCAAGGAGTTGAAAAGGAGGCTTATCACTGCGCTCGTGATCACTTTACCCACAAGTGGGGATCTTTTTGTTGTATTCATTGATGCTTCGAAGAAGGGCTTAGGCTGTGTGCTGATGCAGAATGATAAAGTTATATTCTATGCCTCAAGGCAGTTGAAAATCCATGAGCGAAACTATCCAACGCATGATCTGGAGTTGGCAGCGGTGATCTTTGCCTTGAAAATCTGGTGGCATTATCTCTATGGAGAGAAATGTGAGATATATACTGACCACAAGAGTCTTAAATATATATTCACACAGAAAGAGCTTAATATGCACCAGAGAATATGGATAGAGCTCATCAAGGATTATGATTGTTCAATACATTACCACCCTGGGAAAGCGAACAAGGTGGCATATGCCCTAAGTAGAAAGGATCCAGCGATTCTATCAGTGATTAGAATTGAGAAGGATCCAATCTTCTTAGAATTGATGAAGATGGACATGGGAATCATAGAGAAGGGAACATCATCAATCCTTTCACAAATTATTTCTCAACTATCTCTTTTGAAAAATTTAAAGTATGCTAAAAAAGATGATGTGGGAATTCAGGAAAAAGTGGAAGCTATCAAAAATGGTAAATCCTCAGAGTTTAATGTTAATAAAGAAGGTATTGTGCGGTTTAGGAAAAGACTATATGTTCCATCAAGTCCGGAGATGAAGAAGGAACTTTTGGATGACGCACATAGTTCAAATTTCTCTATTCACCCAGGGAGCACAAAGATGTATCGAGATCTCTAAGAAAACTTTTGGTGGGATAATATGAAGAAGGAGATCGCTGAATATACATCAAAGTGCCTAGTGTGTCAGCAAGTGAAGTAAGAGAGGCAGAAGTATAAGGGGATGATGCAACCATTGCCCATACCAGAATGGAAATGGGAGAACATCACCATGGACTTTGTCACCGGACTTCCGAGGACATCCAAAGAAAACAATGCAATCTGGGTTGTTGTGGATCTTCTTACAAAGACGGCACACTTCATTGCTATTCGGGAGTATTTTTCATTGGATCAACTGAGGCGGATATATATCAGGGAAGTGGTAAGGTTGCATGGAGTACCACTATCTATTATGTCTGACCGAGATCCAAGATTCACCTCTATGTTTTGGAAGAGTCTTCAACTTGCTCTTAATACTGAACTGAACTTCAGTACGGACTATCATCCTCAAACTAATGGCCAATCTGAGTGGACTATCCAAACACTTGAGGATATGTTGAGAGAATACTCAATGGACTTTAAAGGAGGATAAGATCAACATCTTCTTCTGGTTGAGTTCTCTTATAATAACAGTTTCCACTCGAGCATCCAAATGGAACCATATGAAGCCCTGTATGGGAAAAGGTGTAGAACACTGGCATGTTGGGATAAGGTCGGTGAACGTAAGCTGCTTGGACCAGAAATGGTCGAGGAAATGGTGGAGAAGGTAAAAACCATTCAGGAGAATATTAAGGCAGCTCAGAGTCGACAGAAGAGTTATGCAGATAATCATCGACGAGAACTTGAGTTTAAAGTTAGAGACATGGTTTTTCTACACATATCTCTGTGGAAGAAGGTCATGAGTTTTGGAAATAAAGGGAAGTTAAGTCCAAGGTACATCGACCCCTTCGAGATTCTTGATCGTGTCGGGGCTGTGGCCTATCGACTAGCACTTCCACCAACTATGGCCAAAGTACATGATGTCTTTCATGTATCCCTCTTATAAAAGTACATACCAGACCCTTCACATGTACTCTCTTCTAAGGTGGTACAATTGGAAGATTATCTTTCTTATGAGGAGAAACCAGTGAAGATCTTAGATCGTAGAGAAAAAGTTCTACGAAATAAGACAATGCCCCTCGTCAAGGTGTTGTGGAGAAACCAAACGTTTGAAGAAGCAACTTGGGAATCAGAGGATATGATGAAGCTGAGTTACCCACATTTGTTTTAGTGTGGGAAAAGGAAAATTTCGAGGGCGAAATTTCTTAAGGGGGGAATATTGTAATGACCCAAAGTTTCATTAATGGAAAATCCCTCTTGATCCAGTTAAATGTCTCTTTATGAAAAATATTTTTATAAGATGTAAACTTCTTTGGTTTTATGTTAAGAATTTTGACTGTTGCTAATATATCCATTGAACAGTAATCACATGATTAGTATAAATATATGACTTTAACAAATCCAATTTACTCAGACAAAGGAAGCGATGGACTCATCCAGTAGAATTTCCCCATACGAAGCACATTTTTCGGAGCTCGGAAAAGAGGTGGCGTCTTTGGGATTCACCCTTGACCAAGCCCAAGCTGAGCTTCATTGTGTCAATCTCGAATGTGACCGTTTACGGGAAAAGTGGAAGTTGATTGAAATTACCACTCAAGCGATGCTATCCGAGCCACCCCAAGAGTCTTTCACCATCGCACACCTTACCCTTAGGTCTTATGCGGATGTTTTAAGGGGTTATGTAACAAATAAGTAGTACTATGTTCATATACATTATTTTTTTGTATATAATAATGAATATAATTTCTAGTCATTTTTGATACATTATAAATAGTTTTTAAAGTACAAATGGTGTTTTTAGTTATTATTTAATTAATAAATATATTTTATTAAATTAAGGGATTTTTGAATTAAATAATATTTTAATAAAATAATAATATTATTATTAAATTAATTTTTATTAAATATAAATGATCTTATAATTTTATGAATGCAATTAAAAATTTTATTAAGGATTGAAATTCATTTTTGTCAAAACCCGTGAATTTTCGATAAATGTCATTTTTTATTTTAAAAGTGAAAATTAACATATTTAGAAAATTATTTAGATAAAATAAATGTTATTTCTGAAATCAAGACATCGAAATTATCCAATGGTGAATTTTTCATAATTTTCTGAGACAGTCAAATTTTTGGGTAAAAATTAAATATCGTTTAAATATATAATGTGTTTTATGACATCATAATGACCCAATGGTGATGTAATAAAATACTATAATCCTTATGTTCTGCCAATATATGTTTTAACATTAAAATAATGTGATTTTGGGTTTTTTTGACTTACTTTTCAAAGCATTAATGGACCCCTCAAGACATATTCAACACCTTGCCTTTTTAAATTAATTTTCATGGGAGTGTGACTCACCTCCACATAAGCAACCCTAATATTTTAAGAATTTCGAACTTTGGCCTTATAAAATATTGTTTTCCTATTCCCTTTTCCAAAAACCATGGGCAAAAACCATGGGATGGTTTTTGGTTTGGGTTAATTTAATGTAAGGGGATCCAAACCAAAATAATAAAGAATTCCCTCACTTTTCCTAAATAAACCCACCCAAGCTCCCACTTCCTCCTCACTCAAGCACTTGTAGTTAGTCAAACCTCTTCTCTACTCTCACTATAATCCTTCCAAGGTGCCCCAAGCTCCCATAAAGCCTCTCACAAGCCTCTCTCTAGCCTTTGGAAGCACACTTCCAAGTAACGGTTTTTTCTTCCTTTCTCATTTTTGTCCAATTTTATTTAAGTTGTTTTTTCCTTTTAATTTAAATTATGAATGTTGGGGTATGGTTTTGAACCTCCCTCATACGTCCCTATTTATTTTTGAATGATGGGAGACCCTTTCTCTC
Organism: Viscum album; assembly: GCA_963277665.1. Lineage (NCBI taxonomy): Eukaryota > Viridiplantae > Streptophyta > Magnoliopsida > Santalales > Viscaceae > Viscum > Viscum album. The sequence goes on from OY728146.1 coordinate 1,689,270,943, forward strand.
TCATTAAATGCCTCTCATGTACACCCGTTACTATGCCGAAATTTCGAAAGGAACTTCTCTCTCCTCTTTTAAATTCAAGCAATACTTTTGTATCATGAATATAAATTCAATTTAAATTGTTGGGACATGCATCTATATGACCTAATTACTGTCCATTACATTTAAATATGATGAGGAACCCCTTTCTCTCTCATCAACCATTTTTTATGAATTCTTATGTCACGCCGTTACGCTGCCGAAATTGCAACGATTTTCTAAGCCAGTGTCATTGTGTAGTGAATACCATGCCCATTTCTCCATCAAGGGTATTAACCTTTATGAACCTTTACATATTTATTACAAAGTTTCATGTATTAATTCCACATTCCTTTATTGTGGAATAAATTTTTATGTTTTATGAATCCATGTTTTATGATCCATGTGGCACACTTATGCATGAAATGAAATGTTTAAGAAGGGTGCGCCCTTATAGCGCTCCAATGCATTGGGTAAAGTATAGTATCATGATACGTCATGTGCAATGAGTTTTGACTCATGCTAATTCAAGTGTAACGAGGGATTACTCATGATTCATGTGCAATGAGGATTTACTCATGCTCTATGTGCAATGACCCTTGGCTCATGCTAATTCCATGTTAAGTGTTGTTGCCACATTTCCATGTTATGATTATCATGCTTTATCATGCCTTTATGTTCATGTTTCTTCTATGCTCTATTGACATGCCTATTGTCTAACATGTATTGTACTCCTCATTTTATTCCATGTGTACTCCCTTACTGGGCTTTATAGCTCACCCTTTTCTTATGCATGTCCTCAGGTTACCCCATGCAATGCTAAGTACGAGGGAATGTAGTGGTCATGTAAAGGAAGTTTTCAATAAATATGTTGTATTTAATTTTTTAAGTTTTTATGTAATGATCCTAAGCCCCAAAGACACTAAACCTCTCAATCTCCTTTGTTGTATCAAGTGAAGTTTAATGTAATAAATCATGTTTAAGTTTTTAATAAAAGAAGGGATGTCATATGTGGTGGATCCTAGAAACAAGCAAGTTACTTTGGGTACGTGGATGTAGTGGTTGTGTTTCACGTGGTTCATGTTGTGGTTAATCACCCAAGTGTTTTTGGGAAATCCTTTTTGAAGAGATTTGTTTAGGACATGAGACATTGGGGCAAAGCAGCAATCCAGTGGGGAAGTGGTAGTAGGGTACCCCTGATATTCTTTATTACATTATATACTATTGTATGGAGTACATGGTGAGAGTATCCATGGTGTGGCTGAGAACATAGAATACATGTTCTGTTGACGAGTTTGTTTCACTTTCATTCAGTGTGCTTTAGAATGCATTCTTTACTTTTTTCATGAGAGGATCTGGGGTGGATCCAATTGAGTATACTGTTATAATCACCCTATATATATAAAAACTATTTTTTAGGTCACTTGAAGAAGGTTAGAGATCTGGCTGGTAACTACTAGCTTGGGGTTGCAATAATTTTTCATGCTTTATGGTTGATGTCGTTTTTACTTACTCTTGGTAAATTTAGTTTTCCATTTCAGTCGTAGTAGTTTTTGATTGACATTACATATGTGTACATGGGATTTCTTTTATTTTTTTCTGAGTTGGAGTTGGTTGGTTTATGTCATATCTCACTCTTTTAGATGTGTTCTCTTAGAGGGTTATGCCTCCCATTTTGTGGGTTTATAATACCCTTGGTTCTTGTTGCCAACCCGGGGCCTACAGAAGGCAGGACTCAGGTATCACTATCTCCCTTCTCACATTACTGGCCCAAGAGGGGTACACCATTTGGGGAGGGGGTTGTGAAAAAGTGGTATCAAAGTGTGGTTTTAGGGATAGAATGGAGTTTTGTGTAAGGAACATGTGAGATTATATGGGTTGGTAGGGAAACGGTGTTAGTTAAGTTTTGAAAGTGATGTAAACTATGGATATTAGCTGACACATAGGCACTTAGGGCCCCCTATGATCTGATGCATGGACCTTTAACTTTACAGTGGCTATTAAATTAGGTGATACTGATTGCAGGGTAGAGACCTATAAATGGATCATGCATCATTCTTCTTTTTTCATGTGTTTTAATGGGTTAACCAGGAGATAAATTAACCTAAAATGAATAAAAGAAAAAAATAATTAATGTTCAGTCTTCCATATTCAAGGTTTAGTAGATCTAACAATTTTTTATTTTCTATAGGATTAATGTAGCAAATGATCATAAAAAATCATATATCAATAAAAGGAGGAGAAATTTTGAGTTTGATTTTGGTTATCATGTTTTTCTAATGGTGACTCACTGTCATGGGAAGAGAAGGCTTGGTCATGGGAGTAAGCTTTATCCTCAGTTTGTTGGCCCTTTTGAGGTGTTGCCTCATGTCGGAGCCACAGTGTATCGATTAGCACTTCCCCAACAGATGATAAGGTTACATGATGTTTTCCATATATCGCATCTCCTTCACTATCTTCATGACAACTTTATTGTCATTGATTGGGGACTGATCGATGATGACAATGATGTGACCTTCAGGGAGCAGCCTGTGGAGATTTGGGACCACAAGGAGAATGTGTTGTGCAGTTGTTCTATGCCCTTCGTTTATGTCTTATAGTGGAATGGTGGCATGTAGGAGAGTACCTGGGAATGTAAGTCGTAGATAGGCACTCAATATCTTAAGATGTTTGATGTTTAGATCTTTCCTTGTAATAATGTTCATTTTCTGGTTGTCAACATTTCCTATCTATGAGATTTATTCCTTTTGTTGTTTGTCGTGGCTTGATCTCTTTAAGAGGTATCTCCCCTAGGAGAGAATTTAGGAGATGGTTGTGGTTATCCTGATCTATCACATTTTTCTTTTAATGTTGTTGATCCCCTGTGGGGGTGAGATCCTTCAGAGGTCTCCCATAGCGTGGTTGTTCAGGAAATCCCTTTTCTATTTCCTCTTTGGGTTGGTTTTGAATTCTCGAGGACAAGAATGTTTTGAAAGGTATCTGATGTAATTGCACAAATCCACATGGCTCAAAACTTTGCATGTTTTTGAAGACCTAGGTGCTCGGTGAATGTTCAGAGGATGTCTGTAGGAGTTCAGTCATGTGAATCTCGAAACTGGGGGCTATACGACATGACCAAGGGGTACATGATGTGTACCGTTCAGGTTTCAAAAAATTAAAACAAAGCACCAAGGAAATTTATTTCTCATATTATGTCACTTCGAGGTGGTACATGATGTGATGAGGTACACATCATATACTTCTCTGCCACATGGTGATTTAATGGTACATAGCCGCTCATGTTTTTAAAACCATACAGCTTCATCACACCCACAATACACACCAGACGACTCAGATGACTCACTCTTCAATGATTTGGTATTCCTTCATCCAGGATCGGTTCCCTACTTCCTAATTTGTCCCATATTCAATCCAAGGTTAGATGTAACTCCGTTATTTTTATTTCGTCGATCAATTTTCTTTCATTTCTCTTTCCTATGCTATGGAATTTGATCTCCATGGTTTTAATGAGGTTCTTTTGGGTTTTGTTGATGCAGATGTGTCACGACATCCTCAGGTGGATGCAGTTGTTATGGTGAATGAGATAGTGACCTATTTCATTGATCCATTAATGAGTGAAGGACATCAGAAACCATTCATGGTTGGGTATTGGTAGTTTCTCTATTCTTTTACTGGCAACTGTAGAGTTTGCATTTTTTGTCCCATTAAATCGCAATGTAATTGACCTAATTAAATCCTTAAACCAAATTAAATGAATTGGTTTGATTTCATGTTGTCACTCTACACCTTGATAATAGTATGCCTATTTATTTTCTAGATAGTGTGATATCTAAGATTTGTTTTTTATCATGTTGTTCATGATAAAACTAGTAAAGAACGTAATGATGGAATTAATTGATAATTAAATGGATAAAGATACAAATGCATATAAATTAATCAAGTAGTTGTGGTTATAATTTGATGTTAATCAAAAGGATGAAAAAGTGCATGCATATTCATGTTGGTTGTTAATCCCAATGAATTCATTGCCTTTTATTTAACGGCATGTCAAATTAATTGTTTAATTAATTTTTGGAATCTATGATAGATTTTAGTTTAGGTTTCCCATAGTTGAAACCTAATAATAATGAATATTTTAATTTAATAAGGATTAAATATCTAGTATTTTGATAAAAGATAATACTTGGAAGTGTTCTGAGTTACCCCCTTTCTGGAAAATTCCACAAAGCCTTATGCTTGGAGCTATGAGAGCTCATTTAATGTGAAGGACGAATTCCTTGTTTAGGGCAAAGAGACCGGTTTCCTTTTGGTTTCTGACTGCTTGTGATGTGATGTGATCCTGAATGGATGTGGTGAGATGTGGGGTCATGGAGTCCCAATGGTTGTGGCAGTAGTTAATGCCTAGAGTGGTGAGATCTATTAGTTTATACATGTGGTGTCAGGGAGCACACTGGATGTGATAAAATGGGTTGAATCTTGGCTTACCTGCTGCTATGAATGTGGTTTCTTATTGAATCTATTTTTTGTTTATCTGCTTTACTTTACCCACTACATAGGTATTGGGTTTTGGTTAAGCTCTTTATAAAAGAGGTGATGATGTGTGTGGTATGTCATCTTCTTTCTGTGTTTATATTCATAAGGATAAATAGGTATGTTCCCCATCTATATGTGGAAAAAACTTGATGGGTATCCCATCTACTCAACTTGTCGATCCCCTTTGTGTTTGGTAGCTTAGTTTTTATTTTCTAGAATCCATGTAATTATGTAATATAATAGTGTAGTTATTAAATGGTTTAATAAATGATTTTAACCCATGGGGTTGGATTTTTTTGGGACACAATGCTATGGTTTCAATTTAAATGAACAGTGGACTTTGGGTGTGATTCTAATGAAATATAATGTGTCATTGATAATGGATAATTAAGGTTTAAATAATTAATTAATGTAAAGTGAAAATGATAAAAATTGATAATGTAATATAATGTAGCTCTTTAAATTGTTGTGTGGTTATAGGATACCTAGTCAAACATGTGGCATTCGAGAGTCTGAGAGACATTAGATTCATTTGAGTTCAATACATGGTGACGACAATACTGTGGTTGTGAGCTATAGCATATTCTGTACTTTTTGTGTTTCTATACACTATTCTTCCCCATCAGTTAGAGAAACTGACACCTCCGGGATTGTGATCCATGGGGGGTTTTCCCCAACATTCTGGTGAGAGGATGGATGTATGAATACCCCCTTTTCCCCGCTCTATTCTCTTGGAAGTTATATGTGCTGGTAGGCACAATGGTTAGTTTTCCCCATATATGTTTGTAGAATTCTATAATGGATTGTGGTTATTCACAGACATATTTTTTTGGATATATATCCTTATGGACTACTCTTGGTGTAACATATATTGTTTTTGATGGCTTGAGGTGCCTTACTTCTTGAATGGGTTGTAATGGCTAGAAGTATAATGCATGATGTATGATACATGTTATGGGAGAAATGGTGGATCCAAGAAACTACCTGGTTACTTTTTTTATGTGGATGTAGTGGTTGTGTTGCAGGAGGTTCATGTTGTGGTGCTTCACCCAAGTTTCTACAGGAAATCCTTGAGAAGGGAGATTCTTAGGATGTGCGATGTTGGGGCAAAGCGGCAAACTAGTGGGGAAGTGTTAGTGGGGTACCCTAGATATTCGTTATTATATTATATAATCTTGTATGTGATACTTGGTAAGATTATCCATGGTGAGGCTTGGAACATAGTATAGTTGTTTTGGTGATGGGTTAGTTTCACCTGATGTTCATTGTGCTTTATCATGATTTACTTACTTTTGCACCAGAGGCTCTAGGGAGGATCCTACTATGTATACTACTATACTCACTCTATGTATATATAAATACTATTTTTCTGGTAACTTGTATTAGGTTGGAGATTTGGATTGTTACTACTATTTTGGGGTTGTAGGACTTATTCGGGCTTTATAGTTTCTTTCGTTTTTACTTTATTTTGGAACTTATAGTATTCTGTTTTAGTTGTTGTAGTTTTTTGCAGAACACTGCATATGTGTACATGGGATTTAATTTATATTTCAATATGATTTGGAGTATGTTGGGGTTTTTCTTATCTCCCTTTTTTCACATGTGTTCTCTTTGAGGGAAATGCCTCCAATTTTGTGTTTTTAATATAACCGCAGTGCTAGTCGTCGACCCAGGGCCTATTTGCAGTGGAACTCAGGGGTCACTATCTCCCTTCTCACATTGCTAGCCTAGTAGGGGTAAACATTGTTGGGTGGTGGTCGTGACAATCATTCTCAACAAAATTTTCAGAAAACATAAAGGAATTAGAATCCCCTACACGTAAATAATAAATCATTAGAACTGCATGCACTAAATATTGTATTTGGAGTGTTAGAAAAATTGTGATTAGAAGGATTTCACCAACGAGTTTGTGATATTCCATTCAAATTTCATTTAATTTTACCCAATTCTGGAATAAAATTTCAAATTATGTTTATTATTCTTAAATATATAAGGATAAATAAACATCACATTCATGATTATTTTGTAAAATATTTAGATGTTTTTTCCATAAATTAAAATAACCACATTAAAATAATTCCTTATCCAAAGCCTTATTTAGTTAAACAATCAATTTAAAATAACATTTAAAATCACTTAATTGATAATTAATTTCAATGATATTTTTGAATCACATTAATTAAATAAGCTATAAATAATAATAAATATAAAGACACTAAGGCACTAAATCATGAATGAAAAAAATAAAGAATGTATCCATAATTACTAAAAGTCTCATAAAATCAAGGAATTTAAATGAACATTACATATATATTAATCTAGTATCATAGGATACACACATGGTTGTAAGGTAAGACCAATATAAGAAATTACCAAAGACATACCAAATGTCGACCAACATTTCATCCTAAACACCCGCCACCTGACTAGCTATCATACAACTTTCATCAAGGCAACCCATATAAAGTTGTAACTCAAACTACATAGGACACTAATAGAATGTGAAAATCTATTGTTCCATAAATCAAGACCTCTTACTCAGTTCCTAGGTACCAATGAAAGACATAATAGTACGTGATAAATCTGGCATATCACAAGAGTTATATAAAATATAAATATAAATGAAACCTCATCTATAATAGAATAATAGGAAATATCCCCAATATCTCATTCATATCAAAATGATAAATAATATCTTCATTGGGGTAAAAATATATATAAAAAAGGGGCTAAAGTGCATCTCATACAACTTTCTTATTAGAAATATAATTAAAATGTTTCAAATCGAACCTCTTTAAAATATTTTTGGGGTTTCAAGCCATTCAACAATGGTTTTATGTTCTAGTTGAAATAATTATTTCTGAAAATTATTCATTAAAACCCAACATGAAACGATTCCAATATTTAAATCCCTTATATGGATAACATTCATAAATTGAATCCTTTTAATAAAATCGACAAAAAAATATGGAAAATATAATTTAAAACTTAAATTATTGTTTAATGATCTATTCTAAAAATTTATTATGAAAATGTGACATGAAAACCCCACATTAAAATTTAATTTCATAGAAACACCCTTTATTAAGGGTTACAATTCATTCCAAAAAATTATAAAACCAATTAAAATAATTTCAAATAATATTATTTTGATAAACAATGAAGTTTTAAATTTAAATCACTAATTGACTTGTCAAATAAATGAAGAACACAAACACAATTACAATCCTTCTCTTTATTACTATTTAAATCATGATTTATTATATATGGTTACACATAATATAACCTGATAGATTGAAAAGTCCAGTTTCCTTAAGAATTATGTACATTACAAAACATCATGAAATAGAAAGTACATTATATTTATTGATAACATCCTGAACATGCTCATAATATTCATTCATTCATAAATCTATGTGGGATAACCTGTGGAAATACATAGGAAATGGGTGATCTATAAATCCTAGTAAAGAAATAAAAATGGAATAACAAGAATAATTTAATACATGTTATAAAATAGGCATATAAATGAGGAATAAAATGGGTGATAATCATAAAAATGAACAATGAGCCATGGTATAACATGATTACATAAAGGAAACATGGGAAATTTGTAAACAACATAAAACACTGAATCATAAACATAGGTATAATGTAACTTCCAATACAGCATGATAAAAAAAGTCCCATGATGGATTATGTTCACTCCCCAATCCATTGCATGATTTCTCATGATAGTAGAATATTACCTGATGAATTGGAATGCTATAAAATTTCAAGCACTCTCATCACATTAATTTCATTCTAATGTTTAATTGTTCCACATAGGTCTTAAAACATCGAATAATTTATCATCGCATTTTATTCCATGATAAAGGATTCTGGAATACATAGATTTATTGCAAAAATAAAATATTTATTTGTTTATAAAGGATAACATCCTTGATAGGGAATAGGTACCGTTATTTTCTACAAATTTTTTCACATGAAAAAATCATGATAAAATATTAATATCATAAAGAGGGAATATATAAATGATCATGGAAGTGATTATTGAGAGTTAAACGGGTATCTCATTATATAGACATAAAATTTACTATAAGTGTGTTATGGAAGAACATATCCCATCATTATTAATTGGATATAAAATACATAAAATATTGATCAAAATTGAATAAAGTGGAGAATGAGAGGATCTCTTACCTTGAAAGGGTGATTCAAAATTCTTGGGAGGATCTTCTTGAGAGCTTGGGGAACCATTAATGGACTCTAGAGAGCGGATGGAAGGATTTTTGAATGATCTGTGTTTTTTTATTGATGATAAATTGAATATTTTGTGGGTTTATCTAGGAAATGGGTTGGGAATTTCTTTTTTCATTTCTAAAACATTGTTTTTTTGACACTATATAAAAAATAACACAAAACACAAACCTTCACCGAGTTTTTGAAAATGATTTCTTTTATAGAGGGGATGTTTTTATTATGTTATTTGGAAATGTTATGAACATATTAAAATAGTACCCTCTCTAATGTAGAAGCATGTCATGTCATTAAATTGAAAACGTATACTTTTTCTTGGAAATTATTTATAGAATTTATCACATCATTTTGAGTTATTATGATGTCGTAATACACACTGTATATTTATACTATATTTAATTTATAATTGAAAATTTTAATATCTTAAAAAATTATGAAAAACTATCAATTGGATAATTTTGATGTTCTAATACCAAATATAACAATAATATTATATAAATAATTTTTTGAATATGTGAATTTTCACTTTTAAAATCATAATCGACATTTATTTAGAAATGCACAATTTTTTTTACATTTACAATTTTTGAACCCTTTAAAAATTTATATTTGAATTAATAAAAAATATATGATCATTTATTTTTAATAAAAAATATTTGAAAATATTATTTGAAAAAAATATTATGTATTTCCATAATACATTAGTATATTCAAATAAATTCCTTAATTGATTTTGAAAATTGCCCAAAAAATAAAATTTTTTATTGTATCAAAATCAATATCAATTATAAAATATTAATAATATGTAAATATAATCATTAATATATTGATAATAATATATGTTTAATATTTTTTTATGGATCTTGATACACGTTCCTTTAATACACCAGCAAACATACTACGAATAAGGAGTGTGATTGTGAGACTTCCATGGGGTAGTTCAGCATACATGGTTTGGGCCGTGATCATAATGAGATTGAAATTATCTTGTAAATAATTTATATCATGCCTTTGTTGTTGGATATCGGCATGGTCTTGGTCATTGTCAAATATTAGTGATGTTATCTCCCTCTGAATCTCTTATAAATAGTCTTTATAGGGTAAAATCCTACTAATTAAGACCATCACTTCCTTTTACTATGTCAATAGTATTGGAAAAAACCCCTACATTTATACTAGTCACATAATCACTATTCAACAGAGATATTATCAATGGTAATGATACATAATGGTCTTTTAAATTTGAAAGGTTATCATAAAACCAAATATGTGCATTTTTTTCTATAACCACAATATATAATAACAATCTTTTTTAAAATCATTAGAGGAATTATATTTATTAATGTTCAGGTCATAACAATATATCTTCCTTCAAAACATTCACCCATGAAATTATCTTTTAAAATAATATAATATACGATGGTTATTTTAATTTATTACATCCATTGGTCCCCATGTCACTTCGTCAAACTTGTGTTTTCACCACAACACTTTGACCAGGTCCATTGTCTTATTCCATTGAACATTGTCTCTATGATATTAGACATTCACTAGATGATCCTCATAGGAAAGAATATTCTACAATTGAAACACCACTATATTGGGTATGTGTGAGGAGGTTGGGATGGACTTCATCAAAAAAAATTATGAGTAGCACAACATGTACTTAAGAGATGTCAGGTTGGAGTGCTAGTTGATATGTGAATTTTTCGATGTGATCAAGGATCTAAAATAGATTGATGTAACTTGGACTAATATTTACCTTATTACCAAGTCTCATGACGTTTTTTTATTTAGATATGTGATGGAATATCTTCTCTCTAAGATCAAACTATGGTTATAAATGATGATTTTCTCCTTAGATCATATTTGGAATCTGGGTAGCCTTGATGTGATGTTGAATAGTCTTGACATTTTCAACCATTTCTCAACTATTTTAGGACCTAGAAAATATAATTCCCTAACTTCATCCAATATACTGATTTTATAAAACTCTTCCCATAATGGGATTAATTGGGGGAATTTGGATGCTTGAGTGGAAACTATTGTTCTATGAGAACTCAAACAATGGTTGATGTTGATCTCATATGCCTTTGAAGTCAATTGAGTATTCTATTAACATATCTTTGAGTTTATGGATTTTCGACTCATATTTTACAATTTTTTGAAGTTGATTAGTCAAGATTTGGTTCAAATCATTATTTAGAGCATATTGGAGACTGTTCTAGGACATAGAGTTAAATCTTAGGTCTCGAATAGATACAATTAACAATGGTGTAATTTGAAGCCTCAACCCCTCTTTAATGTATATCAATAGAGTTTTTTCATGTGAAATTTACTATATAATTGAAATGAAGTGAGAAATATTTATTTAAATATCTACTCCAAACTATAGATCATTATTTATTCTTGATGTATTTAGAAGTACAGTGACAAAGACCGTGGTGATGTTTTTCCATTTTTATGTACGAATGGGTAATGGTTGTATCATCCCCCAAGATTTTATCCTTTCATTAGTAACTTGTTCACATACAACACATATTGATTTATATTCCATTATATTCTTCTTCATATGTTCCCACCAATATTTATCTCAATGATATCAATGCATATTTCTACTCCCTAGATGGATGGAGAAGGTTGAGATATGAGAATCATCCATCAACACTTTTTTAAATCATGATTTTATGGTGCATAACGTCTTCGACTAAATCCCAAAACTCAATTTTCCTTAAAAATGGACTATAAGAATTTCCCTTTTCTTATATCTTTTATTTTTCATATTAATTATCACATAATCTCTTTGAGAATCCTTCATCCTCTATAGAATGGATGGTGAATTAATAATTTGTGAGTGGATTGATGATGATCCTTCTATTATGATTCCAATATCAATTATTTTCAAGTTTAATAAGATAAGATACTTATCAATTATTATAAATGATAAAATTAATCGCTCCATTAAATTTATAGCATCTTTCACATTATTCTTTTCCTAGGATAGTACTGGATTGAGCAGTCTTAGCCCTAGATCAAATATAATTGTCTTCATTGGTGCATATTCATCTCTTTCTATGTGAATATATATTTGATGATCTTGTGATCCGTATATATTTAACACTTATCCCCACAGATGTAATGCCACTGGATTTTCAATGAAAATATCACTACATCCAAAACTAGATCATGTGTGGTATAGACCCTTAGATAAAATATTAATTACACTGAGGAATATGATATCACATTTCCATTGAGCATTAACACACAACCCTATCCTTTCATTAAATAATCATTTAATACCATGAAATATTCTCCACTTATGGGTAGTCTGATTACTAGTGAAGTGATAATCCAATTTTTCAAATCATTAAAGATGTATTCCCATCCTAAATTTCAAGAAATAATTACTCCCTTTCATGTTTTCTTTTTAATATGGTTTAAAAATTATGAAAAAAATTATACAAAGAGATGATAGTTACCATCTAATGAAAGGAAAATACAAATAATTTTCATAGATATTAGACTCATCCATTCTTCAATTGACTCTATTTTTTAATGGAACACATATATCACATTTATTATAATAATATTCCCTATGAATGATACATCCTTAAATAAAAATGAAATATTATGTACATTACATAAATCTTATTATTTATTAAGGATGTTGACACAGTGCTCATATTCTCTAGATTCTCCTCCTTGATTTTGGAATATATTAGAATATCATCTATAAAGACTACAACAAATTTTTTGAGGTAATCTATAAATACTACATTCATCTTGTACATGAATATTTTATAGTGTTTCTAAATTGAATTAAAAGGAATTCATAGGGCTCATACACTGTATAGAATGTAGTCCTCGGGATATCATCCACATTCACCCTTACATAGAAATCTCTTGATTGAAGATTGACCATGAAAATTATTGTTCTCAATATAGATGTTCAAAAAAGTCCTAAATTTATGGTCGATGATTCTTTTAATATATCAAGATATTATTTATCTCGTGATAATTAATTCAAATCCACATTGACCCATCATTCTTTTTAAAAATATGAATCATGCACCCTAAGGTGAAGCACTTGGGTGTTTGAACCCTTTAACAAGAATCTCTTATAGTTATTTAATTTTATTCTCAAGTTACACAATATCCATTCTATACAAAAACCTGGATAATAGTGACACCCCAGGTATAGGATCAATTTAGAATTCAACATCTTATCTAGGAGGAAGACCAATAAATTCTTCAAGAAACTCATCAGTGTATTCCCTCACAATGGGAATGTATTTTAGGGATATATTGTATGTTTAATAAAACATTTAATATTGAATTTTATATTCTTAAGGTAATAATATACATGATTGAGATTGTGGTGCTATATAATATTCATCCTCCCCAATGCACATTTATATAATTGGAGGCATATTCACAATACGGATAGTGATTTCCTTCTCAGGTAAATTAATGCTAGATATATATATATATATGGAAAGCCAATTGATTTAGATAATTCCATAAAATTTCACTAATTGAATTATCAAATTTTTTTCTTTGAAGATCATCCAATAAATTTTGATAGGGGATGAGTTTTATACATGGTTTGCACTAATTTACCGATATTCAATTTTCAACAACATATCTACTGCCAAGCTTTGTCGTGGTGTTTGAATAGTTATACAGAGAATTTTTGATATTATGAAATGCGTAGAACTAGAATAAAAAATAATTTTCAATATTATTGAATGTATAAAAATCATACATATCACAACTTCATTGTTAGGGTCCAACACATCAGTTGTAGTGGAAAAAAGATCACCATAGATACCTTGGAGGTTGTTGGTTGTCTCTAAGAACCCATGGATTACTGTATTCGTTTACAAAGTAAAATTATTCTTTGAAGATTAAAAAACTAACTATTCACTAATGGTTGAATGGATAATTCATTTCCTCATTTGGATTAATGGGTTTCCCATATCCAAAATTACTAGATAGGATTCATTTCTTCCCACACCTAAAACATTTCCTCACCCCCTTAGGAAATTTATAGGGTTATTTTTTACACACCATTGACAAGTGGGATATTGAAATTTATTTTCAGCATTATATATTTGCATCATACCACCAAAATTATAGTCCACATTCAACTTAATATCCCTATTATACCCTTGAAATTTTATGACCTCTATTTTAACTTTGAAGGATAATTGGAAAATTTATTCATAGCTATCAGTGTCTCAGATCATCAGGTAATTTTGATGATTAGGTTTTATCCATTAAAAATGATGTTAACCTTTCATTCAAGGGTAATAAATACGCAAGAGTTGTATCATGTAAGTCTTCTAAATTTTTCATTATACACCGATGTAGAGATCATATTTTTCCCTGTAAGACTTTAGAATATTTGTACATATATTTCCAGAGCCTGGCACTAATATGGAGTGCAATTCTGAGTCCCAATGTGCCCTGAATAAATTATAAAAAAAATTAAGGGTTTTTTTACTATTCACAAAAAAAAGGGGATATCACTTAAATAGCTGATCAGATCAGAAATATAAGACCTCAGTTGCATCCAAAACATGGTTTTTACCCTAGGAATGACATAAAGTATGTCGACATGGGTTATTTGGACCCCTCGCTCATTTTCGGTAAGTAAATGGATGAATTATTTTTTAAATTCTTTCATTTAATAATTCAAAAAAAAATAACTCTAAAATGGAAACTCAGATCGGAAATCTGTCTCCATGGTTGAGTTCATTGCATGTCGTTTACCATAGGAGGGGTATAAGCATTGTCAGAGCATGGCCGCTGTGAGAAAAGTAATCCCAGGGAAAAATCGTCATTTTGGAATATCCACATAGTGATTTTTATCCCTAGAGTTCATTTCAAATAACATTCGAACGAAGCCTCGGAATGTAAATCTGAGACTTTAGTTGTGTATAAAATTGTGCATTTTTCCTAGGGGTAGCATAAAATCAGAGGGCGCGATAGTTTCAGATTCTGTGTTAATCATTTTTTTCTATAAATATAAAAACAGGTGTTTGGATTTTGGGTTTTCTCTCCCCATCCATATCCTCTATCTATCTGTCTATCTAGAATTCTTTTGCATTCTTAGACGTTCATTTCCAGATCGAGGAGAGAACTTCGGCGGATCGAAACTGGATCGTAGTGAAGGCATCTTCAATGACGAACAGATCCAACGAGGTAGTATTCTTGTAAATTTATGTACCTCTGATTGAATTCTTGATCTCTTCATAAAATCGATGTTATATTTTGGATATTATGAATATCATGATAATGGAAGGATGAACATGGAAATTGTTCGAACTCCGTGTTGAATACCAACCTTGATCATTATTCACATGTTATTCACAGTCTGACCCGGTTTTTATTTGGAACCTCAAATATAGGATTAATCAATGAGTGGAGGCCAGTTCTATGAGACCTTATTGTAAGAATTGTAAATATGCCAGCAGCTTCAAAATTGGGTATCCTAAGGAGTCATAGTGGCCCTTTGTATGGACCATCAGCTTTCCACCAGTGGTAGCAGCCATAGGCGGTGCTCAGCGGCCGTGGTAGGAGGCGCGGCGGTGAGCTGGAGAGAGGCAGCGGGGGACTTTGTTGAGGCAGAGCTCGGATGGATGGTGGCATTGACCAGAGGCACTCGGCATAGAGGCAAGTACAGGTGGGGCTTTAGCGTTAGGTGAAGCAGGTTGAGGCGCAGCTCCGAGGAACTGATGCAGAGGTTCGAATGATGAAAATATCGAGTGGAGGAGCACCGGGGGCCTGCAGTAGATGTGGTGTAGTGTGGCTCAGAAGAGGAGTCAAGCAGGTGGGAAGCAAAGATGGCAGCTCAGGTGGATGGCGTCGAGAGGACAGAGCACCAGTAGGAATGATGGCTAGCGTCGAGTGGCAACCAAGGGGGGATGGGGGGAACTAAGACCCACCACATGCGGGTCTTCCGGTTGACGTAAGGAACCAGTGGGGTCCCGAGGCAATGCCTTACAGTAGGGTGTCGTGCCAGTATGGCCCGCCTGTCGACTGGGTCTGGAAGAAAGGCGGTTCAGGCCACAGGTTGGGCCAAGGGTTGGCTGCAGCGGGCTGGGTCGGTCGGGGTGGTCTGGCCTTAGTGGTAGGGTGTGGCCAATTTGGGCTTGACCGGCCCGATTCGAGCCCCTTTGGGTTCAAATAGGCGTATCTTCTAAATAGGGGGTTATTTTGACACGCTGTCTATGGAAAGAGGTTTTTCTCATAGAGACAGACATTTTGAAAGGGATATCATGAATTTTGAGTTATGTTCCCGAGGGTGGATGACCTAGAAAACTATCATTTAATAATAATAAATTATTAGTAAATCTTGCATTGGGAGAATCTGTAAAACCGGACATTCGTTGGATGCATCATAAGAGGTGCTATAATCCTGGAGTTGCTGAAGACCTTCCAAAGTTGGTTCAGGACTTTTCTGGTTTGTTTGTTTGTTTTTTTTATTGGTGGCGAAAAACACTTAATGTGAATAATTATTTAATTAATTATTCATGAATCGGACCTAACACATGTTTGGGATATAAAATTATTGTTCCATCAACAACAACGTAAAACCATTACTTGTGAAACAAATTGGAGAGGCTTTTAGGAGAATTTGGTTTGGAGACAAGGTCAGGTCACCACAGGGCCCGATTTGCACGTTTTATGATGAAATTCCACCTTTTCATCTAGCATCTATTTGGAGTGTTTGATCAATCATTTCTGTGTTTTTAGGGGATTGTAACAGCTCAATACATCAGCCTAAATTTGGGGCTGATGCATGAGCCCCAAGAGGAGGCTTCCCGGCGTATGCTGGATTTTTACAATGTATGCTTCATAAGTCTGTTCGAGGAAAATGAATAGCCTACCTTGCATATTTTTCTATAATGATCACAATGGTGTTATCCATTTTGATATTTGGATCCTTATTAATGATCTTATTAAATTTTGAATCATGAAAGGAGTATTGGTAGATGATCCTTTTTACGTGTTTGAAGAGAATACCTGGATTAGGTTAGCTTTGACTCTTATGAGACTAGAGAATAAGTGTGAAGATATATAGTCAATGCCCTGGGACTATTCGAGGAGGTGAGTCAACTAATCTGTGATTCTGACCCGTTGGATAAGAGAGAATTGTGTGCTCATCGTCTTTTTGACTAATGTGGCGTGTACTCTAGGAGTACCTTAACATGCCTAGTGGTACCTGTTAACCCTTTTGGAACAAGGAAATGGTTGGGTACATGACCAAGCGATGATTTGGGGTCACATGTCGTGTGGGACCCATAGGTGTCATGTACCACTATATAACTTCTACTTCTCATATCTTTTTCTTATATACTAGGATAGTGGCCTCAGAGTAGCCTATCATGAGTTCTCTATGTACGACGCGATGGTGCCCTCTATAGTGGCATTTGAGATACGATGTGAGATTCTTTGAGTGTGGTTCCTGTCTATGGTGATGCTTGATGATGAAAGTGATGGCGGTGATATTTTCAAAATCACCAGAGGAATCTCGTCTTACCCTCTAGTGAGGCTTGGCTGTGGTATTCATTGTTCCCTTTTGGGCTTACCCTCCACCGAGGCTGGGTAGTGTTGTTCTCCGTTCTCTTTTAGGGATTACCCTCCTGTGAGGCTAGGTAGTGGCATTCACTGATCTCTTTTAGGGCTTACCCTCCAGTGCATTGGGTAGTGGCGTTTGACGATATCTTTCAGGGCATACCCTTTAGTTTAGTTGGGTAGTGACGTTCTCCAGTTACCCTTTTAGGTCATACCCTCCAACTGGGCTGGGTAGTGGGTTCACTTGATGAATTTTATAAGAATATCATCCAACAGGGCAGGAAAGTGGGTTCACCACTTTGTGACATGATCCCTTGAATATGTGGCATAATGATGAGACATGAAAGATGTGACATTAGACTCTCAAGAAAGTGGAACACTTTTCCCTCTAAGATGTGTCCTTATGATATGACCAAAAACTGTGCTGGTGAGACATACCCACCCAAAGTAGATAGTATTGAGGAGTGGTGATTAAGCCCCTATGACTTGTATTTTAGGGAATACGTGAGGGATATTGGGCATCGATGGTGTTTGCTTCTAAGACAATTAGAAAATCTATTTCTATACTGAGCTAATGATATGAAGATCCCCTTACTCTTTCATTTGGGTTCATTTAGTTGAGCACACACACACAAACAATATATATATATATATCATATTGTTGTACTTATTCATTGGGATATAGAATATATCCTTCCAAGAGAGGCGACGACACATGGGGTATGCCACATGCTTTAATTGTCTAGATTATCGTGGTCGGATGAGTGTACTCTCCTACTGTATGTAGAGAAGACTCAAAGATAAGTTCACCTTCCCACGATTTCTAGCTCCTCAAGTCTGGATGATCTTACTAAACTTTTTTGTTGGGTTGAGTTTTACTTATTTAGTGTACCATGTTCTATATATTGCTTCCCTCTTTAGTACCTCACTTGCTGCTCCCTT
The DNA here is from genome assembly GCA_963277665.1 of Viscum album. Lineage (NCBI taxonomy): Eukaryota > Viridiplantae > Streptophyta > Magnoliopsida > Santalales > Viscaceae > Viscum > Viscum album. Next base: position 1,689,289,276 of record OY728146.1, read on the forward strand.
GAGCCTTCATGGCATCCTACTGAGTATTTTTATACTCACCCCTACTAGGGCTTTCCCAGCACTCAGTGTACCCTTGCAGATGGCGAACATGTTGATCGTGACTTTAGAGGAGCATAAGGAAACAGGGTTCTTGTACCACGTGCGGTGGTCATAGTATGGGATCCAGGAGTGGGGATATCCCTCAGCTATTTACTATTCCACTTGTTTCTAGGTTTTGGCACGTTTCCAGTTGGGCATGAATTTTTTCCCTTTCACATTCAGTTTACTTTTATATACATATAATTTTTAGAGTTCAATGCATATTTGTTTTTTATTTATAGTAATGTTTTATTTTACACCTACACTAATTTCATTGTGTTGGTTGCATGTGTGTATAGGTACTCAGGAAAAGGCCCCCTCGAGTTTTCTATGACTTCGGCACTGGTTGCCAGCCCCTTTCCTTTGGAGGTGGGCTTGGGTTAGTTGCAGCTCGAGCCTCGGTATGGGTTGGGTCGTGACAACGTTGAATCAAAGGTGGTCCATTCCTTGTGATGTTTTTCAGACAATCCCTAAAAAACAATTCATTTATATTTAGGTAAATAGTGTTAACGTGTCTCGATAGCAACTCTTAGGCCAAGGAGTCTAGTGATGGTGTGGTGGATGACGTATCAATTCATCAGGACCTAGATTACCTGCTTTAGAACTCGGCGTACTGAGACACGTGTTGAAAGGAACATTGGAACATGCATCATATAGGATTGAGTCTTTGACTATCCTTCTTGAGTTAGATCCCCATCATGGTTTATATATATATGCTCATTTTACAGTGGTACTCCTTTATTAAATTCAGGATGCCACTGCTATGATAGCCAGCCAGGATACTAGATCTGATTCATAATGAAAATTTTGTGAGTGATGTGCCTTAGTTCAGGATCCATCATATGATTTCCCTTACTCTAGGGGGATAGGCAGCAGCACCTCCACCTATGGAGTAGCAGAGAGTACCAGCAATAAAGGTCGATTAGAAGTGAAGGCTGAGTTCACTACGTGAGTTCCAGCGTTAGAGACTGTTGAGGTTCCGTGGTGATCCATACCCTTAAGCATTAAAGAGTTGGCTAGAGTCATTGGTTCACTACTTCATGCTTGTTCATCCACCAACATGTTAGATGATGGCTTCAAAATCAAGTCGTTTTCCGTGATGTTGTTTTGCATTGGTAGAGCTGGATTACTTAGTTTCATGATGAGTCGGTACTCTCCTAGGATGACATATAGTAGTTGTTTCTTGAGGAGTATTACCCCTCCTTACAATCTGTATGGTTTCAGGATCAACAATAACTTCAATAAGGAGTGATGGCAGTGGATGAGTACACGACTAGGTTCATAGACCTTACTTGGTACTCTTTGGAAGGGGTCCATGACGGCAATTTCTGGGAACATATATTTGAGTAGGGTCTCCGTAGAGGAGACTTGTGCAAGTGTAGTGCCCTTGTGCACCCTCACCCATCACATGGTGGTGGGGAAGGCACTGGTGAAAGAGAAATTTCTATCAAAGGGATGCCAGTTGGCCGGTTTTGGTAGTGGGCACAATAGAGTTTGGATGTTTTCCACAACTTCCATTCGTCTATTGGTAGGACCTCAACCCAAGAGGCATCCCATTAATATGACTCAATCACATGGTTGGGGACACCATAAAGAATTGATATATCCTAGGGAGGGCTAGTACCATTCTTGTGTTGTGTGGGGTTATGTGGGACAAGAATACCCAACCAGATGTGATGAATTTTCTAGGATGTTTGTAGATGGACCTCCATGACAGAGGAAGTTTCTTGATCAGAGACCTCCTAGGTGAGGACAGGGCGGTCTCTAGGGAGGCTGTGTTTGAAGAATATCATGAAGAACTATGGTTGTTTGATGACGTTACAATGTCCTTCCACCACTATAGGGAAGCCCATGTCAGGCTATGTAAGCTAGTAGACAAGACTGCGGGCGGCTGCAGGATTTGGTTGTCTACAATCATGTTGTACATGAAAGGATAAGAGGTACTATCTATTTCAATTCTACAATTTTATTTGTAATTTTTTAGACACTGTGTGAGGTACTCTTTTCATCCAACTCCTTGTTGGAGGAGTTACCGAGAGTGATGAGGGGCATCAATGAAACCATGTGTCGGTATTGTTCGACATAACATTGAATGCCCGTGAAAGAGGGGTTCTTCCACCACTAAGATGTGTTTTTTTATGTGAGAAAAACCATGAGGGAGAGTCAGTACCACCCAAAGATGATAGTATCTTGGTGTGGTGGATGAGTCCCTCTAACTTGTGTGATCTTGGTAGGGTTGTTCAATGGAGTTTCTGAGCAGGTATTGGATTTTCTAGTGGAGTATTTATACTTTTCCTCCCATTTCATGAGGTACCACTAGTGGGTTTGGTAGAGTTCCTATTTTGGGGATTTCTCTCCTTCCGATAGGGGCAGAGATGCACATGGAATGCAACGTGATTTCTGTGTCTAGTCTCTTTTGGTTGGATGAGTTTTCTCACCTTCATCATTCGTTGTTACAATGGGAGATCTATGTCAATCTTTATACTATTATCAAGTACATGTCATGGTGAAGTAAACCCCATAAACAAAACTACATGACCCACTATGTGTTGATGGAAGCGATAGTCATTTCCTAGAGAATGTAGAGACGCTATCTTATGGGAGATCATTTTGAGGTTTTCTCAGACCACCAGGGTCTCAGGTGCGTCTTTACCTAGAGAGAAATCAACTAGATATGTTGGTGGTGATTGAAATATGTTAGGGACTCTGACTTTGAGGTCTTATAATATCTGGAATGTGGTATCATTTTAGAAGATTCCCTTAGCAGTGATTCCCAGTCTCTCTAGGTTCGGGGTGTTTCATAGCAGTTAGCTTCCTGGTAGTTGACACTGTTGGATTAGGAGGGTGAAACATTTCATTTGATGATAGAGATGTCTTCTTCGCTTCTTGATCACATAATAGAGTCTCGGTTGGGGTGCACTGACTGTGAAATCTTGTGTGACCAGATATCCTTGGGTGTTTCACTACATGGATATTATGAAAGAGGGAATCATGAGACCAAGTTCCAGGAACAAACTATGATTCCTATCATAATGTGGAATATAGAGTTTCGGCCAAGGAATTACAATGAGTTTCATTGGGTTGTTCAGAATCGTTCAAGAGATAGCAGGGTTTTCTACCACCTTGCCCTCCCCTCCCAATAATAGGAGTGGGTGCATGACGTTTTCCATGTTTCTCAGTAGATGAGATACATAGGTATTCCTAAGCAAGTTAGAAAAAGTATCATACCATATGGGGATGGATCATCCCTTTGGTTCATGAGTTGGGTCATCATGGTGTTGTGAATGTTTTCTTGGGAGTGAGATATTCTTGTGTGAGCTCAGTATCCCAATTTGTTTCTCCTGGTTTTTCATTTTAGGGATGAAAATATTGAAGGAGGGAATGATGTAGAGATTTAGTTTTTTCCTTGTATTACTTTGAATATTTCTACATATATTTCCGGAGCTAGGCACTGAGACGACATACAATTCTGAGGCCCGGTGTTCCCGGAATTAATTATGCAAAAATATTATATGTTTTTGTACTATTCACAAAAAGGAAATGGGAAGACTCTTAAATGGTTGATCGGATCAGAAATATAATGCCACAGTTTGGTCCTAAAAGTGATGTTTACCCTAATTGTGACATATAGCATGTTAGTTCTAGATGTTTAGACCCTGTGCTCGTTAGTGGTATATAAATGGATGAATTAATTTATTAATACATTCATTTAATAGTTCAAAATCCAAAAAACATTCAAAAGAAAACACGGATCGTAAATCCATGTCCACGGTTGAGTTCAATGCATGTCATTTACCCTAGGAGGTGTATAAGCATTATTGGCACATGGCCACTATGTGAAAAGTCACTAAGGGGAAAATCGTCATTTTGGAATAACCACTTCATGATTTTTATCCTTTAAATTCTTTTCAAATAACATTCTAATAAAGCCTCATAATTGAAATACAAGACATCCATTGAGTTCAAAATAGAGCGTTTTTCCTAGGGGCAACATAAAATGAAAGCGCACAATAGTTTTTGATTACATGCTATGAGGGTTTTTCTATAAATAGAAAAATAGGATATTGAAGTTAGGGGTTTCTCCCTCTCTCTCTCTCTACCACACTTCTTCGTTCTTCTCCATTATTCTCCGGATCATGGAGAGAACTCTGGATGATAGAAGCTGGATCGCAGGGAAGGCGGCGCCAAGGAAGAATTAATCCAATGAGGTATGATTAATCTTAATTTTCGCACCTCTAATTGAAATATTCAGATTTTCATCAATTCTTCATTATATTTATGATATTTTGAAGATCAGGGCGATGAAAAAATGAACACGGCCATCATCCAAACTCCACGTTGAATCCCAACCTTGAGCATTCATCACCCGTTCGTCACAGTTTGACTCAGTAATTATTCAGCACCTCCAAACGTCAACAAATCGATGAGCGTATGCTGGTTCTATGAGACCCTCATTGCAATGATCGTTAATATGCCCGTATTTTCGAAATCAGGTAACCAGAAGAGTCCTGGTGGTCCACGGCAGGGACCATTGAATCCCGGCCAGCACGAGCGATCACCGGCGGTGCGCGGCGGCCGTGGTAGGTGGCATGATGGTGAGGTGGAGACTAGTTGTGAGGGACTTCGGTGAGGTGGCACTCAGCTAGACAATGGTGTAAATAGGATGCACTCAGTTCAGAGGCAGGTCTAGGTGGGGCTTCAGCATCTGGTGCAGCAGGACGAGGTGGAGCTCATAGGTGCCTGTGTAGAGGTGCGGACTATGGTGTGCTCGAGCGGAGGAGCACTCGAGGCCTGTGGGCACGGTGGTATAGTGTCATCCAGAGGAGGAGCCGAGTAGGTGGGAAGTATATCTAGTTGCTAAAGCGGCTAGCATCGAGATGGTGGAGCACTGGAAGGCATGACAGCTAGTTCCAAGAGGCGTCCAAGTGGGAGAATAGGGGGGAACCGAGACCTGCCACATGTTGGTCTTACGGTTGATGCAGGGGACCAACGAGGTCTTGAGGGAGTTCCTTCTAGCATGGTGTCATGCTAGCGAGGCACATTTTTCGACAAGGTCGGGAAGAAAGGCAGGTTGGTCCATGCATTATGCCGTAGGCCAGCTGCAGTAGGTTGTGTTGGCTATGGAGGGTCCACCTAAGCAGTTGGGTCTGGCTAATTTGGGCCAGACCAGCCCAATTCAAGCCTCATTGTGTTCAAAGGGGCGTATCTCCTAAATGACATGTCAGTTTAACATGTTGTCTGTGGCCATGGGTCTGTCTCATAAATACAAACATTCTAAAATATATTTTGGTAATATTAATTTCTGTTCCGAAGGGTAGGTGACCCAAAAAAATTAATTTAATAATTAAAAATTATTATTAACGCTTTGATTCAGTGTATCTCTCAAACCGAACATCCGTTGGGCGCGCCATCAGAGGCACTGTAACCCTGGAGTTGAGGAAGTTATTCCAATGTTGGTTAGTGACATTTTCAGTTTGGTTTTATTATTCGATGGCATGAAACACTTAATTTGAATAATTAATTATTTAATTATTCATGCATTAGACCTACCTCTTGTTTGAGTTTTCTGATTTATGTGGCGTCAGCAACCATGTGACCCTCAATCCTCGTGTGAACCTTTTGATACACTTTTCAGAGAATTTCGGTTAGAGACAAGTTTTAGGCCCCATAAGACCTGGTTTTCACATTTTATGATGAAATGCCACTTTTTCATTTGGAATCTGTTTGCGGTGTTTGGGCACTCTTTTCTATGTGTTTTTTCGAGGGGATTGCAATGGTGAAATTTTCCATAAAAAATTTGGGGCTAAGGAAAGGGTCCCGTGTGGAAGTGTCCTAGTTTATGCTTCATTTTTACATCTCATGATTCATAAGTCCATTTAATGCAAATGAATAGCCTACCTTGCATGTTTTTTTCAAGGATCACAATGGTGTGATCCATTTTTATGTACAGAGCCTTATTTATGATCTCATTAATTGTGGAAACATGAAAGGAGTATCAATGGAAGATCATTTTAACGTGTTTGAAGAGAATCCATGGCATAGGTCAGCTCTGACTCTTGTGAGAGCAGAGAAAATGTGTGATGAGATACGGTCAATGTTCTAGGACCATTCTAGGAGTCATGTTATCTAATCAATGATTTTAACCCTCCAGCTAAGTGACGAGCATCGTGTGCATGTCGTCTTTTTGACTAATGTGTCATGTACTCATGGAATACCATGACTTGCTTAGTGGTACTTGTTTATATTTTTTGGGACCCATAAATAGATGTGTACACGACTGGGTGATGAGGTGGGGTCATAAATCAGGTGGGCCCCACATGCTCCGCATTCCACTATGAATCTTCTATCACTTGTATCTATTTCATTTGAAATTATATTGTTGCATGTGAGTACCCTATCCTGAGTTCTTCTCCATCTACGACACGATGGTTCCCTCTATAGTGGATTTCAAGATATGATGCGAGATGTTCTGATTGTGGTGTCTATAAAAGGCAATGCATGATGATGAAAGTGATCAAAGTGATGTTTTCAAAATCATTAGAGAAATCCTTATTTACACTCAAACGAGTATAGGCAGTGGTGTTAGCAATTTTATTTTGGGCATATAATCCAGTGAGGCTAGGCAGTGGGGTTCATCATTCTCTTTCAGGGCTTATCCTACAATGAGCCTGAGTAGTAGTATTCTCCGTTCTCTTTCAGGTCTTACCCTCTAGTGCACTGTGTAGTGGTGTTAGCTGATATCTTTCATGGCATACCCTCCAGCATAGTTGGGAAGTGGTGTTCATCAGTTTCTCTTTCATGGAATACCCTCCATCTGGGCTATGCAATGGGTTCGTTAATGAATTTTATATGTATATCTTCTACAGGGGTTGGATATTGGGTTCACAAATTTATAACATGATCTCTCGACTATGTTGAATAGTGATGAGATGTGCTTGATTTGACTTTGTAACCTCAATAATGTGGGGAACTTTTCCAACCAAGATGCGTCCTAGTGACGCGACCTCAAACTGTGTGGGCGAGACATACCCACCAATGTGGATAGTATCGAGGGGTGGTTATTGAGCCCCTTTTACTTTTAATAAAAGTCAGATGTGAGGGATGATGGACATTGATGGTGTTAACTTCTTGTTTTTTTGGCGACTATTTTTCTAGGTTGATCTAGTGATATTAAGATCACCTTATTCTTTTGTTTGGGTTCTTTTTGTTGAGAATATTCATATATATATATATATATATATATATCGTATTGAAGTACCCACTCCTTGGGTTTTGGTAACTCTACTTATAGAAGAGGTGAAGACGCATGTGGTATGCCACGTTCTTTTCGTGTCTAGCTTATAGTGGTTCTGAAAGTTTACTCTCCTACTGTAGGTAGAAAAGACTTGATGAGAAGTTTACCTTCTCACAATTTCTAGCTCATCTTGTCTAGATGATCTTACTTTTATTCTTTTTTTGGTTAATATATACTCTATTATTGTACCATGTTTTATCTACTTTATCCTTTTTAGTACCTCACTTTATTCTCCCTTGAGCCTTTGGGGCATCCTAATTAGTATTTATATACTCACCCCATCTTGTGCATTACCTACACTCAGTGTGCCCTTGGAGACGATGGGCTGGTTGATCATGACATTAGAGGAGAATAGGGATACATGGTGCATGGACCGTGTATAACAACCCTGCTCTTTATTACACACATAAACTGATTTATTACAAAAAATTCACATGATACAACATAGAAGATAGATAGGTCTATTGTATTTGGGGATTAAGATCATTACATAACATCTTAGAACATAAATCACAAGACATAATTATTGAAAACTTTTGTTACATAACCACGACATTCCCTCGTACTTAGCATTTCATGGGATAACCTGAAGACATACATGTGAAAAGTGTGAGCTACAGAGCCCATTAAGGGAGTTAACAATGAATAATGTTTAGAATACAATACGTGTTAGGAAATAGGCATATCAATAGTGCATAAAATAACCTGAACATAATGTCATGATATAACAAGATAATCATAACATGGAAATGTGGAAAGCATACTTAATATGGAATTAACAAGAGACAAGGCTCATTGCACATGGAGAATGAGTAAACCCTCGTTGAACTTGAATTAGAATGATTAAATACTCAATGAACAAGAATTATTGTGATTAAATCCTCATTTCACTTGACGTATCATGATACTGATCTTTAACCAATGCATTGGAGTGCTATCAGGGTGTAGCACTTTTTAAACATTTCATTTCATGCATAAGTGTTCCACAAGGATCATAAAACATATATTCATTAAACATTATAATTTATTTCATGATAAAGTAAATGTGGAATCCATACATGATACTTTATAATAAATAAGTAAATGTGCATAATTTTTGATACAATTGATAGAGAAATGGTCATGGTATTCACTACACAATGACTATGGCATGGAAGAATGCGGTGCAAATTCGGCATCATAACGACATGTCATAAGAATTCATAAAAATAGATGATGAGAATGAAATGGATGTATCATCATGTGTAAATGAAAATTGATATAGAGGGGGTCATATAGATACATGTCTCAACATAATTAATGGGATTTGTATTCATAATACAAAATTATTTCTTGAATGTAAATGAGGAGAGAGACATTTGTTATGAAATTTCAACATTGTAATGGGTGTACATGGGAGTAATACATGAGAGTGAAAGAGGCCTCTCATAAATTAAAAAATATGGAAGGCAGTATGGGGGTGGTTCTAAATCATACCCCAACATTTTTAATTAAAATAAAGAGGATATAACAATATAATGAATCTTTGATAAAATTTATAAAAGAAATCCCTTACATGGAAGTGTGATCTGAAAGGCTTGAGAGAGGGTTCATATAGGCTTCTTGGGAGCTTGGTAACCTTGGTAAGATTCTATAGGGAGGGGGGAGGATGTTGTATGAACGTCAATGGCTTTGAGTGAATTGAAAGGGGGATATTGGGTGTGTTTATATAAAAAATGATAGATAATTTATTATTATTTAGGGTTTGGACACCACACATTCAACTAATCAAACCCACAAACCAGACCAGGATTTTTTCCCATGGTTTTTTCCAATGGGGAGTGGAAATAAATATTTTATAAGAAAAATGGACGAACATCTTCAAATAATATCATGGCTTATGTGGAGGTGAGTCACACTCTATAAAAAATCAATTAAATAAGATAAAATGTTATATAAATCTTGGAGGGTCCACTAATGCTTTGTTAAATAAATCAAACAAACATAAACTCACATTATTTTAATTTTAAAACATATATTTTCCAAATATAATGTTTATAGTATTTTATTATATCACTATTGGTTCATTATGAGGTCATAAAACACATTATATATTTAAACAGTATTTAATTTTAACCAATAATTCAATTGTCTTATAAAATTATAAAAAATACACCGTTTGATAATTTCGATGTCCTGATTCAAAAAATAATATTAATTTTATCCAAATAATTTTTTAAATATTCTAATTTTCACTTTTAAAATAAAAAACAGATATTTATTGAAAATTTAAGGGTTTTGACAAAAATAGATTTCAACCCAAAATAAAAATTACAATTGTATTCATAAAAATTATATGATCATTTATACTTAATAAGAAGTAATTTATTAATAATAATATTTTTAAAAAATATTTTTTAATTCAAAAATCCATTAATTTATCAAAATATATTCCTTAGTTTAATTTTAAATAAAAATATTATTTGTGCTTAAAAACTATTTAAAAATAACAATAATAAAATGAATTTATATTCTTTATTATATAAAAATAATAATTCACATAATCATAGTTATAAGGTCTTGTTACATAACCTCTTATAACACCCACATAAGACTGAAGGGTAAGGTGTGTGATGGTGACAAACTCCGGGGCTGTCTCAGATAACATCGTTCGGGTGGTAATATCTATCAACTTCAACTTCTCTTGTAGTTTGTTCCTTTAGAGCTTAATAGGTTGATTCCCATCATGGGATTAGTTAAGAGTTAAGTCCAGTGATGCCACCTCCTTTCTGAGCTCTAACAAATGGGCTTCATATGGGGAAAGTCTAATGGATGAGGCCATCACTTCCTTTATCTGATTAAATTTGATTTGTTAAAGCCCTATATTTATACTAATAATGTGATCATTGATCAATAGTGATATTACAAACTACCACAATTTATAATTTTATTTTATAAATCCAAAATCATAAAAACAAATAAGTTAATATGTTATAAAAACATATCACATAATAATACATTTAATTAGATCAAAAGGAGTTTTCGTTAATGAATGTTTGTGTAGTTACAATCTTCCCCCTTAAGAAATTTCTCCCTCGAAATTTAATTTTCTCACACTAAAAAAGATGTGGGTAACTTTGCCTCATCACTTCCTCTAATTCCCACCTCACCTCTTCAAACATGTGGTTTCAACACAAAACCATGAATATGGGTATGGTCTTCTTTCAGAGAATGTTTTCCCTATGATCTAAGATATTCACTAGATTCCCCTAATTTGAGAGGTCATTATCCAAAGGTACCACCTATGGATTTAGTACCTATGATGGGTCAGGTATGTACATCTTCAATAGTGATAAATGGAATACATCATGTACTTGAGATAGGTTCAGTGGGAGTGCTAGTTGATAGGAAACTACTCCATTGTGATCAAGGATCTCCAAAGGGGTGATGTGCCTTGGACTAAGAATTCCATTCTTCCCAAATATCATAACTACTTTCCATGGTGATATGAAGAAGAATTCCATGTATCCAACATCAAACTCTATATCACATCGATGATTATCTGTATAGCTCTTTTTTCGACTCTGAGTAGCTTTAATGTGTTGCTGGATGGTCTTAACCTTCTCCACTATTTCATTGACCATTTCCAGGACTAGGAATTTTTTCTCCCCAACTTCATCCCAACATTCCAGTGTTATTCACCTCTTCCCATACAAGGCTTCATAAGGAGTCATTTGGATTTCTGAGCGGGAACTGTTGTTGTATGGCAACTCAACTAGAGGAAGATGGTGATGCCATACTCCTTTGAAGTCCATTGAGCACTCTCTCAACATGTCCACAAGTGTTTGGATAGTCCACCCAGATTTTCCATCAGTTTATGGATGATAAGTCATACTTAAGTTCCGCTTAGTAACCATATCATGTTAAAGACTCTTCGAAAACATAGAGGTGGATCTTGGATCTCGATCTCATACAATCAATATTGGTACTCCATGTAGAATTACCATGTCTCTGATGTATATTTTTGCCAGTTGATCTAGTGAGAAATATTCTAAACTTGCAATGAAGTGTGTAGTATTTGTAAGATGATCCAAAACAATCCAAATAGCATTGTTTCCATTTTATGTCTTCAGAAGTCTGGTGACAAAGTCGATGTTGATGTTCTCCCATTTCCATGCTGGTATGGGTAATGGTTTCATCATCAACTTAGAATTTTTCCTCTCAGCCTTCACTTGCTGACATACTAGTCACTTTGATGTATATTTATTTATATCCTTCCTTATTTTATCCCCGAAATAATGATCTTAGATATCTCGATATATAATTGTGTTTCCTGGGTGAATAGAGAAAATTTAACTATGCGCATCATCCAAAAGTTCCTTCATCAGCACCAGACTTTATAGAACACATATTCTTTTCCCAAATCTCACAATTCCTTCTTCATTGACATTGAACTCCTAGTATTTCCCTTTTCTGATATTTTACACCTTCTTCTGAATTCCCACATCCTTCTTTTCAGCATCCTTTAACCATTCCAAAACATTTTCCTGAGTAATAATTTGAGAAAGTATTGATGACGTTCCCTTATTTATGATTCCCATATCCATCTTCTTTAAATCTAAGATGATTGGATAATTTTCAATTCTCATCAATGATAGAATTAGTGGGTCCTTTCTACTTAGAGAATCTGCTACCTTGTTCGCTTTCCCAGGGTTGTAATGGATTGAGAAGTCATAGTATTTGATTAGATCTAACCATCTTAGTTGGTGAATATTCAACTATTTCTGTGTGAATATATACTTTAGTCTTTTTTGGTTAGTATATATTTCAAACTTCTCCCTAAAGAGGTAATGTCTCCAAATTTTTAAAGCGAAGATCACTAAATCCAACTCCAGATTATGTGTTAGATTGTTTTTCTCTTGAAAATTCAACTATCTTGAGGAAAAGGCAATGAAATTGTATATTTACCTCAAATTAAATCAAAGGAATACTTTTAAAATATTCCGGAAGAACAATCCCACAATATTCAATGTGTGATAAAACACTCGTAGAATTTTTTCCTTAATGATTTAAAAAAAATCTATCGAAGACTCAATGTTCATAGAAAACATTAAATATATACTAACAGGACATGAATAGAAATAAATTATGATATACTCTACTTTGAAGTAGTGGTTACATGTAATTTATTCATCACTATCCATCATAGCATAGGACGTCCCCGGATCCCTTGATCATGGAGATTGTTGATGCTCAGCATTCTTCTTAGCCCTTGCAATATAGCATTGTCTTGGATAATGACTGACTTCTCCAAATTTATGACATAGAACCATTTATGATTCCTTATATGGATATTTGTTTCCATACATCACATTATCCATTCTTTCATTGAAGTTGGATACTTTGTGTCTTTCCTTTCCACACTTAAAACATCTTCTAATCCCTTTGTGAAATTTACTTTGGTGCCTATTTTGACATTTATTTCATGAAGGAAATTGGGTCTTCATTCCTTTTTCACCTTTATCAGATGGAATTTCATGAGATGTTATCTTCTTCTTCCTTACTATCCTTGGGAATTCAAAAAATACCAATTGATAATTGTGATTTTGGATATATGGTTTGGCGTAATCAAGATTTGTCCTACTTGAGCTCCCATTTTACAGGGAATCTCTTTGGGTCACTATTCATGTTTCCTTTCGCATTGTTGTTTTCTATATTACTCATATTACCGCCTATTGGCTAGAATAAAAGTAATATTATGGGTAACACATAAAGGGTAAACCAAGGAAAAAAATGTATAACTTATAAATAACTTTTATTTCCTTAACTTATGAATCTATATGCTTCAATCTATGTTATCCATTATGTACTTCCCAACATTTATTCATAGGATCATTTTTTTTATTCCGATAACAATAGTTCATACTAAGCTTGTGAATTTATATAACCAGATCCCCCAAGAGTGTCGTAACCAAGATTACAGCAAGGCCCTCTTCGTGTACCAGGATACCCAGGTCAATCCTGAAACTCCTTGTCGGAGTTTTCACTCCTAGGTACATATGTGTCCGAGCTCCCTCTACCTACTCATATACAAAGAGTGTTGTATTTTCATAATAAACCACTTAATCAATACTCAAAAAATGTAGGGATATTCTTATTATACTTATTCTTTACCCTAAGGATTTCACTAGGGTTTTTTAATCCTTATCCCAAAAATAACTAAACATATCCTCTTATACAAACTATAGAAACCCCGCTCTTTATTAGACACTTAAATAGGTGTATTACATAAAATTCAACTAATACAACATAAAGATGAAGATGTCTAGTGACTTTGAGGATTATGAACGTTACATAACAACTTATAATAAAAAACGCATGACATCTTTATTGAAAAAATCCTTTGAATAGACACGACATTCCCTCATACTTAGCATTTTATGAGATAACCTGAGGACATTCATATGAAAAGGGTGAGCTATAAAGCCCAGTAAGGGAGTAAAAAAGGTATAAAATGAAAAATAAAATACATTTTAATTAATAAGAATATCAATGGGTCAAAAAATAACATGAAGATAAAGGCATTATATAGCATGATTATCATAACATGGAAAGGTGGCAACAACACTTAACATGGAATTAGCATGATCTTAGGATCATTGCACATGGAGCATGAGTAAACCCTCATTTCAAAAGAATTAGCATGATTAAATCCTCATTTTACTTTAATTAGGATTTGAAAAATCCTCATTGTACTTGACTTATAATGACACTAATCTTTACTCAATTCATAGGAGTGCTATCAGGGTACAACTTTCATAGACATTTAATTTCATGCATAGGTATTCCACATGGATCATAAAACATGGATTTATTAAACATAATCATTTATTCAATGATAAAGGTAATTTGGAATTCATACATGAATCTCTATAATCAATAAGTAAATGTTTGTAAAGTTGAATACCATTGATAGAGAAATTGGCATGGAATTCACTACACAATGACATTGGCTTGGAGAAATGTGGTTCAAATTTGGCAGCATAATAGCATGTCATAAGAATTCATAATAAATATTAATGAGAGAGAAAGGGGTGTCTCCTAAAATGTACACAAAATTTATAGTAAGGGGTTCATGTAGATACATGTCCCAACATATATAATTTAATTTTGATTTATAATACAAAATAATTTCTTGAATGTTATTGATGAGAGAGAAATTCCTTGCGGAATTTCGGCATGGTAACAGGTGTACGTGGGAGGAATTAATGACTGAGATATGGGTCTCTCATCAATTCAAAAATAATTACAAAATTATGGGGGAGATTCCAAATCATAGCCCAACATTTTTAATTGAATGAAAAATTATATTACAATATAAATAAACTTGGACAAAATTTAAAATGAAATAAATCCCTTACTTGGAAGTGTGATCCCAAAGGCATGGGAGAGGCTTTAGAGAGGCTTTTTGGGAGATTTGGGAGCCTTAAAAGGATTATAGATATATAAGGGAACATGTTGGACGAAATCCAAAGGCTTTGAGTGAAGAGGAAGTGATAGATTGGGTGGGACTATATAGAAAAGGAGAGGGTATTCTTTATTATTTAGGTTTGGGACACCACACATTAAACTAATCAAAAAAACAAACCTACCCATGGTTTTTTCTCAAGGTTTTTTTCAAAAGGGAGAGAAAAAATATATTTTACAAGTACAATGGCCTAAATTCTTAAAATAACATGTTTGCATGTGTGGAGTTGAATCACACTCTCAAGTAAATCAATTTAAAATGCTAAAATGTTTTATAAGTTTTGGAGGGTCCACTAAGGATTTTGAAAATTAATCAAACAAACATAAAATCACATTATTTTAATGGAAAAACATATATTTTCTGAACATAATGTTTATAAAATTTTATTACATCACTATTTGGTCATTATGGTGTCATAAAACAAATTATAAATTTATACGTTATTTTATTTTTACCAAAAATTCAAATTTCTTCGAAAAATATGAAAAATTCACCATTGGATAATTTCTACACCTTGATTCCAAAAATAATATTATTTTTATCCAAATAAATTTTCAAATATGTAAATTTACCAATTTAAACTAAAAACCAACATTTATAAAAAATTCATGGGTTTTGACAAAAATAGATTTTAAACCTCAATAAAAAATTACTATTGTATTCATAAAAATTATACAATCATGTATACTTAATAAAAATTAATTTAATATTAGTAATATTTTATTAAAATATTATTTAATTAAAAAATCCATTAATTTATCATAATAGATTTTTAGATGAATGTTAACTAAAAAAACTATTTGTGCTTAGAAAACTATTTACAAAGTAACAATAATAAAATGAGTGTATATTTTTTATTATATAAACAAATAATGCACTTAATAAGAGTGATAATGTATTGTTACATAACACCTTATAACTCCCACATAAGGCTGAAGTGTAATGTGTGTGATGGTGACAGACTCTTGGGGTGGCTATGATAACATCGTTCGGTGGTAATATCTATCAACATATACTTCTCCCATAGGTGGTTCTATTCGATTTTAACATGTTGAATCTCATCTAGGGCATGGTCAAGAGAGAATCCCAATGACACCACATCCTTTCTGAGCTCTGAAAAATGGGCACCGTATAGGGAAAGTCTAATGGATGAGGCCATGATTTCCTTTTTCTAAGTAAATTAGATTTGTTAATGACCTCAATTTATACTAATCACGTGATCAATGTTCAATGGATATATTTGCAATAGTCAAAATTATGAATGGTATTTTAAAGTTTCAAAATCATAAATCTAATGGATTTCATATGTTATATAACTGTTTCACACAATACATTATTTAATTATATCAAAAGGAGTTTTAATTAATGAATTTTTGGGTCATTACAATCACCCCCCCTTGAAATAAATTTGTTCCTCAAAATGTCCTTTTTATACACTAAAACAGATAGTAGTAACTTTACTTTATCACTTCCTATATTTCCCATGTTGCCTCTTCAAACTTGTGGTTTCTCCTCAACACCTTGACAATGGGAATTGTCTTATTTCATAGAAATTTTTATCTATGATCTAAGATCATCATTGGGTTCTCTTCATTCGATATTTAATTCTATAAAGGTACCACCTCTAGAATGAGTACATGTGATGGGTCAGGTATGTACTTCCTCAATAGTGATACATGGAATACATCGTGTACTTGAGATAGTTTCAGTGGGGGTGTTATTCTATAAGCCTCTTCTCCAATGCAATCAAGGATATCAAAAGAGTTGATGTACCTTGGAGAAAGAATTTTATTCTCCATAAATCTCAAAACACTCTTCCAAGTTGATATGTGGAAGAATACCATGTCTCTAACATAAAACTCTAGGTCTCATCGATGGTTATCTACATAGCTTTTTTGTCGACTCTAAGCAGCACTAATGTGCTGCTGGATGGTCTTAACCTTCTCCACCATTTCTTTGACCATTTCATGAACTATGTGTTTTTTCTCCCCAACATGATCCCAAAATGTTGGCGTTATTCACCTCTACCCATGCAGTGTTTCATAAGGAGACATTTGGATGCTGGAGTAAAAAATGTTGTTTTATGAGAACTTAACTGGAGGAATTTGGTTATCCCATCATCAATTGAAGTCCATTGAGCATGATCTCGACATTTCCTCATGTGTTTGGATAGTCTGCCCAGAATGGACATCAATTTGAGGATGATAATCCATACTGAAGTTTAACTCAGTAACCAGAGCATACTGAAGACTATTCCAAAACGTAGAGGTGGATCTTGGATCTCGATCAGATATAATCGATAGTGGTACTTCATCCATCCTTACCTCATCTCTGATGTATATTCATGCCAGTTGATCCGATGATAAATCATCCTAAATATCAATGAAGTGTGTAGTCTTTGTATGAAGACCCACAACAACCCAGATAGCAATGTTTCCTTTGGATGTATTTGGAAGTCTGGTGACAAAGTCTATGGTAATGTTCTACCATTTCCATGATGGTATGGGTAATTGTTTCATCATCCCCTTATAAATTTCCTCTTAAACTTCACTTGCTAACATTATTTGCACTGTGATATATATTCTGCGATACCCTTATTCATGTTATCCCACCAATAATGATCATGGAGATCTAAATACATCATAGTGTTTCTAGAGTTAATGAATAAATTTTATCATTGTACATCATCTAAAAGGTCCTTCATTAGACCCAGACTTGAGGGAACATATAGTATTTTCCCAAATCTCACAATTCCTCCTTTATTGACATTGAACTCTAAGTATTTTCCTTTTCGGATAGTTTCCACCAACTTTTGAATTCCTAAATCATCCTTTTGATAATCCTTTATCTTTTCCAAAAGAGACGGTTGAGAAATAATTTGTGAAAGGATTGATGATGTACACTAATTTATGATTCATATGTCCATCTTCATCAATTAAAAGAAGATTAGATCCTTTTCAATTCTTATCAATGATATAATTTTTGGTTCCTTTCTACTTAGAGCATCTTCCACCTTGTCCGCATTCCCAGGGGGTAATGGATTGAGCTGTCATTGTTTTTTATCAGCTCTAACCATCTTCGTTGGCACATATTCAACTCTTTATGTGTGAATATATACTTTAGGCTTCTTTAGAATGTATATATTTCACACTTATCTCCAAAGAGGTAATGTCTCCAATTTTTAGAAGAGATGATCACTGAAACCAACTCCAAATCATGAGTTGGATAGTTTTTCTCATGAAATTTCAACTGCCTTGAGGCATAGGTAATGACTTTTTGTTTTTACCCCAAATTCAATAAAATTGAATCTTATAAAATTTTCAAGAAGAACATTCCCACAAATTTCAACATGTGACACAACCATCATAGAAGTTTTTCCTAAATTATTTAATATCATTTCTATCGAGGACACAATGTTCTTATAAAAAATAAAAGTTAAAAAAATAGGACATAAATTGTAATACATTATGATATATACTAATTTTAAGTGGTGGTTACATGTAATTCATTCATCATTATCCATCATAACATTGGACTTACCCTTATCCCTTGATCATGGAGATTTTTTATTCTCATCATGATTCTAAGCCCTTTTAATAGAGAATCATATTGGATAATGCCCGACTTCTCCACATTTATTAAATAGAACTATGTAAGATTTCATAGATGGATATTTGTTTCAATCCATCACATTATTCATTATTTCCTAGAAATTGGATGCTTTGTTCCCTTCCTTTCCACACTTAAAACATCTCCTAGTCCCTTTGTGACATTTAACTTGGTGCCTCCTTCCATATTAATTTCATGAATGAAATTGGTTCTTCTTTCACATATTAACTTTATCAGATAGACTTTCATGAGATTTCATCTTCCTCTTCCTTATTATCCTTTGGCATTCAAAAAATTACCTATTTTTAATCGTCATTTTTGATATCTGGTTTCTCATAATCTCGATATTTCCTACTTGAGTTCCCATTTGATTGGGAATCTCATTGGGATACTCATCACATTTCCCCTCGCAACGGTTGTTAGCCATATTTCTCCTATTACTGTCCATTGGATGGAATAAAAGTAATGTTAGGGGTAACACATAAAGGGTAAACCAATACAAAAATGGATGACTTATAAATAAATTTTATTTCCTTAACTTATAAATCTATAGGCTTCAATCTATGTTATCCATGATCTACTTCCTATCATTTATTCATAGGGAAATTTTTTATTCCCTTAAAAATTGTTCATACTAATCTAGTGAATTTAACAAAGAATATTCCTCGAGTGTGTCGTTACTAGGAGTGAAGTAAGGCCCATTTTCATGTACCAGGATACTTGAGGTCAAGCCCGAAACTCCTTGTCGCAATTTTCACTCCTAGGTACATCTGTGCCAGAGATGCCTCTACCCGCTCATATCCAAACAAAGATATATTTTATTAATAAACCACTTACTCAATACTCACCACAATTTATTAGTATTCTTATTATATATATTCTTATCCCTAAGGATTTCACAAGGGTTTTTTAATCTTAATCTGAAAAATGACTAAACCTATCATCTGATACAAGCTATCAAACTCTTCTCTTTATTACACACATAAACTAGTTCATTACATAAAATTCACTTGATAAAACATAGAAGATCAATAGGTCTAGTGTCTTTGGTAATTAGGAACATTAAATAACAACATAGAACATAAAACACATTGTAACTTTATTGAAAACATATTTTACATAACCATGCCATTCCATCGTACTTAGCATTGCATGGGATAATCTGAGGACATATATGTGAAAAGGGTGAGCTATAAAGCCCTGTAAGGGAGTAAAAAAGTTAAAACATAAATAATGCATTACATTTTTGGAAATATGAATATAAATGGATCATAAAATAAATGTAAATAAAAGCATGATATAGCATGATTATCATAACATTGAAATAGGGAAATAACACATAACATGGAATTATCATGAGCCAAGGCTCATTGAACATGAAGCATGGGTAAATCCTCCTTGCACTTTAATTCAAACAAGAAAATCCTCATTGAACATGAATTTTCAATAGTAAATCATCATTTCACTTGATGTATCATGATACTAATCTTTACCCAATGCATTGGAGCGTTATTAGGGCACAACCTTCTTAAGCATTTCATCTCATGTATAAGTGTGCCACCTAGATCATAAAACATATATTCATTAAAATCATAATTTATTCCACGATAATGAAAATGTGGAATTAATACATGAAAATATAAAATCAATAAGTTAATGCTCTTAATGGTTAATACCCTTGATAGAGAAATGAGCATGGTATTCACTACACAATGACTTTGGTTTAGAAAAACATGGTGGAAATTCAGCAGCATAACGATGTGTCATAAAAAATCAAAAAAAAATGATAAGAGAGAAATGGGTATCTAATCATATATAAATGAAATAGATAGAAAGGGGGTCATATAGATACATTTCCCAATATAATTAATGGAATTTGTATTCATAATACAAAAAAATTTCTTCAATGAAAATGAGTAGAGATAAATTCCTTATGGGATTTTGGCATGGTAATGGGTGTATATGGGAGGCATTAATGGGAGAGAAATAGGTCTCTCATCCATTAAAACTTAAAAATATCCGTATGGTGGAGGTGAAAAATCATACCCCAACATTTTTAATTGAATGAAAAATGATATAACAACATAATGACACTTGGACAGAATTTAGAAAGGAAGAAATCCCTTACATGGAAGTGTTATCCCAGTGGATTGGTAGAGGCTTCTTGGGAGCTTGGGGAACCTTGGGATGATTCTACAGAGAGGAGTGCAGAATTTAAATGAACTCCAAAGTCTTTGAGTGAAGAGCATGTGTGAGCATGGTTTGGGTTATATAGGAAAGTAGAGGGAATTTTCTATTATTTTCTTTTGGGATGCCAAGCATTAAACTAATCAAAACCACAAAACAGCTAATCTTTTTTCCATATGGGGGTGAAAAAAAATATTTTATAACAAAAATGGCTTACATTTTAAAAATTATATGTTTGCATATGTGTAGGTGATTCACACTCTCAAGGAAATCAATTTAAAAAGATAAAATGTTTTATAAGTCTCAGAGGGCCAACTAAGGATTTGAAAAATAAATCAAACAAACATAAAATAACATTATTTTAATGAAAAATTATATATTGGTCTAAAATAATGTTTATATTACTTTATTAAATCACTATTGGGTCATTATGATATCATAAAACAAATTAAATATTTAAATGGTATTTAATTTTTACCTAATATTAAATTTTCTCAGAAAATTATGAAAAATTCAATGTTGGATAATTTCAACATCCTGATTACAAAAATAATATTAATTTTATCCAAATAATTTTCTAAATATGTGAATTTTCACTATAAAAAATTCAACATTTATAAAAAATTCCTGGTTTTTGACAAAAAAAGATTTCAAATGTTAATAAAAATTACAATTATATTCATAAAAATTATACCATAATTTATAATTGAAAAAAAGTAATTTAATAATAATATTATTTTATTAAAATAATATTTAATTTAAAAATCCATTAATTTATCATAATAGATTCCTTAGTTGAATATTAACTAAAAATAATATTTGTGATTAAAAAACTATTTACAAAGAAACAATAATAATATGAATGTATAGTATTTATTATCTACAAAAATAATGCACATAATCATAGTGATAAGGTCTTGTTACATAAATCCTTATAAAACCCGCATAAAACTGAAGGGTATAGCATGAGATGGTGACAGACTCTTGGGGTTGTTTTATAACATCACTATGGTGGTAATCTCTATCAACTTCCACTTCTCCCATAGGCAATTCTGTTTGACCATAACTTGTTGAAGCTCATCTTGGGCTTATTCTTGAGTGAAGCCCTATGATTCCACCTCCTTTCCGTGCTTGGATAAATGGGCTTCATATGGGGAATGTCTACTAGAGGAGGCAAATGCTTCCTTTGTCTGAGTAAAATTAGATTTTTCAAAACCCTGTATTTATTCTAAACATGTGATCACTGTTCAACAACTATATTAGAAATAATCAGTATTCTTAACGGCATTTTAAAAAACCAAAATCATAAAACCAAATAAGATCATATTTTATTTAACCATTTCAAATAATAATACATTTAATTATATAAAATGAGTTTTTTTTATGAATTTTTGGGTCATTACACCGCATGTCGTGGTCATATCTTAGGATCAAGGAGTGTATCTCTCTCTCATCTATTTTACATGTCCACCTATTATTCGGTTGTTGCATTTTTTTGGTTGGGTGTGTATTTTACCCTTTTCCTTTCAGTTTACATTTATATTTTTGTACATTTTTGAGGTCGATGCATATTTGTAGTTTATATATAGCATTTTGTATTTTTATTTCATTTCCCTCTTCATTGTTTGCATTGAACTAGTTGTGTGTGTGTACATGTACTTAAGAAAATTCCTCCCCAATTTTGTTATTCCTTCGACGCTGGTCACTAGCCCCTAGACTATAGAGGTGGTCTTGGGTTAGATAAGGCTAAAACCCCGAAATGGGTCGAGTCGAGAAAAACCCAATAAATTTCTCATCATTTTTATTGTTGGAAACAAAACCCCTTTCCATTTTTATGTCATCAAGTGAGAGGAAAACATTTCTCAAAAATAATTTTCCAAAATTCCTTCCACCCCATCTCTTTTAAGTCTTCCTTAGGCTTTATATATATGATCAATGACCACCATTGATTATATAATCCCTCCATACAATAAATAGCTAGCCAAATATTCTCATTCCTTAAACACATAAGGATGGATAATATATTATCAATTGAGGTGGTCAATTAATTTTTGATTAATGGGTCATGTGAACAATTGAAAGTAAGATTTTGTTTTCTTTTAAAGGTATTAATTAGAACATGTAATTTGGTTGCGGGATTTGGTAGGTTCTCATAAACAATTATTCTACTTAGAAACTGAGTCATCTAAGAGAGTATTATAAAAAAAATTGATTCTTGCTCCCATCATGATGGGAATCTCATTAGGGTAGTCATCACATTACTCTTCAAATTTTTTATTTATATGATTCCTCTTATTTCATTCTGTTGGGTATAATAAATGGAAAATTAGAGATTAGTATTTTAAAACCATTAAATATTAAGTTGTAAATCCAATGAAATTAAAGGTATAAATTATAAATGTTGTGTATTTCCATAAGATATGAATTCCTTGGATTCAATATATTTTAGCCATGATCTACTTCACAACATGTACAGTTATGGAATTTGTTTCCCTTAGTATGGGTTCATAATGATAATGTAAATTTAGTAACTTATATCCCCAAAGTGTGTCAATCTATGTGTTCTTCAAGGACCATTATCATGCACAAGTTCTGGATTGAGTCTAGATCCATGCGGTGTTGTCTATTTTCATCCCTATGTACTTTTTTTGTAGAGCCATATCCACTTGTAGTATCCTCACATGCAATTATTTTATTGAAAAACCACATACACTATTCTTAACAAAATTTAGGGATGTTTAATTATACTTAGTGTTATAATTATGGATTCCACTATAGTTATCTAAACCTAATCCCGAAAAAATATAATCTTTTATATTCAAAGAAAATTTAATAAACCTTCTCTTTATTACACTTTAAATCAGGATTAATTACATATGGTTACACATAATAAAACACAAAATATAAATAAGTATATTGTTTTGGGAATTATGTATATCAAATTACAAATTAAAATATTAAATAAATATTCATTATAGAAAACATACTTAATTTACTCATTATAGTTTTTTATTATTAAAAATTAATGGGATAACCTAGGGACATTTCCATGAAATGGTTGAGATATAAATATTAGTATGGGAATAAACATAGAATAACATGAATAAAGTAATAAATATATTAAAATTTAAATATCAATGGGTCATAAAAGGGTTTCAAATCATAAACATGAACAAGGATATGTGGAAACATGGTAAGAGTTATAACATAAAAGAAACATGGGAAATGATGAAACAACTTAAAACCATACATAATTAACATAGGACAAGGCTAACTACACAGAAATTGTGATAAGAAAAGGTGCATTATAGATTAGGTTAACTCATTAATACCTTTTATGGTGACTCATGAGACTAAAACATTACTCAATTCCCTAGATCACTATATAATTTCGACATCACCCATCACATTCATTTCATTTTCAAGCTTCTGTGTGCAACATAGATCATTAAACATGCAATACTTTTTTATTAAATTTTATTATATGATAAATTTGTTTGGAAAAAATGTATATCCAAAATCAAATAAATATATGTTTATAATGGTGAGCACCCTTTATTGGAAATGAGTTATGTTATTTACTAAAAAATAGTTTATCGTAAAAAATCATTGTGAATTTTCTAACGCACAACATGGGCATATAAATTGTCATGGAACATATTAATTACAATTAAAGGTGACTCATAATTTAGACATAAAATATACATTAATAGATATATTTAAGAACATATCACATCATTAGAAATTTGAGATAAAATACATAAGATAATGAAGAAACTTGAACCAAGAGGAGATGATCCCTTACCTTGAAATGGTGATTCAACATGCTAGGCAGTTCTTTTTTGAGAACATAGGGGGAACCATGGAGTAAATAGATGGAATTGAAGTGTAAGGATGTTATAAAAAAATTAGTGAATGAAATGGGATCTTCGGTGGGTTTATATTGGAAATTACTGGTGAATTCGTTATCACTTCTCAGACTAAGGTTTTGGACTCTATATAATAATATAACCAAAAACACAAACCTTATAATGGGTTTTCTAATGGTTTCTTCCGATGATGGGTGGTATTCATTATTTTATTAATAAAAGGGGGGAAATTGTCAAAATATTACCCTTGATGATATGGAAGTGATTCAGGTCCATAAAAATTACTTAAAAACTATAAAATATATTATAGGTAATCCATAATTAATAGTGGTTTAAAAAAATTAATAAAATAACTAGAAAATTTTATTAATTTAATCAGAAAGCATATATTTGTTCTTTTATAACATTTCTCGTAATTGTTACATCATTTTGGGTATTTATGGTGTCATAATCTACATCGTATATTTATACCATTTTTAATTTGTACCAAAAAATATGATTATCTCTAAAAAGTCTAAAACATTCATCATTAGATAATATCAACATTCAGATTTCAAAAAAATATATTTATTTTATCTAAATAACTATACAAATATTTAAATTTCTATATTTAAAATAAGAATCAACATTTCTTGTAAAATAATACAATTTTTGACAATAACAGATTTCAATCCCTTATAAAAATTTCATTCAACTTCATAAAAATTATTTGTTACTTTTAATTTAATAAAAATTATTTAATAATAAAATTTAAATAAAATATTATTTATTTCAAAAATTCATTATTTAAATAAAATAAATTCTTTAATTGTGTTTGAGTATTTTTAAAAATACAATTTGTCTTTAATTTTATCAAAATATAAATCTTTCATAAAATATAAATAAGAAATAAGTATAACCATTATTCTATTGAAAATATTATATGAATATTCATATTTGTGGGTTATTGATACATATACCTTTAATAAACGAGAATTATTTTATGATTATGGTAATTAATGGTGAGACTTTCATTGGTTGGTTCAACATACATGGTTTGAGATGTGATCTAGATGGGTGCCACTAATTCTTAAGTTATTGGATATAAACGTGTTATCTGTCGTGGTAAAATCCTAGTGATTCTATCTCCCTCATATGATCCAATAAATGGGATTTGTATGGTATTATCCCACTAGTTATTGTTATTAGATCCTTTTCTTGTGTTAATTTGAAACTGATAATTATATTAATCATATGTTCGATGTTCAACGACTATATTATCAATGGTAATGATATTTAATAGTGTTATAAGTTGATGGTATAATGTAATACCAAATGAGTGCATGTTTTTTATATATCCATAAAATATAATAATATATTTAATTAAATCAAAGGGGGAATTTTATATATAAAATTTTGGTTCATTACAAACACACCTACCTCGATTCAATGATGGTCTATAAAAATGTTGTCACCATCACTGTATAATACTAAAATAATCCCAAAGAAGACATGGTCATCCCTTAGACAACATTCCATTAGATTAAAAGCCACATTAAATCTCAATCTCCTTCCAAAAAAATTATTAGGATTCAAGGGAGAAAGTGAATCCAAAGGAAAAAACTAGAATAAAGGATAAGAAAGGGGAAACAATAGGAAAAGTAAATATTACCATGATTGATCCCTTGAAAAGGAGTTGTAAAATACTCGATAAGTATGGATTTTGGTAATTTGACTCTATACTTTGATATATTTTCAATCAATATGAATGGGAGGAGATGGAAAAATATTAAAAATATTAAAGGTAAAACCTAATATATCTCATTTTACTGAAGAATTATAACCATTAGGACAGAAATTTTATTAATTGGTGTGAAAATTTTGGGAATTAAATTTCTTAATAACACTCAAACTTCATGGTTTGGCCACACAATTAGGGGAGACCATGAAAAAATCATGCATGGCTCTATGAAGTATTATATCACTATGTAAGAACTAACCACTTTGATTTCCAAACTGTGAATTAGAACTATGTGAAACAAAATATACCTTAAATATTTTGGATTATGAACCGTAAACACTTTTAATACTATACCATTATTAAATAAAATATTTAAAATAATATAAAAAATTAAATATATATTAATGATATCTTTTCTATTTTTTTCTTATCTATTTTTCAATTGTAAATAGATGTTTAATTTTCATATTGGTCATGTTAAAAATCATGGTGGAAACTATGTGACTATTCTTATTTATATGGTTAAATAATTATCTTATTATGTAATTTGATTCTCTCTAACAATTTTTTAGACCGAGATGATTAGGAACACACCTTGGGACATGTTACAGTCCAAATTCAGTTCACGGTTCAATGTTGAACTAGACTGGTTAATAATAATAAGTTATTGGATAATGATTTTTTATTTGCGTGTGTTTATTATATATGAGTGATTGTTATAGAAATTAAATTGGAATGTAAGGTAAGAGTATATGTTGGACATATTCAAGGTAGTTGACTTAAATCTCTATCATCAAGTGACAAATTTATTTTATAAAGTTATCTAGGAAGAATACTTAACAATCATTTAACCAAAGTAGAATCCTTAAGTATAATATTATTTTTCACATATTGGTTACCATTTAATTGAATATTATAATGATTTTATGAATAAATTAATTATCAGTCATTTTCACATATTCAAATATGTCCCTATAAATTTTCAATTTACATTCTTTTAATATATTTCTACTATCATTTATACACTTACGTTTGTCTGAAATTTCTTTTCCAATCATTAAACTATAACATTATGGAACACATTGTTATACAAGGACATCAATATATAATTTTAAAACATTTAATCATACTTAAGATTCATTCTTCTAGTACAATTATTTGGAGAATCATTTTCAATTAGTATGAATCTAATATTGACAGCATCAACAACCTGTCATCCATGTAAAATGAGATAGAAAGTCATATAATTCTATATTAAATGATACTATATGATATAAAAATTATTTATGTATCTAATATTGGGTAAATTGTGATTCTACAAATTATTATTTTCAAATAATCGGTATTTCATAGGAAACTAATGTTTTTATAATGAAAATAGACAAGCCATGTGGATCTTCTATGTATCAAGAATTAAATAGATTAAATTAATGTTACCCTCTTTTAAATTTTAATTCTCTTGAAAATAGTTTTACTGACTTTCTATGTTAAATATTATATCAATATTTAAACTCACCATCATATGTACGCAAAATAATAAACTCAATGGTCATAGTGTTTTTATAATTTTTCCCCTAATTTGGGTGAACACATCCTTATCATATTATTTTAAATCAGAGACATAGGTCCACTAAATTTTTTTAAAAGATCATAAATTATTGGATGGTATCATCAGTTTTCTATAATCTATTTTAGAATATAAAATTCTCCTTGTTATTTTTTATACAAGTTCATTCATATTTACAACTCATTTTAAACAAAAATGGAAAAACATTCAATGAACCCTTTATTTATAAAGAAATAATAAGAAGATCATATCTGAGACATCAGTATTTTCTATCTCAACATATGATCTATCTTCTTAAAGAAAATAAATGATTATAATATTCATCAAGGTGGTAACATATAATTGATCTTTCCCACTAAAATTCTTCTTCTAAACATAATTGTGGGAAAATATAGTATTATCAATGAGACATTTGGATTCATCTAATGAAATGAAATTCATTTATACTTCATCAAATATTTATTTATATTTAATCATCATCATGATAACATGTATCATTTTAAAAATAAAATATTAAAACCATCCTGATATTATGTTTAAATTTAATCATTTACCATTGGTCAAAATATCAATTAAATGTATGATAAAATATCAAACAAAATTAGGGAACAAAACATCTAATTTAAATATCTAATATAATAATTAAATTTTATCATTAATGTTTTATTAATAAAATTCATTTATCACCAAATAAAATAACACATTAAGAAAACTAAAAAAATATTTTGTTTTCAAAGAAATAACATTTAAATAAAATTTTATTAATGTCACATTACTCTTTAAATTACATATGGTGGATCCATTAACTAAAATTCCAATCATGATTACTCATACATTCTCTTTGACGACCTAGATTTATTTTGATGCTGAATCAAAATTACTCATAGGAAAGAGTATGTCATTCTCATATGTCATTGGAAACCACTAAATAATCATTTTTGTGATCAAAATTACATATATATGGCCATTTGAAATCTATATTAAATCTTATATAGGTTCAATAACATTATTCAACTCTTATGTTGAAATTTTATTTATAGAACCCCTCAATACGTTGTGGTAAAAAATTATAAACACCCTTTATAGGAACCTCTATATTTATACCTCAATTTTAAATCATCTAAAAACAAATTCATTTACCCAAATTTTACCCAAAATAATTCTAAAACATATTCCAAATCTTCTCATGTGATGTTGAAAATAAGTACAAATATATTTCAAAAATATATTGGATTATTCATTTTGGATTATATACAAATACATGGGTCTTATTTTCTAAAATAATATTATTTGAATACTATACCCCATCATAGATAATAACTTTATCACAAGTGGGTTCCAAAATGTGATACCCCATAACATTATTAACATATCTATGGAACATGATCCCATGTTAGGGATACAATTTTATGAGGTGCTTATCAAAAGATACATTCTATCACCTTCTATGATTCACTAGAAATGTATGAGTATGAATATGATATAATATATATTTTTGATCAATTTATTCCTCAACTAACCTATTAAAATGAAAAGAATTCATTTTAAATAAATAACAAAATTTAAACTCCTAAAATCTATTGAAATTAAACTTTTTCATTGATTGATCAAAACTAAGCTCATTCCGACCATAATTTTTAACCATTAATGGAGAATAAATTTCCATAATGATGGTTTTGATACCATCATTTGGACTATCTGGATCTTGATCGATGGAGGATAAAATCCAAAAATAAAACAAAAAGAAATAGAAAATATGAAATTAAAGACACAAATATTTATCAAATAAGACCCCCAAAATGTTTGGTAAAACCCATATGAAAGATAAGAATTTATTTATATAATATGGGTCCCAAAATCTATATTGATATTATATGATAAAACAAAAGAGAAAAGAAATCAATCATCTTTCATGGATAATTGGATAAAAAAATCATAAACACTAATTTAGGTGATTCCAACACTCGAGTTGGGTGTTGTAGAAAATATCTCCTGATATAGGATTATATGAATGATATTTTACTCATAGTGAAACATCTCTGTTGCCTTAACATACACCACATCTCCACCTCCAATTATTTGATAAATCACCATCAATTACATATTAAAGTGTCATATTTATAATATCATTTTTTTAAAATAAAATCAATTATATTATTCAAATATGTGATATTAATTACCCCTATTGGACTATATTTCTAACAAAATATTCAATGTACAAATCATGTTTCTATTTTAATGTGATTATTTATAGATGATGAAATCCTAAATAAGATAAAATGATTATTTATCCTATATGTTCGGACATTATCCATTATATTCATATTCATTCTAATGTTATGTGTTACATTTTTAGCAGATTATAGTTATTTAATGTGAATTTTATGTTAAATATAATTCTTAAAATTGACAGTGATGAATTTCAAAATTCAGTTTCTTAGTTTTATCAATAAATATTTATTTACATAAAAATTATGGACTAAATTCCCTCTATATAAAATATTTATAATAATGAACAACTATTTATATTCACTCATTATCATGAGACGAAACATTATTTTTTATAATTCAATTTTAATATACACGAACACTTCATTCATACCGCAATAAATATAATTTTCAATGCATGATTAAAAAATATTTTCTTCAGGGAATGTGGAAAGGATTTTCTTCATAATATTTTAAGGTTCTATATAAACACAAAATAAGATCTACATAATATCTTACTAGATATTCTAATACATATGGTGTTTTCAGTTCCTGATTACTTCACCTCTTACCTTTAACATTAATATTATTTGATGTTTCCCTTGCCACATGACTATTCACATTACAATTGAAAAATAATAATTCAATGTTTATATTATATTATATCAAAAAAATTTAATTATTACTATTTAAATATTTTTATTAATAAATAATGAATGAATATATTTTAATTTCTAATAATTATGATTGTATTCATTTACATCAATAATAATCATTACATACTACCCCATTCCATTGATGTTTTTGGAAATGTAATGGGGTGTAAAAAAAACATTTGGAAATTAAAAATATAGTCGTATATAGTATAAAATGAAAGAAATAGAGAATTATTTTTCAATTAAGAAAATGATGCAATTTCCATTATGTTTATGTTATATGTTAAAGGGTTTTTCAATAACTGAAAAAATGTTAAATAAAATGTTCAATGTAATATCATAAGATAATTACATAAATGAGGGAAATACTATTTTCCAAATTTTTAAATGAATTAATTCCAATACAAATGTTGATAAAAAAGAATTGAAGGGGGTTTACCTAAATAATAATATATATGTTGTCAAATAAATTCAGAAATTATGTTTTAGTTAATATCAATGGTCAATTATATAAATTAATGTAATAATATTAAAAAAAAAAGATAAAATTCATGAAAATTAAAAATCAGTGAAATTTATAATTTATAGAATAACTTTTATGATGATGTTTCAAAAATTAGTATGTAAAATATTTGTTTAATATTTTATAAGGAATCATTATTATAACCTCTTTTGGTAAAAGTATATATTAGTATTTATTTTTAAATTAACACTTATCTATAAATTATAGAATAAAATTAATTAACAAATATTTATTAAATAATTTATCTAAAATGAATTCTTGATACAAGTAAAAATATTAAATTAACATAAAACAATTTTTCATTAATAAATATTTTACAGAAAATTTATGATAAATTCATATATCACATATCACTCCTAAAAAACATATTCAATTGGAAGAAAATGTTTCTTTAGTGTTTAGGAAATTAAACTTTATTTGAAATTAAGAATAGAAAATATTTAGTAATAATTAAAAAATAAATTAAATAAGTTGAAAAATCCAATATTTAAATAAATTAACAAAAAATTAAAATAATCTAATTAAAATGGAAAATGTTAAATATAGAAGGAAATATAAATTGTTAAACAAAGTAACATCTAATATATAAGAAATTATATAATTTATATTATTAGTACTTAAAAATAAGAACTATGTGTTTTAAGACATTTTATTTAATAATCTCATAACATATCACAATTTATATAGCATCTATATTTGTAAAATTTTACTGGTTAAATCAAAAAACTTATAAATATTTTCAAAATTTACCAAAATTATTGAAAAACTGAATTGAGATTCTTCATTAGATAAAGTAAAGTAATTTATTTCAAAGATATTTAAATGTGAATCTCAACATTTGAAACAACATCCTAACCAATTATTGGGAATCTCCCAATCAATGTTATTCATAGGAAAAAAATTAGATGCCCTTGAAGAATTATTAATTATACAATAATTTGGGGAATATTACAAAAACTAACATTAACAATTGTCAAGGATGGGTTCACCTATGATTTAAATCATAGTAGGTATCTAAAATTGAGGATTCCAAATTGAAATGAACATATGATATGAAAATAATAATTATTCTCCAAATGTATTTATATTGATATTTATATATATCCATGGACAATATTTATTTACCTATGAAACCTTGTATAGATTTTGTTTTTCACTAGTCCAGAAGTAATAGATTGTAATGGGTCTCCAACCCTCACAGAATAATAGATAGCGACTAAATTAAGTGTTAAATTAAAATGAGGTAAATAGTGTAATTCATACAATTTTTTTAGGAATGGTTATTCTAATATAGTAGATATATTTGATTCCATAAAAATTCTATATACTAATCTATAAAATACTCATCATAATTATAGATTTAATTAGTGGAAAAATATATATATTAAATAATTAGTAATCTACATAATATATGGTTAAATATTTTAATGAAAAAAGGTCATTATATTCCTACTATTCTATGAAATTACTTACAATGGAATTTGTTTAATTCCTTGTAATGTATATCTATAGTTATCTTTACTAAATGATATGTAATATCATTTTAAAAAAATACCATATTACACACTAATGAACTAGAAGATTTAAATATAGAGAGAATTATTTTCTTCTTATTTGAAATATAATCATAAAGAATACATTCAAGAAGAATCTATTCCCTTTGGAAGGATAACATAAATATATATTAAAGGTGATCATAATATTATGTTGTCTTATTTATCTAATAAATTCGGTTTATTAATTTATTTTTTTCCTATACGATAATATATAAGGTATCTATTAAGATTAATGTTATATAAATAATAAGAGAAATTATTATAAAGCATTAATCATATTGTATATTCTAGGGATCCATATTCATTATATATTGATGGTTTTTTAGGTTTAAAATTATCTTGTATAAAAGCTATTAAATGTATTTAGATGTCTCCAAATGGTATCAAAAAAATGAATTCTTATAAATATTAAAGAATTTCATTTTTAAGTATTCGGAAACAATAATTTATATCCTAGGTTTTCATTAAAATAGCGTATAATGTATTAGAATGTGTATGCAATAACATAATTGAAAAAAATAAGATATGGAAACCTATGAACTAATGGAATAAAATACTAAAAGACATTAATTTTTGAAGTAAAAAGAGATGAATAATTACATAAAATTGTGGGGTTGGTAAATAGGTCTCTCAGCATCAAAATATCATCTTAAATTTATTTATTCATATGGAGAAGGGAGAAATAGTACAAAGCAGGAAAAATGATTGGAAAACCAAGGGATAACGATGACCTAGGGAGGCCTAAAATAATATAGGCCAAGGGTATCCCCTCTAATGAGGCTAAGCCATTCTAGATTTAATGATTTTAGATTATAAAAGCATGTAACATTAGAGATATGGCTCTCCAAAGAATCAAGGTGGTCTGAAACATTTTTCCCCTCTCTCCACGTGAGGCTCACTTAGATGTTATTGAGCATACCGACGTATTTTTTGATGGAATAAACTATAGAATAAGGGACATCATTTGTGATGTTCAATGAGTTGAGTAAAACCATGGAGTCTATTTCTACTTCTGATATGACAATGTCTCCCTAATGGAATAATGTGATACCAGTGAGAAAATCATTTGCATCTGCTTGTATAGAAGAGTCATGACCGAGATGTGATATAAAAGCCATGATGAACAACCCCCTTAAATTGAAGACAATGCCTCTAACTCTAACACTTCCCAAATTTCTGGACCTGTCAATATTGACTTTTAGGCACATAGATGGAGGATTTTATCTAACCCATGGACACTATCAACTGTTCATGCTAGCATGAGTGTCTTGCGGTCGATTTTTAGGTAGATGGATAGTTGGGACTTTATGTTAGTTGATTATAAGGCTAACCATGTCAAGTAGAAGAATCATTTTTCTTACAGTGATGTCCCTCTCGGTCGAATAGATTCTCTCATATCTCTCTTTGTTTTGAGTCTTCCATAAACACTAGAAAACAACATTAAAGGTGATGGTTCTCACCATCTTCTCCAGACCCTTTCCCCCAGATTCATGAAACCAATGGTCTAAGTAGGGTGTATCACTCATTGAAAGGTAGGGGACGGTCATAAACTATATGAATAAACTCGACACATCGCGCACCCAATCACCCTCAAATAATAGGTGGATAGTGCTCTCCTACCAGTGGTTTCGGCAGCATGCACAGTCGGACACAATGGTAATGCCACATCTCTTGATGTTTTCATCATTAGGAATTTCATTTTTTTATATCCTCCATGGGTGTAAATTTTATTTTCTAGGTAACCTTTAGGACCACTAGATTTCATTACATTAATCTCCATGCACTTGGTGTTCAATGAACCAAAGATAGTCTTTTGTATTGATGGATACCGAGTTGGATGGGGTGAACATGCATATATCAGGCTCTATGTTTATTTAAATAAGGATAAAGAGCCCTTGTTGGTCTGTGTTCAGAGCTACATTAATCGATGATGGCATCATGCCAGCCTTCCTGAACGATATGTTGGTGAAAGGGAATTATAGGAATCCAAAAGTCATACCAGCCCAGTTTAGGTTCTTAAATGAGAGATCAATTATACCTATGATCCTATATGGGAAAGGATAATGTTCCCAAATAAGGGGAGATAAAATACACCATATATGGGGCACCTTACCTTCCACAAATCCTAACTTCATGTGGTGTTTCTATGCATGGGATTCTCCCATAGGGTATATTGTTCACGGATTTACCATGCATGTTTACCTTGTATGTAGTGAAGGGCATCATACAGGCTTCAGACATTGACACCCCCTTCAGGGATGGGCCTTTCCATCATCATTCATGAGACCCTGGGATGTTTTCCTTCCATGAGATAATCCCATATAAATCATTCCATAATCTAGTAAATATTGGTGATAACACTTCATTGGACATTGATGTAGGAATGGTCATGAACAGTATTATCTAGTAAAACTCAGTTAACAAATTCTATATGGCCCCAAAGGGTAATAATTTATTTTTCTAGTTGAGGAATATGTTCATGATCTTGCAGATGATGTGATCAAAGTCACAGATGTGAATCCACCTGAGGAGATGGGGGTTTTGAGGTAGTCCATGAGAAAGCTCCCTCTTTTCATGTCCTGGTGTTGACACTAGGAGACAGCCCGACAGGAGGCACATCTGTTTGAAATGAATAGGTTTCTCTATGATTTGTTAACAGATTGACCAATCCAGTAGAATTATTCCTCCCAAACATTATTATAGCCTCTATTCGTCCTTCTAGTGGTGTTCATGAAGATCATAGTGTCATATGAAATAATTATATGGGAGATTATGGGATGGATGAGCTTCCAGTGGTATGAGAAAATTTATCCATTACTGATGATTATGTGGATGAGGTGGCTAAGGATAACCTAAGTGATAATGAAGACACTCTGAGAGATGGGATCTTCATGCCTTAGGATGTGAGTTGTCTTAAAAAAAGACATTTGTTTTCCCATGAAGGTGACCATTATCCAAGAAGAGAAAAAGCATATAAAAATGGCATTGATTACCCATGGAGAGAAATTCACACATAAAAGCACCATGTTGATGAAGGTCCACTCGACTCTATCATGTTCTTTGCACATATCCATCATGATAGCCATGTTAGATCTATTGTCCTTCATGTTGATACCGCTTATCATCTTTTCGGGCAATGAAACTTCCCCTTGAATGAATCGACCCTTCACAAATCCATGTTGTCCTAGGGACAACAATCCAGCATGTTGGACATCTAACCATGAGTTAATGATGCTAGCCAGAATTGTTAAGTGATGTTTCACATGCTCTCCGGTTTTTAATAGAAGATTGAGGTGGTATTCGTGGTTTTGAGAATGAATATGAGTGGTGGTGCATGCCACAGTTAGAAGGATTCCTCCCTAGAAGAAGTCGTTTCTCTATTCAGTTATGTATGCCTTCCCTATAGGACCCAAGACCACCCTATAGGGGGAGGAGAATCAGGGTTTCAATTTTTTCTCTTCTTTACCGGAACTTGTTCCCATGTTGATAGAAACTTGTTTAAACCTGTATGATGGATATGTACAGTAATTAAAACATTCACATGAAGAAGGATGACAATTTATTTTTACAGGGTTCACCACTAAGGGCTACATCCAAGGAGAATACACCAACAAATTGTCTGTTGTACCAAATTCCACAAATCTTAACTAGCTATAGATTACAAAGGATCGGGTATAGTCATTCTATCCTAATAACACTACCTTTACAAAGGTTTCAGGATAGCCCACTACTTCCCTTGGATCACTTCTGTTGACTCCCCTAGATCATTGCCTTGGAAGAGGTCTCACTTAGTTTATCGGCATGAAGGACGCCTCAACAAATTGGCATGAATGTATTTGTCTCTATTTAGTACATGACACATCCTGTATCAAAGTCCCAAATTGAAGATCTTTTGAATTCAATTTTATCCTTCAGTGTAATTACAAAATTAATTAAAATATCTTCTTTTCTCTAAAATCATAAACTACCTTTATGATGTTTTCGATTCCATGAACTGTTTTTTGATTCTATCGACTATCTCTGATCTGTGTATTGTGTCTGTTCTGCATGTCGTGCCTCTTCTTCATACTGCCCCTTCTCCGCATACTGTGGCTGCCCCACATACAGCGTTTGCCCCATGTACCATGCCTACTCTGTCAATCGTGCTTGCTCCACGCTCTGTGTCTACTCCGCATACCGCCCCTGCTCCACATACGATGCCTGCTCCACGTACCACACCGTCTCCACATAGGGTGCCTTCTCCGCATACCACACCTACTCTGCATATGGTGCCTACTCGTTGTATTGCACATGCTCTATGTACCGTATCTACCCCGCCTACTCTGCCTGCTCCGAGCACTACACCTACGTACTACCTTCGTGTACCGCTTCAGCTTACGACCTTCGAGTACCACCTGTTCTAACCGCCTTCATGTACCGCCTCATCCTATAGTGAATTTCTTCTTCAAATTCTATGAATTGTTTCGTTTCCCGCATACCACTTTATCTTACGCAAAAACAATTATGTGAACTACTCCTTCAAATTTTGTGAACCGTTTTATTTTCACATGCCACTTCATCCTACATAGAATATATTCTTAATGATGGGATTAATACTCCTTATATAGGAAAATTACTCCACAAATTTTTCTAAAATGATTTAACCAAATTTTATATATGGGACAAACTTCATGGCATAATGAACTCCATCGATGTACTATAGGCCACCACCACATACTGTAACCCTCCTTCGAACTGTAAAAATTCAACATGTATCATGTGTCTGCCCGTTTGCATAATGCATCTCTTCCGCCAATGAAGAGTCATTCCGCATACCACAACTCCTTCTGTGGTGAACCAATTTCAGTGCCTCGACCCGTTCCATGAGTTGTTCTGTCTTCATCATGTACTATCTTGCGAACCGTTTTCGGTAGCATACCACGTACCATGGCTACAAACTGTTTTCAGTTCTACGCACTGATCCGTGTACCATTTCATCTGTAAGTTATGCATCCGCGAACCATTCCCAGAACATGGTATGTGATCCATGTTCTGAGGTACACAGTTTTCTTCCTTTGCCGATTTCTTTTTTCCATTCCACGTCTTGTTCACTCTTATGCAGAAATCCTTCCATTGGCATAAAAAATCCCTATTTGGATGTCCAAAAAGTTGGCAAATGCTGGAAAATGGAACTGTAACGTCCCGGTCCCCAGGTGCCACGCAACGGGTGCCCCGAAGTCAGTTCGCCATGAGACCTCAAGCGCATTTCCCCAAACTCCAGAGGCTGCTAACTAGCAGCGAGGACCCAGGTCTGATAGTGGGGAAACTATTCCCTCATTTGTCAAAGCATAGCGCAGCGGAATACAAAATAAAACATACAACGACAGCGGAAGCAGTAAACCAAACACAACTGAAATAAACTACAGCAGTGGATAAAACCAACAGTATATAAATGATGATGCTACATGTTTCAAGTTCTAAGAAAATATCCATAACATGTTATACATCAATACAGTATAACAAAATACAAAGTATAGCAAAACAAGCAAAACAGTTGGCAGCGGCATCGCGAGCCTAGGCTCAGTCCCATGCCCTCTTATTCCTCAGCAACAGTCAAGTACCTGTATATGGACTCTTGCCCCTATCTACACCTGCAGCAACGTAATCTGTTTGGGCCGAAAAGCGTGACCCAAATAGGGTGTGAGAAATATATCTCAGTAGGCACCCACCAAAGGCCCGTGCCCAACTGCGTGTAAGCATGCAAAAACAGTGTGCAATAGTAAAATGGAATAATGTAAGCAGTACAAAAAAGTAACTGACTTAACAATTTAATTTCCATTTTATTATTCGTTTCATTCATTTAATTTAGTAACATTTTCGTGCTCAACATCACCAAGCCCTCAGACCAACCAGAACCGTGCCCTCGGGCTAAAATAGTAAACCACGCCCTCAGGCTTGCCCTCAGGCTATACAGAATCCAACCCGCAGGTATTGCCCTCAGGCGTAGCAGAAATTCTCACCCTCAGGCATACGAAGTGTCACCCTCATGCACAGAAGTCAATCCCTCAGGCACAAAAGGTTGCCCTCAGCCGAAATAGAATGTCGCCCGCAGGCTAAAATAGTCACGCCCTCAGGCTAATCACAACAACGCCCTCAGGCTAAATAGATAATCAGGCCATTACCAATATATCAAAATGCAGTAAACAAGCAATTCCTCTCAAGGCAATTCTACAATTACTAGATTAAAGGCATACCCTCGGGTATCCTGGCCAAATGGCTAAACAGTGGAACACACCCCTGGGGTTGTTCCGGATCCAAGCAACGATCCCAACCAGTATTTTATTATCACAATTTAATCACCTATGCAATTATAGGAATTAAATATAGCAATGGACTCAGCCACACGACACCCCAACATGGGTTCGTGGCACAAAACGCACAAAAAACGCACGACAGTTGGAAAATAAACACAAAGCCACCTACCTTATACGCCAACAAACGTTATACCCGAACAACGATTCTAGAAACGCCCAAGAATGGCGTAGATCTAATGAAGAAGAAAACTCATTCAAATGTAAATAACTTCCCCTCAGGAAATAATTGGTAAGAATGGTACAATGAGAGGAGAGGGTTTACCCGTGCAGTTCCAACGGGATCGTCTGAGGCGGAATCCGATTCCAGACGAACCCTCTACAGATCTTCAAAGGTCTGGTCATCCACCTTGGCTCCAAAATGGCTCAATCGCCTCATCTGCCAAATAAAGAGGCTAATGCCTGTTTTAAGCTGAAAAAACAAAGTACACGGCATGTACTTCTTAGTACACGGCGTGTACTTCTTTCATTTAACTGTTCATTTGGCGGCACCGCCACACTGTTCATCCGTAGACATGAGTACATGGCATGTACTCCCAAATACCTGGCATGTACTGTCGCCCAGATGGCGGCGACTCCACTGCCTTACTGTTTAAGCCTGCCAACTGACTACACGGCGTGTAAGGTACTACTACACGGCGTGTAGTCGGTTCCTAAACCCCTCGTCGCCGACATGGCTACACGCCCCGTGTACTCATACCAACACGGCCAAAAGTACACGGCGTGTGGAAAAAGTAAACAGCGTGTAGTTCCAAAATTTAGGATTTTTCCCCATTTTCCATATTTTTTCTCAAAAACACTTAAGGAAAAGGAAAAGAAGAAGCCCGTACCTCAAAAATAAGAACCGGGTTCTTACAAACTTCCCCCTTATAGCAATTTGTCCCTGAATTTCTCTTCCAAGGGTGGAGAAGATAAAGCTCAGAATAGCTCTGGCCAATGAGCACATATGTCGGCCTCCCGCTCCCAGGTCTCGTCCTGCACTCGGCCATGCTGCCATAGCACCCGTACGAGAGGAACTGACCTGCCTCGGAGAACCTTCGTGCTCCTATCAACGATACGGATCGGATGATCCTCAAAGGACACATCATGTTGAAGCTCAACCTCCTCAAGTTGAAAGGTGTGAGACGGGTCTGAATGATAGCGATGCAACTGAGACATGTGGAAGACGTCGTGCATGGATCGGTACCGCTGCGGTAACAGCAACTGATAGGCAACCAGCCCGACTCTCTCCAGAATCTCGAATGGCCCCACATACCTTGGTGAAAGCTTACCCTGTCTCTTAATCCGCTTGTGTCCCAGCCTCGGTGAAACACGTAGAAAAGCATAATCCCCCACCACGAACTCCAAAGGTCGTCTGCGGCGATCAGCATAAGATTTCTGACGAGACTAAGCGGTAGCCATCCGCTTTTGAATCAACTGGACCTGCTCAGATGTCTCTTGCACAAGCTGTGGCCCTAGTAAAGCTGCCTCACCTGCCTCTAACCAGCACAAAGGTGATCGGCATGACCTACCATATAAAGCCTCGTATGGTTCCATCTTAATAGTTGCCTGAAAACTATTGTTATAGGCAAACTCTACTAAGGGTATATTCTTCTCCCAAGAGCCCCCAAAGTCTAGGACGCATGCACACAGCATGTCCTCAAGCACCTGTATCGTACGCTCTGACTGGCTATCGGTCTGAGGGTGGTATGTCGTGCTCAGAAGAACCTCTGTACCCAACGCCGTCTGAAAACTCTGCCAGAAACAAGACGTAAATTGGGCGTCCCTATCCAAAACGATAGAATGAGGGACCCCATGAAGACGTACAATCTCTTGGATATACAGCCTTCTAAGCTCGTCCACACTGAAGGTCTCCTTGATCGGCAAGAAGTGAGCTACCTTCGTGAGTCTGTCCACAACAACCCACACGACGTCATTGCCGCGAGGTGACATCGGCAACCCAGTCACGAAATCCATCGCGACATCATCCCATTTCCACTCTGGAATGGGTAACTGCTGTAATAGCCCAGCTGGCCTCTGGTGCTCCGCCTTCACCTGTTGACAGGTGGAACACCTCATAACAAAACCAGCTATCTCTCTCTTCATACCCGGCCACCAGTACTGACGTCTCAAGTCGCGGTACATCTTGGTAACCCCGGGATGAACTGCCCAAGATAAAGCATGAAACTCCCACATCAGCTCCTCGCGTATATCCCCTGGAACCCATACTCGTCCATGGAAACGCAAAACCTCATCGTCGCCTATCGTCCAACCGGGAGGAGGGTCCTCACTATCCACCGACTCCCGTAGAACTAGGCCTTCTGAATCAGATAGCTGTCTCATCCTCACTCTGTCCAGGAGGGTAGATGTCACAGCTAAAGAGGAAAGACAAGTCTTCCCCTGACTGTCATGCACCTCCAGATGCATCATAGAGAACAAGGCCATGAGCTGCCACTCACCACTGGCCTCCTGCACTGCTTGTATCTGAGTCTTCCTGCTCAGTGCATCAGCTACTGCATTACCTTTACCAGGTGTGTAGGCAAGCTCAAAATCGAAGGAGTATAGGTACTCAACCCACCTTCTCTGTCTCAGATTTAGGTCACGCTAAGTAAAGATATACTAGAGGCTTTTGTGGTCGGTGAAAACCACAAAATGCTCTCCCAATAGATAATGTCTCCAACAGCGCAACACATGCACAACTGCAGCCAACTCGAGATCATTTGTCGGGTAATTCCCCTCATGTGGCCTCAACTGCCGAGACCCATACGCAACAACTCGATCGCCCTACATCAAAACGGCTCCCAGTCTAATCCCTGATGCATCACAGTAAACTATATAGCTTTCCCCCTGCTCTGGGAGTATCAGGATCAGTGCTGATGTCAACCTTCCCTTCAGGTCCTGAAAATCTGTCTCGCAAGCTTCTGACCAACCGAACTTCACACCCTTCTTAGTCAGACCCGTCAACGGTGCTGCTAAGCGGGAGAAGTCCTGAATGAAGCATCTGTAGTAACCAGTCAGCCCTAAGAAACTCCGTATCTCAAACACGTTCTTAGGCTGCTCCCAGGAAACTACTACTCTCACCTTCTCTGGGTCTACTGCAACTCCTGCCTCTAAGATGATATGACATAGGAAATGAATCTGGTACATCCAAAAGTGGCACTTCGAGAGCTTAGCATATAGCCGATGCTCTCTCAGTGTACTCAACACGATCTCAAGATGGGTGGCATGGTCGTGTCGAGTGTGAGAGTACACCAAGATGTCGTCCATGAATACTACCACAAAAGAATCAAGATACGGATAGAACACATGATTCATCAGATCCATGAAAACCGCTGGTGTGTTCGTGAGTCTGAACGACATAACCAAGTACTCGTACAGACCATATCTGCTCCGAAAAGCTGTAAGCGGTATATCTGATGGTCTCACGCGCAGCTGATGATATCCGGATCTCAAGTCAATCTTCGAGAACACTCATGCTCCACGAAGCTGATCAAACAGATCATCTATCCTTGGCAAGGGATATCGGTTCTTAACCGTCATCTGGTTCAGCTTCCGATAATCCACGCAAAGCCTAAGGGTACCATCCACCTTCTTCGCAAAAAGGACTCGAGAACCCCAAGAAGAAGTACTGGGTCGGATAAAGCCCTTTGCCTGCAACTCCTCTAACTTCCTCTTGAGCTCCTATAACTCATGCGTGGCGATCCTATAAGGAGGAATGGACCCCGGTGCTGCTCCTAGCACGAGCTCGATAGAGAAATCCACCTCACACACCGGAGGTAGACCTGAAAAGTTGTCTGGGAAGACATCCCTGAAACGATCAACAACTGGAGGGAAATCTGTCTGACAAGTCCCCTGATCATCCAAATATAAACTCACAATCTGGGCTGTGACTCCACATCTCCCATGATGCTCTGGTCCAGCTCGACTCGCCTAAACATTCCACTCGCCCTTGTATAGAAACTCTCCGCCCTCTGGTGACGTGAAACGCACCCTGTGACGATAGAAGTCTACAAAGGATCGATAGGGAACCAACCAATCCATCCTGAGAATGATGTCATAACTCGTCATCTCCAAGATATAGAGGTCCCAAAGGAAGTGACACCCTCCAACCTCAAGGGGGA
The DNA here is from genome assembly GCA_963277665.1 of Viscum album. NCBI lineage: Eukaryota > Viridiplantae > Streptophyta > Magnoliopsida > Santalales > Viscaceae > Viscum > Viscum album. The sequence goes on from OY728146.1 coordinate 1,689,332,500, forward strand.
ACTCCTTACACTGACGCACACCAGCCGTCCTAGTCCCCAATGGAGTGTCTAGCGTCAAGATATCCGAAGAAGAAGAAACACCGAGCCCAAGGCTCTCCACAACGGTTACAGATATGAAACTATGCGTAGCACCCATATCAAAAAGTAATGAAGACAAGACAAAAGCTACTAGAATAGTACCTCTGACTGTAGAAGGTCCGAGATCCTGCTCATGCTGGGTATGTTGCACTGCATATGCCTGACCAGTGTCGCGGCCCTACGACACAGCCTGGCTACCCTGAGTTGTCCCGCCCTGTTGCCTCTAAGATCCTGGTGTCTGGCTACCACGGCCATGAACACCATCTTTCCATACACGCCCTGACGTATTCCTGTTCCCCGACTGGTAAGAAGCCACTGGTCTTGCTCCCGCACGCGGAGTCTGCACAGAACCCCTCTCACTAGCCACTAGTAAAAACGCCCTACAAAAGCGTTGTAGATGGCCCATCTTGTCGTAAGCTCGGCACTCCACTGGGTCTCGTGGACACTGCGACCTCTTGTGCCCCTCTCTGCCACACTGGTAGCACCTGATCGGGCCACCTGAAAAAGCTGTCTGGCTGGTACTTCCACCCTGAGATAAGTCCATATGTCTCTTCCTCTTGCCAGTAGAAATAGTACCAGTAACTGGTGCCGAACCACCCTGGCCCACACCACTAGATTCCCGCAGGTTCATCTCAGAAATCAGCACCTGGTTTACAATAGCGTGTACTGAAGGCATCCTGAAAACATTCACCAGCGCTCGAATGTCATACCGAAGACCATAATCAAAACATTTGGCTCTCAATGTCTCATCACCTACCAGCATTGGTGCAAAACGCTGAAGCTCCGTAAAATGAGCAGAATAGTCCATCACTGATATAGCGCTCTGCTGCAGATTCATGAACTCTCGAGCTCTATCTGCCCTTAGCGTCTCAGGAAAGAAGAAGTCATAGAAGAATGCCTAAAAATCTTCCCACGCCATGTCTATATGATGCTCTAACTGGGTGGTAACATCCCACCACCTCTTGGCGGAATCAAGCAGCATGTAAGTCATGAGCTTGACCCTCCACCCTGGAGGCGTCTCAAGATGCTCAAAAATAGTCTGCATCGATCCTAGCCAAGACTCCGCAGCCTGTGGTCCGTCATCCCCTGAAAACGTAGGCGGATGCTGCTGCTGAAAGATATGTGTCTGCTAGGCCATAGATGTGGCAGCATGTGGTGCTCCCTGAAAGGTCTGTATAAACCGCATAAAGCCTTCATGGAACTGCGCCTCCGTGCCTGTGTCCGGTATAGCAGCTAGTGCCGCATCTGGCTCTGCTGGAGGATCAACTGGTAGCCCATGGCCCACCATCTCTGGAGTATAATCGTCTCCGCTCTCCTGGCGAACAACTCGCGGTCGTCTCAGCGGCATGACACTACAGGGTCAAAAGCACACCTTAGATTCAAGATTATTAAGGCTGAAAGCGAAGGAACCACAAAGGAACAAGAGGAAGAAGGCATTTCAAAATTTTCAAAACAAGACTACACGGCGTGTACAATGACTACACGGTGTGTACTTGACTTTCCTTCCCCTGCCCGGGTCCTTCTACACGGCTTCCGTTCAAAAAAAAACTACACGACGTGTAAAATATCTACACGGCGTGTACGGTGTTAATTTCCAACTGCCCGTGTCGTCTGTGACACGGCCGACTACTCGGCTTGACCCTTCACGGCGTGTTACACCCGCACACGACATGTACACCACCCTGTTTCCCAGCCACACGGTTAACTCCACACGGTCTGTCCTCAGACAAGACTACACGGTGTGTCCCACAGGTACACGGCGTGTTCAGGGAGAGGTGACATCGGGCCGTGTTGTTAGTTACACGGCCGAGTCCCCAGGTCATACTACATGGCGTGTCTATAATTGACACGGCGTGTTCTGTCAAGGAGTTCACCGACCCGTGTTGTTAGTTACACGGCCAGACTCCGAGTCACACGACACGGCGTGTCCATTCGGTACACGGCGTGTTTTACCCAAGTCTTTCTCTACCCCGTGTTTCCACCCACACGGTTTGTGACACGGGAAGAGACTACACGGCATGTACTCAGGGTACACAGTGTGTACCCAAAAATTCATTTTTCTTCCCGAACAGAAGAGCATACACGGCGTGTATAAAAATACTACACGGCGTGTATACTGGGTTTCCAGACAGTATACCTCAGAAACTTCCCCGGAACCCATAAAATACCGAAAAACAACACCTAAGTGTCAAATTCCGACCCGTGGGGGGCCCATACTCCCCACGAATCAAATTTTGACATCTCATATGTGTTATAACTAATAAATAGTCAATGATCCACCAAATTCCGGTCAATGGGGGCCCATACTCCCCAAAAACCAAAGTTTGGCGTTCATTCTATAAATTGGCTCAAACTAAAACACCATATCACAAGGCAGGTATTTATCAAGCAGCTATCACAACAACATGTTTTTCTAGCACAACAACTATCACAACAACATGCAAATTCTAATGCACCTACATGGCATGGAAACTATGCATGGCATGTGATACCTAGCATCTGCCTATATGATGCATGAGACGGCATACCCTCATCTCATCGGGTTGCAACTAAAGAGAACCCACAGATAAATTATAACCAGCACAATCTCAAAGTGCGTCACCCAATGGTGAAAACATATCAACCGTAAAATTGCAAAATCAAAAGAATGCAAAATACGAGGTAGACTAGCTTTTCCCTGTACACGGGTTAGTTATGCCTGGCCACAGCTTATTACCAACTACCGTTCCGTCCTATCCCTGACTACGACTCCAAATAGTAAGTCAAAGAAAAGAACTCCTCTGATACCACTTTGTAACGTCCCGGTCCCCGGGTGCCACGCAATAGGTGCCCCAAATCCGGTTCACCACGAGACCTCAAGCGCATTTCCCCAAACGCCAGAGGCTGCCGACTAGCAGCGATGGCCTAGGTCTGATAGTGGGGAAACTATGCCCTCATTTGTCAAAGTGTAGGGCAGCGGAATACAAAATAAAACATACAACGACAGCGGAAGCAGTAAACCAAACACAACAGAAATAAACTACAGCAGTGGATAAAACCAACAATATATAAATGATGATGCTACATGTTTCAAGTTCTAAGAAAACAGCCAGAACATGTTATACATCAATACAGTATAACAAAATACAAAGTACAACAAAACAAGCAAAACAGCTGGCAGCGGCATCGTGAGCCTAGGCCCGGTCTCATGCCCTCTTATTCCTCAGCAACAGTCAAGTACCTGTATAAGGACTCTTGCCCCTATCTACACCTGCAGCAACGTAATCTATTTGGGCCGAAAAGCGTGACCCAAATAGGGTGTGAGAAATATATCTCAGTAGGCACCCACCAAAGGTCTGTGCCCAACTGCGTGTAAGCATGCAACAACAGTGTACAATAGTAAAATGAAATAATGTAAGCAGTACTGAAAAGTAACTAACTTAACAATTTAATTTCCATTTTATTATTCGTTTCATTCATTTAATTTAGTAACATTTTCATGTTCAACAGCACCAAGCCCTCAGGCCAACCAGAACCATGCCCTCAGGCTAAAATAGTAAACCACGCCCTCAGGCTTGCCCTCAGGCTATACAAAATCCAACCCGCAGGTATTGCCCTCAGGAATAGTAGAAATTCTTTCCCTCAGGCATACGAAGTGTCGCCCTCAGGCACAAAAGTCAAGCCCTCAGGCACGAAAGGTTGCCCTCAGGCGAAATAGAACGTCGCCCGCAGGCTAAAATAGTCACGCTCTCAGGCTAATCACAACAACGCCCTCAGGCTAAACAGGTAACCGGGCCATGCCCAACATATCAAAATGCAGTAAAAAAGCAATTCCTCTCAAGGAAATTCTACAATTACTACATTAAAGGCATACCCTCATGTATCCTGGTCAAACGGCTAAACAGTGGAACACACCCTTGGGGTGGTTCTGGATCCAAGAAACGATCCCAACCAGCATTTTATTATCACAATTTAATCACCTATGCAATTCTAGGCATTAAATATAGCAACGGCCTTAGCCACACGACACCCCAACATGGGTTCGTGGCACAAAACGCACAAAAACGCACGACAGTTGGAAAATAAACACAAAGCCACCTACCTTATACGCCAACGAACGTTATACCCGAACGCCGACTCCAGAAACGCCCAAGAACAGTGTAGATATGACGAAGAACAAAACTCATTCAAACGTAAATAACTTCCCCTCGGGAAAGAATTGGTAAGAACGGTACCATGAGAGGAGAGGGCTTACCCGTGCGGTTCCAACGGGATCGTCCGAGGCGGAAACCGATTCCAGACGAACCCCCGGCGGATCTCCAAAGGTCTGGCCGTCCTCCTTGGCTCCAAAATGGCTCAAACGCCTCCTCTGCCAAATGAGGAGGCTACTGCCTGTTTTACGCCGAAAAAACAAAGTACACGGCTTGTACTTCTGAGTACACGACGTGTACTTATTTCATTTAATTGTTCATTTGGCGGCACCGCCACACTATTCATTCATCGACATGAGTACACGGCATGTACTCCCAAATACACGGCTTGTACTATCGCCCAGCTGGCGGTGACTCCACTGCCTTACTGTTTAAGCCTGCCGACTGACTACACGGCGTGTAAGGTACCACTACACGGCGTGTAGTCGGTTCCTAAACCCCTCGTCGCCGATATGGCTACACGCCCCGTGTACTCATCCCAACACGGCCAAAAGTACACGGCGTGTGGAAAAAGTACACGGCGTGTAGTTCCAAAATTTAGGATTTTTCCCCATTTTCCATATTTTCTCAAAAATACTTAAGGAAAAGGAAAAAGAAGAAGCTCGTACCTCAAAAATAAGAATCGGGTTCATACAGGCACCACCGTAAATATTTTATTCAATAAGAATACCCATGCTTCTTCATAGACATCTAGCTTCCTGAAAAACCAGAATATTTCATCACGAACTCCCTCTATCGTGATATATACTTTTGGAAATGATCAGTTTCATTGACGTCTGATTCTACATAGAAATTACTGAAACTTCCCAACTTCCATGTCTTCTAGAAACATCAGTCTTCCATGTTAACATAGAAGATGACTAGAATCATCCTCTTTGCTCTGTATGATTATTCTTAAATCTTCGAATCTTCACATGACCCCTCAAGCAATGATACATGAAACTTCAAGTAGGCTCCTGCATGGTCTCTTCGAACAGTGAGATGTTTCATGATCACATTATAACTTGAATCCCTTCATCACTATCTGAGATGGTTTTATTTTTGTATTTAATGTATCACCATAGGTATATGTATGTTGAACATAAGATCAGTTCAACAGACATCTGAGTTATTACTCTAAATAACATTAGAGTTCTTCGTCATCTTCATCTTCATTTTTATCTTCATTGACAATTGTTGACAACAAATACAACCTTATACATAAAGCAGTCCCAACATTCACCACATCCCAAGTGTTCATGAAGAAAGAACCCAGAAATCCATCTGATCTTTGGGAACTATCTTCATTAAGGATCATCATAGCATCAAAGATATCAAACTATTTAGGTATAGAAACTTGCGACTCATTATCTGGGAGAGAAACATGATTGGGAATAATTTCTAGAATACCAACCTTCCCTCTTGGGAAGCCATTAGGCATGCATAGGATTGGACCTGCAATACGATTTTTGATGAATTTGTGAGCCATTTACCCCATTAAATCTCTATCCTTCGTGTAAGAAATGTCATTAAGCAAAGTGTTGGGGCTATCAAGGTTCTTCTTCTTCTTGATACATGCTTGGTAGAAGGACATGTTCCTCTCACCATCACTAATCCCTTTGATCCTCGCATTCTCCCTCTCTAATCGTTATAGTTTTAGGAGCATGTCCACCAATGCTTCCTTCTTCTTAGAAAGGAACTCAAAAACATGATCACTCCAATCTCGTTCTAGGTGTTCCTCCTGAGTATCGTTGTCCTACATGATTTTATCAATGTCCCTATTAATGGGGGTTGGTTCTTTTCTCATGCCTGAACTTTACAATTGATCCACCAGAGCTTGTTGTGAATAGAAATCCAGGTATGCTCCAAGGTGTTTTCATTCCATGACTCTGGTAATTTAATTGTAGCCAGTAAATCTAGTCCAGTGATGATAGAATCTAAAATGGTCAGGATTCATCTAAACAGAAGATACAGAATCTAGGATCGAAGAGTGCTTCGATATCCGAGCAGATGCCTCACCTTGGTGGTGGAGAAAGAAGAGATTTTATGCATGTTGGGTAGGCACCGGTCCAGGAAACACCATTATAAATGACTTCCTCGGTTATTTAACCAAGTGAAGTGGTCTCTTGAGAATCTGAGATACATGTGGCCTTTTCTCACTATAAAATCAACAAAATCGATGCTAGCTTTTCAGGGAAAGAAGCCCCTACCATTCTTCTCCTCTAGGTTTTCGATGATGTTGAAGTTGCCTCCAACAATACAGGATGCGTTTCTAGGATCAAAAGCACTAAGATTTCTCCAACCTCTTTCTCTTCTCTACGAGTTGCAGCTTCCATAGATAAAGGACACAAGGAAGGATATGTTTCGTCGAGTCACCATAATAGTGATAATCTAGTCGCCAACCTAAATTAAATAAACTGAGAGACTCCGATGCAAGAAGATTCATATGTTCTGGTTGGTGGGATCAACGTGCATGTATCCATGTAGATTATTCTTCTGAGAAATTTCTCTGATTCTAGTGGATTCTGTTTATGTTCGAGAACGGCGATAATCAACACCTTGTGTTTTCAGATTTCAGTGGCTAGGAAATTCATTTTGGCCCATGATCTGAGGACACATGCATTCCATACGAGCACCAGAAGCAATGGAGAAAGATGACACCGGTATTGGCCCTAGGGTTCTTGGCTTACATGTAATAGGAGGAGAAGCCCGACCTTACCTACTTTTACTTTGCTCTTGTGCACATACCCATACTTTTGGATGGGGGAAAGGCAGGGGAGGAGGGGAAGGCCAAGGGGAAGGGAGAGTCCTCACTTTGAGCTCTATGGGGAGACTGTGAGGCTCACCCTTGATTTTGGCGAACATAGGCCTGGGATCCATGCACAACAAACCATCAGCAAAGGTTAGCTCTTGGACATAGGATGGGCTAGGGGTGAGGCAGGGTGAGGAAGGCTGGAGGGCTTGGGGGAAAGGCCATTACGCTCATCACTCCGTAGACCTAGAGTGGCAACATTATGTAAAGGATATAGGGGGCATGGGGGACCAGCATTGAGGGGGCATGCAGTGGGAAGGGAAGGGAACCAAATACACGAAAGGCTCCACCGTATCCACAGATATGGAAAGGGAGGGACCAGGAGAAAGAATATATGATGCAGCAGGAACCAGCACTGGGATAGAAAACTCATCCATAGCCTCCTCTTGCGAGCATTCAAGAATAGTTGGCTGCTGGATGGCCCTATAAGTGCCGGCCTGGGGCAATGGCACAGGCCACCATGGGGCCTCTTTCTACAGACCTGCATAGAGTGGACATAGAGAAGATGGTTGGAGCAACACCACAAATAGACAGGGTAGACTATATCCTAATTCCATCAGAGAGAGTCTTGCACCTGAAGTGATATTCTCTCCGGAAGGGGATGGGAGATGTGCATTTTGACACAGATGCGGGCAGTAAAGATGCCTGCTAAATATGAAGAAAAAAAAGAATGGGCATGATCCGACCCATTGAGAAAACCACCATTTGGCTTGGTAAAGGCTGAATTTGGAACTTCAATGGATAGGCATGATCCTTCTCGCAAGACCTTTGGCGGTGGTAGAGACAGGTCTGGGAAGCAATACTTGGATGGACCGTGCATCGCGCCACACATGGCATCCTTGAATGAAGGACCAGACGAGGATGCCCCGGAGCTAGAAGGGGCTTTGTGAACCTTATCAGCAAGGTAGTTAAAATCACGAGTCCACACGTACAATCATACCAGTTTACGGATCCAGTCATCCCATATTTTCAACTCGGCTGCGGATTCATTTTTGAGCAAACTCATCTTCAACAACGGAAACTTGTGATAAACTCATTGATGCGTGTAGACTCACTGCATCAAACGAGTATGGTTTTCTAATCGAAGATTTATGGATGATTTAAGACAACCTGATGCACGGCATGCCTCTGCTAGGGTATCAAATTTTCATTTCCTCCCCTTTCCACAATGCCTTCCAAGCACCTTGGTCTTCTCCACTGCTCCACAGGCGGTGCCGTTGCCTAGGGTTTCACATTTCCATTTCTTCTCCTCTCTGCCTGCCTCGCACCCGAGGTCTTCTCCTCTACTCCTCCGGATGTACTTCACACGACATAAATCAAGCACAACCGAACCTATAGGATACAACATCTCGCTCGATTTCCCCTGCACTGCACCGACTTCCCTCCTTCAATGCTGAGTTCGACTTCGCCTCTGCTTCGACTCTGCCATGCCGCTCCTTTTCCAAATCGTGAGTTTTTTTCGTGATCTGTTTTGTTGGCTTAAAATTTATTTAATTCGATCTAAAAGTTTGAATTTTATATTTTATGTACATGATTTCAATTTGAATTGATTTTATGTCTCAATTTTATATTTTCTAATGTAAATTATTTTTTTGAAATGTTTGGATTTTTTTATTTTAATTGTTATTGGCGTGATACTAGTTGGTAGTGTTATTTGAATTGTTGTAAATATATATTCCTAGTTTGTTTCCTTTTGTGATTTTGTAAATTTTGAAGCCACTGGTGATGATATCCAAAAATTTTAAGTGATTTCATAAATGTTGGTGCAATATGATACTATGGATCGGGTTGAAGTTGAATCTTACATGTCTACGAGTTGAGTCTGCGAGTCAAGTTTACGAACATCGAATGTGTCTAAGTAGACTCTCGAATTTGACTACATTTCCCAAGAGCACTAGGAACAGAAGAAGAGCCTGAAGCGAAGGTCACCGGAGCATGAGGAAACACCGGAGGGGCATCGAATGAAGAGGTAACTAGTAATATTTTTTGAAATCCCAATGGCATGTGGGGTGTGTTCTCGCAATTAGAGAGAATAGCCATCTGCAGTTCTAGAGTAGATGTATGATCTAACGTATTAAGAATATTTTGTTAAATAATTCTCATATAATCTTGAATACCAAAAAAAATTGATAATGAAATTATTCAATCATATCAATTATAAAAAATTAAACATATAATGAACCATTAAAACATGTTTCATGATACTCCTATAGTGAATTATATTTCCTTTTCGTTTTTTAAGACCTCTCATATTTAATTTAGAAAATAAATCATGGATGAAATTATGGTTAAAAATAATAAAAAATTCATAAAGGGATCTCTATGTTTCATTGTTTATATTTGGTTACACCATTCAAGGTAGAAAAAAACTACATGAAAATAAAAAATAAAAAACAATGACTAAAAGTGCATTGAGGGTATAGGGTTACATTAAATCATGCAAAATTGAATGGTGAATAAGAAGATTTAGTATCCATTGACTTGGGGAAAGGTGGGAAATATATATTTGAATTAAATAAAAATATATGTACAATTTTATACATATATGATTTTAATTAAGTAATAATGATTTAGAATATATATATATATATATATATATATATATATAATCTTTTGTTATAGAAGCGACACTACAAACATATTTAGTTGGAAACTAATATATAACGACCAATTACTAAAATTTCATGTAATGAATAAATATACACTATTGAATAAATAATATGATTTTTTATTTAGATGAATTCAATAATGAATCAAAAAATTCGAAATTATAGATAAAAAATTACACTATATGCACAAAAATGACTTTTCCCATGAGAGTTGGGTTGAATGTATAACCTCATTAAATTATTTCAAATCCTTTAAATATTTGAGATGAATATACAGTTTCAATGCACATGTATATATAAAAGAATCCTCTGACTTTAAACATTGGGTAGTTATGTGTGACATTTTCTTTAAAATTCATGACGGGAAAACTAAATTTACTTGACGTATATATTGTAATTGTGGATCAAATATTTTTAATTTTAACTTCATTTATAGGGTAATAATAAGTAACATTTGGTTTTCTTCCAATTACACGTACAATGGAAAGAGAATCCCCTAAAAAATATTATTGGGTATTTTTTACTTACCTCAATATTGGAAAAAGGCACATGTTGTTAGTATATCAAACCATAGAGAAACTGAGTTACATAAAATTATATAATCTATTAAAATGCATATTTTCATGAACGACGATAAAATAAAATCCCTAATTCATTAATAAATAAATTGAATGGATGTTGTAAAATCAATATATATATATATATATATATATATTTAATATATGACATGGCTAAAAAAAGATTATGAATAAAGTTAAAATAAATAGAAGAAAAAGGAGTGGTTGTGAACTGAAATATACAATTTTTACCATATTTTGTGTCCATCAAGAGGGCATTACTTGGGAACATCATCAGTTAAAGAGGAGTTATCATGGTATCCAAATAGGTCATAAATCATCACCTTATAGCCTAGAATTAAAATTTCAGATGGAAGGTGGAACTAAATCACAATAATCATCCCTCAAAAGTGACCTATGAAGATGAGAAATTTGACTTGAAATAGTGAATGTATTGAAATTATTGAAACATAAAATTAATGGTTAGGTGGAAATGTGTTAGAATAACTCAAGATAAAACTTTTTTGTGATATTGAGTCCACGCATGTGCAAGCTAATCACTCTCATAGTGAGTATAGAAAATATGAAGAGGGTTCACCTGTTTCTTATTCAATCTGTAAAATTATATAATTACATTTACATTTATCATTAGATCCATAAAACATAAATATTAGTGGTCTAAACTTGTGGTTAAGAGGAATATAAAATATTTATCCTTTTCACATTATGAATAATATCATTGAACATAGATCATTACTCGTTAGCTTTAATGAGGGTCAATTGTTTAGAATTATTGATATTAAAAAGAAATTTTATATAGAAACGGACCACCAATAAATATTTATAGTTTAAGGAATTTGATTTTTAGTATATGGAAGAGACCCAAATTCCATTTAATTTATATTTCGATAATCCACAGACCTCAGTTTTTTTATTTCATGCCCATATTTGGGCCTGACACATCAAGGTTTCATAATATCAAACAATCATTATTAATATGTTGTTTTATAGTGTTTAATTTTATCATACAAATTTAACTACATTGAAAATTAAATATATATTTATCAAAAATTAATTTTTGTTAAATTTTTATTCAACTAGTAGTAGAATTGTCTCATATCATCAATAATTTATGAAAAAATTTTGGAATCCATTTATATTCAACTATTAGTTTCATTAATAGAATATAACCACTCATGTTAAGAAACAATAAATATGGAAAGAGTAATGTAATTAAATCCTCAACCACCTTAGTTTAAACTCCCTGATAATGTTAGAGTTTTTAGGTGAGGTAATAATGGATCAGTTGATTGATTATTATATACAATATTGAATGATAATATAAATTTTTTATTAGAAAAAATTTCATGCAATATACTAGAACATATAGTGTTAATTTTTTACATTAATAGAACATATCGAATAATATCCTAAAATGTAAAATATACAGATTGATGTAATGAAAACCTCCGTAGAATTTTTCTAAAATCACTTAAAATTTATATAGTCAATAAGTGATCTATGATTGAATAATTTTAAAAATAATTATATCCACAATTGAATAAAAATTTAAATTTTATGTAAGAAAACTATTAAGGAATGTACTGGAGAAGATAATTTTCATTTAATCTGCATGACTGGTAGTGAAATGACCAATATAGAGAGGAAATTTGAATTTTTATGTATAAGAAAAGTAGAAACGAAACAATGATATAAAAGATAAACTACTGGAAAATGGACCTATCCCCACGGTTTTGGGAAACCGTGGGGATAGACCCCCCTATACCCACAGTTTTGGAAAACCGTGGGTATAGGTGAATTTTCATGACCTATACCCACGGTTTTCCAAAACCGTGGGTATAGAGGGGTCTATCCCCACGGTTTCCCAAAACCGTGGGGATAGGTCCTGAAAAGTGACCTATACCCATAGTTCCCCAAAACCGTGGGTATAGGGGTACCTATCCCCATGGTTTTGGGGAAAACCGTGGTGATAGGTCTGGGCTAAAATACCTATACCCACGGTTATGAAAAACCCGTGGGTATATGTCACTTTTGTGTGCGCGAGAATTTTTTTTTTTCCGCGGGAAGGACATTTGTTTTGGTGGGAACCCTATACCCACGGTTCTTCCCTCTATACCCACAGTTTTTATAACTATATTTAACTAAATATGCACACACACACACACACACATATATATATATATATATATACATATAGATGATGTTAGGGTAGTGGTTAGACGCGGTGTTTGCAACGAAGAGGTTGCGAGATCGAAACTCGGCGGCTGCATTATTTTAGGACCTATACCCACAGTTTTGAAACCATGGGTAAAAGCCATTGACACCGTGGAAAATGGCTATGTTTCGGTGACACAGTGGCAGGACACCTATACCCACGGTTTTGGAAAACCGTGGGTATAGGCTGGGGACCTATACCGACGCCGTTCCAGCCCACGGTTCCCAAAACCGTGGGTATAGGATATACCCATGGTTTTGGGGGCTATACCCACAGTTTTGAACCGTGGGTATAGACCGATTTTCCAGTAGTGATATAAAAATGATCACACATATAAACTGAAGAAGGATTGAAAATAAGTTTAACACTTATTTGTTTGTAATGAAGTCAAATTAGTGATATAGATTCATTTATCGTTACCCTGAAATAGAAAACGGAAATCTATTAAGGATGCAACTAAAATCATTTTTAACTATAAAATATTAAAATTTCATGAAAAAAATTGTTATAAATTTATAAGGATTATGTTCCATGTGTTGGGAAATTTTGCTGAATGTGTCGTTATATTTATTAATATAGATATTATATATAATAAAGAAAATATAGTGTAAAATGTTATATGTATATTTTTTATAATTTTATATTCATTATTATATATATTAATAATATTTTTGAGGGGTTTATATTAATGGGTTTGTATTTTTTATGAGATGTATTTTAATGCATATGATTTTTTACATGATATATTGCAACATGGAATGGAAAGAAAAAATAAGATATCAAATATATAATAACATCATAAACATAATACTAAATTTATATTAAAATATAACAAAAATAAATTGTGCAAAATTTATATTTTATAACATACTAAAATGAATGTTGAAGTGAAATGTTATAGAGAGATATAACATTGATGAATTGTATACCTATAGCGAGTGCTTAATGAAACCTAACAATGATATATCATAGGGAATTTTCATAGAGATACTAAACCTGATTTGTAAAATATATTTATATCATTAATATTTGGACTAATTTTAATAATAGTATTTGGAATTATCCCCAAAATAAAATCACATGGCTAATTTTTTCGAAAGGAGATTATTTCCATCAATATATTCATTTTTATTTTAAATTCATATGTAAATTTTTTTTAAAAAAATTCTACCAATTTGATAATAATATTGATTATGCTTAATACAAATATATAATGACATTTTTTTTAAAAAAATATAAAAGTTATGAGAATAGTAAAATGAAAACATTTAGAGATAATAAATATTAGTATTTATCACAATGGTATATATTTATATATAATTTTAATTGGATGAATTAAAATTTATTAAAGAAATATCACCAACTCATGAATATGTCATTTGAATGTATATTTAGACAAACAATCAACACTCTGGAGTTCAATATTATAGTGAAAATGAAAAACATATAATAATGGAATGGATAAATAATGTAATTAAAAAATTCAGTTTTGAAGTAGTTCTGAACAATAATGTAAATGGTATTTAGTAACCACTATATAATTTCACTTGTACATATAATTAATTATATATATTCACAGTTAAATACATCTTTATAACAATATCCATTAATCAATAATATAAAAATGAAATTGTAAAAATAATATATAGTATAATCCACTCAAAATAGAAGTTTGTAAAGATATGTATTTTATATACATAACATATACATTTATATATGGCTTGATTATATATAGTACATATACAAGTATATAATTATTATATATAAACATATATGTATGTGTGTATGTATGTATAAAACACACACGTATATATTTAGAACATTTATATATAAAACATTTATATATGTATATAACACATATATATATATTGTTTAAATATATATATATTATATATTGATATATTATAAACACACACACATATATATTGAATATCAGGATGATATACCTATATGTTTACCAAACACAAATACAGACCCACACACATCACCAATATATATATATATAATATTTTTTATATTTATATATAAAACATATATATGTTTTGTATATGTTCAATATATTTTTATAAAGAAAATATATATTTTTTGAATTTGTTTTGAACACACATGCACACAAAAAAATATATACAAAGAAGAAAGATATTCTCTATTAATATAAATAAAATATATTAATTTTAAATATATATATATTATTCATATTCTAGTTTTGTTTACAAATCGAACACATATATTTTCAATGAATTTATTGTATATAAAAGAATCATTCTTTCTAAAACATCATGGAACGTAGCCTCAAATCTAACTTCGTGAAATCAAATTAAAACCATTTAGTAGGCTAAAATATATAATTTATTAAAATTATAGGATGTTGTGAAATAACACATAAAAAAATTAAATAATTACTTCCTTTTGGCATTCCACAATATATAACATGTTAGAGTTCTGGAGGCAAAACGATCACATAAAAATAATATAGTTATATAAAATATCCAATATATATATATGTATAGGTATATTTACAGAGCATATACACATACACAAACAGATATATATATATATATATATATATATATTAGTAACAATGCTATATATATGGTTATTAAATATAATATTTAGATGTAATCATTGGAAATTTTTTAAAAGGGGTTAAATGTCACAATTGTTATGAAAATCAACATCCCCGAACAACATTGAGGTAACGATTTATAAATATTATATTTTATATAGAAATGAAAATAAAAAATGTAATACATTATTTTTAATGAAGGAATAATATAATTTAATTACTCTTAAAATGTATTCATATTAACTACATTTATCGAATGAAAATATAGAAAACATTAACTAAAGGATGATTTCATAAAAAATGATATTTAGGGTACTACATACATATGTTAATAAATTATTTAAACTGAAAAAAATTATTTAGTCTAATGGTGAAATCCTAGACTTCTGAGATGATAATTGAAATATAGGAATCGTGGAACATTGTTTGTGAGGATCTCATATCCTAAGAATGGGTAATGAGTAGCTAATAGAAGTAAGTTCAGCACCTTTCCCTCTGCTAATAAGGTAGTTCAATGATTATTCTCTTATAATGAAAACTAGTTTTTTATTCATTTATAGTGTTTTGAAACATATTATGTTCATATTATATTCAATGAATATTGGATATTTTATATCACAATGTGTGAACATTATAATGTAATATTAAAGAGTATAACATACCATAATGTTGTCAATATTATTATATATTTCATTATATGAATATATGGTACCAATGAAATAAGATAAAAAAATATATTGATGAGTATACATACATTAGTGGAACATTTAAAAAAATTATAATATTGTAAAACATTGAACCATAAATGATTGATGTTAAATTCCAAAACACGGATATAAGAAATGATGATAGTGGAAATATATTAATTAAGGGTATAAAATGTATTTGAAAATCTACTCATAGGTGAGTATCATATTCCAAAAATATAAAAAATTATTTATGTAATATGAAACTGCCCTTGGTATGTGCCAAAATTCGAATTGGTATAGTTGAAAATGTAATAGGAAAAAATAAATAAAATGAATAATATTTCTACTTAAAATGGTAGGAAATTGGTTATGCATTTGAATAATATTTATTATATGAAATTACATTATCTATGAATAGAATCATAGTATTGTGAATAAAGGTTCTACAATGTTATCATACATTGTAATATAATTAGAGACATTCAATTTTTGTTATATTGAAATGTTATTAACAATTATAGAAAATGAAATTTATTTAAAACTAAATTTAATTAAATTAAAATTCCACACAAAATATGAATACATGAAAATAATTTAGATAATGTACATTGAATGAAATTATTAATCTCTCTTATAGACATGTATCATAATATGAAATAAAGGGTAATTTTTTCAAAGAATTAAGTTAATGAATCTCGAATCAACATCAGACGAATTGAAACAAAAATCAAAGAAACTATTTAATTGACTAGTTTTAAATAACAAAATGATTAAAAATATATTGGAATGGAATTATTTTTTGAATAAAGTATCTATATAATCTATAAAAAGTACATAGAATCAAAATGGTAATAAACTATTTTCATTCAGTTTGACCAGTAGACTATATCAATTGTATACTATATGCCCGAATGTCATAAAGGCCTTATTTTTTATTGATTTGAGATAACACCACATTAAAGGGATGAGGGGGAACCCTTACAAGGCCCGTAGGGTTAGTGATTACATGACTCATAGGATTAAAAGACATTACATGACCCAAAGTTATTAGTGAATTCAACCAGACTATAACTACAAGGAACTACCCCTCCCCTGCATCTGCATCCTGATGGTAGCTCTCCACCATTGCATGGACGTCGAGCTAAGTATCTTGTGCAAGCATGAGCTGGTCCTGATGGCGTAGCCATACCATCTCATTCTTCCAAATCCATTGGTTCTTCTCTGGTGAGTGCACATGCTCTAAATCGTCCACTAGGGTTGCTCCTTTTTTTGTAGAGTCTTAATGGGGCAACAGTATGTGACCAGAAGGCCTTGACGTGGCCCAAAGGCCATAAAGCTGCCCCAAAAGTGCTACTGACCCTAAGGCAATGATGGCCCAAAGGCCTTAAGGACACCAAGCCCAAACTGGTGACCCAAGGTGAATAGTTACAACTACTATAATAATGAATAGTACCTACTATAATAACTTTTACAGTTGATGCTATAGTACCCACACAGTACCCGGAAATATTACTCTGTCTAGTTTCGATTCTGGGTCTCCTAGATGCACTTAATGAAACCCCACCAACTTGGCTGAGGATCATGTGCTCAATTGTAAAGTATATGTATTAAATGTTTAATTAGTATGTAGAATTAGGAAGGGAATACATTTTTCATTTTGAGAAAGCAATATAGATTTATAAATGTGATGAACAAAATGTATAATCATGAAGGAATTCACTTTGTAGAGCTCGCAAAGTTAGTAAAATGAATTCATTAATTTTAATCAATTTACTATCTAGGTATATAGTAAATTGAATGATTTAATTATTCATGAAATATTTGGATGAAAATATACTGTAATTAATATACATATAGTTTATACAAAAAAATATTCCATGATTAAATTCACGATCTGTATTCACTATTTCAGTTATCAGTGAAATGGACACAATACAATAAAATGTATCAATATTATGTAGAATTAGTAAAATTTAATTACTATAGAATGAGTATAATATAAATCATATGGAATGAATTGTTTTCAAACAATATATATATACATGTGTTTCTTAACATTATATTACGTCCCTATAAATGATTATATTAGGGGAACTATTTTTTAGTTGCCTAATTGGAAATTAAACTAATTGTTTTTGAATGTGTTGTTTATATACAGAACATACATATCGATATATACATAACATATATATGATTTTTTAATAAACAAAATACATGTGTTTAGAACACACACACACATACAGATATAGATATCTGTGTGTGAAGCATATATAAAATGAGATTATATATATAAAATATATTAAGAGTATACCGATCATTTTTATATTTAGATAATACATAAATATATATATATATTTAACATAGATACTTTTTTGATTATATATAAAACATATATTTTTTAACATATATATATATACATATTTAGAACATATGTTTACATAGAATAAACATAGAACAAAAATATGGTACAAATATAATCTGAAAATTTATACACAAAAAACATATATATGAGACACACAAACAGATATATATATATATATATAATTTTAATATATAGTTCATATATATATATATATATATTAGATGTTCAATTTGTTTAAAAAAATACATATGTTCTTTATATTTTCTATTTTTATACAGAACATATATATGTTTTTTATACGTTTAAATATAAGGCCTCTATATTTTTTATTTTTTCATAATGAAGTGATATATTTTATTTATATAAAAAATTCACACCTAATAATATAACATGGGACAATATAGTAAAACAAAACTCATAAAAGGATTTTTTTTAATTCTGTAATATATTTTGTATTACACATATGAAAATAACAAAACTATTTGAAACATCCAATTTATTAGAAATTTTAATTAAATTTAATGTATTTATAGATATTTTAACCTCAATAACAGTAGGAAATATTTTTCAAGGTTGCATAATTCTATGATCTCAAAAAAATGATATCCTATATTATTATATATATAACAACTACATTATAATACACCCTACTATGATATATGAAATAATTAGGATTTTCCAATTATGAGTTGATGTTGTATTAAAAAAATTCATAATTTTATAAATGGAAAATCCAATGTAAATTATAGAGTGAAAAAAATAATCAATAAATAATTAAATAACAAAAACTACATGTCTCAAAATGATTGGTCCAAAGCTAGTTTGTTCACATGTTCAGCCTATGGTATCACATAATTATCATTGACTATTATTTAATAATTATTATTTTATTTTACATTTTTTTGATAAAATGTATATGAGAATTGAAAAAAGAAAACAATGCATATTTATAATTCCAAAAAACACTTTCCTCAAAGGATGATGAGAAAAATGTAGATAACTAGAAAGCATGATAATTGAATTTGAGTTGGATATAATAGATGGTAAAATAAAATAGGTTTCACTAAAGTTATAATTGAATATAAATATGGATTTTTATAAAATAATCTAAAATAAAAGAAATTATATAGCCTATTTATTAAATATATGAATAACATTTTATTACAGAAGGACCAATAAATAATATGAATAGTAGTATAATTTTTTCAAATATATAATATAATAAAAATAATGAAATTTAAAATAAATTAGGTGGAAATTTGAGTATAGGATATGAAGGGCCAAAATTTATACCTTTCTTCCAATGAAATACCTAATATATGATAAATATTCATAGTGGAGTTTTTTTAAAACACTAATTAACCCTATTAAATCATTGAAATACATTAGGTTTTCTGTGTTGGAGCCCTTTTTTTAAGTGTTTGAAGCTTCATAAATCAAAAATTTTATATATACACTTGGAAATCCATATGGATATAGAACTTCATCACCATGAGTTGTTCATAGTAAAATTAAATTTAATGAATTAAATATATTTTTTGGTTTCAAATTGATCCATATGATTTCTATAGCAGAAGATGATGGAAAAGATCCATAGTTTAGTTTGAGAAAAAATATTCTCAATGAAAGTAGATGTACAATGGTTTAGTAAGATAAGATGCACTGGAGGATGAGTATGGTAATTAAGAGGAGGATTATCTTACACATGCACTTGGGGTGAGTGTTGTTGTATAATAATGAGTTACATGATAGGATGCATAGATTTTTGATTTGTAACAATTATCCATTGATGGTTAGGGGAATCACATTATCATACATTGTTCATCATGAGGCATATTTTAGGAATGGAATTCCCATGAATATATTGATGGTTACCAATGTTGATTGGAGTGGAATGCCATTCTCCAAAAAATAATGAATTGTGGAAGAAATCTATTAAATAAGAGGAAATTATTATATCCAGTAATGCGAGAATAAAAATGTGGGGTGAGAGACGTAATGAACATTATACACCAGATAATGGGGTGTTGAAGTGGCCTACCATGCATCATAGGACATAGGGCCAGAGGCTAAGGGATATAGTTTATATGGGTGGATAAATATATTATATTATGTGGAAGAAGGTAGATGAAATCCAAAATATGACGGGGTTTCAAAATATAAGATCTATTAGTGGTAGTTTGTAACGGCAAGGCATTGGTGGTTATCCTTCATTAGATTGTGTGGTTATTGGATGATGGGTTTTCCTTATAAATCATATATAATCTCTTTTCATGGGTGATATAAAACATTATGTTGTTCACCCTTGGTTTTAAAGCATACTATCAAAACCATGTAATCCATTTTTTCCTTTATTGGTTTTTGTGTTATTTTTTTTCATTTGTTTCCTCATTCTATGTTTGGAATGAGGATATTGAGTCACCCGATAGAGTATATCAAAACTATAATTGGATGATGTAGTGTGGTGTTTTGAGTATCTTTAGTTACCTATTCAAGAAAATTTAGTTGAGGGGGAAAATTTTAGTTATATATTATGCATTTATAGAATCTAATGGAATTTCAAATCCCAATTTTTTTTCAAACATTTACAGAAATACTCAACAATTGGTATCACATATTGGTTCTAAATAATCCGGTTAGTAGTTAACTAAGTTTTCAAAATAATTTAACCATATTATAGTTGGGGTACTAGTAGTATTTCTAAATATTGAATGTTATTCTGTCCAATGTGTGTATTCAAACATGTTGTGGTACTAGAGACATTCAATGCATGGTAAGAATTCATTTCGGTTTCCCTTGGGTGGGGGTTGTTTTTTAGAAGTTTTTTAGTAGAACAATGGTGATGGTAGTAAGGATAATAGGTTTTTTGAAATTCTATCAATTTTCATTTCAGGACTGGTGGCATGTTTTATTCATTATGGTGAGATTCAAAGCCTAGTGAAGAGGCTACTAATTACTTCCAAGGATAATATTAATACATTCACTATTTTTATTTATTAATATTTATATTTGTTAAATAAATTATATCATAAGTATTTTATGATTTTATGATTCAATATTTCAGGATGATAATCATGGATAATGATAGATTTTTTCACTGTAAATTCAAATGAATTTAAAAAAAATCCAATTTTGGATGAAAATATCTTATAGGCCACCCCAAAAGACCATATAGGATTGATGATTGTGGGATGAGAAATTTCCAGTTTTTGAATGAAAGGTTCTCATTTCATGAACAAAGAACTTTCTTGCTAAAGGGGAGGATTTTTTCATTTCTTCCAGCAAATTTGATAGGATTTCCAAGGCAAGAACACACATGAAAGAAGGGTATCATACAATAAATAAAATATTTATGCAGTATTCCCCTTTTCTCACCAAAGGAAACATCAAACTAGGCATATTGTGTATATATCTCCCACGATAAAGGAATAAATCACAAGAATCTATCTTTCTATTCTAAAACCCTTGATCCCCCACTATCAAATATTTCATCTATAAATTGAATTTCATCTCCCACCCTAGTGGTTTATTATCTGGAAGACCAAACACCACTCCCATGTGGGTAGGTAGTCCATTCTCTGATAGTTCAAAACATGGACAACCCAATTAAGAGAATCTGAATTGATAGAAATCATATGGGACCTGAATGTACTTGGACCACATTTTAGTGATCCTCAGGAAACAAGCTCTAGGTCTAGTCAATCAAGTGCAGGGAACCTTCCTACATTCAAACTTGGTCCTATGTGCAACCCCCAACCATGAACGTACATATACCACAAGACTTCATGGAATGAATCTATTATATATCTCTTTGATCTCAAAAGACTTGTTCATAACACTCCAAACATGCACAAATAAATTTACCTCTCCCTCACTTTATGTCCCTTATCACTCTAATTCACTCATTACACTACATACTAATTCTGAGCATGGGTACTCTAAACCCAATTTCTTATATGCAAGGAGACTCCAACATGGACGTTGTGATTGACCTCTCACCCACATATGTTCAAATTCCATTTACCTACCAAAGGAACATTATATTCGGTCCCATAATCTCTAGGGGTAATAAGTGAGTCCCCCACATCTGAGTTGCATAACATACAACTTCGAAGTTCAATGTTTTAATCACATGAAGTGAACATAAATGAAAAAAATCTTCAAAACATGATGTAAAACTATTGTATTGTTCTATGTGATAGGAATATTATTCCTAAGGAATGAGTATAATTAGACAACCACCACACCACCTACCCACATGATACTCCATGTGATACTCACATGGAATGATATCATCAGGGGGGATTCCACAGGAAAGATACATACTCAAATTTTTCACTCTTTTAATCATATTGGATGCTTGTTCAACAATCCCCACACCATGTCAACCAATATTAATAATCATGAAAAGAGTATATTAAAATCATAATTCCTAAACCATCACTTGTTGACGCTCTGTATATGATACGATCATCCTTACCGCATCACGTTAGACTTCATGGATCATTCATGTTAGATGACCATAAACCATGTCAGCAAAATATGTGTGTTTTGATCCCTATCCTTTAAATATTATATATAAGATGCCTCCCTGAGATCGAATCCCTACCAATGGTAAACTTAGGTACTCCCCCCAAGAGACACACCTCCCTAATCTACATCAACAGGTGTCAGGTTAACCTTCTTGGTCTACCTCGATGGGTGTCAAGAATAATGGTAAAAATAGGTGCTCCCTCTTAGGGATTCACCTCCCAGATATGCCTTAATGAGTGTTCATTTCAACCTTTTGGGTCCACCTTAAGGGGTGTCATATCCTACAGTAAACATATGATCTCCCTCTTATGTATTAAATTCTCTGTTCCTCCTCAATGGGTGCTCAAATCGACATGTAGGGTCGGCCTTGAGGCGCATCTCAACTAACAACAAACATATGTTCTCCCTCCTATGTATGAACCTCCCTTATACACCTCAAGAGGGATTCTAATTAAACCTTCTAATTTCACCACTATGGGGTGTTACTATCTTGGGGTGACATCTTCCCTACTATGGACACATCTCTAGGATATGCATCCACATGAAATTATGATCCATACTTTTTATCCCCATATGTATTTAACCCTATTCCTCTCTCCACAAGATGTTAAAATTATTCCATGATCCATCTAAACTATACATTCATATCCATATACGTTGGATTTTTAACTTGTAACCAACCATCAAACACATAATCCATAAAAAAAGGGATGATTGAGGCAAGAGGTGTTGGAAGAAATACACCCCAGGCAGTGTTTTCTAGTAATCAACATGGGGTTAATTTGTTTCCATTCCATAAGATGCCTCATATGAGATGCCCTACCAAGATGAATAATATTAGTGAACAATGCACTCAATGTCTATATATCCCTACGAAATCCCAATGAGGCAACTTTTCTAGCCCATGATGGCTTCTTTTTCAAGAAGAATGCAATATTTCCATAAGAAATTAGTGTAATTAACTGGTGTCCAAAATGAGATGGATTCTGTAATGAGTTCAACTATCATGATTTAAATATACAAGGGAGAACCATATTATGTGACAATATAATAATAGGAATCCATGTAAGGAGAAACTTACATACCACCATCCATTTTGGATTAAGGATTCAGAATTTTCAATCATAGTTTTAAAATCCACTAGCCTTCGGTGCGCAAGAATATAATAAATTGAAAACTCGAGCACATGCATCATATGCCGACGTGTAGGTGATCCCTTGTAGAAGCATCAGAAGTAGAAATTATGTACACTACATGAAAATCATCCCCCAAACATGGGGGATAGTAGTGTTGTGGAATCATATGACCAGAATGTCATCAGATGTTGATATCTAGTGCCATGCCCCACTAAGAAAATGATGGGCCCATCCTGGAACTCCCGAGAAATTCAGATATTTAGCACTGGGAGTCCTCGGTATGTGTCATTTCCATTGAAAATTCTTTTAGATATTCAAAATATTTGATGATGTTGGGTAATTGGAAATCACTTTCCCTAAACCAATACTAAAGTCTAAATCCACATTCTTTAATGGACTCACATAGTTGGGAAATATCAATAAATAATTCACAGCTCCTAGGGTAAGAGAAATATATATTCGGAAATCATGAACGACTCCAACCCCACCATGACATCTACAATGAATTCAGCTAGCGGGCACCAATGTCTCATTATAACTTCATACATCATGCAATGGAGGGTGACCAACACACTCATATTCTGGTTTGATGATGAGGGTGTAATTTCCACAAGGGATATAGCTAGTTAGGTCCTAGAGGCTTCAATGGATTTAAGACACAACCAGCCCCAATGGTGGAGATAGGGGTAACAAAATACCTTTAAAATAAAAAAACATCTAGAGAGTCTTTCCCCAGAGTGATCCAATGACTCACTCCCACACATTGAATAAGTGGTAGATTTTTTAGTTTCCAGGACCATGAAAACTTCTGGGTGCCACCAAGAATTTCAATCACCAGGCCAAATCATTTCAATCAACTACTGGTAACTAATACTAATTAACATGGGGCCTTTACCCATTCATCAACAGCTCAGGTCCAAATAATCCAATAACAACTTTAGGGGTAGGATTAATAGAATTATTGATAAGGGGAATCAACTTCCACGACTCCAGTGCCCCCTTCCACTGTCAACACATCCCACCATATCCCTGCAACATGAGAATAGTGATCCATACTTTCATGATATATTTTGAGACCCCAACCACGTCATATGTAGGATGGGTGTACTCTGTCAATCTCTCGCACATATACAATTATCATAAACCAACCCATGATGATGATATTCAAAGTAGAGGTCTTCCAAAATCTATCAACAACCTGTATGAAGCTCCTTATTGTACCCCCATCTTCATAACATGGTGATCCTCCCTATGTCTATATTAACCAGACTTTAGGTCCTCCCCATGAAAAAGACATTTGAAGCCATGATGAACTATCATGGAATAGGAGGCTTAAAACCAGTTGCTGAAGGTGAAATACTAGTAAGCTCCATGTCACCATCAAAATCATTGACCAATCCAATTATGAGGATACAAAAGATTTGGTAATGGGTTTTTACCCCAATATATTGAGTCTCGGGTAGGGTCCTAGAATTTGATGCTCTCAATCCTAGATGATGAGATCCATAGGGATCCCATATCCCTTTGTAGGTACATGCAGGTAGAGGATGATATGACCCCCAAACAGGGGCTAACGATGGAACCATATCTTTCACCTATAGCTTCCCTCCAATCCACCTGTACTCAAGATGCATGAGAACTATTTTGTACTGGGTAGAATCCTTCATATTTCAATCACCTTGTTGACTGACACAAATCTATGACCTAGATGAGTGTTGGATGACTCACACATGAGTCGGTGGTGAATAATCTATCCTACAGGGATGTAATAATTTGATTGGAAGCACCCCTGATAATCATCTTGATGTATAGTGAAATATTTTCTTACATAGTGGATTATATACCAGTTAACCTACCATAGAACTGATCCGCATCAGTTCCTCCACCCATCTCTTAGACAGAACCGATCGGTACTTAGGCCGAACAAGAACAGGTCATTAAGGAAGAGGTATTATGGGAGGCTCTTACCATCAACCAATTTACTATGGTATTTTTCCCATATAGAACTCCCAAAATCAACACCCCAAATTCCCTTACTAAGGGTCAGGCTATGTATTTCTATGAGACCATATGGTCAATGAATCACCACCTCTATGATCATGAGTTGATATAACCATAATATTGAGGGGAATTTGAGGATATCAATCAGTAAATCCAATGTTTTGAGTTGTTATCTCTCCATGTGGCTTAGCACCATGATTTACCTGACTATTTTCAAACCCTCCAATAGAGATTAACTTTGTGCCTTTTATGACTCTATCGAATTATGGAGTTTGCATCTCCGCATGTTCATATCAGAGGCTGGGGACACTATGTATCTCCACAATTCATCCCTTTGTTATTTAAACATGACATACCAATCAATAGTTACAATTCTACTATGGGTATACTTATATTAATAAAGGAAATCCCCCACCTGCTAGAGTATTTAGGAAATAGGAACATTGATTCATAATTTTTTATTGAATATTTTCCCCGTGGAGAAGTACAGTCATAGACATACCACCATACTAGTGTCCCCTATCATTAGTAGAAGTAGGTACTCAACATTGGGTTTCCCACTAATGAAGCAAAATTGACTACATATTGGAATATCAAAATGGGTAAGAAGCATGTTAAACCCTCTGATCCATCTTTGGATGTCCAAAAAATTTAGGAACAACATAGGTTTTTCACTTTTCTCTATCATGTATTAGATAATAAAAGGATTATCGATGAGCTCATTTCTTATCTGCACGAGGACTACAACACTGAACTATGTGATCTAATTTCTCCTCCAATGGGTTTAGAATACCCCACTTGGTATTTTTCCCCCAGTTGTAGTCATGGATGTTGTGCATCCATAAAGTTATGAGGATAATCTGTTGGGAATGAAACTGGGATATGAGTCTATAAACCCTCCTGAGCATCATGATTACCATTCTTAGGATCCCGATCATGTCACTTAACAAGAAGCTGAGCCTAAATACCATGTTTATGATATTTTCAATTCATTTGTGGGAAATAATCTATGTCAAGAGAGTGATCATATCAAATATAATTTTGTTTCCAATTTCACTACCTTTTTCAAGGCCCTGGAGACTTGATAGGTGGTGATACCACATAACTAAAAGCCACACACAACATGGGTAGATGATATGCATGCACCACAAGAGATTGTAAGTCCCATAATTTCATCATTCAATAGGACATGTGTCCTATTGAATCACTTATCCCACATCATATCAAGGTGAAAACCTATGTTGGGGACCCCAGAGTAGTAATAGACCTCCAGGATTTGGTGTTTCATTTAGACATTGGTAGGAGCTTGTTTTTCTGGTATAGTTAGCTTTCCATAGGGTCCATTTATATTTTGGAAGAACTTTGAAGATATTTCTTTTATCAGTTCACCTCCACCATGTGCATGAAAATCATTGATGCCCTATTCAAGTGCATGATTTTTTCTAAAGTGGGAGTCACAAAATTTTTCTTGATGTGTAAGGGCCTCACATAATAACTTGATATTCCAATGACTCAAGTGTAGTTGCTAATGATGTGCATGGTGAAGCCTTGCAGTAGGATAGAGAGTCAAACCTATTGCTTCCTAAGGCTTCTATGAGAAGAACCACCACAGAATAAATAGTAATTGATGTACAATTAGATACCCTTGAGTGGGTAGATAAATTTCCCCATTTACTAAATAACATATCCAAGTATAGCATACCAATAAAGTCAGCCTCACATAGCATAGAACCACTATTCACTACAATGCAATGTGAAACCACCTAGATTGGAGAATTGGGCTCTCTCCCCTCATCAAAATACAACCCCTCATCAGTGTTGGGCTCATAGAAAAACCTTCTTATAAGTAATTGTAGGACCTATTCGTTAAATGATTCCAAGGTCATAGGATATTTTATTTTTTCATTGGAGAAGGGAATTCTAAAAATCTATATGTGTAAGATTCTTAAAAGATATAGATGCACTAATCCCCCAACCATTGACCACACCACATGATCTTTGGAAATACCATCAAGGAATTCTATTGGATTAGGGATTGTCTTGAAGACCAAGTGGATCATGGTTTGGTCATGTTAGGAGACATACTAAAATAGGTAACACACATCTCCCCTAAGCTTGGAAGCTACTGTGAAGGTGATTGGGAATGAAATATAGCTTACATCCATAGAACAAAGAATTATGATAAGTAGTTGGCTTGTTGAGAAGTATCCCACACCCATTGTGTCATCTGTGCTCACAAAGGAAGACAGAACCTCCTACAATCATCTCGCCCTATCCAATCATTTATTCTGTATCCACATAAAATCCTTCCAAATATTATAAGTATATGCATCAATGGCATAAGGGAAATCATATTAATCCTCCATTGATAATGACATTATGAAATCTAAGTGACTTTAGGCCTTTTGAGTTGGGAATCACCCCTAGGGTAGTCCAAATACTAGAAGCCTCTATGATGAAAAATATGAGTATAACCCCATGAATGTCATTGAACTAGTGTACAAATTCATTGTGCTCGAACATGATGAATATCATGTAAACACTTCAGATTCCTATAGATGATGATGGTGAAGGAAAGGTCGAGGACATGTGAGATTCTAGAATACTCTGGCCAAAATCTCAGACCATGACGTGAAATATAATATGGGCATTAAGTGGTGGTGGGTATAGATCATTAGTAACATTCCTCTTAGCTTTATACGTCTGATACACCTCTATAGATTACCGTGTTAGCTGACTGAGAATATCATCTATACCCACACCTAGACCGGGTGCATCTAGCCAGAACTAGGCCTCAACCTATTTCTCACCATTTGTCAATAGTTCTAGGTGGGTATTGTATTGTGTAGAATAATATTTTATGTATTATCCAGAGCATGTTAGTACATCCAACATCACCCATTGTTTCACTAGATGGGGTGCGACCCCCTGTGGGCAATGCTATTCCTCATGCGTAGAAATAAAAAATGATGAAGAACCTCTCAAGAAGACATACCTCAATTTTATTGGACATATTATTTTTGAAATAAATGTTTGAGACCATTGTAGAATCCTCGAAAATTTCCCTCCAATTTTAGATTTTGTTTGTTTCCACATAGGTCTATAATGAAAAAGATGATGTGAATGAAAAATTTCAGACCACCTTATTATTCTCTAGTGAATACGAGGGTTCCCACTTATAGGGAAATATACACCATTTAAACATTTAACAACATTTCAATGGAAGGTAAGATCACTAATTTCTAGTGGTCATTAGTTATGTGATAAATATTATCCTAACCAGGATTATTTATATGCAAGGACTAAAAAAATAAGATTTAACTCCCTCAGATCTAACCTTCTAGGTCTATGAAAAGAATGACTCAAAACAATGTGGAATGTTTTTGTTGAAGACCCATTTCTATGTATTTATATCAATTTATAAATTTAGGTTAGTCACAAAAGATACCTCTTATAACATGCTTCTCAATTATCAATGGCTTGATCTATATGTGTAGGTACCCCCATCATACCAGCAATGCCTAAAGTACTCCATCAATAATTGAGTATGGTTACTTGATGGTGATAAATCTCCCATTGAATCTGGTGAATCTCAGTACCTAGATTCCCACATTACAATAAGTACGAGAATAAAGTAGAAAATCAATGTGGTTGAGTGAAAAACCAATGTGGATAACCCATTGGAATACATGATGATTCTTTCATTTTATCAATTCCTCAGTTGGGGGAGACATTTGTGGTTTGGGATTCCACTATGTTATCTCATGTGGAAGGGATCATAATGTCCTTATAATGAAGGAACATACTCATATTACACCATATTATTACCTTGGAATGTCTTGGGTGATACCAGAATCGACCACTCCTAAATTTTAAAGAGATGTTCACCCTATGGACATCGTGGAACAATACTCCCACTTGTTTGGCAGAGCATTAGAGAATCTTTGAAAGACGACTCACCACTATTAATTTGACATCCAACATGGACCTCATTATCGATGTCCTGGTAGAAATGGATTGAAATATTCTGCTGCTATGATTTTAGTAGACCAAGATCCTGTCAGTGAGGGTTCTATAACTGCCTAAGCAAGCACCAATGCCCCCCACGAGTCAGTTGGCCTTGATTAACTGCCTGAAAATGGTTACCATACCTTATACCATGAAGAGGATTTGGAAAAGTATCCTCCTACAATTGAAGAGGGTGTACCCACCACCATTGTTGTGATTCTCCCAATCAGGTCACCATCCAATATCATGGATTCATGGGGAGTCATCACGTGTTCAATAATCCTCCAAAAAAATGATCCCCTCTCACAGTGACATGGTTGAGGGTGAGTACGATAATATTATCAAAGACAACTTCATCTGGGAACTACAGTGCCCCTAATGGCTAGTCATCATCATCCCAGTCATGATGAATAATGGTAAGATCATAGTCTATATAAACATTTTTCATCATGACTGTCATTATTAGAAGGATTATTTTCCCCTTCCAGGGATTCATACATTGATCATTGCTGAAACTAGGTTTCAAGTCCTCACATTGATTGATGGATAATATTGTAATATCCAGATCTGGACTTTCCCAAAGGATGATGAGTCTACCACCATCAAGGAACAACAAAGTTATTTTTTCTACCATTTAATTCCCTTCGGTATAAATAATGAAGGATCCACATATTAGCTAGCCATGCACGACATCATCAAACCAATTCAAGTGATAGTGGTTGTATGCTATGTGGATAATTTAATAGACAAATATCACAAACATTAGAACCATATTAGTGACCTTTATAATGTTTTTTTCACTACTCCTATCATTTTATGTTGAACTCCATGAATTGTGTGTATGGGGTTAACTCTGGGATGCTTCTCGGCTTTATCGTTAGATATAAAGTCATCAAGATCAACCCAAATTAGATAAATTACATCAAACAAATTCCATTACTGAGAAACCTCTAGGGGATTTGGGGCTTCCAAGGACACATAGTCTATATATTCTTGACTGATAATGAATCTAGTAGGCAAGTGTATTGACTTTTTATGGTTTATGATGAAAGCGCAGTCTACCAGCTGGATAAGAAATTACTATCAATCATTGATGAAATCGAGTCGTACCTACTACGACTTATGATTCTGATACTAACCATATTATAGAATCCCCTGTTCCTTCCATGATCACACTCAAATGGTCCCTCTTTTCACTTCTTTCTCAAATAACTAATGAGGGTAGGGAGAATAGTTTATACTATCAAAGTTTCATCCTCCTCAAAACATAGACCTTCTAATACCCTATTGAGAAGAGAATCCTCAAAATGGTTTTTGAAGTGAAGAAGTTGTGGCCTTATATAGATAATAAATAGGTTAAATTTTTCCCCCATGTGGGAAGCTAAATAAAACCCTAAATCAACACATATTTACAGGATGGATGGAATTCAAGGAAGTGATCATTAAAAAATTTAAAATCTGGTTCATCTTGCTAAAATACTTGAAGCATTAGTAATTAGAAAGCATCCTAGCCACAAATCTACCCCATAAAGAATATCCCTATAAATTGATATCAAAGATAATATTATACAATTTGTGGAACAAGTTATGCCATGTTGGATGATTAATTTCAATCGTTACTCCTGAAGCTATATCAGTAGAAAGAGAAATGACCCTAACCTCAATAGAGAGGGCCCAATGATCATCTTCATCACCCAGACACATGATATATTTCAGTACTCATTGATTATATTAAAAGAATATGACAATAATGATGTTGTGTATAAGGATCTAATTACAGGTCTTGATATGGATCTCAAGATTAATTTCCACTTCCTGCATGTAAATGGATACTCTGAATTTGTCCTCCGAAATATAAATGGTGAATACATCTTTAGAAATCCAAATCTTGTTCCCCTTTGGTGACACACTCGTCCGATGATGACCCGGTTCCCCTATCTTCTGTAACTGAATCATGTCCTATATATGAGAAAGGTTGAGCTGGCACCCTAGACAGTCTATGCACCTTCTTAACAAATCTTGACTAGGATAACCAATCAATTCATATGGAACATTATAGTGTAATCCCTCCATTTATTTAAAATGATGATGATTGGTAGAAGGTAAACTATAAGAAATATGGTTCTCCCAAACCAGTGTAAGGGTTGGTGTCCTGAGAACCAACTGTTGTGTACTTTGATTACATGAATGTTCACTTATTATATATTGTTCATTGTTCTTCATGAATATAATATAATAATGTCCTGGAATATTTGTTGCATTGATAAGGTCATGGAAGATCCCCACTGTGATGAGAACCTTGAAATTATATAACAATATTCTTAAATAAATTTCTACGGTTGGATTACATACTATGATAGGACACATAGTATACAGAATATCATGTGCAAGCACTCGTAAGAAGACGAGACTCTCTCTCATGGAGTTCACATTTGGTAATCTCCAAGATGGGAGATTATGAGAACAGACCCACCAGTAGAAATTTTACATGTCTTGGTGTCATCATACATTGATATCTACGAGCATGTGTAATGGTCCTTAGACTGGAAGATTATCATTAACTCATGTCATGACTCACACACTTATATTTACTAACGAAAACCGTCACGTAGACAGTTGGCGGGAAGTAGGGTATGTTGGGTGCATCACGAGTGATATGTTGTTAATGGATAAGTTGAGGAAGGATTTGTCCCTTCCATTTATGGAAGTTGATATCTCGTCCCTTTGATTGAAATAGAACTGTCGCATTAAATTCCATGACCATGGTGTAAATGATGAGTTTATTTCAAGTAGTCAAAGAACGATGGATCAAGCATATAGGTTTATGACACTACCATGAAACCTGCTTGATGAGATATCGAGACAAAGGGATTAAATTACACAGTAAGCGTTCATATGAGGTGATACGTCAATTTAGCATCAAATTCTTTCTCTTGGGTGCGTTGACCTAGTGCTAGAAAATAATCTTGGACTTTAGGCAAGCACGCCTAATGCCAACGAGAAAGAGGCCTAGAGGGTCACACACTAAGTGTATTAAAGTATCTCAAGTAGAATAAAGATTATTCTCGTACATGGTTTAATAATTATTCAAGGAATCCTAAATCGTTTTAATGATGGAGGAAGAAGGAAATTAAAAACAAGATATACACGCCGTGTATTAAAGATTACACGCCATGTAGTTTTTCATGGAAAACAAGTACACATCGTGTATTAATAATTACACGCCGTGTAGTTTTATTTATGGAAAGGAAATGAATAAATGAAAACAAGATATACATGCCGTGTACATTGAATGTACACGCCGTGTAGTTTTCAATGAAAAACAAGTACATGCTGTGTATTTATTAATACACGCTGTGTAGTTTTTTCAGTCGGGATTTTGAGGATATAATATTGTTTTAAATTATATTTATTATAATCAGCGTGGGCGCATGTCAAGGAATTAATTATTTGACATGGGGGTTTTAAATAAGAGTC
The DNA here is from genome assembly GCA_963277665.1 of Viscum album. Classification (NCBI taxonomy): domain Eukaryota; kingdom Viridiplantae; phylum Streptophyta; class Magnoliopsida; order Santalales; family Viscaceae; genus Viscum; species Viscum album. The sequence goes on from OY728146.1 coordinate 1,689,365,733, forward strand.
AATGGAATAAATAAAATGCGTAACACATTTATTTATTGTCATAACTCTACAACCTCAAACCTGATTATAAATATCCTCACAACCCCAACTCTTTTCCGGGTGTAACACCCAAGAGAATTCTTTCAAGGCCAAAAGAACTTCTTCCACCAAGAACACTCTCAAGCCCGAGAGAGATCCTCTTCCATCGGATCAAGACGATCTAAGGTGGACAACGAAAGCAAAGGTTTCTCCATGCTAGCACCCGGAGAATCCTTTGGCGACATCCCAAGATACGAGGTACACGTGTGGATCACCGCTAGAGGAAGTATACACTTGAATTCTGCGACGCAACAACGAAACACATTAAACGTGATCAAGAACATCAATGAAGAAAGAACACCCAAAAGGTATTTATTTTTTCAATTGATTAAATTAATTATAATCAACATGTAATGATCCTTGTTTGTGGTTCTGGGACAAACCTTCTTCTTTGTCTTTTTCTGTGATTCAATCCATGGAGACTGGTATTTATCATTGTATTGATCCCAGATTGATCATTTCTAATGACAAAAATCCAAGTGGGCACATCCACCCACGCACTTCCACTGCGCCCAGAACCTTCAAATGGTATCAGAGGGAGGTTACAACGTTGATTATAGTTATTTAATTTTTGTTGATAATTTACGCATTTATATTTGATTCAATTCGAAATATATCATTCTATTAATCTGAATAAACGAGATCTATTCCTCCTCCTTCGTTTCTCAATTCATATCACAAAAATTACCTTTTAATTTTAATTTTTGATTAAAATAAAAATGAGGAACTCATCCAGAGGAGCCGCTCTTTCTGTCTGTACAACACGGGATTACACGGTGTGTAATTAAAACTACACGCTGTGTACTTAGGTTCAATGAACCGGTACTGGTCCACCAAACCACGTCGTGTGAATTGAATATGACTAAGTATTAATCACGCCGTGTTGACTAGAATTGAACGACATGTGGAACCGGAATACACGGTGTGTATGTTGGAGCAACACGCCGTGTAGTCCGTTCCGGCCCAGGTGAAACCGTGTACAAGGATAAGCCGCGTACCGCATACACGGGGTTACCAGGAGGGTAACCACGTAAAAAGGAAGTACACGCCATGTATGATTTATCTACACGCCGTGTACTCCAAAATTCCAAAGTACAAAAAACACACCAAAGCCCCGGCGTGTAATTTGAATAAAGGGTGAAAAGAAATACATGCCATGTAATTATAAACTACACGCCGTGTACTTTACAGAAATGAAATTTCACTAGGTTTCCTCCAAATTACAAAGACCCGTACAAGGAATATGGATGAGAAGATTCTCAAGGAAATTCAGAAAGGAATTTAAGATAAAGAATTGATTAATTATAAGATCATAATTAATTGAATTCGAGCGCAACTTATCTTAAATGAAAGAACGATTAAAAGAATTTGAATTCTAAATATGCGTAAATGTCATTGCATGCTATGGATGATCATGAGCTAGACCAAAGACCATTTTTATGTGTATGGTTTCATTTAAATTTATTTAATTTAAATTTTTTGGTCTGCGAGCCTACTTCCAATAAAATGTAGGGCCTGCATGCCCATGGTTTCTTTAATGTAAACCCATGTAAGGGAGGATCTCCCAAACCAGAGGAGATGGTTCAAATCCCAAAGCCGAGGAAAAACCGATGCAAGAAGATACAAAGGTGGATAGGTGGGAGCTTCAAAACACGAACCACTGGGTTCAAGGTGTTTTTCTCTAGGTCAGGGTTAGCTTATCAAACTACTAGATAAGCTAACCAATAGAAGCTCATGATCATGCCATCTTATTTTATTTATGTCTGGTTGGATGGTTTATTTATTATGTATGTGTTGTCGCGATCACATAATTAATGAAATAAAAAATCATGCAAAGATGGAATAAAATAAAAACCAGATTATGCATAAACATTATCGGAACATGGTTAATCACTTAAGCAAGCATCAATTAATATTAACAAGCATGTGATAATGCAAAAATATGCATAAATAATAAAATCCATCAAATACCATATTAAGTCAGACCAAGCCTTCCGTTATTTGATTAAGGGAAAGACTCAATAAAACTATGTGTTTGACCAACCCTTGTTGGGACACTTACTTTTATAAAGGAATCCCTTATGAAAAGTTTCAGGTCGACTTAACCATATTACATCAAGATAAGTAGACCTTTCTAGACTTGATGTAATATTGGAGGAAAGAGTTGAGGAAATCTAAGTCAGGATTTCAGGATTGGGGAGTCCACTCAACAGATTAAGGAATTGTAAGCTCATAGTTGGAAAAGACCTGCCTACCTAAATACCTTCAAATAGCTTGACCAACCCTTGTTGGGGTTATGCGAAGGGGAATATAGATCCTTGCCACTAGAATGTCAAAGCAACTGAACATTCTGAGTTCAATGGTGAGGTCCATTGGGACTTGATAAAATAGTGGGAGAATTAATAAATTCATTTATTATTTCTCATAAAATGTAATCAAGAAAGTACTAATAAATCTGCTCTTTTAAATTGTAGAATCAAGATGACAAACTCATCAACCACATTTTCTCTGCGATCAATTCTGGATAAAGACAAATATCCTCACCGGAAGTAACTTTCAGGAATGGTTTAGGCATCTTCGGGTTATCCTACACCATGAACGAAAGTTTTACATGCTGGAGTCCTCGCTTCCTGATTCTCCTGCCCTAGGGGCGAGTGATAAAGATTTCCTAGTCTATGATCAACATTTGAACGATGCACTTGAAGTTCAATGTTTGATGCTATCATCGATTTCTAGTGAGCTCATGAAATCTCATGAAGGCATGGATGCCTATAGTATGCTCGAGCACCTACATGGTTTATACCAGGAGAGAGAAAGATAGGAAAAGTTTGAGATCACTAAGTCTCTATTTCAGAGCAAGCTTGGAGAGGGTGCCCCAGGCGGGCCTCATGTAGTCAAGCTCATTGGCTACATTGAGCGCTTGGAGGTTATAGGGTTTAAACTCCCCGAAGAACTGGGTACCGATCTCATTCTTGCATCACTCCCCCAGAGCTTCTCAAACTTTGTTGTAAATTTCAACATGAACAACATTGATAAGTCTCTATCTGATCTTCTTATCCTTATTCGCCAAGTGGACAATGACATGAAGCTTGAAAAGCCTTCTGTCCTTATGGTGAATAAAAGGAAAAGGATGGTGAAGATATTTAAGACCAAAGCTTCTTCAAGACCTTCTAAGAAAAGGAAGATCAAATGGGAGGCAAAGGAACAGGATGTTGTTTGTTTCGTATGTGGCAAGAAGGGACACTGGAAGAAAAACTGCACCCAGCCAAGGAAGAAAGGGGAAGCTTCAGGTGCGTTTGTTATTGAATGAAATCTATCTATTTCTAATAATTTGGTATTAGATACTGCTTGTGGTGCTCACATCTGTATCCAAATACAGGAACCAAGTACATTCAAGAAGATTGACCGAGGGGAGGTAGATCTACGAGTAGCCAACGGAGCCAGACTTGATGTTGTAGCTGTCGGAGACTACTACCTCATGTTGCCAACTAGAATGATCTTGGTGTTAAAGGGTTGTTATTATGTGCCTTCTATTACTAAAAACATTTTTTCAGTATCCAGATTAGATACTTATGGATTCATGTTCAAGTTTGGAAATGAATGTTGATACTTTTATAAAGATATCATTTGTTTTTGTAGGGCACATTTATATAAAGGCCTTTATGTGTTAGACTACACAAACCAAGTATTGGCAATCAATGAAAAAGTCAATTCACATGAATCATACCACACCCAACTTTGGCATCACTTGCTAGGTCATGTCAATGAGAAAAGTTTGACAAAACTACATCAAGATGGGTATTTAGATTCTTTCGAACTAAAACCACTGCGCGTATGTCATGCGTGTCTACAAGGAAAAATTACCAAAGCCCCATTTAGTGGGAAAGGTGAAAGAGCTAAAGAGATTCTAGAATTAGTTCACACAAATGTGTGTGGACCATTTCCAGTTGAAGTAAGGGGTGGGTTCTCGTACTTCATAACTTTTAATGATGATTTTAGTAGACATGGATATATCTAGTTAATGAGGTATAAGTCAGATTCTTTTGATCAGTTCAAAGAATACAAGAATGAAGTTGAGAACCAACTTGGTAAGAAGATTAAGAAACTCTACTCAGACAGAGGAGGAGAATATCTAAATAAGGACTTCATTGATTTCTTATGGGAGTTTGGGATTCTATCTCAACTCACTCCTCCATACACACCGCAGTGGAATGATGTAAGTGAAAGGAGAAACCGCACCCTGTTGGACATGGTTAGATCAATGATGAGTCATGCGAGTCTTTCATTATCCTTTTGGGGATATGCATTAAAAACAGCAGCACACATACTAAACCAAGTACCAACTAAATCGATAAATGGTATTCCATACGAGTTATGGAGTGGACGCAAATCCATGTTATCGAATTTACATGTGTGGGGTAGCGAAGCCTTTGTTAAGGCCTCTTCAGGTAACAAACTTTCACCCCGAGGCACAAAGTGTATCTTTATAGGATATTCCATGGAAACAAGGGGATATTACCTATACAACCCCTCAGAAAAAAGGGTTACAGTGGAAAGACACACCATATTCCTTGAGAGGGAGCACATCTCCAAAAGAGATAGTGTGAGCGAGATAGACTTCGATGAAGTCGAGGCTCAAGATACACAGGAGTTGGTACATGAATAGATTCCACAAAGCCCCGTGGAAGAACAATCTGTTCCAGAGACACAAGAACTGCGTAAGAGCACGAGAGAGGTAAAATAACCAGAAAGATATGGTTTTCTTGTCACCGAGGATAGTGACTCATTATTGGTTGACAATGATGATCCTATTACCTACAAGGAATCAGTTGAAGGCACAGACGTTGCCAAGTGGCAAGAAGCCATGAATTCTGAAATAGATTCCATGTACCAAAACCAGGTCTGGATTTTGGTAGATCCTCCAGTTGATGTAAAGCCTATTGGTAATAAATGGGTATTCAAGAAGAAACTGGACATGGAGGGGCAAGTTAGCACCTATAAGGCACGACTGGTTGCAAAAGGTTTTAGACAGCGTCAAGGAATTGACTATGATGAAACATTTTCACCGGTTGCGATGCTGAAATCCATCAGAATCATATTGGCCATTGCCGCTTACCATGACTATGAAATTTGGAAAATGGATGTCAAAACAGCATTCCTTAACAGGAACCTCCAGGAAGATGTCTACATGACACAACCTGAAGGGTTTGTGACTCCAAAGGATGCCAACAAGGTATACAAGTTGCAGAAATCAATTTATGGATTAAAGCAAGCATCAAGGTCATGGAACATTCGTTTTGATGAATCCATAATAGAATTTGGCTTTGTTAAGAACGACTGTGATCCTTGTCTCTATAAGAGGTTTAGCGGGAGTGAAGTCATTTTACTAATAGTATATGTTGATGACATATTACTAATTGGAAACGAAGTACCTGTCTTACAGTTAGTTAAGGCATGGTTGCATAAATGCTTCTCCATGAAAGACTTGGGCGAGGAAACATATATTATTGGGATCAAGATCCATCGTGATAGATCAAAGAGAATGCTGGGCCTGAGTCAAAGTACATACATTGACAAGATACTGAAGAACTTCAGTATGGAATAGTCCAAGAGGGGATTGTTTCCAATGTCACATGGCATTCATCTTTCCAGGAAAATGTGTCCTCAGACACATGGGGAAAGAAAGAGAATGGAAAGGATCCCTTACGCATCCACGATTGGGTCAGTCATGTATGCTATGCTATGTACGAGGCTAGATATTGTTTATGCATTAAGTTCGGTAGGCAGATATCAAGATGATCCAGGAAACCACCATTGGATGGCAGTCAAGACTATCCTTAAGTATCTGAGGCGTACAAAGGATATGTTCCTGGTTTATGGAGGAGATGAATAACTAGTCATCAGAGGACATGTAGATTCTAGTTTACAAACTGATCAAGATGACATGAAGTCGTAGAATGGATACATCTTCAGTTTTAATGGAGGTGCAGTGAGCTGGAAGAGCACAAAGCAAAGTGTGGTGGAAGATTCTACAGCGGAGTCCGAGTATATCGCAGCTTCTGAGGCAGCTAAATAAGCAGTATGGATGCGAAGCTTCGTCCAAGAGATGGATGTTTTACCGAGCAGTAAATATCCTATCACACTCTATTGTGATAATACTACAGCGGTGGCACTTGAAAAAGAGCCAAGGTCACATCAGCGGACAAAACACATACTTCGGAAGTATCATCTCTTGAGGGATTTTTCTCAGATAGGTTAAGTTGTAGTGAGCAGTATTTCCACAGAATACAACGTGGCAGACCCCTTGACTAAAGCCTTGAATCAGCAGAAACATGATCATCATGTGAGGTTTAGCGGACTAAAAGTCGTAGGTAGTTGGATCTAGTCCTAGTGGGAGTTTGTAAGGGTTGGTGTCTTGAGAACCAACAGTTTTGTACTTTGATTACATGAATGTTCACTTATTATATATTGTTCATTGTTCTGCATGACTATAATATAATAATGTCCTGGAATATTTGTTGCATTGATAAGGTCATGGAAGATGCCCGCTGTGATGAGAAACTTGAAATGATACAACAATATTCTTAAATAAAGTTCTATAGTTGGATGTCATACTATGATAGGACACATAGTATACAGACCGTCATGTGCGAGCACTCGTAAGAAGACGAGACTCTCTCTCATGGAGTTCACATTTGGTAATCTCCAAGATGGGAGATTATGAGAACAAACCCGCCAGTAGCAATTCCACATGTCTTGGTGTCATCGAACATTTCTATCTATGAGCATGTGCAATGGTCTTTAGACTGGAAGATTATCATTAACTCAAGTCATGACTCGCGCACTTAGATTTAATAACGAAAACTGTCACGTAGACAGTTGGCGGGAAGTAGGGTACGTTGGGTGAGTCACGAGTGACAGGTTGTTAATGGATAATTCGAGGAAGGATTTGTCCCTTCCATTTATGGAATTTGATATCTAGGCCCTTTGATTGAAATAGAACTGTCGCATTAAATTCCATGGCCATGGTGTAAATGACGAGTTTATTTCAGGTAGTCAAAGAACAATGGATCAAACATATAGGTTTATGACACTACCATGAAACCTGCTTGATAAGTTATTGAGACAAAGGGATTAAATTACACAGTAAGCATTCGTATGAGGTGATACGTCAATGCAGCTTCAACTTATTTATCTTGGGTGCCTTGACCCATTGCTAGACAATAATCTTGGACTTTAGGCAAGCTCGCCTAATGCCAACGAGAAAGAGGCCTAGAGGATCACACACTAAGTGTATTCAAGTATCTCAAGTAGAATAAAGATTATTCCCGTACGTGGTTTAATAATTATTCAAGGAATTCTAAATCGTTTTAATGATGGAGGAAGAAGGAAATGAAAAACAAGATATACACGCCGTGTATTAAATATTACACGCCGTGTAGTTTTTCATGGAAAACAAGTACACGCCGTGTATTAATAATTACACGCCATGTAGTTTTCTTTATGGAAAGGAAATGAATAAATGAAAACAAGATATACATGCCGTGTACATTGAATGTACACTCTGTGTAGTTTTCAATGAAAAATAATTACACGCCATGTATTTATTAATACACACCGTGTAGTTTTTCCAGTCGGGATTTTGAGGATATAATATTGTTTTAAATGATATTTATTATAATCAGCATGGGCGCATGTCAAGGAATTAATTATTTGACATGGAGGTTTTAAATAAGAGTCAATGGAATAAATAAAACGTGTAACGTGTTTATTTATTGTCATAAATCTACAACCTCAAACCCGATTATAAATATCCTCACAACCCCAACTCTTTTCTGGGTGTAACACACAAGAGAATTCTTTTAAGGCCAAAAGAACTTCTTCCACCAAGAACGCTCTCAAGACCTAGAGAGATCCTCTTCCATCAGATCAAGATGATCTAAGGTAGACAACGCAAGAAAAGGCTTCTCCACGATAGCACCCGGAGAATCCTTTGGCGACGTCCCGAGGTACGAGTACACATGTAGATCACCACTAGAGGAAGTCTACACTTGGATTCTGCAACGCAATGACGAATCACATCGGAACGTGATAAAGAACATCAACGAAGAAAGAACAACCAAAAGGTATTTATTTTTCAATTGATTAAATTAATTATAATCAACCTGTAACGATCCTTGTTTGTGGTTTCGGGACAAACCTTCTTCTTTGTCTTTTTCTGTGATTCGATCTGTGGAGACTGGCGTTTATCATCGTATTGATCCCAGATTGATCATTTCTAATGACAAAAAGCCAAGTGGGCACATCCACCCACGCACTTCCACTGTGCCCGGAACCTTTAACCAGGACATTTAGGTTACCTCGTAGTAGAGAAAACCCCCAATTTGATATCCTAATTACTTAAGTATCTCCCACATGGAATTATCTTTTAGATCAAAATGAGTTTGGAATAATATATTGGTGTGCTATTTTGATTAGCATTTTGAGTATGACAATCCTCCAGTAGACTCTCTATCGATGTGGGTTTGATGGAATTATCCAACATTGTATACAAGGAGATGAGAATCCCCTGGTTATCTAGGGAGTTCATGCTATGTCACATGGTTCCCATAAAGAGAGTCAAAACCTCTCGAACTAGATCTGGAGGCTAGGATACCTATGGACTACAATGGTCTATGAATGTATCACATACTCCATAAGGTTTCATGCACGATAGATCCATTCCAATATTGTGCACCGACTACTAGATCCCCTACCCACCACCAATTATTATCGTATCTTTGCAGAATGGGGACTCGATGTTGTTTGCACATATCCTCCTTTAATAGATCTCCAATTTAGGTTCATACTAATTGAGAAAAATGCATTACAGAAGTAGGTAGAATTGATTCTGCTCATGAAGGTCATGGCACAATCCATGACCATATTAGTGATATCCCATATCCTTAATCGATTCAAATCCCCTCAGGATATTTTCACTAACAATGGTATCGAACCGTATGATACTAATATGATGTGATTATATTCTATGTACAATATCCATTCAAATAATACTTCCCACTCTCATGAATATGAAAATGGAGATATTTAGGCATTCAAAAGAAACATATATTACATTTTATAGAATATGGTGGTCTAAAATGTAAAATATTTGGCCAGAAATGCTCCCCAATGACCTCTAGGATCATCAGGTGATGACTTAAAATTCCACCTAGGACACTCTATACAATCAGCTTAGGCATTGGGTCTTGTAAGTCCTTCAGACCAATTGTCTCTCAAGGCCTTTAGGACACCTTAAGGCCTTTGGGCCACCCAGAGGCCTTCTGGAATCTGATTATGAAGACGTACCAGTCAAACTTCAAGGGACAAGGATCTAAATGAGAATTCAGAATAGGCGCATTCACTTGAGAAGAGATAACCAGAATTGGAATAACTAGAGGGTATGGATTTTCTCTTAGTACTAGGCCTATGTACCTTTTCATAGGACATAATACTGACCAGCCCTATGTAAGTTGAGTGCTGATCATCATGCCATATGCTGGGGAGGAGCAGTTCTATGTTTTCCTGTCTGGGTGATTCCCTCTAAAACCTATGGGTCATGAAATTGTCTCTGAGCCTTCGGTACTTGTACGGGTTCCACCTCATCTCTTAAATAGTGGATTATAAAAATAATAAAAAAATGATGGCTTTTAGGCCATTCGACATGACCCTAAACTATTTTAAAATGGTCAATGATATATGACAATAAATTGTAAGAAAACCTAGAGTCTGAATCGAATGAATTTAAATAACAAAGACTAATATCTACAAGTCATGATGTTAATTAACAGTCATTCCCTAAAAAATATCATGATTTCTTTTCCACAGAGAAGATTCTACACTGTATCAAAATATGATTCCTCCTATGATAAATATGGGATGAACATGTACTCAATGAGTGATGTTAATATGTGTTATTAACCCATTTAAAACCATGATGCCTCATGTGATATGTGTGGAATAGTTTTCAAGTATTACCCCATTCTCTAAACATGGGATTCACCACAAAAACAATGGGATGGCTCAATTCCTTCATTGGAGAGGATTCCTACCACTGGTGTTTGTATATTACCACATCATGTTCTAGAACTAAATGTGGCTTGATTCCCATCCTTATGGGAAATGTCTTGTAACCTATACTTCCCATCTCTACGCCTAGCTACCAATTCATTTACTCTTTTTCTCCTTATCATCAGTTAAATTCCATTCTTTATGAATTAAAACTACATAAAGTTAATTTTAGTGTTTTTATGTGGTACATAAATATCCTTATATTTATTCCCATTGGGTTTTTACTCTTGTGTTCCATACATTTACCATTGGAGATAAAACCACCATATTTTTAGAAATATGACTTTTAACTGTCTTCCATGGTCCATACTAAATGACCATAAACTGTGTGTCCCAACAATCTCAAAAATGTTACATAACTATATATATCTTGATCTATATCCTTATGAGATACATAGTGATTCTCTAAATAGTCATCTTTGGTTCTAGAAATAAATTCATTAAATTTCTCAACCAATTGTACTCATCTTGGTATGAAATCTATGACTTAAAAAACTAGGATCCCAAGTCCCAACATCATGATTTTATACATTGTTCAAACTATACCGGTAATAATTATTTTCCAAAGGTCCTCATAGTTCCCTCCATTCACTAATGATTTTTAATTCCATTCTTTTCATATCCCTTTTAATATGGACACCATTATCATTCCTTCATGCAAACAATAACACAATATACAATGAGTATAAATCAAAGAATCACGATTTTAAACAATGTTTGAGTCTTCTTAGGAATTTTTTATTTGATTTTGGGACTCATTGATCTTAATTCACAGTGGATTTGTTATTCCACCACCCTACACATATCTGTTTAAGGTACTCATCTATGGTCAATACTCTATGACCATACACTAAGAACCAATGGTCAGAACTCTATGACCTTAAACTAGGAAATTGTGGTCCAAACTCTATGAACATAAATTATGATTCATGGTCTATGTAACACAAAAATAAACTATTTTCAATGTTTTATGCATTATTTCCTCAAATGTGAGGCCATGGTTCATGAATCACAAGCTTAATGTATCAATGATCCTCCCTAGAACCTATTTATCCATATAGTGTCACCCAGTAAATAACCCTCCTTTTACCACAACTTGGGTGGTTGGGTGGTTATCATTAAAGTTGGTTCAAAACATATTTTTTTCAAGATGCTAAATTGTAACTGTACCTAGTAAAATGAGAACTGGATTCCATATAGACCTCACATGACAAAGAAATGGTGGGAATCTTGGTGCATAATCCCCTTACAATCTATATAATGGTCACATAACATAGATCTATGATATGAATCATGACCAGATGATGATAAACAATACAATTCCTTATCCTCAATATACAATGTCAAAATGTATGTCCAACATCTTCACCATAGGACATTAGACATACTTTTTATCATCCTCATTGTACAATGAAAAATTTGAATGAATCTAATTCCCCTCCAAAGAATCCCTTCCTTCTGATGTTGGTCATCAACTACATCATCAACTCTACAATTTCATAGCATCTGAGATGATGCTTCCCCTTGAATATGAGTTTGATATTTTTTAGACTGATATTCCCAAATCCGTGTTATCTCTTCCATGGTGATGTAATTCCAGGAGTGTTAGAATACAATTGAACATTACAACACATAATTTACTTTCCCTATGTGACCCTCATTTAGACCCTCATCCTATTCAACATATAAATAGACCCCTATCAGTATATTATATGGATTCATTGGCTTACATAACATCTTGGACCAATGTATCAAAATAAATTTAACTAAATTCTATGATAGGATCCCTGTTTCAAACATATCTAGTAATCAACTCTCATTTGTTTTTCCCCATTATTTACGAATATTGTAGATATTGTGTTTTGAAAATGTTAGTAGTTATCTTATATCATTATTACACCCTCATTGTGTTCTATATTTTTTTTAACTATTATTCCAAATCTCCATTTCCCTTTGTTAGGGTAGAATTAAACACCCGTGGAATAATCCTCTTTGTGTGACTGCTTATGTTATAAAATAAAGTCAGCTGTTTTGAGATAATGGTTCTCTATACACTGCCTCTAACATCGTGAAAACTCTTAATGGACTACCAATAATTGAAGATCCCAAAGTGTATGATGATTCTCTGGAACCCTCATATGAATGTGTAGTCACATGGTTGTCCCTTGATTCCCAAACCAATATTCATTCAAATGAGATAATGGATTAGTATTTGGATGTCTCATAAATGTGATAAAAGTGTGATAATAAAACAAATAAATATGTATTTGCAAGCAGAAGTCTAAAAAAATTATTTTTTATAATTGGAAGTGGTAATCCAAATATTTAAGGCTCTATAATGTTGAAGAAAATTTTTCATTTAATCTCCTCCCAAATAATTATGAGATTTAGCTCCACCATACTCTGGTGTGTGGCCACGAGAACCTGCTACCACATCATGATCTCTTCTTCCTCTTCCTTAGCTACAGGGAGAGGCTCATCAACCTTGAACTTTACATAATCCTTTTAGGTTGGATATTATCTATATAAGATATCCCTTGCCTCGTTTTATTATCGTCAACCTCCAGTTGATCCCTTAGTTGAATGATGAGTTTTGATTAAGAATTAATGAAGGTATCACACTTATTTTTCTTCTCCTATAGACACTAGATTTCCTAGTTGACCTCATGAATCCTCTGTGTGATATCAGACCATTGTCTATGATTGGAGACATCTATGTTTTGGATTTCTTCATGAACCCACTAGGAAAGGAATCAATGAAATAGTGCATGGAGGCCATGATTTTCCATCCCTCTAGATCCTTAGTTCTATAACTAGCAGTGGAGGGACCCCATCATGCTCAATAGGTACAATTCAGGTTACTATGTGATGTATTTTTTTCTTTTTCATTCTAGGAACTAGACTATTAGATTATCCATGATAATATCAGATCTAGAGTGTTCCATATCATTAGGGGGTATAGGCTCATACAGAAGAAAATCTATAAGGATGATAATTTTAGGGACCACATCAGGGATCCTTTTGGCCCGATCGAGTTCCAGATTATGTGGTCGATTTTCTTCACTAGACACTTCCTCAACATCCCTATCTACTCAATCTTCAATATTCAACCCACCAATTGAATAATTTATTACATAAATATAATGTTCACTTGGGGCCAAGGCCAAATCATCAAGAATGAGAATATATTTAAAGGATATTAGAAACTATAATTGAGAGGCCCCCAGATTCCCCGACCATAACCTCTTTTATAAGACATAAAATTTCAAGAAATACTTGGAATTGGAACTCATCAGTTAGTTTTATTAGTAAATGACTAGCTTATATTTTAGGAGAAAGAAAAACATATAGAGGATGAGAATCAAACAATAGGTCTATGAGTCTCGGTAGGGGGTTCCACTAAAGGACACCCCTCGACTCCAATTGTATCCTTATAATCTAGTACATGACATCCCAATGATGGTAGGGAAAGAGATAATTGAGGAAATGTATGAGGAAAAAAACATGTTTATACAAAAGATCAGTGAAAGTTACCAAATTTACAAATGAAATGAGTATCACTATTACCAAGATGAAGTTGAATTTCGATGATGTTTTACCATGGGTGCACTGCAACTGTATTAGGTTTTTCCATTAGAATACCAGTGTGTGGTCCCTCATAGATGTCAAGTATGACATGAGTCTCCATGGTCACAACTATTAGTTTTTTCAAAAATCATACTACCTACATTAGCTTATAGTACAATCCCCACAGTGTGCTCCTTGACACCCATTGGTGCACCTTCACCCTCTCCATTATGGTCCCCTTTCCCATTTTCATGTTTCACATGTAAAAAACAAGATCCAATTAGATCCTATGAATAATAAACATATGTATTGTGGAAAGAATGTAAAATATGTCTTACCTCAAGAATAGTGACCATGTCATATTTGATGGCTTTAATTTCACATATCCCTCAGTGTTCCCTTTATTGGATAATTATCCCCATGTTTCATCAGAACATGAGCACTATTTTCCTTATCTATTAATTCCACTTCATACATATCATCAATATGCTATGTCTCCTCCAGTATGGGATCACCGCAAAAATCACTTTCACTAGGGTGAAAGAATGATCATAATCCAACACTTTATTGTGAAGGTATACATGTCTCTTAGATACATATCTCTCTCACGGAATCTAACCATTATCATTATATAGATAGGCCTAACTTCCAGTCGCTCGATTCCATCACATATTATCTTTTCTCCATAGGTCCTCTATTTACATTTACATTACATGTGTAATGGTATATACATTTCATACATAGTTATTAAATATAAAAAAGAAGAATATTTAGTATATAACATATAAAAACCATTATAGAACCATGTTCTGTTAGTTTCTTAAGAAATCAGAAAATATGAAGAACTCATCCATAAAATATCTACATCAGCGACCGCTTATTACTTCATTATTAGAACCACTTTTGGTACATATTACATATTACCATTCTTCATATGATGGGAAAAAGTCATAATAAAGGGTGATACCATAAGCTCAGTAGGGGAAAAAGGGATATGTAAATCATATTATAATGAAGATACATAATTATACGAGTAAACCGTTGGAGGTTTATATCCTCTATATCCGAGATCATGATATCATGTCATGAGATTAATCATAGAAGTTCATAAGAGAAAATATTTTCATAGATTTTAATAAGATTTTTAATTTTTTAACACAAAAAAGAATAGAAAGTAATTTCCATATTAGTCACAGACTCATCCAAAGACCATAATAGTGGAAAAAGTCCTTCACTGAACTGGGTTCACTCCCTGTTCTTTCCCAATATTACTGAATCTAGAAAATTTCCCATTCCATTCCAATATATCACATGATATATAAATATTTACCCAATGTAATGGATGGATATATATTTCTCAGTCATGAAATCTTGAAAAAAATTTATAAGTGTTGCACAAGAAAATAATTCTGTCATAAGACCCAAAAAAGAAATGGGATTCACAAAATTCATTCCATCACAAAATAACCTAAGGAAAAGAAATGGTTTTATTCATATAATTAGATAAAAAATAGAAAAAATACATGTAATTAGTGAAATAATTGATGGAAAATATTTTTGGGATATCACTTGAAAATAATTCCAGAGGAAAATATCATTTCTACTTGAAAACATTTTCTTTTCTTAAAACGCCACCAAATTTTAAAATAAAACATTTTTATTGAAACTAACCAAGAATAATTATAAGGGAATATTCACGATATTAAAATATCATTATAGGTAAAGAATCAATTCATGTTTTATATGTTAAAAAACAGTCATATCATACCCTTTTCTTGTAAATTCAAAAAGTACATTCTTATGAAAATGACAAAAAGATTCATTTCAAAATGTTTTGTAAAATTTTCCCACGTGTAAATGTGACATTAATTTTTTTTATAGGAATATTAAAAATATTTTGGATAATATTTATCTTGAATCATGGACATGGTAGATAAATAATCCCCAGTAGATACTTACATATAAACAATCTAAAAAAACAAGATTGTGAAATTAACCCTTACCTTAGGTTTCATTTCTATTGTATATATTTGAAACTCCCATATAATGGATTAAATAATGTTATTAACTTATTCATGAACCATATTAAAATATATGATATCATATATGACCTTATGATAACTATTTTTTTAATTATAGTTTAATATTATTGTTATTTCACGTAATAATAGCTTCATTTTCTTATTCATTTTTTGTCGTATAAGTCCTCATTTTTTTGCATAATATATAGTTAAATCATTTAAAGAAAATTTTCTTAAGGTAATATGTGTCATATTTATTATTTATATACATTCTAGTAACAAATTTGGAATGTTTAATATGGATAATGAATCACATCACATCGTAGAGACGGTATGTCCTATATACCCATAAGTAAAGATATCTTTCTCTTACTGGTAATATAATAAAGAAGTTGATTTTATGTACTTCATTACAAAATTAATTTCATGTTATAATAATAATAATAATAATAATTATATATATATATATATATATATAATTTACATCATTATAACAATCCATGTAATTTAGTGATTAAAACTACCTTACACCATGATGTCGAGACGTTAAGCTATACGTATGCACAAGTGGTACATGCATTTTTAATATGACAGATTAAAGGTGTGATATAGCAGTTAAATAATAATAATAACATCATTGAATATAGGTTATACTAGATTTATAACTTTAACCTGAAAAAAACACGAAGATGATATAGAATAAGAAATAACATTTGAAGTGTTGGTAAAGATGATTATCTCTTCCTTGTCGAACTTCCATTATATATTTTCTTAGAGACATGGGGGTTAGTCTTTAGAGAATACAAGAACACATATAATGTTTTCAAGTATGTTTAGAAGGAAAATAATAAGGGGATGGTTGATATTAATGGCTTAAAATGATATGATGAAGTGATAGAGGAGGTTCCCTTTTATAATTGCGGTGGGGGTCACTTTGGAAATATTGAAAATATTAATTTAAAATAAAATCAATCTCAATCCAAAACACCCCCAAAAAGAAAATTTATTTATAAATAATCTATAATAAGATTTTATTAAGACCAAAAAATATATTGTTATCATGTTTTTGGTATCATTTCTAGCCTTATAATATTGATTAACCACTAGGTAACCAATTTTAATTTTAATGAAGGTAAAGAATTTTCCAATATTAAAACAAAGTAATTTTTTTACTTATTTCATGTCAATTAAATCATAAATGAACAATTTAAAACATTTTCTACCATATCTTTTTTTGTTTTTGAATAATTTTTTATTTGAAATTAATTTATTATCATATTATTTTGTTAAAATGTCCTTTGTGTCTATTTTTACACTATTCGTTATTTGGATATTAAAAATTCAAGACAATTAGTTAAAATCAAACTAATTATTTTATTATATATTTAAAAAATAAGTTCAATATAGATATTTCATTTTCAACATTAATTATATAAAATTAAATTTTTTAATAACATTTATTTTATATTTCCATTAATAAAATTACTTCCACATCAGCATTTTGTAATTATTTTATATACATATTTTTATATTAAAAATTAAAAATAAAATACTATAATGAAGATAAATCTTATAGATTTCATATAATTATTTATATTCGAATATTTATTTTTGGTATCTTTGTATTAAAATTTTTACTTGATTTAAAACATGAATGTGATATGATTAAATATTTATTAAATAAGATTTTATAAAGACCATCATCTCATCTATGTGACCCAAAAAGTCTAAAATAAATTAAAATAATAAAAATATGCTTAGTATTTTAAAACTATATTGTTATATTCATTCATAACATTACATTGTTATCATGTGGATGTATAAGAGATATTAAAAACCAAGAATGTTATTTTTTTCTTTCTCTAAATTAAATATTATATAATTCATTTTCATGAACATGTGTTCATCAAATGAATTAATTTATAAACTTAGGTGTCATGGATCGAATTTATTTAATCTAATATTTTTTTTCCTATGTTAGGGTCATCCTACAATATTTATAATTTTATTTTTAACTAAAAATAATAAATTTACCCTTTACCGTGGTAACAAAATTTTCCCAGGTTATTATTCAAATTGTGAATAAATAAAAGTATCATATAGAATAAATTTTATTCTTATGAATATAAATTTTGATTCCATTTTTAAATTTTTAAATAATAGATGTTACAAAATTTAATTTTAAATGAAATCATTTAAATTCCATGAAAATAGTTTTTTAAATGACCCCTTAAAACAGATAACGATTTTAATAAATTAATGTTTAAATTAATTCTCAATTATAAATATTTATATTTTTTAAAATTAAAATGGAGTAATTAAAATTTAAAACTAATCAAAAACATAATTTTACCATTCAAAAGAGTTTAAGAGAAAAATATAATTTTGAATAAAAAATAGTATTTTCATTATTCCTTATATTATTTTAGAAAATTTATAAATAATAATTTTTTGATAAATTTTACATGATGAATTAAAAATTAAAATTCATTTTATCAATTTTATTTTCTATAAATTCTAAAAATAATTAAAAATAATACAATCTTATTTTTGATGAAATAACATTTTTGATGAATATGGTGACTTTTCTAAAACTTATATGATCATTTTTATGAACTTTGTATATTTATATTTAGTGATATTTATTTAATAAATATGTTATTTATATATATTGTCATTAAATTAATGTGATGTTTATAATGGTCATTGTATAATGATAGTTTCTCATGTTTTTTTAACTCATGGTTTCATGAAACACAAGCTATTCAATAATTAAAATTATTTAAAGAGAAATATTTCATAAAAATATTTGAGTGTTACATTCTACACCCATAAAATGAGTTTTTCCTCAAAATTATTCACTAGGATACAGATAGATGAGGATAAATTTGCCTCATCACATTCTCATGTACCTATGCAGGATCATTAAACTGGTTGTACTTTCATGAAACATTAACCAAGTGTGTGGTCTTGTTTCATAGAACTATTTCTCTACAATCTATAATTTCTATCAGTTGTTCTTCACAATAAAGATATTCCTCAAACATTATGACTTCTGATTTTTTTTTCTATTTAAATGATCAAGTATGTACTACCTCAATAGGGAATCATCAAACACATCATGAACTTTTAGAGAGATTCAGTTGAAGTACTAATTGATAAGATAACTTCCTAACATGATAAATAATTTCAAAAGGAATAATATATAGTGGGATTATATTTCCCTTATTTCCAAATCTCATCACTCTCTTCTAGTGATATATTTATACAAATACCTTATCTACCACATCAAAATAAATTTATCTTCAATGATTATAATTATATAATTTTTTTCAAATATATGTTGCTCTTATATGCTGGTTAATATATCTAATCTTATCTTCCATTTTCTCAACTACATCAAGTATCAATATCATTATTTCTCTAAAATTACCCTAGAATGTTGGATTTATATACATCTTATCATATAGGTATTCATGAGGATCCATCTAACTATTTTACTGAAAGATATTATTGTAAATTGTTTTACCCATTTTAGGGTCTGATACCACCCCCCTTAGAAATCCATATAGAATTATATGAACATGAATTCTAGATTTTGAATTTTCCCCTAAGGCTGGACACCTATTTGAGGATGATAAGTACAGATAAAACATAAATCTTTACCCAGAGCCCACGGTAGAATTCCCTAGAACATTGATGAAAAACATGGATCCCGATCAGATATAATGGGAAGTGGTACTCCATGAAATCTTACCACTTACCTAATATATATTTTGGAAAAATGATCAAGAGAAATGTATTCTCTGGTTTAATAGAAGTGAGATGACTTTGTAAGGCGATCAACTATAGCACATATAGTATTATAGAAATTAGATATTTTTGGAAGTACGATGACAAAGTCCAGGGTGATGATTTAATATTTCCATTTTGGTTTAATTAATAACATCCCCTTGTACTTTTTTATATTATCCTTAGCATGGTGACAAACCAAGCATAGAAAAACACATTTAAAAATATCTTTCTTCCTTCTATCCCACCAAAAATACACTTTGGGATCTCAATACATGTTGGTGCATCCAATATGAATAGAGAATGATGAAAAATGAGCCTCTTTCAATAAAACTTCTTTATATCTATTATGGGAGGCAGACAAACATGGTTCCTTGATATTATTATTCAATAACAATCAATGTTGAACCTCAAAATAGTTCTCACCTTCTTTTGTACCTCTACATCTTTCTTATGCTCCTCCTTATTCATAACTAACATAGATGGTGGAACATTCATTTGAGAAAGATAATATTTATTCCATTACATTATGATTTCCACATCCATCCTATTAAAATAAATAAATATTGGATTCTTTATTATCCTTATAACAGATAATCTAGAATGGTCCTTTCATCTCAAAGATACTACCACCTTGTCTGGGTTCCCAGAGTGGTAATGTATTTATAATTTGTAATATTTAATCAACTCTAATAGTATAATTATCTCAAATTGAACTCCATTTGAGTTAAAATAATATTTATACATTTATGATCAATATATATGTCACAACATTCTCTATAAAAATAATTCCTCCATATCATTTACAGATGAATTATTTCAGCTAACTCCAAATAATAATATGGGTAATTTTTCTCATGTATTCTTAATTATAGTAAGGCATTAGATATCACCATATAATTTTTCATGAAAACACATACCCTCCACTTCATTGATGTATCACTGTATATCACAAATCTCTATCCACTACGGGGTGGTGTGAGAATAAGTGAACTGACTAAATTAATTTTCAGCTCTCTGAAATTATCATCACATTATTCCGTCCATATGAACATTACTCCCTTCCAAGTCATCTTGGATAGAGATTTATATAAGAATTATAAATATTTCAAAAAACATTGATAATGTCAATCCAATCCAATAAAAATTCATATCTTAGTTACTATTGTTGGTATCAATGAATGTTCAATAACTTTCACCTATGCCAGATCCACAAATATCCACTCTATATAGATTATATGACCTAAAAATGAATCATTCTAAAAAATAATCAGACCTAGAAAATTTTTCATAACAGTTCTTATTTCTAATGGTCATAAATACAATCCTAATGTGATATTAATGTTCTTTCTTTCTCTTTCATTATAAAATAATATTGTCTATAAACCCTACCACAAACTAATCAAGACAGTTTTCAATGACTATATTTATTAAATTCATGAATGTAGATGAAGAATTAGTAAGACCAAAATGCATCAATATAAATTCATAATGTCCATACCTTGTATTTAATGTCATCATGGGTATATCCTTGTTTATAAACCTTAATTTATGATATCCATAACGAAGATAAATATTAGAAAATTATTGGTCTCTTTGTAGTTGGGAAAATAAGTCATCAATATGGTGGAGATGATATTATTATTGATATTGATCTTGTTAACATCTTGAAAATAAATATACAGTCTCTATGATCATTATTTATACTTAAATAATAGAGTAGGTTCACTACATAGTGATTCACTAGGGTTTTTGAATCAGTTTTCAAGATACTCATGGAGTTTCTAGATCAATTAGTGAAACATAATCGGGGCCACTCAATAAGGAGTCTTTGAAATAGGCATATAACCTAGTATGAGTTTTATTGAAAACTAGACTTTACAATTCAATGTAATTCCTAGATATTCATTAGGAATGATAGAAAAACCTCCCATAAATTAGGTTTATCTTTGTTGGTGAGTTTCTCCCCAACCATTTGTGATAGATAAACTTCTTCTATAAGAATTAATACACAAAAGATGGAATTTATTTCAACAGGAAGTTCATATTCATCCTTGTATTGATTGATTATCATAGATTCATTCAGACTATGAAATGTAACTTATCATAATTATAAACTGATATGATCTCCATATCTTGAAATCTAATCTATTCCAAGAATTTCATTGAATTAAATGGAAGGATAGATCACATGATTTCCATAATGCACATTCCAAAAAACATCAACAGAAGAATAATTATATACTTGTGATGCAACTGGAGTTTGATTAAGAGTTTTCAAATCCATCTCAATATCTAATTATGGATATAATAAAATGATACCCTTAAAAAATTCATTAAAAATAAAACTATGGGAGGATCCAAGATAAAATTAAACATTATAATTTTTAGAGTAGATTGTAAGTGTACATTTCAACACTTCATTATCGTACTCCACATCACCCATAGCGGAAACATGATATTTTGCATTTACACTAGAATCTAGAGGCTTCTTTAGTCTATCATCATCAATAACCCCTAGAATAGTTAATTGATTAGAATAATCCCCATTTTCTGTGAAATTAAACATCAATTTGTGGGAGGATAATTCTATGTATCCTATTCTCTATTTGCATCATTAGCTATCTTTTCCCAATCACATCATTAGTCAATATACAAATAAACTTCTTTCCCACAACTAAAACATTAACTAGTCCCCTTAAGACAGTTTCCCCCATGTTTGTTTCCACACCTGTCTTCTTTTCACTATGGTTTATGGTATTCCCCTTGAATTCCATTTTTCTCTTATTATCAAACCCATAATATTTATGGGTGACTATAATATACATGTCAACCTTGATACAAGATTTAATAATTTCATTATAGCTACTACAGTCCCATATGGATAATTCCCTTTGAAGACTAGGTATTAATCTTATGAATAATCTTATGACCTTACTCTCAGGTTGAATTTAAATTCTAGAAGCATACAATACTAGTATTGTAAAATTATCATTGTAGGTACCAATAAATTCGTCATCCTCTTGATTAAGATCAAGGCACTCCTTATTTATATTCATATGAATAATATGAAAACTGTACTTATTGAAAAATATGTTTATAAAGTCATCCCATTCAAAATAGTCAATTTCATATCATTCCCACATATCCTTGTTAATATTACACCATTGATCCACTACACCTTCCAAAGTATAGACTTTATAAATTACTTTCTAATGTTTAGAAAATTGTAGAAATGAAAATATCATTTCAGTTGTACTAATCCATTGTTCATCCATTAGTGGATCATAAGACCCACATAAAGAAGGTAGATTATATCCCATGAAGAATCAACATAATATTGTCCCCTCAATTGATCGTTTAAAATTACAGCATGATTAATAGGTCAATAATGTTATGTGATCATATAAACATGATTTTACATTCCATATCCCATAAAATTTTGTTCCTCATGATAAAAACCATTACATATCCCACTATATTCAGTATTAATCACATTACAGCCACTGACTAAAACAAAAAATCATAGTGTGAGAAACACTAATCATAATAGGTAAACATAACAATCATGAAAAATCGATCATATAATTTTGATTCATGAATCCTTATCTTTTATCCGAGGTCTTTTATTATTGTAACTAATACTACAAGATTGTATTCTATACATACACATATTCTTAGGGGGTTTACTATGGTTTTATTGACCTAAGATACAACTGAAAACCGAAACATGAAATGATACCAACTATAACAACCCATAATTTTCATACATAGATGTAAGACAAAAATAAAAAAAATTCTTATGTATCATAGAAAAACCACACCAAAACCACATATAATTATTATCTTTCGAAACTAAAAAATATAAATAACTAGTTCATGAAATATGTACATCATCTGCTGCTTATTTGTTCCTAAATATAACCCATTTTGAAATTTTTACATAATACCATTCTTCATATAATGGGAAATGAATCATAAGAAAGGGTGATAACAGAATAAAAGTAAGGGTAAACAAGGGATACATCAATCATATAACTATTATGAGACATAAAAACATAATTAAAAAATTTAAAAATTAAATTTTCTATATCAATGATAATCATATAATGTCATGGGATAAATAATATATGTTCATAAGGAACATATTTCATAAGATCAAAACATAATAAATATTTTTTTTTTCAAGCACATAAGCATTGAAATTCATTTCCACATTATTCAAGGCTCAGTGCAAAGACTATCATAGTGGACAAAGTTATTTACTAAACCTTGTTTACACCATATTACAACCCTATATTACTTAACTAAGATCATATATTTTTTCCATTCATTTCTATCTAATAATATATTAATCATTATATAATTAATTGAAGGTATATATAGGTCCCACCTATTACATAATAAAAACTATACATATGTGTGGCATAAGAACATATTTTATTAACAAAACCCATAAAGGAAATAGGTTTCAAAAAAATCATTCCATTATAACAAACCCCATGGAAAATAAATGGTTTCAGAAAATATAATTTCAAAATAAATATAAAAAAAATTGTAAAAAATTAAATCATAGATGGGAAATATTTTTTTAGAGGTCACTTGAAAATAAATCTTGAGGAAATTATACTTTTTTGCTTGATTTTTTTTATAAATTGGTGCACAATTTTAAAAGAAAAAATATCATTGAAAATAAGATTTAATGATTATAGGGGAATATTAAAGGAATTAAGACATTATTATAGATGATTTTTTTTTCATTTTGTTTATGTGAAAAAATATTCCTCTAGTACTTTTGGTGGAAAAGTGAAAAAATTCCCCATTATAATAATGACAAAAACATTCATTTCAAACCATTAATTAAAATTTTCACACGTGTAGAATGAATTTAAAATAAATTATATTAAAATTAAAAATATTATTTAATAAAATTTTCATAAATCATGGACATGGAAGCATAATATTCCATAGTAAATACATTTGTATAAAAAATTTCAAAAAAACGTGAATTCAAAATTAACCCATATCATAGGCCAGATTTGCATTATACATATTTGAATCTCTTGTATGATGGATTAAATAATTTTATTATATTAATATATATCTATATTCATATTTATGATATCATATATGATCATATTATAACTATTTTTAAATAATATTATAACATTACTATTTTTTTGGGTGTTAATTACTTCATTTTCATATGAATGTTTTATCATATAATTCAATTTTTTTGAGAATAAGATTTAGTTACACTATTTAAATAATCATATTAAGTTAAAATATATCATATATTTTCTTTATATACTTTTATATGAACATCATTTAATGGTGAATATGGAAAATAAATCGCATCATGTTTTTAAGACGGCATGTCGTACGTATGCACGAGCAATGGTATCATTTCTTTACTAGTAAATGTGTACGTATTTTGATTATATATATATATATTTATAATCCATAAAATTTTATAATTATTATATATATATACACTACTAGAAAAGGGGGCAGTGGAGCCCCCCAGACTCGGGCGACCGCCATTGGCGGTCGCTATAGCTTACCATTAGCGACCGCCAATGGCGGTCGCTAACCTGCATAAAAAAATTCAGGGGGTTTCTGCGCCCCCCCCCCCCCCGCGCCCTCGATCTCCCTCCGCCCTAACCCCCTCCCTCCCTCGCCGCCCTCCCCTCCCCCACCGCCTGGCCTCCCCCGCCGCCCGGCCTCCCCCGCCGCCCGGCCTCCCCCGCCGCCCGGCCTCCCCCGCCGCCCGACCTCCCCCGCCGCCCGGCCTCCCCCGCCGCCCGGCCCTCCCCCGCCGCCTGCCATCCGGCCTCCGGCCGCCGCCCTCCGCCCTCGGGCCTCCGGTCGCCGCCCTCCGGCCTCCAGCCGCCGCCCTCCAGCCTCTCGGCCCTCCCCCCCCACCCCGGACGGCACCCGCACCCCGGACAGCCCCCGGCGCGCACTCTGGACCGCCCCCCGCACCCCGGACGCCTCCCCGCACCCCGGACAGCACCCCCCCGCGCACTCCGGACCACCCCCCGCACCCCGGACGCCTCCCCGCACCCCGGACAGCCCCCCCCCCCCCCGCGCACTCCGGACCGCCCCCCGCACCCCGGGACGCCTCCCCGCACCCCGGACAGCCCACCCTGCACTCGGACACCCCCCCTCCGAACCCGGACAGCCTCCCCGCACCCCAGACAGCCCACCCCCCCCCCCCCCCCCCCCCCCCGCACTCGGACACCCCCCCTCTGAACCCGGACAGCCCCCCCGCACCCCGGACAGGCCCCCCGCACCCCGGACACCCCACCCCGCACCCCCGACAGCCCCCCTGCACCCCAGACAACCCCCCCTCCCCCGCACCCCGGACACCCCCGCACCCCGAACACCCCTGCCCGCACCCCTGACAGGCCCCCGACACCCCGGACACCCCTCCCCGCACCTCGGACAGCCCCCCCGACCCCGGACAGCCCCCCTCGCTGCCCGTCCCCCATCCCCTCACCGCCTACTCTCCTCCAGCTCCCCCCCGCCGCCGCCTCCGCCCGTCCCCTCCCTTGCCGCACTGCCTTTGGCTCCGGCTCCCCTTCGCTGCCTCCTCTCCCTCGCAGCACCGCCTTCGGCTCCCCTCCCTTTCAGGTTTGTAGCTCAATCAGGTAACATGAGCTTTCAGTTACATTATTATTTTATCAATGGTTCATAAACAAATGGTTAATATTTATTTTGAATATAGTTGATTTGAAAAATGTAAATGTACTAAGTATTGTGTAAATGTTTGTTATACAGATATTATTATGGATAAGAGTTGGATTGATCTTCCAAATCGAACGTCTAGAGAATATTTCAATGGCATTATGCAGTTTATTGACTTCACGAGAGGATTTGAAAGTGACTATATTAGTTGTCCATGTAGAAAATGTGCTAACAGATATCAATTCACACGAGATACTGTGAGGGAGCACCTTTTCTTTAATGGATTTCTGAAAAATTATAAGATTTGGACTCGTCATGGAGAAGAATATGTTCGTTGTCAAAATACAGATGCAGCTCAGATGGATGTTGATGCAAGGATAACTGATCCAATGCATGAAATGCTTACTGAAATGGTACGTGGGTTTGATCCTGAAGGCATTGACATCCAGAATCTTGAGACCGGTGAGATAAATCTTCGCTCTGGTGCAGATCGTGATTCGAGGAGGTTTTATGAAGTACTTGATGATGCGAAAACAGAATTATATCCTAGATGTACTTCTTACAATAAACTGTCGTTTATCGTGGAGTTGTTGCATTTGAAGACTTTGAATAATTGGTCAGACACATCATTCGACATGCTTTTGGTTTTATTGAAAAAAGTTCTTCCTGTCGACGCTAAGATTCCTGAGTCGTATTACTATGCTCGTAAGTTGACAGAGAACTTAGGTTTTACATATGAGACTATAGATGCATGTGCAAACAACTGTATGTTGTTTAGAAATGAAACTGCTCATTTGGATATTTGTACGGTTTGTGGCGCTTCCAGGTGGAAAGAGAACAGGGGAAATAAGACTCATCAAAGTCAGATTGCGATACGGGGGAAACCGATTGCCGTAAAGCAAATGCGTTACTTTCCCCTTAAACCGAGGTTGAAAAGATTTTTTATGTCATCTAAAGTTTCTAATTTAATGAGATGGCATGCAGAAAGAGTTCATGAAAGTGACATGTTAACCCACCCGACAGACTCTCATGCATGGAAGGATTTTGATAAGAGACATCCCGACTTTTCTAAAGATGTTCGTAATGTCCGATTGGGATTGGCAGCAGATGGTTTCAATCCATTCATGTCTATGGTTGGTGAAACTCATAGCACATGGCCGGTGGTGTTGGTTCCATATAATCTTCCTCCGTGGCTTTGTATGAAGCAACAATTTATATTACTTTCCACTCTTATTGATGGACCTAAAAGTCCGGGGGATAAGATTGATGTTTACCTTCATCCATTGATTGATGAGTTGAATGAATTTTTGGGCGATGGTGTGATGACTTATGACTGCGAAACGAATGAAATGTTCAAACTGCATGCTGCTTTATTGTGGACAATCAATGACTTCCCAGCTTATGCAAATTTATCAGGCTGGAGTACGAAAGGGGAATTTTCTTGACCTTTTTTCAATAAAAGTAAAAAATCTGTATGGCTTAAACATTCCAAAAAATGGGCATACATGGGTCACAGGCGTTTTCTCCCTCCCCAGCACAGGTTCAGAAAGGACAGAGTGGCATTTGATGGTTCTAGAGAGTTCAGCCCAGCACCAAAGATCATGACAGGAGTCGAAATTTTATCGCATATTGAGGAAGAAAACATCCGCACGGTATATGAAATTCAGGATTTGGTGGCTCCTCCAGTACGTAATATTCGTGCTGCGGGTAGGCAGCGCAGTCACAATTGGAAAAAGAAAAGTATTTTTTATAGTCTTCCGTATTGGAAAACTAACATGTTGAGGCATAATTTGGATGTCATGCACATTGAAAAAAATGTTTGTGATAACATATTGTGGACCATTTTAGGTGTCAGTGGAAAGTCAAAGGACCATGTTAATGCACGCCGTGATTTGGAAGAAATGGGTTTAAGGAAACAGTTGCATTTACAGTTAGCTGAGGGAAACAAGGCATATATGCCTGCTGCACAGTATTCGATGACTACAGAGGAGAAAGAGACATTTCTTTCCATTTTGAAGATGGTCAAGGTGCCTGATGGTTACTCTTCTAATATTTCAAAGTGTGTGAATCTGACGAGCAAGACATTGCAAGGGTTGAAAAGTCATGATAATCACATATTACTTCAGCAGTTGATTCCAATCGCAATTTGTGATTGTTTATCCCCCAATGTTGTTCAGCCCTTGATTGAGATGAGTAATTTTTTTAGACAGCTTTGTTTAAGAAATCAACGAATGAGTGATTTAAAAAGTTTGCAGGACCGAATTGTACTTACGCTTTGTCACTTTGAGAAACTTTTCCCCCCCTCAGTTTTCGATGTTATGGTCCACTTGACAGTGCACCTAACTGATGAAGTAATGGCTGCTGGTCCAGTGCAATTCAGGTGGATGTATCCTATTGAACGGTATTTGAGTACATTTAAAATATTTGTACGCAACAAAGCTCGTCCAGAGGCATCAATAGCCAATGGTTATTTGATGGATGAGTGTACTAACTTTTGTGCAGAATATCTTACGGATGTTGAAACAAAATTAGATAAGCCCTCTCGGATTCATGATGGTCCAGTTGGAGAAGGAACCACATTTGATATGGACAACATTGAGTGGATACAAGCACATCGATATATCTTGTTCAATACTCCATCAGTTGCACCATTAATGCAGTAAGTATCTTATCAATGTGCTTGTATAACTTTTACATGTTTTCTTTGCATAAGTTGATCTTTTAAATATCGCGTAATCATTTGCAGGAAACACATTAATGAGATAAAAGAAGAGATGCATCGTGTGACTGAGTTTCAAATTCAACAATCTCATTATACGGCATTTCATGATTGGTTCAAGGATTATGTATGTATAAATTGATTTTCATTATGAGTGAAGTATTAAACTAATTCTTTCTGCATATATCAGTATTTATTTTTATAAATTATGTAGGTTCGTAAGCTGAGGGAGTTAGGGGACCCCACGCTACCTGAAGTATTTATCCAACTGGCTGAGGGTCCATCTATAATGGCTCGTCGTTATAAAGCTATTGATGCTAATGGTTTTCAATTTCGCATTAAAGATGTTGAGGACAAACGAGCAACACAAAACAGTGGAATCGGTTGTCCCTTTGTCGATTCTGGTTATTACTATGGTCAATTGATATACATCATTGAAGTTGTATACACACACGGTTTGAAGTACATATTCTTAAAGTGTAATTGGGTTGATCTAGTGCGTGGATGTAAAGTCGATCAATATCAGTTTTCATTGGTGAATTTTAACTATATGTTATACAGAAATAATGAACGAGTTGAGAATGAACCTTTCATTTTGACATCACAAGCGGAACAAGTATTCTTCGTTACTTTGCCTTCAGATCCAAGTTGGAAAGTTGTTGTCAAAATGTCTTGGCGAGGAGTGTTTTTATTTGAAGAAGATGAACCCGAGACTGTTCCGTTTGTTTACCAACAACTTGATCAACATACCGTAGTTCAACGTGAAGAAGATATTTATTGGGTCAGAGCGGCTGTTGAAGGAGAAACGGTCGATTTTCATGCTTAATGAAAGGTATAATTTTTTTCCCGCTATTCAGTAGAATGTCCTAGGATATCATAAATTATCTAATCATTTTATAAATCCTTATAAGTTTTAATCCTCACTTTTATAAGTTAATTCAGTCATAAATATTTAGGTTGATTAACTTTCTGATTTTTTAAAATTCATTCACAACTAATTATTCAATCCATTTTTTGTTTGATTAACAGTTGTACAAGTTTGATTTATTAAGAACAATCCAATTTATCTTTTAAACACTTTGGACTCATTACTGATATTTTGTATGACTGCAGACATGTCAGGGGAAGAGGCAGAAAATCCACATCATCCATCTGAGGCATCTACGTCTCAGGGTCGAGGTATGTTTGAATGTCATTGTCTATATTTTTTATGTAATTGACATATATATATATATATATATATAACATTTGTCAATTTATATATAAAATTGTTTTCAACAGGATCAGACTCGGCTGCTTCTTCCTCTCGCAGGAGAGGCCCTGGTCGTGGCATATTATCATGGAATTCCGACACGACGATAGATGTTTCATTTGATGAGGTATTTCATCCTGTGGGACCGAATGCCCCGGCATTTATTCGTCAGCTGGGTCATATCATATGTGACCCACATCGATTTCCATTGACCACGCGTGATTGGGCTTCTATCCCTCAGGACACATTAGATCGTCTATGGAGGGAGGTTCAGGTAAGAAAATAATTTTACTTTTTTTTCTATTTATAAATAATACTAATATGTTTGATTATTTTCATTATAGAAAAATTTGAAAGTATGCCCTGAAGAGTTTCGGCCCGTGTGTATGAGCAAATGCCGTAAGCTGTGGAAAGATTATAAAGGCAAAGTGAAGAGGGACCACTGGGTACCAAATGTGGGTGCCCTTGACATTTTGGAAAAAGTCCCGAGAGGTGTCCTCCCGGCTCAGTGGCGTGACTTGGTTGCATATTGGTCTACTGAGGGTGTTGCGGTTTGTATATTAATTATTTTGCTGTATATATATTTTCAAGAATATGTGATTTGTTTGAAATTTGAATGAATTGAATGTAGGAGGTGTCAACACGCCATTCAGAGAATCGAGCGTTGCAGGGACCAGCTCACAGGCTCGGGACTCGTCACGTGTCTCAGATCCGACATGAGGTATATATTATTCATTTTTTAATTTATTAATTAATATGGTTTTGTGTTTATATTCTTTTAATATACAGTTGCGAGGGCAAGGTGTAGCAACTGATAAAATGTCGGTGTGGATAAGGACTCGTGATCGCAATGATCCAGAGGTTGCAGCATTGATAGTAAGTGTCTGTACTTACCAATAATTACATAAATCTTTATATTAACATATATATATTTATATATATTTAAATATTTCACAGGATCAATTTGAAGCTGAGTTAGAACATCTGCCATAGGACTAGCGACAGCTTCCCATGCGACGGGATGAGATCTTTCATCGCATTATTGGTCGGGACGGGCATGGCTATAGTTTGACCTATGGAGAAGGGATTCCTCGTTCTGTAGTGTCACGCGCTGCGGTTGTCGGTCCTGCTGTTGCTCATATGACACAGCAGATGTCAGATTTTGAGGCACGGCTGCGCGCTTCCGAGGAGACAAATGCGCAATTGACAGCTGAGGTTAGAGCACTGCGGGAATATGTGCGTCGAGCTGATGGTACATGGGATCATACGACGCAGGTATATACTGTATTTATTTATTTAATTTAAATTATTTTTGTTATTAAAATATTTATAATGTTTATTTGTTGTAGGCACCTGGCCCACCAGAAGGAGGTAGCAGTGATGGCAACGCGTGACGCACCATATATTCACGAGATATGTTTTTTGTTTTTACTGGTAGGGTTGACATTGATGTACTGTATTTATTCATTTAAGTAATGCATTATTACCATCCATGGTGGTCTTTTAAATATTTTATACACATATTGAGTTTTTGATCAGATAATCTTGAATGATTCTACATTTGAAAAAGTCGAACTAATTCCAACAGATCAATAAATCTGATATTATAGATTATGTATTATCCAATATATTTTTTATAAATTTCTGTATGGTATCGATAAAAGAAATATGTATTAATTAGATGTTATCACTTTTATTTTTCACTTTTGTAATCAATGGGATGGCCTTTTCACCCCCGGAGAGCCCCCCGCACCCCCGTACAGCCCCCCG
Source organism: Viscum album (assembly GCA_963277665.1). Classification (NCBI taxonomy): domain Eukaryota; kingdom Viridiplantae; phylum Streptophyta; class Magnoliopsida; order Santalales; family Viscaceae; genus Viscum; species Viscum album. The sequence goes on from OY728146.1 coordinate 1,689,397,732, forward strand.
CACCCCCGTACAGCCCCCCCGCACCCCCGTACAGCCCCCCCGCACCCCCGTACAACCCCCCGCACCCCCGTACTGCCCCCCGCCACCCCCGTACAGGCCCCCGCCACCCCCGTACAGCCCCCCGCCACCCCCGTACAGCCCCCCCCCCCCCCCCCCCCCCCGCACCCCCGTACAGCCCCCCCGCACCCCCGTACAGCCCCCCGCACCCCCGTACAGCCCCCCCAGCCCCCCCGTACAGCCCCCCCGCACCCCCGTACAACCCCCCGCACCCCCGTACTGCCCCCGCCACCCCCGTACAGGCCCCCGCCACCCCCGTACAGCCCCCCGCACCCCCGTACAGCCCCCCCCCCGCACCCCCGTACAGCCCCTCGCACCCCCGTACAACCCCCACGCACCCCCGTACAACCCCCCGCACCCCCGTACTGCCCCCCGCCACCCCCGTACAGCCCCCCGCCACCCCCGTACAGCCCCCCGCCACCCCCGTACAGCCCCCCGACACCCCCGTACAGCCCCCCGACACCCCCGTACAAACCCCCGCACCCCCGTACAGCCCCCCTCCACCCTCGTACAGCCCCCCGCACCCCCGTAAAACCCCCCGATTGTGTCGTTTTCAGCAGCGCGGCGCGCGCTGAAATGGCGCGTTGGGGGGTCAAAACCACCCGAACAACCTCCGAATGCCACGAAACCGTACGAAAACATCCGGGGCGTGAATTGTGAAATGGTCGGCCAGACGGCACCTCATTCAGAGGTGCCGTGTGACCGCGGCGGCCGGAAACGCGTTTCCGGCGCCACAAAACACCAAAACGGCGTGCGGCGGTCCAATTCGGAGCAAACGTACTCCGAACGACTTGAAACCGCACGGGAACGATAGAAATATTAATCCTGAGATGCAGGAGGAGGCCGCACGTCCATCGGACGTGCGGTGCGCGCGGCACGTCTGATTGTGTCATTTTCAGCAGCGCGGCGCGCGCTGAAATGGCGCGTTGGGGGGTCAAAACCACCTGAACGACCTCCGAATGCCACGAAACCGTACGACAATATCCGGGGCGTGAATTGTGAAATGGTCGGCCAGACGGCACCTCATTCGGAGGTGCCGTGTGACCGCGGCGGCCGGAAACGCGTTTCCGGCGCCATAAAACACCAAAACGGCGTGCGGCGGTCCCATTCGGAGAAAACGTGCTCCGAACGACCTGAAACCGCACGGGAACGATAGAAATATTATTCCTGAGATGCAGGAGGAGGCCGCACGTCCATCAGACGTGCGGTGCGCGCGACATGTCCGATTGTGTCGTTTTCAGCAGCGCGGCGCGCGTTGGGGTGTCAAAACCACCCGAACGACGTCCGAATGCCACGAAACCGTACGACAACATCCGAGGCGTGAATTTTGAAATGGTCGGCCAGACGGCACCTCATTTGGAGGTGCCGTGTGACCGCGGCGGCCAGAAACGCGTTTCCGGCGCCATTAAACACCAAAACGGCGTGCATCGGTCCAATTCGGAGCAAACATGCTCCGAACGACCTGAAACCGCACGTGAACGATAGAAATATTATTCCTGAGATACAGGAGGAGGCCGCACGTCCATCGGACGTGCGGTGCGCGCGGCACGTCTGATTGTGTCGTTTTCAGCAGCGCGGCGCGCGCTGAAATAGCGCGTTGGGGGGTCAAAACCACCCGAACGACCTCCGAATGCCACGAAACCGTACGAAAACATCCGGGGGCGTGAATTGTGAAATGGTCGGCCAGACGGCACCTCATTCGGAGGTGCCGTGTGACTGCGGCGACCGGAAACGCGTTTCCGGCGCCATTAAACACCAAAACGGCGTGCGGCGGTCCAATTCAGAGCAAACGTGCTCCGAACGACCTGAAACCGCACGGGAACGATAGAAATATTATTCCTGAGATGCAAGAGGAGGCCACACGTCCATCGGACGTGCGGTGCGCGCGGCACGTCCGATTGTGTCGTTTTCAGCAGCACGGCGCGCGCTGAAATTGCGCGTTGGGGGGTCAAAACCACCCGAACGACCTCCGAATGCCACGAAACCGTACGACAACATCCGGGGCGTGAATTGTGAAATGGTCGGCCATACGACACCTCATTCTGAGGTGCCGTGTGACCGCGGAGGTCGAAAACGCGTTTCCGGCGCCATTAAACACCAAAACGGCGTGCGGCGGTCCAATTTGGAGCAAACGTGCTCCGAACGACCTGAAACCGCACGGGAACGATAAAAATATTATTCTTGAGATGCAGGAGGAGGCCTCACGTCCATTGGACGTGCGGTGCGCGCGGCACGTCCGATTGTGTCGTTTTCAGCAGCGCGGCGCGCGCTGAAATGACGCGTTGGGGGGTCAAAACCACCCGAACGACGTCCGAATGCCACGAAACCGTACGACAACATCCGGGGAATGAATTGTGAAATGGTCGGCCAGACGGCACCTCATTCGGAGGTGCCGTGTGACCTTGGCGGCCGGAAACGCTTTTCCGGCGCCATTAAACACTAAAACGGCGTGCGGCGGTCCAATTCGGAGCAAACGTGCTCCGAACGACCTGAAACCGCACGGGAACGATAGAAATATTATTCCTGAGATGCAAGAGGAGGCCACACGTTCATCGGACGTGTGGTGCGCACGGCACGTCCGATTGTGTTGTTTTCAGCAGCGCGACGCGCGCTGAAATGGCGCGTTGGGGGTCAAAACCACCCGAACGACCTCCGAATGCCACGAAACCGTACGACAACATCCAGGGCATGAATTGTGAAATGGTCGGCCAGGAGGCACCTCATTCGGAGGTCCCGTGTGACCGCGGCGGCCGGAAACGCGTTTCCGGCGCCATAAAACCCCAAAACGGCGTGCGACGGTCCTATTCGGAGCAAACGTGCTCCGAACGACCTGAAATGAGATTATTTCTTGAATCGAAGTTTTTAAATTATTATAGCACAATGATTTGATATTATATATATATTAAATATATATTAAAACATTTAAAATATATTATATATATATATATTTAAAATATTGTATTTAATAGTATATATATGAATATATATATATATATATTTATATTTATATTCAATTCAATAAAAAAAATTTTAAACATTTTTTTTTTAGAATAGCGACCGCCTGGCGGTCGCTGAAGGCCGATCTGCTGCCTTCTTTAGCGACCGCCGATGGCGGTCGCTATAGGGTGCCCGGCAGAGGGCCTTCAGCGGCCGCCAGGCGGTCGCTGAAGGCCGATCTGCCGGCCTTCTATAGCGACCGCCATGGGCGGTTGCTAAAGGCCTCTAGCGACGAGGCAACAGCGACCGCCAATGGCGGTCGCTGCGCGGCCGCTAAAGACCTTTAGCGACCGCCAATGACGATCGCTAATAGCCTTATTTACAGTAGTGATATATTTATTTATAACCATCATTATACCCATCTAAGTAATGTAGTGATGAAAAACAGATTATAGTATGATGTTGAAGTGGTAAGCCGTACTTACGCACATGTGGTGCATTAATTTTCATAGGTGGGATAAAAGGTGGAATATGGTTGTTACATTATAATAATAAAATATAATCATATACAAGATACATGATTTATTATTTTATGAGATAAAAAAAGTGAATAGTATGTTGAAGAACAAATAATCTGGGTATAGTCCGTAAAGACGATCACCTCTTCCTTGGTGAAATTCTTTTAGATATTCCCTTAGGGAAATAGGGTTGATATATAGAGAAGAAAATAACCTCTAGAATTTGGATAGATATTTTTATAAGGGATATTGTAATGGGTTTTTCAGGATTCAAGTATCAATGTGATGTGAAGAAGTGAGAGAGGAAGTTTCCTTTTATAATTGAGGTGAGGGGAATATTTTGAATCTCTAAAAATATAAATATAAAATAAATTAAATATTAATAAAAATATTGCAAAAATAAAATTTATTCAAATATAGTATGATATAATGATTAAATATAATCCCCAAATATTTTTTAAACATGTGCTCGGTATAATTTTTAACCTTATCATTTTGAGTAACCCTTAGGAAACAAATTAAATTTTAACTAAGGTAACAAAATTTTCAATATTAAAAGATAGTAATTTTTACATATGTCATTAAAATTTAATAGTAATTGAACATATAATAATATTTTAGAACATTTAATAATTTGTTTTTTATTTTCAACTAATTTATAAAATATTATTTTTATAATATGTCACTAATGTCAATTTTGAAAAAGAATCATTATGTGGACTTTTAAGAATATAAATATGACCTGTTAACATGGAAAAAATTATATTATTATTTACCTCAGAATAAAAGGTCATATAAATATCATTTATAAAATTAATTATATGAAATTATATATATTTAAATATTTTTAATAACAATAATTTGATATATCCATTACTAAAATTATATCTATATATGTGTTGTGTACTTATTTAGTTTCTATATTTCATTAAAACAAATAGAAAATAAAATTATATTATGAAAATAAACATTATAGATTTATAAATTATATTTATTTTCTAATATATCTTATTGGTAACCATATATTGAAAATGTAATATTATTTTAAACATGAATATTGAATGTTTAAATATTTATTAAATAAGATTTTATAAACTCTATAGCTACCTCTAAGAGTCTTAAAAAATTTAAAAATAAATTCCTATCATGAAATTATGTTATTTATGTTAAACATATATAGTTATATTCAGTCATAATAAAAACTTTCACATGTAGACACATTAAGGATACTAAGAAAGGAAAGTTATATTTTGTGACTTTCTTAGATTTCAATATTTTATAATTTTCAGGAAAAAGTTTTTGTTAAATGAATTAATTTTGATCCTTATGAGTTATGTATTGAATTTATGTCATTCAACAAAATTTTTTCATTTGTAAGGGTTATTTTATTCTAATTATAATTTTATTTTTAACCTAAATTACTAAATTTATCCTTTACTGTGTTGACAAAATTTAACAAGGTTGTTATTCATACAAGATGAAAATTAAAAGGACATGTTAGCTAAATTTTGAAATTATGAATCAAAATATATAATCCAATTTTCAAAATCTAAAACATATATTTTTTTTAATTTAATTTAAAATAAAATTGGTAAAATGGCATGGAAAACAGTTTTTTTTAAAAATGCCCCTTAAAACATAATATGATTTCATAATAAACACTTTTATACAATACTTTTCAAAAACCATAATTGGATATTTTAAATTAAAATGAAATAATTATAATTTAAAATTACTCCAAAACATAATTTAAACTTGTAAATATTTTAAACAAAAAATACAATTTTCAATAAAATTGAGTATTTTTTATAATATTTAATTTTTTTTAAAAACAATATATTTATAATATTATGATAATTTTGACATTGTAAATTCAAAAATAAAAATTATATTATTATTATTTTTCTATAAGCTATAATAGTAAATAAGATGAAGAAAAATTCATTTTTAAAGAAAACTAATTGTTAAAGAATAATGTAATTTTGCTAAAAATTGTGTGATCATTTTGAAGCACATCATATATTCTTATTGAGTTATATTTGTTTCATAAATTATTTATTTATATTCATTCTCAAAAAATTAGCATTAGTGTTATAATATTCATTGTCTACTAATAGTTTCTCCTGATTCTTTTAATCTCACACTTGAATGAAACACATGATATTGAAGAATTAAAATTATTTAAAGAGAGATATTTCATAAAAGTGTCTGAGTGTTGCACCAAGCATCCTCCTACCCATTTAGAGAGAGTGGAAGACAACATCAATAACTAGAAGTAGAAACTAACTCATATTATTTCAAGGATACTCCATGTCTCATATTCTCTCATCATGGAAGCCCACATTATGCCCATAAGATTTTTTTCAGGTTACTTATACTTCAGGATTTAGGGATAAAAGAAATCCTCACACATCCCCCTATATCTCTTAATTGAGATTCCCCAGTGTACTCGATTTCTCCCGGAAGAGAATAATGCCTACCACCATGCTACTCAGGCACAAAATTCACAGGTTCAATCACTTGTATGTGTTCATGTGGGATTGTATTTCCATATTATTATACTTAGTTGTTAGCATTATTAATCGATAGTCCAGGATCTACATTGGTTGGTGATAGTGTAATGGTCTCTCTGGACCCCGCACACATCAGTATCCACCATAGTTTATGAAGGGTACAAGGAGGAATGTTCTAACAGATCCCCATGTAGACTCCCTTCATCATCTATTGGAAATACCCAAAATACCTAGAAAGATGTGATTGTATATACAGTTCGTAGTTGACGTGAACAATGATCATGTGCACCATTTAACTTCCCCTAAATGTTTAAAGGTAATTTTACTATTCCGATTTGGCCTACAGGTTATACCCTATTTATCTGACATGGATTGAGAAGGGGTGGATGTGAAGTTAACATGATTTTCAATCCCAATCCAGGACACGGTGTCCTCAAGCGTCATAGGCATGACCCTAGAAAACCAAAGAAGATAAGGTTGTAGACATGAATTTTGTGGGGTGATCGAATTCAAGAACATGTATCTACCAAAGTGTTACATGATCTAGCCATGAATGAACTAGAATGGGCCCTAGATCCTATATAGAATATCTTCCCTCTCCCAATGGCCCAACATAATATAGATATAGGATAGAACCTGTACTATTAGGTTCATCCTGTTTCCATCCATAAGATTTTTAACCATCACTTGCATTCATAGGATTAATCACATCCACATGTCACATACTGAATGTATCCACCGACTTAGGAATGTTTAAAGAAATGTGGAATATGGGACTTGTTGATCCCTACCATTCACCATATTATTCCCTCATATCTCAAACCGTCTTTCCTCTAGGATCAACCAATCCGATATTGGTATCACCCTTTGTGAAATTGTTGGTCACTAAATTCACCATCCTGACATCTTCATGAAATGAGTATTACTCAAAAACATATCAAACCATGACTTTAATGGGATATCACTATGAAATAATGAAGTATGAACCACCTTTTTCCATCAATGATTCCAATAGGTGTTGCGCTTGAAGAGGAGTCCACTGACATTCACCCTAGGTGTTCTACAATAGAAGAAACTTGTTATACTAGAACCATTATATTAGGATGCTACCAATTTATTAAAGAAACCAAAATCTAATACATATTGTCTCATGGTAGCGGTGGAAGGTGTCAGTATCTGGGGTCCACCAGATGAGGGGCTCTTACACCAGCTAATGCTGACGTATGTTTGGAACTGAAATGTCGACATTTTCTCATATTGTTTTACCTAGTGCATATCAACCTCATACTCCAAGAAAGTACATTGTACCCAATACAAACAAGATCATTCACTGATGAAGATGCCTTCATACTACAAGTCATAGTCATTGTGTCAACCCTAACTTTTTTTATGAATGATTCTTTTATGAAGGATTATGTATTGGGAGGGAAATTCTTCAGCCTCTATTTCTTAACTCATAAGAATACTTGTGTAACCATTCATAATATATATTCCCATTTCTCAATTCTCCCTAAAATTTGGGCCATGAACAATGAGATTCAATGGTTGAGCTCATCATTATTAATATTCCTTGAATGTGGTGTTTTAACACCAAAGGATGTGATGTTATCCTTTTCCGTCAGCCCAAAATTCCATATTGGTACTTGGTTTCTCAATAGATAGTGAATTTGAGACTCATTTAGAATGTCCATAAGCACCACATCATCTTAAATGACCCTCTTAGCTTTAGGTATCTGAATATTTCTTACAATTTATTCTATTCATCCAGTAGAACCTTCTATCTCAAATTGGTGATGCTCATGGGTTATTTGAGTGAATCTAGAATTTTCGTTGGAGGGGCATAGAAGAAGAAGTATTCAATTCACAAAAAGTTTATATGGAAGGAACATTCTCAATAATGAACAAAAAACGAGGACTTTGCAGCGAGAATAGTGCGTGGAATGAGGTTTCAAAGAAGGAATGGGTAAAGCTCAAGATTTATCAAAAAATAGAGACTTATTTGCGAAAGAGAATTTATTATCAAAATAAAATTTGAGGTAACATATAAAGGTCCCACTCCAGCTATTTATAGGGGTGTATTTTTCCTTTCATACAAACAACAAGCATTCATGCCCAACCAAAACTTTTGTGCACACCAATGGAAATAGACCATTATATTCAGTGTCTCCCTTTGAACCTGAGATTCAGGTCCCTTATCAGCTCAAATTCTAAGGGAGAATTTCATGAAATAAAAAATCCTTCTAAATCACTACAAATATTTTTTTATTAACTAAGAGTACATGCCACCCAAAAATATCATTTTGGGATTGATTTTCATGCTGCGTACAAGTTACACTATATGCGTGTAAGGATCTTATTTTGCATGCACATACCATTCATGCTAAATGGTGTAATATTTATTGTTTCTCTCACCAAATATTAGCATATTTATAAGGAATGTGTGCATATTAAATAAGGATTTTACACAAGAAATTAATGATTCCCACAATAGTAAACTTTCCATGAGGGGAAATCAAACTGAACATATTACAGGGATGAGATCATGTAGAAAAAGATGAAAGAGTGAACAGACCCCATTTTACCCACAAATCATTTCACTCTGACCACTGGTGATTTCAGATATAGATAGAACATCACCACCAAACATAGGAGAAGATATGCAGAACATGAAATGTTTTTCATGTTTTCTAATGTTCCCCTCTTATAAAATATTACACATCATGGACCACCCATGGTAGAATGTCTTACGCAACATTCCTCATGGGGGACCATAAATAACTTTCTCCATGGTTGAGTGATCCTATCATAACATTCTCTATATCTTGTTGGATGTGTGTAGTGAAACTAATTTCATGAAACCTAGATACTGTACAAAACCAAAACATTGTGTGTGACAATTAACCCTAACAACATGTCCTTCCCCTGTACTAGAGCACATTTATCTAGAACGTATTGTGAGGAACACTCCAAACTTTCATGCAACAACTTCCAGATCCCACACTTGGTAATGGACGAAACTGTTATAAATAAAATCCCCATTTTGATGTATTTAACTCTCTTATTTTATAATATAGATATAGAAAACACAATCACTACTTTGGTATTATTATATCCTATTTTAAAATAAATTTGTTAATCATTAATTTTAATAATATAGATGTAAAATAATAATCACATGATTTATATAAATATATGGTTTTAGCAATTCCAATTGACACAATCAATAGAAGTGATAAACTCCACTAGTAGGATCGTACTCTATGAATCCCATTAATTGAATCTGTTATAGGAGATAGCATCATTGGGATTTTACCTTGATCCCAAACAAGCTAGGATCTAACAACTTGGGGATAAGAGAAACCTTTTATGGGTCAATTTCCAGATCATCAATATCACAACCCAAACCATGTACCCTAAACCACCCCAGGAAAGTCCCACCATTGTGCACCTTACTCATAGAGAGTTTGGTATTTTATTAAATAAATATATATATATATATATTAAGAACCTAGAAATATTAGTATGTATATACTTTTTTATTGAATAGTGAATACATTTTCATCCTATTATTATTATTTTATAAATATTTTTTTATTTCATTATATAAAATATAAATAAAATTCTTGGATAATAATAGTTATCAATTATGGAGTTCATTTTGGTGGATTAATTGATTTTTTGAAATAAATAATATTTCAATAAAATAAAAATAAAGAATAATCTTTATTAAATATAAATTCTCATATAATTTTTATGAATTCATGTGAAATTTTAATAATGTTTTGAAAACTATTATTTAAAAAACCCATAATTTACTAATAAATTTTAAATTTATTTTAAAAATAAAAATTCACATATTTGAGAAATTATTTAGATAAAATGAAAATTATATTTTGAATCATAATTTCTAAATTTTCCAATAGTTAATTTTTCATTATTTAATGAGATAACCACATTTTTGGGTAAAAATTTAATACCGTATAAATATACTTTGTGTCTTATGAAATAATAATGACCAAAAAGTGAGGTAATAAATAATATTAATGGTATACAAGACCAAATATATTTTATAAAATTTAATTAATGCAATTTTTTTATTTTATTAATTTTATAATGACTTTATGTATCCTCCAAAATCATTAATATCTTTTAAGGTTTTGAAACCATTTCCTTAATAGTACAACTCACCACCAGAAAAAAAAGAGTATGATTTTATTATATTAGGTCCTTGGCCTTATAAAATAATTTGAACCACTCCCAATTGGAAGAAACCATTAGCAAAAACCATGGAATTATTTTTGGTTTTGTTTATTTTATTACGTAGATTCCAAAGCATAAATAACAAAAATCCCTCTTTTTCCCTATATAAATCCACACAATCACCCATTTATCTTCACTAATACTTATTTTATCAAGCCGATACTCTTTTTCATGTCTATAGTGTCCTCCGAAGGCTCCCCCAGACTCTGAAGAATCACCTTTCCAACATTTGGTGTCCCACACTAAAGTAAGGGATCTTCGACTCTCTAATTATTATCAAGCACTTTTGTTATGTTATGTCATTTAATTTAAATTTTAATATATCGGGATATGTTATTTTATATCACAATTACTATAAATTTCATTTATAAATTAAAATATCTTTCTTTCACTATAGTTACTCCCTCTCACGAACCATTACATGCACCTGTTATCAGACCAAAATTTATTAAGGAGTAATTTCATTTCTCATAATTATTGAACATCATTAATTATATTATGTATTTTATATTATTTTACACATTATGGGATATGTTACTCTATTTCCACCCACATTGTCTATTTTATGTCCAAATTACGATATATAACTTTCCCTTTCAATATCACATTTTATTAATTTTTATGCGACACCGTTATGCTGTAGAAAATTCACTACAATTTTCCATGAAAAAAATTGTACAATAAATACCACACATGTTTCCTTTAATGTGTATTAAAATTCATACAATCATACTTATTTGATTTTTGATGTAAATCTATGTATCCAACACTTTTTTATTATTGAAAAAAATTATGAAAATTAATGAATCCATGTTGTATGATTTATTTAGCACACTTAAGCATGAGAAATAAATGAAAGTGACAGGTGATACCAGAATTATATTTCCCTCTAATGTATTGGAAAATGTTTAGTCAATGAGAGGTCATTATGGGATAAGGAGTGAATTTGATTCCTTTATGGGACATTTTCCATCATGTTTTTTTGTTTTTTAGCCTGGATATATGTTTAATATGTAGTGTTTTAAGTTATTACAACATTTTTCATGTTATTATTATCATGATATATCATGTATCATTGTTCATGTTTATGTTTGATACACTTTCTCTGCCAATTTGATATTCCTGTTGTCTAAAATTTACCACCTTATGCCATTTTTATTCCCTTAATGGGATCAATATATCAACCCTTTATTATGTCTTCACCAATTTATCATGTGTTGTTTTAGAAATCCTAGAATCTTAGAACCATGTAAAAGTGATTTTAATAATTTTTGTATGTCCCATTTTCAATATTTCATGCTATGAACCAAATTCTCAAATAAACTATACTTATTTATATTTTGGGTTGTATTATGTGTACTTTAAATTAATAATTAATTTAATAATATGAAATATATAAAAGGGTTGTTGTAGTAGGTATTAGCGGAAAATTTTAGTGATTTTTTGGATTATTATTAGAAAACTCTTACAAAATCCTTAGGTTCAATACTATGCATAAGAAACCATCCTAAATTTTTAGAAGTGTAGATTAAGTGGGTTTATAAAGTTAATACATCCATGTTTGGATATCAAATGTGGATGTGGTTCTGAAATAGATAAACCAAGGGGTAACAAATATGACAAGGTGTGTTAGACCCGAATCAATGTAACCTTTTATATGTGGCATTCCCTACATCGAACAAGGTTTTAAATTTTTAGTGGATATTTTTCGGTAAATTCCGAAGCTCATTATGAACTATTATTAAGGGAAAAAATTCCCTAACAATATATGTTAGAAATAAACCATTGATTACATAGATTGATGCTTATAAATTCATAAGTTATGAAATAATTATATTTTATAAGGTATCCCTTTAATGTCATTAGATACACCTTCATGAGATTAATTGTTTAAAAATACTCATCCCTAAATACCTTTTTATTTTATCCTATGGTTAGAAATAGGTGGAATCAAGTACACAATCAATTTAATACGAAATGTGATGGCTACCCCAACATGATACCAAACCCATTAAGAGTTAGTATCAAGGATCTTATGATTAAAATCTCTCATATGACATAGATTATTATTGAAAATGGGATTAGTAGGAGAACCAAACCCCCTATGATATAACAATCCCCAATCGCGATCTTTATTTAAGAAAGGTCTTGTACTTTCAATGGATCTTAAGATCCATCAATTTAGGAAAAATTGATCAAATCCAATGATAATATATTATCCATCCTTTAATTTTCCTAAAATGTGATGGTTCTAAAGTATGGTTATCATATGAATATTAAAGGTGGAAATTTTTTAAGAATAGAAATACTAAGGAAGAGATCAAAGTGATAGAGTAGAGAGAATTTTTGAAAATATTTGTTGATAAATATTTTTCTCACACTCTATAACTTAAAATAGAAAGACTTTTCCTTTCCTTAAAGAAAAATATAAAAAATATACAATGGAATACAAGGAAAACGTTATAATGATTTCATGATATTCCTATAAATTTTTCGTCACACATAAATTTGAGGTTGAAAAATTCTTTGGTGGGATAAAACCTAGTATAAAAAATGATATAGGGATCCCAGAATTTGATAGCAATGATGAAAATGTTTGACGTGCCCTCAAATTCAAACTGGTGATTGGATAATCACAAGGTTATATTAGGGATTATAAGATGAAAGTGGAGTATAATTTTGGAAGTATGTGGGAGAAATCTAAGGGTTCCATGAAATTTCAACGTCCCACCTGCCAAAGGTGCATAAATAAACACCCCTAAAATTGACTAAGAAGAATTAGGATTTCTTTAGGTTTTAAAAGGAAGGACACATAGTCAATGATTATCAATAAGAGAACCCCACTAATGTAATATAGTAAAGGAATGATCCGATAAACCATCATACTATTGTTAATTGCTTAAACTAAAAGGTAACATGACACTATGCAGTAACTTATGGGTTTTCAGATACAACCAATAACCTCCATGGAATAAATAGTGTGTTTTTTCCATCACAATCGCCAAAATGGATCCCAACAATGAAGTGTTTATAGGTACCCTTGTTATTCATCAATGAATAGTGAAATTAATTTTTAATTCTAGTTCTACACATACCTTCATTTAACATAATTCTAGTAGAACTATTTAATCACCACAACAAATCATGGTTGTAAAGCTGTTTGTGAAAATAAAAATCACAAAATTATTTAGTCCCATGTATATAAATCCACCCCTATAACATTTTTTGTTCTTAACTTATTAGTTAACCTTGTAATCAATCCTTTGCTAAAAATTTATTTCTATTCGAAGCATCGATTATAATTTTCTATATACATCCAACCTATGTTTCCATGAGTAGGAAATCACTCTCTATATTGTGAATCAAACCCGGATTCTGTAAAAGTGAAAAAAGGATGACTAATATTATTAAGAACCAACCTCTCAGGCATGGATATTTTTTCCAATGATAAATCAAATCTATCTAAAATGATTTATTTCATGTAGTGATCCATATTTGTGGACATTCCTATTCCGAGGGAATATGCTAATGTGATCCCCAAGGAATTCATCGTACTTCCTTCATGTTGAGAGGTTGTATTTTCAATTGAGCTTAAACATGGGGAATTTAAATTATCTAATAGTACATATCAATTAGATGTTGAGGAACATGATGGTATAATGAAACAACTATAGGAAAATTTATTTGAATTGTTCATACACCCATGTGCTTCACCATGGGGTGAAACAGTCCCCTTCAACAAGAAGACGGATGGGTCAATATACCTTTTCCTTGAATATAGTGAGCTCAACAAGATCATGATAATGAATAAGTATCCTCTACCATAGATTGATGACTTTTTTTGATCTAATATATGGAGCACAATACTTTTCCAAGGTGGGTATATGGTCTAGATATTATCATGTAAGGGTAAAGAAGTAGAATATTCCCATTACTTCATTTCATAAAATTCATAATGATCTAAAAATCTTCATGGAATTGATGAATAATGCTTTTAGGGATTACCTTGAAAAATTTGTAGTAGTATTTTATTATGAAATTTTAATATTCTCAATAACCATGGAGGATCCTAAGGAGAATATATGAACTATGTTGGATTATTTTCAATATGAGAAGCCTTATGTAATGTACATTAAATGTGAGTTCTGGTTGAAGGAAGTCTATTTATTGGGAAATATAATTACAAGCAACGAGATATTTGTGTATCCATAAAATAAATAAGAAATATAAATCTGGTTGAGAACAAAATCCATGATAGTTGTATTTATTTTCCCCAGATTATCTATGTAATGTGGACAGTTTATGAGAAACTTCTTATGATTTTAAAACCCTCAAACACATATTAATTGGAAGGAAGTCTATTTTTCTTGGAATAGTGAGTGTAAATAGAAATTCGACGAACTAAAAAGGAGGCTTCTTACTCCCCCAACACTCACAATACCTACAAATGGGGGAATTTTCATAATATTATGTGATTCATTGAAGAATGTATTGGGATATGTGTTAATGAAAAATTATAAAGTCAAAGCCTATTCTTCAAGGAATTTGAAATTTTACAAAGATAATTACCCAAGACATGATATAGAGTTGGATTCAACGATATTCACTTTGAAAATATGGTGAAATTATCTCTTTATGGATACGTTTTAAATATATATAGATAATAAAATCCTGAAGTATATATGCACACATAAGATACGAATATGCACTAATGAAGATAGTTATAGCAGATCAAAGACTATGACATCTCAATTCACTACCATCCTAGGAAAGAGAATAATGTGCAATATGCTCAAATTAAAATGAATCCAAATATTATATCATTGAAGATAATTTATAGGGATACTATCTTCATATATTTTTAAAGGATTGATATGAGAATAAAAAAGGAAGGAACAACATCCACACTTTCAATGATAATTTCCTAACCATCCTGTATTGGGAGGTTAAAAGTTTCTCAAAGTGATGATGTGGGAATTCCTAAAGAAGTGGAAAATATAAAGAAATGGAAATCCTAAGATTTCATTTTTAATGAAAAAATAATTGTTATATTTTTCTCAATACTATGTGTACCATCAATTCATGAGTTAAATAACAAAATTGTTGGATGATGTGCATAACTAGAATTTCACAATTCCCCTAGGCTGAAAAAAAGATGCATCAAGATCTCTGAGAGAACTACTGGTTGGACAATATGATGAATGTGGTCATATAATACACATCAATGTGGCTGGTATGTATGTAAGTGAAGTATGATATATATATGTCTAAGGAGATGAAGAAACCATTACCCATACTAATATATAAATGGAAAAACACCACCATGGACTTTATCATAGGATTTAAAAAGACAACTTGGTGAAACAATGTTATATGCGTTGTTTTGGATCATCATACATAGAAATATCACTTTATCCCAAATTGAGAGCACTTACCACTCAACCGACAGACATGGATATTCATCAAATAAGTTATATGGATGCCTGGAGTACCACTATCGATTGTATCAGATCAAGATCTGAGACTCAAATCCAATTCCTAGAAAAAGTATCCAACATGTTGTATACCCTAATATGAACCTTAGCATGGCTTATCTTCCTCAAACTGATTTATAATATATGAATAATATTTAAAAACTAGATGAAATGATGTGAGCATATTCTATGGGCTTCAAAAGAGTATGGGATCAACATCTACCTATGATCTCTATCTTATACAACACCATTTTCTAGTTGATCACCCAAATAGTCCCCTATGAAGCACTTTATGGGAAGAGGTGAATAATTAATGCATGCTGGGATGAAGTTGGGGATTGAAAACTTATACATCCTAATTTGGGTTAGGAAATGATGGAAATCATCAAGAACATTCATTAGAACATCATGACTACTCAATGTTGACAGAAGAGAAATACTGAAAATCAGCAATGAGACCTAGATTTTGATGTTAGAGACCTAGTTTTCATCTGCATATCTCTACATAATAATTTAATGTGATTTGGGAAGAAGGGAAAGCTTATTCCAAGATACATCATACCATTTGAAAACATTGTTCTCATCAGATAAGTGGAATATCGACAATAACTCCCACAAATCCTATCTCAAGTACATGATGCAATCCTTGTATCCCTCATGAAAAAGTACATATAAAAACTCTCACATGTAATAAATACAAAGGTGGAAATATTAGAGAGTTACCTTTACTATGAAGAGTATTTGATGAAGATATTATACAGTGGGGAAAAAGTTATAAAAAATAATACAATGACCCTTGTCAAAGTGTTGTGGAGAAACAACAAGACTAAAGAATAAATGTGTGAATATGATGAGGTGATGAAACATAGTTACCCTCATTTCTTTTCTGTGTTGGAAACACAAGTTTTTTGGGTGAAATTTCTTATGGGGGGAAGACTGTAATGACCCAAACTTTTATAAATAAAATTCTTATTTAGATGTATTTAAATGTATTATTATGTAATATGGTTAAAGAAAAAAATAAATAATTTAGATTTATTATATCATAATTAAAATACTATTATGTATAATTACCATTAATAATATATCCATTTAATAGTGTTCACATTATTATTATAAATGCTGGGATTCAAAAAATCCAATTGACATAGAAAAAGGACGTGAAGAGCTCAATATGTTCGATCATACTCTTTGAAGCCCATTAATTAGAGTTTAAGATAGAGATAACAACTCTGTGACTTTCCCTTGAACATGCTCATTCTATGATCCAATAACTTAATCATGAACAGAATCATTTACAGGATATATTCTATCTCATCGAGATCAGGGCCCAAACCATTAATGCTAAACAAAAACATGAAAGTACCATAATCACACACCTTACCCATAGGGATTTTTTTGGTGTATTAATGATATATGCATCAAGAACCTAGAAATACGAGTATGTATATTATTTTCTATGGAATAATGAATATATATTCATCCTATTACTGTAATTTTATAAATGATTTTTTATTTTGATTTATCAAAACAATAATATAATTTTGGTTAAAATTAAAATTCATTTAAGAAATTTATTTTGATGAATTAGTATATTTCTTAAATAAATAATATTTTAATAAAATATTCTAAATAGATAATTTTTATTAAATGTAAATGACCATACATATTTTATGATGTCAAATTTAAAATTTATAAGGGTTTTAAAATTTTAATTGTCCAAAAAACATCATTTATTAATATATAATGTTTTTAATTTAGAAGAAAAAAAACAAATATTTAGAAAATAATTTATATATAATTATTATTATTTTTGGAATTAGAATGTCACAATTTTCCAATGGTGATTTTTTTATTATTTTCTTAGACAGTTGAAATTTCATGTATAAATTAAATACAGTAAAAACATACTTTGTGTATTACGACATCATAATGACCCATGTAATGTAATAAATAATATAAAGGTTATAAAAGACAACTATATGTGGTTTATATTAATTAATGTGATTTTATGTTAATTTTATTAATTTTATAAATCACTTATAATTCCTCCAGCAAAATTAATATATTTTATGGTTTTGAAACCATTTGTTTTAGAATATGCCTCACATCAATAAAATCGAGGTTGCTATTTTATTATGATCGACCTTTGGACTTATAAAATAGTGAAAACACTCTCATATTTGAGAAATAATGAGAAAAACCATGGAATGGGTTTCATTTGGGTTATTTTATTATGTCGAGTCCAAAACCAAAATAATAATGAAATCCCCCTCTTTTCTTATATAAACTCACCGAAGATCACATTTATCTTCACTCAAATTACTGGGAGCTTGTTAATTCTCTTATTTTTACAATATAGATGCCTCCTACAGTTTCCAAATATCTCAAGAAGCCCCTACAATTCATTTTTTTCACATTATCAATTATGGGATCTTACAATCTTCCCTTTTTATCAATCACTTCATTAATGTTATGTAATTTAATTTCAATTTTAATAGGTTGGGATATTGTAATGAACCACTCAATATCATTGGAATGAGATAATGGAGATTCATTAAATATCCATAAGCGACATCCAAAGGTGATAAAGGCTAGAAATAAATTCCAAGGAGTTTCAAATACAAGTTTCGGATGATTTACCCTTTTGAAATTAACTAAAAAACCAACAAACAATAGCCAATCCATTTACTAAATGACGCATGATGAAAATAAGACCACTAAGAAAAATCATGTATCTTAAAACCATATCAAAGTGTACTATAGTGGAACACCAAACCAGCGTCAATGTATACAAAAGATAAAAAAATGACTCTCAAAAGACTATAAAGCTCCATGCTTGACAAGATCCAAGATCGACAATCATCAAACAACCCAAGTTTCATAAGGTAGTGCTAAATACGTGGGAAATGATACCTTGGCCCCTATCCTAGAATATATAATCTAAAAAATCCACAATATTTCAATGAATGGGTGAGTATAAAAATCAGTAGGTTTTCTACAATGACTTCCATACACATTCCACTTGGACAGAAAAGTTAGTCACATTTATATAATTTTTTTATATAAATCAATTTACAAAAATAGTTTATAAAAAAGTATAAACAAGTTCCAAAAACCATTTCCAAACAAGTGAAACAAACTAAATGAAACTTATTTCCATCATGTTATTTTTTCAGGAAAATAAATAATCCAAACTTAAAACAAATTATTATTATTATCAATTGTCATACCCATTCCATAGTTCACCACACACCCATACATGCATGCTTCATTTGACTGTTCCATACTCATGAGCGATCTCTCATCTAATTACCATGTGTCCTAATGAAACATGCGCCAGATCCAAGTTCATCTCCCATGTACCCCAATAGTACTCTTCCCTTGTTAAGCGACCTTAATGCATGAACTCACCCCACACCATTTAGGCCAAACATTTCCATTACCAAAACAAACTACTTCAATAAAACTGAACATTTATTGAAAACCAAAGCCCAACCAATTTCAAGAAATATTTAATTTAAATAAAAAAATCCCTTTATGGAATAAATACAATCCAATTTATGTGAAAACAATCCATGAAAATCCCAATTTTAAAATCCACATTTTAAAATCCAGAACCAAATCACTCATTCAAAATCTTCTATTTTTCCAGATTTCACAACCATCACTCAAGAAAGTTTCCAAAAGGTTTTCAACAAAGAAATAAAAATTAATAAAACAAAAATAATAAAATTTCAATGTAATTCAATCATTTATACTAAGTGGTTCCATGAAAGAATCCTCATACCTCAATGGTTTTGACAAAAACAACAACGAAAAATGAATACACAAGAAAACCTGGTCGATTCTCAAAGAATCCACCCTATATCCCTTCACATAGAAAAATTAAGAAAAACTATCATGAGAAAAGGAATCCACACAACTAGATATACCCATAACAGGTGTAGATATATGAAAAATATATAAGAGGAGTAGTAGATCTATTTATATTTAATAATCCGATCAAGAATGGCGAAGAACGATCACATGCCTCAAGAATACGACTTCGATTCTTTAAGGAAAGTATCTGGATCACCTATGAAATGATGGGAGAAATTTCTAAGGCCGTATGAGAAGAAAAAAAACCAAGATATAGACACTTAGGAGGAAAAACAATCCACTTAGAGGAAAAACGTGTGAGATCCACTTTTTTAGGATCTCACATAAACAATCTGCATTGTTAGTTTGCACAGTTAGACATATCTTACACTAAGCGTGTATTATCTATTTCCTAGGTGGACCCTCGAAAGTCTTCCTCACACTATCTACCTAGCCTTTATTTAGTTATGCTAGATCCACTACCTCAAGAAGAACGATTTTTCATGGTTTGTCCGCATTTTTTGACAAACCGTGTGCCGCCCGTGCAACTTTCATTTTCCATCAATACCACTTCAAATGTTCCTTATAACTCTCCCATTCATCCCCCATAAACATTATAACCATGAAAATAATCAAGTAAGGGTTACATACTAGAAAATGGGATTATTAAATTCTCCCCACCATTGGTATTTCCATCCCCAGAATGTAGAAAATATTCTCCATCCTAAAAGAGTTCTGGACACTGCTCTTTCATTTCATTTTCATGTTCCAAAGTCTATTACCAAATATAATTATGCTGCCTTTGAACCAGAACTAGACTAATGATATTTACAATAAAGGGTTTCTCTTTCCTATACAGAATCCATAATGTGGTATGTATCAATGAATCATCTGTCTCTTTTTCAACATGATCTCATCTGATCAAATGGTCAGAATCATGCTGATATTCTTTCAACTAAGATAATTGAAATACATTATGCACTGAACTGAACCATGGAGGTAATTACAACCAATGTTCCAATAATCCAACACATTCCAGTATCTAAAAAGGGAATATGTATCTAGGATATAGCTTTCCCTAATTCTCAAAACGATGATGTCCAAGCCTTGGAGATATCGTTAAGAAGACATGACCACCCACAACGAATAGAAACAGTCATCTACGATGACCTGCATAATATTTCTGAAAACTCTGATCCATCACCATCATATTTCTAGTCTATTAGATATTCAACATTTTTTCTTGGACAAGTCTTGGATTAACTAGTGAAGATTCATCTGTTTCCACCTAGAATAATGGGTAACAACAAGGACACCCATTAAAATATTCAAACAGAACCATATGTATCGATTCTTAATAGCTGTTATTGTATGAGAACTCCACAAAGGTTATATTCTCTTCCCATGAGCCTCCAAAACCCATTACACAAGCCAGTAAAATGTATCCAAACATCTGTATTTTCCACTCAAACTGCCCATCTGTCTGGGGATTATATGTCGTGATCCTTGTAAACTGAGTCCCATGGGAATACTGTAAGGATTTCTAGAAACAAGATGTGAAACTCAGATCTCTATATGAGATTATTGTAAATGGAATGTCATGCCTCTTAATCAACTCTTGGATATATATTTTGGATATATCCTCCACCGTATGAGTTTCACAAATTGGAATGAAATGGGATGACTTGGCAAGACGATCCACTATCACCAAAATGGCATCGTGTTTCCAGACCGTTCTTGGATGAAATGTAAAAAAAATCCATTTCTATTTTCTTCCATTTACACACTAAGATAGGTAAAGATAGCAACATTTTTGTTGGTCTCAGATGTTATGCTTTATCATTATGACAAGTTTATCACTGCAAGACAAACTTGACACCATCTTTTTCATGTCGTTCCACCAAAACTATTCCGTCAACGCCTTTTACATCTTCTGTGTTCCTGGATGTACATCCCATATCAAATGGTGGTAAGCATACATCCCACCTCAAATGGTGGTAAGCATGAATGGGTTGTTCAAATAAGCCATAGGTACAACCATATGATCTCTAAATCACAAAACTAAACTCCGATCATGTTTCCATATCTCAATGGTATCCCCACCATTGAGTTTTGAACTCATAAACATACATTATTCATTAGATTATTGTATGTCTTTACAATTTTTACCAAATATGGAACAAGCATAGAAAAAAATAAAACTGTAACATTACCTAGGTATTCAAAATCTACATACATATCAGCTGGGATAGACATCAACTGCCATTCATCAGAAGCTTCTTTCACCAATTGAGCATATGACTTTCTACTCAATGAATCCTCCACTGAATTTCCATTCCCTAGTGTATACATTAAGTTGATATAAAACATTTGGAGATATTCCAACTATCTATTTTTCCTCAGATTCACATCTCACTATGAGAAAATGTGTTTCAAGCTTTTATAATTCGTAAACATAGTGAATTTATCACCAAAGATAAAATAACGCCAAGTCTTTCAATAATGGACAATTGTCGCTAACTCAAAGTCACATGTTGGGTAATTATGCTCATGCAATCTCAACAACCTTGAACCATAAGCATCCACATGGTCTTCTTTCATGAGAACACAGCCCAACCATGATCTCAAAGCATTAAAATAAATGACATACCCCTATAATGTTTTTGGAAAAATCTATATAGGTGCCCATGTCCATAGAACATTCATCTTTTGGAAAGACTTCAAGCATTCCTATATCAATTGGAATGAAGCATTCATCTTTTTCATAGCTGTCATCAGTGAAGATAGTCATGAGAAATAACACACATCGCTAAATTGGTGACCATCTAGTGTAAGAAAAATTCATATCTCAAAGATATTTTTTAGTGAATTCCACGAGATAACCTCTTCTATCTTTATAGGATCAACATAAGTTCCCTTTTCAAAAATCACATGGCAATGAATGCATACCACATGAATCCAAAAATTAAACTTCGATAATTTGGAATACAAATAGTGATATCTCATGACTTGTAACCAATTTTTCATGTTATCCTCATGGCCAACCCTTATATTTGAATACACCAAAATGTTGTCCACAAACACCACAACAAAAGAATTCAGATATTGATAAAATATCTGATTCATCAAAGACATGAAGACTACTAGAGCATTTATTAGAAAAAAAGGCATTATGACATATTTGTAGTGTCTATATCTGCTTCTAAATGTTGTCTTTTGAATATCCTCCATCTGAACTCACAATTGGTGATATCCAGATCACAATAAATTTTTGGGAACCATTCATCTCCCCTTAATTAATCAAATAGATCATTAATGCATGGAAGTGGATATCAAATCTTTATCATAACTTGGTTAAGCATACAATAATCAACACAAATCCTATTATTTCCATGTACTTTCTTCCCGAACATAACTATTTCTGCCCATGGGGATGTACATGCTTGAATGAAACCCATTCATTCCTGTTCCTCCAATTTTACATTCAATTCCCATAACTTTATTGTTTCCATCCTATAAGATGGAAGAGAAATATGAATTGTCATTGGAAGGAGATCAATTGTAAACTCCAATTCCCTTATAGGTGGTAACCCTAAGACATTCTCAAGAAATACATCTAGAAATTGATCCAAAACTACTGGAAAACTATTTTCCTCGATCTCTACTATTGATTTAAAATTCAATTCTACCAAAACATAAGAGACTGTTCCCAATGCTAGTGCCAACAAGTTCTTTTCCCCATTCTTTACCATCCCCTATCCTCTGAATATATTCTTGATGCCATCCTCAGTTTTGAAACTGAATGTTCTCCAATAACAGTTGATGGGAGCCTTAAAATTTATGAATGAATCCATACATAGGATTATATCATAGAAATCCATGTTCAATATCGATAATTTCTATTTCATCTTAGTTTCGTCAATAGTTATAACACATCCTCTACACACAATTTCTTGAAATTATCTTTCACCGAGAGGAGTTTGTAGTTTTAAAACTAAAGGCATTATTTCCAACCTTAAACATAGAAAGTCAACAACATGAGAAGAAATAAAATAATGTGATGCACCAATATCAACGAGCACTTTCACAAGGGTTGAATTCAAAATAATTGTACATATCATCATATATAGTTCATATTGATCATCGATAATCAACTACTCTGCTCCATACAATTGTTCCATCACTAAAATTTTCTCATTATTTCCTTTCTGAGATTAGCTTGGTAGAAATGTAATTGTATTTCTAGAATCACCATGGGTATCTTTACTCTATTGATGAGACTGATTCTGCTATCCTCTCCCTATCAATCCATATGATGCTTTCGACACCTGAGAAGTGTCTTGAGCACCTGACCTTGGAGCACTGTGACAATTGCATTGAAGGTGCCCCATATTCTTATATTTATGGAATTCTCAAGGTTGTTCCATACACATTCTCTTTATGTGGTCAAGAAAACAACATTGATTTTTTTTCTTTTCTCTAGGTTTGTGGAGGAAGGTTCACTAATCCGACAATCTAATTTAGATTTCCACTCCCACCTTGGAAATAGGTTCCCTTTTCTGATTACTCCCATTGTTTGTGTTCCAAAAATCCCTTATGAGTATCATTATACCCTCACCCATAGGTCCTAAGCTATCATGTTCAACTAGAGTCACTATGTTCACCATCTCTATATAATTCATAAAACAGAGTTATGCATTCTTCGAGTGAATCTCTACCCGTAGCACTGATTTGATGATGTGTTATTTCAAGGAAAAACTTGACACTACTTCAGGTGAAAAGTGTACTAAATTTATAAATTTATCTGCATAATCTATGATAGATTGAATCTTTTGCTTCAGGATGAAGAAATATGTCATTTTCTAGATCTTGAATGTGTGTGGAGAGAGTTTTTTGTTAAACAATTCTTCAAAATCCTCCCATTTAAGGTATTGATCCAATTTAGCATGTAATGCTAAGTCCTACCTTAAGTGTGCAAGGTCCAAGAGAATATATATCACCAGCTTTACCTTTAGCTCTACCGGTGTGTCGATGAAGTCGAATATTCAATTCATCCTACTCAGCCACACCTCTCCTTCACTGGATTATAATTATCTTAGATATTTGGTGGATTCTACTTCATGAACTCAATGGAACGATCCAAATGATGTGGATAATCCCTACTATTCCTCGTATCCAAAAAATGAAATGTTTGGACTGTAATCTGAACCAGATCATGGTTCACCCATGGAGGTGCAACCACATTCACCATAGCTTATTCAGGTTGGTTTTGACGATGCCTTCTAGGTTCTATTTTTTAAATCAACAACAAACTCTGTCAATCTCACTCTTTAGAAACTGATGGCTTAGAATTTCAAATTCAACCACATAAACTATCAAAACATTGTTTTTTAATAGTCCCTTTTTATATTCCAACCATTTTTGAAACATTCAATCATAATTTTGAACACCAAACCATTTTAAAAATAAACCAAATATCCTCATTTCAAAATCATTCATTTGAAAACAAATTCTTCATTTTTCAAAAAATTATTCCTTGAACAAAATCATATATCATTATTCCAAATGAAACATAGAATCCTAGTGGGTTGTTATTACTTTACAATGCATGTCATTATTGTATCATTGGCTAAACCTAGTAAAATGAGATTCCATGATCCGAGAAGTGTCTCCAAATAATTGTGTACCCAAATCCCTGGTAACTTTAAGTTCCACATAAACGGGTTAGCTACATCCTTTTATGTTATACATTTCATGTTCTGACAACACTACTCCTGTCTATGATTTCAACACAAAGAATAGAAATAAAGAAATTTCAACTCCAAGACCAAGAACACCGATGACTATTTGTACCACAAAGGATGGACCAGACCGATACCATTTGCAATGACCAACTCAATCTCATTGGTTTGAGAGCACAACGAGTCATTACATGGCCTTAAGTGAAATCCCCAAGGAACCAAAGGATGGAAATAAATCTCAAAGTGTTTCATATACAATTGGGGGATGATTTGACCTTTTTTAAATAAACAAAAAAATAAAAAATCCATAGCCATACCATTTACTAAATGAATCATGAACAAAATAAAGACCACAAAGTAACATCATTTATCTTAAAACCATACCAAAGTGTACACCAAATGAAGACCAAACCAGTATCAAAGTAAATAGTGGATAAAAACCTCAAGAATATATAAATATGACAAGACACTATGATCTACAATTTCCAAGCTCCACAACCAATGAACATCCCATGTATCAAGATGTAGTGCTAAATTCGTGGGAAACATTACCTTTTCCCCATGACCCAAAAGGCAGCTTCTACAAAATCACCAATGTTCCAAAGCTGGGGTGAGTATAAAACCCAGTAGTTTCTCGACATTGACTTCCATACTCACTCCACTAGGATATAAAATGTAGTCACACTTATATAAAATATTTTATATAAATCAATTTACCAAAACAATTTATAAACAAATATAAAATAGTTCCCAAAACTGTTTGCAAACAAGTGAAAAAAACTAAATTTAACCAACACAGATCATGTTATTATTCCAGAAAAATAAAATATACAAAATTAAAACCAATTCTTGTTATCATTTGTAATACCCATTCCTTAGTTCACCACACTCCCACACATGTATGCTTTATTTGAATGTTCTATACTCATGAGTTGTCTGTCATCTAATTACATTGTGTCCCAATGACACATGCCCATGATCCTGGGTCACGTCACTTGTACCCTAATGGTATTCATCACTTTTTGAGGGCCCGTTAAGCATGAAATCACACCACACACTTTATTCTAAACATTTTGATTACCAAAACAAACAACTGTAATAAAATGAAACATTTATTGAAAACCAAAGAACACCAAATTTCAAGAAATATTTCATTCAAATTAAACCTTCCCATTTATTGATTACATAGAATCCCATTAATCATCCAAATATCTAGAAAAATACCCCTTTTAAAATACATAATTTATAATGAAGAACCAAATCACTCATTCAAAATCTCAGATTTTCAAGATTTCACAACCATCACTCAAAAAGGATTCCAAAAAGTATTGTACAACAAAATCACAATAAATTCAACACCAAAAATACAATTTTACATTAATGAAATTAGGTATATTAATTGGAGTTGATAAATAAGCCTACTAACTCAAAAAGTTTTTACAGAAACCACAACGAAGAAAGAACACACCAGAAAACCAGGTCGATTCTCCAAGAATCTGCCTTAGATCTCTTCTCTTAGTAATACAAAGGCCAAATCTCATCATACATAACATCCACACACCTATATCTACCCATAAAGGGCATAGATCTATGATTCCGAGGGAAAGGGAGAAGTAGATCTATGTAGATATAAGAATCCGATCAAGTATGATAAAGAAATATCTCACACCTCAAGAATCCAACATCGATTCACAAAAGACAAGCCATCAGACCGCATACAGAATGATGGGGAAACTTATTTGAAACTAGGAGAAGCAAAATCCTGAGTTATGGATGCTCAGAAAAAAATAGGCCTAAGAGAGGAAAAACACGTGAGATCCACTTTTTTTATCTGACTTAAACTATCTGCACAGTTAGTTCGCACAATTACTCAATCCATGAGCTAATTGTGTGTTATCTACTGCGTAGGAGGACCCTAAAATGACTTTCTTGCACAATCTCCCTAACCGTGATCCAACCATGTTTGATCTACTCCCTTAAAAGGACTAAATACACATGGTTTGTTTGCATGGTTAAACAAACCATGCACTGACCATGAGACTTCCATTTTACATCAAAAAAACTTCCAATGTTCCCCCAACTCTCTCATTCTCACCCTTAAACATTATTACCATGAAAAGAATCATGTAAGGGTTTCATAATTGTATCTGAGGGTTCTAAAGATATGTTCATCCATATCCCCAATACTATACATTTCATGTATAAATAACGGTATCCCCCATTCACTCTCATCAATCCCATCCCATAACTTTTATGTAAACCCATTACCATGTTGGAATTTGGTAAGGGATATTTTTCTTTCTCTCATTTATTCAATTATTTTATTTACCTTATGTAATTTATATTCATTTTCTATGATGGGATATATTATTACATTTTCCCCTTACTTAAAAATTGATGTAAAAACCATGAGAGTCCCCTTTCACTATCTTCAACCCATTTTATGAATTTTAAGATATGTCATTATACTATCAAAATTCCACCGTGATTTTCCATGATAAAGAAATCTATAATAACTACCATAACTATTTACTATCAAGGGAATTCACCTTTATACACCTACAATTATTTGAATCTGGTACTACATGTATTTATTATACACTCCTTGATTATGGAATAAATCATGTTGATGAATAAATCCATGTTGTATGATGTATGTGAAAGACATAAGCATGAGAATGAAATAAATGTGATAGGGGAACCTAGAATTATATAACTCTTCCAAGTAGTGGCTAATGATTAGTCTCATGAGATGTCATCATGGGATAATGAGTGAACCTAATTCCATTATGGTACTTTTTCCACCATAATGTCTTGTCGTATTATCCTTAACATATATTTATGACGTAGTGATTTAATTTGTGGACACATTTTAAATGTTATGATTATATTTATTTGTCATGTATTATTGTTCATGATTAGGTTTATTTCTATTTTAATTACCCAATGATATACCTATTTTATAACATGTATTTCCTTATTCCTAGTTTATTCCCTTACATTGCATTATGTCTCAACAATTTATTATTTTTGTCCCCAGGTAAACCCGTACAGTTTCAAAATCCATTGAATATTAGAAGCATGTTAAAAATGTTTTAAATAATATTGTTGTGTCCCATGTAAAAGATGGTATGAAATGTTTCTAATTCCCAAATACAGAATAATTATCAATCTTCTATGATATATTCTGTGTCCTTTATTGTAATAAATCATTTATTAATATGAAATAATGGGATGGGTTTTTATACACATGATCCCTCCAATTAATTCAGGGCAACAATAGACCTACAAACTGATTCTAATTACGAGTACTCTAACCCCTTTTGGTTATGAGAATAGGGACACTAACATGGACCTCTTTATTGAATACTCATCCATATTTGTTCCAATTTGATTCCCATTAATATGTCACTCTCTCATGTGGCCAAAAAGGGTTGGTTATAAGACCTCGAAAGGACCTCCCCATATCCCAAAGGCTACCAAATAGTAGTGGGGATGTTATAATTATTTAGGGGAGACTATAATACATGGATTTAGAGTTTACCACACGGAGTAAAATATCCAAATAACTATATACCTAAATATTATAGTGCATAAGCAATATAAATAATTTGATAAAGTGGAAACCAATTAATAAAATTAAACTAGATAATTCAATATAATAATTTTTTTGAGTATAAAAAATTATGTTGACACCACCATGGATTTCTATAACCAATTTGATTATAATTGTATGAAACAATTCCATAGAAAGTGTAATAATTAATATGTTATTAAATTATTACCACAAAAACCTGCTTTAGAACTATGACATAATATCTCTGAGCATATCTCAGAACCATGAATACTAGGACCCGAAAATCAAGGATAACATAACATACCTCGACATAGCGCCATAATTTATCTATTAATATCTTATAACCATGATAACAGTAACATTATATCATAGTTATAAATCAATGAAATTTGGGTTGAACCCACTATTTAGGAATTTTAGCATTCAATATGAGCCGAGCATATCATATAATCATTTCATCATGTCTACTTTTATAATACCACTATATAAGTGTTTCATCAAACCAACTAGGCCAAGCCCACTATATAATAATTTTAGGATTCAGACTAGGACAAGCCCGATATATAATTAAATAATCATATCAAATGGGTTAAGCACACTATATCTGTATTTTAGTTTATAAATGTGGCTTGGCCCACAATATCAGAATTTTAGCATATCAACTACCCAAATCCCACTATACTATAATTTCATCATGTGTTCTTGATCATATACCTAGATAAGAATTTTATAATTCATTATAACACATTTCATATCAACAAGGATATAATAATATCCCATTATATGGATAAATTCTTAATTATGAAAATTACCTTTAAACATTCATTTAAATATTTCATATATAAATTCTTTATAAAAAATAACATTCCAGTTATATCAATATATAAGAAAAACCAAGTTGAATATTTATCAAGAAATCACCCATAATCCTTATCCTGATAAACAAAAATTAATCCCTTAAAAATAATTTATATTCAAGGTTTCCCTCACCCAAAGGGAAAAACATTCTAGGTAAAATAACCAATTACATACAAAGGTACTTTAAGAAATCATTATATTCATTAATTAAATTAATTCAGTTGATGATATATTCACACAATTGAAATATTCCACACTCTTTAAATTTATCAAAACAAAAGGTTCTGGTTTGACCCCCTACCATTTTCTTCTGAGAAAAAATGATCACAACAAAAAAATCCTTGAGGTAGAAGGCATGGATGATCATAATAAGGATTCTAGATAAAAAATTCTCAAGATCAAAACCAAAAATTCACACACAAAATATGTTTACAACAAAACATCTAGAGTAATAATGGATAAAAGGAAAAATTGTACAAAAAATACATACCAGGGATTGACTGTGTTATCGGGATGTCCAGAATGGAGTTTGGCACTCCAAAATTTCTAGGAGGGTTCTCATAGTTGGAGGGGAGAAGCATTTAGGAAGATGTAATGAATGTTATACCACATGAAATACATTAAAACGACAATTCAGGAAATTACACATATTGTAATATTGTTACACATTGTGTAATTCTTTTTAATGGGTTAAGATGAAAAACCCATCACTATAGATAAAAATATTAAAATTACCCCAAACATTACATGACTTGTAATCTATTTACATGATGTGTAAATGTTATGAAAATGGTGATTCAACAATTTTCTCTATTCAAGTACTCAAACACCCATTATTGATCCTCAACATACCAAGAATCCATGTTAACACATGAACCATTTATCTTGACCACATTAATTCAGAAAACATATATACGTAAACATTAAGTAATTTTATCCAACAAAGGATCTACATATTTGAACAGGACTCACACAGGAATTATCAGACAAACCACACTGAGAGAGACATACCTATAAAAGGAATGTTCTTAAAACCTCCCCACATTATAATAGCTCATCTCCAAGCTTCATGAATTATCAAGGTGGGGTCATAGTATAAAAGTCTACCAACTATGCTTGAATATCAAACTCCCTCTCCCATGTATCATCATGAACTCACCCATTCTATCACTATACCCAAACCAATGGTATAGGCCTACCATAGTGAAACTTTTCAATGTTTTCCACAATCTCTAGAGGATTATCCTCAAATGATGCATGATCTCTTAGGTGAATGTATTCTTCAAATATAATGTGAAAGGTTCTTGATAATATCTCCAATTATGTGACACATGGTATACAACATGCATGAAAATTTTGATATTTGGAAGGGATAAATAGTATGCTACTGTACTGACATGATCCACTATCTCAAATAGATTGTTAAACTAGGATGATATCCTGATCTGAGATCTATCTTTGAAAACCATCATGCTCCCTTCGTCTAGTCGAAGAGATCATCAATCCTCATAAGTGGATTCTTGTTCTTCATGGTCACCTGGTTGAGGTGTTGATAGTCCACACAATGCCTAATGCTCCAATATTCCTTCCTAGTGAACAAAATTGGGGATACACATGGAGAATCACTATACATTATGAACCCCATCCTATGTAAGACCTCCGGTTTTACCCGTAACTCAAAAATCTCCATGAGAGACATCCAATATGCTGGTTTAGATATTTCTGTTGTCCCTGGGTACAAGTCGATGTAAATGTCTACATCTATCAAAGGAAGTAGTCCAGGAAAATCATCCAGAAGGACTTTTGTATACTGGTCCACCACTACAATATATCTCAGACACCTCACATCAACTGTTCTAAGGGTGAGGCTAGCCAACTAGTGAGTGATCGACTACACAGTCCACCGAGAAAGTCCATCTAGTGCTGCAAATGTTTCCTCATCCCCGGTGATGGAAAAACCAATGCCATCCTCGTGGAGACACTGCACTTTGCACCTAAATTAGTCAATCTATGATTGGATTGTAGATATCTATTCCATACCCAAGATGGTTTCATAATGCAGCGACGCTGCTACTAAGAGATCCCAACCAAAGATTTCACCTCCTAGAGTGAGCTCACACTATCTGCACAAGTGCATATTCATTGAATCCTTTCTCGTAAGAGTTTCTAATTGTAAGGATAGAGCCATAATATCCATCAGAATCCTTGAACTTAGAACAAGTGATGTGGGAATGAAAGAGTGAATCGCACATGTGTCTATAATTATTACATATAGGTTGGAATATACACATATTATACCACTAATCATCTCTGGAGCGCCATGGTCATAGGCCTCAGCTGCCTATAGTTGAGCTCACCCCTATCAACTTGCTCCCTCTTTCTAGGGTGGACCACCTGGGGGTGGTTGTGGTAGAACCTCAAACAGTATTCCAACACCTGTTTCATAAACTTCTCCTCTTCCATGTTCATCCTCTGCGGACCAACTCTCTCAAACCATAGCTGATGCCTTAGTGGTTTCTTGTCTGTCTGATGATCATCGGTTTAGAGGGTAGGTAAGTCAAGAGCCAAGTGGCCCTACCCACCGCATGTGAAGAAAAACCATCTTCCATGCTAGCCCCTCTACCTCATGTGCTCTGCACCTCCATCCCTACATCCTAGGGTCGCTCCCCAGAAGTTTTGGTCTACTTGGTCCTTTGCGTCATCTGCCGACTGCCTGCTGTAGATGGCTTGGCTACATATCGTCCAGTGGTGGCTCTTACCTTTGGTGTCTTCTCAGCTATGAATCTCCCCACCAATAATGCTTGCTTGATCACTCTAGCATGCGTCGGGATCTTGAGCGATACCATCGACGCTCTAATTTCCCGCCAGAGAACCTACTCAATAGTCTGGTCCCAGAATAATGGGTCCCGCACCATGTTGGTGGAGTATCATGAGAGGACAATGAATATTGTTGAGTACTAGTCCATTGATAAGATTCCCTGTTGTAAGTGTATAAGTTCCTGGATACACATAGAGAATAGTGTCACTGGAACGTACTATTCCCTAAAGAGGTTCTCAAAGTTCATCTAGGCGAGGGTCGCCTCATCATGTAACTAGAGCATCAGGATCCACCATCCTCCTATAGTTCTTAATAAAACACTAGCTTCTAGGATCACCATCTCCTCCGCTAGTGTCCCAACTAGGCTGAAAACTCTAGACACAGCCTCGATCCAGTCCTCAGCAGCCTGGGGATCTGTCTCACCTCAAAACCTCGGAGGTCTCTTCTACTGGAACACATGCAACACACTCAGTTGGCCTGCACTATCTGCTTGTGGGGATGGTGGAAACATTTTCCCAATGTGTGGTGGTGCTATTGGTGCGCCACCCAAAGGTTCTATCATAGTTAGAGGAACATTCACTGGAGCCTCATCTCTCATTGGTCCGTCATCATGTACTCTCTCAAGAATCCTGAGGTCTATCTACGTGGCTGCATCCTAAAAAGAAATAGGTGTGCCACAATCAATAAGTTATACCTGGTGAGATAACTCAAAATAGATCAAAGTAAAAAACATTTTCCAAAACACGCGCAATCAATGTTTTCATGCACCGAGTCAAAAATCAGAATTCAGGGTCCTGGGGTATGGATACGTCGGCTTCCCCACTATCCCTGGACTGCCCAAACTAAGACCACACTCTAAACACTCAACATTATAACTTCATTGGAAAGATCAAAGTCCTCATTCTTCATTAGAACCAACTCCTTTGATCCCACTTTTTCAGAACCCATTCCCCCGGGCTCATGTCTTGACTAACCCAAGACCCCCTTCCATAGGCCAGGGGTTGGCGACTATCTCCAAAAAGGCGTATCCCTAAAACGGGAAGGAATTGCCTTTAAACCTCTATAAACACACAAACTAGAATGCAACAAGATAAAACCATGAAGTAAAACCACTATAGTAAAAGTGTGTACTAAAAGTAAGGGGCCGGAATACATACCCAACTAAAAAGATACAACTACATTTGAAAATAGAAAACAACTCTTCAGATCCTCCACCGGGGATCCCATCTGAAGGGTAGGTACTACTGGTCTTCACAGCTCTCCACGTCAACCATCAATTCCATCCATCATCAGGTCCGAGCTCCCCGAGTCTCAGTCAAGGCTACCCCTCATCTACAGAAGACACAACAAGGTGTGGGTAAAGCCTGTGAAGGGGTGAGTATAAAAAGACCTATTAGGGATCCTGAGACCCCCAAAGGTCTCTCAGAATTTTAAAAAATAAAACCAAAAGCATGATCTCAATCATAAAGCACAACGGAATAAACACTGCTCAAACTAGTTATAACTGAGTACAATAGTAAAAATGATTATTCATAAACCAAGATCAACATATTCCATCTAGAGGCACTGCTATTGACCCACACCTGATCGATAGGTACTAACCTCAGTAAGACCCACATAGGATCAATTGGTTCTGATCCACACAATATCACTAGGTGCTCATTCACACAGAATCACTAGGTGCTAATTCATATAGAATCACTAGGTGATGATTCACATGGAATCTCTAGGTTTTGATTCACACATAATCTCGAGGAGATGATTCACACAGAATCACTAGGTGCGGATTCACATAGAATCCTTAGGTGATGATTCACTTAGAATCACTCGGTGCTGTTTGACCAAGAATTGTTCATTGCTGATTCACACATAATCTCTAGGTACCGATTCACACAGAATAAATCAGTGCTAATTAAAAAATAATAGCTAGGTTCTAATACACACAAGATTACTCTTCATTCATTATGTCTTAACCATCAACAAAATTCTCACTCACAATACACTTGTATCATGGAGAAACCGGTCGTCCATCCATGGGTCATATTTTAACTGGAACGATGTACCATGAAGATGTTACCCAATGATCTATCATGTCATGATGGTTCCATCACAACAGACTGCACATCAACTGGACGCCAGGTCTGAAAGTTATTGGAATTTTAGTGTCGATGGCCCGGTTGGATTTGGAGTTGATCCAAGTCATCCGTACTCCAAAATTCTCCAAAACTTTTTTGAATTATTCCAAAAGGAAGGTATCTCTCTGAGGATCTCATCATCTCAGATGGTTCTTCAAATGAACATCTGATTCGCAAGATACGACCTATTAAGCATATCAGGGTCCGAGAGGGGTCCGAGTCCGGTCTAACCTAGTCTGGGCCGACCAGACCCCGATCAAGTCCAACCGAGCCCACCCTAAACTAGCCTGGGCCGGCCTGGTTTTGCTGGGATGTGGTAGGCTAGGCTCACCCACCATGGCGCAATTGGTCTGGGCCACGACGAAACGACCTACCAGCTCACGCGACCCGCACATGTGTCACGTTTTCTACCTCCTGAACAGCTCAAAGAGGCATTCACCTCATTAATTGGCAGCATAAGGTGGCACTACCTAGGTGTCCATGGGACCCATAGGGAGTAGGTCCCTCCCATTGTCGCAGATTCAAATTCGTGACCTACTTCACTGCAGCGGGCGGCGGTGCGCCGCCTCAAACCTCTGCAGCCAGTCAAGTGATGTCCTCTAGTTTGTCAGCCACGGTGCCGAGTAGCGCCACCCTTATCTGCAAAGGCCTTCCTCGTTGGTGCAAGTCATCGGTGATTCCATGCTGATGAATCTTCCAGAGGCCACTGGGTGAGTTCTGGTGGTTTCTTCTTCATTCTTCATGTGCCTACAACTCCCCTGGGATATAACCATCATTGTGTACCACCTAGTTTCCATTCTCCGTCGGGTTGAATATCATCCCACAAAGAACGCATTATGAAATTAAGTAGTGAAGGATTTGATAATTTTTTGTTTAGTGGGTGCCCTCTGCATTAACATCATAACATGTGACATAAATTTAATTCAACAAAGATAATCTTTCCTATTAATCCACCTTCCTCGAGTTTCATTGGATGTATCATGGTTGTGGTGGTAGAGGAGTCCTCTTTGGATGAAGTCATCAGTGTTTTTCGATCCCAGATCCTTGCCGCCCATGATTCATTCCTACATCGATAAATGTTTCCATAGTACTCCGCCATAGGTTCCTTTCTTGATAAAGTCGTGTCAAAAATCAAACCCTGAGCCTCACTTAAATAGAAGGGGGAAAGGTGAGTAACACATCAGAAGATTTAATGAGGATCATTATTGAGTTTTAAATTAATTAACCTATTTTATTTCCCAAAGGTGTGTTTACCAAATTGAAGAGTCAATCCATTAAATGGCATGGCAACCCATCAGTCCCACCACCACTATTCAACTAATAGAGAAAAATAAAATAAAAATTATATGTTATTTTATTATTCTTTAAAAAGTCTGAAAATTATCTTTTTCTCCCGACCCACTATTGTCGAAGTAATGCATCTCGTATGTAAATCCCGACAATAAGGATTCAAAAAAGTCCATATACTTCAATTCTGAGCATCAGTTCAAAAGTAAGAAAATGATGCTCATACGTTTACTGAACTTACCAAATAAAAAGTTCAAAATTAAGTTGCAGGCACACCAGGTCTTAGAATAAAGCACTGTCAATTTTCCCAAACACTTAATAATACCAAATAATAAAAAATAATTCAAGGAATTTCTAGGACATTACAATCTATTTCAAAACATGATGCACCTCCCATTAAGAATAATGAAAATTTTTAATCATATCTTCGTGATGGCCTGTAGAAACTCATACTCAGCCATAGAAAACAAGATAATTATCACTTCCAAGAGACCATCCTAATGGTGATTCCCCACCATATAATATGTCTCTCAAAAATATTCCCTTCGGATCATAATACTTCTCTTTCATTATATCTTCTAAAAGAATAGGTATAAAAAATGCTTATGTCGTAGAAACTCACCCTTGAGATTCATATACTCAGTGATTCATGTACCTAAAGAGAGACACTATCCTTCATTGATCACAATACTCTTATACTACATTTTCCTACATATAGAGGCTAAATGAATTGGAAATGAATTTTCTATTTCATGGTATATAATCCAAATGAATTTAAAAATTTTATAGATACATGACCCTCTTAATTATTTAAAGGTTCAGGTTCCATTAACACAACATTAATTTGAGGCTCTCATGGTCCGTGTATACTAAAAAACTATCACCCCTGAGATAACGATCTAGAATATCAGGGCATGTAGCATTGAAGCCACATCCAATTCATGAGTAGAATAATTCTTCTCATGTGATTTCAACTATCTATAGTCATATGAATGCCCACAATCCTTTTACATTAGTACTAATTTGAGTCCAAATCTAGACGCATCATAATACAATATTTATTCTTTTCTCATAATAGATAACCTAGGGATAGTTGTTTAGGGTAGACTGAATTTCAGCTCCACAAAATCGCTCTTACATGCATCTGACTAATAAAACAATATGTCAATCTTGGTCTACACAGATATCAATGTGTCTATATTAGAGAAGTCCAGGATGAAGCTCCAGTAATAACATGATAGACATGAAAACTCAATATAAAATGAAATTTTTGAGCTAACCCAAAGATACCAAGGCTGTGATGTTTGATAGATCCATTGAAACTAATTCCATTGAGATGAAATGGAATATGTAGTTAACTTTATCAATCCATAAAATACATTTTTCTATCTTAGTGTAAACCAAATGTTATTTAAATTACCTTGGAAGATGTCTAGTTGTGTTTCATGATCATTAGATGACTGGTAGTATAATATGAATCCATCAACAAAATCTACCACAAAACTATTCAGAAAAGGATTAAATATCCTATTCAGTAGGTCCATGAATACAAAATGTGCATCAAGAAAACCAAACAACATCACTAGAAATTCATAAAAGCCATAACTGCACCTAAGAGTATTCTAATGTATGTAGAATTATCTCACCATTAAATGATGTTGTCCCGACCTCAAATCAATCATATAACCAATGTTATAAACTATAATATGATTGATTATATCTTCAAAGTGTAGAAGAGGATAATGGTTCTTGTCCATCATCCAGTTTATTCTCTGACTGTACATAAATAAGTGAAAAACCCCATCAACATGCCTAGAGAAGAGAACTAGAGAACCCCAAGGACATTTAATAGTCCATATGAAACCGTTAGTTTCTAGACCATATAACTGAAAATTCAGCTCTCAAAGTTCTAATAGTGTCATCCTATATGTATGAGAGAAACCAAAACTACTGCTGACACCAATTAAATCAGAAAATTGATATCCCACTCGGGTAGTAAGCCAAATAACTCATCTAGAAAGACATCCTTAAAATGGTATACCACTTGAGGAAAAACAATTCCACGTCATTCAAATATCATATTGAGCATGAACATTAATTTGATTAATAATAGAATCCAATATAAACTGAATTGGTCATGTATGACCAGCCCAAAAATCCCACTCACCTTAGTGAGAATAAGTGCCTCCTTCTAGAGAAAAAAAGGAAACTCTTCCCCTTTCATAATAAATATGATCATAGTATAGAACAAACCAATGCATACAAAAAAATTCAAAGCCTGTCATTCCTTTCAAAAATGTTTCCCAAAAGAAAAGGCAACCATCAATCTCTAGAAAACATGTCTGGTGATAATTTATATTCTCTAACTGCACTCTTGATAGTGTCTCTATGGTTAAAACACCATCCATGTTCCCCATATTCAATCCCAAACCATTTACAACCTATACTGATAAAAAGGAATGTGATTATACAATATCAAACAAAAACAATAAAGGGTATATGATACAAGAAACATACCTATGAATGTAGACAGTCATGCATCCACAATAGCTAGAGTAGTCTACATCACATGCAGCAAACCAAACCGTCTTCCCTAGGATACAACATGACTCACCTATTTTATAACCTATTCCTAGTATTTCCAATCTACCATGAGGGTGTCAGATCTATTTCCTTGACCAAATCATCCTGTGGAACTCCTGAATTATCTCTTTTGAGGGGTAGATGAGTCATTCCATGACCCGGGTGCATGCTTTGTTCTCCTTCAACTGATCTGTTTTTTACCTAAAAAACAATTAAGGTGGACCATTATTTCAAGAAAATTACAATCCGAATGGGTGTATGGAAAATTATTCCAACTGTAACCCCTCTTTCCAAACTGACTGCAGTGAAACAGAACACTATTCTGAGAAATATTTTCACTTACCTGTCAAATATCACCACTATTTTCCTGGTGAAAATTGTCATAATGACACTTCTTTACATAAGAAAAATATCCCACTGTTTTACCTACTAAAGAATCCTGACCACTTCTTGGGTCCTCCATGATATTTCCTTTTGTGATAGGTGACTGATTCCTCACAAATAAAAAACTACAAGGAATAACATGTTCACATGTGACCTGATCTAAAAGTGATGACCATCTTAAAAATCTCACGTTGGAGATCTCATCAGCTTCCAATGATGGTGCCAAAGCATTGTGGGTCAGTGAAACATTATGTGTAGTCTAAAACTAATATTTATTTATGTTTTATATGAATGAATTCACTAGCCTTATCACCTTTAACATATCGGGGAAGAAATTGATAATGAACATCATCTAAAAGTCCATCCATGAAAAATCCTACCACTTCCCTGTTTACTCTAGAATTTTCCAAAACCGTTTTGATGGTCCATGAAGCATATACATAGAGAGCGTTACCCTCATATTTTTGGGAGTCTCCAGATTCTTAAAGATCAATAGGAATGAATCAATTTAGAACTCAGATGCATGGGTTCCTCTTTCCATTTTGATGTAATAATAATGATTTTGATGAATCTATCTCGTAAGCTCAAACATAAAATTCACAGTGAGAACAATATCTAAGTACATTAAACTCATGAACTTAATGAAGTTGGTGTGAAGATGAACATACAATTAATCCATAAGGATTATAGGAAGCTCAATTTTAGTTACATTAGGAGCGTGATGATTTCAACTATCTTGATGCTCAACTCATAAATGATGAATATATACAAGACAAACACACTCCTTAGAACACGTGATTTAACAAGGTCAACCTCGAAATTTGACAATAACAGAAAACCACTAACTCATGGTCTCTAAAAATGTCCTATATGTGATTTTTCATATCATAACCATTCATTTATTTCATTTCACAGATTGATGAGACACATCAAATAATATTTCCATATGAAATTATATATCAAATGCAGAAAATATGCCCCCATAATGAACAATTCATACCAATATATATCCCTATGTGACTATTAAGATGAATTCACACTCATATTGAAACATAAAACCCCACGAGTATAAATCTCATGAACCAATAGCATTATTGAAAAATAACGGTATACGATGTGTCTATCACCCAAGGTGAAATAACATCAACTTTAATAAGAATAAGAAATAAACAGAAATACAACCCATGGTAATCGATGTCCCCCCACTCCACCATACATGAGTAAGATAATCCCATTAAAAATCACATTACCATATCCCAACACATCCTACTATCCTTGTTTCCTTTCCAAAATAGTAATGAAAATGAAAGGAAAGTGGGTTTGAACCGATATCACATTATAATGTCCCCTAAATCGACACTCACTCACATGGACCGAATGGGTTGGTTATGACACCTTATTCATGACTCCCTATACAAAAGAGGCTACTAACTAATAATGGGGGTGTGATAAGTACCATAAGAAGACTATATCTCGGTATTTAGATTTTATATCACAACAAAAATATCCTAACAAATATATATCCATAAATATTATAGTGAGAATGTAATATAAAAAATATTATATACTGAACACCAACTAGTAAATTCCAACTGAATAATCTAATAAACAATAACAAAATAACATTATTCCATGCATATATTTAACATAGTTTCATGATAGAAATAATAAAAAAATGAGTAGAACATTCAGATAAATACCAAAGGGCACCCACTCATGAATCTAATGACAGTCCAATATCCAAACTCCAACCCATCCAATATGAAAATAATCATCAATAATGTCATTTAACCTTGTGCAAACCTATATCCATATAATCTTCATGGGTTCCAAGGGGAATCCTAAGTAGGGTTATGGTATAACTCAGAATGTCGACACCACCATGTCAAACTATAACCATACTGATAAAAATTGAATGAAAAAATATCAATAAACAATTATATTAATTAGTTATTTAACTAATTAATAACACATAATCTTACTTCGACAACACACTTGAATAACACTTCGCATGTCTCACAATCAAGCCATACCGTACCCTATAACTAAGGTACAACATAACCTGCCTCAGTGCAATATGAGAGTATTGATCAGCATGTTATACACCCATGACAACCATAACCATATAAAAAAGATATAAATTATATCAATCTGGGTCAAACCCACTATTTATTCATTTCATAATTCAATATGGTTCGAGCCCTCTATATAAGTATTTCATCATGTCAACTGGGACAAGCTGAATATATTAAAATTTCAACAAATAAAATGGGACAAGACCTTACTATCAACATTTTAGCATTCAATTTGGGCTAATACTGCTATATAATCATTTTAGCATGTCAAATAGACCAAGCTTTCTATATCATCATTTCAACATATCAAGTGGGTATAGCCCGCTATATCAACATTTTAATAAATTAATTGGGTCAAGACTACTATATCCACAATTTAACATATCAATGGGGACAAGCCTACTATATTAGAATTTCAGAATGATTCACTGGGTGTAGACCTATATAACATTTTTTTATTTATTCAAAACAGAATTAATAGAAATAAGGATCTCACAATATCCTATAATATATCTCATCGGTTCACCCTGAAATTTTTTATTTAACATTCATTTACATTTTTATTATATCAATTAATCATAACCAACAAAATGAAAATTATCAAAAAATAAAAATAATAAACCATATTATATCTATATAATGAAATCACCCAAAATCCATGTCACGATAAAAAAACTTTAATCGATTAATGAATTAATTTTTATTCAAGGCTTTGGTCACCCGAACGGTATCTGGAAGCCTGGTAAAATACACAATTTAATCCAAAGGGACTCCCATGGATCATTCAATTAATTCATTAGATTTATTTTGAGCATGATATGATTGATCAATTGAAATATTGCATATACATGATAATTATCAAACCATATGGTTAAGTATTTTCCCAATACTATTGAAAACCAATCAACATTGCATTAACTGGAAAACACCCATGAGGAAGAAGGTGTGGATGGTCATAATAAATATACTAGATCAAAAATGGTGAAGATAAAAATTAATAACACACACGATTAAGATGCATGAACCATAATTTATGAAGAAATATTGGATAGACTAGAAAACTATACAAAAACAACTAACTAGGGATCAAATTCTCTATTGACATGTCTAGAAGGGGGCTTGGCCCCCCAAAATCGCCTAGAGGGAACCCTAGGGTTGAATGAATATGTGTTCAATGAGGTGAAAGAGGTATTCATGTGAATGAAAAACATAAAAACTAGGTTGGGGAATTACACATCATGTAATATATGTACATTTCATGTAATTATTTTCAATGAGATACACCAAAAATCACATCACCTTAGTTGAAAATACATAAATTCTCCCAAACATTACATGACATTTTTAAAATTTACATGTCACGTAAAAGTTCTACAGATGGGTTTTCAACAACATTCACTATTAGACCACCTAAAAACCAATTAAGAATTCTTAACATACTAAGAACCAATAGTAAAAATTGAACCACTAATCCAAACTCCATTATTTAAATGAACTATACATCCATTTACTATATGAAATTTTACCAAATAAAAGGATCTTTGTCTTCAAAAAATAATCATCCCCCAATGCTCAAATTAAAAATCATTTAAAGACATACTCGAAAAAATATTGGGTCTTATAGCCAATTCTTAGAATCTCACAAAAGCGCATGAGTGGTGGTTGCGTAAGGTATAGGGTTATGAATTTAATCTACCAAGCCTGAGATTTATAATGTAAAACATCATTACATCACATCCTTGTCATATGAAATTCAATATCACAACAACATCCTTAGTAGATGATGTAAAATTGTAGTCTTTTTCTATCAGATAATCATAGGATTCCCAATGTATGAGTGGAATGGGATAATGACCGCACCCCCAACTCATGGGATGCTCGATGTGCTACATAAATGAAATGACCTACTATATAAATCTACAATGAATAAGAAACATTCACATCACCACTACTCAAATAAGAATTTGGTATGGTCAATACATAATCCCCACACCATTCAAACTAAAAGAAATCCTTATAAAAAGAGAATATTCAATGCGTAATCCCCACACCATACCTCATAGATACTCTTTATGCA
Organism: Viscum album; assembly: GCA_963277665.1. Classification (NCBI taxonomy): domain Eukaryota; kingdom Viridiplantae; phylum Streptophyta; class Magnoliopsida; order Santalales; family Viscaceae; genus Viscum; species Viscum album. The sequence goes on from OY728146.1 coordinate 1,689,440,887, forward strand.
ACATGAGCATCCTTACCTGATGACTTTAAACCAAATAGATTATTCCTATCACATGACCTAAAACCATGACATCAAACAATGTAGATTTTGATCCCTTTATAATAATCATGGTTCCTAGGACACCAAACAAATGTTCAATCCCCTCCAATGGTAATCGTAGGTAGTCCCTCATAGTGATTAACCTCCCTAAACAACCTAAAGGGGTGTTTATATCATCCTTTTGAGTCCACATCAAGGGGATTCTCAACCCATTATCAACATAGCTTTTCCCTTCTAGAGATACACCTCTATGATCCTATGGATGTGTTTTTTGGATAATCATTCTGGATCAGGCTAATGGGGCGTACTGACCAATGGAGAACGTAAGTTCTCCCTCCTAGGTATGTACCTTTTTGATCTGCCTTAATGGGTGTTCATATCAAATATATGGATTTTTCTCAAGGGGATATTGACCATTAGTAATCTTAGGTACTCTCTCAAAGGGATGCACCACCCAGATCCACCCCAAGGGGTGTTATGAAAAACCCTTCGACATTCACCTCTAGGGTAAATTCCTATCCAGGTGAGACATATACCCTCATGAGGATACACATCATGGATCTACTCTATGTATAATTATGATCATTTCTTCCTATTCCTACAAGATGCTGACCTTTTTTCTGTCTCATGAAGATGATAAAATTGTGCCCCGATCATTCCCAACCAGAAATTATGATCTATATTCATTGGACATAAAACTTATTTCCTAACTTAAAACACATACTCCATGAATGACATCTGAATCCAAAGGTATAAAAAGGAATAAATACCCCCATAGCATAATTACCTAATGATTGAAACATGATCCCATAGGTTATGCTACTTATGATTCTTTATCTAAGATTCCCTTCCTAGAGAAATAATATTGGTGACCTATGTGCCCATCATCTAGAAATTCCCACAAAATCCCAATGTGACTACTATCCTGACCTAAGGTGGAATCCCTATCATGATGAAAGAGGTATATGAAGTCAAATTTAGTGTAGTTAATTGGTTTCCAAAAAAATATGTAACTGGTAAAGTGTTCTGTGAACATGAAATAAATCTTATAGGAGACCAATAATAGGCGACGATCTCCATGGATGAATCCATAGAAGCATAAATTAACATCCTATCATCCTACTTAGATCAAGGAGAATAAATCACAAATGAAAATAATGAAATCCACCACCCACATAATTTGGGAATATAGGGTAACATAAAAATAAATTGCACACATCATATGTTGATGTGCCAGTAGAATTTGGAGAAAGAATCTGAAATAATAGTGTTTCTAGTCAAGAAGGTTTATTGAATATCATTAGAAATATGATTTAGCCAAAGTTATGTTTTTGAGTTAACTAGAATACCCTAAAAATAAGGATTGGTTTGTTCTATAACATTTTAGTTAGAGATGGATCATGTTTTTTTGAAATTATATTTGTATGGTAAAGTCAAAATAATGTTTTATGTCTATTGAATTTCCTATTTTTACACTATTTCTATGACTGAAAAAATGGGAAATAGGAAATTGAGATTGTATTCATGAAATTGGGGTTATAATATATGTTCTTTTAATGTGTAAATTTGATAGGGTTCCAAAAACATCATAGCAGATAGAGGATATATAACATGCCACCAAGTGTTTTCTATTCAACTTTGAGTCAAGAGAAGTATGATTAGGTTTACCATTGGTAAACATATATGAAGAATTAGGTGTCCATTACCAAGAACTAAAGGAATTGATTGTTCCATATGAAAAATGATCCAAAGGTGTGTGGTGGGGTCTTGGTTGATCGAAAGATGATCAACTATTTAAAAATAATAGTATTAATTTGAAGGGAATTGGTTTCACACTGGGTGATTCATGGTTATAACTTTGTATGTTCAAGTTTTTCATATTCGAGAGAAGATATTTCGAAGGAGAGTGGAATTCTAGAGAAGCATATTATTATAAGATTGAGTTTGTACCATGGTTATTATTAGAACTTGCGAATAAGATAACTGAGAATGAAAATACATGGTTTTAAGATGATTAAGTAGAAATTGATGGTAGAGAGAAAATTAATTGAACGTTAAAAAATGTGTTAGATATATAGAAGGATGGATCTCATGCAATAAAAAATTGTCAATTTTTATTTTCTCTCCATCTGAGTACATTATAAATGTATATTAATCAATAAGGCTTCAAGAATGTGCATGTTTTTCCTCAAGTTCAATAGTCTAAGGAGTTTAAAATATTTCATTAGGATGAATCATAATTTTTTTATTAGATGATAGTTGGGGGGAGATAATTTTGAGATAAATTAGGGGTTTTGGAAGTACTACTAGATTTTTTTCTACAGTTTGAGGTGATTGACTTGGTACTGTAGAAGGTGTCTTGGAATAGTTGTTAATTTTTCTAGAATCATGTGACAAATCTACGAGAGGCTCTCATATTTAATGTATTTTGATTATTAATTTTTAGGTTGTGAATTCTATAAATGGCGGTATAATATGTTTTGGCTCATGATGGAATATGAGTTATGGGTTATTTCTATACTTTTGTGGTAGTATCTTCTAGAGAATATATATAATTATTGAATGTGTATTTTTTTCACTTATATGTAAAGATATTTTTATAAGATTAACATGACAATGACAATAATGAATGATAAAAAATACAAGTATAGGGTTTTTTTATAAATGTGGTCTTAAAGACTTTGGTGAGTCTAACTCTACAGAAAAATAATTTTATGAGAATTAGAGTATAATAATATCTTATATAATGGATGTGGGATCATAAAAGAGTTGAAACTACGATGAATAAGGGGGAGAAAAGTATCTATGAATGCATTGGTTTCACTGAGTACAGGTTCCGTGGGATTTTTTCATAATGAAGGAATCAAACATTCTAGAAATTAGGATTTTTTGTAAGATGATTGTTTCTAAGGGTGTATCTCGATATTGATGTTCCTGGAAGATCTATATTAGTGTGAAATCATAGTGGAATATTCATTTAGAGTTCATTGAATTACTGAAGAAATGTGGCCATGAACCAAATTCATAGAATGCGTTATTCCTGAAATATTAATAATGTGAATGGATGAAAAGTATGTCTTGATTGATTTAGATAAATTATACATGGGAATTTACATGAGATTGTGGTTTTAGAGAACTAAGTAGTGGCTTCTTATATGGGGGACTAGATGATCAGATGTATCATGTTAAAGGAATTTTTCGGAATAGAAAACAAATAAACATGTGTTGTGTAAAACTCCAATGTGATGCCCACTCAAATGTTTCATAGCCAGAGTGATACAAGATCTTAGTCATGCATGTCTATGTGCCCGATTATATTGAATAGTAGTGGGTTTCTAAGGTGTTACTCTTGAGAGACTATACCATAACATTAGCATTAAGTAACAAGTTGAAATATCCAAATAACATTAATAATAAAATAGCGGAGTATGTCGACTCTAGAAAACATAAATTATTATTCAAAAAATGAAATATAAGTATAAAATAACACATTTAATGATTATATAATAGATCAATCACATATAAAAAATAATGATATATAAAACTAGAGAACATGAGGCTATATTTTAATACACAATCCTCAACACAATCGAATTACGTAAAACCTCATTGATATAGCATTTCTCAATCCACTACACATATTGTTTTCAACATGAATTTATACATATATATTTTCATGTGCACAATTCTTCCCATCCAATGGGGTGAGAAAATAATACTCAATAGGCCACCCCTAACGATAAACCTACAAAAATGTCATATAAATGTTTATTGACATGTGATTTTCCCATAATATTTGAGTAATAATTTGAGTGAAATAAATATATAAATATAATATTATATATAATTGTGTTAAAAAAATTCAATATGAGGTTGAATAGGAAAGTTTCAGTGAGCACTGATGTGTCAATATGAATTTTTTGTAATATCCCAAAGGGATCCATGCCCAACCCTTGAACCAAAATATTCATTCACCTAGTGTGTTGAATCCACTTCCCATAAAAATTATATCCATCTATCATGTGGGTTTTATCACATTCCAAGAACCATCACATAATTCATGTCATAAAAGAACTAGGTGCATTATTCTCCCCACCCAAAATTGATTCATTTGTCTCTATGAACTTGACTTGGTCACCCAACCAAAATAAAAAATAATATGTCAATAAGTACCTAGAGGATGACTCTACCCTCCCCATTATTACAGTATACATCATAAGGTACCCCCAATGAATACCATATCACCACTAGAAATCATATCACATCATTAGGTGTGAGGGGGTTAAATCTCCCCTCCCGTGAAGAATACATTACCTCATGAGGTACTCAGGGGGAATACTTGCTCCCCACCTTTACAAAAATATTATATCATAATCTAGGAAGATAAAATTCCCAGAACCTCTCATCATATTCATATGGGGAATATCACCATGGAACCATCATAACAAATAAAAATTGGGGGAAACTCTCCCTAGAACCACATATCCATGCACTCAGGGTCATAGATCACCAAAAACCTTGAATGTAACATGACTGACACACACATGCACATATGTATAAGTCTTCATTACATAAAATAGGGGGTGTATCCCTCCTTAAACTACTCATGTCACACTAACTGAGTGTATATTGTCGTTAAAATCCCATATGTCACATTCATGGGTACCTCAGGCTAAATACAGTATGCATACAAGAGGTTGAACTATAAATTTCACAACCAAGACTCTCCACCACATCCCTACTAGACTATAAAAATCAATACTCACATTTTATGGTGGCTATTAATATTAAACATAAAATTTATGTTCAATCTACTTATAGGCCCTTCCCTTACCCTATCATAAATTTTTTGGTCCATATTCTCCTCAAAATTTAGTCCCACCCACATTGAACCATCCATTGAATTGTCTCTCTATGTCCCATGGAATACACATGATATGTCATCAAAACAGTAACCAAGTCCCACATTTGGGTCCTATCATACACCTCTCATAAATGATATCCCGACACAATCACTTAAACAAATACCTTCTATCAATCTTCATTTAGGCCTAGATAACCTCACAAAAGGCCCCTCATATTAATGAGGGGATAATCATCATATTTTTCCTGGAAGAATACAAGAAATGGAATAATAATTTTTTTATTTCCAATTGCAAGGAAATAAAATGTGAAACACCCCTATATGTGAAAACTAAATTATGCATACCACATGTACATAATGTTTATATTCAAATCCACACTCAGGAATTCACCCCTACTTGTCTGGTCAAGTTTTTTGTAAATACATTATGTGTCTAAAACATATATAAAATTTAATCTTTAACAGGTACCAAGCCATGTACATTGGTTTAATGTTGGTCCTGTAACAAAACATGGCATGTACTATTACACATCATGTGCCTCACATGATATTTTTTCATTTAACACTATATGAAATGTGCCTATCTTAGGGTGTATGATCAAGAACTTTTACACACACCAAATTGGTGTACCCATGTGGACAAAATTGCACATGTGAATTATATTTTATCTTTTTGAACTAATTGCCAACTCAATGTGTGTTCATCAACTACACCTTGTTTGACCACATTTTTAAAAATAATAGACCCCCCTATGAATCACATGAATACATTTTTTCACCTAAAATCACTTTACGGTGGCCTTATACCATAGGAAAATAACTCAAATCCTATAGAAAAAATTTGATGTGGTTGTTTAAATAAGGATAATAAAAACAATTAAAATAACCAACATACCTGACAGTGAATCCCCAAATGGATATGGTTAGATCCACACACCATGGCCATTTCATCCCAACCCCACTCTGCTATTTGAACGAATCCCATCACACCTTCTCCCCAATTCTCTCTCACAAATTGATTGTGTTAATAGTAATCCACTACTCCCCATAAAAAATGATTTAGAAAATGGGGAATGATAAAATAAACTATATCAAATAAAAACAAAAAAATAAACTAAAATATATACACATTTAATGGTATGAACATATAATCTTGTGCTAGAAAATGATTGTACCTCAGCTAAGTAGAACCACTCATTCTAGACTCCATCATGACGTCAAAAAATAAAATAAAAAACTCTTGTTAAGAGGTATCATTGTTCCCACTTGCATGAATAATTAATACTAATAAATAAATATTAATTTTCTTAAAAAACAGAACTTATTTTTAATCACCCAAAAATTAAAAACTATTTGTAAAATTCACTTTTTTGATCAACTAAATTGGAATAAAACATTCCCAAGAAAATTAATTGGGGTAAAATTAAATTTTTACCCATCATAAAGGCCTTGGGATCCAATATCAATTCGAGCACCTAAAACTTAATACGAGCCTCTAATTATGTCAAAAACATACGCATGAGATGTAATGAAAATCAAAATCAAAATTCAAATCCAAATTTTAATTTTAAAAAGATTCCATAAAACTAAATGTAAAATTAAATTCCCAAGAATGTTGAAACTCATAGTGATGCTTGTCATTACAAACTCCCCCATAAAATGTATTGTCCCTAAGAAGTATATGTGATGCTACAACCATAAATATAACCTACCAAACTCATCAATTCGTCATCAAAACACCCCATTCCATATATAAAGACTAAATTCACTTTCATAATTCTTCAAACATCATTTTACATGATACATAAAAATTTATACAAAAGGATCGGTATGATTGTTTAACAACCATAGTTGCATCCAAAAAATTCTCTTCATATGGTTTCCACCTAACAATATCTAGTTCTATGTGAGATAACCAATAGTTCATCCTCTAAATGACTTCCTAAAAAAAACCATAGAAGTCCACACATCACCTCCTTAACTCATTAACTAAACATGATTCTTTAAATCCCTAAGTCTTCATATAATCATTTACGTTTCCAAACAAAATATTAAAACCAACTCTTGGTGTACCTCTATTGGGGGCTGTTAAACACTCACACCAGTCATCATAATATCTACATGATAAATAATGATCCTTGAAATCATCTATAACAACCTAATAATTTTTGATATATTAATAAGAAATATATTTTATTATTTTAAATATTTCTTAACATGAAAAACCACGCTTTAAGTGAATTGCATTATACTGTAAAAAAGTTACTTAAATTTTATTGTTAAAACAATTTTCAATTTTATAGCCCTGTATGGATATGAGAAGATGAAATATTATATATATATTTATATATAGTAGAACTACATAATAAAAAATATTAATTAATTCTTATGAAATAATCATTCATTTTATATAAAAGCATATTTTCACATCTAAAATATTTTATCCTAAAAATTGTTTCTATAAATATTTGTGAGAAAATAATTTAATTAATTTATTCAAATATTAATTTTTTTAAATTTTTGAAAAAATATATCATTTTTATATATTCATAAAAAATTAAATTAAAGTGTAATTTTATGAGTTTTTAGAAAAAATTAATTTTTAACAGAATTGTGAAAAATATTAATATTTTTAAAACTGTACATTTTTTATTCAAATTATATTAATATATTTTTTTCATGAATTTGAAACTAAATTAACAAAATTATCCTTTATTTTAAAAATTTCTAATTCATTACATATTAATCTCCAATATAATTGATGTTGGTATTAGTTTATTTTTAAGATTAATAACATATTTCTCTAATTTTTTTTTTGTTTTGTTTTATGAATTTATATTAAAATTTATTCTGAATGTTGATGAAATTGAATCTTGAAAAATAGATCCTTTGTTTGGAATCAATATTATAAAAATTGGTAAATATATCCCATTTATTTTTTCTCATTATAAATGTTAATATTGGTAAATGATTACACCCAATTAAAGATAAAATGGGTAAAATAGGTTTAAAATAATGGAAAAGGTGTACAAATATCCTATAAACAAGCCTTTACAATATTGTATATTTTAATTTTTTCTATTATAATCCTTGTTTTTAAAATATAGAAACAATGTGCAATTTTCTAATGTTTATGATGTTTATATTATTTTAAGTAATGAATTAATTTTTAATGCTACTCTTTTTATTTTAATAACTCTAATAATTTATTAGAGGAATCACATGAGTTTATGTTTTTTTTATAAATGGTTATTTTAAATATTAATATATTGTTTTGACCATGTTTTAATTAATTTCTAGTTATGGAATAGTTTTTAGTAATTTTAATGCAAGGAAAACATACTATGTGTTCAAGTATTACAAAACTAAAATGAATAATTAAAAAAAATACTTAAAGTAATATAATTTGGATTAATAATTGTTTTTAGTTTTGTTGATTAAAATATAACATATAATTCTTTTAAATTCTTTTACCAGAAATCAATTTCGATATTTTTGTCTTTGATGTCAAACAGTGGGAATAATCTAGAAAATGTCATCAAAGGTACGTTAATTTAAATAATATTAAATTAAATGAATCAGAGTTGGTAAATATAATATGTTATTTCATGTTAATGTAATATAGTAAATAATATTATCCATTCTTAATTATGGGTAAATTTTACATTATAGTAATATTCTTTACTGCAAAAGAGTTAAAAAGTTTGATATCACAGAAATTTCTAAAGGATTAACGGGGGTTAAAACATGACAATATGGGTTAAACCGTCATATAAAATTGTAAAAATTTAATTGGATGATATTATTTATAATTATATTAATCCTAAGGTATTATTATATAATTTTTTGAGGAACATGAATATGAAAATAAATTTATATTAATATAAGAAATAATGTAATTACAATGGTTCTCTACCCCCTCAATTATAAAATGGAATATCTTTTATACCCTTATTAATAAATTTTGATAAATATATCTCATTACATAAATGAACTAATATCATCCTGGACTCATTCCCCAAAACCTAATGTTTCTTTTGATTCCAAAAAATATTATCTCTATTTAAAAAATTTATTCCTAAGGATGTTTCAAAACATAGATGTATTACTCTAAATCGAGTAATTTAAATTTTATTTTTACTTATTCCACATATAATTATATTGTATCAATTAAATAATATTTAATTAATTGTAAAAATGTATATAATTATTTTTTTGATGAATTAGAATCCATTATCCACTTACTTTCCAATATATGGAAATAACATCGCTTAAGCGTACGTGTGGACTACCAACTCTACAAAGCAATGAGTTTCTTTTTTCATAACCATTTCAAATTGATGGTTATAATGATTAATTTTATGAATATATTTTATATTTATGAAATTTCTATATTTATTAATTGATATTTATTTTTTAATTTTTAAAAATTAGAAACATCACTCATGCGTACATGTGGAATACCCAATACACAATGCGACATACATAATTTTTATTCACATATTTATATGAATATTTATAAAAGTGTATATAATAAATAAATTTTATACTCATGAAATTATATAAATTCACAATTTGATATAACAATGATAAAATCACATTGAACGATAATACCAGATAGAAATATGCATGAAAACCAAGAAGTTCTCACCCAAACTGCAATTTTAAAAATGAATTGTTAATAAACGGGTGATAATATGTTATAAGTAAATAATATATAGTGTTGCATATATATATATATATATATTATAGTTAAAAAAAACTCTAAAAAATTTATATTTATTATAAATAATGTTAAACAATTTATAAAGAAATATGAGTCCTGAATGAAGAGATTTTTGATTTAATCTAATTAAAATTGGTATTTTTTTATCGTGAATAAACATTGAAGAAAATTATATTATCATTTTCCAATAAACCCATTAATATTTATTATTATATGTTTATTTTAAAATATTAAATGTTTTACTTTAATTTTCCTCTCATTAGGATCACAATAGACAATAATAATTTGTTTAAGGAAGAATAGATTTGTTTTACCATTCTCCAAGAATATTTTTTCCTAGGTACATGTTAACTATACAATAATTTGAAGACTTTTATTTACTATTATCCTATTATTTTTTATTATATTTTTCTTGATGTTTTAATTTCTATATATTTTTTTGGAAGGAATAATTTTTCATTTTTTAAATGAAATAATTTTTTAATTTAACAAAAAAATGGAAAATAAATTTGTGTTATAACATACCAAGTATGAATGGAATTATTGACATCAAGACCACTCTATTATTTATATACTATATTATATGTTTCAATATATATTTTCAAATATTTTTTTTAATTAATATTTTCATAAACTGCATATATTTTAAATACGCTATTTCATAATTAAAGTGTATATCCCTAATGGAATATTCTAATGATATTTTACTGAAATTTACCATCTATTATATCAACATTTTATGTTACATTTTCATCACATAAGATAAAATTATATAAAATTATCCCTATAATATATCTAGGTGGATTTTAGTGCGTTATCCCATCCTTGAATGTGGTTACATGGGAGGTTATCCCAACACCGAAGATGGTACAAGAGTGGTTAGATCAATCCTAATAGGCGATGAATGTATTTGTGGGTATAATTAACATAATATTTTTATAATTATTATTATGATACAAATTTTTCCACTCTTTTATGAAATTATATTATGTTAATGATGTTCTATAATATATCATGTTCTTTTGTTAATTTAATATTCAAGTATTATAAACATACATTCTTTATTCCATGACTCATCATTACGAAAAATGACTTGTTGGGTATGGTTTTAAAATGTTAATATCATGTTTTCATACAACTCTACTAATGTTAGGAATAAATGATCAATGATAACTCCTATTTTTATTCTTTCTCATATTCTAACACCACCATTTAATATGTTTACATTTCCACTTGATATAAATAAAAGTAATGAGTATGATATTCATAATAAAGGGTTTTGCTGTGAAAAAAATATTATGGGATGATATAGATATTTTATATAAATGTTGTTTGTGAATATGGGTTCACAATAACAGTAAACATTCATAGTTCCCAAGTGAGTAATAATTATATATAATAACATTCGTCAAATAAGATTTAATATTTACGAATGAAAAGTATGAGACATTATACCAACTCAATCCTGGATCACATAACATGCAACAAAATCATGATGTTGACATCCAAACTGCATCCAAAATTGAATAAAAATTCTGAGTCTATTATTCACCATGGAACTAGAAAATTTTAAATTTATATATAATCAATTATCTTGAATCCATCCATCACATCATATGAATATTGAATATTATTTTCGATAAGTAAAAAAATATTTTCCTACCCACCAACATCTATGTGGTATCTTGGAAATCCATCGACTATACCCACCAAATCCATTATCCTTTCCATAAAAGGTTCGTATTATTTTTCATCATTCGATTCTCCCATAACAAGAGTGTATTATTTATCCGTAAAATGATATAAATTTCAAATAATTTTGTCCCATCCTTATTTTATTACCATACATTATGAATTTATGTTACTATATCACTCAAACCCATGAACATTCACAATACAGAAATATCCATTTTCCCCCCAGCTCACTATAATCATCATCTACATCCTCCATTTAGTTTCATCTATTATGTTGGTTAAAACGTTCAATGGAAAACGATGAACTCCCTTCCATATAGATTGACTTACATTATTCCTTGACTGTATCCTAAATAGTTTCCTGCATCACACATGTGCTTCTCCATCTGAGTTATTATCAACCATCTTTTAAAATCTTGTCAGTCCTTTCATTTTTAGGCTTAGATTACCTAATCCTCTACACCTAAACCTATTAAAAATGCTTCCAATATCTGTAATGAAACAACTCTAAACCTAAATATTATCCAAAAAAATTGGGTGTATGCTTTCATTACACCTCTCACATTACTCAACCCATGATCCAATGTATAGAATTAAACCAATCTTCTCGCATGCCTAACATGAAACTATATCCGACAATATATATATATATATATATATATATATTACCTCTAGAGGCATCCCAAGTGAATTATTCCAAAACCCATGGCATTTCACTCAATCTAAGGTTCACCAATAACCCATAATCTACTTAGGAATTCTTCCAAAACAATAGAGCTTCTATCTATACTTTACCCATCAAGAACCTGATCTTCTTGTATATCAATCTACTATCCCATCAAAAAACAATTCCAGAATCCAACATGATTTAAATATAACTAATCCATCCTCAGACCCAAATATAATATCATAATCACTCATAGACCCGAGATAACCACTTGAGTTACAATCACACATCACAACCCACTTAGTAACCAATATCCCAATTCACATCTCAAAGAATACTAAGTGCACACGCCTAGATCATAAATCATAGTCCATAATAGTCATTGTTCATGGATTTTTACACTTAGTCATAATTAAAATATCATAGGTAAAATCAAATTATAATATAATGACTAATGGGTTCTCATAGATTCTTATCATGCTTCAAATTCCAAATTTACCACCAACTCTAAGGATCCAATCCCCATAGATCATCCAAAAAATATATTACCCTCTCAAGGAAGAAGTTACATCTACAAATAAATAATGGTTCCACCTTATGATGATCAGATTCATATATCCCATAGTCACTATGATTGGCTAAGTCGAATGAAAGAGAAAATAAATATAGTAAAACACTATATATGATGTTTCTGAAATGTTAAATAAACGATCATTATTCCATAACCATTACTAGAATAGAATATCCAATTCCACTACTAACTGAATAAGGGTCACTACAAATCCCATTAATAAAGGAAATATATAGTCACTAATGAATGAAATATCACCATATGTAATAAATGGCCTATAGATTTATAAAAAAACATAGTTCAACAATATAGATTGAAACAAATAATTTATTTTAGATAATGTTGTTAATGGTTAGGTTGATGCTTTAAAATAGTTTAACCCTTATCATTAATGATATTACTAACACATAATAATGTGAATATAATTTAACTCCTATATTTTAAAAAATCAATACATATAGACTGGCCTATCTCTAATAGTCCAAGATCAAAAACTGAAACATTCTAAAAATAACACCTCATATTGAATAAATATCTCAACTATAATGTAAAAGACAATGAATATAATTATTAAAGGCCATGTTTATAGTACATTATTTTGGGAAAGGTATTTAGGATGCACATTCTTTGGTCTATAAAAAGACCTAACACATTACTATATCATATTTCTACTATACTCTTAATAGTAATTATTTTTTTATGAAACCAATTTCTAACACCTCATTTTGAAACCCCATTAAATGATCCACAACTATAGTGATACAAGATATAAATAATGACTCCCTATTAATCGATGGTTGTGATTAGCGGTGAGGGTATGTGTAGGTATCATTGAAAGACTACACCACCTTATCATTGTGAATCAACCAACAAAATAGTCAAATAACATCCATAATAAAAAAAATATTATTCCAAATATAATGAAAATAAATAATTCTATGAAAATAAAATGATATCAAATAATCACACATATATGGACCACAACTTGGGAAAATAACATATATGAAATAAAAATATGAAAATAAATCTAAAAGTTGAAGTACTTCCATCCATGAGCCTCACATCAATCATAAAAACAAAACCCCATTGAACTACCTATTTCTTGGACAATGCACTTGTTTTTCTTACATGAATATAGAATAAATTATCTATATACATAGTGCGGATCCTTTTTAAGGGTGAGAAGTTAATTCTCAGTAGTCTACCCAATTCAATGACAATTGTTTTTGTCATAATTAAGTGTATGAACACAAGATTTTCCAATCTAAGTAGACTAATAACTGTAAAAAATAAATAAATAAATAATTAATTTTTATAAGTGTCTAATTTATAACCCATGATTAATCATATTTGTTTTTCTAGTTCCATATTCTCTCTAATTATGTATTCAAACACATCAGGGGTCTATATATAACTCATAAACCAACATATCCATCAACATAATGGTTCAAACCCACTATCAAGCACTAGATCATACCTCCACATGGTGAAAAAATTAAATTCTAGTAATTATCATACACTACATGTAATTAGGTACCTTTGGGTATCCCACTCACTACATAAAATCACATTGTTTATCATTAAAAACTCTGCTGTATCCCCCTACGATTATGGAAGGATATCACATGTCATAAAAAATATAGGGGTAAACTCTCCTTAACATAGAATCACATTAAAATCATTAGGTACAAAGTTTCATTCCCTAACCATGAATATAATCATGTGAAACAATTAGGTACTAGAGGTAATAAACACTTGTTTCTTTGAATCACATTGAACATCATTAGAAACCCTAGAGAAGACCTTCCCCTATCAAGAATCATAATTTATAACATTAGGTCCATGTTGGAGAGACATGGTCAGTTGTTAGATGAATCATTTACATCATGCACTTGAATCATCTACTTCTAAAGAAATCTTATTAGATACATATAATGAATACTTACCCATATCCATTGTGGTAAAAAAACCTCAGGGTAAAACATTCCCATAACATCTTATCTATAAACACACCGTTTTGTCTCACCAAAAGAAAAAAATATCATATTCTATATATAGACACACACACACACACATACATCCATTATACAAACAATGTGGTATATCCCAATTCATAAAATGTTTTATCATACATATAGGGTATAACCTGCCGAAAACCACATTTTTTACACACAAGTGTTGGAAACACGCTCAACCTTGTGTGCATCCCTGAGAACGAGATCTAAAGCACATATACTAGACTTATCCCCACATCCATAATATGTTATAAACATAAATCATTTAATTCTATGGTGTAACAAAATATTGAATATAACCATGGTACTTTCTAGGAATATAGTTCATTTCTAGGACCCATCCTTATGTGGTTGGTTATCCTCATTCAAACCACTAAATCCAACTCATATGGAACTATCTTGAGATTAGTTTGTCTATACCCTATAGAATCTACATTCATATTTATCCAAAAAATATGCAAAACCCAAACTTGGGTCCCATATTACAACACCCATACCAGTCAAATAAGTTGGACGAAATCCCCTCATCATACCTTATCCAACCAAGAATAACCTCACTAATGGCCTCTGTAAGAAATGAGTGGCTATCTATTGTGTTCTTCATGAAAAAAAAATTCTAAGAATGCACTTATAACATTTCCAATTCCATATATTTTTAGATAAATCAGGAAAAAACCTCTATGGGTAATATATATTATGTGTACCTCGTGTACTTGGAATATAAATCAAATTCCCCAATCTGCATGTCTAACTCTTCTTATCTTGATGTGTAATTCACAAATATATACTATTCTTGAATTAAACCTAGATTGTAATTCAGAATGGAAAAAGTACATGTGTATTGGCTCAAAACCTTTCATTTAATCCAATGTTCTATATAATATTATATGTTGGGTACTCACATGGTATCTAACCATGTAACACTATATGCCATGTGGCTCACATGGAGTTTATGATAGTGTAATAGTCCACACCATGAGACATGTATCGATAGTCCTATATGGAGTTTATATATTATAAAAAGCATCATTTAGGAATAATATTCGATATTCATCACCCCAAAAATTTACATGATGTGTGTTATTTAACTACAAATAGGATTATTTGTTTTTAAAATTGAAAACCCACAAAAAATAACCACAACCCCATAATTTCATCCAAAATTACATCACGATGGACCTCATCCATACCATATAATGTCAAATCCCATACAATAAATTGAATATGAAAAATTTAATTGGGTATTCCCCAAAAATAAAAATAATAAGAGTACCTCATGGTGAATTATCAAATATTATTGGATAGACCCATGTTTTAGGGATACTACATCCTAGTTTGGATATGCATAGCTCCTCATATGAAGGCAGTTGTGTACCCTTCACTCTTTCCTCTCACTCAACTTTTTTGGAATATTAGGGAAGCCTAACATCTTCCTCTCGATAATCTGGGTGTTAATATATGGGTATAAAATAAAAAACTAATATTGACACCTAGTTAATTATTGTGATAGATTCCAAGAACATAGAATAAATTTACACCTTTTCCATGTAAAACCACTCATTTTTTACTCTAACAGGAGGTCAAAATTCATATAAATATTTATTTTTTCTGACATAGAATCACATGTTCATGTAGTAATTGTTAATATTGATTTAATTAATTTTAATTGTTCATAAAAAAATTTTCTAGCTCAGAGTATCACCAAATTCAAGTCCATGAGTAAATATACCCTACTATTATGAAGACGATTATTAAAAAATCCATGTTGATTTATGATAGAGATATTACCATTTTACCACTCATATGGATCTGTGGTGCTAACATCCATATGAGAACCTAGAATTCCATTAAATATTCAATATATTTCGAACAAACTTCCTTTAGATTTTTTTACTCTTATAATTTTATAATGTATTCACAGACAGAAAATATACCATTCTCTAAGATGATAAATTCAAATTTCATCTAAATTTTATATACCGTAATTATTTGGATGCATGAACACCACCAGAAGTCATATAACTATGATTTACTTGTTCATTTATTAGAAGGAGGATATTTTAAGAAACATGAAAGGTTATTATAAAAATAGTTTTATGACTTGGTATGGTGGCTAGGGTTCCATAACTTCCTTTATACCATAGTTTTTAGGGATCTTCCAAATATGTATTCTGTTTTTGAAGCTTCTAGTGGAAGTAAATTTTCTAACGGGTAATCAAAATATTTCCCCAATTCCCAAATATATATATTTATATATATAATTATTATAATCAATTATTACAAAAAATATATTACAACATCATCAATCCTAGACTTATAAATATTAATTGTGACACTATATTAAATAAATCAACCACATTCCCAGAAGTACAATTATAGTACATGATATTTTGTTAAAAATAAATATATTCTTGGTTAATGAAAATATAATGGTCAGTATTGTTATTAAGAAAATATATTTAGTGGATTCAAAAACTTTATGTGTTTTAAATATAAGAAATTTAATGTTTACTATGTTATAGGTAGGGGAACATGTCATGTATCTACCATACATAAAATTGTTTTGTTGATATTTGTCAAAAATCAAATATAGAAAAAGTCGTATTGAAATTAACTATACTTTTTTATACATGACAAAATTTTCTTCCTTTATTTACTCTTTAATCATGAGGATTAATTATGAGAAATAAATTAATAAATAAATTACATTTTCTGATGTGAGATGATTATACTAGTGATAACCTTAAATAATCACATATTTGAGCTTTATGTATATATTTGGATCATGGTTTCGATTCACTGAATATATTAAAGGGAGGATTTCATTGGATGTGGTCTTGTGATATAAAAGTAATTTTTTAGTTTTCTATAAAGGTGAAATGGTCATGTATCTATTATAAATTATTTTTTTTCAAATTTTTATTAATAATAATTTAAAATAAAATAGAAAATCATCAGATAGAACTTTATAGAAATAAAAGATCATATATGATGAAAATTTCATTGAATTATACATTTTAGTGTATATTTTAATCCTTGATGGAATTGAGTATAATGAGGATCAATAAATTCCCATTATAGTGATGTTCAACATTTTTTAATGTTTATCAATAAATATTACTTGTTTTATTTATTTTTTAATTTTATTACTAATATTCTATTTAAAAGGTAAATTGTTCTATTAAACATGGATGAAAATGATAAATTCAATATTAATTTCATCGGCCTCAAAAAATTATAGATACTTGTCAATTAATTCAAATATATTATGGAAATGAATTTATATTGTTATTAAATGAATTTTATTTCATTCACTAAAATTAATGTATTTTTTTAAAATCATGATGAGGGTGAATTTGAAATATAATGTCCCTGGGGGATAATATGAAAATAATTTATTTTGGATTTATGATGAAAAATATTTTTATTTATCAAATATTGAACTATAGATAGAAATATAAAAAATGAAATATTAATTTTTATTGTTTCTTCACAGATTAACCATATTACCACATATAATTGGCTATAAATTTTCTCTTAAAGTATTTTTTATTTTTATATATTTCAATGGGAACTAATAAAATTTATTATCATATATATTTAATAGAAATAATCTTACTATATGATATATCATAATGGATAATGTCATTGTAAATAAAATAAGTTTTTTCATATAAGATTATAATTTTAGATGCATAATGAATTGCTATAAAAGAATTAAGAATTCTAATAAATTATTTCTCAAGATCACTCCATGGTGTGAATGTAATCATTATTTTCATATTCCATTTACTATAATAAGTTAAATTATTCATGTTTACTAATAAAAGGAATGGCGTTGGCTAGGAATATTTGAGTAATCACATAATCAAATAATATGTTTTTAATTATATTCAATAAAATGGATAATAATAAAAAATAATTTTATTATTTTTAATAATTGTAATAACTATTGATGTGTAACGATTTAGGAATGTTTACCATTTTTTCTCACAACTTAAAAATACCTTAAAATACATTGTGGACGACTAATATTTATATACCTTTAAAAAATAAAGGGATAGAAGTTACAAAGTATACAATTCCAGTTTGGATTTTATATTTAATCACTATGATTATATTACGTATTCAATAATTTTTTATCAACCACCAAAAAATTAAAATAATAATAACAATGAAAAATTTCAATATCTTAGGTTTTCATTTCATACCGTGAATGTGTTAAATAAGAATAATAGATGATATTTAATATCTCATATATAACAAATAAAGACAAAATTAGTAAATATTATTTTAAGTAAATTATTCTCATGAACTCATATATGTTTATTACAACTCAATTTTCTTGAAATGTTAATATATGATGATTTATACACCTTAAGTAATTATAAAAAATTAATTAAATTCCATAAAGGAGTTAATAAAAGTATTCATAGTGAGATTTTTTTTAATAAATGATGTTTTTCTTTTCCTTATTCAATGATGAAATCTATTGAGCTTTAAATATATCCTCACAAAATTATTATGTGGAGTGATGATGTGTGAAATAAAGAGCATGAAATTACATAGTGAATTTCACTATAATGTGGTGATCACATTAATTTTATATAGTTATGAATAATATATGATATCATTCAAATGATAGTCCCATGGTGGATATCCTCAAACTCAACATTGATCTCGAGCTGAATGCAATTGAACTACATGAGTTTTATTGGTTCTAAAAAACATCTTCTCTCACTCCCTTTATCAATTCTATGATCCCTTTTTTCTAGAATGATCATATCATGGCCTTTATTTCTTGAGTGGATGGAGGATAAATTTCCCTTTCTTTTAAATTGAGAGAAAACATAAATATGTTCTTGGTGGAGAGAATAATATATATGTTTGATAGGATTTGTACATATCAATTCCAACCATATAAGAAAAGATATGACATGGTAAATATTGATCGAATTCTTGGATTTAATATCAATTAATTACCCAAAGGACCTTAATCATTAATTAATCCCATAATATACTTCATTATATATATAAAATAATAGTCATATTTTGTCTCATGGTGTGAATTAATCCATGACTTGATAAATATAATTGTAAAATTTGGTAAAAAATAGTTATCAAAAATACCAAAACCTAGTTATTTTTTCTTTGAAATTTATTTAATTATTGAATAAATATTAAAATAAGTATCATTCATACAATAAATACATAAGTATTATATTTAGAGACGGATGAATAAATATTTATTTTAATATCCACTAAAATAATTATTAAAATAATAAATTTCATTCATTTATTGCAAAAATATTCAAGAGATAATTAAATATTTTGTTTTATAGTCTATGTAAGAAGTATTTATTTAATAATTGGGGAAAATAAAGGTGAAATAAATATTATTCATTACTGTTGAGAATAATTTATTTAAAAAGAGTTAAAATATATGTTAAATAAAATTAATATCAATTGAAGCACTTTGGGTGAAATGCTCGATACATCTTACTATGTGGAATTAGGCTAACAAGACTAAAGTCTTATAACTATGTTTATAAATATATAAAATCACCCTATAGGAATAAGGTAATGTCACAAAAATGATAACAACATAAAAATCCTTACAAAATAATATAATCCCAATGTAAAATTAATCTCATCAAGAAGGTTTCATACTCATGTCATTAACTTGTAATCATATCCAAAACTTCATTGAATTCTTAAAATTTAACCATGCATACACCATGGCCTAGAATTTAGATTAATGGATTAATTTTCATCAATGTGTTGAGATGTAAACATTATTAAATATGTAAGTCAAAAATTCATCCTTGAATTATCAATTAATTACATATCATTCATGTCGAATGCATGCATGCACATTAGCCTTTCCATAATATTGATGGAGGGATGAATCACATTCCATAATTTTTTTTCTATTGATAACAAATTAAAAAATCATGAAATATTTAAATTAAATTATTCTCAACACATACATGGGTTTGTCTAATGTCATTTCAATATATAGAAATAATAAATACCCATTTAAAACCATTGTTTTACATTAATTTAAAATCATTATTTTAATAAGAAAAAATGACCAAATTTCCAATGGTAATTAAATAAATAAATAATAAATAATTTTATAATTATGAATAAAAAATTTCTTATGATTCTCACCCAATATAATTTTTTCCATGAAAATATATACAAATTATTTTAAAAATTAATCATGTACATGATGTGTACTTGAGACATTTACAAATCTAAACTATTTTTTTATGGTCAATGTTTTGTACTTTACACTCACACAACATCGGTAAATAATGGTGTGTCAAGTAATTGACATCATTTCTTGTCAATAAATAAATCTTTTATATGTGTTCTGTAACATGATATATATAACTTTTAATGTGTGAGAAGTACAAGGTTTATAACAGCATCCCCTGAACTTTAGTTCAATATTTTACATGGAAATTTATTAATTAATGAAAATAATATAAAACCTATCACATTGTATGGAATTTCAATATCTAACCCATTTAAATCATGTAAATTATGTTTTATGGTATAATTAATTTTTTATTTTCTTTGAAAATTTATCTACGTAGTAAAAAGATTGTTATTTCATGTTCTATATGTATGGCATAGTTATTTATTATAAAATATGTGTGTATAAACTAATTATACACCATATGTGTGTTAATTATGTATAATATACATGTTATTTAATTATATTCCATAAGAAAATTAATTAATTACACATTATTTGTGTATTAATTACCTTGACACTATATCGTGTGTATTCAGTACATCCCATGAGAATTAATTTCATAATGCATCCACTGAAAAAATGTGTGAATGAAATGTTTCTTAATTATATGACCACTACATCATGTTTATTAGTAATACAAAAAACATTAATTAATTATAACCATCCTTGTGTTTATTCAGTATACTCCACATTTGTATTAATTAACTAGTTTATTTCATCTATTCAACACACGAACAACAGATCATATGGTGTTACAAAGAATGTTGAGAGTTAAAATTCTTCTAACCCGGAAAATAATGTGTCACCTAAAGATGGGTACATCATATTTTCTTCCTATATTATTAACATGTTCATGTTTATATGAATTGATATCAAATAAAAATAAGAGATATCCATATTAAAATTTAAATAATGAGAAAAAATAATATGAAAAATAAATTTATGTGAAAAAAAACATTGAGTAAAAAATAAATATAAATATATGCATAAAAAATCTGATACCTTTTTAGGGTTTTGTGAATTTTGGATGTTGACGAAGACCATTCATAAATAGGGTTTTTAATAATATCCAATTAATAATTAACAAAAATATCAAAAACTATCATGTATAAAATCCATTAAGTAGTGACAACACATGCCACAATTATCACAAAGAACCATTGATGATACAATATATGCTAGTTAGGTTCATACAATTTCTTTTTACCACTCCCATTAGAACTACCACATTCCATTCAATCTAGAATTATTCTGTCATGGTCTTTCCTTATTGAGAGGAGGGTCGATTAATGTCACATCTCTTGATCTTGGGAGAAAACATAGTGATTTTGTGGTAGATAAAAGTCTATCCAGAGGAGAAATTTTGTGAAAAAAAAGTTCAACAATGAACCAATTGACATCTGGTTGTATATATAGATCCAATTCATTTATGTAATTTGTTTTAATTACATCAAAAATCCTCGAGTCATATATTAATCTGATTATATACTCCATGACATTAATAATAATAATAATAATATTTTTTTTCTCATGGGGCACATTAATACATGCAATGATAAATTTTATTTTACTATTTGAATAATAATATTTATCACTAGACCTAAAAAATAACATGATTTACAATGAAAAATATTTATTTGTCAAATAAATATTTTAAAAAATATTGTTCATCTGTTAAATAAATATATACATATTATATTTGTGTTCTATTGAATAAATTTTTATTTTACAATACATGGAACAAAATATTTATGTAATAAATATTATTTGTTTCCTTGTGAAATTTATCAACAGATAAATAAATATTTATTATCCTATCTAGTACATAGATATTTATAATATTTTCTATCATTAAATCCTAAATAAATATAATTACTCTATTTTGGGAATAAATTTTTTCCTACTAAATAAATTTAAGATTAAATTTATTTAGGATCAATGGAAACAATTTATTTGAAACCTTTTAGGCCTCTTACTATGTATAATTTGGCTTCCTGGACTAAAATCCAATATCAACATCTAGAATCATGAAATTACACCTAAGAGGAAGAATCTAATACCACCAAAACAAAAACCACAAATAAATTTTCACATTGTAATATATTCAATTGGTCTCAATAATCTCACCAATCTGGTTATATACACATGTTATAAATCTATATGCTTAATACATCATTAATTTAAATCCTAAAATGAATTATTTCAGACACCGTGGATTTGAATTTTTTTAGTTGGCTCTATTTCAATACAACGTCTATGATATCAACTTCTATAAAAATTATAGAGAACAATACTTCATTGAATGATTAATTAATGATATATCATTTATTATTCACCTATCATACCCAACATCCTATTGAACATATGTCACCAAGACTTAAAGAAATACATTTGTGTAGGAAAGTCATGATATAAATTAATAATATAATTTATTATAAAGTATATTACATAAATCCATGCCCAAGAATATCCAATGAAACATAAAAAGATTACTTTTGATAGGTGGATCTATCCTCTGAATTACCAATCTGAGAGATTAATATTTGTAATGTTAATAATATGAAGTCTCATCCACTTATTTGTACTCACACGTAACATCCAAAATTTTCTGTACCTGAAATTTTTTTTTTATCTTATTATAAGACTAGATTTAAGAAATATCATCATATAACCACATGTTTCTCATCTTAGTGGGGAACTTATAAGGCTTATATTAAGTCATTAAATACAACAGAACATTGTAATATTAAAATCATGTAGAATATTGAACAATTGGTGATTATATATTTGTTAATAATAACATTATTGAATATATAAAGGTTATATGACGTAAAAAATTCATTATTATTGGGGAACCAACTATAATTGATGTGTTTCTAGGAAAAAATCCAAAAATACAAAAGTACATAAATAACCCTATTAAACACATCCAAATAAACCTCTACTAAACTCAGTATCATCTCAGTATTCATTTACAATAAGGACACAAAAAAATTATTACCCTTCTAATGGCCTCTATCCCCAATGAAAACATCCATATATTTGTTAGAATTATATAATTTGAACATCCTTATGACATAATCTATAATTTCATACAAAGATCATATTCAATACATGTCAAGGATGATATCACATGGTGAAATCCATAAAGAGAGAAAATATCCCCATGATAAATTATTACCTTCAATCAAATTGAAATGATTTCACACATCATACAATCTACATTGATGTTCAAATAATATAACCATCACCAAGGGATTTGGAAGACTCTCCACATCATGCCCCGGAGAATAGATCTGAGTTGGTGTAATGAATGAGAGTGTAACTATCGATTCAAATAATGTATACAACCATGTAAAAAAATGATAATACATCACATGATGGTTTTCTCTTATATATAGGTAATATATAATATTTGATGAAAACCACAATGTCCCTTATGGCCCCCTGACCTTAATATTGACCATATCTATGGTTGTTCTCTAGTCCTTATCTTTGAGGTAGATGGATGACATGGGGATATACTCCATTATCCATATCCTCTCTGTATTGATAAAATCCATAATACCCTAGTTATTGTTACTACCCCTAATTTTTCCATCATGAAGGATAATATTTTAATAGATGGGCGTGAAAAGGGACTCCAACCCCCTGATTATATTGTTAAGAAGGACCATGCACCCACACCTATGGTGGACTTGACCTCTATAATCATATCATTCAACGCTCAAGATGCTATCATGTGTTCAAGAACACATAGACTATGTGAAACAGGTTTAATTTGGATGAACGTGGATTTATATTACTTTAAACTTCTTCTTATGACTATGAATATTAAAATATATAGTCACAAATATTCTCTTCATAGATTCCATACAAAACTACTATGTTAATGAAACAAATTAACTAGAAATATTATGAAAACTTCCACCTTTGAAAACACCTTAAAATACCTTTGTAATATAAATAGGGTGAACTATAATAATACCCTAGATTAATATCATGATTTAAATACCTCATAAAAACCGCGTATATTTGTAGATTCATATCATAAAATCAGCTTGTCCTTAAAATGAATAGTAAACTACTGAACATGGGAGATCCCATGGAGACGAATACAATTCTCATGAAGATTATATTATTTCATGATCGATGAAATAAAATTTTAATATATTTGATAATGAAAACTCTAACCTAAAATATTCAACTTCTCATTCTACATATGTAATAAGAACAACCATTTTGACCCACTTCTCATAGTTTATTGACTGACAATGGGGCCTAGTTCTCTCTCATTGAATAGATTAGAGTTAATGTAATAAAAAAATTCTCTATCTAAGATGGAGTCCCCAGATAAAAATTGTATCCCTCATAATTCTATAGGATCTACACACTAAATAATTAATATCCATCTATATATAATAATTATGGATATAAAGACTAAGAAGATCAGTTGGTCTGTCCAGTTGAATATACATAGGGAAAACCTGATAGTGACTTTGACCTAGATCCCAAATAATGAGTAATCTATTTGGGAGTCGCTAATCATGTACTATAGAATATATAATATCAATTGATTTCTGTTCAACTTAATTCATATTATCTACCTAAATAAATCACATTCAGGAAAAATCAAAATTCAATAACCTTACCTAGGTTCTCTACCCTAAAACCCACATCACTTCTTTTAGTAAATTTAGTAAACCTATGGTTATTACATTATAAGATTGGTTATTTTAAAATCCCATGTATTATATGATTTCCCTTACTTATGTCACATACTATGTCCAATTGGCATTGTTATTGTATCATCCCATGAAATCATATGTAGTACCAATCTATAAACCTCAAAATATCACTGAAAGAATATGGTACAAAAATATAGACCAATAGAATTTGTTTATTCGATATTATAGATTTCAGTAAAAACATATATTTTCATCATACATACGATTAAATATATAATTTTTGTAGCTTATAAAGAACATTAACAAAAAAACACATCTATTTATATTAACTATTTTTTACTAAAAAATAATTTATTAAAAATTAAATTTGTCACCATTTCATTATAATAATGATTTTTATTTTATGAAATATTCATTCTATTTTTATTAATAAAAAATATTTTAGAATTTTGAATATGAAATATAATAAATTATTTATTATCTAAAAATATTCTACTAGTGATTTAATATATTTTAATTATTTTTTTTATAATCACATCACTATTAAATGATAATATATGTTTATATATTTAATTAAAAAATTTATAATTCAACAATATCGTAAAAAGTTAATTTATATAACAAAAAAATATTCATAAATGATCAAACATTAAGTTGACTTTATTCATATAAATTAGAAAAAATCAAGTTAAAAAAACAGACATTAAAATAAATAATAAGTAACTTTTATTATTTTTTACTATAATTATTATATTATATTTGTTAATTCCACCAGAAAACCCCTAATTATACAAGTGAAATTGGGATCTCCACTCTTTTTATCCCTCTCGGTTCTTCACTAGCCATGTTTTCTTTCGATTTGTAGACACACCATTCATTCCACTTCAGTTCAACACTAAATTATGCTAATCATTAACCCAACATTACCTCCCCAAAACTCTTGTAATTATCTATCCCCATTGGAATTATCGTTAACTATATCTCCATTCATAAAATTTCCCTGATTTCATAAATATGTATACTTCATTATATTTTCTATATTCTCTTCCCATGCTCCCCCCACTCACCCCATCTTCTACCATCTCCTCAAATCTCATAAAAAATGGGAGTTAAATATTATTAATGGGAAAATTTTCATCCACTACACATAATGAATTTATGAAGCATGTGATAAAATAAATTTTAGATGAGGAATAAATGAATTCGGTTATAAAAAAATTTTGTATGTGAAAAATATAAAATTTGGGAAATGTTTTCGCAATTTTTTTAGTAATGTTTTGTGAATGATTATATTTTACATTTTCCCCTTAGAGATTAAATAATTTATCCAATAATCATATTATTTATCTACCCCTATTGAGTAATACCTATTAAAGAGTGAATTTGATTTACTTAATGATAACATATTGTCCACATTGAAGAGAACTAAAAATTCTCCATATGAAAATTTCTTTCTGTACATGATATTTGGTTTTGAATAGTAGTATGTTCATCAAGATGATTGGTGGGTTATTTATAGAAAACTATATTAACTAAAAACCATTTGTAGTCTAAATATAGGTATGAATTTAAAATAAAATGAACTAAAATGTTTTATTTCTTTATGTTATAGTAAAATAGACAATGAAATGTGAAAATTTTAAAATATTATAGGTGGAGGGTTGATATTTTATTTATTAAATAAACCTCAAAGATTATATTATAAGGGTATTCATGTTAAATTTATGAATAAAATTTTCCCATTTTCTATAAGGTTAAAATTAATTTTTGATCCTGCATACAGAGTTCCTCAATTCCTTGTTATTTCTTGATTAATGTATAATTCCCATTCAGTATGATGTGAATGTGCTTCATATTTTTTTACTAAATTAATAATTTGGTGTTAAATTAAATTTTATAATAAATATGTATAATTATAATATTTTTACATTTTTAGGTTGATATTCATTGATTTTATTATTTGGAATTTGAATATCATTTTAAATATATGATTTTGTATATCAATTGATCAATACAATGATGTATTTATTTAATTATAAACTATTAGGTTTTCTTTCTAATTAATAATAAGGGTTTTCTATTATTTAAAATTGATTTAATATTTCATTATTTTAAAATTATTTTTTTCATTTTTTTGATTTTTTAACACATAAATTTTGCAATTAGTTCATTGAGGATCCAATAAATATTGTAGTTTTAATTGGTGTGTGAATAAACTAAGTACATGTGATATCTAACCTTAATGATAACTTTTTTTCACATATATCGTTTTTATATCCCTTCAAATTATAGTTAAATTGAAAAAAATGTTATGATTTAATATTTCATAAAATTATTTGGATTCTAGGAAAATAATAGATCAATTATGAAAGCCATCTTTTTTATGGACCTAAATTTTTCTGTTCTTCTTCACTATGGAGGTGGCTATGTTCAAAGGATATTAGGTTCTTAGAATAGTAATATATATATTATAGGAATAATTAATTCCCAGAGTCATTTTTACAACAAATGCTTATATGTATGATAAGAACCTAAAAGCATGCTTTTCATGTTCTCCTAGATTTCACAATATTCTATTTTACTATGTAGTTGAAGATTCATTCTCCATAGAACTGATTTTTTTTATTTATAAAAATAAACATTTTGGGTTGAGTTAGAATCCTTACAGAAAACCACCCTCTCAATTAAAATATCCTTATTTCACAAAGATTATAAAAAACCTACCACATTCCAACAACCACCAATAATAATTTATGATTCAGAATAGTAATCCTGCTACTTCTAGGTCTAGTCTCTAACATTGTCTACATGATGAATATGAAGGTGGATTTAAAAGATAAAATAATGAATATTATCACATAATTAAATAATTAATTTTGGATACATAAGAAATATAATTTAAATTGAAATAATAATAAAATATTCCTTACCATGATCATACAAACAGTAAAAGATCTGAATCCTATAATGTCTGAAATAAAAATTCATTATGGATTTAATAAGGCAAATTTTTTGTTATAAATAATTTTGATAGACTTTAATGACATTCATAAACATGTTAATGATTATGAAAGAAGATTATCATCCCTAATTGGTTGTTTGGATCATGACCTAGTGTGATTACAATTATATTATCCATATTTGAGACTATTAGAGATGAAAAAAAATTATACTAGATATTTATTCATCACTATTATATTTATAATTTTAACATTATAGTTATTATAAATATTATGCCTATATTTTATTGGTTTTAGTTATCCCATTACTTACCTGAACGGTATGAATCTTATAATTAGGTAATGGAGAAAATATGTGCTTAATAGAAAACCTAAAAATATAAGTCAAATATATCATATAATGAAAATATAAAAGACAACAAGGATATAGAAAAAGGTGAAAAATTCCTAAGGAAATGTGGAATAATTGTATTGATTTTTTGGAATCTCCTTCGAGTGATTTAATAATTTTCTCTATATTATATATATTTAAATCATATTCAATTATAATTATATACTTCATGTCTAGAATAATAATTAATTAAGATAATAATAAACCACTTTTTAATCCAAATATAATTTGAAATTTTTTATATGAAAGAAACAATAAGTGTATAAAAAATTGTTCACATTTGAAAATTCCACATTATACATGGAGAAATAAATTTTCACATATTCATGTTTAAATTAAGGTATTAATTTTTTCTATTAATATTTCATATTCCATATTTATTATATATTTTATATTATTTTATCACGAAATTAATGATTTAAAAAGAGACGGTAATGTTATAGATAATCATCAAATATGTCTCAAAACACATGATCCAAAAAATGGATCAAAACATGACGATACTTCTCTGTATGTTAAGATATAGTTTTTATTATATTATCAAATTATAAAACATTATATATTTTAAATATTGATATTTTTGAACATGGTATAATTTTTCTTAAATTAATATATTTTTAATGAGATATCATCAATTCCAAACAACCCCACAAATTAAAAAAAATGATATTTCCAAAAATACTGCAAGAGAGGATAAAATTGAAAATTTTAATACTTTTG
Source organism: Viscum album (assembly GCA_963277665.1). Taxonomy (NCBI): domain Eukaryota; kingdom Viridiplantae; phylum Streptophyta; class Magnoliopsida; order Santalales; family Viscaceae; genus Viscum; species Viscum album. The sequence continues at coordinate 1,689,470,491 of OY728146.1, forward strand.
GTTTGGGTGCAATGTATCTCTATTCCCCTAAAAAAGTTTATTATAAATAGATTAAACATGAAGTAATATGGGAGAGAAAATTTGAGAAAATTTAGAAACAACTTGATAATGTTTTTGGGAAAATTACACATTTGTAAAATTTAGTGGTTTTAGTTATAAAGCACTAGTTATTCAAGTTTATGTTTATTTTTTATTTAAAATTAGTTTTTTATTTTCTTTCTATAGTGATATCGGTTTGATTTAACATTAACCATGATTTTATTTTTTATATCATTATAGAGTGAATGTAATTTTTTACCTTTTAATTTATATAATCGATGTCTTCTGATTAAATCATATTTTATGATGAGAAAAATGATTTTGATGTTGAAAATGATGATTAATTATAGGAAGAAAATGATGATTATGTGTCACTTTAGTTTTATTTTATATGTTTTTTTGTATAAATTTAAGGGTTTCATGCCTTATTATGAGATTTTTTCCTATCAAATATCCTTTGAATAATTAAATTTCTCAACTAATATAAGATTATTCTTTCTATGCATTTTATGTTTCATCATTTATTATTCATGAAATAAATATACGTGTAATGAATAAATGTGTTTATATGTGCTTCTTTTAAAAAATTGACCATTTTATCAATGGTTGACAATGTGGATAATGGTTTTATGATGTTGGATGAAAAAAATATGAAGAAAAAACATATCAAACCAATTAAATAATGGGATGTGGTTTATAATGAAGATTATGGTTTGTATTTTAGTGATTTAATATTAAAGGTTTTTGTGTATTGGTGTTTATAGAATTCTCATTAAAAAAATATTTTAATATTTTAATTTATTTTCTGATTAAATTATTGTGTTTTTATGTGGGGAATTTATAGTGTGAATCAATATTAATAGGGGGTTGGTATTCATAGGATGTTTTGTTTTATTTATTTTACAATAATGAGTTTTCTATGGAGTCCTATTATGCAGTCCGCTACTCATGTCTAATCTATTCAATTTCCAACAAAAATTTTCATTATGAAATCAAATCTTCCCAATTTTATTCTTATATTTGGAATGATTAAGTAGTAAAATTTCTATAAAATGGATGATGATATACCTTGACATCAAGTGTTTTAAGCATTTAACCTTTGATACTATATTTAATTAGGCTAATAAATTGTTCTTTAATAGCATCAATGTGGCTGGTATGCTTTTCAGGCTTGGAGAACACATTATGATACACAAAACTACTATTTAATAAGCCACTATATACCATGAAATTGTATATATTTGTGATCATAGGTATTTTATATCAACTTATTTTAATGTTAAATCATGAAATGTGGATTTTTGTGTCTATACAATAATTTGGTTGTTACAACTGTTCATTTTAAATATTGTATATAATGTGTATAAATTATATAAAGACATTATGATTTTTATAAAGTATTAATTTTTTATAAAAATATGAACATGAATTAGACTTGTGTGAAATTCAAGATAAATAGTGGTATAAATAACATTGGTCAACATCGTTATTATAAAAAATTCATACAATTATGTTCTATGATAAAACAATTAATATGCGTAGAAGAAAAATATTTCTTCATTAACAAATTTAGAAACCTTTATAAATTATCAATAACAAATTTAAAAAACAATTATCATAAGAAGTTTTATAATAATTTTTGAGAAAGATAAATCCAAAAAATTATCAATCTTATGTAGATGGTTAATATTTTACGTGTAATGATCATAGATCTCTAAATTTCTCTTTTCTTATTCATTCCTTGGCTCTTAGGGATGATATGTGTTTGAAATATTCTAAATATTGAAAATTCATTGAAGAATACTAATATAATTAAACCTTTCTAACACCATTTCCATCCATTTTCTGTTGCCTATCTACCATCCCAGTGTTTCTCCATCAAATCAATGGACCGCTACTAGAGATATGTTTCCCTCTACTAGTCTGAATCCCAATGGCTACATCAAATGCCTAAAAACTCTATAACACCCTGTGTTTTATGAATTAATTTTATTTTGAATAAATTAAATTTATTTTATATCTTGAGTAACATTAAACGCCAAATTAATCATGTATAATATGAAAAACTAGGATAGCTTTTTCTATACATGACACAGAGTCTTAACAAATCCATGATTTATTTTTAATAAAGTTGTTTAAATGAAACTATTCTAACCTAATAATTAAACATAGAGATATAAATAGTTATGAATTATTTTAAAATATAATTATTATAAAGAATTTATATAAATAAAATATATTTATATGAAAAAATATAATTTTTGTAAAGTTATTTTATCTTTCAAAAACAATATTTTCTAAAAAAAATGTTTCTATGACTTTTGGTGAATAATAAAACTTTTTTTTAAAATTTATGAAATTAAATAGTTAAAATTAAATTAATATTTTGAATAATAATATAAAATTTATATATGGGTAATCTTTTGGAATATATCTAAAAAGTTTCATTTTTTAATGAGTAGTAAAAAAATTGAATTTTAATTGTGAACCTCATTCATGATTAAATTATTAATATATTTAATTATATATTATATTGAGTTTAAAGTAAAATTAATTCAATTATACATAAACTAATATAATTCCCATCATTTTTATCATGTTTATTTTGAATTTATAAATAATCAATTTGTAAATATTTGAATGTTTCTCATAAAAACCAAACTTTCCCATCACATCTGGAGAAACAAAAATATGTTATATTTTTTCACTTCTACAAATAAAATTTTTAAATATTTAATATATATTATTAATTAGAAATTTTTTATTATATAATATATATATATATTTTTTACAAACATTAATATTAAAAATAATAATAATTATTTACTACATTTATGGAAAAATGGATTTACATGGGGTTGAACCAAATAGATAAGGATAAAAAATTTCACAAAACATTTCATAAATACATTAGTTGGATATATTAATATTATATAAATTATAGGATTTATAAATATTGATTTTTAATTCTTTTTTAAATGAATGAATCATGGGTAGAATTTTTTTTTCAAAAACATTGATTTGTTCTTGTAACATGACTTATAAAATGACAACCCTTCTTAAATATTACTCACACATTCATAGCATTTGGTTTTAAAAATGACATAAAAAATCACTTCCAGAAATTCATAATTTCATCCTAGAATCAATATATTTTATAGATATTAACCATATGAGGGATTTTGAATCAAAATTAAGGACGATATCTAAAGAATATGTAATGATCATAAATGAGTGTTTTTGTTTTATTTAATACTATAACTACTTAAATTTTTATTATAGAATGATAATATATCTTACCAAGTATAAAACTTATATTGATATTATTTTTTTAATGATTTGATATACAACTATATTCAATTACCTCAATTGTGTTATGAAATCATCATTCATGTGTATGGCGGACTACTGCTTGATGAAAAAATGACTTTCATTTTTTCATTACCACCTTTCTTAGTTGAAAATAAGGATCGAATTATTTGTATATATATGATATTTAGGATATTATTAAATTTATTTAATTATTATATCATACATAACTTCACAGTTTCAATTTTTTTGGGAATATGATAAGGTCACATGTGTACGAAGGAAAACCACCTCGATAAGCACAATGATTCCTTCACTCATTACAAGAAAGGTTATATAGAAGTGTTAAAAGAAAAAATTTAATTTATAGGAAATAAAAAAGAATATATAATTATATCATATCATTTGAATTTATATTTTTTTCATTTCAAAAAGAAAATGGAAACATCGTTCATGTGTATATATAAACTACCATCTCTAAGAATAGTGCATTTCATTTTCTGTCACTAATGTTTATGGATTAATATAAATAAATATATACTGAATTTATATGATATTTATTTCATGGTTAAAAAAATTATGTTATGAAATAATGATCAACACATGATGACAAAAACTAAAAAAATCCAAACAAATGTGAAAAACAAAACGAGTATTACTTGAAACGTAACAATACCATGGAATTACTGATAATAGTTTTGTAAAAGTTCATAAGAAAATAATATATGGTATAATATATATAAATAATAATAAATAATATATTTATAATAAAAAAATATTTATTATATAGGAGGTTTGAATAGGCATGATGGATGTTATGACTTAATGTAAGGGATTGTCATCTCACTTTTTATTTTTTATGAGACACATGTCATATTCAAAACAAGTTTAATTTATGTGGTGTATATAATTACCATGATTGTATATTATGAATATTATCTTTAAAATTATGGTTATTTAAATATCCATATTATGATCTCTCTTTCATGGGGTTTCCAGTTTCAATGTTACCAAAGTGGTAATGGAATTTTTGTCCCAATTTTTCTTATTTGTGGCATAACATGGGTCATGAACATACCTTATTTATTATTGTGTATAAAATAGAAATTTTATATGTTATAAAATTAATCTTCATATTTTCATGATATTATATGTATTATTTAATGTTATCCCTTCACAGGTCTTATGATTCAATCTTACCAAAGTGGTAAATCTTTTTTGTTATCATCACATTATTTATCGAGATTTTTTATGATTATGCTTAAGATGATAAAATCATAAAATCAACATATTTATAAACTAATTAATTTTACTTTAATAGTGTTAGTGATATTTAAAATTTATAACACCAGTTTCCACTATTTTGTAGTTAAAATAGTTGAGAAACTGTTTTTAATAAAATCAGACATTGTTTCTATCATTTGTTGGAAATCAGTTTTCTTCCAAAACTATGTTTTATAAACATTTTTCCAATTTTGTTATTAGTATCTTAGTAATTTTAAAACAATTATTTACCCTTGTTTTTTTTACAAAATTCATTTTCAAGGAATCTTAATGTTATTTTCCAAACAATTCTCAGTTTCATTTTACTAATATTTTGAAAGGAATACTTGTTTTAACATGCATGGCATGAAATAAATATCCCTTTATCATGAATATTGTTTTATTTGAATAATACATTATAAATTTTTATGGTCATATTAAAATTAAATTTGTTTCAAAAAGTTTTTTAAAAATATTGTTTTATCTAAGAGAAAATGTTATTTTCCCCATGAAATGTTTTTAATGAATTTTAAATGTTATACTATATGTTTTCCAATATATTTTTAGTGAAACGAAATTTGGAAAAAAAATTGTTAATTTTTTTAAATGATAATTATATTTCATTATGAAATGTTTTAAATGATCTTTCAAAAACATTTTCCATATAATATAACAACTGTTGATGTTACCTATTATTTACTAAGGATAAAAACCATGGTTACCATTATTATTTTTTATTTGAATTATTCGTTTTGAAAAGATGTTTTTGAAACACATTTCATATTCATGAGTTATATAATGATATAATTATTATGAATCCCACCTCATTTTCATGTGTTATGATGTTATTAAATAATGAAATGATTTTGAAAACTATCTCTTTTATAAAGGTATGATAAAATAAAATGTTTATGAAACCCAGTTCATTCCATGGGTTATGATATGATAGATTCATTTTGATATTATATTACATATATGTATCATTTTCATTATGTGATGGGTGTGACATAAATCTCCATCCGTTTGTCTGAGTAATGAAAAATGATCTATGAGTATAGAGGGTACTAGATTTTTAGTCGAATCCTAAAAAGGTGGGCAGTTATGTGGTTAGGCCAATATTGTAAAGGAGGGATTATGAGTGGTTAGAAAAAACCTAAAAAATATATTACACAAGTGGTTGACCAACACACAATGTAGGTATATGGGTTGTTAGACAAATACTAAAACGTTTTATATGTGTTGGTGGGTAGCATTGACATAAGATTTTCTATGCTTCCATGTATCCAAAAAATCTATCTCTTATGCTAATTATATTACCTCAAGACTCATGTTATCTGATTTCATTATAATTCATATCTTATGAATAACCAATATTTAAGAAATGACTCATGATTATGTTCTTTTATGGGAAGTGTATGGTTTTAAATTGCTATGATCTTATTCTCATACCGTTATGTCCATGTTATACATACATATCTCCATTTATACCCTTATTGATATCATATACTCACCCTTTCATATATTTACATTCCCTAGGTATGAATAATGGTATTAATTAAGGTATGTATATGAAGATAAAATAATTTTAAGATATTTATAGAACACATTGATGATCATTCACTAATTATTAAGATTTTGTTCCATGTTTCTATTGGAAATAAAATATTATGGTCCTTAGGATTGTGTTTTTATAATTTTATTAATATTCATCAATATAAATGGGATATCCATGTATGAAAATCATGGGTCACTATAGTTGGATTCAAGGGAAAAATTTAGTAAACCATTTGGAATAAGGATGAGAAAAATTTAGTGAAATTCCTAGGATTATTTCTAAGGTTATGTCTAGGGATGTATATTTGGATAAGACTGAGGATGGGTCAATTTATAGGAAAATGTCCTGGATTTTATATAATGGAAAATAAATTGGTTTCTATGAAAATAAATCCTTGTATAGATATTACAAGTGTGGATGTCTCTGTCGTTGAGTTATATAGGGGCAATAACTCTAAACAATGTGTATTGAGTTTAACTTGATCATCAACTGGTGCACAACAGCAGGCCATGATGCAAAACTAGTTTGACTCTCCGGGATAAAATACATTGGGATTTGAAAAAACTATATATTAACAATCATTAGGAATATAAATAGATAATTTCTATGAATGACATAGTATAAGACTAAGTTATCATTGATTAAAATTGGTTCATGATTTAAAATCCATGTAACTGTTTTTTCATTAGTATGTTGTTCCCAACAATGAATAGTGTTACTCAATCATTGATTTTGATTTTATTTAATTTATTGATCTAAAAAGACTTGGGTTAATGATGAGTGTCATTGAAAATGAAAATTTTTTCTTCCTAGGAAACTAGAATATTTTTTGACATAGAATGAAAATCATTTTTATTTCTCCACAGAAGTTTCTCAATCTATGAATCATGGTTAACTTACAAATAAAAAAATAGAGGTATCAAAAATATATTGATTCTAGCATGAGGAAAATCCCACATTAATTTAGTGTGTCTTATGATCCACTAGTGGATGAGGAATGGATCAGATATATAGAAAATATATTTTTTATCAGCCATTGTTTTGAGGATGAGAAATCCAAGTGGGTTGTCTACTATTTTAAGGTGAAGGTGATCATTGGTTGACTCTAATAATGAATAACATGCAACATGATGAAATTTAATCCATGTCTGGTTATGGGTTAAAGATATTATTTCCAATAAGTACATTCCTTACATTCTTTATAAAAATATAGAGATGGAGTTCCTCTAGATAAATAAATAGGATGATGAATATATTGGCCCCTATAAGGAAACTTTCACAACACTTACGGGGTACAATTCTGTTATCATCCTCTAACTAAAAAACATGGTTTATCATTTCATTAGATTCTTTAAACCAAATTCCTAAAGGGTGTTATCTATAAGATACTATAATGTATATCCATAGGTTTTTTTATATGATATCATGGTGAAAATGGAGGTTGTAGTTACATATAAATTTCTTGTTTTTTATATGAAGAGTAAAATGTAATTCAATGGAAAATATAAGAACCATGGAGAGAATATGTTGAGATATCCATTATTCTCAACACATGGGTAGAAGCATGGAGGAAATTTTCAAAAGGGTAATGAAATGTTTTTTATGTGTTGAAAGGATTATTATTTAGAATATGAATGTCAAATTTAAGGGATGATGTTAGATAATGATTTGAATAATGTGAAATCTCAACCCCCCCCACAATTAAGGGATTCAATTGGAAAAATTTTGCGAATTATGCTGACAAGTTCCAAAAAATGAGGGGTAATAATGATGATCAATTCCAAAATCCTATATGTAAAAAGGAAAATTCAGAATCGTATACCATCATGATGGTTGAAGCGAATCAAGATAACCAGGTCACAAAAATCCTCTAATAATTATTTGGGAATTTCATGTTTGATTTTGTATGATTGAGCACTTTGAAATTTATATGGTTCATCTGTTAGTGAAATATCATCTTATTATATACCTATAGATTAATTCTAGAATAAGAGAATCACATTTGACATTAGAGTAGTACAAGGTTGAACCCATGCTTCAAATAGAAATGTTTTTATATGTTTTATGATACAATTTAATTTAAAAAGGGTGAATTAACTTTTGGGATAATTAATGTACATTGGTAAGATTAAATTTAGGGTCATGTATTCCATCATGGGATTATGAGTTTTTTATTTATCAAAACATAAAATTCATTTACAACCCTTTTCATGTTTTATTTTCTGGGATTTTATCAATATTAAGAATATTTTAATAGAAATTAATGGAACTACATCCCTTTTGTTTTTTATATAGTGAATAATTTTTATTTGGAGGAATTCCTTAACACTATGTGGATATATGATTAATGTTAATGGTAACCTCTATTGTTTATCTTTTCTTTTAGGTAGAGATAATTAAGAGTTATTGTGGATCACATTATAATGACAACAAACGTTATTTATATCAAAGAATATTTCCCTTTGGATCCACTTTATATAATATAAATTAGAGATGTATTAACGTTTCATTTAGTACCTCATTCAATTTTATTTTATTGGAATATAGAGTCTACTTAAATGTTTGAGATATGTATTAATAAAAGGTATATATATATATATATTTGAGTTTCATCACTTCATATCGTACTCATAAATATTGATAGTTTGATTGAATAATTCTACCCTAGAGGATATGAAATGATCTTTTCATATGAAGATAAAATTTCTTAGTATCAACACCTTCCCCAAGATGAGTTTAATTCAAAAAATATAATTCAATTGATCATTAATATATATTCATATGAATACATTTATGGAATTTTGAGTAGAACATCAACATATTTGAATAAATTTGGGAAAGGAATGCTATTGGGGATTGAGAAACCTGATGAGATGACAAAAAAGGTTAGACCCATTAAGATATATAAATGAAAATCAAGATTATAACATAAATTTTTTAATGATAATAATTGACATGATCTATAATTTAATGTTACTATAAGGGTTTTCAAAAACTTTTTCCATGTAACAATGAAGGTAAAAATAAACCCTTGATATATCAATCCCTTGAAAATAATTGATTATATCGGGACATTAGATTATTAATTAGAAATTCAACTTAAACAATCTCAGGTTGTAGATGTGTTCCATGTATCACTCTTAATGAAGTATACACCTGATCTATCACTTGTGTTGAGCCTATACATCATACCATTGGAGCATAGAATTTCATATACAGATAAAGTGGTTGATATTCTATATTAAATGTACAATTATTTATAAAACAAAACGAGTCACATTGAATGTATTTTGGGGTGAGGACACTATCAATTGAGAGCAATGTGGGAACATTTATATGAAATTGGTTAAAAGTATCCTCAGTTGTTATTACCAATACAAGGAATTTCGAGGGAGAAATTTGGGGGTAGGAATGTATCACACCATGTTTTTGTGCATTACTATTATTTTCGAATGAATTATTATTTTTGATATTTTGAGTTACATGAAACACGATGTTATGTTTACAATTCACACCAAATTGTGATTTCATGCGTTACACTTGAAACCATGTTAAGATATATTATAAAAAATGTATTTAAATGTGACAATTATAACATAGCCACTAAAATTAGTATTATGAATAAAAATAAATATTTTTTAAATTAAATAATTATAATGATTTTATATAAAAATAAATCATATTTATCTTTTCAAAAAAAAATAATATTTATAATAAAATACCTAATTTTAAATAATGTCTTTATAATTTTGAAAAATATTATTTTCTCAAAAAAATATATATGCTCATTTGTGAAGAGTAATATTTTCTTTTTTGAAAATTAAGAAAATAAATTTGATAAAATAGACCTTATTTTTTAAATTATAATGTTAAAAATATCTTAGGGTGTATTTTTTGGATTATTCTGAAAATATTCATTTTTTGATTAATAGTGTAAAATACTGAATTTTAATTATATGCTCCCTTCACTTTTAAATAATTAATAAAGATAAATTAGTTCTCAAATTAATTTTAATAATAAATTAGTTCAATTATAACTCTATTAACTCAATTTAGACCATTGGGATATATTTTATTTTTAATTTCAATATATAATCTATGTAAAAATTTGAACATTTTTTTTAAAACCCTTACTTTCGTTAGTTCTACAGGATTAATATTATATTATATTTTCCCAATTCTGTATATTAAAATTTTAAAAAATTAATATATATCATAAACCTTAATAATTTATAATATCTAATATATTTAATTAATTTCTCCTAAAATAAATAGAAAAATATTAAATACACTTTGTCAATGTTTAGGAATAAATAGATTTACTGGGGGTTAAACAAAAAATATAACGATCCAAATGTACCAAAAAATTCAAAAAACTATTTTGTGGAAATATCTAGTCCTTATACATTATATTATTTATAAAAATTAATATTGTATCCAATTTAAAGGAAAAATTTGGTTGGAATTTTTTCTTTTAAAAAAATTACAAGTTCACCACTAACCTCACTTATAAAACACCACCCTTATCCTCAATTCCTCACAAGATAAATCCAGATTGGATAATCCATTTAATTGAATAAATCAATTCAAATATTCCATCATATCATAATGTAATTCATATTTTGGTAATAAATCCAACCTAGAAATTCCTTTTTTGAAGACCTAGGGAGCATACTCAAAGAAGAAGCAATGCACATCCATAAGTATTATTGTTTTATTTCATCCTCCACCCCCATCAATTATAAATAAATAATTATCATATAATACCCAAATTATCTACCATCTACTGAGAAGTTTTTTTGTTAATTTATGACCTGTTATCATCTCTACTTCCATCTAATTGGTTTTGAAATCATCATTTGTGTGTACGATGGACTACCACCTCACAAACTGATATTATTCATTTTTTACATTACCTCTTATCATTATTAGACATAATGATTTATATTTTGTATATATTATATCTATAATATTATTATTCTTTTGAAATTATTATCTCAAAAATGTCTTGATTCATTCCATTTATTTGGAATACGGCAATGTTGATAATGTTTATAGCAGAATACCACCTCACAAAGTAATATGGTTTTTAAATTATTTACATGACTGTTAGTAAGGGGTATTTTATTAAAAATATTATATATATATATCATAAATTTTTTTCTAGAATATTAATATATAATTAAGAATTCATTCATTAAATCTGATATGAAAATGGAAATACCATTCATGCATATGCAAGATCTACCATCTCCATGAATGGTGTTTTAAATATTCTATCACTAAATTTTATGGAATAATATAAATATATATATATTGAATAAATATCATAATATATCATTGTTAAAATTTTTTATATGAAAAATTCATAAATAATGTACAAGGAAAAAAATTACAAATCAAAAAATATTTGGAAAACAAAGTGTTTATTACCTAAAACATAACATTGGAATTAAATTTTCAACAACTAGGTTATAAAAGGTCACAATAAAACCATATATGGGAGGATATATTTAAATATTTTTCTATATTTTATGTAAAAAATGTTTATATTTATTATACATGTGGTTTTAACATATACGATGAATGTCAAGTCTTAATATGAGGGATTTCAATCTCAATTTTTTTATTTTCTGTAAGAGACGAGACATATTGACCATATGATTATTTTATACAGTGCATATAATTACCATTAATTTATTTTATTATTACTATAATTGAATTTATGTGGATTTAAATATACATTTTAGGAACTCAATTTCATGGTGATTATGGTTTCAATGTTGCCCAAGTTGTAAGGAATTTTTTTCCCACTTCTCTTCCTTTGAGATATATGTTACATTATGCACCTATCTATGAATATGAGGTGTATATGATACCCATTTGAAATGTAAAATCTTGTATTATATTCATTTTTTGACATTCAATGTTTCATTTTATGACATACCTTCCTGGGGATTATGATTCAATGTTACCAGTGTTATGATTATTTTATGTTACAATCTTATCATTTATCAGGATTGTTTGTTATTAATATTCTAATGAAAATATATTATAATCCATAATTCAAGAAACTCATGAATTTTATTCCACTATTTATAAATTTTAGTTTCAATAAATATTTACATTTTTTCACTTATTGTTTCTTAAAATAATTTATAATATAATTTTAAAAGAATTCAGATTTGTTTCTCTATTTGGTTAGAAAACATTTTTCTTATAAAATTAAAGATTTATATATTTTACTAAAATTTTATATTACTATAATATGAATTTTAAAGGAAAATTTACCCACTTTTTGATTTTCTAAAACATGAAAAATCAACGATTCATGTCATTTTCCAAAAAATTTCCAATTTATGTTTTTTCATATAATGTGGAAGGAATATTTGTTTTAACATGTATTTCCTGAATAAAGATTCCAGTAATCATGATTATTTTTTATTTGAATGTTATATTTTATGTGTTCAAGTTTACAATTAAATAATTATTTTTTTAAAATGATTTATCTTATGACAGGTTTTTTAAAGAGGAATGGTTGTTTCCATAATGAAATATTTTGAATGATATTTAAATATTACACTATAATATTCCAATATTATTTTATTATAAATTGATATTCAAAAAGATTTTATATTGAAAAAAAATTATTTTTCATTCTGACATTTTCTAAATAACCCTGAAAACTCATTTTCTATATAAGATGACATTCTTTGATGTGACCTATGATTTAAAATAGAGAAAAACAATGGATTACATTGTTTTTCGTTATGTAGATTGTTTATTATGAAAATATTTTTATGAAACCCCCTAAACTTCAATAGGTTATAACATGACCATATACTTATGATACTTTCTTTTTTTTTTCAAGAGTTATTTCATTATGTAAAAATTAAATGATTATGAAAGAAGTATATTTTGAATAGGTTATGATATGAAAAAATATTTAAACCCATTTAATTTCATGGGTTATAATATGATGAATGTTTTATGATCTTATGGGACCCATTCATGTAGTTTTTATTACGTTATGGTTGAGTCTATATAATCCTTCAGTATAATGGTTAATGAAAAATGTACTATGTTCTAATAGCATACCTGGGTTGTTAGCCCAATTATGAAAAAGGGTACACATGTGGTTAACTCAAGACTAAAAAATACAGTACACCGATGGTTATACCAAGCCAAAAAAATATAGTACATTGTTGGTTATCACAAACCCTTAGTAGGTACAAGGTTGGTAATCCCAATACAAACATTTTATGTATGTCCTAGTGGGTATCCTTGACATAAAATTTTCTATGATTTTGTGTGCGGACCCAATCTCTGTCTTATTCCACTGATATGATACCATAAATCATGTTATATTATTTCCTTGAAATTCATGTCTTATAAATTTCCAATCAATATGAAATTATTCAATATTGTGATCTTTGATATGCAGGGTGTGGTTTTCAATTTTTATTCTCTTGTCCTCATGCTATTATGTTCATGTTATACGTATGTATCTGAATATTTCTCCCTTATTTAGAATATATGTTCACCATTTCTTATTTTTTCCATTCCCCATGTTATGGATAATGGTTTTCATTAGGGAATGTACATGATGATTATATAATATGATTATATTTATGGGATTCTATTATTTTATTTTATGAATTAAGTAGATTTTATTACAATATTCCAAAGGCATAGAACACTTATGGTGCTTAGAAGTGTGTTTGGGAAGTGTAATTAATATTCATCTAAAAATATGTGATATCCATATAATAGAGGCCTCAAATTCTATATGAACAACATGTATTCCAACAACCATCTCAACAGTTTTCCTAGAGACATTTGTTGGTTAGCTAATATGAGCATTGTAATGCTCTTATTTATGTAATTTAGGGAAAATCCTATGTTAAATCTTTTAACATTCAACCAATATATGTGAACACATTTCCATTACTTATTAGGTTTTATAGGTTGTACCCATATATGTGATATATTCATCTAGAAATTATTTGATAGGTTATCGATCTATGCATCCTACATGTGAGTACAAATCTTATTATTTTGGTTCAAGTATTACTTGTAGTCTATTAGAACCAATGTAACGACTTAAATATTTTTTATTGAATAAATGTTTATTTTGTGTTTATTCATTTTTTTGTGGTTCATTTTAGAAGTTTCATGAAAATGATTACATATTTATATTTTTAGATAGTTTATATATAGTTGTTTCTATAAAGAATAATCTCTCTATCATTATCTATATTACAAACAAATGAGACACGAAGCAGAGAAAAGTTGTCAAAATATGTTGAGGTGTTTAAGAATGTTTCCAAAATGTGGAATTTCATTAAGTATTTTTGTAGATAAATCAATAAAAAAATAACTAAATAACATTGAAAAATCATTCCAATTATTTTTATGTAATTAATATTTACAAATATATCCTTTTTAATAGATGTTGTGAAGATATAATAAAAGTAATGGTACATTCATTTTTCATTAAAAATAAGTTTATGAGATTTTTATATTTTAAACATATTTATTTATATACTCATATATTAAGAAATTATTATAAGTGTGGCATTAATTTAGTTTTTGACATTGATAAAGAACTATAATTTAGTATTGATTATTATTTTACGGATTAGAAGGTATATTGTACCAACTATAGTTATTTTTTTATTTTTATAAATTTTATTTATGATATAATATTAGATTCTAATAATACGATTAAAAAATAATCAGGTCTTGTTAAATAATTTAATTTCATTTCCTATTGATTCTTCATTCCAAATAGGATTTAATATAATTTTTTTCTAAGATAATGATAAATAATGGAATGATAATTGATATTTGTAATTGGTAGTATTGTAATGTTATCAAGGATATAATTTCTATTTCATTACAAAATAGAGCTTAAATATGGTCTTAGTGTTATTCATAGTACCAAATGTTGATTTTATGTGTAATTATCACCCCATGAAATATTTCCATTATATATTATGAAAATGATAGGAATATGTATGAAGGATGTAGATATTTTTAGGGAATTAATATATATAGGTTGGTTGAGTGTTTTTTCAGCCTTGGAAATGTTGTATACATCACTAAAATATCATATGTGATGGTTTCAATTACTCAGGGGCTTGAATATGTGGACACACAAACTCTAATGACATCATTGTTTCACTGATCATTACAAGAAAACACAAGTGTTATATGTGGAAATAAACATGAGTGATGTAAGGGATGATATTCCAATTTGAATCTAAGTTCTTATGTTTACAAAATTCTCAATCTCTACCAAAATTTCTATTATTAAACATTATAGAAATAGTTTCTTACCATAAAATAATATTCATTATCATGACCTTGATTGGAGTATTGGATTTCCAATATAGGTAAGTATTTTTAATAGATATTCTACTAATTTCTACCAGATTAGCTTCCCACATCAGTTGGGGATTCTTGTGGCATGTTGAACTATCCTGAAAAATTTTCATGTTTTAATGAAGATAGTATTATCTCTATGAATAAGGAATTGTATAACATGTTTGGGGTATTTGGATATGAATTTTTAGAATTGGGAATATAATCTTATATTGATGATGGTGACTTCATTTACACTGTATTCTTTATTTTCATTATGATTTTCTTTTGTTATGTATCTTCTTACTATGAGATTATGATGCGTTATGTGAAGAAGTATGTTGTATCTATTGTTTTATCACTATAATTTGGATAATAGTTAGATATTTTTTAAATTAATAAGAAGAAATAAGTTTTGACAATGTGTACCCTATATTTGGAAATGATTTTATATATATTTTGATGATATAGTAGAATCATTTGTATTAATTTATCCTGATATATAGTTATTACTAAGAAACATTAGTTATTTATATTTCTAATTTTTCACTGGAAGTAAATTTATATAAAATTTATAAATTTATATTAGATATATAAATACATTTATTAATAAATATGTTATATTTTTAAAAATATATATGATAATATGAGCTCATAATTTAAAAATGAATTATATGTGAATATTATTTATTGACATTATTTATAATTACATATAAGATATCTTTAATAATAATAATACTAATATAAATACATATGATTGAAATAAAATTATGAATAGATAAATTTTCTACATGATTATGTTGGAATGAATTTTTATCAAAAATATATATTATATGTTGATATTATTATAGTTATTACATAACAATTTATTCTAACATAATAACATTCATAGACAGTTTTTTTCCCGATAATGTGGTTGTAACGCCATTTCTATTGTTAAAATTCATTTTTAAGAGAAAATTCACCTATATCAACAAATATACCATTGTAGGAAAACATTATTATTTTGTAGAATGAAATATATAATAATGATATTTCACCCCCTCTACTGGTAATCATGTTGGTCTAACACAGAAATGAGGTATAACCACCATTGTCTCACAAAAATAGGCTACATATTAGAGACTTGAACCAATGGTATATAAATCCCTAAAAGATAAGAATTACCATTTATATACTCGATTAAATGATAACAATCACCAATATACACCATATCATAATTAAATTAAAAATCCCAATGTATTAAATATAAGACAATGATGATGAAAAAATAAAGTATAATAAACTATGACTAGGTAGTGACCACCTACTATATTTACTCAAACAAATCACTATAAGATAGTATCACTCAACTCCACAACAAAAAAACTCCTATATACCATGATATATATATATATATATATATATATATGGGTGATCATAACATGTACACTTATTAGGATACTCCCCAAAACATCTTCTAAAATTTTAACTAAGCATGATAAAT
This sequence comes from Viscum album, assembly GCA_963277665.1. Classification (NCBI taxonomy): domain Eukaryota; kingdom Viridiplantae; phylum Streptophyta; class Magnoliopsida; order Santalales; family Viscaceae; genus Viscum; species Viscum album. The sequence goes on from OY728146.1 coordinate 1,689,487,509, forward strand.
CCCATTCGTAAAATAAAATAAATAGGATAAACACAAGTCATATCCACCTCACATGATCTGTCTCTTTAATTTCCTAATGAAAAAATATATTATCATATCCAATTAATCAATCATAAACATTATGATGTGATTTGGGGATTAATACTACCAACTTCAGTCCCATATAAAGTCCAACTTCATATATTGGCATCATAGTATATATTCATCTCTCCATAACTTCCTACACCCAAGGAAGATGATCATAAATATATCTTATCTATAATTAGGTGGAATTTATTGAATCAACGATAACATTTTTATTATGTTCTACAACTCAATAAATTATAACACACATACAATTCACCAACAATATCCACTACTATTACATCCATGATAATGTATGTCTTATATCATAAATACAATATAGCATGTGAAAACAAGTATGATAGGAATATGAGTAATCACATCTAATTAGTGTAAGTATCATACACCTAAATCCAGCATATCCATGATATTCCTCTCTATTTTACTACATTTGAATAAATATTAAGTAATAGGTAATAATTAGGTATCCATTCCATCACCATAAATAATATTGTTAAAAACCCCATCTAACTACATTTCAGCAATAGTTTCACATATAAATGATTTTAGAGATATATAGTATCAATTAATATGAATTAAGCTCACCTTGGACCAACCTTGAATTATTCCAAAAATATTAGGGGCTAAAGATAATAAATTTAGATCATGTGTATTTGATTGGGAACATTTGGTCACCTATGATTCGTTGTAAGTTAGATTTTGTATCAGGAAAATGAAAGGTAATTCATAATTACTACGTGTTCAAATTAAATGTCACCATGATGAAACACACATACCTATAATACATTTGATAATAATTTTTTCCAATTCATTGGATTGCAACTCATCATTTAAATATTGATCAAACATTGATTTCAAAAATAGGGGAGGAACCAAAATGCATCCAAAACACAAAATTGTGGTGACCATTGATATGAATTATCCATGGAATATTAACATCAATATTCCACAATCTCATACCATTAACATTCCAGAACACCCAATGAATTTGAATATGAACCCAAATCCCTATGTTGCATACTTACCAACACACTACATTGACACATAAAATAGAAAAACCAATAGAACATACTATATAAGGATACACTTTTTAACACCCAAACACACTCAATAGAACCAACCTCTATGTAATAATAATGTACTTTATAACTAACTGTAGTTCCCAATGGAAATTTTTATCTTCATCGACACCTCCACTACACTATCTATAACCTATTTCCTCTAATATTCCAAAAAATTAATATTGTTGGACTGGTCCCATACACGATATAAGTTATAATCCATAAATATGGATATGTATTAGTAATGTACTATTGCAAAAATTGTTTTATATTTTCAATTAAAATAAATTAAAAATATGTATTGAGTAGTTATGGGTTCTAATTTTTAATACATAATAGAAATTCTATAATTCCCTACTCATGGGTGGAGTTAGAAAATATAATTTCATCTAATTCATTTCTAAAATATATATACTCGGTTTATAATATTTCAAAAGTACCACACCCACTCCACATCCAAAATAATCATACTACACCTTAAATAGTTTGGAAAAATTGGAAATTGGATGGACTAAGTATGTAGTAATAGTGTGTTTTAGTAGTTTAATGGACTCCTACACTTATCAAATACAAATTGAACCATAATTCTAGGTTAAAATTGTGAGGTTTTATGAAATCTTTTACTAACCCTATATATACTTCAATAATGTTATGATGAGGTTTAGAAAACCTATAATTACATGAATGAAAATTTGTTTTGGAAATTATAAAAGAGAATGTATTTTTATAGGATCCATAGTATCAACTACATGAGATATTAAATGTCCAATTTACTCTAACAAATTCCTTGAAAATGTAATATAATTTTATTATAAAATAATTTTTTTTCATGGAGGGATTTTAGGATAGATCCCTAGTACAGATGGTATGAGTCTTAACCCTCATAAAAAACCTAATTTCATAAAAAATAAGTATGAATTAATGAAAATTTTGTGAAATTAAATCATTTATTATGTCTTGGAATGATCTATGATAATTGGTGAGGCCAAAGGGAATTAATAGATACTCACTGTTCTTATTATCTGTGCATAAAGTTAATTTCTCAATAACCTTCTCCCACAATTATATTGGTTGATTTTATGAATTTTTTTTAAATTTAGAATTTTTTTAACCCCATTAAATTTTTCAAAAATATATTTAACTCATTGAATGGGGAAATTTAAATGATCCATTTCTTTGTTGTGTATTGAATAGTCCATACACATTTCATAAGAACCATTTTATTTTGACACCAACAATATAGATTTGGAACTTTTAGTACCATTAATGGTAATTCGTTGACGAATCCCACAAATATTATTTCTACCTACATTTTTGTGGGTATTTAGATACCTGAAAGTACATGCTAAAAATATTCCTTGTCCTGAATTAAAATAATTTTAAGATCACAGTAGCCTAAATGGTATGTGATAGAAGAAACAATTGAACAATCTTTACAATTTTATTTTTGTGGGAATGAAAATATATTTTGGTTCATAATGAAATGAGATCTAATCCATGGAACCAAATAATTTTATTGTTATTGTGGAGAAGGGGTAATAATCCCACATTATCCTTTAATATATCTCGGATGTTTGAAGTAATTCGTACAATATATTTTTCCATAGAAAATCCAATAATATTCCATGATCAATTGAGTTACCAAAATACAAGGATTGTTAGATTCCTCCTTCCCCAGGTAATCTATATATGAAATGAAAAGAAGAGACTCAATGAGATATATCCATGACTCCTTAAAGAATCCTTATGATTCCCCTAGCTTAAATCATAGGGTAAATTATACTTCATTGTCATGATATTCCAATTAGTTTGAAAATCACCAAAAATATAAACCAATAAATATCATGAATATTTCCATTCCTATAGAATAGGTGTTTGATATGCGATAGACCAAAATTTAGAATTTTAACACATTTGTAGAGACTATCTCAACTTTCTCAAGGAGCTCATTTGTCCTGAATTTCATATGAGATCTAAAAAATCCTCATTTTCCTTAAAAATAAAAATATCATATTTGAATAAAAAACATGTGATTGATGTTATATAGAATCCAAAAATAATAATATATCCCCTTATTTGACATACCCTTTCAATCAGGGGGAGTTTGGTTTCAAACACCTATACCTTTAGAAGCCCCTTACTAAATGGTTCCTAAGTATGTCTCCCTAAAAATGGATATAATATTATTTTAGGTCATGTAACCTTCAAATATTGTGTCTATGAACTAGTAGACAGATCTGGTTACCACTGAATACATTTCTATTCTATCTAAACACAATTTCACAAACATCATAATTGTTGGGTAATATATTTTCTAATAGTGAACGTGACATGTTAGGAAAACCACATTTTAAGTATCCAGGTCACTAGATTGTGGATATAAATCTAGTATCACATATCATATCAATTAACATGGTTGAAATATATCATGTATTTCTACTTTGGATGATGTAGAAACAATGCATCCTTGTTCGCAAAATGTTCCATATACTTTTGGATTGATCCATGTTGTTGAAATGTGTCCATATAATCATTTTAATTCTGGATTTCCACACTAATAAATTGATCGATGATATCATCATTCAAAACAAACCAGGTCAATACTTTATTATCCACTTTAACAATGGTGAATAATTGGATTATTAATCTGTACATGCTAGTTTTTGTTAGAGTTATCTTCAATCATTTGGTGTTTTATTGATCCAAACAATATTTTGGATCTTAATATCCATCATGATGGATTCATACCTTAAAATATATGTAAGTACACAATTATTATTTTCACATTCTAGTCGAATCCCATCTCGATGTGTTTCAAAACTAATCCCATATCACATCCTTTCTTACTAACTGTTCCACACACCATTGTGTGAAGCAATGATGGAACAATCATGAATGGAAAATGTTCTTCATCATGTAGTGATGCTTTCACCTAGGGTTCCACAATTCTAATATGGAATGTGAATATTTCACCATATTCTATTACTTATTCCCTTAGAAATACAACATGATATTTCCACTCATTCTACCTTTCTGTTGGTTCATTTTAATATTCCCTACTTCCCACACTATCTAAGATAGTTTGTATTGGATCGATCTCAACTATTTCTAAACTATATTATATAAACCATTTTTTTATAACCCATACATATTTTTGTACCATATAAACCACTCCCAACTCTATAATTTTTCTATAGTTGGTTAAACCAAAAATATAGATAAAGAAATTATATAGAAATTTACATTTTTATCTTGTTTAACTGTAGGAGAATGGAATAGGGAAGACTGCACCATTTGAAGAGGAAACTCCCTCTCTCCCACCTAAACCATATGTCTTGAAAAAAGAATCAATCACATCCCTCTCTCCCTTACCAATATCTATTTATAATAGCCTAATGAATTATTCTTCTACTATATTCATGAGGAACACCATAGGAGGAAATATTAGACACTAGGACACTATTACCCATCCTGTAATATACATTTTAGGGGTTGCGATCAACCCAAGACTTATAATAAATAATAAAAAACATTATTGGATGTGGGAAAAGACTATTGTTGACCTCACCTGTTTTGATAATCTCAATCATGTATTCATATGTGTTGAAAATCCCAATTATGTTTTCAATCTCTATGATATTTTTTAAGTATCATTGATCTATACTTTAATTCTTTCAAATCTGTGATCAAACCAATAATAATTTTTAAAATAGTCTTTGGAATATGTTAATCCTCTTTTATCCATGTTCATACAAGTTTTAAATTGATTCTAACCCAATCGGATGTGTTCTGCATAGAACAGATAAGTAATCTGCCTATAGCTACTGATAAAGAGCTACCGATACCCAGTCTACCGATAGACTTAGTCTACCGACAGACAGAGTCACCGATATACTTAACACAGAGCTACCGATGTACTTATAAATGTAAGCTACTGACTTACAGACAACTACCGATACAAACATAGAGCTACCAGTGTAAGTATAAATAGCTACCGATGGAATAAGAGTCACCGATGGACGAAGCTACTGACAGACTCACAGCTACCGACGCATGGAGCTACCAATGCATGGAGCTACCGACGCATGGAGCTACCGACGCATGGAGCTACCAAAGCATGGAGCTACCAACGCATGGAGCTACCGACACATGGAGCTACCGACGCATGGAGCTACCGACGCATGGAGCTACCGATAAACAAAGTCAACGATACAAGCATGTACCAACCGATGCATAGAGCCACCGATAGAGTCAAAGAAACTAATGAAATTGAGCTACCGATGTTCAAGCTACTGATGTCCAAGCTACCGATGCTGATTATCTACCGATCACTCGACTCACTGTTTGAATTTCTTTATTTCCTATATTTAATCTTTCTAACGGTCATATCATGTACATTTTAATGATTTGTCAAATATCTGATAAAGGTTGTCGGATGTCAGGAACCCGTACCTCATACCTGCAGAAAGGAAATCTTTTCTATCCCCTGCTGCCTGTGAGATAAATACGAAAAATAGAATCGAAAAGAGAAAAGTGCGGTGGATGGAATATACCAAAAACACAAGAACGAGAAGAACACAGAGAAGCTCATAGACAATCAAGCATACTCGAGAAGTGTTCTGTGCATATAAGAAGAACACTGAAGAACTTCAACTACTACATTGTCACTGTCTGTGAACCTGGAGCACACGACACTCTGTTTCTCAAACAGAAACGAGAAGCGAGAAGAGGAATCAGACTCACTTCTGATCGAATCCAAAGGAGTCCAGAGCTACACTGAAATCACCAGAACCACTTCTAAACTCTACATCTCTTGTTCTGTGATTTATTATTACTCTTTTCGAGCAGTGTGTGTTATCTGCTGTATCTAACACATACACTGTCTCCTGTACTCAAACTAAAGGATTTGTAAATCCTTACCAAACTCTTTCATTCTTTCTTTCCCACGAATAACAGTGGTAGAGGTCGTGTGTGACCAGGACAACTAGTTGCTATTGTACTGTTTCCCACGAAGAACAGTGGTAGAGGTCTTGGACCTGGACAGTTGTAAACTGTTGAACCCCGATCCAGGGTGTGGATCATTTTTATATAAACTTTTGAGAGGACTAAGTCTCGGCTTGAGACTGAACATCTTGGTTACATCTGTTGTGCCATCTCTTTCAAAGTTTTATTCCGCTGCTAATCACTTTAAAACCAATACTGTTTTAAAGTTACTTTGATAATTAAATTAGCAAGTGTTTATGTTAAGTGTAGATTAGTAAGTTAGTTTCAAAAGATAATCACACACTCCTGTGTTGATTAACTGGGAATTAATCAATCCCTTGAGAATCTGACAGAACCTCTACTTTAATATAAATTCACTACAGTTTAATTTATTATTTTATTTGGGGGTCTTTAAGACACTGTTTTTAAATACATAAATTTTAATTGGTACTCAATTCACCCCCCTCTTGAGTAAACCACTCCGACCAACACTTGGTATCAGAGGATTGAAAATACTTTCTAAAAGTACTCTGCTTTTGAACTGTGATTTTAGTTGTATTTTAAAGTTCTTAAAATTTCTGTTATATCTAAATTTTTAACTCTTTAAAATTTTCTCATCATGGACAATAGACTTGAGGGTGCTGCTACTAACCGGCCACCTTTCTTCAATGGAACTAATTATTCTAAGTGGAAACTGAAAATGAAAATTCATCTAGAAAGCATAGGTTTTGATATTTGGACTGTTATTGAATCAGAATACAAAATTCCTACTACTGCTAGATCTACATGGGATGAACCTATAAAGACTGCTTACAATAAAAACCGTAAAGCTATGAATTCCTTGTACTGTGCTCTAGGAGATGAAGAGTTTAATAGAATTTCTGCTTGTAAAACTGCTTTTGAAATTTGGGATACCTTAGCTGTTTCTCATGAAGGAACAACAAATGTTAAAGAAATGAGATTGAACACTTATACTATCAAGTATGATAATTTTAAAATGAAGCCTGATGAACCCATTTCTGACATGTATCTCAGGTTCAATGAAATTGTCAATACAATGATCTCGCTGGGAAAAGATGTCTCATCGAAGGAACAAATTATGAGAATTTTGAGATGTCTACCTGATAGATGGAGAGGCACATATGTCTCAATCAGAGAATCATGTGACATTGCTTCTCTACCTGTAAAGGAACTAATTGGCAAGCTAATGATGTATGAAGAAGAGCTTAATGTGAATAAAGAGGAAGAAAATGAACCTCCAAGAAAGTCTGTCGCTTTCAAATCTTCAACTTCAAAGAATAAGGACAAAGAAAAGCTTCAAGCTGTAGTTGAATGTTCAAGATGTGAAGACAGTGAAAGTGATTCTAACAGTGATGCTGAGATGGCTCACATTGCTATAAGATTTAAGAAATTTTATAGGAAAAAGAATTTCTTCAGAAAAAAAAATTATAAGGATAAGTATGATCACCAAGGTAAATGGAAAAAGGATTGGAAGAAGAATGACAAATCAGATGATGTTGTCTGCTATGAGTGCAAGAGAAAAGGACACATTAAAGCCGACTGTCCAAAGCGGAAGTATAAAAAGAAATATGAATATAAGGACAATAAGTTTAAGAAAGCCATGAAGGCTACCTGGAGTGCTTCTGAGGATAGCTCTACTGAATCTGAGAGCTCTGAAACTGAACACAAAAATAAGGCAAATATGTGCTTTATGACAAACACTTCTCAGGTAACTGCTGAAACTCCTGCTTTAAATTATTATTACTCTGGAGATAATGCAGAATCTGACTCTGATTTTGGAACAATGTCTGAAAATGAATTGTTTGAGTACTGTGATATACTGGAAGAGACATGTAATGAACTTAAGGATAAATACAAGTCATTAAAGAAACAGCATGCTCTCACCACTACAGTTAACACCGAACTTACTATTGAAAAAGAGAAAAATGCTCAACTGTTAAAAGAAAACACTGAACTGAAACTATCTAATGAGCAACTCAAGAAAGACTTAGAGAAGTTCACCAATGGCAAAAATACTCTAACACAGATGCTAGGAAAGCAAATGGCACCTAAATATACTACTGGTATAGGATACCAACCTGTACAAAAGAAAATTGCCAAAACTAGATTCATTTCTAAATCTGGACAGAATGAAGGTAATTCTGGAACTTCATATGCTTCAACCAGTTATATACATAGCTATGGATCTAATAAAGTTTATCTTTCAAAGCATGTCAATTCTACAAATTATATGAGACCCATTAGACAAATATGGGTACCTAAAGTGTTATTGGCTAACCTGTCTGGACCCAAGAAAATCTGGGTACCAAAATCATCTCCCATCTGAATCTATTTTGTAGGGAACTTGCTTAAAGAGCTCCTGTAAAGAGACCTGGTATTTAGACAGTGGGTGCTCAAGGCACATGACTGGAGATTACTCTTGTTTCAAGAGTTTAATAAAAGTTGATGGAGGCTTTGTCACCTTTGGTGATAATTCAAAAGGGAAAATCATCGGCCTAGGCCAGATTGGTAACACTGATTCAATTTTGATCTCTAAAGTTTTATTTGTTGATGGCCTTAAATACAACCTATTAAGTATTTCTCAGTTATGTGATGATGGTTTTCATGTTAAATTTGAAAATGATTCCTGAAAAGTTTTTAATTCTAAGAATGTTTTGGTATTTTCTACCTTAAGAAATGAAAATGTTTATGCTGTTAATCTGAATTCTTTAGCTAAGCAGAATATTACTTGTTTGACTGCTTTTCATAAAGAATCTTGGCTGTGGCACAGAAGATTGGGACATTGCAACATTCACTCACTTAGAAAACTCTCTAGAAAAAACCTAGTTAGAGACCTACCTAAATTAGAATTCCCAAATGATAGAGTGTGTAACCCCTGTCAAAAGGGAAAACAACACAAAGTTTCTTTTAAATCAATGAAAGAAGTTTCGACTTCTCAACCACTTGAATTGGTTCACATGGATTTGTTTGGACCATCAAGAGTTTCTAGTTTAAATGGGAAGCACTATGTTTATGTTCTTGTAGATGATTTTTCTCGATATACTTGGGTATATTTTCTAGCTCACAAAAGTGAAGCTTGTTCTTCTTTTGTTAAATACTCTAAATCTGTAGAGAACCTTAGTGGACTTAAGATTAAAACTTTGAGGAGTGATCATGGTCGTGAGTTTGAAAATCAAGATTTTGAATCTTATTGCTCACACAATGGCTATACTCATAACTTTTCTTCCCCTAGAACACCCCAACAGAATGGTGTAGTAGAAAGAAGAAACCAAACCCTTCAAGAAATTGCTAGAACCATGCTCAATGAATATGATGTGCCTATTTATTTTTGGGCTGAAGCTGTAAATACAGCTTGTTATGTCATTAATAGAGTCTTAATCAGACCTGTTCTTAAGAAAACCCCTTATGAATTGTGGAACAATAGAAAGCCTAAGGTTAATTACTTTAAAGTTTTTGGTTGCAAAGTATTTATTCTGAATACTAAAGATAATCTGGATAAGTTTGCTTCCAAAAGTGATGAAGGAATTTTTTTGGGTTACTCTGTTTCAAGTAAAGCCTATAGAGTATTCAATAAGAAAACCAAATGTGTGGAAGAATCTGTTCACATCAAATTCGATGAAACTGATCCACATGAGCCTAAAACCTCTCTTGAGAATCTTGAAGAAGATTTGTCTATTCTGGACCTTAATGATAAATCTAAAGAACCTGTTATAAAAGTATCCAGTTCTGGACTTTTTCCAGAATCTGCTTCTATTGAACCCAAACCTATAGATGAACCTGAAATTTCTAGTCCAACCTTTACCAGATCAACGAGGATTCTAAAGAATCATCCTTTAGAAGCTGTTGTTGGTAATCTTGATAGAGGAACACAAACTAGAGCTTCTCTAAGAAACCAGGTTGAACATCAAGCTTTTCTTTCACAACTAGAACCCAAAATTATCAATGATGCTATCAATGATGAATTCTGGGTAATAGCTATGCAGGAAGAATTAAATCAGTTTGAAAGAAACAAAGTCTGGGAATTAGTTGACAGACCTAAGGACACCTTGACAATAGGCACAAAATGGGTTTTTAGAAATAAAGTAGATGAATCTGGAAATATAGTTAGAAACAAAGATAGACTAGTTGCACAAGGATATAGTCAAGAAGAAGGTATAGACTATGAGGAAACTTTTGCACCTGTAGCTAGACTAGAAGCCATTAGGATCTTACTTGCATATGCTGCACATCTGGATTTCAAGTTATATCAAATGGATGTGAAAAGTGCATTTCTAAATGGTTTTATAATTGAAGATGTTTTTGTAGAACAACCACCTGGATTTACTAACCCCTATTTTCCAAATCAAGTTTTTAAACTTTCTAAAGCTTTGTATGGTTTAAAACAAGCTCCAAGAGCTTGGTATGATAGACTTAGCAATTTCCTTATTTCAAAAGGTTTTACTAAAGGGATTGCTGATCCAACTCTTTTCATTAAAATAATTTCTAAAGATGTTTTAGTTGTACAAATATATGTTGATGATATTATTTTTGGATCTTCTAAACACTCTTTATGTACTGATTTTTCAAAAAGTATGCAAAATGAATTTGAAATGAGCTTAATGGGAGAGCTTAAGTACTTTCTTGGATTTCAAGTATTTCAAAATGAAAATGGTATTATTTTGAATCAAAGTAAATATACAAAGGATCTTTTAAAACGTTTTGGTCTGGATAGTATCAAGGGAAGTGAAACTCCTATGAGTACTACCTGTAAATTGGATGCAGATGAAACTGGGAAACCAGTTGATCAAACAAATTACAGAGGTATGATTGGTAGTTTACTTTATCTTACTGCTAGTCGACCTGATATTATGTTTAGTGTGTGTATGTGTGCTAGATTTCAAGCTAATCCAAAAGAATCTCATTTGCTTGCTGTTAAAAGAATTTTTAAATATCTCAAACACACGATTAACTTAGGTTTGTTTTACCCAAAAGGACAATCCTTTGAGTTAATGAGTTATTCAGAAGCTGACTTTGCTGGTTGTAAGTTAGATAGAAAAAGCACATCAGGAACATGTCATTTGCTTGGAAAATCCTTAGTTTCTTGGTGTAGTAAGAAATAGAACTCAGTTGAATTATCTACTGCCGAAGCAGAATATATAGCTGCTGGTAGTTGCTATGCACAAATTCTGTGGATGAAACACACTCTTTTGGACTATGGACATGTTTTTAAACATGTTTCAATCAAGTGTGATAACACCAGTGCAATAAACATCTCTAAGAATCCTGTATCTCACTCTAGAACCAAACACATAGATGTAAGACACCATTTCCTAAGAGATCACTATCAAAAAGGTGATATTTCTCTTGAATTTATTGGCACTGAACATCAATTGGATGATATTTTCACTAAACCTTTAAGTTCGGATAGGCTAAGTTACATAAGACACGAATTGGGAATGTTTAATCACAACCGGTGTGAAAATCCTCACTGATGTGAAAATTCTCACCGATGTGAAATTCTCACCGATGTGAAATTCTCACCGATGTGAAATTCTCACCGATGTGAAATTCTCACCGATGTGAAAATTCTCACCGATGTGAAATTCTCACCGATGTGAAAATTCTCACCGATGTGAAATCCTCACCGATGTACAACTCTCACCGATTTGTTTTTCTCACCGATGATTAACTCACACTGATGCAATGTTTTAAAACTTCTGTCTGCCGCCAAGAATACGAATCGTTTTATTTTATTTTATTACCCTATTTTTGTCATTTATTTGGAATTCCTAAATGATAAAACTCAGTCTAAGCCACTTCTTACCTCACCAAGCTCAAAATCTCTCACCCTCGAACCTTAGCTCCCAAATCGGCCAAGAACCCTAAACCCGCGATGGAAAAAACTAAGCTTCCTATCGTCAGAGATGAAAGTGTAGAACCAAACGCTAAGAAGCAGAAGACACAGCATAAAGCCAGTGTTAGTGAAGTCAGAACTAGATCAGGAAGGCGACCAGTGAATCCTCACTTGCAGAATAGAGACATAGTAATCGAGAAGGAACTGTGCATGGAATGGCTACTTCCTAGGAAATCGTTAGTACTCGAGATTCTGGAGGACCGGAAATGGGTGGATTGTTTTTCTAATAACAATGTCCCATACTACCCGAAGTTGGTAAAACAGTTCTATGAGTTTGTAACCTTTGAGAAGTCTGAGAATGAGAATCGGGTATGCTCTTGTTTAAATGGAAAAGAGATGTCTTTTTCTTCAGTAGAGTGGGCTGAGAGTTTGAAAGTACCACATGAAGGTGTCTCTGGGTATGTATCAAGAGCAATGCCACCTATCAGTGACATCTTTGATTATGAAACCGCCTTAAAAGAGTTGACTGGTAATGGAAATCAAAGGCAAGTGGTTGCTGCTGAAATGGATGGAGAAAATCGATTGCTCTTCAAGTTTGTTTAGCATGTGTTGATACCGAGGCGAGGAGATTTTGCAAATCTGAGATATCAAGATATATATCTTCTTCATTTGCTAAAACATGGTGTAAAAATCAATCTGTGCAGATTATTGATGCTTCAAATGGAAGACATGATTAGACCAAAGTCAAAGACTAATGCTTTGTTCTTTGCCAAGCTGATTTCAGTAATGATAAAAGTGAAAGGAATAGCTGAGTCTCAGGATGAGACAGTTGTAGTCAAGAATAATTTCTGCATCACCTCGACTGTTTGTAAGTACATGAAAATTAACTGGAACCCATGGAAGGGAGAATGGGTCAGTGATGATCAGAAGATATATGATAGGTTTAATCCTGTGGATCATCCCTCAAGACCAAAGGATATGAGAGATCCGAGTTTGAGACCTGATGAAGAGGAACCTGTTTATAGTGGTGAAACAGAAGAATAAGAATAAGAAACTCCCATGGATGTTGGAGGAGATCCAGACTTGCCCCCCAAGTCCTGTTACAGAATTGGTCTATTCTAGGAAAGGAAAGGTAGAGGAAATTGTGTCTACTCATGAGGAAGAACAGTCTGTACCTCACCAAGAAGAAGAGGAAAAGGAGAATGTATCTGAATTGTATGCTTCTGGTAGTTTAAGTTTGAGTCCTTTGATTTGAAGTTCAGCTATGCCGACTGCTGAAATAGAAAGAGATACAGAAGAAGCTGTACCTGTATCAGAAGATCTTCTAGATGCTGCACCTGTGGAACTTGTAGTAGAAGATTCTGATGAAGAGAATCCAGCACCGAATGCTGTTGTGATACATGAGAATGCACCCATTGAGGGGAAGCATTAATCTGTTCTTGGAAATGTTACAGTAGCTGTTGAGCTTGGAGACTGGGTAGAAGACCCAGGGTTTATAGTCTGTGGATTGGATTATCCGGATTTTGATAATGAGATGTCTGTGAATAGACCGAAGACCAATTATGATCTTGCTTCTGAGTTGTTGCCAGATAATGTGGTCATATTTCATGATCTGAATAAGCGGAAAGAGGACCTCAAAACCAGTTTTGTTGAAGAAGTGAAGTTAATGGAAACCTCTCTTGCATCCTCAATTAATTCAATAATTACTGATTCTGTAGTTAGATTGGCCTCAGCAAGAGGATCTGTTGCAGTTGTCTCAAATGATTTTGTCTCTAAATCTGATCTTGAATCCATGAAGAATGAGCTGAAAGAATCATTCAGTGTATCAGTTGCTGAGATGAAGCAAAGCTTTTATGAAGAAATGAAAATGTTGGAGAGATCCTTCGAGCTATCTCTGGCTTGTAATTTATCTTCTTTTATTTCTGAGCTTATGGAAGAAGTGAAAGAGTGCCAGACTAAGTCTTCTAGGATCGAAGCAGATCTTGAAGCTCTCAAGACATCAGTTGCTGCTTTGGATTCTTATATGAGCTCCAAGTCTCAAGCTGACAAGGACCTAGCTTATGTGAAGAGTGTAGTAAGCCAGTTTGTCTCGGTGTTTGAAAGTTTCAAAACCTCAGTGAAGGATCATGTTCAATTACAAGACTCTCAAGTTCAAAGCCTAATCAGTGGTTTGTCTAAGAGTTTCAAAGAAACTATTTCCTTCTCTCTTGGCCCTCTCACATCCAAACTATCAGTTGACCTGAATCAAGTTCGAGCAATGTTGAAGGAGGAGATTGGTTCTATTTCAACCAGTGGCTCTGTGGACTCATCAGAGTTGAGCCGAGTGGTGCTTTCTACAAGAGATTCTGCCAGAGAAATAATGAAGATTGTTCAAGATTATATGAGAGAAGCCTCTGCCTCTCAGGAAGCCATAAAGAGAAAAGTGGACTACTACTTTACCAAAATTTTCACCAAGCATCAACTCGAACACCACTTCAAGATGATGTTGGAAAACATGAAGCTACCACCAGTCACTCAAGCTATCAGAGAACAAGTGAGCAAGCTAAGAGAACTGACTCCTGCCTTAGAGAAATTCATGGAGAACAAAGATGATTTCATCTCTGCTATGGAAAGAGGAGGAGGAATTATTATGGATTTTAGAAATCTGCTGCTGCCCTTCTTGCATGTTGATGCCAGACCAGTCATCATACCTCCTGCTTTGCCTGCTTCTGCCTCAGCTGCTTCCACAGTCTAGCTGACTCCTGCTCAAGCTATTCGAATCCTCACACCAATGATCACCCAAAGATCTTCAACCTACAAGCCTGACTCTGTGTCAGTGGCCCAGCCTCCTTTGATCTTTTCTGGCATTCCAAAACCTTCACCTGCATCCTCACCACCTGAGCCTTCTTCTGATCCCAAAGGGAAATCTCACGTGGAAGATGAGGATTGATCCAGTGGCCATGATTTTTTATAGGAATTCCTTTGTATTCTGTTTTTGTACTTTTTGACTACTCTAATACAGAGGAACTCTTTTTTACTTCTCATGTTTTATTTGTCTCCTATTAATGCTTTCCCACTTTTTGATTATCACAAAGGGGGAGAAACATTTTATGAGAGAATAAGGGGGGGAACAAACTGGGAGAATAAGGGGGAGAAAAAAATGAGAGAATGAGAAATATTTTCAATGGAGAAAAATAAGGAATAAGGGGAGACACATTATTTTTTTTCTTTCATTTTTACCTCTGATACCTTATGTCTATTTAGTACCTTATGATTGTTACCTCTGATAACTTATGTCTATATCATACTACTTCTATTATCTTTGATGATGTTTTCAATGAGAAAATTGAATTCAATATTATACTCTTTACTATTATATTTTCACTATGTTAAATGCCCATATCATAAATTGTGATTATCAAAAAGGGGGAGATTGTTGAACTCACCTGTTTTGATAATCTCAATCATATATTCATATGTGTTGAAAATCCCAATTATGTTTTCAATCTCTATGATATTTTTTAAGTATAATTGATCTATACTTTAATTCTTTCAAATCTGTGATCAAACCAATAATAATTTTTAAAATAGTCTTTGGAATATGTTAATACTCTTTTATCCATGTTCATACATGTTTTAAATTGATTCTAACCCAATCGGATGTGTTCTGCATAGAACAGATAAGTAATCTGCCTATAGCTAGTGATAAAGAGCTACCGGTACCCAGTCTACCGATAGACTTAGTCTACCGACAGACAGATTCACCGATATACTTAACACAGAGCTACCGATGTACTTATAAATGTAAGCTACTGACTTACAGACAGCTACCGATACAAACATAGAGCTACCGTTGTAAGTATAAATAGCTACCGATGGAATAAGAGTCACCGATGGACGAAGCTACTGACAGACTCACAGCTACCGACGCATGGAGCTACCAACGCATGGAGCTACCAACGCATGGAGCTACCGACGCATGGAGATACCAACTCATGGAGCTACCAATGCATGGAGCTACCGACGCATGGAGCTACCGACGCATGGAGCTACCGATAAAAAAAGTCACCGATACAAGCATGTACCAACCGACGCATAGAGCCACCGATAGAGTCAAAGCAACTAATGAAATTGAGCTACCGATGTTCAAGCTACCGATGTCCAAGCTACCGATGCTGATTATCTACCGATCACTCGACTCACTGTTTGAATTTCTTTATTTCCTATATTTAATCTTTCTAACGGTCATATCATGTAAATTTTAATGATTTGTCAAATATCTGATAAAGGTTGTCGGATGTCAGGAACCCGTACCTCGTACCTGCAGAAAGGAAATCTTTTCTGTCCCCTGCTGCCCATGAGATAAATACGAAAAAGAGAATCGAAAAGAGAAAAGTGCGGTGGATGGAATATACCAAAAACACAAGAACGAGAAGAACACAGAGAAGCTCATAGACAATCAAGCATACTCGAGAAGTGTTCTGTGCATATAAGAAGAACACTGAAGAACTTCAACTACTACATTGTCACTGTATGTGAACCTGGAGCACACAACACTCTGTTTCTCAAACAGAAACGAGAAGCGAGAAGAGGACTCAAACTCACTTCTGATCGAATCCAAAGGAGTCCAGAGCTACACTGAAATCACCAGAACCACTTCTAAACTCTACATCTCTTGTTCTGTGATTTATTATTACTCTTTTCGAGCAGTGTGTGTTATCTGCTATATCTAACACATACACTGTCTCCTGTACTCAAACTGAAGGATTTGTAAATCCTTACCAAACTCTTTCATTCTTTCTTTCCCACGAATAACAGTGGTAGAGGTCATGTGTGACCTGGACAGCTGGTTGCTGTTGTACTGTTTCCCACGAAGAACAGTGGTAGAGGTCTTGGACCTGGACAGTTGTAAACTGTTGAACCCCGATCCAGGGTGTGGATCATTTTTATATAAACTTTTGAGAGGACTAAGTCTCGGCTTGAGACTGAACCTCTTGGTTACATCTGTTGTGCCATCTCTTTCAAAGTTTTATTCCGCTGCTAATCACTTTAAAACCAATACTGTTTTTAAAGTTACTTTGATAATTAAATTAGCAAGTGTTTATGTTAAGTGTAGATTAGTAAGTTAGTTTCAAAAGATAATCACACACTCCTGTGTTGATTAACTGGGAATTAATCAATCCCTTGAGAATCTGACAGAACCTCTACTTTAATATAAATTCACTACAGTTTAATTTATTATTTTATTTGGGGGTCTTTAAGACACTGTTTTTAAATACAGAAATTTTAATTGGTACTCAATTCACCCCCCTCTTGAGTAAACCACTCCGACCAACAACTATAATTTCCTAATTTAAGGTCATAAGGCATACTAATTCAGTATACATTAATATCTCCAAATAACACCTTATAAAATTATATATTTTTTACTGTAAAATATTAATTTTATGGCATTAAATAAAATATATTGAATAGAACTAGAAAATATTTTTTGTTTATTGTGTCATTTTCATTATTCTCATCTTCGATACCATTAAATTATTAAAACTATATATATTTTGTGGTAAATATAAGAGAGATAAATGGTCCAACCGACGTGGTAATGAAAAATGACATTTATAACCAAAACACACACATTAGTAACATAAATCAATACCTTATTAATTTAATAATCCATGAAAATTAGTGGTTATTGATTATATATATAAAGATATCATTTGATGGGTATCCTCAAAAAAATCACAGAGATTTACCTCTAAAGTGGGTAGTTTCTAATTATGATATTGGGATATCAGTGAATAATTAGACATACCTATCAATATAAATATTTAATTTATATATAATTCCCACTATACATAAGATAAAATTTTAATAATTTTAATTTTTCTTCTATTTTATATTTTATATAGTAATATAATTTTATCTAACATTTATAATGTATTTAAGATAACCAGAGTACTTATTAATTGAGATTCTATTCTATTAGAATCCATCTATTCTATTATCTAAATAGTTGGTCTTTTATAATTGATTTATCATGAATTCTTAAAATTTAATCAATTTTAGGGTCTATATTCTTCACAATTCATGCATAAATCCTATATTTCATATATCTATTTTCAATAAATATTCCATTGAATACCTTAGTAAAATTTTTAACAATCCCCCTGATTTCTATAAAATATATTTTTTCATTAGCCATATGGAAATAATGGAGACAGTTTGAGAAAATATTTGTTCAAAATGAATAGTTAAAATTTATAATGGTTGATTAGAAACTATTTTTAAATGAAAATTTGTCTCTAGATGATTCCCAAAAGATACAAAAGAAACTCTTAAACCTTGGTGATAGGAAATGTCTAATAGTTGGAGAAAAAAATTATGTACAAAGTTTTTATAAATATTTCAAAATAAACACAATGTATTTAGACATTTGGGGAATGTAGTTGTGTCACGTGTTATTTTAAATATATCAATTTTTTATATTAATTATTTACATTTTTTTAAAAAAATATTACTTATTGGAATGTCTCATATATTCCCAAAATCGTTATCATTTTTTTACTTAATGATATTTGGGTGTGTTTAATGGTATCAAACTATGATAGAGAAAGAGATTCAACAAAATGTATCTTTCATTACATCATGGTATATGATTGTTGTTGTGTGTGGGTTTATATTATGTCATGGTGGGCCTCATTGTGATAAGAAGGATTGATTTTTTTGGATTTAATATTATGTTTGTAAGGATTCACTATGATAGTAAGATTTATTGTGTGAATTATGGGTTGTGGAATTCTGTGGTTCTATATTTTTGAGGTGTTGTTATACCACAATACATCAATTTAATAATGATATTAGTCTATGGTCAGTTAGGATTGATGTATAAGGTTGGGGATTTCACATTCATTTTTTTATGATAGGGAGTAACCGAATGATTTGACTCATTGTGGCTTGATTTAATTTGATATCATAAAATAAAATAGTCATTAACTTTAAGAAAGGGGGAATTTCTTTAGAGGGTTAATCCATGATCTTAAATTTGGACATCAATATATCATGATTCTTTATTCCAGGTATAATTTAGGATCACAAAAATATTTATTATAAATTAAGGGTTTCTATCGAATTCATCTTATTTTCAGCTTGTATTAAACCCAATTTGGTTATGAAATCATTTCATAGTGGTATTTCTCCCCTATGTTTTTCTATGATCTGTTGATTAATTTTCAAATCCACATTTGATCTATAGTGACTTATTTATTTTTTTCTCCTTCAAAAATATTTTTTTCATACCAATCAATAAAAATTGTGTAATCTTGTTTTGAGAGTTCTCAATCAATTTTCTATAGATGACTCATAATGGATAGCATTTCATATGTTGTTTTCATCATATCATATGGATTCTTGATGGTTTAATCAACATTATCCATATATTTCATACACTAAGATTTTCCGAGCTCTATTTCAAGGTATGAAATTCTAATTTTTATTATTATTTGTGAATGTGGAAGTATCATGTTTTTTTATCATTAGATAAAGATATTGAATTTACGTATGAAAGAAAAAGTCCATAAAATAAATTAATTGAAAAGGAATTGTTGGGACGCACATGGTATTTTGGTATTATTTATTATATAAATTATAGGATATTTCATATTTTGAGTGGTAGTTTAAATATATGATTATATATTCAATATTTTTTTGATTATCTTATTCATAAATAGTGATATAAAAATATATGTTATACTATACTGGTAATATTGAAATTTCCACATGAATCATATGAATAAAAATTAGAGAATTATAAAAATATATAAAAAATATGTATATGTGTTATGAAATGGTTTGTGACGGTTGTTATGTTTAATAGCGGTGTTAGTTATTTTCTAATTAGAGTTTGTAGTGTTTTTATTTTCTAGTGTTTTTAGTAATAATTTTTTTCATTGAAACTAGTAAATTAGAAAATATAACATACATAACTTCATCAGGTGTAAAAGGACGAATAATTGATATGGATACCAGACACCGTAGACTTAGTATATCTAAAACCGAGAAGTGTCAAATGTTATCAATGAACAAATATAAGCTCTATTAGAAAAGGAATTTTGAAAAAATTGAATATGAAAAAAATAACTCAATAAATAAAAAATAGGAAACACATTGAATTAATTTTTATTTTTAATTACCTCATATAGAAGTTATAACATATAAAAAATTCATTCAAGAGTGAATAAAAAAAGAGAACAATCATGTTACAAGGTCAATATCATCCCATACCCTTCATAAAATTAAACCACTCCATCAATGATTTCATGAAAAAACCAATCGCATATGATTCTGTAGTGATGTAGAAATATGGAATATTGTTGTTCCCATCATGGTTTGGTCCAATATCCAACATAATCACATGAATATATTTATATACAACCACCAAAAAAGTCCATTAGTTTCACTATTTCTACCACATAATGATCATCATAGAAAAACACCACATGATTAATATTACATTAAACTTTCATACTAGCACCATGCCTAAAATTTTGATCTATAAATGAATAGTGAAAGTGTCACAAAACACAACATACTGATTCTTCATCACATAAAAATATTATCAATCATTTACTGCTACTACTGTTGGCTAGAGTTTAGGGATACCTATAATTACATTTTACTTCCCCATCTGTATTTTGTATCATAGATTAAAAAATATCATATCCATGAAGTAATAATACTTATATAATAATAAATTTTGATAGTAAAAACCACATAATATCCCACTTGGGAATTATTTTCATTGTCTAAACCTTGATAAATTATGCCTAAAAACAATTATCAAGATGGTACCACCTTGTTTATGGCCACATCAGAACAACCCATCTACTCACTTTTCTATCAATAGTGTCAATATAACCCACCACCATGTCACCTATCATTAAATACCTATTGATACAAAATACCATCATTATATTTCCTATAATATGGACATCTATTTAACTCACCACATAAATTTATGATTTCAACATGAAACTTCAACCACAAAAATTTCATTGAGTATTGTTTGATTTTTTTAATATCATTATAAAGGAACATCATGTACTATTTAAATGGGTATACTCTTTCCAAACACTAAATATTTTAACTCTATATTGATCTCTGCCAATTCAAGAGAATCCTAGTATATATGGTTATAATAATATAAATAGAACCAGGAATCAATATAGAAGTATATATAGAATGTATAATATCATTGGAACTACCCTAATCTTTGAAAACTATAGAACTGTAAATCCATTTCTAAGTTCAATTATCTTGTATCACATATTGGTTCTTTTCTCCCAATGAAATATTATTCCTGGATCTATTCCTATTATAGTATTTCCTTAATGAATAGGTAATTTTAAACACTGACAAAGTTTTATATATCATTATTCCAGAGTTTATATTTAATTATTCAACCACCATACATAACTAGGAAACATGTTTAGGGAATGACTTTGGGGTTTCCCCCATTCTGGGATCCACAGATACAAGTATTTAACATTTAAAAAATCTAGTGGTAGATTTAATCTATCATTATAGACCACTATTCTTCTATAAATTTATTCCATAAAAAACAGAAGGACACAATACGAGCACCAAAATTAACAACACTGATACTATATTGATCATTAAAACATAAACATGGACTAATAAATCAAAATTTCACATTGAATGTATGAACCATCTACTCAGTGAAATTGATTTTTCCTAGGGTTTTTTGTATACCCATATTAAACAATATATCATTCTAGACTCTCTAATACAAATAAAACATAATCATTTCAGCCAAAAATAGTCTACCTTTTCCAATATGGTTCATCTAAGGATGGTTTTAAAATATATATAATTACACATGTTTTAAAAGACTCACAATTCATGAAATTTCATTGATGAAAGAATATAAGTAAAGTGAACATGATAACGAACAAGGTATGTCCTCTACAATCCCATTTGACCCATCTCGAT
Organism: Viscum album; assembly: GCA_963277665.1. Lineage (NCBI taxonomy): Eukaryota > Viridiplantae > Streptophyta > Magnoliopsida > Santalales > Viscaceae > Viscum > Viscum album. The sequence continues at coordinate 1,689,509,478 of OY728146.1, forward strand.
ATTTTAATTCACAATAATCTTATAAAAATAAAATAAAATGAAACCTTGTAATACTTCCCATAGTCTCTCACATTAAATTTTATGTACAACATGATTTTGAATTCCAACATCCTTTTATTTTCAATTATATTATTCTCCTTTACACCCATGTGATTGGGACACCAATTCTCCAACTTAATTGGTCCATAATCTTATCCAATATACATTCCTCATTCTAATATACTAGTTGGATTAAATATTATATCTAATACATGTGATCTAACCCATGGATAACCTTGTTATTTCATACACATATTCCAAAAAACATACAAAAACTATTTAGTCTTGTTAAAATATTAAAATAATTTTCTTCCATAACCCTCTTATATACAAGTCCCCTTGAAATTATTGAAATAATTTATTCTAAATTTGAATTGAAACCTCACCCATGTCATTGATATCGAGATATTCTCTATACCCATGATGAATCCTTCTAGTGATTTTGGAAATAATGATTACAAAACACTCCATATTGATCATTGAGTGAAAATGAACTAGAAATTCCAACAAACATTAATAAAGTGGATTGGATATAATATTCATGAAACTACCACTCCCTTGAAATATCTTATTTTTATATATTCTACAAACATACTATTTAGAATATCCCTTTGACCAGAATAGTCTTTTCACATACCGTTATATAAAAAAATTCCAACATATGGGGTTTGTGGAAGAAGAATCACATCAACTCATACATTATTTTTAAATGAAAATTTTTTAGAGTGTTGACATCACCTACAATGTCAATTTCACATATATTATTTTAAATTCCACATTCAAAAACATTACAATACAGAAAATTTATTGATCCTTGTATTGATGTATTTTCTATTCCCCTAATGGTATCATATGTATCTGGAATCCAATCAAATTTTTTTTCATGTTCTATATAGAGTGGTAAATAATTATTATATATTCAAATCCCAAGAAATCAATTATCATTGATAATATATCTAATAGTATTTTAATGTACCTAGTTCCTATGAACATCATTTATCCATCTTTTATATCCTCACATCTAGAATCGGTTCTTCTGGAAGATATAAAACATTTTAAAAACATGGTTTTCACATCTAAAACCTAATTTGACATAGTGTATTAAAATTATTCAGTACACCCTAGATAGTGTTGTGAGTTATTTTATATACATAATAGTTTCATTATTTTCTATTTTCACTGCACGTTTATCTCTCATCAAAACATATTATTGAACATACACATGTACGAGTCATGACAACTTCAGGTTATGGTATATAGAAACATACAAGATGTAATGGATTTATCATTTAGAATATTTTATATGCATATTTTATAATGGAATATTGTTATGATATGTTCACATATTAATAGTTTATGATATATTAATGTATAAGTTATATATATTCCGATATGATTCATGATATTGTGGATACTATGGTGATGTTGTATAGTTCATTTAGATATGGTTGTGATTATGTGGATATAATTGTTATTTAATATGAATCGAAGTGATTTATAAAGGGGATAAAAGAACCTTAACATGTGATGATGGAGATTCAGGTGACTATAATATTATTAAACTAGAATAAGGGTCCCATTATTAGTAAATATTTACCTATACTACTGATATTTATTTTTTGTATTTTTTTAAGTGAGACTAGATGAGAATGGAAACCTAGTTTACCATGTTTAGGTAATAATTTTTTGTGGTATTTTATTCAATTTGGTTTTAATATTCATTCTATATAATTTTATGAGTGGTTTTATATTGGATCCTACTTTTTATATTTGTTTTCTCACACAATTATATATATATATGGTTTTCTTTGTGTTTATGTCTGTTCTTTTTAGGTATTAGGTATGGAGTTAGTGAAGTTATTAGACATTATTAATTCTTGGAGGTTTAATATAAAATTATCATTTCATCGAGGTATTATCATAAGAGTTACTCTTGGAAAAACTATTTTATAGTTTCTTTTTAGGTATGACATTGCTTGGATTTCTGAATTGTAATATTTTTTATATTACGGAGTTGATTGGTGGATTTCTCTTAATTCCTTGGATTAATGAGGACTATATCTACCAGTTGTGGTTTTTATAAACTCAATGTAATTAGTTACCTAGTAGACAATTAATTATGTAATTTGGGTCCACTCTCATATGCCCTACGAGTGCAAGATAAATTAGTATCAGATAGATTGGCTAGGATAATGCCTTTAATAATTTGAGATATTCTTACATGATGGTAGCCACCAACCCTTGACCTATTAAAGATGGGATTGATGTTGAAAAACAATATTTTATTATATTCATAAATAATCTCACATATAAAGTCATGTTAGAGGGATCCAATTTAGATCTTTCTTATTAGGAATCATCATAGTTATATAGCTAGAACTAATTCCCATTAAAGAATAGGCGAAAAAAATATTTCTATTGAATTATTTAATCACCCAGTTTTTATGGATCTCAATATTATATAGTGAACATATAATTTTCATAATGAATCACAAAAAATAACCATGTCATACTTGGGGATTTTCAGGTTCATTCTTACAACCATATAATTCTTATCCAAATGAGTCGAAGGTATAACATGATATAAGTCATATAAAAAACATATTATCAACCTCAAAAAGTACAATATGATTAAAATATCTGGTATCCCAAACACAATATTAGTGGAAAATAATACCATTTTTTATTTTTTTTAAAGATTATGAATAATGAGTATAATATCAAATCTAACCATTCATCCTATTTCTATACAATGGTGAAAAATATAGAAAGGTATTAAAAAAACTATATCAAATATTCTTCCAATGATTGTAGAAAAATGAAAAAATGGCTATGCTGGATATGATTTTATAAGCGTTATGGCCTAAGAAATTAAAATGAATTCTATGACATTATATATGATGATTAATGTTCTTGGTATGACATTCATAAATTAAATGGTTAAATATTATTACTTTGAAAAAATTATGATAGAACTAAATGGTTATGCTACTTAATTTTTTGTTGTTAAGATTTTTTTTTATTCCATTACATTATGAGTAATTATATGTGATATGAATACAATGCACCAATAATATATTTATATTATTTTATTATTTTTAATATTTTATATGATGTTATTTATGATTCTCCTTAGATTCCATTGAAATTAGCGATGCAACTAATTTAATGATTGAATTTATGTATTTAATCTTTTTTGAGTTAAATTTATCTCTCCATATTCATCATCATGAGTTCTCAAATTTTCCAAGGCCTTAACAGTATCTATTAATTTTTACCACTTATTGATCTTTATAGGTCCATTCTAAATTTTCTAATGACTTTTATATTGCTAATGGATGAAATTAAAACTATTTACAATGATATTCAGGTTATATTGATTGGTCTTGAATGAATCAAGGGTATCATTTGAAGAACATTTTGTATAAAATTAATACATTCAGTGGATGTGTGGGATTTTTTTTATCATAGGTTTCCTAATGATCTAAAAAATAAAAACAATAAGTCATTTTAATAGTTTTAATAGTGGTGTAGTGATGATTTTTTGACTAATAATAGTGTCAGTATTAATGTGAATAGAATTGGAAATGTTGTGGTTCTGTGGTGATGCTAGTCATAATTTAGTTTCCTAGTATCCATATGTACATAAACCAAGATGGTACAATGTTTTATTATATATTAATAATTTTAATACCACATTACTTTAATATATATATTTTCATTTGAAAGAACACTATATTTGATGGCATACACCTCACACAATACCGATCTTTAGCGAACTATGATATAATATCTAAATATGAGAGCTATAACCGAGTCATTAGGTTGGAAGTTATGGAAAAGAATAAACAAATTATGTAATATACAAATAGAAGATTTAATTATTCAAAAAAAAAAAGAATTAAATCCTGAAATTTATCATTCATCTTATTTTATGAAATTAAATTATAAGGGCAATAAATCTAGTTTACGATTTAAAAATACATTTATTGTAAAAATGATTTCCAATATATGTACACAAGATTAATTTTAAATAATTTTTTATAAATTTTTAACACATTTTTTTTAAAATATTAACAACACATTTTAAAATCAGCATGTGAAAATTAATTGAAGGTGTTTTTTCCAAATTTTTTAAATTGATATTTTTAGGGTGAATTTTGAAAAATTACAATTTCATAGAAAACAATCATTTATTTTAAATAAATCATGTAATTTATAATTCCCTTAATATTTTGAATTTTGTATTATTGCAACATAATATCATTTTGATTAAATATAATCTTATTATTTCATTTGGAATCAGGATTATAATTCTGTATAAGTTCATTTTTATGCTCAAATATTCACTTATTTAGATTTTATTTCAATGTGTTTTCCATAAATTTTATAAATATATTTCTTCCATATGAGGGTAATGAATATTTAAAAGTTTATTTAAAATTTATAATCATGATTTTTTATTTTTTAAAAGAGATCAATTTAATTTTTAGTCACAATGAATAATAACCATGGTAAAATTTTATCACCATAGTAATGAGTCTTACTTGTTAATTACGTCTAAAACAAATGTATAATGATCAAAATTTTCCTTCAACAATTTATATATTTCTTTCGATTGGATTAATTTTACAAAAACTATCCTAACTTTAAAAATATCAAATTTTTATTCTCTAATCCATTAATTGTGACCATATCTTTTATTTTATGTTATGAGAAATCAAAAAAGGTCTTTCCCATTCATTTTAATATATGTAAAATGTTTTTATTGGGATAAAATAAAGATATTAACGATTAAAATTGTTTATTTTTAATATTAATAAATCATTTTATTACATTGTTTTATTTTCAATTTATTTGATTCCATATTCTCATTGAAACCTTATACAATTACTACACAATGCTTTTGAAGTAGTAGAAAAATTATATAATGGATTTTTAAAAATTTTATTAATTTATTTGCAATAAATTATGGATACCAAATAATTTTATGGATAATTATAATTTATATCTAATAGTTATAGAATTTATATTCAAATAATAATGTTATCTTGATTCCATCAATGTCATGTTATTTAAATAATCCAAAAAATAACCTTCAATGGTATTTAATGTTAAATAATTATTTTTAAATTATTTTAAAACTATAATGAAATATACCTTGAATAAATTTAATAATAAATTATGGATCCTAACATTTTTGGTTCATGTCTTCGACACATGTCATTTTTATGATTACTTTTACAATTGTTAAAGAAGGAAGAATAGTTATGGTTAACATTTAGAGTGTGGGGGGGGGGGAAGGTAAACCAAAATAAATGTTTAAAATGACACCTAAACACGTATAAATCTTATTTTTTTGTTATTAATTGACATTATCCTTTGTATCATTCAAGAAAATTCCATTTTTATTCATTTTCTATGAGTTAGACACATATTATATATTAAAATTCCTAGTATTTACAAATATGCTACCCACATACCCTATATAACGTATCCTCCTCACCAATCTTATTCAAAACATAAAAACCCTTCTTGTAGCACACAATGATTTTGTGATTTTATTTCACATTAATTTAATATTTTTGATAAATTTCATTACATGCAGCACTGATTAAAAAATAAACATGAAATACTATTAAAATGCTATTTTTTAAAATTATCATTATATCCTATCAATTAAAATGGTATGAGTAGGATTAAATAAATTTTAGAATACATTATTTAAATATATATATAAATTTTTTTATTTGGATAAAAAATAATTAAATATGATTATAATTTTTTTAAAAAGTAAGTAATTTAAAAAAAACTATTTTCATGATTAAAATACATTTTAACTGTGAAATTTTAAAAAAACCATTTGATGAAGGTTTTTAATTATATTAAAAATTATATATTAATCAAAATTTTTATCTTTAATATTATGTTTTTTCTAAACAAAAGATAATAATAAAACCTATTTAATGCTTAAAACCATATTTCACTGAAAAAATCGTTCTGTCACCTTTTGGGAACATAATTTAAAAATAATTTTTGACAATTATATAAATTATATTTGATAAAATAATTTTAGTTTTTTAAAATAATATTCTAGAATAACTTTATGGATAATTAATTATAATTATCAGAGAAGATAATGTTTTTGATGAATAATGAAATATAATGGTTTTTATTAAGAATTGTCATTTATTTTAATGATTATAAAAATTTATAAATTTTTAAAGATTGTTTAAAATGAAAAATAATTGAAATTGTATAACTAATATTCAAATTTATTTCATTTAAATAAATTTTATATTTATTTCCCATTAAATATCTTTTTAATATTTTGATTATTTCCTCATTGAAAACTGTTATTCTCCCCACATCTATTAGATTAATTTTAAATTAAATTTTACTAATTATATGAATGGAATTTTGAAAAAGAATTCTATATTTGGAATAATAATAATCTATATTATCTAGTATGTTCAAAAAAAATTACAATAATAAATAGTTAAAAATAATAAAAATTATTTACCACGGTTATGGTTAAATATGCTTACTCGGGGTTAAAATAAAATGGTAAGTGTTAAAAATGACAAAAATATTATCTAACACCAATTTTTTGGCCATAATCAGACAATATTTCTTATATTTTATAGAATGGATAATTTTTTATCTTTTTTCCTTTAAAAAGACAAAATTATACCATAATCTTTTCAAAAAAAAATACAAGTATCCCACTCACCTCACTTATAAATGTCCAGCCCCAATACTCTCCTCTTCCCACATCATATAAAAGTATGTTTGGAAAATTCCTATGCAAATAAATTCCTTAATTACCTCATATAATCCAAGAAGACTTATTTTTTTAGAAATCCATCCTAATAATTCCATTTGTATAAACCAAAAAATTTGTCTGGAGAAGAGGCTACGTCCCTTGTTAAACATTTGATTTTTCTTTCATCCTATACTATATTAAATTATTATTAATACAATAGTGTATAAAAACTTTAGTATAATATATATTATTACATTCTATGTTGTTACTGGAATAACCTATATCATTCTTTTATTCTATTAATTGGGTTATGAAATCATATTTGTGTGTATGGTGGACTAATACCTCATGAAAGGATGGTATTAAATCTCAATCACCAACTCATATTAGTTATATATGATATTTATTACATTAGTTTACTTCTTGAATCATTATATCACATTATCTTTCTTACGTTCCATTCTGTGGAAATATGACCATGTCATTATTGTGAATGGCGGACTACCACCTCACGTAGTGATTCGATTTATTCACACATTACTAAGAAAGTAATAAGGATAAATGTAATAAAAATAAGTGATATGTATAACATTATAATGATTCCTAATTGTTAATATATTTTTTACCATTATTTTATTTTTTTTACTTTGGGAAAAAAGAAAAAATGTTCATGCATATATATGACCTAATAACTCTATGAATAGTGTATTTAATTTTATATCTATATGTTTTAGGGATCACTATAAATACATGTATACAGAATATATATAATATTTATATAATTTTTAATAATATTGTAATTATTTTACCATTATCAATATATTAGGATAGAAAATAAAAAATCATAATATACATGAAAAAACCACTTGTTTCCTGAAACATGACCATAAATTAGAATAATTAATAACTAGTTAAGGAATTTTCATGTGTATAAAATATATTCTATGATTTATATATATATATAATAGATTTATAATAAACTTGTATTTTTTATATAGGATGATTGAACATGTATAATGTTTGTAGAGATGTAAGGAATGATATTTTCTTCTCACTTTTTAATTCTACGAGACACATTCCATATTACTGATTTATTTAAATTATATAGTGCATATACTTCCCATTTATTTTTTTAATTATTAATATCCTAAAAATTATTTTCATTTTCATATGTTTTTAGGATATGTATTTCCTCAAGATTATGGTTTCAAAGTTCCTGATGAGGTATAATATTTTTGTATTAATTCTTTTTCTTTGAGACATATGTTATGTTATGAAAATATATTATTTTAATATGTTTATATATATACTTTTGACATGTAATATCATAAATTTAGGTATTATCATGATATTATATGTTTCTTTTAATGTTACCCTTTCGTGGGGATTACGATTCAATGATACCAAAGTGGTTAGTGTTATATGCTACAATCTCATCATTTATTTCTATTTCTAGTGATTATGAATCAAATGATGAAATCATATTATATGTTTCTTGAAATCCATTTAATTTCATATCCTCTATTTATTTTAGTTGAATAAATGTTTTTCCCACAGTTTCAACACTTTCTATACCTAATTGTTAAAAAGTATTTTCTATAAAAAATCATCTTTATTTATCTATTAAATCAAATATATGTTTTTCTATAAACCATGTTTTCATAAAATGTTATCAATAATATTTTTAAAATTAATCCAATGTTATATTAAATTATTTTTTAATCATGTTTTACTTAAATAAACATTTAATGTAATCATCATTTTTTTTGAAACAATTCATATTTTCTTTTACTGGAAATGTGAAAGGGAATCACTGTTTTAACATGTATGCAATGAATGAAAATTCCCACCACTAATGAACATTATTTTTATTGAGTATTAATTTTTAGATTTTCCTGTATATATTTTTATAAAAAATACTTTTAAAATGGTTTAGGTTATAAAAATTAATTTTTAAAGAGGAAAGTATATTTTTTTCATGAATTTTTAAAATGATTTTAAATTGTCCTTTATTTGTAAAAATGGATATTTTTCAAAGAAATAAAATTATGATTTTTTTATGTTTTAAACTTTTTCTTAAAATTTGGAATGAATATTTTCATAAATGAATGTTCTATGCGTCATTAAGAATCATTATCCATTTAATATGACATCCTTTGGTGTTACTTATACTTTAATGAGGATAAGATTAAATGATGATATCCTTATTATATATCTGAATTGTAAATTTTTATTTTGTTGATTTTTTTAAAACTTATTCATTTTTTATGGGTTATACTAAAATTAATTGATGAAATTCTTATAAACCCATTTTTCATTTAACTGGTTATAATGTGATGATATGATGAATGACTTATGATATTCTAGCACACATAAATGAGGTTTTAATTATAGGATTATTCGAAATTATTTATTTATCCATTTAATTGGGAAAATATTTATATCTCATGAGATTACAATGGGAAAAAAGTCTATGTGGTGGATCTAATATGAGAAATTAGTGAGTCTGGATCCTCTAAAAGATACAAATGCGTCCTGATCTATAGTGGGAAACATGTGTTCATACCCTATTCACTATTTATAAAGTTTGATAGTTAAACATGACATATAAAATATTTTTCTATATTTATTATGGTTATACACTTTAATGAAATGAGTTTTTGGTTCATGATTTATTTTTGAAGATTTCACACCCACATGATCCAGTTTTTCTAAAATTATAAGGTTTTATTCTTGGAATCATGTTTACGATCTACGAATAGTGTGGTATGAACTTCGTATGATTTCCTCATGAACACATACTCATAATCTTATATAATGATTTTTTTTCTCATTGATTGATATATCATATGTTTTCCCTAAGTGGGAATCTAAACACACCCTTTCATATCTTCCTTAGGTTATTAGGAACAATTCCGGTATGATATTCATAAGAGGAGTATTTTGTTATATAATCTTTATGGAAGATATTGATGATCATTCATGAAATAAGAAGATTTTGTTTCTATCCTGTAAATACACAAAACATTTATGGTCCATGGGTGAGGGTTTATGAAATGTACATAGTATTAATTTCCAAATATGTATTATTTGTGTATTAAAATACTATTTCATCATAGATGGAATCAAAGGAATGGTTTTGTTATCCTTTGGAAACGAGGATGAAAACACTGAAGTTATATCCCTAGGTATATTTCTAAGGATAAATATAGGGATGATTCCATGGATGAATCGAATAATGATTTAAATTATAGGAAAATGTATTGGTGTTTTTGTAACTAATAACGAATGTGTCTTCCATTAAATTACATAACAATATTAATACTAAATATTCATTTGGATCTTGAACTGGGGTAACTAAGGGTAATAGAAATGATACAGTTTTATTGAGATAGATTTAATCATCACTGAGTGCCCCATAATGGTTCTTTCTTCACACCTAGTTTGAAAATTCTAGGACATCTGCTATAGAAATTCAAAAAATATTTATAAATCATCATGAATTATTTAAATAATTGAAATTATTAAACTAGGATAAACATGGGATTTATATATTTAAAATAATGTGTCATGATTTATACATCACATATATGGTTCTTATTGATTATGTGTTTCTCCACTGTGGTTATTGTTTCTTGAAGTATGGTTTTTGTTTTTAGTGAATGATGGGAACTAGGAGGAACCTGACCAACATTGAATGTGATAGAAAATGTGTTTATGAGAAACCAACTGGTATAAAAATTTTAGTGAATGATATTGTGATTATGAATATACAATTGTCAATATATATGATTAAATATATGCACCTTAACTATCTCTCAGAGTCACCAAAAAAATGAATGGTATATTAAATTGAGAGTTAGAGTTGTAGAGACCATGATGAAAGAAATATTATATTTTTAATATGTCCTGAATGTGGGATAAATATCTCAAGTAAAAGTATCAGAGGATCAAGAAGAGGTTTTGAGTGATGAATATAAGGTATTAAAGAAAAAAATTATAAAGGAAAAAATAAATGTTTGGTTAATGAAATGGATGGGAATAATTGTATACCTAATATATCACTGATGAATTAATTTTTTAAATGTGGAATGTTTGAACCTAATAAAAATATATTTTCTATGGGGAAATATATTAAAGAAAATTAGTAAGGCAGTATGAGTAACAATTGTACTACAGGTGAAGAGGAGACCAAAAATTACACATTAATGGTATATGATGATATGATATTGTTGATTATATAAAAATGTGAAGCATGATTAAATTAATGACAATGAATGTTAATAAATGATTCAAATTTTTTATTTTAGGAATGAGGTTATAAGAAATAAGATTATGAATCCTAATTAATTATTTGGGAATATAGTGAGATGATTTAATTTTTTATGTATTGGAATTAATGAATTATGTTATATGAATAATAAAATATATAAGGAATTTTTAGTATTAGTTTTCTTTAAGGACATAAAAAATATAATTAATGGTGCTGATGAACAACATGCATTATTTCATTGAATTTTTTTATATTTTTATTAAGGTGAAATAAACCATAATAGGATATTTATGATGATATAATTTTGTTTTATATAAATTAATTGATGATTGAAATGAATAATGTAAATTTATTTATATTGATGACCATGGAACATATTAATGATTTTTTGGACAAAGTGGTTAATGTTATGATTGATGGAAATGATATAAATATGAGATTTATAGAATATAATCAATAATCTATTGTTTTATTCATGGAAGGAAAAAGTATGTATGTTTTTATTATGGTTTTTGGTAATTATTGTCATCACCATCATTCATTACAATATATGAGTTAGGTATTCACATATTTGGTATGTGATAATGAAGAGATAATTTATTATTTTGGGGTTGTAAATGGTATGTTTATTTGGATATATTTTGTGACCCTCTTTATAAATTTTTAATTTAAAAAGGGTTGTAATGTTACCAAATTTTTAAATGGTTTAAGTTGAGTTTTTAATGACGTTTTATATATTAATGTGTTATTTCATTGTAGAATTATTTAAGCACAACTTTTTTAGACCATTTTGTTTTTGATAGTAACTAGAGATATAAAGAATTATTTATTACTATTTTATGTTTCTTATTTAGTGATTTAGAAATGAGAAATTAAACTCTTAGATGATAAGATGAAGTAGAAATTGATCAAGGAACAAAAAAAAAGATGAGATTGATCTGATGAAATGGAATGAAAATAGGTAAGTATACATTCTCATGAAAATTACGAAACATTACTAAAATGATATTGAAATAAAATGAGGTCATACTATATTAATTTTTAATGAAATTAGTGTTTTTTTCAAACCTTTTTGGAATATGGATTTTTGGTAATAGACTTTGTCCTTACCATATTCTCTATCACTCTATAAATTTTTGGGTATTAGTTTTCTATTTTATTTCCATTTTATAACATCCCAATGATGTTATTAAATTTGGAACTCTATTATGTGTTATTTAAGATGACCTTCTCAGATCCCTTTATCTATTTTCATGATGAATTTTTTATAACCCATTTTATGATGTGGATTTTACACAATTGTATTTTCAAATGATAAACCATTTATAAATAAGCACAAGATCAAATTGCGGATATCTAATTTATTTAATGGGGGTATAATTTTATACACTAATATTTTATGAAATACTTTTTTCAAATAGATATAATCATTTTTATATTTTTCAATACACTCAACCACAAGATTAAATGGAACAATACATACTTTAAAAAAATTATTGTTTAATATGATAGTGGTTTCCAAGAATTTGTAATAGATGGTATGAGTAGGATTAAATAATTACTACAAACAATAGTTAATAAAAGAAAATAATTTAAATTATTTTTTTATACAATAATTATAAATAAATAAAGATATTTTGGAAAATAAATAAAATATTTTTCTAAAAACACATTTTTATTAAAAAAATGAATTTTATGTAAATAATTTTATAAAACACATTTTATGAGTTAATTTATTGAAATATATATATAATATACTCAATAAAATTTTTATAATTAATCTTTTAGGTTTTTTATACAATATAATAATAAGTCAAATTTAATGTATAAAAAAAGTATTTATCTATAATGAAATTTTATTTCCTTTTTCACAAAAATTTATAAAATAATTTTATAATAATTTATAAAATCTACATGAAAAAATAAATTTAATTTGTAGAATAATTTCTTACAAATTTTCTTATAGTGAATTTTGGAGAATTTCATGAGAAGATAAATGTATTAATGGATAGTGAAAATAATAGATTTTATTAATAATTTTCATTTCATTGAATTTTTTTAAAAAGTTACAAAAATAGATTTTTTTTCATTAAATTATTATTTAAATATATATATATATTAATCCAATTTAATTCAATGGAATAATTTTATATTATATTTTAATAAATTTTGTAATCTTTTGATAATTACCTCTTCGAAAAAAAGATTTCTCATCGTGTATATAGGATTACTTTTAAATAACAATTTTCCCATAATGGCATGTAAATTGAAAAAATGGATTCTCTATTTGAAATAATAACAATAAATACAATATCTATTAAGGTAAACTAAATTTTCGAGCAAAATTAATAGTAAAAATTGTTTACCACAATTGAGGTAAAATTGGGTTTATTGGGGTTTAAAAATGACAAGAGTTAAAGATGGCCCAAAAAACTATCAATAACCCATATAATGGACATATAAAGAATATATATATTCTTTTTCTTATTATTATATCATTTGGGAGCATTCAATATTATGAAAACAATGGTTACACCTTTTTCTATTCAAAAATTTCAAGAGTGCCACTCACCTAAATTACTAAATGCCACCCTCCCTCCTCCTCTTATTAAACTTTCTATACAATTTGAATCATTACAAAAATAAAATAAATTCATTAATTACTTAGTATATTTTTATAATCAATTTTATTTTCAAAACAAAAAACTAATAATCCTTTAGGTGAAAATAATGAAAAATTGCATAAAGAGGAGTTGACATTCCTAATCAAGCATTTTATTTAATTTAAAAATAAAACTCCTTAATTTATTATCTAATAATAATGATATAATAACATCATTATATTAAATATAATAATATGTAACTATTTTAATTTAATAAAGTTAATCTTTATCATATTCCATCAAATTGGGTATTGAATCATCATTCACATGTGTGGCGATTTACCATCCCATGAACATATGTTATTTTTCTATAACAACCTCTCACAGATGGATATAATGATGGAAATATTGATTATATATGACATTAATGATATTATTTTACTTATTTAATCATGATATCACATATACTATCTTACATTACATTCAGTGGGAATATTATAATGTCATTTTTATGTATGCAGGACAATCTCTTTGTGAATCTATGCGATTTCTTCATATTTTACATAAAAGATAACAAGGAGGATTTTAATGAAAAAATATGATATATATGATATTAAAATTTTTATTTAATGGTAATATATTATTTACCTTCCTTTAATTTATTCCATTGGTAAAATGGAAACCATGTTCATTCAAAAATAAGACGTACTGTTATCATGAACTATGTTTTATATTTTATATCTCAAACTTTTATGGATCACTATAAATACATGTATAATGAATATATATGATTTTTATATCATGGTTAACATTATGTAGATAATTTACCCATAATGATTTATTAGAAAATAAAATAAAAAATAAAAACATACATGAAAAAAAGCAGTTGTTTCCCTAAAACATGACTTTAATATGTAATTGTAAATAAAGGAGTAATAAAAGGTCATAAGTAAATAATATATGGTATGACACATATAAGGTTTTATGGTTATTTAATATATTTATTTTAATCTTATATTTCTTATACATTTTTTTATATTGTATGAATTATATTGAGACTTATGGTAAGGGATTTCAGAAACAATTTTTTACTTCTCTAAGACAGCTGACATATTCATCACATATTTCATTTATGTGAAGTGTATAAATCCCATTAACATATCATATGATAATTACCATAAATATTTTGTGTATTTAAAAATAAGTTTTAGTATAAATCATTCATGGGGTTTAATGATAAAAAATAGTGAAATTGAAAATACATTTTTATCTGAATTTTAATTTTTTAGACACATGTTCTGTTATATGAATATATTATATTATGAGTTGAATATACATCCCCTTAAACATATAATATAATAAATTTATTTATTCTCATGATATTCAATGATACAATTACTATAACACTTTCATAAGGCTTATGATTTATTGTTACCAATGTGGTATGCTATTTATGTTTCAATCACATCTTTTAACATGATTGCTCGTGCTTATGCTTCAAATAGTGAAATAATATTATCAGTATCTAAAAAACTAATTTAATTTAGTATATAGAATTTAATTAAAGATAATCCATGTTTTCCATTCAATTTTAGTCTCTTTATGTACTCAATATTTTAAAAGAACTTTGTTTTGAAAAATCATCCTTATTTATCACCTTAATAGAAAACCCTATTTTCTCCAACACCCAAATTCATAAAAACATTATCAAAAATATTTTTAAATTTATTAAAATTATTTAATAATAATATTTGTACATATTTTTTACTTTTTAAATAATACAAATTAAAGGAATAGTCATATTTTTTCCAAAAAAATCTTTTGGAGTTAACTGAAAACGTGAAAGGAATAATTATTTACAAATGTATGGTACGAATGAAAGTTACCACCATCATATAAAGTATTTTATTTTTAGATTTATTTATAATTATTCATGGTTATATTCAGATAAAAATAATATTTTTTTTATTTATTCTCTAAAAATTAATTTTCATTGGAGAACAAATATATTCCAAAAAAAATCTAATTTTTTAACAATTAATTTTTATGTTTCCAATGTAATATTCAATAAAAAAGATATTTTAATTGTGTTATATTTTTTAAGTTTTTTTTTAAAATTGGAAAGGTTATTTTCCTTATCATAATTTTTAAGGGATCTATAAAAAAATTCATCACTGATGAAATCCTTTTACATAACTTTTGTTTTACTAGGGATAAGATAAAATGATACAATACGTATTCTTCATCTTTATGGTTAATGTTTATGTTGATAAAATTTTTATGAAACCCATTTTTTTTAAATGGGTTTTGTGATAATTAATTAATGAGATTTTTATGAAACCGATTTTTTACCTAGTGTGATGATTAGACAAATGGTTTATTATATTGTTTCACACATAAAGATACTAATAATTATGAAACATGTGGGACCTATATATCCCCTCAATGTATTATTTAATGATTTATATCTCATGAGATTATAGTGGGAAACAAGTTGATGTGATTGATTCACTATGGAAAATAGGAGATCTTGATAAAATAGAAAATAGTTTAATCTTTGGACACAATGGGAAACATGTCATACATCTTGATCAACTTTGTTTCTGGTATATTTAGTTAAACTTAATATTTTAACCCTAACCATAGTAACATAGAGACAGAGTCTATATAATTACATTTGAATAATATATAAAGAATTTCAACCTAAAGGTTAATATAGTTTAGAAGTATTGATAAACTTGATACATATATGAATTTTTTTTAAATTGAAATCATAAAATACACAATGTAGTTTATTTGAGAATGAAAATATTTCTCATAGTTTATCCATGTATATAAATTACCAAACTCATCCTCATATCCTAGGTAATATAAATCACATGATTTGGGTAAGATTAAATGTTTTATCAGGGTAAAATTATAGTGGAATATACGAATAAATATGGAATAATTAATATAGAATGGTAAATAAATTAAAAACAAGTGACATAGTCAAAACACTAAGGATAATATGGTAGGAATAAATGATATTCTGGTAATTACATATAAATAATAACATGATCATGAAAACCCAACCTTTGATATTATTTCCAATTGAATAATCACATAAAATATAAATAAAAAAATTAACAGTGATGAAATTAATAATTTTTTATTTCAAAAAAATAATTTTGAGGCCTATGGATAAGAAATATAAATAAATTAATTAGGTCACTAACAAAACCCCTTCTAATATGTCCCATGGGGACTTCGGATTCATCAAGGGTATATAGTGGGGCCCTCCCAACACTTACTAAGTCTAGTTAATTTTTCATATGAATGGGGTGAAACATAACAAAAATTAACATTTTTTATCAAAAAATATTATACAAAATGATTACAATTACTTAAATAAATAAACATAAACATAAACAATAATGTGTAATATGAATGGTATCAAACTGCCACATCCACAGTGAAAATAATAATTATCCATGAGGATAAATAATAATGATAGAACCATTACATCATATCCATAGTGAAACATAATTAAATTAGAGTATTAATGTCATTTATGAATATAAATACAATAAAAGGTTCCTTACAACCATTTTGAGGAAAATTACCATTTCATTTTCAAAATCACCTATCAAAAAAATAGTTCAAAGAAAATTTGAATTTTTTTATTGTGAATGTAAACATAAAAGACTATAAAAAACATAAAAAATATTGACTGATCATGAAGTATGAATATTCAATTAATTTCGTTCATGTTAAAATAATGTTTATGTTAACACTTTTTGTAGAATAAAAACATAATTTTTTTTGAAAACAACATGTAGAATCAATTAAACATTATTTTTTAAAAAGACATAATGGGTAAAAATTTAGATAATAAAAAATTTATATTTTTTT
Organism: Viscum album; assembly: GCA_963277665.1. Taxonomy (NCBI): domain Eukaryota; kingdom Viridiplantae; phylum Streptophyta; class Magnoliopsida; order Santalales; family Viscaceae; genus Viscum; species Viscum album. The sequence continues at coordinate 1,689,527,053 of OY728146.1, forward strand.
ATAAAATTTTGAGGATATATTTATAAATCATTTGTTTTAGAGAAAAGGTATTTTTGATCAAAGAGAAAAATAAAGTAATATTTTCTTAAAAAACTTTATTAGTAATTTGAAGTACCAAATAGTGGACAAATAATAATATAAATTAAAAAAATTCAATAATAACCATAAGAGAAGAAATAATATAAATTATTATATATTAATATCAAATAATTACCCCAAGGGAGATGTATATAAAAATAATCCCAAATAATTATGAGATAGTGAAATTAACCCTAAAAACATTCATATATTTAGAATCTTATTCTACCAAAAAGAACTGACATAAAATAAAATTTAAAAAAAATATTTTAAAATTATTCATGATATAACATATCAAATGGTCATTATATATTGCGAAAAAATGAAATAATTTTTCAATTTGGTATATGTCACACTGATGTAAAAGTGAGAAATGAAACACTTACCTCAGGTCCAATTTCCTTTGTACATGTATGTACCTCTTGTATAATTTTTTAATAATTTTATTATATTACAAAAGAACCATAATAAACATTATTATCTAATATATTATCCACTTGTAATATGTAACAACCTTTTGGTAAATAATATATCATTTTTTTCATTATTTTGTGTGTTAGTTTCTTTTTTTTCTCATGTACATTTTGTCATGAATGTGTCGGTTCATTTTCAAAACAAAAATATATTTATATATATGTATATATATCAATCAAGTAATAATAATTATATTTTAATAAATATCATATTCACTCATTTGATGCATTTTAATAATCATTAAGGGGTTTTTACAAGGAAAATGAATTGCATTTCTTTATGGAGATGATATGCCATTCGTATGCACAAAAGATGATATCATTCAAAAAAATGTGAAATGTTAAGTAATATGGTGATATATTAATTTTTTTTAATCAATATATTCTCAAATATAGCTCATATATTTAATAATTTTGTCCTTATTAAATTCCACTTATAGTGTCTGTGTAAAAAATCACATCACTTTGGGAGGCTTTATTCAACCGTACACACGAGAAATGTTATCATATTTGAAATGAAAAGAAATGTAAAAAATACATGTGATATACAAATTAACTAAAAATAATAATATCATAAATATCATATAAATTTGGTAAATCAATAATTCTTACTTCCTTCAATAGTGGTGATGGAAAATGATTAACATCAATCAGTGAGAATGTATTTAACTATAATAACGAATAGGGATTTAATAACCCATTCGGTGGAATATGAAATTGATTTAGAAAATTAAATTAATATAAAGACAATTAATTATATTTAATATACATAGGTTGTTATACCCCCATGATTTCATAGGAAACGACTGATGTGGAGTAGGAAAAAAATTACATGCTCGATTAAGGATGATACCTCACCTTTAAATAATTTTTACGATTTGTATGGAATTAATTATTAGGACTGATTTATGAAAAACAAATTATTACATGATTATAGAAGATAATTAAAGAATTTATTTGTTATGACCCTGTATGATAGATTTTTTTTCCAAGTCTAAATTAGAGAGGAGTAGGGGTTGCATTTTATAAGTAAAGTGAGTGGAATGCATTGAATTTTTGAATAGAAAATGGTTTACCTTAATTTGTCACATACCCAAAGGATGAAGATTGGAAATTCTATAAAATAGAATTTATAGAGTATATATATGGCCATAAAAATAGGTTTGGGTGTATTTTGGGTCATCTTTAACCCTTTATATTCATAGATTACTCATTCCCCTAAATAAACTCATTTTTATCTTAACCAAAATATTTTTTAATATTTTTTATATTCATTATAGTAAAAAATAATTTTTATCTTATTAAAAAACATAAATTATTTTTATACTTTCTATGGAATCCATTTTTCAAAATTCCATTCACATATGTGGAAAATATTATTTTAAATTTATTCTCAGAAATATGATGAGAAATCCGGTTTTTATAGAGGAAATGTCCAAAATCCAAAAAAAGGTATATCCAAAATATGTAAAAAATTGTTTAAAATGAAATAAATTTGATATATATATATATATATATATATATACATTTGAATACATTTTAAATTTCAAACCATATGAAATCAATTTTTAGGTTTTTAAAGGCTTTAAAAGTAATGAGAATTCATAATAAAAACCAACATATTCCATATTCACCAAAAAATTTAACAATTAAAAAATAGGCATCAATTAATCCAATGATAATATTGGAATGTAAATTTAAATAAGGAATTTTATTTTTTAAATGATAATTTGTAAAAGTGATAAAATTTAATTTTAAATTATTTTAGAAAAACATAACTGATCACCTTTTATGAAAAATAACTTAAAAAAAAATAATTTTATAAAAAATTATACTTATTTTATTTATAATTAATATTCAACCATTTAATTTATTTTAAACATGTTTGAACCTTATAATTTTCATAATTTATTTTCTAATATTCATACCCTAAAACATAACAATAAGGTTATAATGATAATATTTAAATAATAATTTTTTAATGGAGTATCTAGTTTCATTCAAACTTAGTTTTGTTAAATCTAATGATATATAGATATTGAATTCTTTAAAAAAAATCAATGTAATGTACATGGATTTTATAATATATTATAGTATTATTGTTGTAAGTCATACACTATAACAAACATGATGATCTTATTTTAAAGAATTTAGTGACTTACATTATCTAACTTCAAAAAAGTGTGTACTTTCAATTTAATAAATATTTAATTTATTAGGACATAGAAATTTTAATTTTTTTTTTCAAAACTCACAAGATAGAATGATTTAATGAAACATACTCTTAATAAGAGGTAAATTGAATTAAAAAAATCATATGGAATATAAAATAACTATGTTAATTTGTAGTAGAACATTAGTGGCATGTAATTCTATGGGAATAAAGATATTGATAAATCTAATTAATGATAAGAAATTGGATGATTAATTGAATGTTATTGATTCCAAAACCATAAAACTGTGAAGATTTAAATGATTATATTTTCAAGATAAATTTTGATAACATGATTTCATTATGTTTCAATATACGTTTCATATAGATAATGAATTAATTTTTCATATAACTAAAAATATGTTCAAATATACTTTCTTGATATCATTATATTTCATAGTAAACATTTAATCATCTTTTGTGGTTAAATTAATTTCCAATTCATTTCTTACTACATGAAATTAACATCCATGATGACTTTTTTCTTGAATCTCAAAAGTTAACATCAAACATATCATTATATTCATAAATGAGTGATAAGCCTTACCATATTTTAATAAATATTTTTGAAAACAAATATTCATATCACAAGATAAAAACTCTCACCCAAGTTCCATCTCAATCCATTCCCTAAATAGTTATCATGAAGACTCATTAAAAAAATTTCTGTCCAATTTCAAAGTAAAATTTTTTCTAAGGAAGATCACTAAATCCAGTTTATATTATCCAAAAAATATAATTATTCCATTCATATGAATATACAAATATAAATACAATGATATTCATAAAACCAAAAAAGCATTCCAGCTAAAAATGAGAACTCATTTTTCCAAACATAATTAATAAAACCAAATTTGCGGTAAACACTAACAAAGATATCATAAATCAAAAAATAAGAAAAAAATTTAATGGTCCAAAATAATACCACATAAAAATATCATTGTTAATATTTTCTCAACATAGATCACATGTTAAGGGTTATCTTCTACAAATAAAGTGTTTTTTGAAAACAATATCCTACAACTAAACCACTTTTCATGATCTCATTCAATACATGTGTTCAAATCGTTAAAGAAATACTATGGCAGTAAAGTCCATATAAATTTCAAGATTCATATAATGAGAATATATTATAAAATATAAATTAAAAACATATTTCATGGATCCAAATACACAGTCACATTAATAACTACACTTCATATGTATCAATTTCATAAGAATGACCATGGTCCCTTAGATTAATTTGTTGTATATTTCCTTAATGCATGGGATTCTTATTCGTGTAGTTCACCATCTCCACACTATTAATGAGTTAAAATTTGAAAATTTAATTCATTACATTTCACTAAAAAGAATGGTGGAATTTCTCTATAAACATGTTAAAAACTATTCCCTTTAAGTAAGTTCCATTTTGTTTTTTCACAATTATTAAAAGTGGGGAAATCATTATTAACCTTATTCCACTTATAAATTAGTTATCATTCATTCTCTTCTTCTATGGTTTCCGTACTAATCCAAAATACCATGTTAATTATTTAAATATATTGATATAACATTATACTATATATTTTTATGATTAGTATGTGTGGAAGAATAGTTACCTTTGATATATTTTCTTAATATAAACAAAAAATAATAATTCTTACTCCTTGAATTATATGAATTCATATATATTCCATTATTTCCACTAAAAACCATTGATATATGATGACATAAACTAGAATAAATCCTAGTATTTTGAAACATAATATATAATTATAAAACTAGTGAAAAAAAAACATAATTTAAAAAATGAATTCATAGATAATCTCATAATAATAAAAAATACTATTATGTATATCTTTAATTTAAACTCCTTCGTAATATTTAGTAATGAATATTTGAATTTTAAAAAGCATATACACTAATATTGTCAAACCATGTGTGGATTAAGACCTATTTTCAATCACCAAATCATGATCCGGTAAAGACCAATATACATTTTTTAGAAGTTATTACAACAGTTACATCCATTTCCGAAGCAATTATACATGTATTTTCCAGATAGGGATCCATTTTATGGGATAACCTATATAACGAATTATATAAAAAACATTTTCATTTCATTATATAAAAATCATAAAATTATATCAAATGGTTATGTTCTAAAATCTATATTTTCAAAAATCTTATTTCCATGGATTCTACTAAATATCCACTAATACCTACTATAGTGACCATAAACCCAGTAAATTATTGCTTGTGTCTAATTTATTACATTAGAATAAGACACCAGTAATAATATCATGAAGGACCATATAGTTAGTAGTATTTATAAACAACATACTTAATTGCAACTATTTTTATAATTAAAAACATATAATACAGAAAATATTATCTTTTAGAACATTATTATTCCTTATAGTGAATCCCTTCATATCAATTACAAAACTAATCTAGGTATCCTGGTGAAAAAAATAATATGAAATGGTGGAGATCACTTTCTTAGTATGGACATACATAACAAATATACAAGAAAAAATAATAATAATTAATTTGGATTGGTTGATACCTGAAAAACATTCCATTTAATAATTAACTTGGGAATAATATGGCCAGAATAAATTATGAGTATAAATACTATTAAAATATTCTTAAATCATTTTATTGCGAAAAATAACCATTAAATTTTAAAAATCCCATTTTGATATATAAATTTTTTTAAAAAATAAAATTATTTTTCTTTGAAAATAAATTTTAAAATATTGAGTGCTCTTGATGAAAGAAAATTCGGTTCCTTCTATACACATTAAAATAAATAATACTTTCAAATTTCAGGTAAAATCCAAAAAGTAATTATTATGAGTATGACTTGAAGATTACATTCAATTTTTATTGTAAAATGTAAAAATCAGAAAATATATATTTAACAATTCTTGTTTGAATGGTTATTTATTTAATTCATTTGTTCGGCGGAAAAAGGTTTTTCAACCAAAGAGAGAAATTATTTCTTATTTTATGAAAATCATTTTATGAATCATTATAATTACCAAACACTGTAAAAATGGTACTATCACATGAAAAAGGTCATGAATAACCAAATTATAATAAAATATAAATTTTTCATATATGTATATAAAATAATTCCCCTTAATGTTATGTAAACAAAAACAATCCTAAATTATGTTGTGATTGAGGAATAAACCCCCACCAATTTGGTAACTTCTGATCCAAAATGCATATAAATGAAATGAAATAAATTGAAACATTAAATAACCTGAATATAAATATATTAATTATATAATATGTCAAATTTTTAGTATACATATCTCATAAAATAATTATGGTGTCAATATTTCATATGTCTCCCTGAACTAAAAAGTGAAATGATAAACCGATACATCCAGTTTTATTTCCTTCATATGTGTCTGTAATTATGTTATAAAATTATTAATAATGTTATTAATATGTAAAATTGTAACACCCCGAGCTTCCATGATACGCTTCTCATTCAATAATGCAATAGCTTGCATTGTACGCAACTTCGAGTTCTAAAACACCGCGACTAATCAAAGTAGCCGGTATGAATAGTAATAAACACTTTTTAAAATTATAGAAATTTTATATTTCAAAATGGACTTCATTTTTGGATTCGGAATATCGAAATTAGCCTATGTTGAATTTTTGGTGTTTTTCTGAGAACTTCTAATTTTTTATGAATAGTGAAAAATACTTAAAAACAACTTTTTTAATCAAAATAATTTATAGTGATAAATTATACTATTTAGTGGTTTTAAAGTATAATTAGAATATATTTTTACCATTTTATCCAATGGTGGTCATTAGAATTAATTTAACATTGAAAATGGACATAAACAATTGCCAATCTTTTGATATAAATTGTTTCTTAAAAACACGCTATTTGTTCTGACAGCGGGAATTAATTATAAAATTAATTAATGCAACTTATATGTTTGGAATTTTTTAAAATAGACATCATTTTTTAATTCAGAATATCAATTATAGCTTAGGGTGAAATTTTGGCCTTATTCTGAAAAACTTCAATTTTTGATGAATAGTGAAACCACTAAGTGGTTGTTAAAAACTGATTTTTTCGTTAAAATGAAATATTACCACTTCTGTGATTTGATTTTCAAAAATCCGACATACATGGTCGTCATTAAGAAGTAAAATGTGGTTCAATGAGATTAAAATAATTTTTGGTGAATAGTAACTTTTAAGTTCTTAATCGCGATTAGAGGTAATTAGTGTAGTTTAAGGTAAAGATAATGTTTTCATAATATGAGATGAGCTTGACACTTGTCCTACTCCTATTGGATGAGTAATGGCCGACCAAGACAACCCATGGGTCAAATTGGGGACCCCATGGAGCCACTTTAGTTGGAAAATGACATTAATATATATTTATTTAATGTTAAAATTAAATTGACACAAATATGAGTTGTTTTACTAAAATAGTTTTTAAGTGGGGTTACACAAGTCCAACTTTTGACTATAAATATTCATTAGAAAGATAAAACGATTTCCTACATCATAGTATTTTTTTTATAATTTTTAGACATTAAATAAATTAAATTATTTATGACATCATTATGATGCAGCGATGACCTCATTATTTAACGATTTTAATAAAATGAAAAGATAATGTAAAATCCAAGGCTTACACTTGTCCAAAGACTATTGTATGGGTATATTTCGAACCCTTATCACCTTAGACACGAATTATACAAGTATGGGACCTCTAAAATCCGAAACTCATTTTATAATAAAGTGACTTTTCTTTACTTTCCAAGAGTGCCCCTCCTCTCCACTTATAAAAGGTCCCCACCTCTCCCACCTCATTTACACTTTCAAGCCATTTGGCTCGGCCAAAATCTGCCCAAATACTCTCCAAACTTGCCCCTCTTACTCCTAGAAGCCTCACTTTGGGCAGAACTCTTCTTAAGGAAGCCTTTGGCTCAAATCAAAAAGAGTTACCCGATTTTGAGGTAATGTCTTCTCTAATGTTGTTTTGTTTTATTTTTCTTCTCCAACCCCCTAAACTCTTTTTATTCATTTCTTTTGTAACAACCCCAGTATCCTCAATATACTAGGATGTTTTTATAAGAAGTATTCGAGCTACACTTACACAAACCTACATCTAATGGTTAAAGAATATACCGTTTCTGTGGATGGCGAATTTCTGCCTCACGAAACGATGATTGTTCAACACTCATATAACACCTTCAGAGGTGGCCATTAAGATGTCACTATTTTTATATATGATATATAATATGTTTATGTTTTACTTATGCTTCTGTATTTCTCATTTATGGCATACTTTATTATTTCCATTATGGGTAAAACACGCTAATTTCATTTTAGGAAGTGCGGACTACCGCCCACTCAAAGTGATGTGAATCGTTGATGCCATATGTGAGATGTATAAAGGATGGAGTAAATGATATTATATATGATATTATACTGGAACTATATTATACCTTTATATAATTATGATTTCATTACATTAAATACGAAATAGAAATGAAAGTAGCATTCATGCGTACGTACGGCTTACCGTCTCCATGAACGGTGCATTTCATTTCTTACCTCTAAATGTTACGTAATATTATGAATGAATGTATATACTGGATATATATGATATATATGATATCTAAATCATGAATATAATTCTGAATATAATGGATATTTCACCACATGAACAACTTGTAATTATAATAAGGTTATTGTTGACACAAGTACCAAAGATCGACAAAACGACCGTTATTAACTTAAATAATTACATAACGTTCATAACATTGTAATAAGTGATATAAAAAGGATAATGAAATTGATAATTGTTCTTAATAAGGTAGATATTAACTCTAGTTTATTATTCAGGAGGTTAAAGAACGGTTGAGTCAAGTCGGACATGAGGTAAGGGAATTTCTTAACCCAATTTTCACTCTTTGGGTTAATCTCCTACTTTCAAATTATGTCATGATATTATTATGTCCTATATTGTATTTGTACATTATTTATGTGTACATATAGTGAATACACATTATATATGTACTTTATTTAAAAAAATGATCTTTTTAAGGACTTCGTCTCAATCCCCTTTCATTGAGGCATATTTGGTTTTATAAAAAACTTTCTTTTATAAGGTGTATAAACCCCTTTGAATTTTATGTTTATTCAAAAGGAATCTTTTTTATACGAAGCGTTTTACTAAACGACAAAAAAAGAATGTTTTTCTTTCCGTACTTATGCGGCGACAACGACTTCTCCGCCGCCGTGACCATTATTTGAGTTTCGGCTTCCTCTACAAGCCATCATTTTTATTAATGAAAAATAAATACAAAGTTTTAACTTTCTTTTATTTTGGTATTGAAAATGGTTTTGAAAGCGTTTTTATTATATCAATGTGTTGTATTTATATCTTTTGATTGAAATGTGGAAATGTTATGTTTCCTTTATGCATGTTTTATGTGATACGATTATGTTATGGTTTATGATATGTTTAAACATATTCATATGAGGAATGCATTGGACTTAATAAGTGACGGGTGGAGCCCGCTATAGCTCCTCGATGCATCGGCAGGTATCATGAGACAAACTAGTGTCTTGGCACGAGGCCTTGACAAAATCTTATTTGTGGTCTTGGCACGAGGCCTTGACTACGTGGTTATGATAGTCTGGAATTATGCATTCTATCATTATGAAAGTGGTTATTGATATTGCATGTTATTATTCGACCAGTAGAATATCCATGTGAAGAAGTAAATGGAATTATCTCATTTTACTTTTGCCATATTATGTTGAAGTTCAAGTTTAAAAGGCTTTTGTTTTAGTTATACATTTCTTTAAATGTTAATGTTTATTTATGAAAGCTTCCGCTATATTGTTAACCTTACTGAGCATCTGAGCTCACCCCTTTCAATGTTTTAATATTTTTCCAGGATGTGAAGAAGTAATTTATGAGTGACCTGCAGGGGTAGTCAGAAAGGGATATGATTGTGGACTATGAAGACCATGTTATTGTAGTTTGTTTACTTTTTGATGTAATGAAAGGCTTATGAATGTATCTAGTGTTTCCAAGGCTACTAAACTAATCGGTCTTTCGAGACTTGATCTTTTGTGATCATGCCAATGTTACGAAGTAATGTACCGGATCTGGGTAGCTGGGGTCGGGGCGTTACAGTTGGTATCAGAGGCAGTTTAGTACTAACCTTGGATGCTAGATTTAGATAAACTCTGATTAGAGCACATAGCCCGAAGATAGACTTTGAGGATTAGTATAGAAGAACTTCCTAGAATTTTGTTATTGTAGAGATTTTGTGAGTTTTCCGCACAATACATCCCTGTCTGGATACGAGCAGGTAGAGGAAGCTCTGGCACAGATGTACCTAGGGGTAAAACCCGAAAACACCGCTTTGAGCTAGACTCTAACGGGAACTGGTGCACGACAACGGGCCTTGCCGCACTCTTGGTTACGACACTCCCAGGGGATATGCTTAGGATAATTCTAATTTTCTTTACAAACCACTATGAAGGGTTATGAGTATATACATTCTCAAAGGAAACATTTATTTTTATGATTATGGATTATATCCATAAATAGTTCAATTTATGTTAAGTGTTTTATAAGTATGGGATTATGTATTTTGATTCATAAACTGATCTAGTTTATGCAATTGTTTAGAAATGGCACCTAGTGGAAGAAATGGAAACCGTATCAATGCGCGCACTCCATGTAGGGATTTCCCTCCTGCTCAAGATAATTATAGTGGGGATGGTGATGCAACTGGTGCCGATCAGCTAATCACCATACTGGGACAACTTACTCAGGTTATGAATAATAACCTTACTCGTATGGAGCACCCTGATCCGCAACGTGGAGGATCAATGCTAGACCGTTTCATGAGGAAACAACCACCAACTTTCAATGGGGGTACAAATCTGTTAGTAGCTGAGCAATGGATAAACTCCTTAGAGAAAATATTACATGCCTTGGGGAGTAGCGAAAGGGAGAAGGTTGTCATGGCAGTTTACCGCCTCACTGGAGATGCCGATCAGTGGTGGTCGCTGATTGAAAACACAAAGGAAGATGATGACGTATAGAATATGGAATAGAGGGAGTTCAAAGAGCTTTTCTTAGAAAAATACTTTCCTCGTGACCATCGAGCAGATATGGAAAAGCAATTTATGAGTTTGAGGCAGAAGGAGGATGAGAATGTCGCAAGGTATGAGGCTAACTTTACAAGGTTAGCGAGGCATGCTGCCGATTATATACGTAATCCAAGGAGTAATATTGATCGTTTCTTTGATGGGTTAAAACCATTTCTCCGTCGAGCTTTAGTATCAAAATCATTCTCAACATACGAAGATATTGTCTCATGTGCTATCAAGACAGAAAATGAATTCTCTAAGTCTTATGACAACAAAGTAAAGCAAGAGAAGAAGAGAACGGTGGAACAAGAGATAGATAAAGGGAAAAAGGGAAATAAGGATTCTCCATTATGTGATAATTGTGGGAAGAATCACCCTGGTACTTGCCTAAAAGGAATGGGAGTCTGTTACAAGTGTGGTGAAAAAGGCCACCAAGCTCGTGATTGCAAGGGGAAGAAGGAAGCTACCAACGTTCGGTGCTACAATTGCAGGGAGATGGGGTATTATGCAAATGAATGTCCTAAGCGTCAGGAGAACTTACCTCAGAAAAGGCCAAGGGATCAAGGCCAATCTTATTCTATGACTACAGTTGAAGCGGAATTATTAATGTATTGGTGCTTTTGGAATCAAAGATTATATTCTGATTATAAGAATAATGTGATATATATAAATATTGTACTGCAGTACTTTTTGATTTAAGTAAGGTTTTAATATGATTAAGGTAATCATATTTTTAGTATGTGACAATAAGAGAAACTTTACTTTGTTTGGGGAATCTGATAAATTGATTTTGGAATTAAGAGACCATTTAGAGAAAGTATGGACAGAGGTATTTTGGATAACTATAAAGGTTGGAGTGGATTAAGTTGATCTTTGGATAGTATTGTTTAAGGTTAAAAAATTTATGAAGATTATTTTTGGAATATTATGATACTATAGTTTTAGTAAAAGGACAACCTGCAGGGTTGGGCATAACCCGTCGCGTCGGACAATGCTGTAGGAATCGAACCCACAATCATAGTGCGATAGGCCTTTATTTCCTACCACTAGCCTACAAGAAGTCCCTAGTTATTACAAAATAATTTTACTAATCTAAATGGTATGTGTTAACATTTGGAACCTTATACAATTAGGATAAGTATAATATTTTTGAGTTCTATTATCTTTTTGAGTGAAAGATGAGTTGAAGGTTGAAACTCTAATTGTCAAGCATAAATATATATATACCTATCTCTTATTCAAAGAATAAATTAATTCTTCAACTTTAGTAAAGGGATATTAAAACAAAAAAAATGTGTTATCCTAATACCTTATGTCTTGTTGAACTGATGATATTTTAAATCAACATAGATTGAAGGCTTTGAGGCCCTCAATTTGACAGTTGATTGTGATTGATGACCTCAATCACTCCCTACAAATATTTACGTTTTTCCTCCAATTATACGTCTCTAATTTCCACCAATGTTCTCCTAATCGAGATCATAATTGGGTGGTGACTTTTTCATTTCCCTTTCCCTCTTATTAAGGCTAAATTTTATTAATCTTATTTCCGATGTGGGTTTTCCTCAAAGGTATTTTCTCTTTTCAACTTTTTTACTTTCAAAGAAAAATTTCAAATTGTGAGGACGCAATTTATTGAAGGAGGGGAGAATGTAACACCCCGAGCTTCCACGATACGCTTCTCATTCAATAATGCAATAGCTTTCATTGTACGCAACTTCGAGTTCTAAAACACTGCGACTAATCAAAGTAGCCATTATGAATAGTAATAACCACTTTTTAAAATTATAGAAATTTCATATTTCAAAATGGACTTCATTTTTGGATTCGGAATATCGAAATTAGCCTATGTTGAATTTTTGGTATTTTTCTGAGAACTTCTAATTTTTTATGAATAGTGAAAAATACTTAAAAACAACTTTTTTAATCAAAATAATTTATAGTGATAAATTATACTATTTAGTGGTTTTAAAGTATAATTAGAATATATTTTTATCATTTTATCCAATTGTGGTCATTAGAATTAATTTAACATTGAAAATGGACACAAACAATTGCCAATCTTTTGATATAAATTGTTTCTTAAAAACACGCTATTTGTTTTGACAGTGGGAATTAATTATAAAATTAATTAATGCAACTTATATGTTTGGAATTTTGTAAAAAAGACATCATTTTTGAATTCAGAATATCAATTATAGCTTAGGGTGAAATTTTGGCCTTATTCTGAAAAACTTCAAGTTTTGATGAATAGTGAAACCACTAAGTGGTTGTTAAAAACTGATTTTTTCGTTAAAATGAAATATTACCACTTCTGTGATTTGATTTTCAAAAATCCGACATATATGGTTGTCATTAAGAAGTAAAATGTGGTTCAATGAGATTAAAATATTTTTTGGTGAATAGTAACTTTTAAGTTCTTAATCGCGATTAGAGGTAATTAGTGTAGTTTAAGGTAAAGATAATGTTTTCATAATATGAGATGAGCTTGAAACTTGTCCTACTCATATTGGATGAGTCATGGCCGACCCAGACAACCCATGGGTCAACTTGGGGACCCCATGGAGCCACTTTAGTTGGAAAATGACATTAATATATATTTATTTAATGTTAAAATTAAATTGACACAAACATGAGTTGTTTTACTAAAACAGTTTTTAAGTGGGGTTACACAAGTCCAAATTTTGACTATAAACATTCATTAGAAATCTAAAACGATTTCCTACATCATAGTATTTTTTTTATAATTTTTAGACATTAAATAAATTAAATTATTTATGACATCATTATGATGCAGCGATGACCTCATTATTTAACGATTTTAATAAAATGAAATGATAATGTAAAATCCAAGGCTTACACATGTTCAAAGACTATTGGATGGGTAGATTTGGAACCCTTATCACCTTAGCCACGAATTATATAAGTATGGGACCTCTAAAATCCGAAACTCATTTTATAATAAAGTGACTTTTCTTTACTTTCCAAGAGTGCCCCTCCTCTCCACTTATAAAATGCCCCCACCTCTCCCACCTCATTTACACTTTAAAGCCATTTTTCTCGGCCAAACTCTGCCCAAATACTCTCCCAACTTCCCCCTATTACTCCTAGAATCCTCACTTTGGGCATAACTCTTCTCAAGGAAGCCTTTGGCTCAAATCAAAAAGAGTTACTCAATTTTGAGGTAATGTCTTCTCTAATGTTGTTTTGTTTTATTTTTCTTCTCCAACCCCCTAAACTCTTTTTATTCATTTCTTTTGAAACAACACCAGTATCCTCAATATACTAGGATGTTTTTATAAGAAGGATTAGAGCTAAAATTACACACACCTACATCTAATGGTTAAAGAACATACGGTTTCTGTGGATGGCGAATTTCTGCCTCACGAAACGATGATTGTTCAACACTCATATAACACCTTCAGAGGTGGCCATTAAGATGTCACTATTTTTATATATGATATATAATATGTTTATGTTTTACTTATGCTTCTGTATTTCTCATTTATGGAATACTTTATTATTTCCATTATGGGTAAAACGTGATAATTTCATTTTAGGAAGTGCGGACTACCGCCCCCTCAAAGTGATGTGAATCGTTAATGCCATATGTGGGATGTATAAAGGATGGAGTAAATGATATTATATATGATATTATACTGGAACTATATTATACCTTTATATAATTATGATTTCATTACATTAAATACTAAATAGAAATGAAAGTAGCGTTCATGCGTACGTACGGATTACCGTCTCCATGAACGGTGCATTTCATTTCTTACCTCTAAATGTTACGTAATATTATGAATGAATGTATATACTGGATATATATGATATATATGATATCTACATCATGAATATAATTCTGAATATAATGGATATTTCACCACATGAACAACTTGTAATTATAAGAAGGTTGTTGTTGACACAAGTACCAAAGATCGACAAAACGACCGTTATTAACTTAAATAATTACATAACATTCATAACATTGTAATAAGTGATATAAAAAGGATAATGAAATTGAAAATGGTTCTTAATAAGGTAGATATTAACTCTAGTTTATTATTCAGGAGGTTAAAGAACGGTTGAGTCAAGTCGGACATGAGGTAAGAGAATTTCTTAACCCAATTTTCACTCTTTGGGTTAATCTCCTACTTTCAAATTATGTCATGATATTATTATGTACTATATTGTATTTGTACATTATTTATGTGTACTTATAGTGAATACACATTATAGATGTACTTTATTTAAAAAAATGATCTTTTTAAGGACTTCGTCTCAATCCCCTTTCATTGAGGCATATTTGGGTTTATACAAAACTTTCTTTTATACGGTGTATAAACCCCTTTGACTTTTATGTTTATTCAAAAGGAATCTTTTTTATACGAAGCGTTTTACTAAACGACAAAAAGGGAATGTTTTTCTTTCCGTACTTATGCGGCGACAACGACTTCTCCGCCGCCGTGACCATTATTTGAGTTTCGGCTTCCTCTACAAGCCATCATTTTTTTTAATGAAAAATAAATACAAAGTTTTAACTTTCTTTTATTTTGGTATTGAAAATGGTTTTGGAAGCGTTTTTATTATATCAATGTGTTGTATTTATATCTTGTGATTGAAATGTGGAAATGTTATGTTTCCTTTATTCATATTTTATGTGATACGATTATGTTATGGTTTATGATATGTTTAAACCTATTCATATGAGGAATGCATTGGACTTAATAAGTGACGGGTGGAGCCCGTTATAGCTCCTCGATGCATCGGCAGGTCTCATGAGACAAACTAGTGTCTTGGCACGAGGCCTTGACAAAATCTTATTTGTGGTCTTGGCACGAGGCCTTGACTACATGGTTATGATAGTCTGGCATTATGCATTCCATCATTATGAAAGTGGTTATTGATATTGCATGTTATTATTCGACCAGTAGAATATCCATGTGAAGAAGTAAATGGCATTATCTCATTTTACTTTTGCCATATTCTTTTGAAGTTCAAGTTTAAAAGGCTTTTGTTTTAGTTATACATTGCCTTAAATGTTAATGTTTATTTATGAAATCTTCCGCTATATTGTTAACCTTATTGAGCATCTGAGCTCACCCCTTTCAATGTTTTAATATTTTTCCAGGATGTGAAGAAGTAATTTATGAGTGACCTACAGGGGTAGTCAGAAAGGGATATGATTATGGACTATGAAGATCATGTTATTGTAGTTTGTTTACTTTTTGATGTAATGAAAGACTTATGAATGTATCTAGTGTTTCCAAGGCTACTAAACTAATCGGTCTTTCGAGACATGATCTTTTGTGATCATGCCAATGTTACGAAGTAATGCACCGGCTCTGGGTAGCTGGGGTCGGGGCGTTACAAAAATAACCATAATAAACTATTAAATATCATATATGATCTTTTATTACATTTCACCACAGATTTGTTTATAATATTTCTTTATTTTCACTGCTTTGGGGGTTCATTACCGTGTTTTGTCATGAATATTTGTTCACAAAAAATACAGTTCGTATTCATATAATATATATAATAATATATTATAATTATTAAATTGTTATAAATATAATATTTTCTAATAATATAAATTTTTATATCCATTTATGAATATTGGAAATGAAAAATGAATTGATTCACTTCATGGTGACGGTAGGACGAGCGTATGCATTTGTGACAATATCATTCCCATAACGAGTGAATGGGTATTGAATTTGGTGACATAATAAAATTATAAAATAAATATAATATCACATGTATCACATATATTAATTAATTTTTACTTTTTTATATTCCATGTACATTTAATGTGGAAAATGAATCTCCTTGCTTCTCAAGGTGGTAGTCCCCCGTACACATGAGTAACTTTATCATATTTTAAATATAATAAAATGTAAAATAATATATATGTGATAATAAAATTAATCTAATATAATAAAATCATAAATATGATATACTTTTGGAAAATAAATCATTACATTTATCGTGTAATGGTGTCTATGGAAAACAAATAACATCATTTTGTGAGGTGGTAGCTCACTATACATACGAAAGATGATTTCATAACCCATTTGATGGAATAGGAGATTGATAAAGGTAGTATAAATTTCATTAAAAATATCTATATATGGAATAAATTTAATTTATTACATAATCATTGTATAATAATATTTTAAATATACAGAGTATGAAATTAAATATACTACTCAGTGAGGGATGTAACCCCACTTATGGAAAACATATTGTGTTTTTGACTTAAAGACTTCTAAAAATTTATTTATAAACAAAATAAAGTTTATAGGATTATTTTATATAATTAGGGAAGTAATTTTGGAAGTAATTTGGTTAAAATATGGTATTGGATGTGTGATGAGGAGAATAGAATGGGTTTCCTTTTTTAAGTGAGGTGATGGGAATGCTTGTAATATTTGAAGAAAGGTTTACCCACATTTTTTACATGTCTAAAGAATAAAAAATGGTCTATTATTGAATATAGAAGATATATGGTCTATATATAACTGATAAATTTTTGTTTTATATGTTTTGGGACATTGTCAACCTTTATATATTATGTTTGAAAAATCGGTAAACCCACTTTTACCTTAACCGAGGAAAATAATTTTTAATGTTTTTACTATTCACAGTGGTAAAAAATTATGTTGATCCTATAAGAAAATATAAATAATAATTCTTATAAATATTAAACCAATTTGTAAAAATTAAATTTATATATGTGAATAATTTTAATTTAATGTTAATCTCATAGATGCGATGATAAATCATGTTTTAAAAGAGAAATTTTTTAAAAGATAACCATGTTTTTTTCTAACAAAATTTAAAATTTTCTTGATTCCAATGACATAAATAGGATTGAAAATAGAATATATAACTAATTATACATTAAGAACCATATTATTTCAATTTTTATGTTTTATTGGATTTAAAAAAATTGAGAATTTCTTATAAAACCTAGTATTATTCACAATTCACATAAATATTGATCTTTTTAGAAAATTTTGAAAAAATCACCAAATGACAATTTTTACATATATATTTCAAAAATTATTTATAAACTGTAAAATAAATTGTAAAAAAATGGGAAAAAATTATTTTTTTTTTGAAAATTGCGTCTTGTCCACCTTTTTGGAAAAATACATGTTTTAGAAATTATTTCTTTTCAATTAAAATGGATATCATTTTATCAATAATGTAAAAGTAAAAGTAAAATTTGTTTTTGAAATTTTGTAAACATATAAATTTCATAATTATGTTTTATTATTTATACCCTCCAACAAAATTGCTAGGTTGTAATTGTCACATCTAAATTATAATATTTTTATAAAGTATGATGTTTTGTTCAAACCCAATGACTTTTTCAACAAAAACTTTCTGAGGGATTGAATTTATTAAATAATAAATGTATAATAATGTATTGATATGTTATATTCTCATATAGTATTAGTTTTGTGCATTAAAAATTATATTGAACATGATTATCAAATTTTGAAAATATTAGGTTGTTACAATTGATGTATGAAATGAAATTTTATATTTATGATGGTGTAACACTTTTTTGTCATGCGATTATTGTTAATGAATGATTGTTTATGATTTAACACTCTTATGCATAGTCTTTTCAATATTTATATAGTTTTATTCCATGAATCATGTTTTTTTATTGATTAAATCATGGGTATGAACTTCATATGTTATGATAATGTAATCATAATCATATGATTGTATTGTGATATCAAATGATCATAGATAGATATATCCTATATTTACCATCAATGTGCATCTGAGCTCACCATTTGATATGTTTCATTCCACATGTTATGAAGAATGGTTTAGGTAGGGTTTTACAATGTAGATTAATATTTTATAAGATCTAGGTGGTTATGTAGATGTTCTTTCATGTAATAAGAATATTGTATTACTAGTCTCTAAAGACACTAAATTATTATAGCCCTCAGGTGAGTGTTTACGAAATGTATTGAATATCAATCTAAAAAGATGTGATATTTGTGTATGAAAACCAAGTATTCTTATACGTAGATTGATGAATAAAAACAAATATACCTTAATAGGTTCTTTGAAAGCACCATACATCATTTTCATTACATAACACAATTATATGATTTCATTAGGGGTTCTCCAAATATTGATTCCAAAGAATATGTATAACTCATAACTGTATTCTATCATTTTATTTTTAATTCAATGTCATTTAATTTTTTCCTACAAGTTTCTGATATAATATCATTAGTATCACTCAAATTCTAATATTTTATTATATTTATGAATCAACCATTATTCATTTTTTTCCAACCTATGGTAAATGAAATCATCAGATGAAAAAAATATACAGTCTACCATCTCAATATAGCAATGTAATTCATATTTCATCACCACATTACATGTATAGATATAAAAATATAATTAATGAATATATATTATATTTATGAAATAAATATTATTATTGAAATATATTATATCATTATACATTATACCCTTCAGTCTATTAGAAAATGATAACACCACTCAAATGTATGTGTGTACCACCACATCCATGAAATGATGTGATTCTTTTATCTATTACCAAAATGGACATATAATTATATAATTTTTTATAATATATAGGATTGTATTATTAAAATTATTAAAATTATATATATTTTTTATAAATTCCAAAAATCCGTTATCCATTGATAATATATCATTGTAATTTTGGAATAATTGATGAAACAACCATATATAGTCGATGTAAACCGAGAATATTCAGTAAATGGGTTCGAAATTAATATAAAATGATAATATTAAATGGAATATGGATTGAAATTTTAATAATAATTTTTAAAATTTATTTAAGACTAATATACAAGAGGATTGAAATTTACAACTAAGAGGAGAAACAAGGTATTAGATTTATTTTATACACTCATTCTGTTTTAGGATTGAATATGTTTCGATTTACATTGGGAAAATTATATGCTTCTACTATCTTAAACCACTTATATTTTATTCTCCCGTAGTTATGTTTGGGATTTTATTTTTATATTTCATTTCACCTCATTTTGGATCAATAATTGAAATGTTACATGTAAGGTACTTTCTTTTAAAAATTCATATATTAATGTTTTCCATCCATCTATGTTAATACCATTACAAGGTCCATTTAAATATTAATGATAATTATTATTTATATGATAATGATTAATTGAAGTCATTCTCATTCTTATTAGACATTTTTTACAATGTTTTAAAATCAATTTCTTTTTATTTTCCAAATTAGGTACTTTTTCTCTATTTCACAATGTTTCAAATAAATATCTATTTTAACATTTCTCACGTGAGTGAAATATTACATCTTTCTAAGAAATATCTACCTATAATATTACATAAAATTTTTCTTGATACTCAAAAATAAAATATTTTTTCTAATATTATAATAATTTTTATTTAAAATTATATCAATATAAATGGGAGTTATTGAGTTACAGGAATGGAATGAATTTTGAATGTGATTTATAACTACATTTATATAAAAATATATAAAGAAGTTATTTTTAATGATTTTATACGTTTTGATTTATTATGTTCTTTGTTTTTTTATAAAACCGTTCATTTTTTGAAATACTGATGTTATTCAATCATCCTTTACTAATTTATAGACCATTATTTATTTTGATACCATTTACTTTCTTGTGATCATTTTATCAGTCTATATTATTTATTTTGTGTTATTTTCTCCATCATCTCCAAATTTTTAATATCATGCATGAATTCAGTATCATTTCTATTACTTTGATGATGTCCCAATTTTATACCATATCTTTATAAGGTAACAGTTGATGTATTTGAATGAATGAATGGAAAATATTATACATTATTGATTAAAAATTGATAATTGTTATTTTATATTTTATTTTTAGAATCAATTATATTAATCATTTATAATATGATGAATTCGTAGGATATTCAAGTGATGTGTGGGGCCAAATTATGGAAATCAGTTTGACACATTGATAGGTATCATGAGAAAAAATAAAGGAAACTCAGGTTATATGGGTATTTTTTAGACCTAAATATTTCCTAATAATTTCTTGGTTGAGGCCCTAATGATAATATTTCTAATATATTTTCACTTTAATTCATGGAAAGATCATTAATGTATATGAATTTTAATTTCCATTATTAAGGAACCTGTTTTAAGTATCAATGTGATTGATGTATTGATATCATATATGGATATAATTTGAACATAATATGTCAATTGAATAGAATGAGGATTAATTATACACTCTACCATATTAATTATTCCATATATATGCATGATAACTTATGTTATATTAAATCATTATTGAGAATGTATTCTTAAAATTTTTTCATTTACCCTAGTATATATTGATGTAATCTTTAAATCATCATCAAATATGAAATAATGTTAATCATAATATATTTCTTTATTTCAATTTTATATGAAATTAACGTATGTGTCCAGTTTTTTGGATTTTAAATGTAATCGATCCATCATGGCTTGGTCCCTTGTGTCTTCTACAAATGTAAAAAAGTAAAAATTGAATCTAGGTTATTGGATTCTGGGTTGTTGTAGTTGGTTTCAATGTATGATCATTAGAAACATCGAGAATTATATTATTGATTAAAAAAAATAACATTATCATTATCATAATACCATAGAGTATTTGTTAACATTTTATGGACTTTTATTCAATAGATTAATTTTCATGATAAATTTGAACTAACAGAGTGAGTTTCATTTCATTAGGATAACACCCAGATGAAGGGTTGGAATCAACACTAATGATCAATTTAGGTACTAAACATCCATTAATGCTAACATATGTATATTTTGAGATGAGAATATTTGGGACATATTAGGGAAAACAACCTCATGCTTTGATTAATATACTTTACAATATGGAGAAGCGAAATAAATGAGAAGAAAGAGTGGATGATATTATGATTATGTTTAACCAACTATCACATGTTATGGAAAAAAATATTAACCTAACATATTTTTGTAACATTCATAGAAATGTGATGTTTTTTGGAAGTTCAAGTAATATAGAACATGGAATGAAAAACATTCAACACCATAAATGTTAAGAATATGGGATGAACCACATAAGTAAATGATTAAATTATATGATATGTTATTATAAGTGTAGAGAAAAATTCCATAATGCACATAATTTTAATGGAAATAATTAATCCATTAATATCTTATTATTTAAAAATAAGAAGATCAGGAATTATGAAAACAAATTCCCAAAGTGTCAAATATTTCCCGAATAATTATGTTTTGGTATTTAATAATGATATCTAAATATATTGTATGGGATTTGAAGTGATCGATACTATATTGAGAATCATTCATAAATGGGTTAGAAGAAAAGGATTTTATTAAAAGAGTTAAATTTGATTTCAAGAAGTTCCCATTATTGGAAATATTATTTCACTGGAGGTAATATCTATTAAAAATTTAATGATTGAATTAAATCAATGAATAGATATCATGGTAGAATGTAACCATTGTGGATTTTATTTCTAGTTAAATTATAGAATATATGATTATGGATTAGTAGTATTTATCATTATTTTCTTTGTATGACTAATAAGATAAATAATCCAATGATTATTATAATAATTGTCATTTTTTATAGAATATTTTAGAAAATGTGATTTTTGGAAGCATATGTAAAATAATTTCAACTACCCTAAAATGGTGTATTTATGAAAATGTGACATTTTTTAGAATATGTATCAGAAAAAAATTCAATGTCCATAAATATTGTAATTTGATTGATAAGATGATCATTTCTGATATCTACTATATTTTTTGTTGTTTATTTGTTAATATTTAACTTGGGAATATAAATATTTGAGTGATATTGTTTGTTTGGTAATAAAAAATTATATGAATTTAGAATATTAAGTGATCTTCAAATTCATCCATTAATATCTGAGGAGATTTAAATTGATCTTTTGTTAAAATTATGATTTTTCATATCATTTTATATCATTGTTTATTCATATTTGTTATTATCGTATATTATAATAACCATTTTTTGATAGGAGGAATAAATTTTCATATTTTTGTGGTGGATATATTTTATTAAAAATTTATTCAAGTTCTTAAAACACAAAATAAATTTCCATGACCATGAAGATTCACACTTCTGGATTAAATTATTCGTAAATAATGTGAATAAATCTAGTATGTTAATATTAAAATATGTTTCTATGATAATGGTATATTAATTTCTATAAATATTTTTTTTGATATATCCAATGAGTATTATTCATAATGTACGAATAAAATACCAAGGTACATTTTTAGAAACTAATTTTCATGTATGAGAGTTATATTGGTAAATGCACGATATCATCTCGAGTCATAAATAATAAATTAATTTTCACGGTAAAATCTATATTTTATATTTTGAAAATTTTATGATATATAGAGTTTATGAAATAAGAATAAAAACAATGAGGTTGCAAAATATATTTTGACGGGATAATGTAATACCCTATGAATTCAATTTTTTTTATATATTTTAAAAGAACACTCTATTTTATAGAATACTCCACACACAATACAAAGATTAAACTAACTGTGAAATAATATGTATATATGATTGTAACAACCTTGTCATTGGATTGGTAGGATTGAAGAGGAATAAACAAATAATTTAATATATGTATTAGAAAATTTAATAAATATAGATATGGAATTATTTTAGGAATTTTATGATGCATATAATTTTTTTTATCATGGCATAAAAATAATATAAATGCATTTTCTTTTTAAAAAATACATTTCTTCACAGAATAGTTTATTTTAATTTTATACGGTTTTGAATAATATTATTTTATGATAATTTTAAAATTTATATTTCAAAAATTATTATAATTTCATAAATTTGTACATTAATATTATCTTATGTTGAATTTTTGGAATATTTTTTGAAATATTCATTTTTCTTGTGAAAAGTGATAGGTATTGTTTTTTTCTGAAATTTTTATTTAATTTAATTAAATAACGCAATTTAGAAGTTTCATGATTTTTATTTCTTTTAAAATTAATATAAGATGTTATTAATAAAAAATAATCGAAATAATATAACATGATTAAACACTACATTTGATATTGGTGTAAGTTAAATATTTTTTCTAATAAATGATCATTTATAAGAATGATTTTCCATGTTTTTTCTTATATATTAAAAACAATTTCACATAATTATAAGAATAAAATATAGAAAAGTGGATTTTCAATTTATAATAAGGAGGTTCACTTATACTTGGAAGGTTAATATCAATTTTATTCATAATGAGTGGGAACCATGGTTACAGTTTATCATTATAATATTGGGTGAAATAGGTAAATTGAGTTCCAAACTATGGAATACTTTCTTGAAAATAACCATCACATACCAATATTTCACTCGATGAGATCAATTATACTTTAAAAATACACAAAGAAATATATATATATATATATATATTCTATTTTGGTGTTTCTTTCCTTTAATTATGAATATTATATTATATTATGATATGAAAAACTACAAAATATCACTGAATTTATTTTAGAATATCTTATTGGTTGTCAATGTGATATAATGAATATATAAATGGATCTAAATAGTTTTTTATATGAATATAGAAATTTTAAAATTGTAACTAATTATAAATTTTTAAAGGTAGAATGATTACCTTGACATCATATGCAACAACAATGAAAAACTTTATCATGTATTAGAAAAATCAAATAAATAAAATGAAAAACATTAAAAGTAATATATTTTTTAAGAAATATTTTCACCCAAAAATTTATTGATAAAGTATAATATATATGTGATGGTGAAATATCTTAGATTGAAATTTCATTGTTATATTTATTCCATAAATTCAATATATATGATTAGTTCTAAAAATTATCTAAAATGGTATTAAATTTTTTCAATGAAAATTAAATAATTATAAAATTATAAAAAACAATCTTTACTCAAATGAATGGTATATTGTTAACACTATCATTCATAGTTCATGTATAGGGAACTTGGAATTTGTAAAAGCACACTGATTTAAATTAAATAATAAGAATGTTTTTACCACTATAAAGGTTAAACAATGTTAGTTAAGAGGTTATGTAACACCATGAATATTTAGTTTAAATGAAAAGTCTAATAGATAGATTTTGTAATAAGTGACATCATAATTTAAGATAATTGTGATATATTTTTTAATAAATAATATTTAAATGTAATAGTTATATCATAGGTTTTAATTTGGTAGTTATGTATGTTAGTAACCACATTATAAAAAATAATTATAAAATATTTATATAACGATAATGTATTGATTAATTAATAATGAATAAGTAATCATTTTTTAGTA
Source organism: Viscum album (assembly GCA_963277665.1). Classification (NCBI taxonomy): domain Eukaryota; kingdom Viridiplantae; phylum Streptophyta; class Magnoliopsida; order Santalales; family Viscaceae; genus Viscum; species Viscum album. The sequence goes on from OY728146.1 coordinate 1,689,552,403, forward strand.
AATTCATTTTACGCTTTAAGAAAACAGTTTTTTTAAAAAACTGATATTTTTTAAATATTTTTATTATTAATTTATTAAAATTTTTAAATATAATTTTATTAAAAAATATCATTATGAAAATCATAATATCAAATTTATCATAGTGTTATGTTTTTGATTTTTTATGAAATGATTAGTTTTTCAATGAATAATGAAAGTTATAATTTTATATAAAAATCTTAAATGTTTTAATGTATTTAAATTTTCCTAATGTATTTAATTCTTTTAATATTTAATTAATCACTTTTTATTATCAAATAATATAATTAATATTATAAAAATCATTATTATTACTATATTTGGTGTGAAAACATTTTGATACCAAAAAATTCATTCTTCCAAAATCACAACTTCTATCATGTTTTCTGGGATTATTTTTAAATTATTTTTAACCAGTTATAGGAATTGAATATCATGTAATATAATTAATTTTTAGGATGAAAATGTACAATTTTTCTTATGATGAATTTATGAATTTTTTCTCAAAAACAAATTTTTTTTATTAGTAAAAAAATAATATTTATCTAAAATATGTTATATTTTATTATATCTCTATGGCATCAATATGGTACAATAATTTATGCACTTATATTATGATTCATTTATGATAATATAACACCAAAATTAAAAAAAAAATCAAATCATATAAATTAGCATATATTTAATGATAAATATAAAAATCATTTTTAGTGTCATTATAGTTCTTGTGGAGCACTGTAAAAGTAAAATTTATTATTCTAAATAAATTATTTTCAAATGAAGATGATTTTTATTTAAATTATTAAATAATATAATACTTTATTGATTATAATATCTAATGGTTTTGAATTTTATTGTTAAATTACAATAATAATTTCCAAAATCTTATGGAGTTCTTTAAAAAGTGTAGAAAAATAAAAAATAAATAAATAAGTATCCATGAAATATATGACTGGCAATATAGGATTTTATTTTACAAAATATTAAATATTAATTAAATTAGATTATTATTATGTTAAATTTTTTTAAAATTTTTATTAGAATACTTTACCAAAACATTTATCCAGTGATAGTCAAATGATTAGGAAAATAGATGAAATATTATGTTAAAGATTCTGAAAATATTTAAAATAAAAATATTTAGACGAATTTTGGTATTCAATAAAATTTACAGATATATATGAAAGATAAGAGATATACTAACTAATTATATTTTAAATTGGTGGTTGTCATGTTATTTATATTATTAATTGAACATAGAGAATATGAAAATGACTTTAAGTGTATTTTATGGTAAAATTTATTTTATTAATAGATTTAAAAGTCTAAAAAATTATATAAATTAAAATATTGGATTTAAAATGGTCTAAAATTTTACCAATTGATAATTTTTATTCAATTTTATATTTTTTAATTCCATCATTGACCCATGAAAGAAAATGTTTTTTTGAAAGCATGCATGATTTTGAATTATAAAAGTGAATCATTTCATCCATTTCTAACATGACACTTGTTCTTTGATTATCGTAAATATATTTCCATATAAATATTTAAAAATCTATTCCTGCATATCCAACTCACGAGTTTAGCCATAAACCTCATTTCAAAATTACTCATACTCAATTGAAATGATGTTTTACAATGAAAAAGCTATAACTATGAACTATGTTATTTATATTTATTTCTTCTTCAAACTCCTAAAAATATATCTTGTGTATAATGAAATAATAACATTAGTATATTAAAAATACTATGATTCAATTTTTAAATGTTGAAACAATTTTTTGTATCATCTTCTATCATAAGGGAAATGAAAACATACCTCGTGCATATATGTAACATCTCACCATGAATTCTATTAAACGATGCCATGTGTCATTTGATCACATTGTATTAAACATTTCTCCCCATACACTTGAGGTAGCTAACTAGCGGAGAGTATCTAAGGTGGCAAAATGGGGACAATATACCCTAATGATCAGAGTGTACACATTGTTGTAATCACATAAAAGAATTCTGAAAGAATACCAAATAACTAAACAACATTATATAAACATCGTTATGACGTACTAATAAAAATTATAGGACATTATTAGATAAAAAATTATGGATATGTCATGTATCTATATAAAATTGCAGGAAATACATAGAAACATGCGTCCAAAATAATAGGGAAATCATATGCACAAAGATGAAAAATAATGAATAGTGTATGTAGAATATGAAAATAACTGGTTCATATCCAATGAGATGAACATATCACGAAATAGATATCAGAGAGTGAAATGGAACCACATCCACATTTAGGAATCAAGGGATCTCCTTCAATAGTCATCATGTTCATGAGAGAAAAAGGATGAGGGTTTTGAAAAAAAAGAAGGCCCTACATTTTATTTTAACAACTGTCCTTTGGAATTTACACACTATGTAAATTCATTACACTTCATGTAATTCTATGGATATCCCTTTTAGGAAAAAATCGTTACAGGCCATGAATGGTTTTGTCCAGACCAATACATGTAATATTCTAATCAAATGCTGTTTATTTTAAATATATATCAATAATTTTCTTACAGCCAACCATCACCCCCATCTTTATTCATTTAAAACACAACCAAACCAGTCCAGGGGACATTATTTGTTGAATATGCCAAAAATATAACCTAAATAATATTTATACTATAAATAAAAGGATATGAATCTCATCAAAAAACAATGAACTTATAATATTCCCCCATTAAAGTAATTCATATAGAAATTTCCCTTCCATGGGTGGTCTAGAATTGTATAAGAATAAAAATAGCCACTGAGAATGAACATTATCCTCCCTCGGCCTTGTCATATCATATACTTGACAGTGTTTCCATAGTTGCAACTATAGAAGAACTAAATGTCCCTAGAGAAAATTTTTTCTCTAATCAGTGATACATATTGGAATATCCTAAATGAATGCATCTACCTATTAAAAAACCTCACATTGATGAAGAGTCTGAGATGGGTCTGAGTGATAAATACATCATTGAGATACATGAAAGACGTCATGCATGGCTTGGTACCAATGTTGAATTAAATTGATTTTCTACCATTACGACTCCCTACAAAATCTCAAAAGGTTTTATGTATCACTGAGAAAGCTCTCACTCTCTCAGAATTAGTTGTGACCAACCTTTGGAGAGACACAAAAACAGACCTAATCCTAGAACATGAACTCTAGAAGCCATTTGATGTTGATTTGGATAATATTTTTATCTAGAATGTGTAGTATCCATTCACTTTATGATCAACTAAATCTCCACAAAATTCTCCTTCACAATATGTTGATTGAGGAGCACTATCACTCTTGCATCTAACAAAAACATAGGTGATCAGTATATATTACCATATATATCATCATACTGTGATATTTTTATATTATCTTGATATCAATTATTATAGTAGAAGTCAAACTAGAGTATATTAATCACTCATGAAACCCTAAAATAAAGGACACATTCTCTAATAAGGTTCAAAAAACCAATATCATGTGCTCTGAATGGCCAAGAGGCTCATGTTGGAATTCTAGGATCAAAATAATTTGTATACACAATTCCATCAACAATTCCTTAAAAAATTGAGATGTAAACTGGGTGTCCCTATATGATAACAAGTTTTTAGGAAAATAGTGGATGTGAACAATATCATGGATACAAATTACTAAATTATCATCTACATAGATATTTTCCCAGATATTCAAGACTTGAGTGACCTTTTGAGCCTTTCCACAAAAACCCAAAAAATATAACTACCTCGAGGAGAACATGGAAACCTAGTCATGAAATCCATCTCAACATCATCCCATTTCTTATTTGTAAATTATAACTATTTTAAAATCCTAACAGGTCACCTGTTTTTATTATTCATCTATAATGATGTGTAACACCTCACAACAAAACTAGATACCTCTAGATTCATCTCTAGCCATCAGTATTGATGTCGTAATTCATGATACAAATTTTAAATAGAAGGATGTACAATCCAAGATGAGGCATATATCTCTAAAATCATCTCACTATGTATATATATAAAAATATGACCCAAACATGACCATGTATTCATATATTTTCATCCTCTCTAATGGTCTAACTAAGAGGTGGGACCTCACATACTACACTATATCGTATGACTAGGCCCTCAACATCAAATTACTATATCATTCACACTATGTCTTGAAGATTTTAAGTCAATGTTGGGGATTCAAGGAAAGTGTACCCATGATAATACAAAACCTTCAAGTGCATCTATGAAATTATGTCAATAAGCTTCCTCTCAATAATGACCTCCTACAATTAATGTATTTGTGTCCACCTCGATGGATAATTTGCCACTTCATTTCCAATCCTAGGCATATTGGTAGACACAATGTTGAGGAACTAATGGTATTAAACCTACATTTTCTTCCAAATATTCAATTAATTCTATATAAATATATACATGAGGTTTTTATGGTCTCTGTACACCAAAAAAATTCTCTTAGTAAATAATGCCTTCATTCGAACAAGGAATGTAAAATAATGAATAACTCAAGATTGAGAATTGAATAATTCCCCTCGTTTTTACTAAATTAACTTGAATCACATGCCATGACATTATCCTACATCCATATAACTTCTCCTCACTAGACGCCTAATGAAAAAAATTTATTATATAGATTCTCCCCAACTCTAGTTGAATCATGATCGATGTTGTAGTTAATCTCTCATTAAGCACTAATTTTTTTTCTCATTGGAATCAATGTGTATAAACATCATGATGAGAGTGGTTCTGTCATGAAACACAATTCCATTACATTATATTTTACCTAATAATTCACCATAGTGGTACACGCTAGGGTCGATCACAAGGAGGCCGCTAACATGCACTATCTTTCTATTGTCACTATTTGTAATCTATCTAATATAAAAAGATATTGATTATGTAAATTGGGGGATAATTTCAAATGAATAAAATATAAATATAATATATAATAATTCAATGAAATATAGAATGAAGTTATAAGAAATAAATTAGGTAGTTGAACTTAGGAAGTCGTGGTGGTTGATATCATTGTTTAAAAAGAATCTCAATATTCAACTCAATGAGGTGATCTAGACCTGTCACACCTCACCTTATCATTTGAATTTTCATAACCTCATACTGATACCTCTGCATATGGGGTAATTCTTTTCCTAAATTCATCTAGGATACCTCTTCTATGACCATCACTAATCATGCCATTCTCCACCATATGCAAGACACAAATAGCAAATGGAAGAAAAATTGATAAACGAGAAGAAGAAATTTGTGGTAGAGAAAATGGGGTGACCACTCACCATAATAAATTTAACCACCAGCATAATTTTTAGAATTTATTAATGGGATTAGAAATTAAAGTAAAATTAACTCAATCAAACTGCCATTCTCTCCGTCAAACAAGTGTTGAGGTTAGTTCTTCATTTTTAGTGGAGTTAAGAAGGGAGTAACGGTGGGAGAATACATAAAATAAAAAACATGAGAGAGAGGAGGTATGAATAAGAAAGATATATAATATATATAAAAAATAAAAAGAACTATTAAAACAAAAATACTCAACCTTTTCTCTATAAAATGGCTATCCTTGTAAAAAGGAGAAGAGACACATATTTATAGGGGAAATGGATGAAGAAATATATCTCGATTCTCTCCTCCTGATGTTCACGACTTTTTGGACTATTAAATGGAATAATTGGTAAATTTACCCTACATGGAAGTTGTTTCATTATTCATTCCACGTGCATCCACAAAATATCATCCTCAGTGGTCCAATTATGTAGGTTTTATGGTGGTTTTAGTTCGGCACATTTAATCTGTCCAGGTAACTATTCATCTTCCCCAACTTCATCTTCCAAAGCCATTACGACCTTGTATCATGCGGATTAAGACATGTAATCTTTTATTAAAAATTTCAATTAATTGTTTTTACATATCCTTTTTGAATTTTAGCACCATCTGACTGGTATAATTCAATATATAAGCTCATCTTTAAAACTTTCCTGATCTGCACACCGTTTTTGAGGCACAGATTGTGAGCTGATTTTGGGTCTCCAAATGATTAATTGAGATGTAAATCCAGAAGGTTAAAATGAGGCCCATGATATAAGAAAACCTATAATAAATGAATTTCACAATTTTTTTGAGTGGGGAAAATAATATAGTCGAATTAAAAAAGACAACTAAAATAGTTAAACACCAAAATTAAGCCATTGATGCATTCAATCTCAAAATTCCACTACAACATAAAAATGTGACAATTTCCCATAAAATAACACTATTTGGGATTTATAATATTTAAATAAAGTATTAAATATGTGGAATTTAATTCTTCATCACTCTCCCACACATAACTATTGCACTCCCGGGCAATCATCATATATTCAAATCTAAATTCACACAAAAATCAAAAATGAGAAAACATCAACGATCTCTTCCAAAATAAATTCCATCATGTATCCTCTATGAAAACCAATTAAAATGAATTTTCATTCCTAACATTTAAATTTTTTCAACCTCATAAATGCATCCATGGCCCAATCAAAACCTACCTCACCTTGATATTTTATGTCACTCTTCACTCAAGAGAAATTGTATCTGGATTTATGATCATACGTGGAAAGCGCATGTATCTCCACAGGATTTTGAAAAATCTCATCTATCCACAACATGAAACAAGAAAATGAATTTAATCATGAGTACTTTTTGAAGGTGAGTTCGGTGGCTTAGGGTTGGTGGGAAAATGATTAAAAATTTAAGGCTAGAAAGAGGAGGTTGGACTCTTATATACAATGTGTGAATAATCAAGTGAAAACACAGGATGAACCTCACTCGATCCCCTTGAAAATGTGAAACACAACAATGAACCCTTTTTAAATGATATGGTACATGATCTATCAAATGATTCCAAATAATGATTGTATCCACGTTCGCCCCTTTTTTTGTAAATCTCCCGAAAGGCACAATTTTTTTTTTATTTTTTTTATTTTTTTCATGTAGAATGAGATGAAAATTGATTGCAATGAAATAATGACCATAATTACCTTAAATTTAGATAGGTACATGAGTCATAAAAGGATGTACAATGATAAATTGAAGCTCATTTCCATTTTTTTTTTCTATTTTATTCTTTTTTTTGAAGGAGAACCATATGAAACAAATAAAGCACAATGGAAGGATTACCCATGCCCAATTTGATCCTTATCATCCACTGCCCAAAATATGGACACATACCTCACATCACAAATAAATGAATCATATCCAAATAATTCACATGAAAGGCCCTTCCCCCATACATAATCATTAAATATCCACGCAAAAATACAAAGAGTGCGGGTAGGTAAGGAAAAAACGGCTTGTAATATGGATTAAACCTATAAGGAATATTCATGGAATCTAAGGGATAATGAAGGATAGATATAAAGGTAGGTCTCAAGATAAAATATGTCTAGCCAAACAAATGCCTTAATCATGTCAAAAAAACATTCCCTAAAATCCAAAGCTTCGAAAGAGAAAAGTCACAAGTTCTGTTTCTCACACAAAATCCATGCTTCTCTCTAGAAAGTGTGGGTATTAGAAAGAATATTTCAAAGTAGTTCAGAATAACTCACAGGACTGGAAAATAGTTCAGTCAGTGTTTCATGAGATTAGATTTCAAAAATTGGTCAAATTCATAAAAATGATTGAAAATCCAATTCAAGGAAAAAAATTTCACATCAACAATCCTTTAAAATCCATTTAATAAAAAATAATATTTACAATATCCAAATCAATTTATGTGTGAAATATGATCAGAGTATTCATTAAATCACAATAATCCTAAAAAGATGAAAAACAAAAATAAAAAGATATCACAAAAAACATCTATGTAGGTTGACACTCACCCCATTCTTAGATTTCACTACCCTTATTTGCAGCTCAAAAAAAGAATAATATGGGATGAAAAATATAGGGAAATAAAGATACAACCTGATTTTATTTTATAGTTTAAGCCTCGTGTTAAGCTCCTAGATACTACAACTTGACCTAAAAGACTTGAAAATAATGAAAATATGAGAAAAAAAGAGGAAGGTAAATGAAAGATGATAATTCTTGGTTTGACCCCCAAGCAGGTGCTAGGTTTTTACTACCCCTAGGCAGGCAGTTACATCGATTTAACCCCAATCTAATGGTGGATGAGGTTTCTTTGCTCAGAAACCACAAGAACTTCTTTCTTCCAAGGACCTTCAGCCTACAACATCCATATACCAACCCATGAATATAGTACAATAGCTCCTTCACAATTTCAATGTGGTACAACTAGAATGATGGGGGAAGGATGAAGAATGAGTCCTCTTTGTTCACTGTCACAACTTGTATGACCTCTTCAACTATAACATCCAGGGCATACACATGTGATTATAGGTCAAAAAATTCATAAGTGAAGTTTGGAAATGGTTCCACTTGTATATGATTAAAACATGAAGAATCAATATAAGAATCTATCCTTTCGTGTAGGTCATCTTGAAATACGATCTCTTTAGGCAAGGCCATTGGGAATTATTTTTCAGTAAGGACTTCTTCCTCTTCTTCCAAAGCAAGAGAGGGGTATAGAGGTACTAATTATTTTTTGAAATAGTTGGGAGGATCACATACCTTTTGGTCTTCAATATAATCATACCAATGTTCTTCCAAAGCATGTTGATCTCCCACAGTTTTATCAGTTGTCTTATCATCATCAGGAGCCTCTTCAAGCAATGGCCATGTAGTGATGATTGGATCTTCAACCAGAGTCTTCAAGTAATCCATAGGTTCTTAAACATCATATGTATCTGGATCATCAATAACCATTTCTTCTTCAACTTTGTTCTGTTGTTGTGGTCATCCTGACCATAGAGCTTTAATTTTTCAACTTCAACTGCTAGCGATGCTACCATCTTGCTTGTTTGTTCAAGGATTTTGAAATTATTTTTAATCATCACAACATCTTGTTCCATTTGGATAAAAAAAGTATCATCCCAGCTAGAAAATTCATAACTAGGCCAAGCATATGAAAGTTAACTGAAATAATCCCTAACCTAAGAAAATAATGATATGCTATGAAATTATATTTTTTAGTTTTTGAAATTTTTAATTTTTTTGGGTTTTTATGAAATATAGTGTAAGTAAGCGTTTTGCCTCCCCAGAAATGGCGCCAAATTGATGAGAGTGGTTTTTTCGTGAACAAAAATTTATTTAAATTCTTATTTACATAATAATTTACCATAGTGGCACACCCAAGGGTCGATCACAATGAGGCCGCTAACACACATTATCTTTCTATTGTCATTATTTAAAATCTATCTAATATAAAAAGATATTACTTATGTAAATTGGGGGATAATTTCAAATCCATAAAATATAAATATAATATATAATAATGCAATGAAATACAGAATGACGTTATAATAAATAAATTAGGTAGTTTTTCTTAGGAAGTCGTGGTGGTTGATATCATTGTTTAAAAAGAATCTCAACATTCAACTCAATGAGGTGATCAAGACCTGTCACATCTCACATTCTCATTTGAAATGTCATCACCCCATACTGAGACCTCTGCATACGGGGTAATTATCTTCCTAAAGTTATCTAGGATTACTCTTCATTGACCATCACTACTCATGCCATACTCTACCGTATGCACGACACAAATAGCGAAGGGAAGGAAAATTGATAAACGAGAATAAGAAATTGGTGGTAGAGAAAATGGGGTGACTAGTCACCGTAATTGATTTAACCACCACCAAAATTATTAGAATTCAGTAAAGGGATTAGAAATTAATGTACAATGAACTCAATCAAACCGCAAATCCCTCTCTCAAACAAGCGTCATAGTTAGTTCTCCATTTTTAGTGGAGTTGAGAAGATAATAACGGTGGGAGAATACATAAAATAAAAAAAATGGGGGAATGGAGGTATGAAGAAGAAATATGACTAATATATATTAAAAATAAAAATCACTATTACAACAAAAATACTCATCCTTTCCCCCATAAAATGGCTATCCTTGTAAAAGGGAGAAGAGATACATATTTATAATGGAAATGGATGAAGAAATATCTCTCAATTCTATCTGCCCAAATATCACAACTTTTAAGACAATTAAATGGCATAATTGGTAAATGGAACCTTCTTTAAAAGTTGTTCCATTATTCCCCCCACGTGCCTACACAAAATACCAGCCTCATTGGTCCACGTATGAAGGGGTTGTGGCGGTTTTAGTGAGGAGCATTTAATCTGTCCAGGTAAGCCTTCGTCTTCTGCAACTACAACTTCAAAAGCCATTAGGACCTTTCATCCAGTGGATTCAGATGTGGAATCCTAAATTAAATATGTTAATTAAATTGTTTTACATCTCCTTGTTTAATTTCATCTCCAACAGACCGGTAAACTTCGATATATAATCTCATCATTAAAACATTCCATATCTATACACAGTTTTTGAGGCACAGATTGTGAGCTGATTTTGGGCCTCCAAATGATTGATTGAGATGTAGATCCAAAAGGATGAAATGATTCCCTTGATTTAATTAAGCCTACAAAAAATGAATTTAACAATTTGGTTTAGTGTGTAAAATAATATAGCCAAAATATAGAAGACATATAAATAGTTAAACACTAAAATTAAGCCATTTATGCATTTGAGATCAAAATTCCACTAAAACATAAAAATTTGACAATTTCCCATAAAATAACACTATGTGGGATTTATTATATTTAACTACAGTATTAAATATGTGTAATTTCATGCTTCATCACATCACAACCATCTTATTGAATACCATTAGAGGTGTTACTAAGAATTATATATCTTATAAGAAACTCCATTAATTACATTCTAGCCCCAATAATCTCAATATGTCAATGTAATTCATGGAATGCTCCCAAGAAACTAAAACTCTCACCAGCTCTAGGTAAAATGACACTCATGTATCTTTGATAATATGACATGTCAATTGATTTTTATCCATGAAAAAGTGAAACTTTGTGACATTTTAAAATAAATTATTCTATCCTATTATATCTAGTATGATCTCACGATGTTTAGCATGTTTGGGTGGAGTGTGAGAATACACCAAGATATCATCCACCAATATCACCATAAATAAATCTATATATGGATTGAAAACCTGATTCATCAAATCCATGAAAACCAATGGTGCATAATGATACTGAATGAAATAATAAGATACACATATAGACAATACATTCTATGAAAATCTATATGAGGTATGTCTATTGGATGAACATAAAATTGATGTTAACAAGACATCAAATTAATCATTAAGAACACCAAAGATCCTTGGACATAGTTTATGATTTTATCCATCCATGGTAAGTGATACTGATTCTTTATCATCTATTGGTTTAACCTATGTTAATCTACACATAACTAGAAGGTTTCATCTTCCTTTTTGTTGAAATGAATAGGTGAACCCCATATATAAGTACTAGATTGAATAACACATTCTACATATATGTCATCTAGTTGTTTCGTGATGTCTTACAACTCAATTGTATCCATCCATTAAGGTGGAATGCATATCAATGAATTTTATAGAACCATATCAATATAGAACTCCACATATTTATTAAGTGGTAAAATAGAAAATTTGTTTGTGAGGAAATCCCTAAAATGATCTAAAAGTTAATGTAATTACACCTAAAACATTCTTAGATCATTCAGATATATACAAGGAATATGAGATGTTATGACACCATTCACATGATTCTCTTGTCCATGTCTACCATCATGTATATCCCATTTACCAATATAAACCCCCCATACTCTAGTGAGGTCAAATTCACTATATAGTGAATGAAATATATGGAATGATTATAGAGGACCAACTATTCCATATGAAGAATGACTTCAAACCCTTTCATCTAGAGAATGATGTGGTACCAAATGAAGTGACACCTATCTATCTCATGTTGGAACTCCCAGCACTAGTGTACACTTTCCGATATAATACCCAATGAAGTATCACATTTTTTGATGCCATCATAGAGGTGAAAAACATTCCCAAGGCTCTCTACAACATCCATAAATACAAAGCTATGAGAAGAACTTGTATAAAAAATAGGAGATAATAGATTATAGAAAACCAAGATAATACATATCAATATATACATATAGACACACTTATCCTCAAGTATATTATTTATTTAATATTTATGTCATGAAATATATCCCTAAGAAATAGTATAAACAACCTAAGAAAGTCCACTCATATCTTGAGGTGAAACAAATGTCTTTCTCCCAAGGCCACAACCTCCTCCTTAACCTGGACAACTAGTTTTACTCCATATCCTAGATTGATTAAGAGTTGCGAAGCCCTCTCTTAAACCAATAGTTGGTGTAGAACCATTCTCAATGTGTTCTGAATGGAAGGTCCTAAAACATTATTCTATAGGGACCTTCCTACAATAATATCAGCATTGGACTAGGTCTCTATCACATTATATCCACATGTTTTTAACCCACACTAATTATATAATACTATAACTCATCCCCTAGATAGTATTCACATCATTAGAATCTAAAAACAATGCTTCCGGTCACGTATCACAAAACCACTAGGCTGAGAAACTGCACTAACCTACTATGTCCTTCCAGCTTCCCTCAAATTACAATAAGTAATCAGTTCTTAATTCACTATATTAGATATAATATTCAACTAAAATATATTCATCTATAATTTAAAAAAAATTAATAAGACCTTTTTTAAGAGTATCACCCTAGAAGGATCATCATTCAGATATAACAGTGTAATGTGATGAATCTCTATAAATTGAGATGAATACTCTATAACAATCATCTCAACCTACTCTAGATGAAAAAACTCATTGTACCTATTCCCTATAAGGGCCTCATGAAAGAACTAAGCATCAATGATGAATTGGAAATCCATCTATACCATATCTTGAAGCCTATCAATTTGGGTCATAACATCCCACCAATTCTTATAGATTCATTGAAAAATATACCATACAAGATTCACTCCCAATGTATGAGGTGTCTCAAGATTCTCAATGATCGATAAAAATGTCTCAAGAAATAATTCAGCAATGTTTGGATCATTATCCCATGAAAATATGGTTGGATTATTTTATTATAAAACCAACATAAGCTCTTCCAAGGAAATGATTTCTACAGGGCTCCCTGAATGGTAATCAAAATGTGTAGTAAACCAACTCAGAACATGGAAATTACACCCATATCTCAAAAAACTGGTGGTGACTCACGTTTCAGTAACATATGTTATACTTTTATCCCAATGAGAACCGCCATTTGAGCATAGTCATCACCACCCTCCTTGTGCAAAAATAGAGGATGTCGATGTGGTATATCTATAATGATTTTTATTAAATTACTCTTTAAAAATTTTATAACATTAATATAAAAGATTTAAACACTAGGAAGGTAATCGAATCCAAATAAACAAGTTACACCTTTCCACTTGATCGAAAATCTAGGATTGGGTAAAACGAACTAACTTTTGAAGCACCAGACACAATTTATACTAGCCAATTTAAGGTCTAGTCTAGGTAAATATCATTGTTTCATATCAGGGTTCCTGGAATATGTACTATCAATAGAAAGTGGATACTCTATTTAACAAAAAAATCCATTTAAGATCTCAAGTTCATTAAAAATCATATATTTTTAGGAAAATTGTGTTAAAAGGGTTGAACCAAATGGGTCACTACTTCAAATCATAAATGCCAATACACTGAATAAATAGAATTGTGGCATCTTATTAACCCCAACCATAACATGCTCCCACCCTTGTAACCAATGGTCCATGACTCAACATTTCATAATTGACCACCTAATGTGCCTTTAATAGCTTATATAGGTAAACACTATTAAGGTTACAGTAGGATAATTAAGATCCAATTATATTTCTCTATCTACTATAGGATACAATAGTGAAAAACAATTTTATAACCCAAAGAAAAAATAAGAAATTTCATGCATTCAAGAAATTCATTATATATGGAAAGAAATAAAAATTTTAGGTGAAAAATGAATGTCACTAAAATGAATCATGATCAATTTTTATAATCCATATCAGGACATGGATAAATGAAATTTCATTAATATAGAAATAATAAAATAATATATCATTTTAATCACCCAATAGTTGAATTAAATCAACTATAACTAGAAATATTTAAAACAATATCTCTTAGCCCAAGCAATTTGGAGTTTTCCTTTATGTGGGTTAGATACTCCCATTAATAGATCAATACTAAATTCCCGAAAATCCCCTTTTATCCTTCATACCATCCCAAATATTAAGTTAGAAAATAAAAGAAGAAAACCATTTGATACCACTTTTCATTGAACCGACATAGGAGCCACAAAATACTTCCCCAAGCCGAGGGGTACATGGACACATGCACACAAAACCATACACCACAGTCATCTAACTAGAAATGAGGGTATAAGGAGAAATAGTTGGGAGACTATACCCTCATGATAAAAGTGAATCATAGTGGTGAAATCACATAAATAATTTTTGGAAGAATACCAAATAGTTGAATAGAAGTAGTGAAACTTATCTAATACAATAGTAATAATAAATACAAATAAATGTCATATATAATATTACGAAGATGTAATATATGTATAAAAAATGTAAGGTTAAACATTGATACATGAATCTAATGAAAAACAGGTATCAAAATAAAAAAATACAATAAAAACTATCACTATAGGGAATCATGGCCTAGTTAATTACTATGATCCCATACTCTGAATCAAAATTAATCGTGAATCATACATGACGCACCTACCATGATCCCTAAATGTGACTATGAAGTCTATCCGGGTACCCAATGGTTTCCCAGAAACTATTTGAGATAACACTCCATAGGACAACACCAATGGTGTCTATATAAAATATAGTCTATGTAATATAATAAATAGTAATGTTCAATATATATAACTGCAATAAAAATTTATTTGCTTGTGTGATACTATTATGCAAACATGTTTCACTTCAAAACAATGAATGTATCATTGTTTAACTATAAATAAAAAATAAAAAATGTTCAATATATCCTAGTCTATGCTATAATTGAATAACCATACCAAGGATATCTTAAAAGAATGAAAAAAATTCCAAATGGTCTATATTTAGTAATCTAGAATCAAACCTAAGGGGCCGAATCCAAGGTATAAATTACCAAGTAATACTCATCGTGTTAGGATTACATGGGCAAGAACCAAGGAATAAACTACCAAGGAATCCTCATTGAGTTAGGCTGACATGGGAAGGTTCCATGGAATAAATAGACAAGGTTTCCTCAATGTCCTATTTCATGTAATAAAGTGTCAAAACCAATGGTAAAATCCAAGAAGTAGTGATGTATATGAAATTACAAGCAATATTGATCCATGGAGTAGAGATGTCAATAACATCAAATAGAATTCTAGATCCATGGAGTAAAAATATCAATAGAGTTCGATATTATTCTAAATAATGGAGTATAACCGTCTTAGGCATTCAATATAATCAACGATTTTATACCAATACATCAATTATCAACATGGTCACATATGTAAAAAAAAGAATTATCATAAAATATTCCATTAAAAATATATCATATTTAATAATAAATGTCTTTATCATACACTATACAATATGTCATACAACTTATTCAACCTTATCAATTTAATCATTTTAACAAAATTAGTACCACATATATATATTTAATGGATGTATAATCTTTATTATGATAATAAAATAAATTCCTTACATCTCCCAACATGATGGATAGAAATTACACACACCCAATGGGGATGCAAATCATGGGAAGATACATAAATAATCATCATGGGTGATTCGAGTTGAGGTTGATGACCTCCAATTATCACACTGAATTAAGATGTAAATATAATAAGGTTTCATTAATTCAATTGATGAATTCAATTAATTATAAAGTAAATGCAGGAAGGCCTGACATTTTTCCAATTGAACATTCCTTTTAAATTGATGAGATATTTCTTGAAAATTTATAGGCCACCTACCTCAAGCCTATGAAAGAAAACATTTCCAATACCTACTCCCAAATCAACCTGGATAGGAAGAAAACATAATAACGAATGAAGGAAAAAAAGTAGAACATAATAGGCTTCACCATAATAACTCTTTAGAGTATAAGATAAATGAAGAGATCTGAACAAAGAATCCGAAACTCACAGAAATGGATCCAAATAGATAGTCAGCTCTGAAAATGGAGTTCTGGTGGTAAAATAACACCAAATCCAAGCTGAGGCATCAAGGGAGATCCTCTGCTAGTCCCTCTACACATGAGAGAATATGAGTGACGATTATATCAAAAAAAGGAGTTTATTCCCCTTATTTTATAAAAATACCACGGGCATTTACACATCATGTATATTCAATGGAATTCATGTAAATATAATCAATTTTCTATTAGGGAAATATGCATACACTCCATTAATGGGTTTCAGTTAGTCCAACACACATCATGTATTGAGTACATGTTGTGTAGTCTAAATAAATGCCATGTATTTACCACTAGGAAGTATTTAACTTGATTATTTATTCCTTCTAAAAACAACCTAACAAGTTCACGAGCTATTCATTTTTGAAAATGATTGAAATAAAAAATAAATAAAATTTCAATTATATGTATAACTATTTGTGTGTCATTGAAAACCCCATTATCATACATTACATGTTGATTACAACCTAATCAATGTAATATGTTTAATTTTTCATCACCACTACACAAAGTTAGTTATTTTGATGGATTTAATTAATAAATATGATATTTATGAAATAACAATCATTTTATGAAGATAATATGTCATCTATTTTCTCTAATTTCCATCAATTGAAAATGATAAAATCACTCATGCGTACGTGTGGACTACCACCCCCAAAAAGCGATGTGAATCGTTAATAATTCATGTCATTAATGAGTGGTTATAAAATTTTACATGAAAAATAAAAATGATAATAATATAAGTATTAAGATTCTATATGTCATTTAATTATTTCCCCCTTTGAAAAAAATAATCCCACAATGTTTTTTTGGGATTACAGATAGAAAGTACTCCAAATAGTTTATATATACATATCTAAACTAATTACTAAATAAAACAGTATCATAAATTAAATAAAATGATATTTACAATATAATGAACATGAAAAATTATATTATAATTTAAAAAAAATATTATTTAGGATTTAGGGAACATATCATTCTAGAATTTATATAAGGTAAAAGATTTCTAATATCAACCTTGTTTTATTGAGAATTTATTCATCACATGTATTAATTTTTGTCCCGTATAAACTAAATTAGAGATATATTTTGAAATTTTTGTCTTAATATTATTTTGTTTAAGAATACAATCATGTTTATTCCTTCAATGTTTTATTTGTTCAAAAGTTATCAAGTCATAAGGGTTTTCAAATCAAAACAATATTTTAAAAGTTGTAATTATTTTATTCTATTTTCCCTCAATATAAGTGTTCTTTAATATTTTTAAATATGTTTTGAATATTATGAAATTTATTTTAAAATTATTATTATAAAATACTTGATAGTTATTATGGTTGTTTTAAAATAATACTTTTAAACTTAATACATAGTGGATTTTTATATATTTTCATTTATGTTTAAATTTAATATATTTTAAAATATAATCCATGATAATAATTTACAATATTCAATGAATTTATAAATTAATAATATATCTCTAAAATTTATCATGGTTCTTCTCAATAACATCTTATTTCACATTCATCTAAGATATTTTTTATGGGTTCTGAATGAAAAATTATTTTCCCTTGTTTTTACATGATGCCCAAATGTGCTTCAGTATATATGTTAGACTAAATAATTTATGATATTTTATATTGAAATTAAAAGGTTATAATTTTTTGTTTTATTTATTTTATTGTCTGTTGATATTGTTTATGATGTCATGTGAGCCTGATATAGCTCTCCAATGCACAGGTTTTTGATGATGCTCTCTCGATTATTGTATTAAAATTAAAAGAATATGTTATTTTGTTTCTAAGGGTTATTAAAATGGTTATATAATGATTATTTTCTTGGTAACCTATATGAAATTATATTATTGTAAAATATTTTAAGTCGAAATATTATGATTTTATTAGATAAGATAATGTTCTTTCGTTTAAATGAATGATTATTCATTTCTAGGGAAAATCAATGTTTTAAATAGAATTTTTGTCACGGGTTCTCTAATATTCTAGGAGATCTACATGATTAGGATTGTTCAATTATTTTTTCATAAAAACTATTTTATAAGAAACAAATTTGGTAGCATTGTTTCTTTCATTTTCAAGTAAATGATTATATGATATCAATGTTTTTTATAATAAATAAAAACTCTCTTATATGTTCTCATGGCTTTGAAATGGAATAATAGGTTTTTTATTACATTTCCCTTTTCTCATCCAACTTTTTCAAATTACTTTTTTATATGCTAAAAAATGAGTAATTTTTTTTTTAAAAAATTCCATTATAAATATGATAGTTACCATAAACAATTAATGCATGTATTTGTAAATATATTGTTCTATATGAAAAATGGATACTTTTATAAATGTGAAAATTGTTATATAATAGATTAACTAAATTTTATAGTACTGTAAAACTAAATTGTTCTTATTTTTTTGATTTATCCATTATATCTTTTAGATTTTATATTTTTCGAAGGTTATAATTAGTTCACTTTTATCAATTATAGATATGTAAATACATGGTTGTAGTACAAGATTTTAGAGCATGGTTTTGGAATTGTAACTGATTGATTTATAGTCGGGTTTAGACATCATTAAAGATTAAGATGATTTAATTTGAGATTAACTTAAGAGTTATAAATACAATAATGGGATTATAATTTTATAGTTGATTATATGTTCAATGTCATATAAACAACTTTTTTTGTTTGAAGTGATGGTATATGAATATTATTAAGTTAATTTGTGGAAAATTTATAGTAACAAAACCCTTGGTTTTAATATTTTTTATGTTAAAATATTATTGAAGAAGTAATTTTCTTATATTATATGTAAATAATTTTAAAATTGTTTTAACCATTTGGGTTAACATGATATTTGATGTTGATGTTGTAATTTTTAATTTGTATAAATGTTTTATTACTTATTAGAAACATAATATTTACAATATATTTAATAATGGGACTAAAAAGTGATTTGTTTAATATGTGATTGATTTTATTTTTTATGAATAGATTTTTTTTCATATAAGATAAATGGAAATACATTTGGATTAGAAGATATTTTATGTTTCGAATTATCTTTTTTAAGTATATAAAATTATATTTTGTAATTATAAAGATTCATGATATTTAGGTATACAATTATCATATTTTAGAGATTACATAGTTATGATATATTCATGTTTTGGGTATATGACATTATGAAGGAAATATTTTTATTGGAGATAAATGTTAAATTTATTTCAGAATAATTTGCAATCATGCCATCATGATTTTTTTGTTTTCATTAATGGTCATGAATATTTACATGAATTTTAAGGTTAGTTGTTTATCTAAGGATTTAATTTGGAATTTGGGTATTATTAATGCATATTTATAGACTAATTTATTATTTATTCATAATAATATTTATACATATTTTATAATGGCTTTCCTTTTTCTATCCACTTTATTATATATTAAATTAAAAATATATAATGATTAATGTGTTATTCGTTTTTGGATATTATGTACTATTATATGATTATTTATGTTTTTCTGTCATGAAAAAATAAATGTGAATATTCATTTTAGTGATAAGTAGATGAGGTGGAAGTGAAAATTTATCATATCATAAAAAAGGAATAAATAATGACAATGAAATTAAAAGAAAGCAAGTAAGTACATTTTCTCAAGTTATCTACTTTAATTGTAAAATAATCTATAAACATTATGAAATGGATCATGAAATAATAATTTTAACCACTTTCCTTTATTTCTGATGAATTGATGGTATTTTTTAACCTGTACAGATTTATGGTTTTGAAGAAATTACCTTGTTAATGATATATTTCTCTAGCACATCCCAACATTACTGTATATTACATCTCTTTTCCATGTCCATATTTTGGCTTCCCACTAATTTTCATATTTTTGGAAATATAGTTATGTGTTATTCTAGGTAACATTTATATTATCAATTTATACATTTCAAAATAATGTTTTGTTATACCATTTTATTATGGGTGATTTCAAAAAATTTTATTTTTAAAAACTAAAAGTGTTTTCTTTTCATGGTTTCATGTCTCATCTTCCACTCAATAGAATTGGTTTTTTATTTTATTTTTTTGGAATGGGATAGAATTGAGATGTTGAAAATTTTTAATTGTTGCATTATAAAACTCATTGATAAATTAGTTTAAAATGATTCTATATTTAATTTCTTTCTTAATAAGTGACATAGAGTTTGATTTGAATTTTGATATAATATAAATAATTATTTTATAAAGGTGAACATTATACCATAGTCATTAATGTGATAAGAGTGAGTAATATTAACAAAATTATGGAAAATATTTATATTGGTTTTATACAAATCAAATTTTCTGATTAATGTGTAATAAGGAAGTCCTAAATTTTCAGTAATGTCAGTTGTGCTATAAAATCATGTTTTTTTTCAAAACTGGGTTTTATTTATTTTATATGAGTGAATATTAGAATATATTTATACCAATATTATAAATTTAATTTATTAGAAGTGATATAATTATTTAAATCCCCATTTATAAAATAAATGAGGTTGAAATATTTTTGTTTTTTAAGATTAATTTTTTAATCCATATTTATAAATCAAATTGTACAAAAAACTATAATATAATTTCATATTTATAAGAGGCATAATTTTATTTTTAATTTGTTTTAAAATTTAATTAATTAATTATGATTAATAAAAATTAAATTACTATTATTTAATATAAAATTATGCTTAAGTTTAGAATAAAAACATTTTTGTATATGAAAATTCATTTTAATGCATAATAATTTTTCAATATGTTTTTTGGTTTTATAATTAAATTAATTTCTCAAAATTATATGATAAATATTAGATTAAATTTTAATTATTTTCTTACACAAAATGTTTTATTTATCCTAGGTTTAAATTCAAGTATATTACCAATGAAGTTATATATATATATATTTGAATAGTAAAAAATACTGTTTTTATGTAATATAGTATCTTTTGTGATTACGACATATAATAAATATGATTTAAAATTATATGAAACATATGTAAGGGATAATGTATTATAATATTATATATTTACCATACAAAATTAATTCAAAATGAAATATATTTTTATTTATTTAATGATAAATATGAAAATCATTTTCAGTGCTGACGTAGTGTTTACACAAGACTAAAAAAGTCAAATTTGGTATCATATATATAATATTTGATAAATAAGATGATTTCTATATAAATTATTTATTAATATGATATATAATTTATGATATGGACTAATATTTATAAAATTTTCATTTATATAAGAAAATTATAATCCAAATTCTTATGTAGTGCTTACAAAAGGAGAGAAAAGTCAAAATAACATATTAAATAAGTTGTCAAGAAAAATATGTGTGAGAATTAAACAATTTAAGGAAAAAGTGTTTCATAATTTTTTTTATTATTATGTTATTAATTTATTATTAATTTTTAAAGTTAGTATAATTTTCAAAAAGACTTATCCCATAATGGTGAAACAAAAAGGAAAACCAAAGAAAAATTAAGTTCTTGTTTTAAAAATATAAAAAGGATAATATTTTGATTATTTTAGTTATTCAATGAATTTTATATATTTTTAGTGAGTATATCTGATTTTATTAGTTATTTTATTTGAAATTTATAGTTTTTAGGAATTTTCTAATGTTATGTTTATATGATAACAATAGACATGACATGAATTATATTTTATGATAAATTATGTTTTATTTTTTGATTTACAAGTCATAAAAATTATATAAATAAATAAGTGGGACTCAATATATTCTAAAATTGCATCCCTTTGATGGTTCTATTACATTTTTTATTTTATAATTACCTTATTGACTCGTAAATACCAAATTGTTTTGAAATACCTTGGATATTTATCAACAAGAAGGGATTCATTTCAACTATTACTAATAGAACTTGTGTTTTTTTTTTCTGTCATTCATCATTAAAAATACCTTTATAAATTATGTTACCATGTTCCTAAGAAATTATTATTACATTCAACCTATTTACAAAAGTATTTAAGTTGAATTAAAAACATGTTTTCCCAAGAAGAATATATTAATCATAACTAATTTAATTATATTTATTTGTCCTTACAACTCTTTAAAATCTATCCACTTAATGATTATATAATAACATAAGTATATTAAAATTATATTGAGGTTATTATATTAATTTTAATACCATTTTCTTCTCATGTTTAATCTTATTGTAAATGAAAACAACCTTTGTGCATACATGTGCGTTACCAACTCCACAAAGAGATGTTTTCCATATTTCTCCACCAACTCACAAGGATGGTTATTATGATGGATTCTATTAAGATATATAAAATTAAAAAAGTAATTATAATTCTATAAATATAATATAACTTCTATGTTTATACCTTTCCACCCATGGAAAAATTATAGCATTATTTATGTGTACGTGTAATGTACCACCTCCTCCCAATGATTTGATTCATTGTTCATGCACTCCATTCATTGAAGGTTCTGAATTTTCTTAAATAATAGTATCAAACATAATTTATTGATTAATATTCTAAATGTGATAGAAGAATTAAACATTTTACTATAGTCATTCTACCAATGCTATTTTGGGATGACTGATCGAACATCCTCAAAAAATAATACATAAAATTAAAATAATAAGTAGCTGAATTTAACTTGGTCATAAATGAAACAAAATAAGTAATGATAATGGAATTAGAATTAAAATGGTTCATAATATATTAAATAATTTATATAATGTTACTATTAAGTATTTAAAGATTTTATGATGATAGAGGATATTAAATGGATGTGATTTATACACACAATTTCAATTCATTGAGACTTATGTTATTTTCATCACATGATTTATTTTGAATATTGTATAAACTTTTATTGACACACTTCAAATGGTCATAGAAAATTCTATAATTGAAGACATTACCAAATAATGGGTATTATTATTTATGAAAATAAAATAAAGGAGTATCATTAATTCCACATAGCAAAATCACATGGATCATGTATCCTCTAGAAGGCTATGAGATCATATGACCCTAGGAGGAGCATTTGAATATAACATATGTTGTTAATGAGTTTTTTATGATCATAAGAATACCCTGTAGAGTTTTTTTCAAGGAATGGTTCTTATACAGAAACTGTTGACTATTTGGAAGCTCTAATTTGAGTTACACCAATAATGAGAATTTTCAATTTATAGATGCTTGATAATCATCCAAAGGCTTTTATAAAATAAAAATGAAAAAATGGATGCCTAATATGACAGTATGTTATGTAAAACACTATATAAAACCATAGTTAAATGAGCACCTATTCATATGATAGAATGATGGATTGAAACTTTTATCATGTGAAGGACCCAAGACATGTCTATTCAATCACTTGATACCCCTTTGTCTCCCTAGACATGTAGAGGAATTTTCAATGAAAAAACATAAACACCATCAAAATATCCATCATTCCACATGATGAGACCCATAAAAGAGGGGTTACTATCTATGATAAGTCTCACACACCATCATTATATCTTGTATTGATCACATGATACCCTACATACAATACGTGTGACTTACATGCTTTGGTCCACATGAAATCATGAGATACATCATTGATCACATGACACAACATTGATAAGAGGCACAACTATACATGAGAATGCTTGGATAGTATCTCAAAATAAATTATTGATTAAAAAACACCCTAATGGAATACCAATGGTAAAAGGATGTTGGTATTGGAAAATAGTGGATTAATGTTTTGAAATGGTGGAATAAACTCACTAAAGAAAAATATGTTTATTTTCATACGAAAGGGGTTACGAACCTCGTGAGATTACCATTGAAAATGATAAGTTACTTTTTCATTTATTCTTGATCTAACATAGTCTATCCTTGTAAAGAATTCTTGATATCATGAAAGACACTAAGACTATTCTTTTAGTCTCATAAAGGACACCAGACAAGTATTCTTCAACCTAGTGAAAGCTTTTCGAAAGATTACATGATCACCCAAAGACTATCATACATATTGGATTATTGATGAAAATACTATTTGACATTTCAACATGATTGTGATAATTCACATTGGTAATCCATGGGATGAGTAATTATGGAGAGGATAAATTTTTCTCACATTCAATATTTATTATAAAAATCCATGGGTGACCCATGGAAGGATCATGTGAAGCGCTTGATAGAATATTGAATCTACTAACTTAAATTCATATCTATAATATACATTCTAGGAATTTTTTTGTATAAATGGTGAATCTAGGCCTATAAACCCCCCCCCTTAGAATAAAAAATAGATGATGACAACTACACACATTAGAGTGCAGTAGAGTAGACCTATTTTAGGGGAAAATCCAAATATCACATTTGTCTTACACCAGGTAACATATATGGAATGGCCTAAAGGATTATGTGAGATGAATATGTGCTTCATGTGACCTCACTATAGATCATGTGAAGGAATTATAGTTGGAAATCTATATTATGTGAAGGAGTTTCTGAATGATTACATGATCACGTGAAATTAAAAAAGCTAATTCTTGATGAACCATGAAGAACTCATGTATTGAGGAAATAAAAGTAAAATTACTAATGTTATCATGTATATGATGAAATTAATGGGAAGAAATCATGCACGTTTCATGACCAATCAAGATCATGTGATAGTGTGAGGATATGTCACCCAATTTTTATGATGTCCTCCCATACAAGTCTTAGAAAGTACTCTAAACAAGTGGCTAATGTCATTTTAATTCATTTGAACATTCCACCCATGTTTATGAATGTCATCAACACATATTTAAGATGTATTTTTAAGTCCTATAGACTTCTCAACCATGTCACACAATAGCCTTCCGCCGTGACACCCAAGATCTTGAAAAATATGTTATGAGTTCGAACCATTTCATGAGATAGTCCTCAGAACATGCCTGTTAGATCATGCAACCGACCACCAAAATGTATGATTTAACCATGAAAATCAACCTAATACATTTCATCCTTATAATACATATATTCCGTAAAACATGGTTAGGAAACTAGGACATGTTAGACATACACCCAAGGACATAATGACCCAATATTGTAGACATATGAAGACATACCATGGATTTAAATATGAAAACTATAATTCCAATTATAAATTGGATACACTGTATGACTTCCTAACTCATCTGATCTATTCCAAACACCAAATAGGGCTCCTAATGCATATGTCCCATTTTCATATGTAATGTGACTGATCACATTGTCTCCTTTATTTCCCACATCGTTCTTAAATCACAAGGGCATATGAAATTGAAATTATCATATCACTCAAATCATAAAAACCTCCATCCAGGGAAACCTCAATTTGTGATATATATCCAGTTGTATTGAATGATTTCCCTATATAATCTAATCTCATATGTGAAGCTATTATAGGTATTCCATTATAGGTAAACTTTTGGTAAATAACCCCCATGATCAGTAATTGTTAGTCACAACTCATCAAAGGGTTGGGAGAATAATGAACTATGTGGTTTATAATTATTACCATAATAAAGATACATAATATTCCTCAAAGAGGTTCAATCATATCCTCAAAATAACAATGGAATTTATGGATGGAAGTAAACTCTAGTGTTCCTTGTTTAATGGATACAATCTATTTGAAACTTACCATTACTACGAAATGACGGGAACAATGATGAAGAAACATAGACACATAAAAATGGTCTCATGAATAGAAGAAACCATTATAAATAAAATTATTATATACTTGATCATTTCATTAGGATGACAAGTCTCATATCAAGAATATGATGATATTAAAGAACATATCTTAAATATTTAAGTGAGTCTCGAAATAAGAAACAATTTCCCCAAAAGGATGTATTGAGCCCAACCTACATTCTTCTCAACTAGTGAAAGTTTCAATGTTCCATTGGGTCTAATACCCATAATGAGAACCTTCTTTTTGAAATAAGTTATATACCATGTTATGGATATTGGAACCATTTGTAGTTTCTAAGAGATAAAAAGGGTCAATCAAGAGGGAATGATTGTGAATCCATACTTTAACTCTCATAATCAACCCTATAAATGGAAATGAAAATGGTATACCAATTATAAAGGAATTTATTGAGATAATAACAAAATCATTATAGGTGTCTGGTATCTTATATTTTAATCTCGAGATACCACACATTTTTTGAGGGGAAAAAATGAGAAAACTATAGTGGAATATAAAAAATATTAAAAATGACCAGTCAAAGATCCATGGGGTAATTTTTTTAATCTATTATGAAAAAAAACATATTCCCAACATGAAATCCTACATAATCATGGTTCCCATAAAATATGTCCATTCTCGTTGTGACAAGTCTGTGGGAGAAAATGGCCAAACTAAGAATAAGAAAGGACAAATCAGTTACATGTGCTTATATAAACATGTATGTTTCAAATTTTTAATTATGAAAAGACACGTTGTGTTATTACTTGTTCTATTTGTGACATTATATACTACTATCACAAACAATAGTTTGACATGATATCTTGTCCCCATTAAGAGATTGTACTAGAACATCAGCTACAACTACAACTTTTGTGGATTGAAAAACAACATCACCCACCTAACACCATCATCTTTGGTTGGAGAACACTATTGTTTGGGAATAAAACTAAAATGGTATAAAACCTACCATTTTGGATATGCATAATGGTATCTAGACACTGAAGCTGATGATTCTACTTTGTTAATGGAATGTTGTAGTGAATCCAATAGCGATCCTTTCTAATGCAAATTTATTTGGAACATTGTATTTGGGGGGTGATAATCAGAACCTTCCTTATATGTAAATGGTGGATCAATGAGTTGAATACATCTAAATTCCAAATCAGTGTATATAAATAGTGATCATATAAATATCCATCACCTTCATAATCTCACTAGTTCCCCTATATTTCTCACCGAAAGAACTATCAGACTCATTTCCACCATGGAGTAATTTTGAGGATTTAATTAAATAGACAAATAAAAGTTTTATCAGATCCATACATTCACTTTTTATTCATTCCAATATATTTCAATGGTATCTGGTGGGTGGATCATATCCCAACACCATTTAATCAAGAGTCCATGAAAATTCCAACTGAAAAAATGGGGGGGGGGTCACATATCCCTAATCTGATGCATGAATCCCATCATCGTATTCTGATATAAAAAGGAGTATATGAGTTGGATAATATCCCCTATTAAATAAAAAACATCTACTAGTATATATTTGAGGCTGAAAATGTGTAGGTCTCCATTCCTAGCCAATCTTTTCTAAAGATTCACTACATTCTAAAAACATTTGAAGAATTACTATAACATATTATGTAACTGGTATAGATATAGGGAGGGGAAGATATTCCTATCCCGAAATCCATAATCACACATCACCATGATTTGCATAGACAAGTGGATAATCCAATACATGCAACCATTCCATCTCCCATAGAGGAGGATTGTTGATATATTCTGGTAAAGAATGGGTAAGGAGATCAGGCTCATATCCCCATTCTAATTTTTCTATCCATGTTAGAGTGGAACATTTCTTAGGGAAGGCACACATTACGGTGAAAAAATACTGATGACATACTCCAAAGCCTAAGGATTAACCACCTATCACCAATGGATGGGGTATCATAGAGTGAGAGCAACACTTGACTTGGTACACACTCATTTTCCAATAAAAATAGTATGTTGGAGTACTCCAAAGTAATAGTATGGGGATTATATCCATATTATGAATGGTAATCACCCTGATTGAGAAACACATGCCTCAGTTGATGTTTATATTCTAGAGAGTGAAGGTACACAACATACTCAAGTAGTTCACAGATTCGAAGATCATATCCATATTGTCACTAATGAATAATGTACCCATATCCATTAGAGCCCTTTCCAGAGGATGATCATAGACATTATTCCAATATTAATTTTTTAAGACATATTTTTATGGGTAATTAATATTTATAAAGGTCTCATATCTCCACTTTAAAGAGATTTGACTAGAATATTCTAGAAACCACCCACAACTAGGCTCATATTCCTTCCAATTGTAATGTAACTAACAAGAATTTCAGTTGATTCCTCTACAAAGTAGGTTTATATTTCCAAAAAACATAAAGGGTATCAATTTATTCTAGTTTCCATCATGGAGAATGCTCCCATCACTACTCCTCCTCAAAAGTATTGTCAACATATTTCGTCCATGAAAAAAAATTAGGCTCATATCCGGGATTTACTAAATGATAGGGTCATTTAGGCTGTTCAACACATAGAATTGAATCCTTAATGGACTATCAACACTTCAACTAATGTAGAAGAAAATAATTACCATAATATTCCTCCTTGTGGTTGTGGGGAGATGGATTATAGGGACTCTACACCTAAAATCTGATGTCGTCAACAACCCACTAATAATATCTCTCTTATATAGGGAAATACTACAATTTACCATAAACATTTGTATTTATTAGGGCAGAAAACATATATACATTCTTATAGATGGGATCTTGAAACACTATGTTTAGTTTCATATAGTGACTCATGAACTATAATAATTAGTTCACCATGGTTAGTAGGAGACCCATAGATGCAACACCACTATTCTAACCAGGTGGAGGCATATAAATATATTGAATTAGACTAAAACATGGATATATTATGGTATTTATCTAGAAAGAAACAATCAACAATGTTCTGGCTACTGTAAACTTATGACTATGAATTCTAGATTTACTAGAAAAGGCATGTATGCCTAACCAATCATAAAATATTACATAATTTCATGTGAGATTAAATGCTAAAAACCTCCACTATTCAAGATTAATGTTAATCCTAAGACCAAAAATATACTCTATTTTAAATGTACATTGATTCTATCTCCGTAGAATAATACTTGATATCAAAAAAAGGAACATAAATGTACCATAATCATTTCAGCATTACATCATAACTCTTCAAAAACTGATTTCTAGAGCCTCATCATGTGTATATATCTGAGGATGTGTAACCTATGGATAGTATCAATTAAACTCATTTATACAATTACAAAACTCATGAAATATTAAATCCTATAATGTCACAACCTCTGGTGAAATATATGTAATGGGTAACACGTGTGTCTATTATTCAATACAATGAAATAACCATGATTTAAAGATGTAATGGAATCACAAAGGGAGGGTGAGGGTTTCCAAAAATAAATTAATATAGTACCCAAGAATAAATGAAAACACATTATTAACACATAATATGATATTAATTGCATATCGACATCTTTCCATTGAATATTTTTCCCCTCATGGGATTCCATTACACCTAAATCATTCAATATTTTAATTGAGAAAAATCGAATGGGTCACAATAGATGCTTCCATATTATCTATCATAGATCAAAGCTAGATAATATGGATAGGGGAATATTTACCACATGCTCTACATTAGGTGTCATGAATTCCTCATAATATCGATGAAATATTAACAATTATAGGAAACTAACCCTATCCCATAGGGATTGGAGTGTGTTTTTCTCAATCACCATTACCAGATTTATCACACCATAAGAGGGTCCTATGAAAATCATGGATGGATCTATATCAATATCATATCATATCTATAGGGTGATATATAACTCAATTACCCTATTTGGAGTCATTAAATCCTTAATTGGAATCATTAAATCCTAAAAACAATTATCAACAACATCCAATTGTTTCCCCAAATCATCCCCAGCTAGTGAGGATGAGGTAAATTTCATCATTATTATTTCCTTAGACAGGACCAGTCTTTATTGGGTGTTGATAAAATTAGAAATGATTATAATCCCATATGTACATCCCACTATAAGACAAAATGTTACTATTAGGGGCCAATTTAGAAAAACATGATTAGAAATTCACTCACGGTAACTATTCACAGACTGATGTTGCTAGAATGTAAGAAAATGAAATAGAACCCCATAAGGGTCCTAATTCAAAATTGACAAATAAGGAAATGAGTTAGATAATTGACCCATGATTAAGCCCTTAAAGTAGGAGTTAGTAGCATAAGATCACCCTATTGTGTGACAGTAATGGGATAACTACCACTTCCAGATACAACTCAGTGAATTTTTCATCTTCAATACATTAGATATTGTGGATCAATGCCAATACATGGTGGAAAAAAATATCAAAAACTCACTTTCAAATTTTAATTATCTGGATGATATAACTTGGGAAATATGTACATATAATTTAGGGGGGATCCCGAATTTTTAATAGAAAACAATTTTTTTCTCTGATATGGTGGAAAAATGCCATAGAAAAAGGGAGTGGTGTGACTAAATCACACTCAACACCTAGAAGAGACAAAATTCATTCAATTGAGGAATAAATAGAACTATATGAGAATGAGATAAAAACCATAGAAAACTCAATAAGGAGCTATATTGGGGTAGAATTCAGACTAGGTATCATCCTTAGACAAAGACGTATTCCCCTCTTCCAAGACATTAAGAAATATATGCTTCTCCTATAAGAGATGAATCTAAGACGTGGTATAACAATAAATCTAGGAATCCCTTATACAAAATTGATGAAGTTGAAGATTATTACGACTTATGACGATTACATCGAAATAATCCCCCCTCCATTGTGACCATTAATACTATGAATTGATCTAAAATTAGATGGATAAGAAAACTTGGTCACCTCATCATTTCCCTCCCAATCCATATAGATTGAAGGCAGGATAGAAAAAGATATCTCTTGAACATCATAATTCCATTGATTTATTTGTTTCATTAATTTAATTCCTTGAAGGATGGTGATAACTCATGTAGTATGAAAATAAGCTATATACAAAATGGGTTGATGACACATTTACCCATAAAACCATCTGAAATCAAACCTTCTCAAACTTTGATCGAATGTGATATCTGGAACAACATCAGATGCACTTCATTTCCAAATGCAAAACCATTTATGGGACCTCTATATTAGAAGGTGGAAACCAAGATGAGATGATTTTTATAGACTTTTTCTAGGTCTGTCCTTTGTTTGTTACATCATACTTTTACCAAGTTCCATTGTATGATGGAAAGAACATCTTTGGTAGTTCCTTTATCATTTTAACTCTACACTACGAAAAAAATTACCTCACAAATAGAAATAAAAATGAAAATTATAGGGTTTTTTATTTAACATTCAGATGGAAAGGATTATCTTATTCCTTAAGTAACACTCCATCATTTTATTAGTTTCTATAACTATGCACTAAAAATATTTGGGGTGAACTGTATAGTCCTCTGGTCCTGATAAGGGGTCCATGTGGCTTCTAGAAGTTTGTAGAAATGAAAAAATATTCAGGTTTTTTCATTTAGTGGACAAAAACAAAATTTTTCTCCATTAACAAAGTGTAATGAAAAGGTCTTGGTAAGGTAGAAATAACTATTGTTACCCTGAATCTAGTAGTTGTGACCATTCAAGCATCTATGAAGGATACCAATTATCAAGATATTCCCTTCAAGGGCAAAAGACACTAAAACCATCCTTATC
Source organism: Viscum album (assembly GCA_963277665.1). NCBI lineage: Eukaryota > Viridiplantae > Streptophyta > Magnoliopsida > Santalales > Viscaceae > Viscum > Viscum album. The sequence goes on from OY728146.1 coordinate 1,689,584,368, forward strand.
ACAAATAAAAAGGAGATCAAGGTCGAACGAAATATGAGGAATGAAAGAATAAATTTTAATCTTTACAAAATAAGTAGGTCCCTAATTATTTACTTTTTACCTTGAAAAAAAACTTGTTCATGCTTCCACAACCTTGGAAACCAAATTAGCTCAATCTAATTGTTCTTTATAACAAATTTACATTCCATTGGAGGAAAGGTTACACCATCTATGATTTAATAAAATTCCATGTCATTTCCCAAGTACTAGTCAATTTTGGATAAGTGATTCAAGAGATTTCCCTTGCACATGTGACTTATGTATCAATCACCCAGTTAGAATAAATGGGGTGACTAGAAATATGTATCCACCAGGCCTGGGAAAAAGTTTGAAAACTCATTGTGTTGAATGATGGTTCACTATTTTCATGTAATCCTGAGAGAACAACGTGCCTAACCCATAGTGATCCCATATCCTATGGATTTACATCTAAAAAACATATGGTATGTAGATGTAATCTGTGGGAACATGAAAGAACAAAGGAGGAATTTTCATATTCTTCTCTATCACATGCTCTTAGTATTGTACAATACTTCCTTCAACATCCATTAAATTGGAACCTACCCTGAAAACAGAACCCTCAACATAATAGGATCTCATATTTGGTTTTGATAATTTAGTAAACATACATAACCCCTTATCCAGTGATGAAAATTCGTCCATGTTTGTGATCCCCATATCTCACTGGGGAGTTGGAGGCCCAATCTACAGAATTATAGGATACAAGGGATGACATGGGAATGGTCAAACACAATATCTTGTTCACATCCATGAAGTTTAAATAAATTAAATTGAGACCCATTAGATATTACTCTTTTAATCCTAAAAGAAACACATAGGTGTCCTAGATTCTTATAGAGGTCGTCAAAGCTCAGTCATCTTACATGACCATAGCGAAGATGGCGATAGACTTATTATCCTAGAAAAATTAGAAGGCAATAATGTTCTAAACCACTTTTAATAGATTCTCCCTCGACCAATATAGATGCATCTGTATATTCCTCTTAAACCCCATAACATTGATCGAAATTGTCACGACCCTTCCTTAGGGCCTGTGCCGTGACTACCCCAAGCCCGCCTTCCATAGGCCAGGGGCTGGTGACTAGCACCAAGGGCATAAATCTCTAACTTGGGAAGGCATTGACTTTATGAAAGTAAAAAACCACAATAGAGTATGCAACTGAAGTAAGCACTAAATAAAAACTGTATACAAAAAGTAAGTGCTGAAAGGAAAAGGGGCCGGAAATATAAGCCCAACAGTAAGTACAGTACAACTGAAAAGCTAGTACAACTGCAGAAAAGTAATCAGAAACCACTGAGTCGTCCTTCAGGAATCCCACATGAAGGGTGGGTATAGATGGCCTCCTTAGCACCTGGGGTCCGTCCGTCTACTCTGTGTACGTCTCGACAAGTGGTCCACCTCTGGGTACTATACAGATCTATAAGTCTCAACCTCGATCAGTACTGTCCGTCATCTACAACCAACACAACATAGTGCGGGAATAGCTTGTACAGGGGTGAGTAAATGATACTCAGTAGGGACCCTCAGACCCCTCGATGGTCTCCTAGAATCCACAAAGGATAAACCCCAGAATAAAGATACAACCAAAAAGTATCAACCAACCCTAATTAGGTATATGACCATACATATACCTAAGTTATCAATCACAGTTAGGCTCCAACTCTCGAGGCCAAGCACAACCCAATCCATACAAGAAATAAGTCAATCACATCGATGATAATGATTGAAGGTCAATAATTAGCTCACACAGGTATACATCTTTAGTTTAGTGATAGAGATGATCAGATGTAGTCACTGATTCATTTAAGCTGTCCGACCCACATAGGATACAAGACCAGCTAAGCTGTCGGACCCACACAGGATACAAGTCCAGCTACTCTGTCGGACCCACACATGATACAAGTACAGAGGTCAAACTGTCGGACCCACATAGGATACAAGAACAACAGTCATCGCCGTCAAACCCACGGAGGATTCCAGTACGGTGGTTTTCATTATCGCACCCATGGAGGATTCCATTACAGTAGTCGACGCAGTCGCAGCCAGCTTTAGGGTTCCCATACACAACACGCTCGATTCTGGGAGGGTCTGCATCTCGAGCAAAGGGGTTGAAACCTCAAATATCACAATGTCCGGAGTTGATGTATCCCAAAGTTCCATCTCATCAAATGAAACCCAACACGACAGACAATGCGTCAATCAAATGCCCAGTCTGAGAGTTATTGGATTTTCCGTTCTAGCGACCCGATTGGAATTACGCTCGTTCCAAACCCAGCCATTTCCCAAAGTTGTCCAAAACTCACATAGATTATCAAAAAAGTACCGCCTCTTTATGAGGTCCCAGTTCCGTAGACAGTGCGTCGATCAGATGCACGATGAAGAAGTTATTCACATTTAAGAGAAACGGGCCTTGCCTGTCAGGCTCGGTGGGCTGGCGGGTCGGCCTGTCCTGGATCGGCAGGTCTAACCCAACTAAGGGGTCATCCCGGCCCGATGGGGTATAGCCCAGCCCGGCCGGGCACGACCTTGACCTACGGGGCGCGACCCCCGATTTTCCAAAACGGTGGCGCTGCCCCACCTGTTCAACTGGCCGAAGCCGTCCGGTCTTCTCCTGCGCCAGTGGCCCACATAGGCGGGCCGCTGGTCTCCCACGTGGAACCTTAGGGTGTCGCGGCCTTCTTCAACCCATCCTGCCACCTGCCGGCCAGTTCGCCCACCGAAGCATCCCGTGGAAGCGCGGGCCGCATTTCTCCACAACGTGGCGCCATGAGGCGCCACAGTTCTCCTGCCAGCCAGCTTTAGCCGGCCGGTTCTTTCTATATGGCCGGTCGAGGGACCTGTCAGTTCTTCCTCGGCCGAGCGTCCTGCGAATGCGGGCTACGGTCTCCTCTCCCCGCATGGCACCCAGTTCCAAATTCCTCTAATGGGTCGGTGCACGACCGTCGTTGCTGCCGCCGCCTTCAGTTGTCGCCACCTTTTCCATCACCGCCTCCATCGTGAATAAAAACAAGGATCAATGGAGGGTCCTCGAGCCATGTTCATTCGGCCCGCTCCCTCCATGTTAAGTGATAGGAGATGGTCGAAGATAATCCACGAAATTTGACAAAGAACGGCATAAAAATTATTCACTTAAAATTATACAAAACCCCACCTCGATTTGAAGAACGGTTCACGTCAACGAGCCACAAAAGATGAGCGTCATGGAGGCCGGGCGTCACGGAATACGGGCATCGATTCCGTTGATGCCAGGGTGCATCTGAAAAGGGTGTGTAGTTGGAGAAGTTCTTTAAGTTCTTCGTCGGAGATGTTCTTCGTGGAAAAACGGTGTTCTTTTTCAAGAGAAGAATTATATTCTTATAATTCTCCAGAGCCTCCCCAACACAACAATTGTGAAACAATATAATAGCTTAGGCTATTATTTTATTCACACATGTTTTTAAAAATTCAAACACTTAAATTAATTAATTAAATTGTGGTGTTCAAATAATTAATTCTAGGTGTTGTCATATTAATGACAACAAGTGGAAAGTGGAGAGGCTCCACCTTAATTAAAGGACAAGGTGGCAAATTAATTAAGGGGAGATAAAGGGGAGTTACGGGGGGGGGGGGGGGGTGAAAGGGTTTATGTTCGTGTGGGACCCACACACATTATCCTCGTATGGGAGGTTATGTGGGGTGTGGGCCCAACCCCAACTTCCCTTTCGTGGAAATAACCACCTCTTAAATAAAATTGTACAATATAAAAATTATATTTATTTTCCTACGAATCCCCAAAAATTAACTTTCAACCTGCATAAAACGCAACTGTGTTAAACATCCTCTTAAGAGAATACCGGCACTACGAGTTCATTGGTGCCCTCAAATTTCGATTCCGAGCACCAGTTCAAAAGATAGAAAAACCCACACGTACGTTTATTGAACGTTCCAAAACAAAACATCAGAAAATTATTTCGGGCACACCAGGTCTCGGAATCAGGCGCCGTCAATAACTATGGTCTTGTAATATTCCAAAGAATTTAAGAAAAAAAATTTCCTTGAAATTTATGGGTTTGTACACAAATAATATTGAGAAAATACACATTAGGAAGAACAAAAATTTGTTACAAAATTATGACATTATAAAAATGTTGGTGGCTATTAAATCATAACTATTGATCTAGGATGATCTCCATATTTCAATATAATAGAGAGAGTCACTCGTTGAAGCCATATAAATCACACGTTAGTTTAAAAATATATATACATCCAATATTTATCTTGGGTAAAATATCCCATCAGGATTATATTTCACCATCTAATTCATAGAATAGGATCAAGATGTAGTTAGACTGAGACATATCATACCCCTATTTGTTTTTGTAAAAATCAACAATGTTAACATACAGAGGGATCTGATTGAAAATTGTTACAGTATCAACCTCATTCTGATTCAGACCCTTCAACCTTTAGGATATAGTAAGAGATATTTATCCCATAAAAATATGATCATTCAATGGTATGATAAAATTTATTAAATTTCTTTCATGATTATCTATATTAGGGATCTGTTTTGGGACCTCACATCTAATTCCGAGTTCATGGTTACCCATAATGGCACAAAATATAATTTTATTATTTGATGAATTTGATTTACAACCATTTGAAATTACCTCCACCATTTAAGTAGTATTTTGAATACTAGGTTGATGTTAAGGTCTGCATACTAAATGTTGATAGTGCACTCTTGGAGTCCAAGAAATCAATATATAATGTGAAAGGTTTGTTTAAAAGGAATGTGAGAAAGATAACAGTATACGATGATACATATCTTGTAACCCCAATGGACTGGGGGCCTCCATTATGAATGCATGATGTATGTTTGACTATGATTATGTATTATACATAAAATAAATTGAGGTAGTAGACTTACTCCCATATGTTATAGCTAATCCTATCCCCAGTGACAGTGTAAATGAAAATAATAAACTCTATAATATCTTCTTTGATAATTATGGAAGTCTAGTGTGATAGAGCTTGTTCACATATCCTATCTCAACTTAATAATTACCTATATTCTCTCATATTACCTACCACTTCTGAAAATTCCCTCATAGACTTGGAGAAAAAAAAATAGAGGAAGATCTAACAAATTATCCTCCCTTATATTTTGAAGACATCTTGACCTCCATCAATGAGCTTGGGTTGGTGAATAAAGGATGAGAATAATGATCTTGACCAACATTGATTACAACCTCTATACCTCCCAAGGAATAGTATTATTATATTGTATTTCTAAAGCTACATTTATACATGTTATCTCGTAACTATTAATAAATTATCGATCTAAAAAACAATGTGGATACACACTATTTACATGTACCTAATGACCATTATTGTTTCAAGGATTCATCCAAGATGATTTACCTCTCTCAGGGAATTAATATAGAATTAGAAGTGTTATGTTGATCCTAGACAACATTGTCAGGGTATGAAATACCCATGATGGATTTCCAAAATAATCTTTATAATTAAAAATAATGGGTAGATTATGGTATTCATCAATATTTGGGACCATAATAGACATGAACATTAGGATTATTTATAACTTCAGATCAAAAAACTCTTGATTAGTGTGACAGCTTGCATATAATATCTTTTCTTTATGGATCTGAATTCTGTGTTTAATCAAATAAATTTGGACCCTGATGATTAAAAAGCCACCACCATCAGGGAACCTCATTGAATAATTTTCTATCAGTTCATAGACCTTAAATTAATTAATGTTGTAAGTAAATACCAATGAAATATGAATCACATCTTGAATCCCTTATTGGGTCATGTTGGAAAACGTTTTGTTGATGAACTAGTAGTAAAATCTCAACATCAACGCGATCACATCATGGATTTTAAAACAACATTCAACAAGTTTATTTTACATGATTTGAATATAAATTTATTAAAGTGATACTTTAGGGAAACATTAGAGAAATTTATTTTCTTTATATAATGAAACCATGACATTGAGGTTGACACAAAAAAGTTGAGTACAATTATCGCTATGTCCCTCTAAAAAATAAAATAATTTAATATACCCCAATGGAACTTTTCTTATATACAATGTTGGAAATCTACAAGGGTAGAAAATATTTCTTATATACCTTGTTAATAATGAAGGTTGTCACCTACCCAAAAGTTTAATACTTCAAATAATCCATTTATATTCTCAAGTAGAACTTATTACACCCTTTGGTCTTGATGATTTCTATTTAAGGAAAGACACTCATCTTTTATGTGTCTACCAAAAAATGATAACATAGTTATCTCGTAACACAGAAACCTGATACTGGCATTGAAAAAAACTATGTTACCCCAGTTAAATTATTCTAGGTATTGAGACCCATTATTAAAATGTGGAAAATAACTACCACACAATCATAATTATAGTGAAAATGGCGATGTATTAGATGAATTTCCATGAACACCACTTGGTAACTCATATTTATTCCCTTGAGTAAATTATTTTCCACCATATGTTGAATGGGAGTTCATCTAGATGGGTTGTTATTATACAACAGTATTATATCTAGTTCATTTCATAAAAGGAAATGAAATGGTAGGACCTGTATGATTTCCTTACAGGATATACTTCCCAAAAAAACACAAGTGCACACCAAAATTTTATAAAATGAGGTTTTCTATTCTTTTGAATCTCCCCAAAAAGAGGATATTTTTTATGGTTCCTAAAAAATTACCATTTACATGAGGATAAAAAACCCAAAAATAAACCAGGTTGGTTTTGGGATTATACTTGTTTCACTGAGAACCCTACTCCTCCCAATCCAAAGGCTACACTAATAATCAAGATGGGTACCAAGACCTCATTACTGGTTTGGAACAATCCACACAACCTCATATAGCCATCATAAATATACAAGGGGATTCAGTGATAGTGATAAAACATATCAACGTTGAGTGATCTATTAAAGAGAAATAATTGGCCCCTTAAAATACCTATGTCAGATTAATGATAAAAAAGATTCATTTATAACCAATGATGTATCATCTCACTATATCACAAAATTCATATTGAAATGAACTACATACTACAGCTACAGTCGATGTGAATCATGGTAAGGATAATGCCACCATCTGCATCATACACCGAAGGATAGTCTTATAGGACATCATACGTGACATGGAATAAATCAATCCGATCAGAATACACATAGAGCATGATAGAAAAATGTATATACCTATATCGATGGAGCCTATAGATAACTAATTCCAAAATGGGATTCTAAATTTTTTCTATGTTAAAATGGAACTAAATCAATGTAGAGAATCTATGGTTACCCTTTGGGATGATAAAAATGAGAATAAATCCCTCTGAAAATGTGGATTAGATTTGATTCACACTAGATGCAGTGTAGAGAGAGTGGCCCCTAAAATCATGGAAAACATCCATACAGGCTGCTATAGTTCTCATCAATGAGGGATCAGACTCTCCCATTAAATTTGTATGCTTGGTTACTAATGGAAAACAATGATCCAAGACTGTAAGTAATTCATGATGAAATTTAATGCATTCTATATTCATGAAAACTTCATACATAAACCCTCATAATTTCTACACATAGTTAAATATTCATGTTCATTTTTTAATTGGAGATTTTTGTTATGGGGCCATATCCCCAAGCCACAACCATGTTTTTTATGTACATTTTTACTATTATCATTTTATTTTTCAAATGGAATGAGGAAATACCCCTATAGGATATTGGGATAAAGTATATAATTATATTCGTATATTATAATATCATCACAATAATTGGAATCCATCAAATGATGTTGAAGAAAAATGACATTGAATTCTATTATATCAAATTTTATGAATATATCCAGGATTTGAAAATTGAGTCCAAAAATTCATCCCACAATAATGTACTGGAATATTTATATATAGAGGTGTTTAATAATAATAATTCAAAATAAACTCCAAAATGTGTTAAAGAAAAGACAAAAAGTCTAAGCTAAAAAATATTCTTTATGCTTTTTGGGATTACTGTGCAACCACATGCACTACAACACAAGAAACTCTTTATTCATTTTCAAAGAGAACTGAGGTATTTTTGACCATTGAAGTGTTATAACCATATATTAAAATAACTATCTATGGTAAAATCTCATTTGTTGAGAAATCGAAAAGGTTTCTTTATTATTTTGAATTTATTGATGAGAAAATGTTTCATAGAATACACAAAATCAAAGTACATATGAATTATATCTCATGGGACTTTAAAAAAAATGTTTTCTTATTAGAGTTACTTTAAGAAGAACTATTTTTTGATATTAGTTCCCTAATGGTACTAGAAAAGAGACCTCCAATGCTGGATCCAAAAATGGTAAGGGACATTCATTAAACCTAAGTTATATTATAATGAATCATACTCATTATACTCAATGGATAAGGGACACATCAAACCCATACCCAATTCAAGTTCTCTCAGAATGTAATTTTCATAGCAGTTGTTATGAATAAAATGCCTTTGATTCATGACTAAAACTCCATAGAAGACTTCCAGGACACTTGATGTTGAATTATAAGGAAAATTTCATTACATCCTGGAATTAAAAAATATGTGAAAATTTTCTTGTCTAAGGACATTAAACAATATTCCATATATATCCTTTATGCATGATGTTAAACTATATGAAGAAAATCACTTCACAAATGTTTCACTATACTTGATCTAAATATGTGAGAAAGAAAATTGAACTCCCCTCTTCTCTGTGTATGAGACTGATCAACATAGGGAATCTCCCTACTGAAGGACTATAAATGGCATGATTCCTTCATTGGATATGCAGTTAGGCTTATAACTGAAATCCATTGTTAAACAAAAATATATTCGTCCTAGTCAAGTATGATTAAAGTGTTTGAAAACATCTTTAGTGCATGATGATAAATTATATAATTCCCCCTGTACAATAAATATGATTCCTTGGTAAATATACATAAGAGGATGTAACTAATGGGATATCTCTCATAAGATGATTTCCCAGATGTCTGGACAAAATTTATGGATCTTCATTCCTCCATTTTCACATCGGATATCAGTAATCCATTCCACATGAAGTTAAACAACATGGTTTCTCAAAACATCATATTACAAGAATCAAACTCTATTGAGATACATATATATGAATAGATCCAATATCTTCTTACAACCACCACTTAATAAAAATTCCATTGTTAATTAATTTAATTACCTACATTTTTGAACGAATATGTTTTCATTCATTCAATCCCACAATAATCATATATCTGATGGGATTAGTAATTTTGGTAAGTGCATCCTAGAATAAACAGGACATATATGATCATGATGGGTTTAGAATAGTCATGTATACAATAACATAAAAAGAACACCACCCATCCTTACCACATGACATTAAACATTATGGATGATATATCTTTCATGACATAAAACTAAGTCTTATTTTTAAACATACCAAAGAAGAACAGTATCCCTTGTGATGGTCACCCTCCAAACAACTATTGAAGAACTATGTGTTTCTTGATTCCTATAATCATAAGATATTTAATGATTCTCAGATATCCAATCATGGGTCCAATCGCAAAAATCAAGGTAAATAATTCCCCTTTTATTTATGACTTAAAATTGCTTAGATATTTCAATGTTTGAGAATTATGTTTTTCTCGATTCATATCATCATAAGATATATAGTGATTCTCTGATCACCAATCATGAGTGTATCTTCTACAATAAACTGGAACAACTCCTCCTTCTACATGTGGGTCTGGACCGCATAGTGAGTTTCCCATTCAAGAACCACATGTGACTTGATTATTGTCATAATTAGATACAAAATTATTATGGGAGCCCAAATATTGGGTCCTCACACATCAATCGATTGAAAAAAAATCCCCAATGTGTATAGGTAATACCTTCATAGAGAGTTCCCTTATCAATAAGATTGTTTTGATTTATTTCTAGTGTCATGTGATACAAAATTATTTCAAGATCTCCAATCCTAGGTCATGTATTAGTGTAACAATGTCCCCTCCTTGAGTAATAGGTAGACCTTTTTAGGGATCAATCATGTATGAACTATGTGTGTCTTGATTATTATCAACATAGAATAGACTGTGATTCCTATATTCCTAGTCATGGCTCCAATAAAAACATCACAGATAAAAATACATACCTATTACATATGGTAAGGGATAATGCAGGGACATATATAATAAATACATGCGACATTATTCCTACCATCCCAACATATGTAGTTATTTATAGATCCTCCATTTTACACATCCATGGGTCATTATCTATCCTTATCATATCCCTTATACCAAACATTAATCTATGTAGAGGGATATTCTTAATTGATAGGATTGTGGAATGATTCATATCATTACCATTTTCATAAGGAAACCCTAGGAAGAGAAACCATAAAATTAAAATACAACTCTTTTTAAATATGGTAATGTCACAAAAAATATCTCTACTTATTCATGAGTTAGATATTTATTATTCTTTCTTTCACAATAGATAAATTAGTGCAAGATGGTTTGTGGGATATGAGTAGCCAGTAATAATAATATATGAGGATAAATGGTGTTTCCTACATCAAACTTCCCTTAAATAGGTAATAATTTCTCCAAAAGATATCTTTAAAATTTGTATGCCTGTTCCCACAACCATACCACATCATGTTAAACTTGAAGGAAAATTTCCATATTAGGTGATGTAAAACTTGACGACAGATATGACTCAACTAAATAAAGATATAATGTATAGGAAATAACCTATAATCATTATATATAAATGGACCATACGAACATGGAACTTGTACACCATAACATAGCATACAAAAATAATATTTTAAGAACACAAAACGACAAATCACACATAATGTCTTGAGCACCTCAAGTTTCCTCAAACCTTTAAAGGAACCTAAAAAGGAAAAAAGACATCTTTGTTTGACCATTCTAGCGATGTATAAGGGATTTTTAGACTCATGGAACTACATTAGTGGATTTATGATCTGTTTGATCCAAATGTATCTACTGTAGAAGTCAACACAAAAGAGTTTATTTAGGTCATCCATGACATGATTTTCCCCAACCATTTCCTAGGACTAATGAAACATGATTTAGGATCTAACAGAATTTTATCTCCCAATCAAAAGGATTTTGTAGAACTCTTGTCGCTGGACATTATTATTAGGGTTTTCTGTGAAATCCCAGCATACCATGTTCACATGCCTAATGTTTTTAAATTACATAATATTTGGTCAAATATGTACTACCTTAAAAATTATCCTTTGATGGTCCAAATACAAAGAAAATAAACTCATACCTAGATTGAAAGAAAAAATGTATTGTGGAAAGCCCCCACTCGGAGACCTATAAATAATTAATTTTTATTTTCTATATTTTCTTTATCTCATGAGTTTAAGAAAATGTTTTATCATAAAATTACAAGGAAAAAATATCACAAGGGGAGGGATGTGGGGAGACAATTTGGTGTGGCATAGTTTTACTAAAAAAACATCATTTATGAGTAATTGATGTTCCTATATCATCGTTTTATGATTTATTGATTAAACCATATTTTCTGTTCATTAATATTATTATAATCTTGTTCTCTATCAGTAAATATTTTTCATTATAAATTTGTTTTACCGTGAATTTCCATATTATCAACAACCATGATTAATTTAGTATATTTTTATATTTTTTGAAGTCTTAAGCCCATAACATTTCAATATATATTATCCTTTGAGGGATTTTTACCATTTAATGGGGAAATATTTAATATTTCATATTCAAAAAAAAAATTTAATGTTCAATTATAATTCAAATTTTTAATGAATTTTATTGATAATATAATATGTGAGGAAGTAATGGTTCATGGATGTGATGGGTGAGACCTGGTTTTAGAAATCAAATCAATTGATTGAAATGTCTCATGAGACAAAATACCAAGAATTCCATATTATATGTCTAACTATTTTACACAAACCAATTATTCCTGAATATATTGGTCGATGTATTGATATTAAGATCATAATTTTTCAAATTCATTCGTTTATATTACTAAAAATTCATCTTTCATTGTAATTTTATTCTATTTTGATATTATCTATGGATGTACATTGTACTCGCATTATTTTTTAAAGGGAATATGTTTTGGTGGTCCACTCTCGCATATTAATTATGTATTTCTTGCTAATGATAGATTCTATTATTCAAAATGATTATTGGTAATCTGAGATTAGAAATTTATTTTATTAACATTCATCTTGATATAAATAAGGAATCTTTTAATGATATCCATGGATGTAATAAATTTATCATTATATTATTAATTTTTCCAATGTAAAATGGAAATAATGCATGTGTGTAGTTTACAATGAATAATGAACTAAAAAATCCTTCATGGCATGATACAATATATCTTGCACCATTATAATAATTGATCACTAGCTCCGGGTTACATGGGTTTTGGATACTATAGTAATTGTTTTTTATTACATATGTTTCTCCATCCATGTCAGATACCATGACTAACACACTCTTTATGATTTAGGCTATTACTGTCATCCCATCATATAAGTTATAAATAATATAAATGGCTAACCACAACAATAAATTTCTATGTCATCTAACTCCAGACTAGAATTTATACATTTACAGGTTGTGATAAGATAATTTCATTGTATTTTTATACATATAGGCTGTAATGACTAGTGGGGATGATACCAGAATGTATATAAATTTTAATGGATTATCATTGACATCTATACATATTCATAAAATATGAAAGGGATTATGGTTTTATATATATATATATATGTGGGTTTTACTGTCTCTAGGTTTTGATTCATGATTATGTGGAAGTGTTGAGGTGGTATTGATTGTGATTTTTTATAATATGAGGTGAAGTGGTTTATAGAGGGGTGGGAGGACCAGTACATGTAAAATTGGGGTTTAAGATAACTATATTAGTTATAAAGTGGGGGTGGGGGTATGTTATTTAATATACGTAATTTTATACTATATTTCATTGTAATATTTTGTGAGAAATACTAAGGAATATAGAATCATATATAACCAGTTTTCGGTAATTAATTTTTTTAACTATTTATCCATTGAGTATTTAGTATACTGATTATATATTTTCATTAGAGGTTTTGGAAAGAATCCAACTATGTATTGTTGTGTGTAAACCCATATATGTACATTTTATAGTGTATTTTTTCATGTTAGTATTTTAGGTTTAGGAGACGTAGTTGGTGAACATGTAGGGAATTACTAGCTTGTGGAAGTTATTGAAGTCATAGGTTGTATATATAGTTTTTATCATATGATTTCATCATGATTTTATTATATTTCTCAATTATGTATTAAATTTAATGAATTTTGATATATAAATATTTATTATCATATGGATTTTATTGGCAGATTTCATTTATTTAATATTACTTTTGAGAGTAAATTATCCCATTTATTTATTTTTAAACCCTTATTGTTAATTTCAAAATCATACCCTACTAAATGCATGTTTCAATGGCCTCTCCCATCTTCAATGTCATGATAGGATGGGTTCTAGTGGGGGGGGGGGTAGTTTGTGAATCCTATAGTCCTTAATATCTGATGTGGTTAACTGTTATCTCTGGAATTCATATAAAAAATAATAATTAGCAGGAAAATTATTTATTTTAAAAAGAATTTTTTTCTTCTTTCCATCAGAAATAAATGAACTAAAATTATGTGTTATATTTTTAATAAAAAAATTAATATATTAATTAAAAGAAATTTTCCATGACACTTGGAAACTGAAGGATATACTACCAATTCCAAAATGGATATTTTGGGCATATTTCTTCTATGTGAATATAGGTGGGAAAAAACCGACATAAAAAAGAACAAAAATTTAAAACAAACTAAAATAGTTGTTTTTTACATTTATGTTTTATGAAGTGATTTAAATAGATAATTGTGGTTTTTTGTTCGGTTCATGCATTATACAAATCTACACCAATTTAAAAACAATCTTTTTTTAGTTTTTTCCAATCATATGACCCCATCCATATTGCATTATATTCCTTAATACCCTTCATGATCCTTATCCTCACTACCCTCTCTATATCTTCCATCCTTTAATACCCTATATAGTATTATCCTTAATTTTTCAAATATTATTCCTCTCACATTCCTGATCTTATCTCATTTCGGATCTGATTCCATCCTCATTCCCACCCTTCCTCATTATCACCCTCTTCACCCTACCAATATATTCTTTATTAGTGATAAATCCTTATTCCAACCTAATTTCAAGTATAAATAGTGAAACTACACATATGGGTGATACCACATTAACCATGTATCATCTCCACTCGAATCTTATAGTATAACTACAAACTATTTAATAACAACATTACAAATCAATGTTTTACAATTAGGAATATTCTCTTATTTATGTTATCATTATTTTTTAAATAAAAATTCTTGAAGTGAATATATAAATATCCTAACAATTTTCCAATTATTTAGTTGTGAAGAATATGAGGTAGTATTTTTATGAGTTGAACATAAAATGTTTCTATAAATCCTATCATATCTGTAAGGTTATGTTGTTTTTTCTAATTCACTTTTTTGGATTCTTTATTTTTGATTATTAAGGTGTGGTGTTGTAGGATTTATATATCTATATTTTCTTAAATTACTATTATTTATCTCCATAATGTTTTTTTATTTGGGATAGAATCATTCTCATAAGGAATAAAATTATATATATTAAGTTCATGATAAAGTAAACACATCTAATTTTTTTATTCATACAATATGTTTCAATGGTTGTTTATTGTAAATATATACCAAGAGTAAGTCATTATGCTTCTATTTGTCTTTATTTGAATTCTATGTGGGGAAGGTTGTGTATATTATCTAAGACATAATTTAGTAGCCTCTTTTCTGAGGTTAGAAAAGAAGGAAAATGGTTTATTTTAAATTTGATTATAATATGATTATTATTTTTATAATAATATGTTTAATCATATTTAATTTAATTTCATTTCAAGTAAAACATAATATTTTAATTTATATGAATTTTTGATTTCATTAATCAATTTTTATTTTAATTAATTTACATTCATATAGATAAAATATGTATGAGATCCTTGTTTTCTTATTTTTTATATATTTTTTTCATGGACCATTATGACACTGTTTATTCAGTCTTTTCCACAATGTGCCTTAGAAGATATAAAGATATTGAAAAAATGAAGAAATATTAAAAGAAATGATAGAATAATTTTTTTACTCCCATAGAGGTATATTTTTAATAGCTTCAGTGCCATTGTTTGAAATTATAAACATTAAACCATAAAAAATCCAAAATAGAAAATTTAATCAATAAAACCATTAAATAAAGATATGAAATCTAAAATATTGGATTAAAAATTATTAACATCGAATTTTATAAACACTAAATCATGTACTTCTATAGATAAAACCTAAATCCTCCACTAATAAATTAAATAATAGTAATGATGTAAATTTAAAATGTTACAATTAAATATAATTTTCCTTTTTAACCTTGTGTAATCATTCCAAAAAAGATATTGCATTAACTGTAAATTTTAAATGAGTTTTAGGTGTAATATATTCACATTCATTTTTTTGGGGCTCCTTTTACACGGCTCATTTTCCCATTGGTTAGGGGTTGATTTAAAAAAGAGTTTTTATAATTAAAACTAACAGTCAATCTACAATCCAAACTAAAAAACCTTAAAATTAATGGTTAATAAATATTCTAATATAAACCAATACACTATTAAATATTTTGGTTTATATAAACCCAGAATTGAAAATTTTGTCTTGTTTGGGATTTCAGTCGAAACTGAACAAAAACAATTAGTGAAAACAACTATTCCCAATCAATACGATTAGATAGATGGGATTTTGGAACTTATTGTGATGTTTAGGCTTAATTTATATAATTAAAATGTTTTCTATTAACATTTTGGAATTATAAAAACATTTATAATATTTTCTTTAGGGTGAACGAGGATTACAAAATAATATTTCTTTCATGTATTTTAAATCTTTAGAAAATGTTAAAATAGGTTTTATTATTGCCTTAAAAAATTAACTTTCTGAAACAATTTTTGAAAAATTATTTTTGCAGAAACAAATCAATACAATTTCAAATACATTTTCAAAATGGTTTAATATAACTGATTCTTCTCTTAATTTTTTAGTAAATGAAAAAAATTGATTTCATCTACCAAAATCACCAATAATATTTTGCACTCATTTTTTCTTTTTGTATTATTATATTTTTATATTATGTTTTTATATTATTATTTTCTTTTTTTAGAGTTTTTATATTTTTTGTAGAAATTTATTCAAATTTAAAATAATTATTTGACTCATGGTTTCCCCTTGAATCAATTAATTATATATTTTCATGATTATAAATATTTATCTAATATCAAATACTTGGATCCAAAAATTCAAAGAGGTTCATGTATTCAAATCATAATAAAAGCATGAGTCAAACATCATAAATTTCTTTCACATTCAAATTATTAGGGATATAAAAATTAAAAGAATTAATTTAATTAAATAATGTATATTAATAAAAAGTTGTGATAGTTTACCCAAATATATGATTGATAATTGGGATAATGTCATAGAAAGTGTACAATACTATTTTGATTTTTATAATTTGTGAAATGTTCCTAGGCAATCGTTATTGTTGATAAAAAATGATATAATTTGGGGGGGGGGAGGTAAAGAAAGTGAAGTAAAATAAATATGGTTAAATGTAATGTAGTAATATATTTAGTTGACAGATTATATTAAAAGCATAATGCTAAAAGAATAAATGAACAACAGAATACCTCAATACTCTACAATTTGACACCCCTAAAGGAGTAATGAAATGTTCGACGAATCATTTTATTTAAAATTTGTAATTCAAATAATGTGTTAATCAAAAAATATTTCAAAAATCATGTGATTGTTTTAGTTCATTATCTCATGCAAGGAAAATGAGATTGTTTGGAGAAGTTTAAAATTTAAAAATTTCATATGAAAAAAATTCAAAATCACTATATTGTGTTGTGTTATGATATTTATCATTAATATTTTGCATAATAAGGTTATTTTTTATTGAACAACATAATTATCTAGATAATAATTACACTATCAATCATAACTTCAAAATTAATCATAGATACATGAAATTACACTTTTTTCACTTTGTAGACTAAAACATAATTAATGAGGTTTTTAGATATACAGAGGTCAAATGTTGGAATTTAAGATAGATTTTTTAAAAAAAATTTGATATTAAATTTACTGAAATTTAGGATGATGAATTAAATAAATTTATTTTACATATGGACACTCGATATTTAAAGGTTAGGTAAAAATTGTTTACAATCACATTGAATAAAATATCTTACATGAAATTTCTTGCATTAGAGATAGAATTTTTATATAAGGGAGAATGAGGAGAAACCTATAAATAGAAAAAAATATTTAAATTAATATTATATAATGGTTGGTGTAAATATTTATATTTTTTTAATTATCTAAGGAGATGTTTCCAATAATGAAGCATATAATGCATTTATTTCCAAAAGATGAAATTAATTTTTACGCTTATTAATAAACTATAAATAAAAAATATATATATGTAAACATATGTTTTTAAGTAAATAATTTATTATTTACAATAATATATTATAATCTATGAACACAAAAAAATCACATTAACTTTTGATGACCAAATAATTATTCCTCTAAAAAATATCAACAAACCAAGGAGCCCCATGCTATAATAGTAAGTAATAAAACAAGACAACCAATGATGACTTTGGATAATGACATAAATTTACTAAAATTATATATAAGGATAAAAATACCATGTTATTAACCAGGTAAATATAGATACAAAATCATGAATAAGGATTATATTAGACTACAAATTTGATCAACCTATCTCTAACCAAGATCAATAGGTTGTTTGGGGATTACTAGACTCTTTAGTAACTACCTGGGTTATAGATACATTCCACTTCCATTGGCTGAAAAATACATTCATATTTTATATGTCAAAAATAAAAATAATTCCATCCTTATATGCTTATATATTATATGGATGTGTTTCTCTAAACATCGTTTGTTGGAAAGTCAATTTTGAAAATTCATTTCAAATAAAAAATAGAAAGTGAGACTAAAAAATCATAAAAAAATACACAAATAATAAAAATAATTTGAGGAATAATATCATTAATATGATGAAATTAACCACTCATTTTATAAAAAGTTTTAAAGTTGCTGAACTTGAGAAAATCCCATATATATCTCTAGAAATTTCATCAGTCATCTGCAACATGAGATAAGATTCCAATTAAGAGACAAAATAACATTAAATAGTTAATAAAATATAATAATGTGGATGAAAATAAGATCATAAAATGTTATATTATTAAGGGATCTAAAATGAATCTATGAAAAAAATATTCCATGTTTCTAGAGATAGAAAAAATACAATCAAGGTGAGAGTATATTATATATTCGAATTCATGTGGTTGTTTCTATACCTCCACACCCCTCCTACAATTTTCTTTACAATTGTTTTATGTTTCACATCCCACATGAATTTTCCATTACCACCAGAATAAATCCTTCGAGTTTTCATGTTAAATTTTATCATTAATGAATAATAAAAATTATTTCAATGATCTCATGAAATTATTATAAAGGAATATATTTATTATTATTATAATTTTGATGGTCTCTATTATCGCTAAATAATTTTCTAATATTCCTTAACTTTTATCCCCCAATGATACATTTTAATTAGATGTAATATCCATGAATCAAATAAATATAACATTTTGTTTATAAAAATATATCTATTAACATTATAGTAAAAATAAAATTATAGTGATAATTAATTAAATAAAATAAAAAAACATTATGTTTTTGTATATTTAAAACAGTTTTCTTATAACTGAATTTCATTTTATAAATGGTAAAAGTGATATTATATGTTAATTTTTAAAATTTATGAAATTCTAATATCTCATTCCCAGTTTAATTAATTCCAATCAAAATTTAAATTGAGTAAACATTAGGGATGATGTACTGGAATAACAATATGAATATTGTGGAATAAATGAGAAAATTAGGTTTTAAATAATGACAATGGTCAAACATTTAAATTAATTAAATTATTTTAATAAATCATGAAATAAATTCTTTCAAATAAAAATATAAATTAAATATCTAATATTTTAAAATATCATATACTAAAATTCAAAAAATTAAAATTTTAAATATGTGTGTAATATTTTTTCAAGGAATAGATATAAAAAATTCAAGATGAAATTGTCTTGATCATTAATTCTTTTGAAAATAACACTTTTTAAGAAATTTCATAAGATAAATACTTAAATAAGTTTCAATTTATCATTTATTGGATACAAGAATACATAATAAAGTATCAAAAAAATAATTTCCCAATAATGATTATTTTACAATATTTTTAAACAATAATAATATAACATATCATTTATAAAAAAAATACTCAATAGAAAATGTAATTATTATTTATGTATATGATTTAAAGATTCATTTAAATTTAAGAATATAAATTTTTAATAATTATTATAAAAAAATTAAAATAAGTTCGAAAAACGAACCATAAATAAACAATCAAGAAATAATATGATATTTTTTAAAATATAAATCGTTAAATAGAGTGTGAAATATAAATAGATGTGAAGTGGAACTTTTCTTATGTAATAAATTATATAAATTTTTTCCTATTAATATTTTCAAATATGTTATATTTTTTTTCAAAATATTTTATTTTATAGTCAGAAAAAATGTTGTTATATCTAGTTCATCCATTTTTAGATCTTTCATCTTGTTAAAATATGAAATAATATAATTTTTTCAATGTATATAATAATTTTGGACTATTCGAATATAGATTTTTTTGTAGAAATATTTTTTGAACCACATTAAGGGATACTAAAATGAGAATTTTGAAAAAACCTCATATATCATTGAAAATATCCCAATATAATTTAATCATTTTAAATGAAAATAAACCAGGGATGAATAATAATTTATAAAATTAGAAGATGAAAAATTTATAAACTAACAATAATAGCTATCAAAGATGTCTTATCCTATGATTTATATCACAATATGGAAGAAACATTATGGTTAGAAATATTAAATAAATAGAATAATGGAAATCATTAATTAATACCTCAATTTATTTATATTAAACTAAGTTTATTTTCCATGATAGTATTTTTCACTATGAAAATGTGGATTTAGGTTTTGCAAGGGTCAAGAAGTTATAGATTGTAACATGAATCTATTGTGTCTCACTAAATTAGATATTTTTATGATAAAAAAAACAATCTATCATTATATAGTCTTTATTTTAGTATATTTAAAATACTATATTAAGAAATTAATTTTGGAAATCCATTGATAGAAATAAGGGTCCATGAAGTGCTTAGTGGGTCATTTCAGAGGCACTCAAGGGGTAGCTGAACCAACCAATTATTGGTCGGCCACTAACCACCCAATATTCCATATTGTGGGACCATGGAATTTTTATTCTAACCAAATACTCAGGGATAGACTACCAACCATATGAAGTGACAATCTGTATTACTCAGATTTTACACAACATGATTGAATAGTGGTGGAAACTGAGAATCCTAATAGTGAGTCGATGGATCATTTCTAGAATGTAATACTAACTATTTTATATTCCTAGCTTTATCATATATCCCCTCCCATAAGTTCTTATAAACTCGTAAACCCATCATAATATCATTGGACCTATGGAGGATTTAAATACCACTCTTTTAAGGATTAGACATAACACATAACAACTATTTACTATATCAACATCACTTAATCTTTTTACATGCTAAATTTATGTATTTCACTTTGTCACTCTCCAATTTTTCTCACAGCCAATCATTTTTTTACTTCAACCATATTGGTTGATTCAATATTGTGTTCTATTGGGTTTCAATTTTGAAAACATACTATTCATATTTTCATTTTGGGTTCTCACCAAAAATTTTGTTTGGGTGTTTTTAGGATTAATTCTTTCATCACATAAAAAGAAAATATTATTTTATGTTTCTTTATTACTCCTATTAAGAAAATGTATCTTATTTCAATTTAGTAACCTTATCTATAGTTATAGATAATGTATTAATGAAACCCTCTATAATTATAATATTTTAATAAAAAATATTAATTTATTAATTTTTTATTTCATATATATTAATAAATAAATCTTTTAGTTTGTCACTAACTATGTAAAAATTATTACAATAACTTTAATTTCATCATTTTATTTTTTTTAAAAATAAATAGTCAATTCATCCCCCATCCATCAAACATTGATAAAGAATTGGTATCTTATAAATCAATTGTTTTTAAAAGATAACTGTATGATGTAATTATAAGAATGTATAGTCACATACTCTATCATCAATGTTCCACTAAAAGGTCACTCAATATGTAAAGTATTATTTATATTTATCTCAAGTTATAGTCATTTGAAAAATCACTTATCTAAATTTAATTGAATAATTAGTTATTCCATTTGGTAATTTTTTATTCATTAATATATAGCTAATAAATAATTTTATGGAAAATGGACACCATTTGATAATTCAACATTTAAATATAATGGTAAATCCATGAGTTCCCTTTATTTTTTTTTGCTAAAACACAATTAACTTAATCATATTTTCACATGAAACTCTATTACATAGATTTGGAAACTTATTAATGTAACTACTGGGTAAACTATAAAGGTTATGAACTATATATTTTATATGTATTGTCAAGATATTAAATGTTTTATCATTCTTTCATTGGATTAAATTAAGAAAATATTTAATTATTTACTAATATATTAATTAGTATAAAATATATTGCTGAATATCTAACTATATAAATAATTTTGAATAATATTATTTTTTTTCTTTCCATGTTCTTGGTCACCCATTGTAACCAAAATTCAAGAATAAATGGATATCCAGAACATAATAGTAGAAAGACTCATTATGACCCCCATGATATATGATATTACAATTCATCAAGAATACATCAATGAATTCAATTATTTCTAATATTTTTTTTCGATTTAAGGCAATAGAGAATGAATCTTCCATTAGAGATTCATAAATTTCATATTTTGCTAAGAAGGGGGGAAAATTCATGAGGTATAAGAAGAAATTTTAGTGTTTCAAAAAGGATAATCAACATATATAAATGAAAGTATCATACTATGAGTTGAATATGAAGGGTCACATAAAACTAGAGTGAAAAAAATTCAAAAATTGTGAAGAAATAAAATAATAAAAACAAGAGTTACTCCAAATTATCTATATTGAGTTCTAATGATTACTCACTATCCTAAAATGAACCCAGTGATGACAGTGACAAATGTCTCATCACAGAAATTGGGGCACAAGATAAATTAAATTATTTTAATTCCACATTTTCATCATGTATATTAAATTATTGAGATATAAAATACAATAGATATTGACTTGAGTTATGATTTTCTAAACATAACATAACATTCTAAAATCTTAAACAAAATATTGTCAATTAATTAAATATAATTGTAATCCAATGAAATAAATTTATGAATATTCATCCAAAGTTAATTTCAACCAAATGTTGAGTAATTATAATCCATTGTTAATAATCATAAAAATTACATTTATATGATTATAAATGTGATCCAAGTTTAAATAAAAATATTGTTTCTCAATACCAATTTGAAAAAATGATGCAATTTAATAAAATATATCTAGATACACTAAAAATAATACTTTTTGATGATGATTCACTAAAATAATATTTTCATATTTCCCTTGAAATTATATATGAAATTTATAGAAAAATATTTTAATATAGTGGACTCATAAGGGTATATCAATCATTAAAATATTTATTTTTAAAATTTCATACAAAATAAATATAGATTTTTAAGTCTATTTTATATAACATTAGTGGAACCAAATTTATTTATGCACAAAAGGATTTAGTATCCTCATTATTTTAAAAAATATTAAAAAGGGGAATTTGAAGGAACTATATGGTCCATGGATAGTGGGAGCATGAAACACATGTGGTGACTACGCTGAGTTAATTTTTTTTGTAAATCCTAATGGAGTTCATGTCACATTTTTTGATAACTCCAAGAGTAAGATCATTGGTGATGGTACAATGAGTTTTTTTAATTCCATTTTCATTAAAGATGTTCTCTATGTTATGGGTAAGAATCCCAATTTTCTTAATATTAGATAACATTTTTATTTTTATTTCAATTTTTATTTTGAAAATGTGGTGTATAATTTTATTGAATACAAAATAAATGTTTTATTTTTAGATTATTTATTTAATTTTTTTAATAATGATTATTTTAAATATCATGATAGCGAAAATGATAATTTTTTCTGTTCCCATGATAGTAAGTAACAAATATGGATTAGATAACATATCCATTATATCACATAAAGACATTTCAAACTCAACCAAAGTGTAGTATTATGAAAATTTTCACCAATTTCATTTTAAAAAAATGTGTTTGATCTATTCCAGCTTGGTTAGAAAATATGTTACACACAATCTAAAAAGGAGGTTTCCAACTCTAAATTCCATAATAGTGTAAATTTTTTTTATTTTTAACCACCTATGTAATAAGACTAGGTAGTAAATGTTAAAAATTGGTAATTATCAATGATTATATTGGATTTACATGGGATGATTTTTTTTGTTCACAAAAATGATTTTTGTAATGACCATATTAAATACACCATGATGGTTAAAAGAGAAAAAATTTATAATATCATATTCATTTGGATTGGCCATTAGTATTTATTGAAAATAATGATTTTATTGAACTTTTTAATTCACAAGGTTATTGAAAAACTTTTCACACTCTTATTACTCCCAAATAATTGATATGGTAGAAATATGTAAAAATACTCAACATGAGATTGTATTAAACATATTTAATAAATGTATAATCCATCAATAATTTTTTGGTTGAGGAGATCAATATCCAAAAAACACCATACATTATAAAAAAACGTCAAATACATCTATATGAAAAATAACTGTATTTTCTAGAATTAAATTTCATAAAAATTTAATTAGGGAAGATTCAAGATATTGAGATGGGATCTTTGTAAAAATATATGTTTTTATAACCAGTTTAGTATCTAGTCATTAATATGGGTATATGATACACTTTCAATGTTTTTTCTCAATTAAATGAGTTGGTAGATCTAGACTCATATATTTCATTAGAAGCTCTAGATGTGGTGGTATGTGTACTTTTCACCACTTTTTTATCACACCCCAAATTAGAAATATTTATCAAATGATATTTCCATTTGTTTATGGGATTAACATTTTACTAATGTCAGTAATTTTAATGAATCCTTAGATTCAATCAATGGTCAAAAAATTTCTATACTTTATAAAATTTTAGAGTTTTATTATGGGTGGTGCATTCTATTGGTATTTCTCTACTTTGTAATTATAATCATACATGTTCCCATTAAATCAATGTTTGAATTCCAATGGATTTTTTTCCACACATAAAACATTTTCCAATATTATTTTTAAAATTACCCCTGAATTAATTCCATAGTATTTTAATATGGGATAACATAGAAAATTTGACTTTAGTATAGTTTTTTGGCCTAAATTCAAAATTCAAAATACATAATATGTTTTAAGAAATTTTTACCCCAATATCCAATAATGTGATTTTTCATATTTACTCTAACATGATTATTGTTATAAAAGATATTTATTAAAAAAATCATTGAATAATCAATTCTCACATATATTTATGTTAATATTCATAACCATCATGATGAAGTTGATATTGTTGTGGTTGATCTTGAAATTTTTTCCATGAATAATCTTATTTCATCCAATGAAATTGCATATGATTAAAAAATCCCATCAATCATATTACCCATAGAATTTGTAAAATATAAAAAAAATCCTTTTAAAAAATTTCAAAGTGATTTTCATGTTTATACACATATGATATGGCTGGTTTTAAATGTTGTTAAACATCATAACATTTTCTCTAACATACAATTTAACATCAATACCCATCCCATTTTATTTTGACCTAGTAAGTGGTTTTGTAAACCATAGGTGACATTTCTCAATAACTGAATGATAGAAATTGATTACATGAGAATAAAAAAATATATATGGGAGGATATTTTTCCAAGAAACACACATATTTAAAAATTATAAAAAATAAATAAATTAATTGACTAAAGACGTCACTATAATTATGTTTAAAATGAAATCCAACTACAAAAAAAATTAAATCAAATACCAACATCCGAGTAAAATAGTATTATTCTAAAATAGAAACTAGAAATCATACAATGTTAAATAATCTATCACATATGTGGAAGCTCTATGGACCAAGAAATGAAATTCTTTAAGCACCATTTTTCACCTACCACAATAATTATCAAGTTGATCCACAAGTAAAGTATGAAACATATCCAATTTCATTTCCATATAACAAAATTACAACATATTCACAGATGTGTATATACATGGGTGAGTATAAAACTGTATTAGGTAATTCAAAATAATTTTCCAACAAATCACTTCATTCTAAATCATGTTATCTAACTGAAATATAAATCTAGTAGGAGGAATATAAAAATAATAGATAAAAATTTTATAATATTTACTAGAGTTTATGAATAGGTTTATGAAATGTAATATAACCAAATATGGGGTTTTCCATTGTAATAAAAAAGTACAATATGTTTATTTAATTTTTTCACTCCATCCATGTTTTCTTATAATCATTAACTACTAGATACATATCTATTCTCATGAGTAGTTAAATGCCCCCACCATGCCGATGCATGGTTAAAATTCAACCTTGTTCTTTGACATTTGGAAATGTGCACCATGTTTTTTTTCAATAATTCCTCATAAAATGGAGATAAAAAATACACACTAACCATGTTCATTTCCGATTAGTATCATAAATCCATTATGTATATGAACATGATTCAAAACCATATTTCTTTTAAAAAACCTATTTTTCTCAATTTATTGAATAAGTTATCGGAAACACCCATAACCTTTTTTCAAAATATAACTAGTAATAGATAAATCAATCATAGTTTCAAGAAGGAAAATTACTTTATATTAATAAGAGTTTTATCTTCAATATCTAAGAGAATTCACATTTTAAAAGAACTAAAATGAGAGAAAACCAACCTATCTATGGGTTTCATGGCATAATCGATCCCTAGAAAATATGAATATCTAATATCGTTCATCTATTCCTCTTAAGAATTATAAAATAATCCCTTCAAAACATTTCATCCACATTGAGTCAGCCATAGAATCTACACTATAGGGTTTCGTTCAAGATAATATAATAAGTTATAACACTAAAAGGAAGAATAGAGTTCTTAAAATTGATTTCCAATATCATAATCTTGAAGTATCATTTAAATCTATGTCTACAGATTGAATATTTAATAAAATAAGGACTAATAAAACCAAAGAAATCTATATTATTTTTACAAGAAGATAATTATTTCATTTTTGGTCTGTTTCAACCTGTAGATTGAATTATTTTAAAAATTAATTCCTATCACATATATCAGCTGCAAGGCTTGACATATTGTTCACAATCCTTTTAAATTGTCACTTTCTATAAAATTCCATCGATGTATGGTATTTTCACATTGTTTTCCAAAAATGTGCAAAAAATTTATGCCCACCTGAATACCCCCAAACCACTCATATTATTATTTATGTATTATCATAGTTTAGACTAAATAATTACAAACTAAAAACCTTAAAAAAGGAATCCATAATAATTTTTAAAATCCATAGAATATTATAAGACATTATTGACACATTCTCTACAATTAAATATGAAAATTATTTGGAAATATCTCACACAAAGGGTGTTAAATTCTCATCACCATTGTATTTTCAACCTCAAAAAAGATAGAATAGGTTAACGCACAATTACTATATAAACTTATCTCATTCTCATGTTTCCTCATGAATATTACCATTCCTTAATAGTTTCTATACTAAAGGTATTCTTCGTCCGAAATGGGATTTTATCATCTATGCACAATAGGAATAGTTACATGGATAAATTTTCTATAATGATCGAGATTTAAGTGTTTGAAATTGATCCCATTATTGTGATAAAGGGTGAAACTTTTAATGTTGATGTATTTGAAAGATATTATGGAAAAAACAGAATATTTAATGTCAGCCTAATTAATACATAAAATTTACATGATGTTTAATAATGTTAAATAGTCTAACAAAGCACAGAGCCACAATCCCTTCTTTCCCCAAGAATTAATGGAAAATTTTGGGTGACACCTTCTAACGTATATGGTAACTTAGTGAAAAATATGTTTCAATGATGCTCATCTATATAAGATTTCTATTATCACTAATAAAAATACATTCACTTTTGAATATATTGGTTATTCTCTACAGTATCATGGAGATGTATATGTCAAGTCAGTGATATTTCCTTGATATCCACTCAATATAGTGGATAATGAGAAGGTTGACCATATGGTTCCTCTAATAGGGTCATATATATCAACAAAGAGTAGTTGTTATTATAGTAAAACTAATCCAAATATTTATATAAACTTACCATGAACCCAAAATGTTAATGAAACAGGATATAAATTATACATTAATATGTCTAAATTGTGTTTTATAACTATCCATCCATATGAGGATGATATTTAAACCATGTAGCATGTTGAGTTCCAATTATCTATTCCAAATTCATTTTAGTGACAAACTCTCTGATTGGGAGAAATTGGTTTAAATTAGGGAGTATATACACTATCATCTGAACAGAATCATGCTTCCAAATAATCATTTTCTGCCATTTGAAAATGTATATGGAAATCTTCTCTCAATTCCATTAAAATATTAGAATAGATTTTAACATACTGTTGGTCATTTATATTCATCATTTACCTGCTAATAATTTAGATAATCCATAACATAATAACCATTCATTCATCTCATCTCTAACCACCAAAACTGAGTTTTCATCACCTTGTAGATTTTCTAAATAATCAATTAAATAATCCATTTTGGAATGTGGTATGAAAAATTGGATTTTCCCAGGAAGGGTAAGGGACAACATTTCAATTTTTAAAGCATCAAATTGATTATTCATATAAAAAATCAGGATTTACATACATAAATTTTACATAATTTTAGATGAGTATTCAATACATAACGTTGCGAGCAATTCAATAAATGTAAATGCTTTATTTCTTTTCATACTATATATAAAATCCTCTTATTTAATTAATGTTCTTTAATATTGCACTTATATAACATTTCATTTGTATACCTTATATCAAATATTTCTTCTTAAAAATTGGAAACGAAAAATAATAATAAAGGGCATGCTCCAATTTGTAGTAAGTGTAATTATAAGAGATATCAGTGATCATTTAAACATAACATGAGAATAAAGGGTATGAAAATATGATATTAAACTTTGAAAAGAATACCAAAAAATTATTATTTCATAAACATGAGTCAGGGAATATGTCTTGGTAGTTAAAAATACAATAATCACATCCATATTATAGAACAAGATCTATAAAAACATAACATTGGTATAAGATCATGTCAACAAAGAGTGTCATAAGATTTTTATAATCCAAATATTATAAATATTTTGTCAAGGATACCCATTAATAAATTAATAACATATTATCCTTATGCTATACCCCCATAATCCTATGTTAATACTGAGAAAGTATCCCATACACACTATTTGTAGGATTTCGATAATCTCATGGTTACCTGTTTTCTAGATTGGGATACCCTCTCTTGTACCGCCTATTGGGATAGGAATATCCTCTAAGGTGATATTTGAGCCCATTTATTACTAATAATTAACCAATTCCTTTTATGTAAATATAATTATAGGACCTCCAATAACACAACCACAAATCCAATGATATGAATTTCACATGATTATAAAAACATTCGATATGACATTACCCTGGGAATAGAAAATGTTTTTCATCACTAGTTAATCCTGATAAAAATAAATAGTCATTAGACATAATAAATATGAAATAATTTGAAAGTATCCCCCATAAATCCAACAAAACATTAGAGGATATTATCTTTGATGAAAAAATAATTTAAATGATAACTAAAATATTTCATATAGAAAATAATTCTTTTTTATTTTTAAATCAA
The DNA here is from genome assembly GCA_963277665.1 of Viscum album. Taxonomy (NCBI): domain Eukaryota; kingdom Viridiplantae; phylum Streptophyta; class Magnoliopsida; order Santalales; family Viscaceae; genus Viscum; species Viscum album. The sequence continues at coordinate 1,689,613,812 of OY728146.1, forward strand.
ATATTAAAATATTAGTATTTATAAAAATTAAATGAAAAAATATTCATTAAAGAAAAGAATAAAACACTTACAGAAAAATTCAATTCATTGATTGGTTATGACGGTGGGAAATTATTTTCATGTCTTCATCATTAAAACACATATTACTTTCAGTTTTTGTTATAAATTTAAAATAACATTGTGCAAGAAGGACATGAAGAATCATTTTTAACCATTTTAATAAATTAAATTATTAGTAAAAATTAAATTTAAAAATAAAAAATAATTTAAAATTATATTTTAAAACCATTTTGAAAGCATATATATGGGAGAAAAAAATATTTTTGTCCATAGAGAGGAATAAAGTCATTTAAAAAACATTCATCTATATCTTCTGTACATGATGTAATAAAATGAAAGTATAAAATTTAGTATAAATTAATAATAATTGTGGAATATAATTAAGTGGATTTATCAAGAGTGGATTATATTATTCCCTATCATTAAAATTAAATCATAAATAATGATGATTAAAATGAAATTGAAAAATAAATCGATTATAAAATTGGTAACATTCAATTAGAAACCTCATGAAAAATAGAAAATTTTATGGATAAGTTAATACCTATTATATTGAATGGGATCTTAAAAAAATATATTAATAAGAGTTATATAAGATAGATAAAATAAAAAAGTGGTGAATATGTCATGCAACTCTTATATATTAATGTTTGAAGAACATCCATTACTAATATCATAGAGTTGAAGTTTGAATTAATCAATGAAGTGATTTTGTGTCACAAATTAAAAAAAAATTAACTATCACATAATAAAATCATAGGTAATTTCACTGATATTTATGGAATATTGTAGTCAATGAAAAAGAATTATAACCAAACAAATGAAAATTGAGTATCGATATTCCTTATCATTCTTTCAAATTTATTCAAAGGTACTAGAAACTATAGTATATGATATTAAAATTTATTATAATTCATTAAAAGATTCATATTAATACATTTAATATCATATATTATCCAATCAAATAGATTCCACACATATATATTAATAACACCTTATTAATATAGTCATTTCTCGGTGTTAGCCAATTCACATTTCATGAGATTTTTTATTCGGTAGTTATAATCCTTTTAAAATGATCATAGTTATATCAAATCCACAATGTAAATCATTATATAGACATCATATATAATGAATTTATATAAATTTGGTTTCATTAATAATTTATATAGGAAGAAAAATGAATTACATCATTCTTGGAGACAGTAGGTCATATGCACAAACAAATGTTGTTTTCATTTTTCAAATGATAGAACAAAATAATGGAAAAAATACACATTTTACATAATAATTACAATATAATATATATTATATAATATCATTAAATTTATACTTGATACTATAATTTTTTATATGAATAAAAAAATGATGCACATCAATTTTTGGAGGTGGTAGTCCACACATTTGAATAAAAACCATTGTAGTTTTACATTATATTGTAAGGTAATGATTTATATCTTATAGTTTAATTATTAAATAAGAATTATTTAATAAATTTTATTCATAAATTTCAAACCTTTCATAATAACCATCCAGACAATATTTTTATTGAAAATGGAATGTCTCTCAACATCATAAAGTCAATACTTTCACTTCCAATTTTTTTGAATAGACAGTAGATATTGGTGGTTAAAAAATACGATAATATTTATTTATATTTATGAATATAATATTATTAACTAATGATGAATTATATAGATTTATGGTAGATATAATATGAAATAAGTTAAAGTGGTCTGGTACAATGATTACATATTCATTGATAGGTATCTGTTAGATCTTTTCTTAAAGACCCTTGGAATGATAATTTAAAGTTATTAAAACCTATAATTTTTGTATATAAAATTTTATAAGTGAATAATAATGATTTAAGTGGTGATATATTTTGCAAAGGGCGTGGGAAAGTGAGAAGAAATTGTGGCCCATTAGAAGTGTGGAAGGGGGAACTCATGGAATTACATAAAGAATTAATTTAATAAAGATTAGTTTATAGGTTCAAGTCGAAAAAAATTCACTTATTTTTATTACATGGAGTGCATGAGACTAAATAAAATCATATAATAAAATTTGGATAATTTTATGTAATTTTTTTGGAATATCTCTTTGTTTTTACCGCTCATTACCCATTTTGATAATTACCACAATAACAATGTTTTTCATTTTTTAAGGGAAAAGAATCATATAATAAAAAATGACCCATAAATGGAAAATGGTTGATTATTTAATCTACATAACATTAATATGGACTAATATATATTTTTATGAATTCTAATTCTTTTAATAAAATAATTTTTACTATAAAATATTATTAATGAATTTTTTGAAATATTGAAAATATTATAATATAATATGGTTATAAATACTGCAAACTGGATCTAGAATTACATATTTTTTAAGATACTAAATATATAGTCTTTATGTAATCAAAATCAAATATTTTTATTGGTTTATATATCATGTTAAAAATAATATTTTTGATTAACCCCAGGATAAAAAATATTAGTCTAAACTATGGTAATGAATATTTAAATATTAAGGGGTTATAATTCTATAAATAAGGCATTTATTGGATAAACAATTTCCTAGAAAGGAATGTTTTACCATTTACATTATAATTTTTAATCTTTCATTACTTTTTTTTATTTTTAAATAATTTAACACCATATTTTTACAAAAAATACTCATAATATATTTGAAAAAATTTGACAAATATTTTGTCTTGTAAAGAAACTTGAAAATAATGGAATTATATTATAATACTCTAAAAAATCTATAATATTTATTATTTATCTTATAAATCAATCAAAAACCTTAAATCCCACAAAAATCGTTGTTTTATTGATTTTAAAATACTTTATATGTTTATTTACTATATGCACAGGCATTGTGTTGGTGTTTCATAATCATTAAAGGTAATTATTTTATCACACAAAATTAAAAATAGAATAAAATAAGATGAAATTTCAATAATATTGTATATAAATACATACCTTTGATTATTATTTTTTATTATCCTTGTCAAAAAATATAGTTGACCTTAAAAGTAATGAGGTTACATTATTGAATGTAAATTTTACTTAAATATTATTAATGCTGAAATGGTATCTAAATTATTAAAGGATATATTTTTAAATATAGAATGATTTTGTGTGAAATAGATATATCCAATGGAGTAAAGGAATATTATTTAATGATTTTTAATTCTTATTGTAGATTTTTTTACCCAAATTAACCCAGTTTACCATTAGAGTGGTGATAAATATTAAATATGATTACTATTTATAAAGATAAAAAATAATGGTGAAATATTTAACAAATAATGAAATCATAATTATAAATATATAATCTATTTAAATAATAAACTTCATAATTATTTTTAAATTTATTTAATAAAAAAACTCAAAATACATAAAAAAATAATGTTCATGAGAAATTTTTTTATTAATAAAAATGTTTTTACACAAAATAAATAATATAAAATTTACTAATATATAGTTAAATAAATTATTAATAACAAAATATAACCAATTTTACAATGAAATTAATTTATAATAAAATTTCATTTAAGAATTTGTGAAGAGAAAATTGAATTTTTAATCTAAATCTGTAATATTCTCTATTCACTAGAATGTCAATATTTTCAGAAAAAATCCCAAAAAGTCATTCATAAAAACTATTGATATGATAATGTCTAAAATGTTAAAAAAATATATAATAAATTTTCTTAAAATCTCATGAATTTATTTATAATATATCCCCAAAAAAATATAAATCCCATTTTGGAAGAAAATTTATTCTCATGAATAAAATTACATTAATAAAAAAATGGGTTCCTGTTTCAAAAAACATTTATAATAAATTTATATTTATATTGACCTTTATATATATTTCATTATTTTATTAATTCTATTTAAACCTCTCATTTTAATGAATATGTTATAAGGGTGATATAATTATAATATATTGTTCTTTATTTATGATCGGGGTTGCTTTTTGTAAATTTTATTAAACTATGTGATCTATTTAAAATTTTACAGTGTTAACTCCTCCCGTCCCAAAATTTAATAAATTTCTTCCTTACAAATTGAGCTTATGTTTTGTAATATATAGAATGTTATCTAAAAATTCATTTTTTGAAAAAAAAAATTGTGTAAAAAGGGTAAATATACCTTTCTATTCAAAATAGGTAAATTAAAATATGATGTTCCTCTGCAAGAATACAGAACTATATTTAAAAAGGATAACATTTTATGGAAATTAAAATATATACGTAGATGAGAAAATAGGTTTCTATTGAATATTTGAAATTAGTAAATAATATTGTTATGGTAAGGTTAATTTACTCAAAATAAAAAAATATTGACAGGTGGGAAACCATCAATTCATAAAAAATATGTTAAATGGACAACATTTTTATTTTGATTCAATTTTTCAAATGGTTGTGGTTTATTTTACTATAATTATATAAAATATTTAATTATACATATATGATTTATGTCCATTTCATTATAAACATTTTATCATTTGGTTGTGCTTTGATCAATTCTACTTATATCTCATCGCTACCTGAAATTGATATTTTGAATGAATTTTTTAATCTCGATAAACTAAAATTAACTTTAAATGAATCATATGACACTTAATTCATTATTTATTTCAATTAATATTTAATTAACTAAATTGGTTATCACAATTTTTCTAATATTGATAAATATATTACATTAATCTCAAAATACCCAACAATTTTATGGTTACTGATATTTTCCTATTTGCATCATCAATGCCACTAATCTCAAATTCCTACAATGCATAATTAAATCAACATCAAGAATATATTAATGGGTTTTATTCCATTAATCAAACATTCTTTAAAAATAGCACCTTACCACAAAATCAAATTTCTTCATTAATAGTACCATTAAACATATGTTTACAAATAATTTATGATAAACTAATGTGGAAATTCTGCATAATTATTAAGAATGGAAAAATAGAATATAATAGAAAAAAATCAGCAAAATAATTTTGGAATCCTAATAAATAATCAATTTAATCATTGAACATCAATTATAGAAATTACATAGGACTTTCCTTGGTATAGGGGTGATCTCAAAATTTAATTCATTAACTCATAAAATTATTAATTCCCCTCACATAATACATTATATTAATTAATAATTATTTACTCAATGACCCTCATTTCAACATAGAAAAAATATCCCCTTCCTTTGATAAATTATCCTATGTGTTTCTTCACAGTTTGTTGACTTAAATAAAATTTAACATTCATTCATATGTGGTCATTACCCCATGAACATTAATATAATTCCATATTCATCTTTTTTATGTTTTAGAAAACTGATTGATGTTTATTTTATTTATCACATTTCATGATATATGATTATAAATATTCAAAATGTTTCACTATAAACTTATTGTTTCTTTTAGTATACCATGAGGATAATCATTAAAATTTTCATCACAATAAAAATTAACATGAATTCTCATATCTCTATCCATTCTATAAAATAAAAAATAGTTGTTTTAGAAAAAATGAAAGAGATATAAGAAGGAAAATAATATATAGAATGTATAAATATTAAAAACATCTTTCAAATCTATGAAACATTAGGTTTAATCAATGAAATCCTTTATTATCATCTAAACTAATCATTCATACTATTTCATAAATAAAATTTTACATAACACAAGAACACCAATAGAGATTTATAATCCAATTTCACAATAAAAGAACACTCAATTTGCACCTGAATTGTGGTCGAGATATAATCAACAAAATTTTCAAGTGTTATTACTCCTATATTAATCTATGCCAAAACTCTGTCCAATTTTAGTATCTAGAGAGTTGTTTTTTATATGAAAAAAATATGCCATTATTTACCATATCCTATTATGTTCTCAGTTATATATGATTATCCTAAGGGTTCTCATTAAGGTTTTATCATCATAGTTTCCAATGGTAACTAACCCTTACCCTGATACAGACTATAGAAAGTAAATATTTAGATACATAGCTATTACATCATCTTATATTAATATTCCATACATAAAATTAGGAACCATTCCACAAACATAATGTTATATTGTCTTTAGAGACTATATTCATAATTTACGAATGTCATAAATTTTATTTAATGCTTCCCACATAGGAAACATTTTAGGATTATTGTACATAAAACCATTCTTGTTAATTTGGGCAAGGGAATACAAAATAAAGGGGGATGTAATATTCATAGTAAGGTTAAAAATAGGTTATATCAATGATTAATAAAGAATTAGACTAGAATAAAGGGTTTCATAACATTAAATTAATCTTTCATAAACATTCACAACATTTCATATATCATAAACTCTAGTTATGGAATAAATATTGGTTGTTCATATGAAAATAATAACAGAGGAAAAAAGAAAATTATCTACGATTAAAGAACAGTGTTATCTTATTATTATATAATAGAATGGAATAAGTGTGACGTAATTACAATCATTGAAATTATATATCATGGATACCCAAAAAATACATTCATAATAAGCTAGGATTGTGCTAACCACAGATGTACATTCATCATGATTTGGATAACCTCCCATGTACCCTCTTTCGGGATGTATATAAACTCACATGTACCATATTGGAGGCTTGAGATAACATCTCATGTTTTTTCTCTTTTTATTTGGATAACCTCTCATATATCCGTTGAGATCATAGAAAATTAATCTTCACCCAATCCATTTATGGGATATATAATTCTATCCCCACCCATCACATAATAATTCATCATGTCATATATATTCCAAAAAATCAAAAAAAAAAATTATCTTAACTCATCTTGTAGTAAATTTAAATTGGGTTCATTAACAGTTCATAATCATAACCTTAAACCATCCATAGAAATAATTTATATGGTATCATTAGATCATATAACTATTAATTTTAAAATCATATATAATATCAACAAATATATTAAATATTATGGAAAAAAATTCATTGAAAATAATCCTGGATGTTTTTATATAATAATTAAAATATTTTAGTGTTCATGACATTTGAAAATTTTATTTATGTCATGTATATTAAAACAAATATTCCATTGAAAATTTAAAAAGTAAAAATTTCTGAAAAATAGTTGATTCATTTTAAACCATTTTATAAAAACTAAATCATGGTTAAAAATTAATTTATATAATTATAAAGGAATAACAAAACATTTTCTATTTTTTTGGGAACATGGACATAGAATAAATAAAATTTAATAAAGAGAGATATAAAATAATTTTTTTATAAAAATATCCATCCATTATCTTCAGTTAATAAAGAAGAGAAAAATAATTTAAAAAATTATTATTAATATCATTCCAAAGGAGAATAAAATTAACTTTTTTATCATGAAAAAGTCATATTATTTAGTGAAATGGATAATAAACCATAAACAATCTTGATTAATATGATATTGTAACAGTAATATATTACAATTTTGGTGACATTCAAATAAAAACTTTATCCATGAGTGATCATTTGATAGATATTTAAATCCACATAATTTTATTGATAATAATTAGAAAATTCATTCATGATAATTATATACACACCATAAAAAACTGGTGAATTTGACATGTGTTTCACATAAATAAATGTCAGTCAAAAATCCATTCCAAATTTTATAACATTGAAGTGAGAATTAATTAATGAAATTCTTATCTGAACAAAATATATATCCTAAAAAGGATTAAATACTACATAATATAGTCATATTTCATTTAGCACATGTTCATGGAATAACATAGTCAATGAAGTTGAAATATATCCTAATGAATGAAAATTCAGTTAAGAAACCCATTACCTCATATTAGATATGCTATGAAATCACACTAACATCCTGTATACCAAATCTAAATTTATTAAAATTCTATTCCAAATAAAATTACTTAATTTTAATATCATATACGATCCATATAAACATTTAAACAACCAAATGTTATTAACTATTTATTAAAATCATCATTTCATGTCAAAATGTTTTGATTTTCATATGAATTTCAGTCTGGTAGTTCCAATCCATATACTTTTATCAGGGTTCTGTAATCTAAAAAATATAAATCGTTGTATAAAAATCATATATATTCAATATATTTATATTTATTGTTATCCATAAATTATATATATTGATAATGGTATTTTCACAATTTAGGGCTATTGTTGGCTTTATAAATGAATAAATGATGTTTTGAATTTTCAATGGTTTGATTAAAGGAATGGTAAATGAATATTCTATATACATAATTATTATTATATAATATAAATCATATAATTTCATTAAATATAATCTCATTACCATCGTATTATAATGAAATCAAAAATTGAATCACATCACTTATTGTAGGTGGTTGTCCGAATATATGAAGGAGAAATATTATCATTCCACAATAGATTGGAAGGTAATAGGGTATGTAAGATATTATAATTCCAGATAAAAATTTTATTTCAACAATAACTTTTATAAAATTTAAACCCATCATAATAACAATTTTTGAAATATGGTGAAGGAAATATAATTATACTGCTACATAGATGTAGTAGTTCACACGTACTCATAAATGAAAATTTCATTCACCATTTTATATAATAGATGGTACATAGTAGTGATTAAAACTAATAATAACTTTTAATTATTTTAAGAATATAATAGTTATTATTATAGGATTAATACTATAGAATTATATGATGTGAAATAAGAAATTAATTTAAAGTTTTCGGGGATGGTGATTACATATTCTTTGGTAGGACTCTTCTTCATTGTGTTTTCAAGAACATTTGAATGAGTTTTATAGAGAAAATGACCAATAATTCTAGGATATGATAGTTTAAAAAATAATTTGTATGATTTTGGTGTATATATATGGCTTAAAGGGTGTGATAAAGCCAAGATAACGTGTTACCCTTTATAAGTGAGTAGTTGGTATCTCTAGGAATTACATATTGTATTAAATTAATATAAATTATTTTTTAAGGATAAAGTATCCAAAAAATTAAATATTTCATGTATATAATGATTATGAGTCTAAAAAATCCTATCATATAAAACATTGACATGATCAGGTGTTTGTTTCAGTGGAAATATGTGGGTGTCTTTTTTCCGGTGGTTTTATTTCATGGAGTTCGATGATCTACCCAATTATTATTTTTAGGCTTATGATATTTAAAATTTCATAGAAAATTCTAATGGTTCTCTTATCCATAAATGGGTATAGAACTACTTTCCAAATGTAAGAGGATAGTTGTGGTTTCAGTCTGAATGAAACGTATGAAGTTAGATTTGTTGAGAGGATATGAGGTCAAGCTTGTAACACCCTTAAGGGGGAATTATTTCCTTCTTAAGGAATCTATTATGCATTTATGACATGATTGAGAATATCTAATAAGTCTTGATATAGGGATGGTAACCCAAAAAAAGTAATCATATATTATGTCTCTTCATATTCAAAGAGATGGGATTTATTTGGACAATCCATATGTATGTATGTGAGGTTCTTTATCAATTTTTATTTTGTGGGTAGCTGATATATGATGAAGATATATAACTAATAAATACAGAGTTGGTTTTTATCTAGGGAGGATGTTAATATTTCAAAGATGGTATTAATCCATTAAGATGCATCCGTCATTTCTAGTTTTATATGAAGAATCAGTCCCCATGTGTTTTGTTAAAACCTATACAGTTTAACATCAAATATAAGGACATATATATGAGAACATGGGAACTAGGTATTGATCTCTAACCTTGAGGATTCATCATATGAATCATGGTTATAATAGGAATTTGAATTATTGTAGTTCATTCACACCCTTGGGACATTCTCCAAGGTAGATACCCCTGAATAGTTGATAGATAGGTTATTTCACTGATCTAGGATTACAAACTGAGAACATTAGAACTAGGTATTAGTCAGCCTAATTGCATATGGATGTGGGGATTACATGCTGGGAAAACTCATTAGATTCCTAATATTGTGATCATTCCTTTGGACTCCATACTACTTATCGATGTTATTGCAAGAATAAGAGTCATCATAGTTTAGTTAACATCTCAATCCACTATTGAAAAAGGGTGGATCATCATTCAATGTGAGATATTGGGTCCCCATGGTTATAATTTCAAATAAATGTCAGGACATACAACAATTTGGATTATCATTTATGATTGTGACTTTAGAAGGTGTCTTACATATCTTGGTTACATTAAGAATCATATTCATCATAGTTCATTGATTCTAGGATTATAGACTAAAGCTTCCCATATATGTGGGGCATGTCATATTATTCCTTTGATAAAGGATTTCACTCTAAGGTTTACCTTATCTTGATAGATGATTAATGCATGAATGATATGAATAATGCAACAAGCTGTACCCAAATGATCCCTGATTTGTTTGAGAAAAAGGGACATAAACTAATAAGTATCACTTATAATAGATTAGGGACATGTGAATTGGGAAAATCCATTGGATGTTTTTCATAGAGCTCAATAATTATTAAGGATTCCTATGTATCCTTGTTATAGAAGGAACCATATTCATTTTAGTTTAATGAAATCATTGTTTATAAGTTGAGAATGACCCTTTGGTAGGTTGGGAAAGGTTATCAGATCATGGGATGTCTACTTTTCCGGGTCTTCTTTTCTACCTGATATGCATTTATTGTATTCCTAAAATATTTTGTTGGTCTACTTGACATGTCAGATAATTTCTTCTTGAAATATACATAGAAAATCACATTACCCAGTATACTTTTCAAGGGATGTTTCATTATCATGATGGAATGTTTGGAGGTTGTCTCATAACCAAGGATATTTTTTCCAGATGACACCACAAGACCAGGCTAGTTGATCCTAGGAGCCATCAAATGTCCTCAAATTACAAACTTAGATTTCTCCTCATGGTCCAGCTGACATTACCTAGTGCTATCTTGAAACATGGATGACATGTTTTGAGGGTGTTTCCAGAGTCATTGGGTAATGACTCTAAGGTTGATTCATGTAATGGCTGATATATCTAGGTGCCATCATGAAATCCAGATGTCATGTTCTTAGAATGTCTCAAGAGCCAAATGAAATTGCCAGAGGGAATCATGAGATCTATCTAGATTTTTAGGATTACATCACGATATCGAGTTGACATGACATGGGGATGTCATGAAATTATCTTACATGTATTTGTGTCACTATATGATCAGGGTGAAATATCTAGAGGACATTGCGAGGTCTATATGAGAAGCCCAAATGGTTTCGTGATATGAGGGTGGAATGCTATTAGAGTGAAATGTGACTTTCTATGACATGTTTAAGGGAAATCTCATGATCCATATTGTAAACCGATAGAGTGGAAAATGATTTTTAAAATATGTGTTGATGTTGTTTAATGTATTGGTTGGTTTGTTTTAAGTGCACAATGGTCAATGAATAAGTTCATTACATAATTCTCTCATATTTTCATCTTATTCCAGCCTAATATTGAATAAACCATATATTTGATCAGTGTTAGCTTGTTTTACCTCCTACATGATATAGAAAATATGTTGTGTGTCCTTTTAAGAACCTTCCATAAGTCCATTTTGTGATATATGAGTGATTATATGATGTGAATATGTATGTTTCATGGTAACCCTAGGTGTTCCCCATATTTTACCTTACCGAGAACCATTTTTTTCATGAGATTAGCTTCTCTAAGAAATCCCCTCTGATTCCTAGGTTATCCAATGTGAGGATGCAAAGATATGTATTTTTATACATGTGTAGAGTATTTATAGCCTATCCACCCTAATTGTGAGTCTCTTTGCATAGCGCATATCATAAAAATATTTGATGGATCCATTGGAGTGATTTTTTGTCATTATTTTTAGAAGGTCATCATTTAGGTCTTTCTTGGGGTGTCATATGATTTTCAATGATAAAATTTGATTTTATTCAATTCCTTATTATTGTATTAATAAAAATTAATGGGGTATTTCCAAATAAAGTGAGCATGGAAAGGGACTTTCCTATGATCTGGTCGATATGTCTATAGCACTTCTCAATATCGGGGAACTAGATGAATGACCTTGTCATGATCTTAAGAGACTTGTCTGGTACCTTCTGTGAGATAAGAATGGTTTTCTAGGGGGATTTCAAGATATTAATTAATGGTGATGAATGGATTTTTGAGGTTAGGTGGCACACAATAGTATGTATCAGGACTTCTATATCCATAAGGGGATCATTTGTTTTCCCTATTATTTCCTTAATTTACTTGTCAAAATAGTGGGAACGTGAAATCTTACAAGAGTGTTGTATAAGGGAATAAATCTATCTAATGGTGCTTCATCCTGTTACCAACACTCGTTCATATGTTTATTTTCTTTTATTTAATGGAAAACCCCTTCGGTTTTCTTTATCGATCCAAATGGGTTGTACCCGACTTCATGGACAAGTTTTAAGCCCATTGCCTTAAAATAGTGACATGTATTCATATGCTTTCGGTGACTTGTGAACATTACAGGGTGTGTCTCATGATTTTTATGATAGCAAGAGGATACCTAATTATCAACTATTATTTCATTGTTTATTTTACATGGACCTAGAATCTCGCATGTTATCTTGAGTTTTGTTAAGGGAAATCATTTATCCCATTAGTGATACATTGAATGACAATAAAAATGTTATATATTGATACAAGGAAATTATGATGAAAAATACCTTCTAATTGTTTTAGGAAAATGGGGGTGCATGACACCACCAAGAAATGTTTTATGTCCTTTGCGTGATTGGGTTACATGCCAAAAATCAATTTCATGGCCATTTGGACATGTTTCCATGGATTGTACACTGTCTCATGAGCTACATGTGTGTGTCGTATGTGTTTTATGACCACATCAGGCTCTAGAATTTTAAATATTTTCTCTATATTTATTAGTATTTTTGAATTCCTTATGAAGCACATACCACAAGAAAAATCCTGTTTTATAGAGGGTTCTCTTCTAGAAGCCGTCACATTATTAGTGAGTGTATTTGGATTCTATTTCAAGAACAAGGATAGATTTTTGAACAAAATTTGTGGTAATTTTTATAAGGCTACCTATTATGGAGGACCATTCACATGACCTTCCTATAGTAAGGTGATCATGTTTACATAGGAGGGTTGTGTGATTTATGAGTTCTATAAACATCAATCTTCTATTTTTTGCATGAAAAAATAATATCCATATCCTTCTATTTCATCCTTTGTGTATTTTCATATTATTATTTGGAGGGAATTAACAAATTATCCCACTATATGTGATGTTTGGGGTGAAAAGGGCTCTATTGTGTGGAAGGTAAATGCTCGCTCGAGACTTCGGGTAGTCTCCAATAAATGTCTTGGGAAATATTTGTTTTTAGCGAGCACAACATTATTTATACTAAGGCTATATGGTGTTCCATAAAATATTTATATTTTTTCTATCATTTCAGACTAGATTGAATGTGTGATGTAGTTTATGGTATTCTAGTTAATATTAATATAATATTATTTATTATTAAGTAAGGAAGCGGAACAAAACAATCAAAAAACCAAACATAATCCCTATAGGGGAGAAGATGTAGTATAAAACCAAGGCATCTACATGAATTATTGACCTACACTCATTCGGAAGAGAACCCAGATTATTGTAAACAATCAAGGCATCCTCCAGATTTCCCTTACGTTATTGAGAGTCTGCCGCAAAGTTCAATTCCCTCCAACATTGATGGAGAATTTTTCCTCTCTTGGTTTCCCAAGAACATCTATAGATGATACAGCAAAAATTCTGTAGAATCGTGTGACTCCCCTAGACTATGCTAACGAGGATCTTCATATCAGAATAAATCTATGCTACTTGTAGATCGTCACCCCAACAAACTAGTAGCCCTAAAAGGAGGGCATGTGCCTCCGCACACAAGGAGTTTCCCGAACCAGAATATGTACTAAACCCCAACATCACCAAACCCCTAAAGTCTATATGAATCATGCCTCACCTCATATGTAACACCTCAATATTTCATACTATGTTATCTCATTAAAGCAATTCAATAGCTTATGCTATACGCAACACCTAGTTCGAGTACACCACAATTTACCAAACTAGCGGTTCAAAAAGTGGTTATGAATTGTATTAACAACATTTTGAATCTAAAATACTCTATATAATTTTAACGTCCATATTATATGTTTCTTAGACATAATATAGGAACAAATTTATTTTTTAGATAATAGAAGTATATTTCTAAAATATGCAATTTGTCCGCATTTTAATGCAAAAACCTTATTAAAACCAATATTTGAAACTTTTATATATTCAATTTAATGAAATTAAATTTTTCTTTAGAATAGGTACATAAAAATTATGTTTGGATAAATATTTTGTATGTTTCTGATAACTTTCATATTTTGATGAATTATTAAAAATACTATGTTTTAATTGAAATAAACCTTTTTAATTGAAATAATTTATAGTGTGAAATTATGTATTTGAATTTTTTTGAAGTATAATTAGAATATATTTTTATTGTTTAATACAATGTAGGCCATTACAAGTAATTTCACATTTTAATTCGACGTAAACACATGTCAATCTTTTGATAGTTTTTACTTTTTAAAACCCCGCTTTTTGGCATTGAAAAAGGTATTAAATTTAAATTAATTAAGGCAACATCTATGTTTTAAATTTTGTAAAATATAATCTTTTTTATTAGGAATTTCAAAATTAGCTTATAGTGAATTTTTGGTATTATTTTGAAACCATTAAATTCTTGATGAATAGTGAAAAACACAACCTTTTTTTTAAAACGATCATTTTATTTAAATAATTATTTATTTTGTTTAAATTTATTTTAAATAAAAATAGATATATAAGACCTATATCAGTTCAGTTTAATTCATTTGTGTCATTTTATAATAAAATTTTATGTATAAAAATTTATTGAACTTTTTTACGTCTTTTACCCACCTTCTTGGAGGATTTGAAATTTTGCATAAAACATAATTTTACATCTTCTGTGAGTTGAATTTAAAATATCTAAAATACGCAGTTTATATTAGTATATAAAATTTAGTTCACTAAGATAGAAATAATTTTTGGTGACTGATAACTTTTGACTTTTATTTACCACAGTTAAAAGTAACAAGGGTAATTAAGGGTAAAAATGATGTTATAATTACACTAACACATGTTTTAATTATATTGGATAAGTGTTATTCGACAAAAACAACCTTAGGAATAAAATATGATTCTATTTGGTGCACTTGGATTATATTAGGACATTTATTATTATTTTATTTAAAATAGTGTTAAATGTTTTATATTCAATGTTTAATAACTAAACCATTTTTAATATAAGGTTACACACAATATAAATAAAACTCTAAATATTCATTAAAAAGATAAAAAATTACTACATAATAGTAATATATTTATAATTTTTAGACATTAAATAATTTAATTTATTTATTACACAATGATGATGCAATAATAACATTATTAATGAAATATTAAAATAACTGATATTATAAATATCCAAATATAGGTAAATTGAGACTTATGAAAAATTACACAAACTTTATATGTTAATATGAAATTTTAGGGTTGATTAGATAATTTTATTTTGAAGTGATAAGGTATTTATTACCTTCACAAAAATATAATAACAAATATTGTCAAAATTTATATAAATTAATATTTTAAACAATTGATTTTTAATTGGTTGATATAATATTCCTAAAAATATAAGGTTCGGCCAAAGGTCTTAAATAATATTATATATGTCATTAATGAACCAAATTAGGTTCTATTTTAAGTTTAGAGTATGTTTATTAACCATAACATGTAACAATACACGAAGACATGGTAAAAGTTAAATTAGTTAACTAAGAGTTAAATTGAAAAGATAAGTTTATATGGTGACATAAACCTATCAAAAAACTACTGGTAGAGAATTTTTAGATACATATACACCTTATCCTATAAATAAATCATTTTGGTTCCATTAGAAACAGAAAATGAATTTATTAAAAAATAATATTTCAACCTTTTCACAAAGTGACCCTCACAACTCTTATAAAAGGGTACTTCCCTTTCACTTAAATTCACACCTCCAAAGACATTTGGCTCGGCCAAACCCATCCCAAATATCCTCTCAACTATCCTTACTTGTACCTAGAGGCCATAATTTTATCATAAATCCATCCTACGGAGCCCTTTCATTAACTTAAACGAAAACACCTGAAAAAGAGGTAATAATTTCACCACCCACTTTCAAGATATTTTCTTCTTCCACTTCCTCTTTCATTGTTCTTTCCATAGAAAAATAATAACTATAGTACCTACAACATACTGTGATGTTATTATAAATATTTTATAACCATATTCATTATTCAATCCATCCAATAAATGACAAAGTCACCATACTTGCGTACGTACGACTTACAGTCTCTACGTTGTGGTGTAGTTTGTTATTCAAAAAATTCAATATTTGGATGGGTATAATAATGAAAATAATGGATTTCAATAATAAATAAAACATGTTTATGATTATTTATATATGATATACCATCCAATTACATACGATTTCACCACCAATATATTGATATTGTCGTTCATACGCACGTACGAATTACCGTCTCCACGATGCGATAAGAATCATTTCCACGTTCACCATTCAACGATGATTATAAAAATATATTTTGTTAAAAATTATGTAATATATAAAATAATCATGTGATTGGAGATATATATATATATATATTTATGTACTTACATATATATTATTCACTTACTGCTGTTCATATTATGTGAAAACGGAAACAACATTTACGCGTATGTACGGCCTACCGTCTCCACAAACAGTTTTTTCCATTTCATATATCTATATATTATAAATATTTATATTAAATATATATATGAAAAATAAATCATGTTTTATATTCTATAAATATTTAAATCACGATATATGTGATCGATTAATAATAATAAGTTAAAACACGTATGATAAAGAAAGCGATTATTACCAGAAATGTTAATTTAACATGAAAATCATTATTGAATGGCTAGTATAAATTAATTAATGAATCATGTATGATATAATAATTTTGAATACAGTTTTGTTATAATTTAATAACATACTATGGTCATTATACAAGAGGTTAAATGTACCCTCAACCAAAGGAAATTTCAAGGTAAGGTTTATTTCTACAATCTCATTATTATTCAGGATTGTTTATGTGTATGTATTTACTAGGAAATTTTTATCATAGATACCCACATTTCATAAATTTTCTTTCAAAAGGAATATTTTAAGGTTTTATGGGAGTGTCTATTTAACTAGATCATCATTTTAAATGTTTTAATGATTTATATTTCTAAATCATTATAATTAATGTACATGTCTTCAAAATGATTTTATGGATTTATTTATATGGACATTAATGTTTTGAAATGATAATTCTTTTAAAAATATTCAAAGTGGTATGGGACTCTTTGATTCAAATATATATTTTAAATTACTTATTTTATAAATGTGTGACTTTAATATGATTTCAAAAAAAGGGATATTTCTATCATATTGTTTTACTGATCATTTTCAGCAATGACAGAGTCCATTACAAGATATTATTCTTGATCGAGGTTTATTTATTATGATACATATATTGCATATTTTATCGAAGGTTTTGTGGTATGTTTGACTGTGGATGTGTTATTTTTATACCATTCAGGGATTATGGATAAAGTATTGACATTTAGTATGCTAGTTTTAATACGAATGTTTATGTTATGTTTAATCCTTTTCATATGAGGAATGCATTGGACTTAGTAACTGAAGGGTGGAGCCCGCTATAGCTTCACGATGCATCAGTAGGAATCATGAGACAAAATAGTTTCTTGAAATAAGGCCTTGAAAAAGTATTATTTGTTGTCTTGGAACAAGGCCTTAACTATGTGGTTATATAGTCTGGTATTATGCATTAGATTATTATGAAAGTGGGTATTAATATTTCATGAGATCATTCGACTAGTAGATTATCCATGTGAATAATTAAATGGAATTATTTGGTTTATATTTGCTATAGTATGCAGAATTTTATGTTTAAAAGGATTTATTAGTTTTATACATTGATTTAATGTTTATTCTTATTTATAAATGATTCCACTATATTTTGTTTCCTTACTGAGCATTTGAGCTCACCCCTTTCTTATGATTTATTTTCCCAGGATTCCAAGAGGTGTATAATGATTGATAAGCAGGGTTAAGCTAGGGGATTAATGGAATTCTCAATGAATAATTTATGTCATGTTTTATTTTCTAATGTGTAATGTAACGTTCTTGTATGTAACCTATATTCTAATACATCAAAATTGATCAGTCATTTGGGACATGATTCTTTATAATCATGAAAATGTATTAAAATAATACATCGGCCTTGGGTAACTTGGGTAAGGGCGTTACAGTTTGTATCATAGGAAGTTTGACAATAACCTTGTAAATAGATTTTGATAAAAACAAATTAGAGGACATTACCCCAAGATAGACTATGAGGATTAGTATAGAAAAAATTCCTAAACTTTTGGTAATGTATAGATATTGTGTTTTTTCCAAGAAATACATCTCTGTCTTGATATGAACAAGTAGAGGCGTGTTTGGCACAGTTTTACCTAGGAGTAAAAACTCTAACAGGGAGTTTTGGGCTTGACCCTGGGTCACCTGGTACACGAAAATGGGCCTTTTTTCACTCTTGGTTACAACACACCCAAGGTATATTCTTTGGATAATACACATTTTCATTAAAATCCATTATGAAGGATTTAGGAGTAAATACTTCCTAAAAAAATTATGATTATAGATTATATGCATAATATTTTCAATTTACATTATGTATATTACATATTTGGAATTATGAACTGTGATATAAAAACTAACCTAGTGTATTCCATTTTTTAGAAATGGCACCTAGTAGAAGGAATGAGAATTCCAGTAATATGCATGGTCGAATGATTAACAAGGATCATATCATTAATGGTATTAATCGAAAATTTAAATGGGAAATAGTATCCCATGTACTCTAATAATATAAAGACATAGTATCATGTTTTAATTAGATAAGTAATGAATTATCTGGGTTATTTGGCTTTGAAGGGAAGCAAGATAAGAAAAGACTGGAAGATAGAAAGGTGGATAAAGGGAAGAGGGGAAAAAAGGATTTTCCCATATGTGAGAAATATAGAAAGAGTCACCTTGGTAAATGCTTGAAATGAATGGGAGTTTGTTATAAGTGTGGAGAAAAAGGACACCTAGTACATGATTTCAAGGTTACAAAAATGGTTTCAAATGTACAATGCTTCATCTTCAATGAGTTAGGACACTATGAGAGGAAATGTACAAATCATCAGAGTATACCTCTAATGCTGTTATTGAATAATAATTAAGTTATGATACTACCGAAGATGAAGAGAAATGATTAGATTTCTTATGTTTCTATTAAAGTATTGTTTCATTTGAGTATTGTATTAATGATGTACATGTTACAAGAATTATAGAGTATAAAAGGATTATATTGCAGTATATTTTATAAAGGACGTGAGAATGTATGGAAGCAGGAAAAGTTACTAAATAGTTGGTTACATTTTTCGGAAAAAATGTGGTTAAGAGAAAGATAAACCATAATATGATTCTGATGCTGAGGTACTGATTTTGGAATAATATATGATTGATTTGGATAAATTATATTGGATATTCTTGACTACCTTGAATCTAATTAATGATTTCTATATTCCATCATTGTTGGAGTTTACAACATTTTTGGATAGTTAGAGTATATCCAGTATTCTATAAGGAATAAGGGATCATGAATGTAATCAATAAATATTTATGGTAATTTAGGGTATTAGAGTGTTTTAAAAGAATACATGATGAACGCATTCATATGTTATTACATGGGAAAAAGGATTGTCATTTTGTTTAGCATCCTTATAAAGTTTTGACTATGGGTTTGGAGAAAAATATTTTCGATAATTATAAAGGTTGTAATAGATTAATATTTACATAGGACACTATTGTTAAGGTTAAATCAATTAATGAGATTATTTTGGGATTTTCATAAAAAGGACAACCCAGATGTTGGACGACAACCTGTCCCGCCCGACAAGGCCGCAAAACTAGAACCCACAACTGAAGGGTGACAACGGTGGATCAGCTTCCACTTGCATACTTGATGTCCTTATTTGTATGATGTATAATTTTTTAAATAATCTAACAAATTAATTATAAATTCATTTTTTTGTAACCCTACATGATTAGGATAAATAAAATATTTTTTGAATTATATTTTCTTTTGAATTCAATGATAAGTTTGTGGAAGGAATTAGTTGAAGGATGAAACTCTACTTGCATAGTATATTTTTTCCTCCTATTATATGAATAAATTCATTCTTAAAATTTATGGAATGGATCTAAAAACTAAAAATTTATTTTCCTAATCCCTTATGTTTTTTAAACTAATGATATTTTAAATAATCATAGATTGATGGCTTTGAGGACCTAAATTTTACAATTTTTTTTGATTTATAACCTCAATCACTCCCTATAAATATTTAATTTTTTCCTCTAATTATGTGTCTCTAATTTCAAAAAATGTTCTATTAATTGAGATCATAATTTGGTAGTGACTTTTTCATTCCCTTTCACTCTTATTAAGACTAAATTTTATTAACCCAATTTCCGATGTGGGTTTTCCACAATGGTATTTTTCTATTTTTAACATTTTATTATCAAAGAAACATTTCAAATTGCAAGGTTACAATATATTGATGGAGGGGATAATGTAAATCCCCAATATTTCATAGTACGTTATCTCATTTAAGCAATTCAATAGTTTGTGATACACACAACATCGAGTTCGAGTGCCCCACATCTTACCAAACTAGCCGTTAAAAAGCGGTTATGAATTTTATTAACTGCATTTTGAATCATAAATACTCTATATAATTTTTAAATCCATATTATGTGTTTCATATACATAATATTAGAGAAAATTCATTTTTTCAGATAAAAGAAGTATTTTAAAAAAAATCAATTTTACCGCCTTTTAATGGAAACCACTTTTTAAAACCAATATTTGAAACTTTTATATATTAAATTTAATGAAATTAAATTCTTCTTTAGAAGATGGGAATAAAAATTTTATTTGGATAAATTTTTGGTACTTTTCTGATAACATTCATATTTTGATGAACTGCGAAAATTACTATGTTTTAATTAAAAACAAATTTTTTAATAAAAATAATTTAGTGTTAAATTATTAATTTAAATTGTTTTGAAGATTAATTAGATTATATTTTTATCATTTAATATAATTTTGGTCATAATAAGTAATTTCACATTTAAATTTGACTTAAACACAAGTTAATCTTTTAATATTGTTTTCTTTTTAAAAACTCATTTTTTAGATTTGACAATGGGACATAATTTTAAATTAATTAATGAAACTTCTATGTTTCCAATTTGGTAAAATATAATTCCGTTTTAAATTAGATATATAAATATTAGATTATGGTGAATTTTTGGTATTTTTCTGAAAACAATAAAATTTTAATGAATAGTGAAAAACAATGTGTTATTGTTTAAAACCAACTTTTTATTTAAATAATTATTTAATTTATTTAAATTTATATTAAGTAAAAATAGATATATAATACCATTATATGTTTAATTTAATTCATTGGAGTCATTTTATAATAAAATTAGATGTTTAAATTTTTATTGAACTTTTTGACGTCTTTTACCCACTTTCTAGGAGCATTTGTAAATTTGAATAAAACATAATTTTACCACATCTGTGAGTTGAATTTAAAAAATTATAGAGACACGGTTGATATCATTAAGTAAAATTTGATTCAATAAGATGGAAATAATTTTTGGTGAAAGTAACATTTGACTTTTATTAACAACGATTAAAAGTAAATAGTTAAATTAATGGTAAAAATGATGTTATAATTACCTTGAAACATGACCTAATTATTTTGGATAAGTGTAATTATACCAAAACCAACTTTAGTAGTATAATATTATCCTCTTTGGTCTACATGGATTAGATTTGGACATTTATTATTATTTTATTTAAAGAAGAGCTAAAGTGATATATTCATTGTTTAATAGCTAAACCATGTTTAATATAAAATTACAAACAATATAAATTAAACTATAAATATTCATTAGAAAGATAAAAAGATTTTATACATAATTTTATTTTATTTATAATTTTTATACATTAAATAATGTTATTTTCTTATGACATAATGATGATGCAGTAATTACCTTATTAATGAAATATTAAAATCATTGAAATTATAAATATCCAAATAAATGTAAATTGAGACTTATGATGAATTACACTAATTTTATAGTTTAATATTACATTTAAGGGTTGATTATAGAATTTTTTTCAAAGTGATAAGGTTTTTAGGACATTCACAAAAAAATAATACCAAAGAGTGTGAAAATTTTCATAAATTAATTTTTAAAAAATACTATTTTATTGGTTGATATAATATTCCTAAAAATCTAAGGTTTAGACAAAAGGATTAAATAATATTTTATATTTCATTAATGAACTACTTGAGGTTATCTTGTATTTTTAGAGTATTTTTATTAACTATATATTGTAATAATACAAGAAGACATGGTAAAAGTTACACAAGTTATCTAAGAGTTAAATTCTATAAAATAAGGTTAATATGGTGAACTAAAACTATCTAAAACCTATTGGTTGTATTTTTTTTACCCATACCCACCTTATCCTTGAAATAAATCATTTTAGAACCATTATAATAAGAAAATTATTTTACTATAAAATAATATTTCAATTTTTTCCTGAAGTGACCCTCACCACTCTAATTATAGGTTACATACCATTCTCTTAAATTCACACCTCCAAATCCATTTGAATCGGATAATACCGGCCCAAATATCCTCTAATATATCATTCAATCAACCTAGATGCCTTAAATTGATCATAATGAAAACCTAAGGATCTCTTTTGATCAACTCAATAGGAAACACCCGAAGAAGATGTAATAATTTCACCACCCTCTTTCAATTTCGTTTCTTCTTCCACTTCCATTTTCGTTGTTTTTTACATACCAAAAAAAATAACTCCAGTACCTTCTACATAATATAATTTTATTATAAATATGGTACAACCATAATCTTTATTCTATCCATCCTATAAATGAAAAAGTCACCGTAAGTGCGTACTTACGACTTACCGTCTCCACGTTGTAGTGTAGTTTGTTATTCACACAATTCATTATTTGGATATGTATAATAATGAGTATGACTGGTTAACATAATAAATATAAGATGTTTATGATTCTGTATACATATTATACCATCCAATTAAAAATCATTTAACCCTAAATATAATGATATTGTCTCTCGTACGTACGCACGGATTACCGTCTCCACGACGGGATAAGATTCATTTCCACGTTCACCATTCAACAAAGATTGTAAAAATATATATTATTAGTAAGTATGTAATATGTGACATTATAATGTTACATGAGAAATATATATATATATATATATATGTGTGTGTGTGTGTGTGTGTGTGTGTGTACTAAGATATATATCTTATTCACTTACTTTCGTTCAATACGATGTGGAAACAGAAACAACGTTTATGCGTATATGATACCTACCATCTCCAAAAATGGTGTTATCCATTTCATATATCTATCTATTATACATATTTATATTCTAAATATATATTTAATATGAATCATGTTTAATATTTTGGATTTATTTAAATCATGATCTACGTGATTTGATCAAGAATAAAAAGTTAAAACACGTACGATAAAGAAAGCGATTATTACCTGCAATGTTAATTTAACATGGAATCATTATTAAATGGATAGCATAAAGTCATAAATTAATAATATATGATATATTAATTATGAATATGGTTTTGGTATAATTAATTAATATACAGTGGTCATTATACAGGAGGTTAAACGTACCCTCGACTAACAGAATGTTGAAGGTAAGAGTTATTTCCTCAATCTGATTATTATCTGAGATTATTTATGTGTATGTATTTACTGGGCCATATTAATCATAGATAAAAATATTTCATAAAAATGTTTACAAAAGGAATCATTTAATATTTTATGGGAGTGTTTATTTAACTATATACTCATTTTAAATGTTCTAATGATTTATCTTTCTAAATCCATTTAATTAATGTCCATGTTTTAAAACGATTTTAAGGATTTATTTATATGGACATGAATGTTTTGGAATGATAATTATTTTTGAAAGTTTCAAATTGGCGTGGGACACTTTGATTCTGAAGTCTCTTTTAAATTACTTCTTTTATAAATGTGTGAATTTTAAATGATTACACAAAAAGGGATATTTCCCTCAAAAAAATTTACTGATCATCTTTAACTATGTCCGCATCCTTTACGAGATATTATTTTTGATTGAGGATGATTTATTATGATTCAAATATTTCATATTGTATTAAAGGTTTTGTGATATGATTGACTATGGATGTGTTATTTTTAAACCATTCAAGGTTTATGTTTAAAGTATTGACATTTTGTATGCTAGTTTTAATACGAATGATTATGTAATATTTAAACCTTTTCATATGAATAATGCATTGGACATAGTAAGTGACGGTTGGAGTCTGCTATAGCTCCTCGATGCATCGGTAAGTCTCATGAGACAAACTAGTGTTTTGTCATAAGGTCTCGACAAAATATTATTTGTAGTCTTGGAACAAGGCCTTCACTATGTGGTTATGATGTCAGGAATTATGCATTCCATCATTATGAAAGTGGGTATTGATATTTCATGATATCATTTAACTATTAGAATATCCATGTGGAAAAGTAAATGACGTTATTTGATTTATATTGTCCATATTATGCAGAGGGTTTATGTCTATAAGGTTTTTTAGGTTTATACATTGCCATAATGTTTATACATGTTTATGAATATTTCTGTTATATTGTTATCCTTACTAATCGTTTAAGCTGACCCCTTTATTATGTTTTATATTCCCAGGATTCCAATTATTGTATTATGACTGATAAGCAAGGTTAAGCTAGGGGATTAATGGCATTCTCAAAGGATCATTTTTTGTGTGTTTTATTTTCTAATGTGTAATGTAATGTTCATGTTTTTAATATATATTCCAAGACTTATAAACTGATCGGTCCTTAGGGACTTGATTCCTTGTAGTCATGATAATGTATTATAATAACACACCGACTCTGGGAAATTGGGGTCGGGGCGTTACATCATAACCTCATTCATGAAAAATCCATCAACATTAATTACATTCCATCAAGAGGAGGTTCCCATATGACCCAATAGTCATTCACACTTCTTTGGATGCATGGTTTTCCATGGAACCTACAAACCCTATCAAACACATGGAAACCTCTCAATAACGAAATTTGTTCGAAAATTAGAATCCTTAACCGAATCTGCAAAAAAAGAAGAGATTTACTATTTCCGAGCCTTTCTTGGTTGCGAGTATCCTATTTAATCCAGAAAATGGAAACCAGAATAACTGACCGCACCATCCATTCCAAAACCTCAGACTTAGTTCAACAAAACGTGGAAGCCATAAACATATTCATGGAGAAATTCTCTCTTTACTATCAAGGGTGAGTCATAAAGAAATACTAGGGAAATTTCGCCTAGTTTCATTGAAAAAATAAATTAAGGAAGGACTCTGACTTGGGGTACATGCAGAAAAATGATCAGAAGGTCAAGGGAATACCCTTTGAAAATTTTCATCAGTTGAAAGGGCCTTATTTTGGACATTCCATACCAGGAAACATATTTTCATTGGGATCTCACTCCATTAGATTTTGGGTTCCCATTCATCCTAAGCACCGTTGGAATGATGAATCCTCTTGTAATCCCGAGCAGAGAAACTTCCCAAGCCCTAACCTGTAAAACAAAATCTATTAGGTTTATCACTCATAAAAATATCATGGAACACGTTCATCTGACTAGGTGAGAGTTTCATATGAATGAGATTGTAGTTCCTTACTACCTCTCTAAATGAGATATCTAGAGAAGAGAAACTGGGACATATCAGTGTTTCTCCAAACCAGTTGGTCATCCATAAGATATGTATCCCATACCCAATAATCCAACAAGTCACATTCCTTATGTTCTATATATGTTGGAACATGCAGCGCGCTATGTTAGATGGATTACCATTTCTAGTAGCATGGATTCCCTCGTTATCTCCATAACTGTATCTGAAGAAATCTTTCCACAAGGAATCTCCCACCAGGATATCCCATGCAAGTCTACCCTCTATTTTCTACATTGCAATATGAAAGTCCATTTTCCCAACTCCACCCTCAACCACCAGTTTGGACAGATGTGCCCAGGAAGCCCAATGAGCGCGACCTGTGCAATTGGCATCCCAAAGGAATCCCATAAAAATCCTCTCCATCATTTCAACAACCCCTTTTGGTGGATTGATGACCTGAAAACATTTATTGGTATAGAAGTGGGGACATAGTTGATTAGGGTGACACATCCTCCAAATGAAAGGATATTCTTATATAAATTAACAAACCTCCCCATCAAATGGTTGGTCATATCCTCAAAATACATATTCTTAATGTGCCTGTAGAAAATAGGGACAGAGAGGTATAGAATTATTAATTTATTCTGTTGACATCTAAGGATGTTTTGAATATCTCTGCATCTTCTTCCGGAACATTTGATTGAAATAAGAACATTGATTTCTATTGAATCAATCCTCTTCCAACTCAAAGGACCATAAGAGTTCATAATTAACATGATTTTGGATAGGTACCTGCGCCTTCCATTAGAAAAAATTAATTTGTCATCCGAAAACCGAAGACAAGAGACTATTTTCCTGCCATGCCTGCAATTATAGGGAGAGATTTTGACATTTCTACAAACCATTTAGTAAACTTCAAAGAAGAGAATATTATGTCAAAATTAAAATACTACAGTATAAAGTATCACTTTAAAAAACACCTCAAACATATTTGAAGAACCCAAAGTTTTTTCCCAAGAGAGGCAAGGATAACCTAGGGGAATAATAGCACCATAATCATAGATCATAAAACATATCCTAGAACCCTAATTTCATCATCACACGAAGGATAAAAATCCACTCCATTTTATCAAAAGCCTAGTCCATGTTGACTTGGACGATCACATTAGAACCCAGAGTTTTCTTGTGCAATTTTGTCACCATTTCATAAGAAATACCGATTTCCCCTTGAATACTTCTCCCAAAAAGAAAACCATGTTTCTCTCTTGTAACAAACCATGGAATGAATGAATTCACCCTTCTATAAAGAATAATAGCCATGATCTTATAGATCAAATTTCGTCAACATATGGGCTGATATTTCCTGATACTCGTGGGGTACTTTATTTTTAGAATAAGGACCACTCTGGATGAACAAGAGCCCTTGCTCATCCCCTCGCTGCCAAAGAAGTCATGCACCGCCTCAACCACCTGCGGACCAACCACTTCCCATGTATAAGCAATGAATGATGATGGAAATCCATTCGAACTAGGATCAATATCTGGAGGAATCTCTAGAACTGATTCCTTGATCTCATATGTGGATGGATTTGTAGAAAGTTATCTGTTGTCATCTTCCCCCACAAGGAATGAAATCCATTTATAAAACCTTCTCTTTCCATAACATTACAAGATATCACATCACCTATCCTCCTAGATAAATGTTCTTCAAAAGGGTCTAAAACAATTTTTCCTGCCACGTCCATGTCATAGGTGAACACCCCGTTTCCATGGCTCAATTTAAAATTCATACCCCTCCTCTCATTCAAACAAGAATAAAAAAAGCACTATTTCTATCACCTTTTCTTAGCCATCTTACTCGGGATCTCTGTTTGTAAAGGGTTTCAATCATCAATAGCTTCTCTACGGGTGCTGTTTTTTTATCACAACATATGATGAAGGTGTTGTAATCCCTATCGGATAGAAGTGCCTCTTACATTCTATCTACCTATGCTTGAATATTTCTCACCACATTTGGATCATTTGGCCTCTTTTCCAACAACAATTAATATCCTCCTTGAGATGCTTGAGCCTAACTGACAGTCCCTACTATGACCCACTAGCTTCTCCTTGTGCTCATGATTGCTTCACCAAGTGCATGAATGACTTCTCCAGATGCCAAGTGATGAAATACCAGAAACCTTTCCCATTAGAGATATCCCACCTGAGGTCCACAAAACTTCTAGAATTATTCGAGAGATCTCAGGAAAAATGAGTAACTAACGTATGAGAGAAAGCATCTAATCCAAGATGGTTTGTAATACACATGTCTAGCCGGCTCTAGATGCGGTTATTTCTTCATAGGTTATTGCACCAGGTGTATTTAAAGACCAAAATCCTTAGGTCCAACAAACCTACAACTTCCATGAAGCTCCAAATGTCTTGTGAGCCAAATTTTTGTTGGTTGAGATAGCACTTTTTTATGAAGGATCCAGGATGACATTAAAGTCATCCTCGATAAACAATAGATGATGAACTGAATCAAAGGGATACAAATTCTATCAAAGCGCTCTTCTATTAAGGGGATCAATATTGGCTTAAACTAAGGAAAAAAGAACATTCATAACATTGTCCTAGATCCTTATACTGATGCAATATGAATGGAAACTCCTCACCTCAACTGATAGGTGACACATCCAATGTATAAAAATGTGTTCATTGTCTAGGGACCCATGCACAGAGTTTGGGAACACCATTCCCCGGTCTAAATAAGATCTTTTGTGAGGATTCTATTTGGGGATGATATTAATAAGGAGAGAAGAGTGGTGCTTTCTACTTTATGATGAGATGAAATCCCACTTTTCTTGGTCTCTGAATCTCCGTGCATTCTAGATAATCAGATAAATAATTATTAATGACGCATCAACCCCCTTGGGCTAGAAGAGGGAGCGAGAAATAATGATGAAAAAAATCCAATGTATTTTGACTCAGAATGAGTGATTGGCCCCATTATGTGTTCCATTGATGGATCCCTTTAAAGAGAAGGATCTTTTTCTTGAAGGAAACATCCATGTACTCCACTAGGGAAAACTTCAAAGAATGGAAAAGTGTACATGGTGACATATCATCTTGTAACATAGAGACCAATAGAAGGCGATGAGGAGATAACCACCCTATGTGACAATTATTATCCACCCCCTCAGACATCTCTTCAAGGATAACCTACTTAACCGGGGAAACATGATAACTAACCAAGAATCGCTACAGAAACTCCAGGGACAGTTGAGAGGAGATACAAAACTCAACAGAAGGGGAGAAAGAGGCTTACGAGGGATCTGATAGGTGAATTGACCAAAAGGACCAAGCCCTAGAGATAGGAAAATAAGGACTATATGTTAAAAAGATGAGGCAGACCAGGCCCTCTGTGTCGTCGCGCAGTTTCGTGGTCTCCCCTTGCTGTGGAGTTTCTATTTGGGCTTCAGTGGTTGTTGGTTCAGTCCGGCGGGTGTAAGACCGGTTCCCATCGACAGCATACTCTTCGGAGCGCTCCTGGATTCGTTCTCGACATGTTGCTGGTGTCCTGTGGTGTGCTTCTCAGCGTTTGATGGTCTCACTCTTGCGTCGGTGGTGGTTGGGGTCCCGGCCATTCTCAGTTGAGTGCGTTGGGGTTTCTTCGTGTCTGAAGCAGTCGTTTTGGTCGGTGGCGGCGGGATCTTAAGATTCAGGGCGTTGCTTGTGTGGTTGGGTAGTGTTTCTATGATTCCTAACCATTCGGAATTGGTTTTTGGGTCTTCCTTTCATCTCGTCTCATGGTGAGGTGAAGTATGGATGTTCTGGTGTTTTGGATTTGTTTTTCTATCGTTTATGTGTCTTTTGGTGCCGTCGGTGAGGCATTGTATTTGGAGATGGCGATGGTGACGGTGACGGCGCGGTCGGTTCTCGCCGGCGAATTTTTTGATAGTCTGTGAGTGAAAGTTCCCACTATGATTATGCTAGTGGTGTTGAAGTGGTGATGTCGGAGGGATGATGGCGTTGCGATGTCAATAGAGGCCGGAGAAGCTCGTCGGCGACCCAGTTATTGTTTCAGACCTGGTGTAGGCAAGCGGCTCAGGGCGGTGCAGTCTCACGGCTCGAGATTGTGATGACGATTCCGTCTCCGGTGAAAGATGGCGCGTGACGGTGGACTCGGGCTGTCGCGTGGACTTCGCATGGCGTGCAGACTGAGAAGACATGGACTATTGTGGCAGGTGAGCGGCTCGAGATCTGTGTACGTTGACGCTTGGGTCGTGGCTCAAGGTGGATGGCGGGGATTTTGAAGTTGTTTTTGAAATTTGAAATGCGGTTCTGCCTTGGATGTGGTGAATTTACTGGATGTGGTGAAATGGTGTTTGGGTACCGGCAACCCCTTAAACCGGCCATTTGAAAATGAAAAAAAAATGATTTGCAAGGAAGGTATCATTTTCCAAGGTATGTGTGTGACCCACCACCTGGCCATCCTGGGTGCTAGATCCAGACAAGCTCTCCATCAAAGGTTCCATCTGTTAGAATTCCTATGAGTTGCCATGCAGGCCACTGACACCGAAAAATCCAGTGGGAGACTGGTAAAACACTTTCTTCCACCAATTAAACTCTTCGCTCTCCCTCAACAGAACTGTTCGAGGAAATATCAATAATTGATTCATTTCCACACAAATACGTGGGTTGGAGGAAGCCTGAAGATACATTGAATTCTCATCCGAGTAGATGAAAGAACCAAAGGAGTCTCTTATAGCATTTAAAATCACTGGGTTGTGAAAAAATAGAGAGTCCATCTAAGAAAACCCAAAAAACTTCTTATAGAGATTCCTTGTGGATGTAGAAGTCCCATGACCATCTGAAAAGGGAGAACCTCCAGGATCCACACCTCTTGTCTTCACGGGCCCATGCCACCACAAAATCTTTAATGGAAAAAAATGGATGTAGAAAGCGGACTGAGAAAGCTCTGAAACAGCTGTAGGAATACGAAGGGCCCAAGAGATAACAAAATCCTTAAATAACCCTTGAGACAGATTTTTACACCCAAAGAGGGCTACCAGAGTCAGATCATGGAAAGAAGAAGATTCTTGATGTTCTGTGGCTATGAGGTCCACTATAGGGGACCCATCAATCACCCCGGGTGTCCTGACATCCAAAAAAATTAGAGGAATTAGTTATGATCAAACTGAACCAGAACTAGCATTCTGCTCACCTGATGGTTTTGGAATAGCCCCATAGAGATCATCATTAAAGGAAACCATTTTGGACACCCCGACCAGAGACCCAGATATCGAAAAGATCGAAAGAGCATCGACTGTGAACTGAGGAAGTGACCAATCAATGGAGGAATGAACATGATCCCAGAGAGACGTTGAATACGAGAGTTCCATAACAAAAGTGATTTATTATCATCTTCTATATTTTAAATTATATTTTTTTAGTTATGGAATTTTATTATGGAATATCTAGCCTTTAAGTTTAAGGACTTGTATCTCGGGCTATATTTCATTATAGTTTAGGGTATTCTGGATCAGAACATATATCATTTCAATTTAGGGACATTTCATTCATACATTATATTAGTGTATTTTGTGAAATTTTAGATCAAAAAATATATCAATGTTGTTTTGGGTCTTTTAGATCAAATATGATTGGTGATTATGGGATATGTTGTAGACATGATTGGAATGATTAAAAAATCACTAGGATTCTGAGTTTTGACCATATGTTTCCATGGCTCATGAAGATAAAATCTTCATTATTTTATGGAGGATGTGCCTTTGGTTGGTGAGATAATTCCCTTATGCATTGGTATCATTGTCAAAAATAGGTTTCTCCACTCTTTTTCAATTGTCAGGGATTATTTATGGGGTAATATTGGACAAGAAGAAAATAATTAGGATTATAGGTCCACCTAGATTTTCCGAATATGGGTGATATAATTCATGACCCAAACGTTTTATTTAGTGAATACGGAATGGGGAAGACATGCTTGGTAATACTCATATCACCATAAAGATTCAGGTTCCACCATGTTGTTTCTAGGGCTTGCAATGTTTGGACTACCTTTCATACATGGAGGAAATGAAATTTTTTGTTTGGTAAAATACCTTATTTGTCAATATTATGGTCCAGTAAATATTATATCTCCAACTTTATAATAACCATGAATGTTTCATAAAAAATCAAACAAGTAGATACTAAAATTGGATATAGGGGAAAGCAATGTTGTACAGATTTTGTAACCCTTGCATAGTTAATCAGTTAATTTTGACGTTAGAGCCTTATTCCAAATTGTTTGAACTCATTAGGTATAGGACATAAAAGGTTATTAAATTGAGTGTCACATTCTAAATTTGAGTAAGGGTGAAAAAATATGACTTAACAATGAGGATGTAGAATCCTCTTGGTTAGTATTGTTCTAGGATTGTAAATAATATTTCAAAGTGCTCAGACTAAGTGGATGATATAGGATAATCATTTTTGCAATTGACAAGAACACACTGAGGTTTTGAGTTATTCCACATAGAATCTAGGATTGAAACGGATCATAAAGACCTTTTTATTGAGTGAAACATTTTTTTGGAAAACCATGGTCACATATGCAAGAGCCATATAAATACATGGAGAGTTAAAAAAGGATCCCTTGAAACTAGGTATATTTTTCTATTGAAAATAGAAGCTTTATGGTGATCCAAGATGCTCAAATAATGATGTGATATTTATGGATTGTGTAATATACATGATTTTTTTGAGCATACAAAAATTTGGTTCACCACCTATAAAAAATATTTACATAGTGAGGAGATGTGAAAAATCATTACATTAACTTTATCTTGAACTATGTCGTCCAGTACACATCACTTGGATTTTATTACGGCTATAGAGTATACCCTATGTGATTCATCACTTATAAATTTGAACCATAATATTTTCTAAAACTCAAGTAATTATGACTCTAAAAAGTGAATACTTGAAATTGGATTAGGATTTTGTTTATGGGGTTTCAACCAAACAAGTTTTTTCCATCTTTAACTATCACTTTATGGTCTTACAATTTGGAAAATTATAGGGTAGAGTTTAAGTTCATACATAATTGACCATAGGATAGGATGTTTAAGGGGGTGATATACATAGAATGATATGGGGGATGTTACAGAATTTCCTAATTATGATACCCAGGGTCAAGATTACTCCAACATTCATATGATCAAGATATGAAATTGTTGGAATTAACTATTTGAGGTTCTCATATGATGAGTAATGATTTGAGACAATATTATCAAGGATATTTCAACACACCATAATTTTTTTGTTCAACCATAGTGATGTTAGGGTCACAAGGAATAAAAAACCCTCTTTAAAGAGAAAAGATAACTATAGTTGGTAGGCATGGGAATTTATACAACAATAGTATAGTCATGAAGAGATATCCATTTTCCTTTTCAAGTGCCATGAATAGTTTATGGAAACTTGAGGTCATCGTGACATGATGTTTGATTTATTAATTGAGGTTATTAAATGATGGTGGAAGCTCTCAATACTCTGGATGATAATGGTAAGTCTTTTATGGTCCATTGATAATTATTGCAAATGGATGATGGTCTTTATATTTTAGCATCTTGTAGTTGGTATGTAAATTATTATATTTAGTTTATCACCATGTGGAATAAAAATAATCTTTTTATATTAATGTCATGTGGTAAGGACATTGGAACAAATGTGATGTTTTTTGAAAGATATATTTCATTGAAATTTTGTCCACATGTATATCTGAACTGTATACTGAGAAAAATGGACTTGTATGGATTTTCTCATATGGTATTGGGTTTATTTTTTTATTGGTGGTTGTAGTTATGTCCATCAATATATATCTACGTATCAACAATAATTCTATGATGATAGGATTCTATCCCCATGTACTTATTGAATAACTGTGCGATTTAACGTGATGAAAAAAGGATGTGGGCTTCATGATTTGAAAAAGGCTGTTGTAACTAGACCCATGGATAGAGATATAGTAATTACTATATATCATATGATTATAAGAATGAATCCATACATATTTTTTGATGAATAATCTTCCTGTAAAAGTATTACCTATTTATAGGAAGGGGTGATTTTTAATTTAACTTATAATGACTAGACCTGAGGTTTGAGATTCAAGCAACAAAACATACACTGTGATGTTAGGAATCAGGTCACACCTAGATTTTGAATAGATGTGTGATATTAGAATAACACCAATAACAATGTTCCTCTCTAGAGAGGCCCATTGGAGTGTGTAACTTTATGTAATAAAAAGTACATCAACCATGTTGTTTAACGTCATGTAGAAAAGAATTGGGTTATAAATTTTAACATCGGGTATTCAAAATAACGATGAACCTATGATGATATATTATTCAACTTTTTTTGGGAAATCCATTAATAAAATTCCTAATCTAACATAAGCTATGCTCGGTGTGTGAAATAAGGAATGGAAAGGGATCCTCTCACCATGAAGAGGAAATTAATTATAGGACAAGGTAATTTTAAATCTTGTGGTAGTTGGATCAATATATAGGTTTGATTAATCCCTATGTACCTCATTAAAATGAGAATCAACTCATTCATTGTTGTTGAAACCCTTTTAGTGTAATGTCAAGTGTCAATGACATCATCCTTTCATTTTAATGTCTTGTGGTGTGAAAACGGGTAATTCAACATGAAAGAGGAGGAAGTTTGTGGATCCACACTATTTTACATCATATGTTAAGGAAAGATTTCATGATGTTTGAAATAAATTATCGAGGATATGGATCACCCATAATGAAATAAATTTAATCCTATGGATGGGATCGTGAATGACGTTTTTGTTGTCACTACATATCTATTTGGAAGGAATCAAGCCAAAAATTGTTTCTATGAACCCTATTGCATTTCACTATGTGTATAGGACAACAGTTTTGAATTTCAAACAATTGTGGTGAATAAAGTGGTCACCTCTTATGAATAAAGATGAACCATTGGGGTATCTGTTCATTATGATTTCATGTGGTGATGATGTTCTCTATACTGTGTTGTTTCATGTGGTTAGGACGTGCCTACAAAGTTCAACATCAAATAATTATGATGCCTTTGTGTAGATTAATATCATACAAAATTAGAACTCCATATAGCTTAATGTCATGTGGTCAAGAGGTGATAATTTATCCAGTTTAAAGACTTTATACTAGGATTTGATGCCTGATTATATCTATAATATTTATTTATTAAGAAATATCTCAATGGTGGCGTGTGTGACATGCTCCCCTTCCACTGTGGATAATGAGTAAGCCCCATTTTGATAGACCTTATGCATGATATAAGGCACATACCACCTGGGTTCTAGATTTAGAGGCTTCATTTCTTATATCATATGGGATCCAAAATCTATCACAAATTATCCGTTGAGGAATGAATGTATGTGGACCTTTGTATTGATGGCGTGCGTGATCTAATATTGATGGAATCAAAGGTTGTGTAATATATGAAACCTATTCTAAATGAGTCATTCTATTTCATCCTACATCTTGTGTGATTGGTCATAAAATTGAATGTTTCAAAAAAAGTATTCTTCAATTGAAAAAAAATATAATTTTATAGGTAATATTACCTCATCCCCACAGGCCTAGGAGAATGGAGTTTTTTTAGTATTATGTGGGGTGGTATAATAGGCCAATAAAGAATGTACTTTCTTATAATGATAACAATTATTATCATTATTCACCACCATCTAGACTATGTTTGAAAATGTCTTGTTGAAGGCCTCTATTTTTCAATTTTCACTTATATAATATTTGGATGAGTGACTGGGATTGATGTTGTGGTGTTGGTATAATTTCATCGATCCCATTGAATAGAAGTTGGTGTCATTTTCTATCAATATTTGCGAGGGTAACAGAACCTGGTGATGGTATTATAATTTATGAATTTTATGATATTCATCATCCTTACATCATTGATGGATATTACCTCATCCTATTTATCGAAGAAGTTCGTAGGATTAAGGATGTACATGAACTGCTTAGCTGTTTAGGGAGATATGTCCCCACAACATCCATTACAAAAATCAGAAATGACCATCAATATTT
The DNA here is from genome assembly GCA_963277665.1 of Viscum album. Taxonomy (NCBI): domain Eukaryota; kingdom Viridiplantae; phylum Streptophyta; class Magnoliopsida; order Santalales; family Viscaceae; genus Viscum; species Viscum album. Next base: position 1,689,650,102 of record OY728146.1, read on the forward strand.
AGTTGTATATTTAAATTATGGGGGAATATGGAAAAAATTTTCATAGATCAGGAAAGTATTACATTTCCTATTTAATTACAAACATTCTTGTATCTTGGTTTCATGTAATAAACAAGACTCTTTATTTGGAGGTAGTGCATGGTCCAGGAATGATGAGTTCAACAGAATCCTATATTGAATTCTTTTATGATGGAAAGAATATTATTTTCTTACATGAATATAAGGATGATTTTTTCAATAAATCACTTATTGAGAGATTTTTAATCATTTGGAACACCCTTCTTGATTATGTTTACTCCATGGCCCCAAATATATTCCCTTCCATCTCAGTATTTTTATAGAGTCTCATTTTGGAGATAATTGGTTGTAGGATCATTCTATATAATGATGGATAACAGTTCATCACACTCTAACAAGATTTTAACTTGATTAATTTCATCCATATCAAAAATGAGGAACAATGAGACCACTATTCGGTGCGTAATAATTAAGACTGCTTCCTAGTGATTCGAGATGACCAACATTTTGGCTACATTGGATAATTTGTTGGCATGAGAATTATGTGATTTGTGATCATGATGCAATGTTGGATGCAAAATAAAATTATTCCGTTATACCCCTAACATAGCTAGTGAAAGGGGACATTTCATCATTTTTCAAGACATATTTTCATTAATATTCTTTATCACTTGTTCTAAATAACCTTAGATATTTATGTTGGATATTTTTAGTTGTACGGACATTTCAAAGCCAACAATGCGGGATTTCTATCTGGATTCATTATTTGTGAAACCTCATATAGCGATGATGTGTAGGTGAAACAATATATGGAAAAAACAAATAAAATCCCAATACCATCCATATTATGCATTATATTTTCAATCCTTTTACCTCTAAGGATTAGGGTTGCAGGATCAAATTTCATCACCAATATACTGGGAGTGGCATGGGTATAGAAACAAAATCCACATTTATGAGTTTGGTGTCTACTAGTGTAAATTATGGGATGTGATGAGCCATGTAGAAATCATTTAGGGATTTCCCTTAAATATCATACTATGATATGCACAGGATGTTATACTATTTCAGATTTTTCAACCGTGGGGCCAATCACCTAGTCATCATGGGAAGGCCATGGATTTTCATGAGTGGATCAATACGAGTGACCCGATGTGCTTCATAATGCTTCATGTAATTCCTCAACATCAAGAATACAAGTATGAGTGCAAGGTAGTTCTTCTCAACATCTGAGCTTTAGGTATCAAAACCATGAATTTTTCAGCTGAGGTAATAGAGATTTTTATAACTCTCTACTTCACTCTTGTATGTGAAGAGGGTTCTATGAGATCCTTCCATGATGGTATATAAATAATGAGTGGATTTACTTCCACTACTAGAATCTTGTCCAATGGGTGTGGTAGATACTTCCTTATAGTTTTGATGGATTCTTGGTAGTCCCAATTACATTGAATGGAAATTTTATTATTCAATATCCTGGTGAAAGGAAGAGATTTGATTACTAATATGGATATGAAACAATGATTACATGCGAGGTTACCTTAGAGTTCCATAAAATCATTGTGATTTTTGGTGGGGGATAAAGATACTAAAATATCAATAGTCTTCTTAGAGTCAACATTGTTTCCATTTTGGAATAAAATAATTCTAATGAAATTCCATGATTTTACACAAAAGTTTTGTTTAAGTGGGTTCATCTTCATACTATGATTATGTGTCTTGTTGAATAAACATTGACGACTAGTGGAGTTATCACATCACTATCAGGATTTTCCAACAAAGTAATCTATATAAGATTCATCCATCCATCCTAAGAATGTCTGAATTATATAATTCATTACTCTTTGAAATGTGGTTCTAACATTTCATAAGCCAATGGTCATGACCTAATAGAAACATATCACATGGGGCACCCTGAACATAGTTGATTATTTATCTTAAGGGACCATCATTATCTAATTGTAACCTAAATAACTATTCATGATGTGATGTTCATATGTGTCAGTAGTTTAATAAATCAATTATACTATGATAAGAAATTGTAATTCTTAATTTCTAATTGTCAATTAAGGCCTTTAAAATGTTGTAGACCATTATTTTACATTTTGTTATTGATAGGGATGATTTTGGAAATCCATAGTGGGTATATCATTTCTTGAACAATTTTGGAATTGGTTAATTTGTCATCTTATAACACTATATGGTAGCGTGAGAGGGTTGAATCATCATAGCTTCCTACTTGAATCCTCTATGGTAATTGGTAATTCGGCATAATGTGCATCATCACATATATTCAATCCGGTCATTTCAATATATTTATAAGAGAACACATATCTATGTTTCATTAGTAATGAGATGACATGTCATTCTCATCTAGGGTCATTGAGGAACTAATAAATGTTGACCATTGGTCATATTATATTCCCAGATTTATCTTTCTTATCTCATCAATGGTGGTGGAGACACTTTCCTCAAATGAATGTGGGGAATACTTGTGGTTATCATCCTACTCTTCAACATATATGTTTTTGGAGGAATTTGTTGATGATTTTTCGAATTTAGGACAATATCTATCACTTTCTAGGTGAGAGAGTAAATTAGAAGAGACATTATCATCCCCTACTACGTGAGTCAATTTAGAGAGATGTCAGGGATTATTGTATTTTATGATATTACTAGGGGAAAAGGGGCATGTTTATTTGGGATCAGGACTATTACCTAAACTGATTTTTATGGGGAGCACATAGTCACTGTCGAGCATACTCAATGTATTTTCAGGTGATGTCCCCAATCTTTTGGGTGATGAACCATATATATTTGTATCCACCACTAGTTTTTACTCCCACTTTTGTAGAAATGTTCTTCTGTATATGTGAAATCACATTTTATTAAAGGGGGAACTGTCAACATATAGTATGATGACCTTTCTATCAATGGGGTATTTTAAAAAACAATGGAATGTTGAAGGTAATTCGATGTGGATATAGAGATAGGGATTTCTGAGTAGTTCATTGTATGTTTTGTCATTTATGATAACAATAAAATCAGTGATAGCTATGAGATCCCCAAACTAAGATTTTTCTTTGATCTTCCCAAGAGGTATTTCCTCACTCTTATCATTCCCTTGAATGGTTGTTATTATGGTATAAAAATCACCTTCTTTATATCCCCCAAATCTGATGGTTCAAAATCGAGAAGATACTGATATCGAAACCATTTTCAATCAGATCCCTTTCTATATCAACATTATCGAGTACACATGAAACACATATTGGCCTAATGTTTCCCTATATGATCTCTTCTTCATCTCATTTAGTGAACAATATAGATACATTTCAATCTTATATAATGGTAACCACTAAGTATTCCACAGCTGCATTGATGTCTATCTCGAACTCATGACGGATTTAAAGGGATTCAATGAGATCCCCTTATATTTTTTGAAATATAGAGTGAATCCATGACTAAGAGATTGGTTGAGAAAACCCTCAGTAATTTCAGAGTGTCATACATTAATTCTAGAGGTCAGGGATTCAAGCGGTGGGGTTTCTCCTGGACATGTAGATCATGAACTAATGAACTTGAGGTATGCAATCCTAGTTTTTGTTTAGAGTTCATTGGAGATTTTGTTTCAAGTTGTGTGAGTCATGCTGTCCTTCACAATTTCCTACTCTAATTAGATAATTCCACCCCTGATTAAAATTAATTCATGAAAATAGTTATATAATTACTATTTGATGGTTTTTGAAACCTTCATGTCTTTTATGTTCATGGTTTAGTGCTTACCCATTGGTCTCAACTACGAATACGCCCTCTTGGTGTCACGAACCGACCCAACGGGGCTCGAGCCGCGACTCCCCAAGCCCGCCTCAAATAGGCCAGGGGCTGGCGACTAGCGCTGAGTAGGCTATCACACACATGGGAGGCATTAGCCTAAGGTACCTGTACACACGCACCCACAAACACCTCCATGCAACAGTGCAAAGATATATAAAACTGAAAAGAAAATGCATGCATACATCTATCCCAAACCAGAGTATAACATAAGTACAACAAGGGAAAAATAGGGCCCACCAAAAGAAAACTATAAAAGCGCGTCCAAACTTCTCTGAAGAAGGGGAATGATGGCACAAACACCGGCCGGAAAGCTCCCTCGGCACCGCACCGAAAAACACCCCGGTCAGTCTCGCTCACTCAGCTCCACCTGCTCCGGGTCCTCCTGGGACTCCGTTGAAAGGCCTCTGGTCTGCACAAGACACAAACATGTGCAGGCAAATCCCATGCAAGGGTGAGTATAAACATACTCAGTAGGCACCCCAAAAACCCAAAACAAAAGAGAGAAATTGAAAGGCAACGTTCCACTCATCCCAACCAGAGGGAACCCAGATTAGAGAGAAAGTCCATCTCGTGACCATCCTCGGCTAAACACAACTAGTCAGCTCAACTCAGGTGTATTCCCATACATACACCTTGAACAATCTAGATATATCCAGCTCACGCAACAAGCCACCTGAGGTACCGACCTCGTCACCAGCAACTGTACACAACCAGGAGAGTACACTGCACGATCACTGTCATCCCAGATGACACTCATCCGAGAGATACACTCCATCAGGTTTCTCACAAACCTCTCAGATGATCACCCGAGAGATCATGCTCGTCGGATAGCATCACTGAGGAAACATCACTGAAACAACATAACCACCAAACTCCTCAGATAGGGGATCAATCCTAGGGTCCTCTAGGGGATACCAGAACCCACTCTACTATACGAAGCTGATAGATAGGGGATCCCTCCCAAGGTCTATTGGGGGATACCATGACCTGATCTGGCATACGTAGTTCTCACAGATAAGGGATCACACCCAGGATATGCTGGGGGATACCACAACCCGATCTGGAGCTAGATAGAAGCACATCACATAGATAGAGGATCATAGCCCATATAAAGGTGGTCATGATGATACCGGAACCCTATCTGGTGTAACTCGTGATGTAGGGGATCGAACCGACGATGCTGTAACCCTAACGAAACCACGTGCTGAGTAGGGGATCACATAACCAATGATACCGCAACCCTACTATACACCTCATGCTGAGTTGGGGATCGTATACCCGACGATGGCACAACCCTACTAAGTACGGCCCACTGCGTAGGGGATCATAATCCCGATGATGCCACAAACCATACGGGGTTAACCTGCTAGATAGGGGATCGCCGACCCTGAGTAAGCGGTCACAGTGATACCAAGAACCTGATCTAGGGAAAAGATACTAGAGGATCCCGCTATGCGCCCACCAGAGGGATGCCACAACTATAACAGTTAAAACATCCCATTGAGAGGATCACAAACCTATACGAAGGTTGGGATGCCACATGAACCCTCGTGGGAACAAACCAAGGGAGTACCCTCAACCACTGCTAGTCCAAAACATCACTAACCTGAGCGACCCACAAAAACGCCACACTGAACACCTCCAAGGCCAAAACCGAGGCCACCATCGCGTTCCACGCATTAAAACACGCAGGATAGGCTATTTACTCACCCGAAACGGAGCACCGGTGAAAAATGCACTATTCACCATAGCAAGCTCATGCGAGGCCCACACAATGATCCCGAAACCCATCGAGCGGATCATACCACGGCGATCCCCTCAGAAAAACAAGTGGAATCGACTACTCGCTCATCCGAAATGGACACCCAGTGAAAATGTACTATTCACCAAAGCCAGCTCGGGTGGGGCTCACGCCTCGATCCTAGAACTCATCGAACGGATCACACTATTGCGATCCTCTTGAAAAAATACATAGGATCGACTATTCATCCATCAAAATTGGACTCCCAGTGAAAAAATGTACTATTCACCGTAGCCAGCCTGAGTGGGGCCCGCACCACGATCCTGAAACTCGTCGAACGAATCTCACCATTGCGATCCCCTAGGAAAAAGACACGGGATCGACTACTCGATCGTCCAAACCAGACACCCGTCGAAAAAGTCACGTTTTTCCGTAAACGCCGGAACCCGGCCCCGTGGTGCCCGCACCCTAAACTCGGTCCCAACACCCGATATCTATCTCAAAAAGTCCATCATACCATCAGGGTCTCAACGCCACTAACGACATGTCATTCAGACGCTCCAGGTAGAAGTTATAACGGCCCGAAGTCGTAAAATAATAAAATAATATTATTTTATACGACGTTTCTAGCACCTAGGCCATGTTCCCGAACCTTCAAACCCGCGAACCCACACCGGGGGGTTCCCCTCGTCGTCAGGGCCGCGTCGCCACAAACGGAACGCGAATCCGACTCCCGGATTGCAAGATACGGGGGTTTAAAGACCCCCATATGACAAAAAAGACCGGACCGGCCTGGACCGTCCGCCGCCGCTGGCCCGCCGCTGGCCGGCGGCCCTCCGCCGCACTCCTCGGCGCGCCGCCGCACTGGGCGGCCGGCCGCCGCGGTCCGCCGGCGCCGGTGCCGCACCAGCGGATCTTCCGGGGACCGCCGGGGGCACCCCGGAGGTCCGTTTTACAATCCGGAGGCATCTACACGACCCTCGAGACCCAATCTACACTGCTACGGCTTCAATTTGCAGAAAAACGCAGCAAAAACAGGATCGACGGTTAAACTCAAATCTTCCTACCTCGCCGGCGAAACACCGACGTTCTGCCTTAGATCCATGCACTAGAGCTTCTGCTGCACGCTCCTGGAACACCCGCTATCGAAATCCGAGCTTGTGGGTGCTTCGTTTGCTCGATTCATTGGAGCAGCGGCGAAGAACGGTGAAGAACATCGAGAGGAACGATAACGGGGGGGGGGGGGGGGGGTGATATTTATATCAGTCACCCGCCGGCGCCAAACCCACCTCAGACCTGACGCCCGATGCGAACAAAGGTAAGGTCACCCATAGGGTAAATGCGCCATTCTTAATGCAACGAAGGACTCAAATTTGAGATTCGAGGCTCCATTCAGAAGTTATTCGAGCCGACGCTCGTAAACTAACTTTTCCATTTATTTACGAAAACGCCATTGGTGGCGCTTTCCACTGCAGGCCCGCACCCGCAAAGTTTACACCTCTCATAGGATAAATGGCACGTTCTGGACGCAATCGTGCCCTCAGATTGCCGCTCTGATCTACTGTTTAGGAGATATCACACACCCACCACGTGCATAGTATAAAAATACTTAATATTTTTATAAAATTAATTCCGGGCACACCGGGCCTCGGAATCGCACGCCATCTTCACACCTAGCTCTGGAATTATTCATAGAAATATTCCAAAGTCTGACAAGGCCAAAAATCTGAGTCGCTACATCCTACCCCCCTTAGGACTTTTCATCCCCGAAAATCCCTAAGCATAAGGAAAACGACTGGACTCTCAACTGGGTCCCACACCAGCGAGTTCACCAACAAACACCCATGCCCGAACACATAAGTCAGATAGACTCATCCACCAAACCTCAATACTATCTTCTTTGGGTGGCACTGACTCACCCGCACAGTTTTAATCACGTCACAAAAACGCGTCTCGGTGGGGGAAGGATCCCTCTTCCTCACACATTTGAAGCATGCCGAAAAACACACATAAGGTCTTACCAATGACCTGAACAAAACTGGATCAAGCAATGGAAAGGAAAGGGTACCGCTAAACAATGTCTAACAAACTACTGTAGTAAGTAGAAATAACACAAGGCATACCTCTATCCATCCGCGGAGCCTCTAGGTCAACAACCTCCAGGGCATGCAGCTGTCCTCGCCCTCGACCACCAGCTCCCTGAGCTTGGCGTGGACCACCTGGGGGTGGGGGTGGTGGAAACTGGTACCACCAACCACCTCCTCCTGCTGCACCCACTCCGCCGCCACGTCCGCCGCCATGAAGACCTCCTTGCTCGAGATGCTGCCTCTGCCAAGGGGGTCCATCGACCGACTCCCTCTCAGCAGCACGTCGGGTAGGACAATCTCTAGAAATATTCCCCCGACCGTCGCAAGCGTAACACCGCCTCTCATGTGGCTGACCAAATATGGCCTGTGAGCCTTGTGAGCCCTGAGCCTCAGATCCTCTATCCTGGGGTCTCCTCCTGAAACATCGACCACGTCCAAACCCCTGAGTCTGTCGTCAGCTACCAGATGCCGATCCGACTGACGAAGTCTCAGCTCTCACATGCCTAACACTAACCGGGGGAATCTGCTCACCCAGAAAACTCTCCACCACCAACGCTCACTCCAACACTCCAGCATAGGTGGGCGGGCACAAGGAAACCACACCTGCTTGAATGTCCCTGCGTAAGCCCTGCTCAAAGGTCCGAGCCCTAAATAACGGGTCTTGAACCATATCCAGGGAGTAGTGTGAGAGGTTTGTAAACATCTCTGAGTACTTTGACATAGTCAGACCCTCTTGCCGAAGCTGCAAAAGCTCTTGAATCTACACTGACCTCAGCGTCACCAGATAGAACTCCTCCCTGAAGAGCCACTCAAACTCTTCCCATGTGAGTGTATCCTCATCATGGGACTGCATCACCAGGCTCCACCATCACCCGGAAAAACCATGCAGAAGGCTCGCCACTAGGAACACCATCTGATCTGGAGGTGTCCTCACTAGGCGGAAAACTCGGGTGACTGCCTCAAGCTAGTAATCAGCTGCCTGGGGGTATGGATCACCCCGAAACCTCAGAGGTCGCTGCATCTGGAACTCGTGCAGTGCACTCATCCTGCATGCAACCTCGTCCTACACTACCGGCACAACCATCTTCTCAACAGGTGGCGATTGAAATGGAAGACCACCTGGAGGTGCAACCTCAGAACCCGCACCCTACTCCATAGCCTCTGCATGGGGCGAATCTTCACCATAATCCTGCTGCGGAACCCTCACTGGCTTTCGTCGTGGTGGCTTCCTGAAATACATTCAAGATGCACCGCCGTCAAAGGGTATTTCTGGAGAGCTGACTCAAGAAGGACAAGGAAAACCCAAAAACACAGTCCTATATGATGCATGTACCGTTATGTACCTGCGACTAGTGTATGAATGTCCCGAGTCGAAAGGGAGGTTATCAGAGTCCTGGTGTATGGATACATTGGCCATCGCACCAACACTGGAGTCCCTAGCCTGAAAGTCGAACTCGAAACATCCTAACACTGCCGCTATGCAACCCAAACCAAACAAATAGCTAGACCAGCAACACTCTGAGATCCCAAAGTGGAACCTCCTTTGATACCACTCTGTCACGACCCGACCCAACGGGGCTCGATCCGCGACTCCCCAAGCCCGCCTCCAATAGGCCAGGGGCTGGAAAATAGCGCAGAGTAGGCTACCACACACATGGGAGGCATTAGCCTAAGATACTTGTACACACGCACCCACAAACACCTCTATGCAATAGTGCAAAGATATATAAAACTGAAAAGAAAATGCATGCATACATCTATCCCAAACCAGAGTACAGTAGAAGTACAATAAAGGAAAAATAGGGTCCACCAAAAGAAAACTACAAAATCATGTCCAACCTTCTCTCAAGAAGGGGAACACTGCCACAAACACCCGACAGAAAGCTACCTCCGCACCGCACTGACAAACACCTCGGTCAATCTTGCTCACTCAGCTCCGCCTACTCCAGGTCCTCCTGGGACTCCGTTGAAAGGCCTGTGGTCTGCACAAGACACAAACATGTTCGGGCAAAGCCCGTGTAGGGGTGAGTATAAACATACTCAGTAGGCACCGCAGAAATCTAAAACAAAAGAGAGTAACTGAAAGGCAATGATCCGCTCATCCCAGCCAGAGGGAACCCAGATGGGAGAGAAACTCCATCTCATTACCATCCTCGGCTAAACAAAACTAGTCCGCTCAGCTCAGGTGTATGCGCATACATACACCTTAAACAATCCAGATATATCCAGCTCACGCAACAAGCCACCTGAGGTACCAACCTTCTCACCAGAAACTGTCCACAACCAGGAGAGTACACTCCATGATCACTATCATCCCTGATGACACTCATCTGAGAGATACACTCCATCGGGTTTCTCACAAACCTCTCAGAAGCTCACCTGAAAGATCATGCTCGTCGGATAGAATCACTGAGGAAATATCACTGAAACAACATAACCACCAAACTCCTCGGATATGGGATCGCTCCTAGGGTCCACTAGGGGATACCAGAACCCACTCCAGTATACGAAGCTCATAGATAGGGGATCACTCCCAGGGTCCGCTGGAGGATACCACGACCCGATCTGGCATACGTAGTTCTCATAGATAGGGGATCACACCCAGGATCCGCTGGGGGATACCACAACCCGATCTGGCGCTAGAAAGAAGCACCTCACACAGATAGAGAATCATCACCCATATAAAGGTGGTCATGATGATACCGAAACCCTATCTGGTATAACTCGTGACGTAGGGGATCAAACCGATGATGCTGCAACCCTATCGAAACCGCGCGTTGAGTAGGGGATTGCATAACCAACGTTACCGCAACCCTACTATACACCTCATGATGAGTAGGGGATCATATAACCGACGATGCCACAACCCTACTGAGTATGGCCCACTGCGTAAGGGATTATAATACAGATGATGCCATAAACCCTACAGGGTTAACCTTCTAGATAGGGGATCACCGCCCGTGAAGAAGCGGTCACATCGATACCAAGAACCCGATCTAGGGAAAAGATGCTAGAGGATCCCGCTCTGGGCCCACCGGAGGGATGCCACAACTCTAACAGTTAAAACATCCCATCGAGAGGATCACAAACCTATACGAAGGTTGTGATGCCACACGAACCCTCGTGGGAACGAACCAAGGGAGTACCCTCAACCACTGCTGGTCCAAAACGTCGCTAACCCGAGCGACCCACAACAATGCCACACTGTGCACCTCCAAGTCCAAAACCAAGGCCACCATTGCGTTCCACGCGGAAAAACATGCTGGATAGGATGTTTACTCGCCTAAAACAGAGCACCATTGAAAAGACACTATTCAACGTAGCTAGCTCGTGCGTGGCCTACACAATGATCCCGAAACCCATTGAGCAGATCATACCCCGACGATCCCCTCGAAAAAACAAGCGGAATCGACTACTCACTCGTCTGAAACGGACACCCGGTGAAAAAGGTACTATTCACCGAAGCTAGCTCGGGTGGGGCCCACGCGTCGATCCCGGAACTCATCAAACGGATCACACCATTGCGGTCCTCTCGGAAAAACACACAGGATCGACTATTCATCCATCAAAATCGGACTCCCGGTGAAAAAATGTACTATTCACCATAGCCAGCCCGGGTGGGGCCCGCACCAGGATCCCGAAACTCGTCGAACGAATCTCACCATTGCGATCCCCTCGGAAAAACACACAGGATCGACTACTCGATCGTCCAAAACGGACACCCGTCAGAAAAGTCACGTTTTTCCGTAAACGCCGGAACCCGGCCTCGTGGGGCCCGCACCCCGATCTCGGTCCCAACACCCGCGATCTATCTCAAAAAGTCCGTCGTACCATCAGGGTCTCAACGCCACTGACGACACGTCATTTGGACGCTCCAGGTAGAAGTTACAACGACCCGAAGTCGTAAAATAATAAAATAATATTATTTTATACGACGTTTCTAGCTCCCGGAGAACGATCCCGAACCTTCAAAACCCCGAACCCACACAGGAGGGTTTGCCTCGTCTTCAGGGTCGCGTCGCCGCAAACGGCACGCGAATCCGACTCCCGGATTGCAAGATACGGGGGTTTAAAGACCCCTAGTTGTCTGTTTTACGACCCGGAGGCGTCTACATGACCCTCGGGACCCGATCTACACTACTACAACTTCAATTTGTAGAAAAACACAGCAAAAACGGGATAGGGGGTTAAAAATCAAATCCGCCTACCTCGCGGGCGAAACACCGATGTTCTGCCTTAGATCCGCGCTCCAGAGCTTCCGCTGCACGCTCCTGGAACATCCGCCGTCGAAATCCGTGCTCGTGGGCGCTTCGTTTGCTCGATTTGGCGGAGCGGCGACAAAGAACATCGAGAGGAACGATAAAATGGGGGGGGGAGGGCTGATATTTATATCAGCTGCCCATTGGCGCCAAACCCGCCTCGGACCCGACGCCCGATGCGAACAAAGGTATGGTCACCCCTAGGGTAAACACGCCGTTCTTAACGCAATGACTGACTCAGATTTGCGATTCGAGGCTCCATTCAGATGTTATTCGCGCCGACGCTCGTAAACTAACTTCTCCATTTATTTACGAAAACGCCACTAGTGGCACTTTCCACCACAGGCTCGCGCCCGCAATCTTTACACCTCGCCTAGGGTAAATGGAATGTTCTGGACGCAACCGTGCCCTCAGATTCCCACTCTGAGGTACCGTTTAGGAGATATCACACCCCTCCATCCACATAGTATAAAAATACTTAATATTTTTATAAAATTAATTCCAGGCACACCTGGCCTCGGAATCGCACGCCTTCTTCACGCCTAGCTCTGGATTTATTCATAGAAATATCCCAAAGTCAGAAAGGGCCAAAAATCCGAGTCGCTACACTTGGGGTGATGTTTGAAACAGTTGGTTCGACCACACCCATGATGTCCCCTATATCATCAGTTTCTATGAATGATACTTCATGTTCACTAGTATTCTATGGTTTAATAATATTCAGAGGTATATTCTTCAATGGATTAGGGGTTTTTCATGTGTATCATATTGAAGGAACCAAAGACAAAAACTGCATTAGATTATGGTTATGTTTGGTGGGGTGGTTCTAGTGATTTAGATTTTGAAGGTAATAATTATGAAAGACCCATAATATTATTTTTAGTAGAATATGAATCTTCCTCTTCTGTATCCTTCTATGTTCAATTGTCACATCCAGTTTGGGGAGACATAACTGATGTAACTTTTTTGGGTGGTGGTGCAATTGTGGGTCTACATAGCTATACCTTCACGATGTCATGATCTTTTCAACTATTTTTCATGTAATCCAGTCATTGAACATATATTTACACCTATATGGAACTTTCTTCCAATCATTATATTTTTCTTACAGGATAGTGGTTATACAAGGCAACTACTTTAAGGAGTTATCTAACAACACCTGTCCAGAATCAACTATTCCTTGATGGACATATTTTAAGATGAAGTAGTTTCGAATATTATGTTCCATCCATATATGAATGGGACAATAGTTGGGATGGTTCGTTACGTCGAACTCATTGTGATTCATGGTCTATAGTATCTTGAACATGCTATTGTCTGTGGATAAAAAGAAATAAATGGAGACTTGATAAATTTGGAAGGAGTATTATTTTTTCTTCAATTACTCTCATATAGGGATACCATCATTTATCTGTGCTTCTAGATGAGGGATATGAGTTTTTTCCACTATGAGAGATTTTCTGGGTTGTTTTGGAACATTCTTATGTGGTTGAATGAGAAATGATATAGTTTTGATGGTAATAATGCCCACTTCAAACATTCCAAGTCTTTTCCCTTGTGATGATGGAATGAGTCAAGATTTATCTCCAGTTCACTAAATTGTGTCATCAAAACATTGATATATATGTTTTCACTCTGGAAACCCACCCATATAATTCATTGAGATCTGAGGTATCTATAACTCATCCTAGATACAATCAGCATATACTTTCTGTAATTGTTCCTGCGAGAGGGAGATGTTGAGTTAATTGTTTAAACCCTAACCTATTTCAATGAGGTCGAAAACAACTCTTTTTTTTGTTTTTTATGTTCATTAGGTCTATGAATTTTTTTACTCTACCAGGACCTGAATCGTTAATGGAATTGATAAATAAGGTCTTCCCATCCTACAACATATCCTACAGGAAGGGTATAGTTCCAAACAATGGCTAGACCTACTAGAGTCTATAAAAAATCTTTGCTTAGTCACCCTCTATTGATCATGATGTCCCATCATTGGCCCCTATTATTTTATATAGTGTGTGATATCTTGTTCATGGTCTCCCAAGATGATGAAGGTAGAGAAGGTTGGATTACCGAAATTGGGTGGAAGAAAGTTAACATCCATCAATTTGGAATATACATACTTCTAAGGAAGTATAAGTTAATGTTTCTCCTCCCTGGATTCTATTTTAGTATCCAGGGACTTTAGGAGGTTGAGAATTTCAAGAGGCACCACTTTTTTAGCCAACTCCCATCTAGAAGGAGTAGGTAGGTCCTGATGAGGTGTCCATGTTTTTATATCCCGCTGATTCTTGACCTTTGCTTAGACGGAGTAATAAACCTAGTTAGATATAAGATTTCACCATAATTGAGGTAATTTATGATCATTTTGCACTTCCATATTTATGTAAACTGAATGCATAGATGCTAATCCAGTTTAACAATCAAATGATTCTTTTTCTAGAAGATCGTCTTTTATAAGAGGTTGAATATTATCCTCAAAATGAAGGTTACAACCATTGTAAATATTTTCCGTCATTAGATTTTAGTTGAGTTGTTTGAGAGTTTTTATCTCATTCTTATAGTGTTAAATCTTTTCATCAATAGAGGAAACATGTACTCTTCTGGATAGTAATTGGGATATAGACCCACATTTCCCTTTATTTGTTAAGGTGTTATTCAAGAGAGGTGGCAACTTGATATTCGGTGGAGCTAGATTTTGGATCATTCATTCACATTGTGTAAGTGCATCCACTATTGGGGAATCCAAATCAACCTTCTCTCTGTGTATGTTTTCTATGTTTTTCCTCTCTACATCCACAACTTGATCCAAATTTTCTATTATATTGATGGTGATGAAATTCACAATGTTGTATCGTATAATGGGGGTTTTCCCATTATATTAAACACAACATGATGGTTCTATGCTGACTCTATTAGGGTTTTTTCTTTAATCCAAGGAAATATTGGGGTGCTTTTAATTATGACCATGGAGGTGTCTGATTTCTTTCTTTGTACTCTCATCTTCCCTCATTTTGTGATTAATGACCTAGGGGGAGTTTCAGATCGTGATTGCTGAATGGGACTAGAATAGAAAAGGTTTTCCTTATAGTTGTAAAACCATATGGGATGCTAACTATTGATATTTACCTCTCCAAACAGAGAATAATAATTTTATATTTGGTGATGATGATGAAGAAAATACCCCAAGAACGTTGATATTGAGTTTATACAGGGAAATAATGGGAATTGGTTGATCCTTATATTGAGTTTATGATACTCTCAGTTTAATATTTGATGAATCCTTTAATGGGAATTGAAATATAAATTACCAAACCAGTTGGATAAGGTTTGTCTCGAATCATCTTGGATTTCCCCCGGACCCATTTGAGGGATGATGAACCTGCTAACTGTGAATGAGGTATAATTTCTATTAGTCATGTAGGATGGAGGTTGTTTTTAGATATTGATGATATTTGAAAAATCCTAATTGAAATAGATGATCTAAGAGGTGGATGCAAGGGTAGATATTACCCAAGATGGGTGAACAGGGTCTCCACTTGGATGGTTTTTATGGAAGTTTCTAATACTGTTTCTTTGATAAGGTGTAGTTTTGATAAAGTAGAAGCTAAATGAAATAGAATCACATTATAATAGTTTGTGTCTATAAGATGTCATTGGTCTGATTTAAAACACTGCATATATAAATGGAATACATTCCCATTACATTAGGGGGCCCAGTTTAATGTAATTTTGAATATCTTATTCAACGTTATATGATTTCTAGGGACTGTTAATGAGGGGGAATTATTTTTTAGTGACAAATTGTATGGATAATTACATGTTCCCCTATTTTTTTGGAGTCTATAACATTACATGATGTTGTATATGAGGGGTTTTGTGGTCCAAGGGTACAAAAAATTTTAATTCTCCAGACAATCCACACCCTTAACTATGGATAAATTATGTGGATTCTTCTATAAATTTTCAAAGAGTTGTGATGTGATGATAGAAATGATGCTAAAAAATTTTGATGTTCATTTTTAGTTTTGAATCAAAATCAATAGAGATGGAAGCTAGATCTAGCAAAAAAAAAAATCTTATTGATATGATGATATTTTCATACCATAAATAAGGGACATGTCTATGCGTTAGTCGTTGATGAGTTTCCCAAATATTTTGTCATAGATAAGGCATTCAATCCTACTTAGGATCATCTGTTATCTCATAATCAAGTGTGGTCTGAGGCCAAAACATTACATGGAGTTATTTTCTGGCTATCTTTCTATATATTATTGAAATATTCCTTTTCCTTAGGATTACATGCCTCCATATGATCGAACAAAATAAGTTTCTTCTTGGGGTAACTGGCTAATTAGAGCGTAGTGCTTCTCTAAGTTTATGGAAAACTGTATATAGTTGACATCATTTTTTTTGGAACCACTCTTTAAGAAGGATTATGAGTTTTGATAAAATCCGCATACATAAGTGTCTCAGAAAGGGGAGGATTTCCATATTTTTGGGGCATACCGCTATGGGTAAGTTGACCATGGTGGATTTAAGGAATAAAGTTCATATATTCCATCTCTATTATAGTACAAGGTGGATAATCATGGCATTGATCTCCATTTATGTTAGTTGAAGAGTTAAAGGATGATATGGGTGTTGATTACAGGTCTCAAAAAACCACAATGACACTCACATTATGATAATTAGGGATAAAAACCTCACTTAGCATCATTGTTGGAATATACTAACATCCATTAAGGAATTTTCCAAGGATATGAGACTGATGTATTATGTTTGATAGTTCTTTTATACAATCATACATTGTTATGGGAGTATGATCCAACTACTGAGAAGATTCTTGAATATGTTAATGAGATTCCACATTATTGATAGGAATATGAGAATGTGCCAAGTCATGTGTCATTCTCACTAGGTGATCCTTGATCAGAACATGAATATGGGACCAATACCTGGTCTTTGGAATATGTTGCTGGTGTTTTGTGGGGGAAATACGATCCTACCCTATTGACTGTTCCATTATCACATGGTGAGCGGTGGTTTGAATAGGAATATATGCCTAGTTCAAATATGAATTCCTGCCAAAATATGATGACAGACCTCCAGAATGGATGAATGGATATGATCCACCAATTGTATTTAAATAAAATGATGTAGGTATAGTCATTCATCAATGGAAGTAGAAATATGTTCCTAGCTACCATGATATTCTAGAATATACCCAATTGATTTACTGAAAGAAGTATGTGCCTTTACTAATGGGTGTTCGATTGTTACATGTTGATCCCAGGCTAGAATGGGATAATGAACTCAATCCCCAGCCTTTATAAAATGCATATAGTCATATTTTATATGAATATAAGCTTTTCCCAAGGCATGTACCCATCTCACATAGTTATACTTAGCCCGAATGGAGATATGAGTGCATTCCACAACCTTTGGAATATGGGACCGGGTCTTTTTTATAAGAATGTGCCCATATCCCAAGGCATGTGCTGATCTCACCTAGTGGGCCCAATTAAAAATAGTAGGAGCCCGCTCAGATACCTCATACATTACATGAATATAACATTAATCCTTATAGATGAGTGAAAGAATGTGTGAATTATCCTGATAAACCACTTTTTCATAAGTATAATAGTTTTCTGCTTCCCTAATTATAGGGATTATAATATTACTGAGTCCTTATATCAATAACAATCATAGAATATGCTATTAGAGTTCTTCAGCTATTGATAATATGTAATGACATTTTTCCAATGTGTGTGAAAGGATATAATCCTGCACATTTTTCATATCCACTATATACTTGCAGAATTATTTGATTGAAGAGAGAATATGAGACATCTTTTTTCCACCATGTTCCAATGGAATATATTGATGGAATTTTGGCACCGAGATAAGGATATGCACATCCCCCATTCCTGATGCAAAATATATGAACATAGACTCATTTTGAGTGTGTAGGCATATGATCTTGCTTGCTATTTTATATAGGAAATTATTGGTACATATCATTAGTAGGATTGTGCATATGATCCTTCCTATCATTATCCAGATGCATCCACATCTGATTTGTCTTCCTTTTTGGGTGTTCATGGGTATCAGAGGTGGAAATATTTTTGGCGATACCATCAGTAGGTGATTGATTGGTCGTATGGGATGGAACTACTAATGTGGTTCAATGGATACCTCCTCCTCCTCCCCAAAACTGTAAAAGTTCAATAGATGAATCCTTGATCCAAAATTATTAGATATTGTTTTTTCAGATTATTGTCCTTCGGGGATATGATTCCAAATTATTTTTCTATGGAATTGAGTGGCACTAGTTTTACTATAGATTTATTTTAATGATTCATATATTTTGGTTTTAGTAAATTAAGTACCTTTTTGGTAGAGTTAATGGTCGAAACCATACTATGTCAATGGTATTCCCAAACTATTGTATTACTTACAATATATTTAAAATTACTAGTGGGTGAGTTCATTTTGAGTCTTGTAAAGGTTGTAGTTGTAGAATTGTTTCCATAATGGTCATCAAATGAATAAATTTTCACAAATTGTTGTGTAATTCCTGAGATGATTATATAATATCTTGCAAAAAATAAGAATCAAGTTCACCAATCACTGTGAAACTGTAGACATTATATATGGTTACAAAAATATGTATTTGTAACACAATATTCATTTTATTCCTGATCGGACCATTCTACTCACATGGACTTGTCAAAGAGACGATGATATTATTTCATGAAAACCCCATCTAAATGGGATTATTTGTATGATTCATATCATGGTAAACTAATAATCTTTCTTTTTTAGATTCTCATGTTGGGTATATAATTGTTTTAATTAAAAATTCAATAAAAATGTCCTGATGGATAATAACCAATTCATTTTTTTCATTTTATAGTTTCTCCTGGGGATCACCATTTTTTTCCTTGGAAATATGTCGGCAAATTTTTTTTTCTGTGGTATGATATTGGGGGTTTTTATTTTCATCACAATATTTTAAATCATTCTAACCAACTATTAATCATTCACAGAAACCCCCAAAAAGCCTTGAATCCATAAATATGTATAGACCTAATTTACCAAGGCAGAAAGGCAGTTGGGGTTTCAGACCTAATGAAACATAAAAATTCACATTTCTCAAGATGTTTGGAGGCCAATATCATGAAACAAAATTTGGGGAACATTTTTCCTACTCTATGACTCTGAAATAGATTTTAGATATTCTAAAAAATCTATTCATAGTACTTATACATGATTGGTTATCCTAAAAAATATGATAGATTATATAACCATATAGGAAAAGAGAGGCGGTATTGTCGGTGAATCCATTTGAATATATACTATCATCTTCATCCATTAAGATTTTTTCAGTAGCTACTTATATGTTGATGTCGTATAACTATCCACCCATAGATTGATATTTTCTAGAGAGGTGGTTATTATTTTGAGGATTAGATAAGCCATTATGAGGCATCATATGAATCCTGATTTTTAATGTGAATAAAAAACACAGTTTTTTAGAACCAATGTATTTTCACATTATAAGGAAATTAAATATTTGTGTGAACATGGGAACGAGTTATTGAGATTGATCCCTGGGATACATCCTATAAATCCTGGTAATATAAGGAATTTAAATTATTGTATATCATTCACACCCTTGAAACTTCCCCCATCAAAGATACCATTGTATGGTGGGTAGTTATATCATGACACTGATTAGGTATTTCACACATAGGAATAATTTTAATTTGGTGATTCATTATGCCAATGTGTTGATCATTATGACTCCCAAATCCCATGTGATCTATACATAGTGTGTGAAATAAGGGATATCATGAAACCAGCCTCATTAGGTATGGATGTGGGGAATACATGTTAGGGAAGAACCTTGGATGTAAAATATATGGATCAAGCCTTTTAAAGGAATCCTATATATCATAGTTATGAGAGGAATCAGAGTCATCATAATTCATTCAACATCTAAATTCTCTGGTGGATGAGCGGGGATGATCATCCCATAGGTGAGATTGGGTCACCATGGTAGTAATGTCGAACACATGAAGTGACATTAACTGAAGTGGGTTCCTATTTGAGTATAAAACCTATGAAAGACTCCTAAATAACTTTTTTTGGAAATAATTACATAATGGCATAAATCAGAGTCATTATAGATCATTGATTCAGGTCTTACACACTAAGGGTTTCCCTATATTCTTGAAAGATCATGTTTTTCATCAGATTTGGGACTAGACATTGTGGTTTCCATTTCATTGAAAGACTATTATGATTTGAATTATATTATCCCTGAAACACCCTAACCCCAAATGAGTTATTCATGGTGTGATAAATAAGGGATATCAAACAAAAAATCTCACTACTTATGGATGAAGGACATATGAACTAGGGAAACCCTATGGATGTTTTTCAAATATCATTATAATTAATAAGGTGTTATACTTATCTTATTTTTAGTAGGAATCACAGTCATCATTGTTCAATGATATCGCGGATTACACACTTATATTTCTCCTTCTTTAGGTATGTTAAAGTAATAAAGTCCTCATAATCCCTCTAGACCTTGTTTTCCTATCTACCTCACATGGGTGGATTTTTTGAATGGAATAGCTTTATTGTTTTCCTGAAATGTTGGTGAATATCTGCTCAACATGCCCCAAGAAAATGACATGGACTATTTCACTTGTGCATGGGATGTCACATAATCTGGACGGAATGTTTGGAGGCTGTCAAATGAATAAAGAAAGCTTGTCCAATAATTTCATGATCTGGTCAGTTGATCTTGAAATTCATTGCATGACCCCAGTATACAAGATTATTGGATTCCACATTAACCATATAAAATGACTTATTTTCATCATTACAGCTAGCTGAAATGCTTTGTGGGCATCATGAGACTCAATGTTACATGTCTTAGAGTGTCTTTCATCTCATGGGTAACTTGTCCTCTTGTCATTTGGAATGTCGATGGACATATCCTCTAGACATCGTAGGAGCTGAATGACATACCAAGAGAGAATTGTGGGATCTAGATGGATTTTCGAAATGATGATGTGAGTTCTAGTTTTCATTCAATTGTTTTATCATGAGACTTAGTTTACAAACACTAGTGTCATCATATGATATAAGTGATAGTTTTAGAGAACATTGTGTGGTATGGATGGTGAGTCCTGATGATTTTTCACGACATGACATCCATGTTCGTGGCCTCCATGTGACATTCTATAACATGTATAGGGTAATTTTCATTGTCAAAATAGTATACCAAAGGAGCAGCATGTGATTTCAGAAACATTTTAGATGTTTTCGCATGAAATGGGTGGTTCATTTGAAGTACATGAGGATCTGTGCATACATTTTTCTCATAAGTCTCATATCGTTAATCGTTGATCTAGAAATTTATTGCATAATCCTTATATTTTTTCAGTGTTATATTATTTTATGTCACACATGATTTAGTAAATATGTGGGATTCCCTATGCATAACCCGATATAAGTCCTTCATGTTATCTGTGATTGATTACAAGAAGTCCCTATGTATATTGTATGATCTAACTGGTTATTCCATAAATTTTACCTAACAAAGAAAAATTCAGGTCATGAGATCCAGTACTCTAAGATATCTATACAGATTCTTGGGTGAACCAGTGGGTGGATCCAATTATACCCATCTTTTAAGCTGGGTCAGGGTGGTTATCGACTACTTAATCCAAATTATTCTCCACTTTGCGTGGCACATATCATGCAAATCATGTCTGGAGTCAATGTATGGATTTGATTTCATTCATTTCATTAGATCCTATTATCAGTTATTCTTGTGTCCTCAAAATATTTTATGTAATCATGATATCATATTGTAAATCCCCCATTTAATAGATTATATCCAATTAATGGAGTCTTTCTTAATCATTTGGTCACATAAATGGACATTCAAAAAGACCATACGATTTTTTCAAAGTCCTTTGTGAGATCATGTAAGAAATTGAAAGCCATTTAGGTGATCTTAGGTGAATTATTTGGGAAATTCCATGAGACAATGATGGCATTACATTGGACATCTGTGAGATTAGGTCCTCATGCCAAAAGACTTTGGCTGGGTATTATAGAGTTCACCAATGAATCTCATGAAGTAAAAACCATTAAGAGGCTTCCAATATTTATCTATTATTTCATTCCTTTATATTTAAAAGGATTACTATATTTGGATCATGCATGAGTGTTGTGAAATAATTTCAGTCTCTACACTGGTGATGGGTAAAAAAAATAAAGGGACTTGTGGTGATGCATGATTAATTCTGGGAAAACCACTTCTATTGATTTTATATAGTGAAAGGGCAGCACCACACTGCTTGGTTATTTTTGAATCCCTTCACATGGAGAGGGGGAAATGTCACCATGGGATTTTAGGGTCTTTCAAACCACATGAAGTTCATTGTATTATTTTCACGATCACAAGAGGCTCTTTCATTTTTCCATTTTTATTTCTTTTTGCATTTCAAAACGTCCTCGGGACATCCGAGTTTTCTTGAGTGTGGTAAAGGACAACCATTATCCCCATCTGTGATGTGTTACTATAATAAAAAATGTATTATGGTGATTAATGAGAATTACAATTAACTAAAACCATTCTTCATGTTTTTTGATCCTAAGGGGGAGGCCAAGACTACCTATACATGTCTGAAGTCCTTTATGTGACAGGGTGACATGCCATTGTGCTATTAAACGGCTAGAAAGAAATGTTTATGGGGATTCCATAGTGTCTTGTGAGTTACATGGGTGCATCTATTGATTGTTATGACCAGAAGTGGATCCCTGCTATTTTATATTTTTCTCTCTATTTTCAATGTATTTTTGGTAGATTATTAGTCACCTTCCTCCTGACAATTCATGTGACTTGGGGGTGATCATATTAAATATGGTTTATAACCAAAAAACTATATTTGGAACCATCCAAAAACATGGAGGGCATGTCAAATAGACTCTATAATATTTTCTGCAGGATCTAGTTTGTGCATGACTATTTACATGAGCTTTTGACTGTCATGTGATTGTGTGTCCTTTGGAGGGTTATGCGATTCAGACATTCTGGCCACCTTCTTCTTCCTTTGATTTAAAGGTAAAATAATACCCATAACATAGTATTTATTCTTTTATAGATGTTTTAATGCTCAATCGGTCATCATGAATGGTGATTTTTTCAACCTTATCTCTTTTTTTATAACCTCATGTTACCCCTTTTTACAGTGACCTTAATATTGAAATTTTTTTCTCATTATGGGATAACAATAATACCATAAAAATCTATGTAACCCATAAATATAAAATAGTTAATATATTAAATCATATCTCACACACATGGCCTATAATAGATTTTTTATGAAAATTAAATCAATAAATAAGATATTATTTTTCATAAAATAACTTCAATGTAAATTATATAATTAAAAGTAATAATTTAACATAATAAATTGATCACTCATATAAAATGGTTCCAAAATAAAATAGATTAAAATTTGAGTACTATATGTTCATAATAAGATCACAAAATTTGATTTGTACCTATTTATATATCATTTTAAACATTATCATTTGGTTAAACCCATTTTAACCAATTTTAATCTTAAATGTGCTAATTACTTTTATTATTGAAGTGCTAAAAATTAACTTGTAATTTCAAAATTGGATAAAAAATTAAAATGGGTGAAATATTAGACCATTTATCATCCTACATATACATTTAAAAGATATTAATTATTTCTAAATAATTTAATAAAATATATTAAAAAATACTAT
The DNA here is from genome assembly GCA_963277665.1 of Viscum album. NCBI lineage: Eukaryota > Viridiplantae > Streptophyta > Magnoliopsida > Santalales > Viscaceae > Viscum > Viscum album. Next base: position 1,689,673,879 of record OY728146.1, read on the forward strand.
TAATATTATTTGAAGAACCCTTGACGTAATTTAAATTTTGAATTAACAAAACAACCATTTAATTTGAATATGAATCATTAAAATTTTTAAAATATATTTTTATAACTTTTCAATTCACAGAACACATTAACTAACAAATTATTTTTTATATAAGTTATTTTATAATCATTTTGTTGATTTTGTGCTATTGTCCTAAGCACTATGTTGGTGTTTCATACGTATATAAGGTATTTATTTAATCATTAAAATTTAAAAATTACTTATAGTAATAAAAAATTATATCATATTAAAAATAACCATTAATAATTTAATATACATATTTTTATCTATATCAAAAAATATTATTGATATTAAAAGCAAGAAAGAGACCATTGGACATTATATTTTTCAAAAAATTTAGAATATTGAAAATTTAAGTTGAAACAATACATAATTATATATTATTGGATTTCGGATCAATTATGGATGAAATAAAATAAAAAAATTAAATAGAGCGATGTTTCAAATGAGTTTTAATACATATAACATTAGTTTTAACCATAATTATCCGATTTTACCTTATAAATGGTAATAAAAATTATATATGGATATTATTCATTATGAAAAAATATAAAAGGAATATATTTTATAAATTTAAACCTCTTATATAAAAATATTTAATACATTATTAAGGATTCAATTGATTTTTTTTGAAATTAATATATTATTAAATACCAAAATTTAATGAAAAATAGTTCCCCAAAAAAGATCCATTTTATCGATTAATTTTTTTATAAAATTCATCCTTAAAATTTATTCCATTATACTAAATTGGATTATATATAATATAACAGTTCAAATATTAATTTAAAACCATTTACAAAAATGAATGTTTTGATTTTTTTGAAAAACATTAATTTTTTAATAAAATTTATTATTTTTCACTCTTCATTTGAAAATACATATTTTCAGAAAAATCATAAGAAATTTAAAATAAGATGATTTCGAAATTTTTTTATAATATTATATTTTTGGTATCCAATAATATTTTTAAAATTTAAAAAAATTAATTCTAATATACTATTATAAAAACTAATATAAAACATTTTGGTAGAAAACATATTTTGAAAATTATAATTATTTTACTAAAAACTTATTACTTATTTCATAATTACATATCAATAAATTATATTTGTTATGAAAATTGTTATATATTTTATATTTTAGTTACATTTATTCACATCTTCCAATTCAATAGTTATGTTATAGAGTTCATAAAATGCTAACATTTAATGGTTCGTCTAAGTTTTGTTTCCCATGTTTTATAAGCCCAAAAATAATTTTTTTAAATAAAATGGTTGTACATTATACCTCCACAAATTATTCACTTTTTCTAAATTATAAATTGTTTTGGTAATCATGGGTTTGGTGTTAAACAAAATTTTTGTTGAAAAAACAAATCCTAAAAAGGGTTTAGATAACATCCTATTAAATTAGAGAAACATAAATATGAATATCATATTAAATAATATATAAATATGTTTTCAAATAATAGAATATGAGTGGGTGGTTAAAAAATATACCTGGAAGAGAAAAGAACCAACAAATGACTAAGAGAGTGTTACTAAGAACATGATCATGTGAATGTTAATAACCCCATACCAAAAATTAGTTAGGGGTAAAAATTCCATCAATTATTCAAAAAAGGAAAAAGGACAATGTTATTTTCAGAAAATTTAACTAATGTTGAGGTAATTTTTTAAATCATGATACAAAACATGAGATAATAATCATACATGATTTATTTTAATTTCATAATAATTATTTAATCTTTTCTTAGTGATTTTAAAAATTACACTTCTATTGCATCTCTTACTCGCAGAAATTGATATTATAGATGATTTTTTGATGTTTGAATTAATAAAATTTTCTTTTAACAATTATCCTTAGGTTAATTAATAGATATCTAAGTGTTTATCAAAACCAAATTGATTTCAATAGTAATCCATTATGGATAAATATAATAAATTAATCTTAAAAACGTCAAAAATAACCCAAAAAGTTTATGATAATCCCTTCTATAAATAGTAAATCCTAATCATCCATAAAAACATGTCTGGCCAAAATCAAAACCCAACAATACAGAAGATTTGATCAACATTTTTTAGATATACAATAACATTTATATCTAGACAACATGATGCAACTCACAATTTCACATAATAAAAAAGTGAATAAAATGATCATATATTATCTTAAAACATAGTAATAAACTGAATTACAATATAACCTAATTTACGAAATATATTATTCAGGAAATAATATATATACAAAATAATCCTTGAATATAAAAATAAATTAAATTCTATGAATGATGAATAAATTTTATTTTAATCAAATCAAAATTCAATATCTAGGTTAGTAATACTATTCCAATTACTTTATCAATGTCAATCATATCCTTATCCAAAAACTTATAATTAATTCATCATCAAGAAGATATTTATGGTCAAATTTATCTTAATAATTTATTGTAAGATATTATCACCATACCATAGAATCGATTTTATGAGTTATCGATACCCTTCAAAATATGTGTTCAAATCCATAAGAAATATGTAATTCATAAAAATCTAAATATTTTTGTGGATTATTATGACCAAAATACCATTTATATAACACTTATATAACATAATTCATGTGTCTAAAAATAGAAACACTTAATCATTCCAATTTAATGATTGAAATAACATAGGTCATTCCTTGGCCTATACTCTATCCCTTGGATAAGTGCACTGATTCAGATAATTCAAAATTTCTCAACACATAATACATTGAATTATTCAATAGTTAATTTCTCTATAACTATATTTTCCAAATATAAAACACTTTCTCCTACCCATTAGACATTCTCTTGTGTTATCCTTTACTCATTCTTCTCCTAAATATTTGACATTTCCTTTCAATATTTTCATTAAAACATGATCAATAATTAAATACAATCTTCCTCTTATTTGATTATTTAGTAAATTTAGTGATGTTTTCATCAATATTCTTATATCATGACAGATGATTATTCATAATCGATATTTTTGACTTCCATATTTCTATTTCATTATGTTTCTCATGAGAACTAGAATTCCATTGTCAATCGCATTCACCATTAATATTAATTCTCTTCATTTAATACATTTTCTAATGAAAAAAATATTTATAGAAGTATTATTAAAAATGAGAAATAGAATCAATAATTAATGAAATGTTTATTATTATTTATAACAACATAGGTTTAACCTATGCAATCAAATATTCTTATCCACTCAAATCATTCATAATGGTTCTTAAATAAAATGTGAGTTAACCCAATAATATTTCCCATGAATTTCAAAATAGGTATTCTATATGCGTAAAACCACCTTACACTAGAATGATTGTCAATATATTCTCAAGCAACTCATTTCAATGTAATTACTCATAGAAAAATTTGTACCAAGGCCAAGACCACTTATAGTATCTTGACTGGAATGATTTTCTTTGAAAAAACACTATTAATTATATATCATAACATATAATGTAATTATATATATAGGATTAATATATGGTATTTCTAATCTATTATCGTCATAGTTTTCAAAGGTAACAATCCCTTTCTCTATTTGAAACTATAGCATCTGAAGACATGTTATATAAAGTTTGAATCATCTTAATTGAATATTAAATATATAATATTATTATCAATGAAAAAAACGTAAAGGCATTGTATATTTAGAGATAATATACATAAACTTAATATTTAATAAATTTTCTTCAACCTTTTCCACATAGAACACCTCTTAGGTATACCCTATTTAAAACAATTCCTCATAACATGTGGAAGAAAAGAAAAAATAAAGGGTGAGCTCAGATGCTTAGTAAGGATAATCATATGAGATATCAATTATCATATAAACATTTCATGAGCCTAAATAGTGTGTGGACCTGAAAATATCTTTTTAAAATAATACCATGAAATTATTAAATCATCAATATAAATCATGGAATATATTTTAATAAATTCATAATACATGAATCATAATGTGATAAAAGAATATAATGCATGAAAATATAATATTTTCATAATAATTGTTCATAAATGTGTGGTATAAGTGTTAAATAATAATAATAATAGAAATATGATTCCATTTTCACCCATAAATAAATTCAAAACATTTTAGTCTTGGGATAAAAACATTTTTACCCACTTCATGATTGGGTTATCCTATCGTGTAGCCTCATTTGGGCTTAGCACAACCACTTATGTATCATGTTTCAGGTTTGGTGTAACATCCCATGTACATTGTTTCATTCTAGGGATAACATCCCTCACACACTTTTAGATCATAGAATATAAATATTTACCCAGTACATTAGTGTGATATATAAATCTGGTCCCATCTGTCAAATAATCCTAAATCCAATAATTTTTATACCACAAAACCATCTAATTGTTCATTATAACTTAACCCATGGATGATTAAATAAGATTGATAGATTTTTCAACATCATAACAAGAATCCTTACATGTAAATAATATATCTGTTATTTGTGGAACATATCCTAGGTAATTTCCATGTATCATCAATTATTGTTTTCATAGAAGAAAAACTCTTTTTAAATTTTATTGAAATGATTCTTTATAAAGATACCATTTTAATTTATTAATAACATATTAAAATATAAAAAATAAACAATATTAAGGAAATAATTTTGTTTCATAATATTATTTAAAACATGTAAATAAGGGTTCAAATAATTTTGTGTTCGTGATTGAAGGAATTTTTATTCATGTCTTATACACATAAATAATAATTCCTGTAACATTATTTGTAAATAATAAAAAATATCCCATTGGAAAAATGAAATGAAGAGTACACTAGAACCATTTAATAAAAATATAATCATGTTAAAAAATGACATTAAAAAATAATTTACGAATTGAATAACATTTCTTAATTTGTTTTTATAAATCCTGGATGTGGAAGGAAAAATATTTTTGACCAAAGAGGGAAATAAATTCAGCCATCCATTATAATTTTATTTTTGTCACATGAGTAAATAATGTGAACAAAATGGAAGGAAAACTTGTATTCTCAATCAATAAACATAGAAGAAGAAAATTAAAGGGGTTATTTGGGAAATGATAACAAAATAACATTCAATATTAATTCAATCATAATTAATACAAATTAAAATTATAATGAAACATAAATCCTTTACCACAATAGTAACATTCGAGTAAGAAACTGAAGAAAGAGATAATAGTATATGGATATGTAAGTACACATAGTTTTAATGGGAATAATCATAAAATATTTTGATGATGATTATATGAATGAAATAAAATAAATACACGGTTAATATAGAACGTATGTCATCAAAATATAAGGGAGTCAAAAATTACATACAAAGAATATATAATTGATTTGATAATAAATTTATGTATTGATTACTTATAAAAATATTTAATCCTAAAAAAAGAAAATGATTAAATTTATAGGCAATTTCAAACATAATGATGGTATACAACAATTATTTATGAATAAGAATAACTCAACTAACGAAAAGCGAGTCAAGAAACCCGTTAACTCATGTTTGATTTGAATGAAAAGTGATCTAACATATAGTGAAATAAATTTTATTATATTGTATTTATATTACAGATTCCATTACATATTTATAATAACATATTTGAAACTTTAAAAAAATTTCACAACCCTTCTAGTAATAACTCATTATTAAAATCATCATTTTTGGATGATAACACTTTTATGTTTCATGAGAATTTGGGTTAGGGTATTACAATACTTGTACATTGGTCATGGAAATTTCATCTAGAAAATTTGAATTATGATACAAATATAATACATATTCATCACATAAATTTATAGATTCATCCATAGAGTATATAGATATAAAAATTAAATATTATATTCATGGAGATGGTAGACCATACATATCAAAGAAAATTGTTTTCATTTCATGACATATGAATAGAAGGAAAAGTAAACAAAAATTAATTTTATATAATAATTATTATAAAATATATATCATATAAATTCATTTAATTTATATTTATTACCATAAAAGTTAAGTAGAATCTAAAAACAAAACAAATCACTTCATGGAGGTTTTAATCCACATGTACACCAGAGTGATGTTCTCATTTTATAGATAATTGAAAGGCCAGAATGTAGAAATGATATTATAATTTTATAAGAAAACTTATTTCACAAATATCATGCACAAACCCCAAGAACTCATTACCCCTTTAAAAATATACCACAACATATATATTTTTAGACTTTAAGGATACAGAATGCCACCATAAAATGGAAATATTGCACATAAATTGACCATGGTTGATGTTTTAAAACAAATTCCATTCAAATTTATATAATAATATATTTTTTTATTATATTTCATTTAATAAAATTTTGATTATTGAAAAATATCAATAATATCTTTTTTGGAATACGGAATGTGTTATAATATAATACATGTTTAATTCGTGAAAAATGGATCCCAAATGAGATGTATTCTAATATAATGAATCTATAATCTTAATGATATAATAAATTGATGCTTTTATGAGTTTAGATATAATTTTAAACATTGTATTTTTGTTTATCCCCATGGTTAACCAATTTTAATATTGATGGTGGAAATTAATTTTATCATATTAAAGATGTATAATTTTACTTATATTGTAATAACTATAGAATAAATGGAAATGAGATGAATAGTTAATCATTTTTATCATAATTATTTTCATAATTATATATTTTAAGGGGTTTTAAATATTTTTCTAAAGTATAGGTTCATAGGACTCTTTATTAATCAAAATCCCAACAAGTGGGGAGGTAAAAAAAATACATCATCATTCCATAAAAACAAAGAATCCAGAAAATGGTCTGATATTAGGTGACTCGAGATATAGTACACTGGATATTATGAGTAATGCAGCCATCCAAACCATGATTGTGTCCTCTTATTCTATATGTCTTGACATACATCCATGGATAACATCTATTATCCTATTGATCATCCTTGTAGATCACCATCCTTTCTTTTATAATAGGTACAAAGCCAAAAAAAATTGTTTCCTCATCATTACTTATAGAGGGAATAAAATCACATGTTCTTTTTGTACATGATTCTAAAATAGGTTTACCATGGTAAGTTCCAATGAGAGGAGAAATATCATGTTTACTAATGTCTCTTATTTCATGAACATATATCTAGAGTTGGTTTCCTCTCTACCGAATAATGTTTCCTAGCATTGGATAGTTAATTAAACCATTCACTAAATGAATGAGAGGCAAATCCATATGAATGGACAATAGTAGTAGTGTGGTCAACTAAGAGGGAAAAAACATCACCATCTAATTGAGAATACCTAGACATGTTTTGTGTATTCATTGTTATTAGAATCAATCCATGATTCATCTGTGTATGTAACATCTCATCATGATTTTTATAAATAGCCCAGAAAAGTGTCTTCTTTCCAGATTACATAAAAACATCATGCACATTTGGCTCCATAAGAACATAATCTTAATTGGATTAAAATATTTCATAATCATTCACATCACTTCTATTATTATTTGTTTCAATAGTAACCCTACATGAGGATTTTGAATTAGGCACTGTGTTTTTGACTCAATAATCAAAGAAATCTAAATAAGTCAATTATATTACACTCTCAGCAGTGGGCTTATCATGCATTTGTATTGATGAATAACCATTAAATAATTTAATAAAATATATTTAACATAATATACTATTTATATCATTTTTTACTATATGAATATGTAATGTTTCTATATCCCACTATCATTTTAGGCAATAATTTCATCACTAAAAAATTAAAATTAATTTTCATAATTATAAATATTTAATTTTATTTAAGAAAAAATATTATAACTTAATATTAGATATTTTTCCAATAAATAATTATATGTACATTAAAAGAAATAAATTTTTTTATTTTCGTTATCATTGACATAAATATTATACATGAAAAAATCCATGAAAATTAACATTGAAGATCATTTTTGTTCGTTTTAGATGATTATGGTTGAAATAAGATCATAGAATTAAAAAAGAAAAGTTTTTAATTGATTTTCATAACTTATAACCTTAGTTTTCTCCTTAGTTAACCCATTTTACCTTTATTATGGTAATAGAAATTCAATATGAATAAAATTCCTTATGAAAACAATTCAGGGTAAATATTTTCTAAATGTTGATGTCCTGATTCAAAATAAGGAATCCATTTTTCATGAATCAATTTATTAAAAGGAAGAAATTAATTTATGATAACAATATAACATGAAATAGAAGAAATGTTTTTAATGAATTAATTTTTATCAATTAAAATGTTATTATAACTAATTAAACCATAAAATGTAATCAAACAAACATTATTGGATTATTAATACTATAATAAAAAGAATTTTAATTCGAACAATTTTAAAATAAAAATGGAATATGTTAATACTTGATCCAATAATACAGTTTTCAAAAATAAAATTAGTATTTTCACTATTCACTTGAAATTAAATCATTATAAATATTAAAAAATTCAAGCTAAGATAATTTTGATATTGTAATTTAAAAATTAATATTTGTTATTAAATTTTAATAAAATATCTTGATATTAATTATAATACCATCTCACAAAATGAAGTAAATGCCATTTTTGTAAGATAACATATTTTGACAAATAATATAAATTTTCATTAAATTGAGAGCATTTTTCCTAATAATTTATATATTTATATATTTTTTATATAAACTTAGTATATAATTAAATTTTTTTTTCATTCATATCATTCATTTAAACATCAATGTTATAACTTTCATAAAATAATAATATTTCGTTGTTCATTTTACCATGATGTTGTATGTTGTAATTACCAATTGATCTAGTTTTATTTTAAAATATTAAGGAGTTGAATATTTCACCCCTATAATAAATTCATGAAATCATTAAAACATTGGACACAACTTAATCTATATACTAGATAACACAACCAAAACCAAAACCAAATTCATTATATTATACCACATAGCTCTGACCTGGTTATGTCTTGATTAAGATGGCTGCCAAGGTGAAATTATTTTTAAGCTATAGAATGATTTATTTATAATCATAATTCTATTTTAATGGAACATACTTTTCTATCATATCTATCATGATGTTATGAATCCTTTAAAAATAACAAATACCTTAATGATAATATCCCTGAGATCCCGGAATGATTCATATCTGAATGTTCCTATGGAAATAAATTTTTTTTATTCATAATTAATATATATAAAACATTTAATACAATATATTGTGAAACAATGTACTTAGTATAGTTTAATGTATTCTTCAATGTCATCTATTCTTCCCTTATAAAAGAAGAAATCTTCAAAAAATAAGAAAAAATCATCTAATTTATGGAATATACAATATATTGAGGATATGAATATTATATCTTCCATCATCAGACAAATGTGAATGATTTTTTTTCATAATATCCATTGAGACTCTAAAATGTTGTCTCTAGAATATCATATTTTATTAATAATAGAATATGGTATCCAAAGTACAGATATATCAAAGAGATCTAATTTAGGTCCCTTAATAGATCTAATAGATCACTGATTTTAAGAATGATATACCAATTTTTTTTGAAACATGGTTCAATTTATGATAATCACTCTATAAATGGAGGGAACCAGATGCCATCATCATGATAAAAAGGTGTAGTCCGAGGAATTATACTAGTTCTCTTGAATCCTCTACACTCTAATTATTCCAATTGGATCAATAATTACTAAAACTTCATCAGAATCATTTTGTATTATGGGAGTGAAATATGGATTGTCCATAGTATTTTATTGATATAAAATATTATTTTTTCTTCAAGTGGTAATGCATATAAATGGTTTAGAAATACATATATTTATTGATATTGTATAATAGGACGATTTTTTATTTATATTATTATTTTTGTTAAAAAGGAATATTGGTGCTAGATGAAGAGAGATTGTACTATACACCCAGACTACATGTACTTCTCTCTCTATAATCAATTATAAATACCCCTTGAAAACATGAAGAGTTACATTTGGTGATTTGAATGAAACTTCTGAAGTGTAACAGTTAAAATGGGAATTAAAATTGACTATCTAGTCTATTACAATGATTATATTGATTATATAAATCTCTATGATCTTTAAATCTGAGGGAAATTAATCCTTTTCCGTGGTAATAATGAATAATGTGAACATGAATCCCATACATTCCATCACTCATAGGGGTGTCTTAAAACCCAGGGGTTGGGATATAATTTCCAAATGTAATCCTATTTTTTATCTATAGAAGTTGAAAGAAATGGAGATTATTGTCTAATATAAAACAAAAATGTGAATTTGAGTTCAGTTTAGAAGGAAGATACTCACACTATTATGGTACCAGGTTACTCAGTCAAAATATACCATTGTGGACCAAATAACTCATTATAAAATACTATATGATGACTATTTTTTCACAACTGAAGTGTTAAATGTACAATAATTGGTTTCCTATAGGTATCCAGGTCCACCTAGGCATATAGATGATAACTTGATAGATGAAATTATTTTATCTGATAATAATATTACAAAAAATTATTCATGCTAATAACATATATTTATTTAAAAATTTATAATAATACTTCTTCATATGACATTCCTTTTAATATTATTGTCAATTCCTTGTGGTGTGGTTCATTCTATCCTAAACTGCATAATCATTCCACACTTGATACATCTTGTTTCATAGATTTGACATAGTGGATAATACACTTGTCCTATGGATTGGTTATCTATTGATTTTCAACCATAGGAGCATGCCTTCATCTCTTTTTATAATCCCCGAGATAAAATTCCTATGAAAACTCATATATATAAGGGTGTCCCTTCGACTTTGTTTTCCTTACTTTTATATCTCTCTAACTAGTTATTTATTCACTATTTTGATAGTAAATAATATAGAACATTGCAACATCTGAGTGAATCCTTGGTTATAGACCCTTTATATAGATTCAATATTTCAATATTTTACTAGCATTAATGTCAGGTGAAAAGAAAATGAGAAGATTGAATAATTATTCATTTTCATTCTCTACTATGCTTCATTGATCCCGTTGAAAGATGTATGATGTATTTTCTATATGGAATTTTGATGGGAATATTTTTCATAGAAAAGTTCCAAAATTCATTCTAGAAAGGATATCAGTCCAAATTACATTTAACATGTATATGAAACCATGATAGATCTTGGTCCCCTAGAATATGTATTTTTATTATGATCATTTTTTTCTTGGATTCACCCTCGAGTAAAAATTCATGGTCATAATTCTTATATGTAACATTTCTTATTCAAGAACACAATTTCTATAGAATGTTGATGGGTTCGATTTTCAATATTATATTGAATGATCCACCTAATGATATTTTTCTGTACTAGTTCCATTATAAATTGCCTAAAATTATTTCATGAGGCTATGAACCTAATATGAGTTAGCTACTACCTCTTGCTGGTTTCTTTCTCTCATTACTGTTGGAATTTTAATTGAATAAACCATTTTATACGTCAATAATTTATCAATTTTTACAATAATCATTACATTGATATATTTTATATATCAATAGTAAAATATAAATACCCCCGTACCAAAATATTGTAATAATGTGAAAATAAATTCCTATTGGGTAGAATATTTGATTAAACAAGATACTTAGAACTCACTGGATAAACCCTCAATGATTTGCTAGTGGCACACCTAGATGTTCTTTACAATACAATTTTTACCTGAAAAACCATGGTAAATTTATTTTCAAAATGAATAGGTTATAAAAATATATCTATTCTATAAATTTCATTTTTGACATGTCTTATATCCTTTCTACCATATCTATTCAAGGACTAAAAAAAATGATAACATTTGTAATATCACTTCCTAACCCATTGGCTTTGACTGGGTTGGATGTGTTACTATCCTTATGTGACCCCCTAGAAAACAACAAATAAAAATAAATTCTATGTAATTAAAAAAAATTGCGATTGTGTTGGATTTACCATATACGAAGACATAAACAAACCTATAAAAATTAAAATAAATAAATATACTATTTATATGCCTATAATTATTTATGAAACTAAATCCAAAAGAAATAAAAATGAAGAAAACAATAAAAACTAATGAATCAAAGACCAATATCATAGTAACAATAGAAAAGTGTAAAATGGAAACAAAACAAAACTAAAGTAGTAAAATCATTTGGAACCATGGTGTCCCCACTCCATACCAAGGCACAAACCACTCTATGATATATCAATACCAACTATTATATTAATCATAATGGTGCTCCACTAGTGATGTGTGGAATCTACCCCTTTCTCTTACAATGAATAGTAATTTATACATACATGCCAAGGTGTTTAAAAAGGGTTGAGGTTAAGAAACTATTTGTCAACTACCTTATACATTTCCCAAATTATACTATGAGGAGAACCTAGTTCTCTTATTCGAACAATAATTAGGTACAAAAATTTACCAAAGAAGAAGAAATGATTCTCTCAATTTTCAAAGAAGAAGAAAAAAAGGTTTTCCAAAAAAATAACTAATTATGGGTTTTCTTTTTCATGTATTATAAATCATTTATCTATTTAAAATTTTCATATAATCCCATTTTCACATGAAAAAACACACACATGAATTATGAATGACATCCCTATGTCACAAGTGATGATATATCCTCTAAAAATTCATTGCTTGGTGGAAATTTATCCTTGTGATTTTAAAATGTACTTTGATAATAAAGTATTTTTTTAGCAAGGCATTATATAATTAATTTCATGAACAAACACCAACATTTTACATTTCCAGTTAGAAACCAAAATCAATTTAGGGAAAGAAAATCTGTCAAAACCATATTTCTTATAAGATAATAATTTTTTCAAATTTATCAAACATGTCGTGGGAAATATCTACAACCCAGTTTACGAAAAAATTATTAATAGTGAAATCTAGTAGATAATAATGAAGGTAAACTCATTTACAATTATAGGATATTTATGTAAGATATCCAAATTCCTTTTCATTACAATAAAAGTTGAATGTGGGGAAAACCACCAATCTCGATTCATTTAACGTAACTAATCCATATAGAATATAATGATCTATAATCATTCTACCATTCTAATAATGAATCACATGAATATACCATTAAAACATTTACAATTATATAGATATATACAAGGGATCCCTAATCTATTGTTAAATTCAAAGGAAAACGAGACGAAAAAAATGATGAGAGGAATATAGTTCTTAGCATTGATTCCAAAGATCATCCCATAAAAGGAACATCCAAATTAGTGTTTGGATTCCATGGATTTCTAAAATTATCTAAAAGGTCACCCAAAAAATAAATATCCTATGTTGGTAGGGGAATAATGAAAATTCTCTTAATTATTTAGTATTAAAAATAAAATTCCATTAAAAATTAATTCCCTATAAAAAATTAGGCTTCATACATTCACAAACCATGTTCATCAATTTTGTGAAAAAAACTCTCTGGTTACACATTTTTCATCATGGTTTATCCAAACTACTCCACAAACATTCTTATACATAGATACTCCAAAACCACACAAATATATTCTAAATACCATGCTAACTCCTAAAAATGGAATAAAAAACAATTTGAAATCTACTGGAAACATCATAATATATTATCCAAAATATTCATATCATTGAATAATCTATAAAATAGGGAAATATATAAAACTAGGTCATTAAATATAACCCCTAAATATTAATTATTTCTTTATTGATAAAAATTGTGTACGTTTAATGAATTAAGAGTGGAACCAATTTACAACAAAGAATGTTTGGAATCCTATTGAAATACTCGATTATCATCCCAGTACTGGTACTAAAAAGAATTTTAGGGACATGTTTGAAGAGATAGGTTTAAAAAATCATAAAATGATATACCCATAGAAAAATTCCATAATCATGAATAAATAATTTTTTATGTTGATTCCTTTTAATTCATTGCATGAATTATGTATATTATATTCTTATTGATATTCACTTTCTCCTTAGATTTTATAAATTTTAAAAATGTATTTTTTTTATTATTTTGAATGGTCTTATTTATGAAAATTTTATTATTGAAAAAACACTAATTTTTTCATTATTAAAATATTCAAATTATTATTTTAATATAACCCTGGATCATTTTGGTTTTAAATAATTCCATTGATCTTTGTATGAGAATTACAAAAATTTATACTTATGAAATTAATTTAAAATTGGAATGTCTAATTAAAATTTTCCATTAAATGGTTTTCAATGTATTTATCAAATGGTCAAGTAAGTTTCAATGGGGTTATTTTTTTTCAACATAAGAATCTATTTCTAATGAAATTTTAATTTTAATTATAAAAGTCATTCAATTATGTTTTATAGGTGAATTGAAAATTTTCATTAGTTTTCTAATGTCTCAAAATAAGGATTATATTTTTCTAATTGAAGGAAAAAATGAAATTTTAAAAGGATTCTCTTCCACACCATGACAATGTTCCCCACATGCCATCGTGATCTCATACATTTTTCATTTGGCACACTCATATACCAGGTTTTTGACTTACTTTTCACATATATCCTTTGATCTGGGCTCTATTTCTAATCCCTCTACCCCCGCGGCTCCCGTAGGTCATTTTTTGTCCTTCCCTGTGATCTTTGCCTCCCTGTCTATGTTAGATCCTTCTCCATCCTCAGTCCCTGGTTTGAATCTTACTAATACTTACCTTGCGACTCCTATGGATCCCCTAATTCCTACCTAGGGATCCCCAGACCTTGTTCCTTTAGGAACACTCTATATATCTCACTTTACTCACTTTCTCATCCATCCTCCCTGGTGGTATGTTTTTCACTTCATCAGGATTCAATAGAAGGTTCATGAATCCTTAGATATCCTTTAGTCAGCCATTGCGATGGTGATAACCTGCCCGAAGAGGACACTTTCATATCTCTTTGGGGCTACAAAGCCCCCAATCCTAACATTCCAGTGCATCATCAATTCATGGGTCTCCATCTCCCAAAGTAGATCTAGGTGGTTCAAATAAGGTATTTCTTCCTCTTCCTTACTATGGATGAGGACTGCATCCATGTGTGGGGTAAGGCCCCCATATCCATTATGACTAGAATTGCCCGCTTTTCTTAGTGGTCTCTTGTTTTCCGTAAGGGTAAAGAGATCCCACTCACTATAGTATTGCTCATCCTCCCAGGGACCCCTTCCCTTTAAGAACGATGGAATAACCAGGGTGATTGGGGATTCCCTCGGTGGATTCCTCTATTTTCATGATAGTTATTTGTGTTATGAGGATGTAATAGTGTTTCAAAATATGTGGATATAGACCTCTCCGTTCCCTTTCCAGACAAGATATCACTTCGAGTGAAGAATGATTTAGGCTGGAACTAGGTCATTCGTTACCCTGTATCCCTAGGATTTTTACTCATTTCCTTCTATAGGGCCATTACATAAAGGTTTAAAAAATATGAAGGTATGAATATTAGCGGCATACCCCCAAGGTTCTTATTTCCAGGGTCAGGCATGAAACTACTCCAATATTTTGTTCTCCTACACTCATTCAGGAAGTGACCCAATGTTCCTAGGCCAGGAAGACATCCGCTCCCAACTCCAGTTATCCTACACCCCCTTCACTAAGGTTACAAGTTCTGGAGTTCAATCAAAACACTATTGTTTCAATGAGTCCTATAATCATAAGAAATTCCCTACAGACTCGACCCCAATGTTAAGGTGGATTTTCTCACCCTGAATTCTGGGAACATAATGATTCTATCATTGCTATCCTCAAGAATAAGATAAAATCTACTAGACATAGTGAATTCTCCAAGAGAATCACAATGTTTGGCTCCATGCACAACAAACCCATCAAACATAATATTTTGATTTTTAGTCACATGGAATCTAATGTTGATATGGTTTAGGTTGTTGAACAATCTATCACTTATAAGGTGAAATGAGGCAATACATTCTGATTTATTTGTTTCATCTATGGGAGTTATGACCCATGAAAAAGGGAAATTTTATGTAATGGTATCAATGATTTCGACCCTGGAAACCATCATTTGATTGTTGGGGGAGATTTCAATGTCATTACCATCCCAGAGTGGAAGAAAGGGAGGGGACCTTTCCACATGAGAGCTAGTAGGGACTTTGTCCATTTCATTGTCAGGAAAGGCCTCATCAACCTCAACTACTCTAGAGACTGATTCAAATGGTGGAACAACCAAAGAGACAATCATCACTCATAGATCTGGTTTGATTGTTGTTTGGACGACATGCAAGATATCTCCTTGTTATCCAATGAAAAGTTAATACATCTAGTTAAGTGTTTATCTAACTACTCTCTTTTCTTGGTTGCCTTTTCGTCAGGGTTGGAAAATCATGTAAAATTACAGAAAAATGTCAATGGGATGAAACATCGAGGTATCATGACCATGTTAGATCTATATTTTAAGAACCCTAACATGAGAACACATGGGATTTCATGCACAATAAATTGGGACACATCAAATCCAAATAGTAGGAGGAGGGCAAAGAGACCCCCACTAACAATGACATTGATTCTTCTATGATGGAGGATGAGAGACTCGAAAATATATTGGAGAAAGTTTGGGATAACCAAGATTTTTAGGAGCTCACCTATAAGAAGGATTCCTTGGCTGTCAAGCTGCTCAAGAAGGAACGTGTGGCAGGGGATAAATCATTAATTAAATGTGTTAATGAATGAGATTCCAGCCTTGCATTCTTTTATTCATTTATCAAAGAGAAGAAGCACCCGATTTAACAAATTATCCTACTAGAAGACAACACTTATTCATGTTATAGTGATCTTATGGGAGGATTAACCAATTTTTTCTTCAAGTATCTCCTCAATAGTCCCAACTCTCATATGATTAATGGGTATTTGGGGAGGTACATGTGGTTTTTTAAGGTTATCCCTAAATAAATTTATCTTTACAAAAATTATGGGCTATGTGCTATCCCATATGAAAAAGAGATCCATGAGGCAATTCAAAAGCGTAATGATAACAGTTCTCTGGGACTGGATAGGTTACCAAGATCATTCTATTGGGTCTCATGGGATGTGACGAAAGCTGATGTAGTCATGTCAATCCAAAAATTATTCCATGGAGGTAATTTACCATGGGTATCTTGTGCCACTACCATTGTGCTCCACTAGAACCTTGTACGCCTCCTCCGTCAAGAATTATAGATGTGTGAGCCTGTGATACTTCTCATACAAAATCATGGACAAAGTTATAAATTCTATTTTTTCTTCCTATCTCCCTTAGTGGGTCTCTCTGGAGAAACATGGATGTGTGAAGGGACAATCGATCCAAGCTGACATTGCACTGACACAAGAGATGATATGATACATTAACTTCAAGACCCATTATTCTAACATGTCCATCAAGTTGAACATGTAAAAAGGATACGACCGAGTTGTGTGGGGATTCATAAATAGAGTGATAGAAGGCATTGAAATACCCTCATGGAATATTGTTCTTTTCTTTAGATGTTTCATCTCCTAGAGGTTGGTAGTTAATGTCAAGAGAAATACCCATGTATTATTCTACATCACCCATGACCTGAGGCAAGGTGATACAATATCTCTGAGTATGTTTATTCTCTATAAAGATTCCCTCAACCACATCATTCATTAGAGCATGGATAATAGAGTTATTTTGACCTATCATTGGGGTATGAGATCTCCATACATCTCCCACTTGTAGTTTGTAAAAAATACATAAATTTTCATTAATTCAAATAGAGGATCGATCAGAAGAATTATCAATGTGCTAGAGGACTACCACGACCAGATTGGATAGCTGATCAATAAGGATATGATAAACTTTTACTTATCCAACATATCTTCCTATAGCTGGATCATGATAGTGTATAATATATTTGAAATGAATAAGGGTGTATTGTCATGAACTGAATCTGGTCACCGCCAAAACCACCACCAAATCCAGCTCGCGACAAAGCCTGAAGGGAATTCCCGATCCCCATGAGTTAGAATTAGTGCCCAGGCATTATAAAATGAGAATTAGGAATGATTTACCCATGTTTACAAACTTAAAACAACAAAAGTATTCAATAAAACGAATTTGGATTTTTCAAACCAAATAATATTTTACAAAAATTCAGACCTGAATTGAATATTTTAAAACAACTCAATAAGACAATTACAATGGTACAAAACCAAAACCAAACAACCCAAGAACCCTCATGGTTAGGGGCACCTCCCTCAAGCCATCTCCCCAAGACTTCACCACCAAGGACCTACTAGAAACCCGAACCATTAGAAGTTAAAAATTGTATACAACCAGTGACAAAAAAATAACCAAGTCTACTTACACCCAAAGGTCTAGGTTGGGTGTGAGAAAATTCCCAGTAGGATACCACCACTTTGATATTCCATGGGATAAACATTCAAAGATGAAAGGATTGCATGTTTAAATATACATTAAATGCTAGTTAAAATTTATATAATATGAAACTTAAAAATTAAAACTGTTTTCAAGTGGGATATCGTTAAGAATCAACACTTTTAAAAATAATTTCAACACTACTGAATTTTTTATCCAATCATACTGTATGCTGACAGTAAGCACAAAGTAACTAATGAGAACAAGCAATAGGAAAACACCTATGCACTAGCTCGTTGTGGGTCATAGGTACCTCATATCTCGGTGAGAGTAACCATCACAATATATTTTATTGTGCATTAGACACTAGTATGGAACATACCAATAACCTAGTGGCCCCAAATCATCATCATCATAGTTTAGTCAATGTTGTAAGCGTCAATCATGAAATGTGAAACTGAGGCGAAACCCCACATATTCACAAGCATACTAGTACAGGTCCACCAACATAGATACTCATTTTCCCCCTTCTTCTCAAACAAGTTCAACAAGTTAAGAAATATACTTTTCACATTAAAATGTCATTTACATGTCAAAAGGTCACCAAAAATACCACATGTACATCACAGAAGTCTAAAAATCCACTTTGTAATTCAAATTCTTTTCGAAATCATACTCACACCAAAACTATCCCACAACACATTTTGCACATCTTTAAAAATTCAAAAAATCTGTTAAAAACTTTAAAAAATATTTCCCAAGATGATAAACATCATAAAACATCCCAATAAAATGTTACATAATACCCTTTTCATAAACAATGTCCATTTTTCACATCACAGTCACACAAAACAGCCTGAAATCTTGCTTCGCACCCACATCACAATTTCATAAATCACATCAAAAAATTAAAAAACATTACCAAAATGTTTTGACAAAATAACTAACCACATTATTTTTCAAAAACTCATTTTAAGAACATACTATCACCAAAATAGTACATAATAAACCATTTCACACTTTGTGTATCTCATTAAATCATTTACAATTTTCATAAAACTAACCCAAGAGGTATAACCAAGGTTTGCATACAAAACCCATTTAAAAACCCTTATTCAAGACCAAAACCATACCAATAACAATCCAAAATAGAATTTTCAGCCATAACAACATTTATTAAATCACCCCAAGTGTTATACAAATACCTTAGAAAATACCACAAAAGGCACACATGAAAAACACGTGTTTTCATAAATCACTTTCAAGAAGTAAAACATGGTTTCACACATTAAAACCATTTAAAAATCCCCTTACAAGGATCACATGACATTAAGGCATTAACAAAACAGAATTTTCATCCCCTTTAAACACTAAGAAATCACATTCATATGTTATAAAATACACCCAAACATTTCCCCAGGAGCCAGGCATGAAAAGCACCCAATTCCCCAAAAAAAATGAAACTAAAAAATTAAACACTTAACCAAATCAATAAAAAGTAGTTTTAGAACCAGAATCAACAGATTTTAAACATACTAAATTAATAATTAAAGAATGATAACTCATCATAAAATGGTTATACATGGAATCACCTACCTACTGAGTCAAAACCCTTGAATCTTGGTTTGAAACCTCAACAGCACCTCTACCGCACTAAAAAGAAGTGAAAACAAACCCTAAAACATACGATTTCACCAAAAATACCCCAAATCAAACCCTATGTATAAACCATAACTTCTAGACAATCAATAAATTTATGAAATAGGGAGGAAACCCTAAGGAGAAGGAAGGATTTTAAGAGAGAAACACTTACCCAAAACAATCTTTTAGAAAACGACCCAACATCCACTAGTATATGAATTTTAAAATAGCTAAAAATTAATGGTTGGTTCAAATAAAGATTAAGATATCATTTAAGAACTGTAATGGTGGGAAAATATAAAAATAGGTGGAGTTATGAAAGGATGAATTTACCTCTTCAAATATGGTCAATTTGTGAAATCCATATAATATTCGACCAATTTATCAATTCTATTGGGATCAAAATTGTGGTAGGCAAGAATGGGGGCATGCCTTAGGAAGGTGGGTTCATGTGAGAGTTGGAATCACCGAAACAAATTAAAAAATTAATGCGTTATTAAAGAATTAAAATATATTTTTAATGTAGAAAATGGGCTTTCAGTCATGCCCAATCCCTTAAATAAAAACTAGAATTCACCATGATTATATATTTTTAAATGGTCTAAAATAATTATGTGGTTTTCATAGGTCAGGGTGTTCCAAGTAGGAATTGTAATGGATGAAAAATGATTAAAAATTATGGAGTTATAAAGGAATCAATATTTATTTTTAAATCTGGAATTGGGCTCACGGTTTGGCGCAAATCATGAAAACTCACCCATTTCTCAAAAAAATGAATAGGAAACCCCTAAAACAAAGAAATAATGGAAATTAAATTAAAAATAACTTTAAAGGAATTTATGTATGTGACAATTCTTCCAACCATGAAAAATTTTTCCCCAGAAATTCACAGCAAGGCCAAAACAACAGCCAATCCCAACTGAGCAACCAAGAAGTACCCCCTTGCCAGGTTTCACCTCCAAAGGCCAAAACACCTATAGTGATCAATTATGGAAGGATTAATCTCACAACCCAAACATACAACACTTTTCTGAAATGATCAATCACATTCATACTTTATCCAAAAAGAAAACTCCTCATACACAATCTGATCAAGACTCATGAAATTCACCCAAATGAACTACAACTTTGAACAAGGTTACACTTACCATATATTAACTAAACCATTGGGCACTCTCCAATCCTAACATTTACAAAAGAAAGATGTTGGTAGATTGATAGTTCTGAACAGGACTACATACTTCCAAGAAAAGACCATATATAAATCTAAGCTGTTGGTATGGGGGAACAGAAATAGGCACCCCACCATAAGAGACAACCTATATTTTTCCGAGATAGAATCAAGACACTAACAGGGGGAGGCCTCAACGGACTCCCTAGTACAAAGGGTATAATTCCATTAAATGTTTACAAAGGAAGGTACAATATATTCATAGTTGGTCTCCCCACCATAAGATCCAACCATCTTAACCAACCAGCATGGGCTGACATAGATAGTCCCAAAAAAATTAAAGATTTTGGAAGGGCGCAGGGTCAGTCCGAACGGTTTGGGAAACTATGCAGTAAGTGTGAAGTTCATTCTTTCTTCATGGATTCCATTCACAAGGCCACTACTAATCGTTCACAAAACATGTGCTCAACCACGATGACACCAGAGGTTCGAACTATTACTATCTTTCATAATATGGATAAGACTTTGTATAGGGGTTTAAATGACCATGTGATTTCCCCTAACTACGAGCCAACATCTCTTCGAGACCTATGGCTAGAGCTAAAATGATTGAATCATATTTGGCCTTGAAGTTATGCTTTGGAATCCCACTGAATTAGAACTCCTCTTTCAGTTCCACCAACAACTACACCACAATCCAAGATTAGTTTTCCAGACATAACACATTCTAAACTCACTTTACCCTGTCCCGATATTTCACTAAAACAAGGGCTTAGAAAATTATCACACATCAGACATTGTTTCTTCAGGTGAGATACAATATAAGAAAAGAAAAACTATACTCACCATCCCCTAAAATGGAAGATTTTGAAGTTTTACCAAGGGAGACATTCTCCCAACATAACAGAGACTCTTAATGGATTTCACGAATTTCACCTTTATGGTCAATCGAGCACATGACATCACAAGGCATCATCGGACATGACCATTGCGACTGATATAAACAATGCATTGAGAGGGACCTTATAAAACATCCCCAAACAACAAACAATTCTATAAAGTTCCCACAATATCCTATGGAGACCATATTTCCCACACTAGTGGTTTAACATGAACTCATGCTTCAAAGAAACTGTGAAGAACCCAGAGGCCCTCTAAGACACCATCGAAACACTTATCCACAATAACAACCCCAGAACTCGTCCACCTTCGACGAATCAAGTAGCTTAAGAAACTAAGGCCTCTTTCAACCTTCCACGCGCACTATTCTGCTATAAGAGGATTAGAAAAACCAAGAAAGGAAATGGTGTAGAATCAATCTATAGAGCTTAAAAAAATGATTCCTCAAATTGATTAACTAGAGGATTTTCCAATGGCGAAAAAATACAGGTTGCACTTCAGTCGTGAACAAACCCTTAATGGGGCATACATTATCCAACAATTGAACCTAAATACACTACAAAGATGGTCCATTGGTCAAGATATACCACAAAAAAGATCCAAACACATGAAGGGAACCATCATAAAGGCATCCCACAACATTTGTTAGTAGTGACCACTAACCAGACCTTCAACACAGATTACCAACCAAACACAAACCCAAAACATAGTTCAAACATAAGGGGTTCTTGGACTAAAAACATCCCAAAACATCAACATTTTCAAAAACAAATAATACAAACCATCCCAAACTAGTCATCAAGACATCATGTTTTTCCTTTAAAATTGTATTTTTTAAAATAACTAGTTCGACAGTTAGTGTATCCACCAATGGTACCCCATGAGCCTCACATATGCATGTTTCTATGCCACACCGGGCACCCTATTCATATCCATCCCGAAACTCATCTAGTCATACCATTAACCTTCCATCGTCCCGTATAACCCCATGTATGTGGTCCCTCAGAAAAATAATAAATTTTAATATAAAAACTCATTCCACTTTTCAAAACAAAAAAAATCATCCAATACTTCTTTTTTCTGAAGACCGCTAACCACGAAATTGAACCAAAATTATAGTATTAAAAAAATTTCAGAAAGGCACAATCATTCCAATGAAAACTCACTTTAAAGTTATTCACATCAATTTCAAAACATCTCAACCCATTAAAACACCTTTCAATAGTTTAAAAAACCTTATTGGAAACACTTTTCCAGAACCAACCTTGACATAGTTCATGCTTTCAAAAGAGGTGAAATCACACCATTTTCCATTCCAATACAATTATAATAATTCAGTTATACATTTAAAAAAATCTACCCATTCCCTATTTATTAGATAATTATTCCACAAAAACATTACACTTCTTAAAACCAAGTTAGTTTAAAACCACAATTCTGAGATTTCAAAACTAAAGAACACAAGACAATGTGAGAGGAAACTAGTTTCAGTTGGGGACTTGGACATTTGGGTGGCGTCCATATTACAGTCACTTCACCATCATAAAGTGTATTCTAATAAAATATTCATGGCACCACATATCTTTCCAGACCCTACGATCTCACTGAGACCATTAACCCAATTCTCTTTTCATTTCCACTAATCATCATCAAATGAAGAAAACCGAATGACTCAGAAAAGTCTCGAATTCCCCTGGCGACATGAATCCATTCATGAGGTGTGGTGATCAGACACATTACTCATAACCAAAAGCAATGTCCTGAAAATCCAAACCCTAGACTATCCCGACTGTTCCCTAAATAAAATGACCCAAAGAGAGCGAACCTCCTCTGATACCATTTTGTCACGAACCGAATATGGTTTCCACCAAAACAAGCACCAAACCAAGCCCGTGACAAGGCACGAAGGGAGTTTCCATTCCCCATGGGCTGGCATAAGTTCCCGAGTATCAGAAAATTATAATTGGGAATGATTTACATGAGTTTATAAACATAAAACAACAAAAGAATCCAATAAAATGAATCTAGATTTTTCAAACCAAACAATATTTTAAACAAATTCAGAACAGAATTAAATATTTTAAAACAACTCAATAAGACTATAAAATATGTACAAAACCAAAAGGAAACATCCCACTAACCCTTGTGTCAAGGGGCACCACCCTCAAGCCATCTCCACGAGACTTCAACAGCAAGTACCTACTCGAAACCCGGACCATTGGAACTAAATAATTGTACCCAACATGAGATGAAAAAAATATCAAAGTCTACTTACACCAAAAGGTGTAAGTTAGGTGTGATACAATTACTAGTAGTATACCATCACTAAGAGATTCCATGGGAGAAACATTCAAAGACGAAAAGCTTGCAAGTTTTTAGAAAGAGGAAATGCTAGTTAAAATTTCTAAAAAATGAAACTTAAAAATTAAAATAGTTTTGAAGTTGGATATCATTAAGAATCAAGACTTTTAAAAATAATTTCAACAATACTGAATTTTTTGACCAACCATACCATATGATAATGGTAATCACAAAGAAACTAATGAGCACAAGAAATAAGAAATAACCCCTCAGTACTAGCTCATTGTGTGTCCCAGGTACCTCGTATCTCAATGAGAGTAACCATCATAATATTTGTTATCGTGCACGAGCCACTAGTAGGGAAGATACCCATAACCTAGTGGTCCCCAATCATCATCATCATAGTTTAGTTGGTGTTTTAAGCATCAATCTTGCTACGTCAAACTGTGGCCAAACCCCTCAGATTCACTAGTGTACTAGTACACGTCCACCCACCTAGATACTCAGGTTTTCCGTCGTTCTCAAACTAGTTAAACAAGTTAAGAAATATATTTTTCACATTTAAATATCATTTACACATCACTAGTTCACCAACAATCTCACATGTACATCACTCAAGTCTAAAAATCCACTATTTCATTCAAATGCATTTTTAAATGACACTCACACCAAAAATATCCCACAACACATTTTGCAAATATTTCACAATTAAACAAATCCATTAAAAATTTTATAAAATCCTTACAAAAATTCTAAACATCATATAACAGACCCCTCACTTGTTACATAATACCCTTCTACTAAACAATGTATATTTTTCACATCCCACTAACACAAAAAATCCTGAAAACTTGTTTCGCACCAACATCACAATTTCATAAATCACCTCGACAAATTAAAAGACATTACCAAAATGATTGAAAACATAACTGACAACTTTATGTTTCAAAAACTCATTTTAAGAACATACTATCACCAAAACAGAACAAAATCAACCATTTCGCATTTTGTGTATCCCATTAAATCATTTACAATTTTTATAAAAGCAACCCAAGATGTATAACCATGGTTTGCATAAAAACCATTTTAAAAACCATCATTCAAGACCAAAAACATACCAATAACAATCCAAAAAACATTTTTCATCCCTAAAAACATTTATTAAACCACCCCCAAGTGTTATAAAAATACCTCATACAACACCACAAAAGGTACACGTGAAAAACACATGTTTTCATAAATCACGTTCAAGAAGTACAACATGGTTTCATACATTAAAACCATTTAAAATACCCCTTACAAGGGTCACATGAAATTAAGGCATTTACAATCCAAAATTTGGAGCCCCTTTCAACACTAATAAATCAATTTCATATGTTATAAAATACACCCAAGCATTTCCCAAAGAGCCACGCATTAAAAGCACCCAATTCAAAGAAACAATGCAACCAATAAACTAAAAACTTAACCAAATCCATCAAAAATAGTTTCAGCACAACACAAAATAGATTTGAAACATACTAAAGTAATAAATCAATCAATCTATTTCTTCATTAAATGGTTATAAATGGAATCACCTACCTTTTGAGACAAAACCCTTGAATCTTTTTGTGAAACCTCAACCACACCTCCGCCACACTAAAAGGAAGTGAAAAAAACCCTAAACCATAATATTTCCCCAAAAATACCCCAAATAAAACCCTAGGTATAAACCCTAACTTCTGTATAATCAATAAATTTATGAAAGTGGGAGGAAACCCTAAGGAGAAGGACAGAATTGAAGAGAGAAAAATTTACCCAAAACAATCTTGATGAAAAGAACCCAACATCCACCAGTATCTAAATTTTAAAATAGCTAAAATTTTATGGTAGGTTTGAATAAATAGTAGGAGATAATTTAGGAACTAGAATAGGGGAAAAGAGTAAAAACAGAAGGAGTTCTGAAATGATCAATTTACCTCTTCAAATTTGTGCGATTTGTGAAATCCATAGTAGTTTCTCCCATTATAGTGATTTTATTGAGCTTTAAATTGATGTAGGAGAAAATGGGGGCACACCTTAGGTAGGTGGTCTCGGGTGAGAGTTGGAATCACCGAAAAAACATAAAAATTGAATGAGTTATTAAAGCATAAAAAATATTTTTAATGCAGGAAATGGGATTTCAGGCAGGCCCAATCCCTTAGGTAAAAACTCAAATTCATCATGATTATATATTTCTAAATGGTCCAAATTAATTTTTCAGTGTTCATAGGTCAGATTGTTACAAGTATGAATTGGAATGGATGATAAATGTTGAAAAATAAAGGATTTATAACTTAATCAAAATTTATTTCAAAATCTAGAATTGGGCTTAGGGTTTGGCCCAAATCATGAAAACACACCCATTTCTCAAAAAAAAATTCATAGGAAACCCCCAACACAAATAAATAATGGAACATAAATTAAAAATAACTTTAATGTAATTTATGTATTTGACAAGTATTTTGTAAGGTCTACCATGGTGCTCCTTTATTCTCAGATAGGATTTGCATTCATGACTTTGACATTCTCTTAAAAAAGATCATGTAATATATCATCAACTAGAAGAATATATA
This sequence comes from Viscum album, assembly GCA_963277665.1. Taxonomy (NCBI): domain Eukaryota; kingdom Viridiplantae; phylum Streptophyta; class Magnoliopsida; order Santalales; family Viscaceae; genus Viscum; species Viscum album. Next base: position 1,689,701,013 of record OY728146.1, read on the forward strand.
CCTATATTTTGGTGGAGGGGTAGCACCAATGAACAATTTCCTCTTGGCTACCCATTTACATGTAGTTTTTGACATCAATTCCCCTAAATGTGTCATCAACAACATATACATGATCCTAGAATGCGTCATCTAGGAAACTTTCTCTGAAGGGAACCATCACTTGAAATCATGGAGAAGGAAGTAAAGGCCCTCAAGTGAATGAGGCTTCAAAGTCCAAAGCTTCGAAGACACCCTCATCTTTATGCACAAAAATGTTTCTTGGGAAGTCTTGGAATATCCCATATTATGGGGTATAACCATGCACATCTCCCACTCTATCTGCTTGACATTGGTGGAAGGTAATATTTTTATATTCTGGTCTGTAATGTCCCACTTGATCATAACACTTCAACCACACGCGTTATGGGTCACAGGGAAGGTAGAAAGATACATTCATAATCAAAAAAATGGGATGGATATGTTCTTGGCTTGTGAGGATTCCTATCCACCTCAATTTCCATCAGAGAGGTTACTTTGTATTTGGTCCCCATCAAGGATGTGTTGGATGCGAACCAATGAGAGATCATTAACTTCATCGAACTGAGTTTCGATTCTGATAGATGCATATTAAATTCTTCTTCCTCGAGGGTTTCTCTATGGGGGACATCCAACGCAACATGGATGCGAACGATCATGAAGATAGCTGGGATTGTACATTATTACCTAAATTTATTCCTTTGAAATATAACATTCTAATGGGTAGGATGAGGAACAAGGCTATCTCCACTAATGAGAATATCATGCAGCACGATATCCTGATAGTTTCTAGATTCACTTATTTCAAAAACCACATGGAGGATAGTAAAGTGAATATTTTCATTATGGGTAACTGGGTAGGTTCTGTGTTGAGATACATCGGGGAGTTTAATGACCTATATGGCCCTTTCACAATAGACCAATTCTTCTTGGAGCAGTAGTACCACTATTTGGGAGAAAGGGTTTCAGAGGACATGGATCACACCATGGTTCTACATGGATGTTGCTAGTTCACATGGAAGGAACGAAATGTGGAAAGGAACAAATTGACCCTTACTTTAGGATAATCCATAATTTTTAGAATGAAGAACTTGATTCTTGATCTTGTTAGTCGATTTAGAAAATGGCTCAAGGCTCCCACTATAAAACATCGTCAAATGAACACTCAAGGTTCCCATCTTCGTAATAGCAACATCAGAGTCCACTGGGTCTATTGGAACCCACAATCTGGGGGTCTAAAAATCAATACAGATGGGTCATTCATTATAGGGGCCTTCATGGAGGAGGGGTAGTCCTTGAATCATGAGGCTCTTTCATTTTGGCATTTTGTTCCTTAATAGGCCAAGGCTCCTTGCTTCAGGTGGGTGCTAAGCTGCTGCATCCAGGTTTAAGAATGTTCCACTAGAGGGGGATCAATCAATCAGAGGCTGAAACTGACTCAAAGATCCCCCATAATTCCTTGTATATAATTGGTTTCACTCCATTACAAATTTACTACCACATAAGAATGTAAATCGGAATTGTTAACAATAACATAAAAATAATTCATAAATGGTGTGAGGGAAATCAAGTTGCAGACTACCTTTCTTCGCATGATTTCCTTGATTAAGAGCCCATCTCCATGCATAATGTGCACACCTTGAAACCCTAGGGGTCAATCAGATAAGAGGATATACATTTGGCCTTCACTATTCCATGACTCCCTAGGTCACTCTAGTTTTAGATCCTATGGCCTCCATTCCTTTTTGTGCCATCCATTTTCCTTGATTAAAAAAATTAAACGATGATAATTAATTAAAATACAATAGATATTTTTTAGAAAAATTACACCGATCATTTAATGGAAATAGGTATACATATGAGTACAAAATATAATATAATATTTTATGAAAATGGTAAAATATTTGACAACAAGCATTATAGATATATAATTATGAGCCTTATTTACCTTAACATCTCCCGAATATACAGTAATTTAAAATTATGTATTTATTATTATTTTCATGAAATTCCCAAAAAATTCACATTTAAATGATCATAAAATAATATTCAAATATTAAATTTTTTTAAAAAATATTTTTTTATTGATGAGATAATTAATTTGAGCTTATATGTTTTTTGGACACTTACTTTTGATTATTCAAATTAGATATGAAACCTAAATGTTTGTGATGTCCCCAAAAAAGATAATACAAAGTCTCCTAGAGTATCATGAAAAAGTAATTTGATTCCCATTATATAGTCAATGTTGAAAATATATTTATAGGGTTTGTTTCCTAGTAATTATTTGGATGAAAATTACTTTTTTAAGTGTATATGATATCTTAAAATCATTTTCATGTTATTTGTGATAACACTTTTGTGGTTGGTATTTATAGGAATCTTATTTAACACCTATGCACTAAAAATATTGATATTATGAAGAAAAAAATAAGATATTTCTATTTGATGTGGGATATCCTGATATAATATGTTAATGAATATATTAAATTGATAATTATTTTAAAAAAACACCTTTCAATTGAATTATTTTATATTATCAATGGGGAGTTTGGTACAACTACATTGTGACACTCACTTTCAACTTAGGAATGCATGATCATTATCCATATCTCAAATCATTGTAAATACATTTAAGTACTTGAAAACTCTTTTACATGTTTTCACGGATCCTTTATTTAATTTTTATTTTTATAATGTGGGTTGAAATTTTCACGGGGGACTAATTAGTTATTATATATAAATTTAATTTATTTTATTTTTTTTATATTATACTTTTTTTTCTAAATGAATCTATTTTTAAAAAATATAATTATCCTAAAAACATAATTATGAGGCCATTAATAATTGAATAGTATGACAATTATAATAACGTAGTTTATTAATATTCTGTTGAGTATCATTTGTAAATCCATTATTAAATAACTTTTTAATATAAAAATTTCTTAATTACTAATATGGAATTATCTATATCTTAGTTTCCCTTATTTTCTTGATAATAAAAATGGGGGAGGAATCAATTTGTGGATTTCCCTAAAAGTTATAAATTTTAGGATTATATTACTTCTTAAAATTTTAATACATTTAATGTAATTTTAATATATAAATTTTTTAATTTGATACACTCATTTGGAAAATTATTTTTGTCAACTATATATAAAATTTTTGGGATTTGAAATTCATTAATAAATCATTATTATAATTTCCTTTGGAAATATGGAAATTTCTTTAAATGTAATTTTTCTTTTATATTTTAATTATAAATTTTATTTTAAGTGTTTTTTATCATGGAAAAGGAGATATTTTTTTCTCTCACCCTCTCTGATTTATTAATGATCTCAAATAACTTCTATCATTAAAATAATATCATTGGAGTATACATTAGATATTATAATATATATATTTCGATCAATTTGACCTGGCAATAAAATGGTCCATCAAAGGTTTAGAGGGTCATTTGAAATGTATTTCAATAGTCAGAAATACTGACCACATAGAGGAATAACCATGACTATCTGGTAGGCCATATAGTGGCACCAAGACAATCTCAAAATATAATAGTTACCCAATGATAGACCACCAATGTGATAATGAGGTTGGAAGAATAACCTACATACCACCCATCCCACTATCTGACCTGTTGCAGCTAGATAGCCAACTAATCATCCGATGAAGCTTCTCATGAATGTTAAAAAAGTCATTGTATGATTCTCCCTTCATCCTCTCCCACATACCAATGAAATATATGGACTCACAACACCTAAAAACCACCATGGGACATTCAATGGCTATAAATAACCCTCTAAGATAGCAGGGGTAGAAAAAATTACAAAAAAAATTATTTTTTTGGATTCACATGAACTATTTGTATGCTTAATTGAAAGAAATACGTTGTTCTCTCTTTAATGGTTCACTCATTCTAATTTTGTTTCGAATCAATTTTTCTAAGATAATTAAGAGTACAATATAAATGGTTTGTGTTTAGAGAGCCACATATTATTTCTTGATCAGTGGTTGTCCATGCCTCTAAAATTAGGGTGTTTTTTTGGTATCTTTCATTATACCCTTAACATAAATTGTTATATTTGCTTCCATTATTATAAAAATGGAAATAATTTGTATTCATTATTTACATGTATCTTTATTGTGATAAATTCCAAGGGATTAATACATACCTCCAAATCCTCTTGAGGGGGTGTGGGATGTAGGAATTCATTTTGAGTGTCTGGCGTGCATATTTTTCATCATTACTTGTCATTTTAATTTCCATTTAACTTTTTATTTTAATATATATTTCATAGGTATTACTTGATTATTTTATATATATTGTTCTTTAATTCATTTAGTATATAACAAACTATTTTAAAAATATTTCAATCTCTTTAATTTCATTATTGTATTTTTTATTTTTTTAAGACATTAACCCCCATATTGATATAATACTAAAAAAATACAATTTATCCCCCACAATATAAAAGAGAGTTCTCGAATAATGGGATAATGGTTGAACATGAAATTTGTGCAATTCAAACTAAGTTTGGTGTTTTATTAATTTATTACTCTAATATAAATGTGATATTTGAGTTTCAAAAACATCTATGTATTAATATTATATAAGATAATCCTAACTAAAGTTATAATCAATGATTAAAAATACATTATCAATAATGGGTATTCTATATAATATTTCATTAAATGTTTATAACAAATAAAAAAATAATTAAACTCCAATGCATCTATGACATTATAAACCAATGTACTAGAATAATTATTGGTAAATAATTCCTCTAATTATATTTAATTAAACTATCTATAATCTTATCAAAATAAAGACAATATATCCCACAAATGATCATGAAAAATTAAACACATATATAAGTGTTCTCTACTTTTTATAAATATAAATATATTGAATAATTTTTTAATGAAAAATAATATGTTTGGTTAGATGTCATGTTTCTGCATATATTTTGATTTAATTATCACGTTATTTTATTAGACAGATTAAATTTTTTTGGTAAAATATTTTTATTTCATATAATAATACAGAAGAGTTATCCAGTACAATAAATTAGATATCTATTGTAATAATAATAATCACAATACACAAACCATATTTTTAAATTTATAAGTTCAACTTTCAAAATGGATTTATGTTTTATATGGTATGAAATTAACTATTGTAAAATCTATTTGGAAAATTTATATATACAATAATGATTTGAAAGAAGATATTCATGTATACAATAATATATGTAATTTTCATGTATCAGAATATTAAATGCAAAAACATTTGTTTTTATAAAATAAATGTAGAATATATAAAAATTATTATGTAATAATATCATTGAAATTAAATTATAGGGGTAAGAACATAAAAAATGGAATAAACATAAAAAATAAATTAATCTTAGAGAAAAAAGGATGTAAAAAAACCTAAAATAATGTGGCCGGGAAAAGGTTATGTTGCCTTCTACAGTTGTTCATTAATCTAAAATATCTTATACATATTGATGTATTTTTCTCATCCAATACTAAAAAATGATAACCTTTAATATAGAAATAATTCAATCATATCTATTTTAAAACAACACTCTAATAAAAAATTAGTAAAATCTATTATGTTTCAATTTATTGGTGACTTTTAATTCTATTATTTTTTGTAAGATCTTATGCATTATTAATTATATAAAATAAATCATTTATTCAAATCATATTTAAATTATTTCAAAATTAATATGGATCACATCATGTCTTAATGTGGATGACTAGTTACACCACTGTATAATGTAAAAAAAATGAAGAAAATAATAAAAAATCAATAATTAGGCATACAATGGGAGGAAAGGGTTACAATAAGAATAGTTAAAGAGGATTGTTAATGAAAAAAATAATGAAATCATTTACACATGGTTTGTATGATATTATATTTACACAAAAAATATTAAAATTTTATATAGATATATTTTTCCATAATTTGAATTAATTTAAAATATTTATGAATAATTTAAAATGTTGAATATGTATGAAAAAATAATTAAATTTTTTTTATAAACATAACAACACTATCCCATTTTTATAATTTTGTGTTATTAGTAATTTTTATTAAATTAATGAACATATATTTTCCATTTTTAATGAAATATATACTATAAATTATATTAAATATTAATGTGAAAATATTCTCTATATACAGAACAATTTCATGCACAATCTGAGTTGAGTTGATTCAAAAATCATATAACCATTTTTTCATCCATTTCATAGATAATGTGAAAATGTAATTTTTATTCTCATGTATATTAAAATAAATTAGTTAAAAAATTATTTTATACTTCATAATATAAAAATTGGGTAGTTTTGTGTAACATAATTATATGAAATATATGATTAATATAATATAATAACATCATGTAGGTATATTCATTATTGTTTCTTTATTTGGTATTTTAATATTAAATAATGGAAAATTATTTGTGAAATTTGGTTGTCTTAAAACATCACATTAAATGGAATGATCAATACCTCTTGAATCTTATTTTATATATGTGTTTTACTAATAGCCAGGTAAAAAGGAACATTTCATTAGTATAACATCTCCTATAGAAATGAAGACCATTCAACTCATATATGTAGTTATAATTCTTATTTTTATGACTAAGGATGAAATAAAATCACTAAAACATAAAAAATTCAAATTAATGTACATTGTAAGATATATATTAAAATTCAATATCAAAATGGTTCAAATAATAAAAAAATAACATAAAATAAATTATTGAAAAGGAAGTGTTTTCCAGCCACTACATTAAATTTATACCAAATAATGTGTCTATTGAGGGGGTTTGACTCATGAACATAATCACATGATGACATGTTATCATGGTGGAATATGAGATCAAAAGGCATAGATCACACCGTAGAATAATAATTTTATATGTAAGGTACAAATAATTCACACTCATCAAGCCTCACATGATTCTCATGAAACAAAAAAACCTTATACACAGTTAATGTGAAATAAATTTTTGAAATATAAAATCGATGATTAAATAGAAATATTGTACTCATACCTTAGATAAAACCTAACAGCGATAATGAGATGATATATCTATAGGTTTTTAGCTCTCATATGGAGTTTTAAAAATGGTAATATGGTTCAACTACTACTTATTTTTTTTATGTTTTAATAAGTATAATTATATTTCTCATTTTTTAACAATGTAGTAAAGAGAAATATAATACATTTTTTAGTTTTTTAGTCTAAGAAATATCATTTTTGTAGATCATCACTATGTATCTTTAATGAGGTTATCATTTTTAGAACTGTTGATAAGACCAAATATTTTCCTAATAAAGAATACCACTAAAGAATAATTTGTGCTTAAGGCAATAGTTATGTCTGTATGAGGAATATCCTCAGAGTCCATAATATTTTATTTAGCTTGAGATAATACTGGAACATCTATATTTTCATATTTCACCCAAAAATTTAGTAATGATACATCTTGGATTTACTTTCTCAACTAATCTACTAGGATATGTTATTATTTCGATTTTAATTTATTACCAGAATATAATAATGAAATTTAATTCAACTTATATTTATCATAAATTAAAATATTGAAATTTTAACAACAAGTGGTAAAACTGTGTCCATGGAAGAAAAATATAATATAATGTATTGAAATAAATTCATATTCAATTATTATTTTAATTACTAGAGCATGACCACTTAGATAAACAAATATTATATATGGAAGGACTAACCAAATGATAGGATGAAATGTATCAGTCCAAGGCCACCTAAAAATGAGAATATAATTATGGGAGCTATGAATTAATCATTTCATAGTTTGTGATACCAAAAATTGAATGAAAATAAAAATTTTAATGGAAATATATATAATATAATTTACTGGAGAAAATGATTTTCAATATTTATATTGAATGAACACACCAACACATATTACAAAATTTTAAATTTGGATAGCTTGATGAATTGGAAGATTGAATCCAAATAGTCTAAAACCCCTTGAAACTGATAGAGTCATAAAATAATATATGAATTAATGAATTGATATAATATAGTTATTCTAATTGAATGTAAATTTATATTTTATATTACAAAAATATTATGGAATATACAAATGTATGTAGTTTTCAGTTAATATGCTTATAATAATTGTGCAATTCCAAATATATAGAAGAAATTAGAATTATTTGGGAATATTTAAAAAAGAAACATATTAATGATTGATAATAAATAACATACATAGTTATATGAGAGGATTGATACTTTAAATGAAATTTAATTCAATAGTGGTAGTAAAAAAATAAAATCAGGGTTACAAATTCAAATTCCTTTAGTGCAGAATAGATAACAAAACCCAAATATATATGAAAATGAAATCCATATTTATGTTCACATATTAGAAGAATATTACAAAATTGACTTAGAAATTCATGATTTTACCATGCCATGTTTATGTGAATTTTTCATAGGATGATGTTATATTCATTATTACATATATTAGATAGAATAATAAAATTATATTGATAAATATTAAATGTATATATTTTATAACTTTATATTCACTATTATATGTATTATTAATATTTTCATGGTATTTTATTAATGGATATTAATTTTATATTTGCTTTATTATAAAAAAAAATTGATGAAAACAAAGGATAAATCATATATAAAACAAATCACATAAAAAATTATGAATGTAGTGTATAATATAATACAAACAGAACATGTTTAATAAAAGTTATAAAATATTCGAAAAATATATTTGAATTAAATTCATATTGGGAGAACTAACCTAGATGATTTTTTTGATTATATTGATTCCTTAAATAGTACTAATAGCATGGTAACATAATGAATGATTGTAGATATGTTTTTAAAAGAATTTCCAAAAAATGCATTAATATAATGTCTTATTTCATTTGAAATTTCCTCAATTATCCCCTTAGTGACAATCACACAATTGATATGGTTGAAAAAGCCATATATTTTCATCATGATTTTTCTTTTTTTTATGTTATAAATGAATTTATTGTTTTTTACATGTCACTAATATGATAAATAATATCATTTTTGTGTAAAATTTTTATATTGTGAAATGATTTATTTAAAAAAATTAAAATTATTGAGAAATAACAATATTAAAAAAATATTGAAAAAATTAACAGAGTAAGATATAGAAATTCCATATATTTATACATAATTTGAATTAAAAAATTAACATTCATTTTTGAAATATCAAAAAATCATGAAATTCTTATATGAATATATATTTATTCCCACCATAAACTTCATAGTGTTAGTGATTACAGTGAGAAAAACCATAATAAATGTGTCAATTGATAATGTATAAAGAATATATACCTTCAAAATATTACTATTAACATACATTTAATGTCAATGAATTACCACTATGTAATTTTTTCTATAAATATTAGTAATTATATAAAAAAAATTGGATACATGAGGATAAATGTATCCTTTACTAAATACTATAAAAAGTAAATAGAAAAAAATATTGTACAACAAAAAGAAAATATAATTTTTGTACATAAATTTTTTTTATAAACATAATAGATAAGTTTATATATAACATGACTATATGTAGAACATATAAATTTACATAATTATTATATATATATATATATATATTTGTGTTTTTATAGAACACATACATATATATTCAGAACTTATATATATTATGTATATATATATATCATATATAGATTTATTCAAAATATTTGTAAATATATAATATATAAATGATAGAAAAATATATAGATATCACACATTCTCACAAACAAAAATAAAAGATATATATAATATATATAGAACATATATAAGTTGTGTATAAGTTCATTTTATCTTTATAAAGATTAAATTTATGTTATGTATATGTTTTAAATATATATCTATAGAATGTAAAATGTGTTTTGTATATATATATATTATCAAGAATATATGTGTGATCTAACTATATATAGAAAAAATATATGTTATGTTATTGTTATATATTTCAAAAAATAAAACCCACTAAAATAATATGACACATAGTCGAAAATGATCCCTCATTATTGAATGTTATAGCCATTTAGTAATCTATAATAAATATTATATTATTTTTCCAAGAATAGGAACCATAATATTTTACAATTATAAAATAATGCACCATCATATAAAAATATCAAGTTATACAAAATAAATTATATAAATATAGAGAACATATAAATAAATAAATAAAGATATATATAAGTACTATATAAATAATTAACTATATTGATATATTTAATATAATTTTTTATATGTAATTGTTGGGATTTTTTTAAAATTGAAAGGAACATCAAAAAAAAATATGATGTAATTTCCCACAATTACCTTGAGAAAAAAACATTCTTAACATGACACTTTAAATAGGAATGAAAATGGATAAAATAGAAGTTTATTTATCTAGAATAAATCTAATAAGCTAAATAATAATAAATAGTTCATATTAAACCCATTTATTTGTATGAAAATTGGAAAAATATTATATATGGGTTGACTACCTAAAAGCAATAATTTGGGAACTAAATACATATGCTAAGATAATAATTAATATGAGAAATAATATTGAACATAGTGTAATGTTGAAATATGTGACTTGGCAGAAGAAAATAGAAATGAAGTATTTTCCACCCCTTATTTGTGAGGGTCATTGATTATATTAATTATCATTTAAAAAATTTCCATTATTATAATGTTGTAATTTTTTTTAATCATTTTCTTGGGGAATAAATTTATTTATTTAAATATGGGTGATTTTCATTATATTTTGTGAAAATAGTTGAAAATTATGATTTTTAATGTTTTATTTTAAAAAATAATTTCTTTTATGTTTTTTACTACCCATAATCATGTAATAGTGATGAAAACTTGTAATATGATCTTCAACAACATTTAGAATGATTTTTTGGAATTATATAAGTGTAATTTCATCTTTATACAGGTTGTGTAATGGTGTCATAGTTCATTATAAGGGAAAATACATTATTGTGTAAGGGTTTCTACATATTTCCACTAACTATAAAATGGAACCAATAATCTATGTTAGGGCATCAGTATATTCCATTATTGTGTAATGGTATTGATTGAGCTACAATAAGGTAAGACGTTTCATGTAAAAATATTACATGATCTTTTCAGGATTTTCATAAAAGTACTATTGGTTTATGAGAGGTAACAAAATGGCAATACTATATCACATAAGGGTGACTCATGGTTTCTGAAGGCTATATATGGGTAATATTCATTCACAACACTAATGTTTTTAGAGTATAAGAGTATGAAATTATTGCTATTATCCCAACAAAATCATTATCAAAGATCACTATAGGGATTTAGATCTCTCTGGATATTATTCTGGATATCATGTGAGTAAAATGAATCCAAGTTCAAATAGATGGCCATGATATTGTCATAGTTAGTGGATGCTGCCATCATGATGAGCTATAATTTATCACTATCTCTACACAATCATTCAACCATCAGTGCATTCATCATGCAACGACTAACTGCTCATGCTACCCCCATCCACATTACAACTAAAAAATGGTTTTTATACTTTCAACCATGTTTCCACCACCACCAATCTACCTATAACATGATGCCTCCTCTATAATAATTCCATTATCACTCCCATAAAACTTGATGTTAAATTTATGGAAGAATTTTTTCTAACATGATTCATTTTGTTCATCCATGATTTAGATTTAGTAAATTTTGGAAGAACTATTGTTTGAGACACCCACTCCCATTCACGTTGCCATGGGGAAAATGAATTAATTTCAAATAAAAGATGATGATTGAACAAATATATATTTTCTGATTTAAAATACGAACATTTCGATGGTTAAAAGTGCACTCTCTATCTTCAATAAATAAGTGATACTTTGAATGGTGATTTGAGAAATGGAGAGAATGAATAAATATTTGACCACACGTGCTAAAAAATTCAAATAGGGAATGATATATGGATTACTCACACCTTAAAAAGAGTGGTAATGAAGTTAAGAAATAAATCTAGGATTGAGATCTCAATAAATGGGAGCATAACACCAGTTATATATTTTTTAGTTTTAGTTTATTTTCCTTTGTCACTCATATATTTTTTTGTTAAATTATTTCTTTTATTCTCTATTTTTAATTCTCATTATTACACTTTGTCTTCCACCATTTCCTCCTACATTTTCAAGGATGAGTGAATGAAATAATACATTTCTTAGGGGAGGATTTCATGGGGTTCCATAATAATTACTTTACATTATCAATGATTTAATTATATTTATTGGTGAATTAAAGAGAGCTATACGGGTGACGTGATCATCCATCAGAGAATGACTATTTAATTCATCTCTATCCATTAGATTTAATTATTTTTATCCATTATTTTGAACAAATACTATTCATATAATGGTATTTAGATTATCATATAGATCAAATGGTATATGATGATGCTAGGTCCTAGGTGGTACCACACAATTGATGGATATATTTCATTTACATTGATTATATGATATAGTGATGTATCCTATTCCAAATGAGTCTCCTAGTAATGAAAAAATTCATAATAAATAAATTAATGATTTTTTAACTCAATAATGAGATATTATAAATTAATAACCATATATAATAGAAAAATAATAAATGAACCCCAACTACTAACCATTTATCCAATTCATCTCCATTCCAAGATCATTATACTCATTATTTTCATGATAGTAATCTATTTTCATTCCCTTTATCTTTCCCCAAATTTTTTAAATGCTATAAAAATAAAAAAAGTACCAAAAATAATAATATGTGAGTTATTATTGGTGTGTAAAACACTGGGATTATTCTCAAGTGAGACAACCCCTATCCGCTGTTTTACAACACTATTAAAATGGATAGTATATTTTCTTCTACCATATCAAAAGTTTGTAAAATCGTGGAACCATTTTCTAGGATACAATCAGTTTATCTCTAATTTTTTCGTTTTTACATTCTCTATATAGTTTTCATTTTTGTCTAATATTAATTAATCTCAAAAAATTATTTTCCATGTTATGTTCAAATGATTGTTTTTCTATATGGACTATTTACTCTTAGGATCAAGGACATGTGTTTGATAATAACGGGGAGGCCCTCTAACAGAGGGATGATGATTTCATAGTACTGGTCATGCATATATTTCATTTCTATTAGATAGGTATATCAATTTAACATGGTATTGTAATACCTAATCAAATAAAAATAGCCTATCAATGATTAAAGGTTAAGGAGAAAGTACCATTGGTATTTTGTAATTTTTGTGTAGAATTTTGAGAGGGAGTGTCCATATATTGAGAATATGAAAAACACCAATATCTCAAAATACATGTCAAAACATACCATGAAGAGCTATATAATGATGATAACGGCTCATGTGATGATGTACATCTGAGATATAAACAAGATTATGACCAATTTTGGAGTAAATAGGATGATGAATAAATGAAACATGATCTCCCCATCATGAAATAAGAAAAAATAGCACATTTGTACCTATCTAAATCGATATAAGGAGAAGAGACTAACATTTCAGTGAAATTTGGAGAGAAATATAGGATCCTTGATACTTCCCTTGTCACATCATGTCCCCCGGGGCCCGTGCCGTGACTACCCCAAGCCCGCCTTCCATAGGCCTGGGGATGGTGACTAGCACCAAAGGAGAAAATCCCTATAATTGGCATGGAATTTCCTTTATAAAGTGTAAACACACAAAACAGAGTACAAGATGAAAGTAAAACACTAATAAAAACTATATACAAAGGCATTCGAAAAAGTAAAAGGGGCTAGAAATACAAGCCCAACAGGATAGTACAAGTAAAAATGAAAAAGAAATAAAACTGAAGAAAGGTAAATCAGCTACTAGGTCATCCTCCGGGGATTCCTACCTGAAGGGTAGGTACATATAGCCTCCTCAGCACTGAACATCCGTCAGACTCCTTTGTGTACCGACTCGTCGTCAGGTCCACCTCCAAGTATCGTCCCATCCTACTACTTAGATCATCAGTCAGCGCGGTCCTTTGTCTGCAACCAACACAATAGGGACCCTGAGGGCCTCATGGTCTCACAAAATCCAACACGGATAAATCACAAAGTATGAATTCAATAGATAACCCCACGTAGGTATATGCCTATAAATATACCTAAGTTATGAAGTAATCCATCTCAATCATGTGGTAAGCACAAATGTTACTAACTCAGCTCAACTATGATTTTATTCAAGGGATAGTATCAATCTGAACCCTCAGCTGCTGGAGAACTCATTCTCTATTGAGAATAGTGGGCCTGCCACGTCACACAAAGGTGATTCCCTATAACTTGGATTGCTGAGGTACTCCTCCTATCGAGTACCATGGGTCTGCCGTGCTCACACAGAGGCGCTCCCCATCATAGGTCTGCCTCCACAACCAGGCGCTCCCCCTCATAGCCTGCAGAGGAACTCCTCCTGTCGAGTATCGCAGGTGTGCCCCCCAACCAGGCACTCCTCCGCCGTGGGTCTGCTTCCACAACCAGGTGCTCCCCACTGGGCCATACGAGTCACTCCTAGTCGTTCGATTAGTAATCATCAAGTCTCATCCATCAACTTGAATCCCACACAATTTCCTACTCGTCTTTGGATGATCTGCTCCACAAACTAATGGTTGATACTCCAACTATCACGAAGTCTCACGTCGAAGTATCTCAATGGTCCACCTTGTCATAGGGGTCTCAATGAAATAGACTGCGCGTCAATCGGAAGCCCGGTCTGTGAGTTATTATCCTTTTAGTCCTAGGGGTCCGGTTGGATACGTGTATGACCCAACCTGACCGTATCTCAACAATACCCCAAACTCTAGTGGGGTATACTCAAAGGGTCCGCTACATTCCAAGATTACCAGCGTCGCTAAGAGTTCATCCAACGGTCGATCAGTGCCAAAGATATGGTCAAAAGAATGTAAAGATCAGTAGTATGCCCGGGTCCAGTCCGACTCAGTCGGAAAGACGTGACCCGCCTTAGTTTGGGATGACCCTGTCATGGTAGACCTGGTCAGACCTGTTGGGTTTGGCCCGACCCATTTGGCAGGCCAACCTGTTAGGTTCGGACCGGTCCACTAGGCCCGATCCAGCAGACTACGAGGGGGGATTGGCTCGGAGGTCGCCACATAGGCGGCTCGGTCCGGAGGCCGAGTTCAGTTCAGCTAGCACCGTGTGGGGCATGTATTGGGTGGATCGGGCCAAAAGGGCCAGCCGGTTCATCTAACGATGACACGTGGGACGCCGTGGGTCAGCTCGGGAGGCCGGGTAGTCGGTGGGACCCCGTGCAGGGTGCGGCAGGTCGTGGGAAATCCAGGTAGGGCGCGGAAGGCCGTAGGTAGGTGGGGAAGGCTGCGTGGCTGCTTGGGTAGGCCGGCGGGGCGTTGAAAAGGCCGTGGGCAGGGGCTGGGGGGCGCGGCCAAGCTGTGGGAAGGGCGCGCGGGGCGTGGGAAGAACATGGTAATGGAGTTCGGGGCGTGGGAATGCCGTGGGCAGGGCGTGCGGGGTGCGGGCAGGCCTATGGCAGGGCACACAGGGCGCAGGCAGGGTGCGCGGGGCGCGGGCAGGGCGCGGGGGGTGGGCGGAGGGCGCACGAGGCATGTGCAGGCCACGGGGAGGGTGCGCAGGGTGCTGGAAGGCCACGGGAAGGGTGTGCGGGGCCCGGGTAGGCCGCGCTGGATGCCGTGGGCTGGTGAGCTGTTGGACCGGAGGCAGCCGAGGCAGGCCGGTTCAGCATGGTTCGGGCCGGCGCGGGCGGGCGGTGTTCGGTCAGGAGCACTGGAGCGCCACGAGGGCGGTGCGATTCATGGAGGTCGCGGGTAGCACAACCTTTGTCGTTGCTGCCTTCGTCTCCTTGTTACTGCTTCATCGCCTAAAGTTCAACATAAACAAGATCGGAAGAGAGGTCAGACCATGTTGGTTTGGCCCACAACCTCTGCGTTTAGGGTTGTATGAACTTGTTCATCAAATAAAAATAGATGAACAATAACATTCCCACAAACAATTCTTTTCTAACCATTTGAAGAATATATGAAAAGGAATAACCTCATCATTTAATAAACCCCCCTACATTTTATTCTTCATTCGTCGTTTGTTGGCGGAGTCACATAAGAAGAAAGAGTTGCCGCTCATCACATCCGCTGCACTCTTCCACTCCCGAATTTGCACGACGATTGTGGAAGTATTTCCACGTCGGTAGGTGTCTGGGGAAAGAGATCGACGGGGACCGTCACCGGTGTTCTTCATTGGAAGGTGAGTTTCCTCGTTGAGAGATTTCTCTTCAATAATCCAAGTGAAATCATTGTGCCAAATAATAGATTAGTTTATCTATTATTTTTTTGGCACAAATTTAAAAAAGTGAATCAAATTAAAAGGATCCACCTCATTAATTCACGTGTGTTGGTAAGAATTAATTGGTGAAGATTCTCACAATTTAATTAAAGGAAGTTCAAAGGGATCTCCCTCATTATTTAGGTAGAGTTGAAGTTTTACTCCATTACCTCAATAGGGGGTTAAGCCCTCGTGTGGTCCTTGAGCAGTAGCCTCTTGCGGGTGGTTTTGTTCGGGTGGGCCCCACCACCCTAAACTCTCATGGGACATTAAGGTGTGGTGGTCCAACCTACAACTCCCATGATAAGGTTTTAACTACCAGTCACCCACATGGAAGCTTAAATAAAACAAAGTGATGCACACATTATTTTATTATTTTCCATGATAACACAAAATTTTTCTTTTATTCTCAACCAACTATCATCGAGGTAAAAGTCTTCTTAAGTGAATACCTGTTCTGTGAGTTCAACGGTGCCCTCAGATTTCAGTTCTGAGCACCAGTTCTAAAGTTATAATATCCCACTCATACATTTTCTGAACGAACCTAATCAAAACATCAGAAAATGATTCTGGGCAGACCCAGCCACTGAATTATGTGCCGTTAGTTTTCACGGACTGGTAAAATTACCAAGTATTTTAAAAAATTACACGGGATTTTCGGGTCATTACATTCTCCCCACCCGAGGGATTTACATCCCGGAAAGCTATAACTCTAACTAAGGGAACAAATGGGGGTATTAAGAATGCATCTGAGCCTCTCGCTCCCATGTGCTCTTCTAGAGGTTCCCGTGATGACAACATACGCACAGAAGAGGAATCGACCATCCACGAAAGACCCACTCATGTCGATCCTCAATCTCCACTGGAACCTCCGTGAGTGTCTCCCCATCGTCGACGTGCAGCTCTCCATGGTCGATGAGGTGATAAGAGTCATGAATGTGTCTCCTCATCTAGGATACGTGGAAGATGTCATGCACCAGGTGTAACTGAGGAAGAAGAGCCAGGCGGTAAGCCACCTTGCCTACTCTGCTGAGGACCTAGAAAAGCCTGATAAATTGTGGAGATAACTTGCCTCCTCTGCCAAATCTCTATAAACCTTGGCTGGGTGAGACATGTAGAAAGACATGGTCACTATCATCGAACTTCAGAGATCTTCATTTCCTGTCAGCATACGACTTTGCCTGCTTTGTTGTAGAGACCCGAAGCTTATCGTACATGGACATTACATTACTTTTGCGGAATACTTAGTACATAACAAAAACACACACACAAGGATCGTAATAGTTTAGTGTCTTTGGAAACTCGGAACGTAATCTTCTAATCGTGGGGAAAGATCTTCAATATCTCCCATAAAGATCTTCCCTTTTTTTACCTAAAAAACTTTCTTTATATCCTGGGGAAAAGAAAACATAAAAGGGTGAGCTCAAATGCTCAGTAAGGGTAAACAAAAGAAATATCAATCACATCATATACATAAGAACATAGCTTTTGAAAATCTTAACCTCCAAAAGAGCTCAATTATCATAACATGGGATAAATCATAGAAGTGAAAATGAGATCCCCATAATCATAACATGAAACTTGAAACATTGTGGCATGCACACATAATCATGGAAAATCATTTCTTGTTAGTCATGACTCATTGCCAAGACTATCTTAGTGGACAAAGTCCCTTTCTGAACCGAGTTCACTCCTCGTTTCAGTCCTGTATCACTGAACCGAAATAACCTTCCGTTCCAGCCATGTCTATCTCATGAGATATAAAATCATTACCCAATGCATTGGAGGGAGATATAGGTCCCACTCATCTTATAATGAATCCTTTCTTATGTGTGCCACATAACCATAAAACATACATCATCGCATAACACATGTAACAAAAATGGGATTCTTGAAACATCATGACATCATAAATCAATTAATATAAGATAAAGGAATTCATAAACATAATTCCATCACAACATAGTCAAATCAATGTAAAAATATGGATAGAAACAGAACCCTTTATTATCTTAGATGGAAAATAATTTTGATAAAACACTTGAAATGAATTCTTGAGGAAAATATCCTTTCTTCTTCAAAATCAATTTCTTTTCACAAAACATCATGCAATTTTAAAAGAAAGAGATTTTATTGAAAATAGTCATGAAATATTTTAGAGGAATCTTCATGAAAATAAGGCTTTATAAAACAGTAGAAATCCGTTCGTGCCGTATAAGTTTAAAAAAAACATTCTTCGTACTTTTGTCGGAAAAGTAAAAAAGTACCTCATACGAAAAACGAAAAAAGATTCCTTTGATACATATTACTAAAAACTCACCGAAGGGTAAAAATGGATTTAAACAATTTTAGGTGGATGGAAATAATATTACATATTGAGTAAACATGGATGTGGATGATAAAATACACCCACTAAATACTTACGAATAAACAATCTCGGATAAAAATGAGATTGTGATATTTCCCTTACCTTAGGTCCGATTTGCTTTGTTCGTGTCCGAAGCTCCTGTATAATGGTTTAAATAATGTTATTGCCTTATTCCATAATCATACATATTGATATGATATCATATATGGTCATATTATTATCTTCTTTTTAGTAATATTTCATTGTTACTTGTTACTCGGGTCTTTATAACTTTTTGTTCTTATGCGTGTTTTGTCGAATAAATTCTTATTCTTATCTTTTGGTTATAGATAATTCATTTACAGAATGGTATTAGTGTAGTATATACCATATTCATTCATTCAATTCATTTATATAATCATTATGAAATGAAGATCATGTAGAACGAGTCGCATCACATCGTGGAGACGGTATTCCGTACGTACGCACGAGTGATGATATCGTTCCTATGATCGTGGAATTGTATTGGAGTATATATATATATTATTTCAGTATAAATATTACTTCATAATAATCATATATAGTTACTCATTACACCATTATACCCATCCTTGTAAGGTGATGGTGGAAAAATAGATTACACCACGGCGTGGAGATGGTATTCCGTACGTACGCACGCGCGGTGATTTCATTTTTCCGTAGGATGGATAGAAGGTGAATTAGGGTTGTTTCATATTTATAATAACATATCAGTATGTAAGTAATACTGATGTTATTACTTTATCATGAAACAACTAAAGAAGAAGAAGTTGAAGAAGAAAGAAATTGAAAAGATCGGTAATGGATATTACCTCTTCTTTGGAACGCCTCTTTAAATCCTCCACTTAAGGAACAAATATTGGTCTTTGGAGAAGACCAGGACCTCTAGGATTATTCTAGGGAAGTGGAGAGGAGAATATGTCAGGGGTTGGCCGAGCTTGAGTGCTCAAATTGGTGTGAGGAGGAGGGGGAGGAGGTGTCCTTTTATAAGGGAGGAGAGGGGCACCTTAGGAATATCTCAAAATATTATTTTATATTAAAGTAAAAATCGGTTTATAATGGTTCCAAAGGGTCTTATTTCGAAGCTAAAGTGGGGATGGGTCGAAATACTATCAACCAATAGGATTTAGAAAAGTTTAGGGTCTTATTTTAATCTTATCAATTAGATTTAACTCTAAGTTAAATAATTTAACGTTTACCGTGTCTTTTTGTTTTCTTTCACTATATGGTTAATACACTTACTATAACATGCCAAACGAACCCCAAATTGTTTATTATTAATATATGTATCCTTATCTATGTCATTTGGCCGAACCTTAGATTTTTAGGAATAAAATAACAATTAATAATATAATATTTTATTTAAAAACTATTTTGTGTCAATTTTGACACTATTTGATATATGATTTTTTTGAAAGTCATAACAGAATTATATTTTCGAACCAAGTTGATTAAATCAACATTAATATATCATAGTAACCTATAAAATTAGTGGAATTCATAAAAAGTCTTAAATTACATTTATTTTGGTATTTATATTATCAATTTTGTCAATATTTCATTAATAAGATAATTACTGCATCATCTTTGTGTCATAAATAAATTAACTTATTTGATGTCTAAAAATTAAAAATAAAATATCATCATGTAGGAAATCTTTTTAGCTTTCTAATGAATATTTATAGTCGAATTTATCTTATGTATAACCCCATATTAAAAATGTTTTAGTGAATAAACTTTGATTTTAACTCTTTTAACTCTTCTTTGAATTAAATAATAATAAATGTCCTAATCTAATCCAAGTGGGACTAAATGATAATATGTTACACTTAAGGTTGTTTTTGGTCGAGATACACTTGTCCAATAGAATTAGGACATGTGTTAGGGTAATATTAATATCATTCTTACCCTTAATTACCCTATTTACTTTTAACCGTGGTAAATAAAAGTAAAAAGTTACTATTCACCAAAAATTATTTTCATCTCATTGAACCACATTTTACTTACTGACATCAACCGTGTCTCTCGTATTTTTGAAATTACATTCACAGAAGCGGTAAAATTAAGTTTTATGAAAAATTCAGTTTTTTAACTACCACTTAGTAGTTTCACTATTCATCAAAAAATGAAGGTTTTTAGAAAAATGCCAAAATTTCATCCTAAGCTATATTTCATATTCCGAATTCAAAAATGAAGTCTATTTTACCAAATTCATAACATAGAAGTTGAATTAATGAATTTTATAATTAAATCCCGCTGTTAAAAAAAATAGCGTGTTTTTAAGAAACAATATCTATCAAAAGATTGACATTTGTTTATGTCTGGTTTAAATGTGCAATTACATCCAATGACCAACATTGTATTAAATCGTAAAAATATATTCTAAATATACTTTAAAACTACTCCAATTAATAATTTATCACTATTAATTATTTCGATTAAAAAAGTTGTTTTTTAATTATAATTTAGTAATTTTCACTATTCATCAGAATATGAAAGTTATCCGAAATGTACCAAAATATCACCTTAGGCTAAATTCGATACTCTGAATCCAAAAATGATGTTCATTTTGAAAAATAAGATTTACAGAATTTCAAAAAGTGGTTATTACTATTCATAACGACTATTTTTAATAATATTTTAATAGAATATCGTTGTTTAGTGAAACTCGGTATTGCGTATTACACACGCTATCGAGGAAGGTCGCGATTGCGTGTAATGAAAGGCAAGTCAAGGATGCGTGTTGTGCAAGCTCCTTTTGGTGTAGCGTACAACACAAGACATTAATTAAAAAGAATATTTTTTATAAAATCTTGGGCTGTTACATTCTACCCCCCTTAAAATGAATTTCGCCCTCGAAATTCGTCGGGGTTATAAATGGTTTAATATTTGAAAGTTTCTTTAATAGAAACCCACATCGTAAAAAGGAATATCAAAACTAATCTTTAAAAACAAAAGTATGAAACGTAACGGTTACCCAAATAAACTAATCATTGGATTTCCACATAGGTGAAAATATGGATATGGAAGAGAAATCTAACCATCATGTTCTGATGGAGAGTGGTAGAGAACATGGGTATGGAAAAGCCAATAATCACAAATCCATAAATTTGTGATGATCTAAGGTACCATCCGATTCATCAGGTATAAGATCACTAGGACAACATTTTTGGTTTTCAAGATCATTTCCCTAAAGTTGAAAATTTGAATTAGAATAAATACTTACTTTATTTTGGTACAATCTCACTGTTGTTCGTGCCATGAACAATTTCCACTTCATCTCTTAAATAAATGAAGTTGAATTTGTTATTCATGAAGTGTTAGCAGATCATGTGATAGAATGACGGGTTATTCCATCTATCTCAAACAAAAGGTTAGCAAAAATTATATGCATAAGTCGATCTATAGTGAGATTAATCATATATGGTTCCTAAAATGGGCTTATACATCATATATCATACTGCTTCATATAATAACACTAGTTTCTACTAAACAGGGACTTCCTGTAGGTCAGTGGTAGGCGATAAAGGCCAGTCGCACATCGGTTGTGGGTTCGATTCCTACAGCCTTGTCCGAAGCGATGGGTTGTCGCCCGTCCTGCAGGTTGTCCTTTTTCTAAAACTACGTTACTATAACATCCCATCAATAATATCGAAAATCTTCTATCCTTAAACAATACTAACTTATGTCCAACATAATCCCGTCTAATCTTTAGGCTTATACATAATACTGCAGTCGACTCTCATAATATAGTGAAAATGATTACCAGAGATTTAACACCATCATCGATCCCCATATATCATAAGATATGTTTTGTTGGTCACATTCCAAACATTCAAAGTCCTTAATCGTGTATTCTCTTGAATACCTTAGTGAAAACATGAATGCAGTTAAATGTTAACACCTTCCACATACTAAAATCCTCAAAATTCTATATACTCAAACCATGATATCACTTAGTCCTTATATCAATCATGAGCTCATGAATAGTATTAAACATTTCATTTTCTCGTCTTCATTATGCGCATATCATCTTATTTCCAAAAAATATCTCAATCACTTTGAATACCACATTAATAAATATTGCAATACTCAATGATACAACATTATTTTGGAATCCCATTACATAAACACTTAATCATTCCACCACATCGTTGTCATATTCTATATTGCCAATAGTGATCTCATGTGATTTCCCTTTGTCCTTTGCCTTCAGTGGTTGCTCATGTTGATCATCACTAACCCTTGGATTAGGGCAATTATTAGCATAATGCCCCATTTCCTTGCACTTGAAGCATTGAAGTGTTGGTGGTGCGTTCTCTGCAGTGTTTGCTTTATTCACATCATTAGAAACCCTTTTTCCATTACTTCGACACTCAGCTGCTCGATGACCTTCTTTTCCACACTTAAAACATTTTCTAGTCCCTTTAAGACAATCTCCAACATGCTTCTTTCCACACTTTGTGCATAAGGAAACATTCATCTTCTTTTCACCATTATTCTGAGATTTCTCCTTGAACTCCATCTTTCGTTTCTTGTCAAAACCATGAGATGGATATGTAACACCAACTTCCATTTCTACCTTGATAGCACAACGCACAATTTCTTCATAGCTACTGAAGTCTCTTATAGCTAATGCCCTTTGAAGACTTGGTTTTAAGCCACTGAAAAATCGATCAACTTTACTTTCAGGTTGGATGATAATACCAGAAGCATACCTTGCAAGTCTTGTAAAATTTGATTCATAGGTACCAACAGATTCATCGTCCCTTTGCTTCAGTTCAAGAAACTCTTTCTCCATCTTTGTTCGAAGAATACGAGGGAAGTACTTACTGAAAAACAAGTTCTTGAACTCGTCCCATTCCATGGACTCAATTTCATCTCTTGGCCTCGTATTCTTGATAAGATTCCACCATTGATCAGCTTCACCTTCCAAACGATATACTGCTAAGATGACTTTATCATGTTCAGAACATTGAAGAACTGAAAATATCTTTTCAGTAGTACTGATCCATTGTTCAGCCACAAGTGGATCAGAAGACCCACTGAAAGAAGGTGGACGTTGCCTCATGAAGGACTCAATAGAATATTGTTCCCTTATCTGCTCATTTGGAAGTCCAGAATGATTCATAGCCTGTGTAAGTATAGCAATAAGATTTTGCACTCCATCTCCCATAACATTTGTTTGTTCAGGAGGGCAATCATTGCATTGTCCATTGCATTGATCAACACGGTTCCTTCGGGTTCCATCCATCGTCTAAAACCCAAAAAGAATAGTGTGAGAGGAAAAAATCATGCTAGGGAAAACAACATAATAAAGGGGGAGTACCTTCAATATCCAACATCTTAGGTTTAATTCTATGATCGTTAGCGTAATTCTATTACTATAACCTATACGTATACTTATCCCTAGGGACATCCCTAGACATACCTTAGAAATATCTCTAGGGATCACACTAACGTTTTCGCATCCTAGTTTCCAAAGGTTGACTAAACCTTTCCTCCGATACCAACTGTAGAGACCCGAAGCTTATCGTACATGGACATTACATTACTTTTGCGGAATACTTAGTACATAACAAAAACACACACACAAGGATCGTAATAGTTTAGTGTCTTTGGAAACTCGGAACGTAATCTTCTAATCGTGGGGAAAGATCTTCAATATCTCCCATAAAGATCTTCCCTTTTTTTACCTAAAAACCTTTCTTTATATCCTGGGGAAAAGAAAACCTAAAAGGGTGAGCTCAAATGCTCAGTAAGGGTAAACAAAAGAAATATCAATCACATCATATACATAAGAACATAGCTTTTGAAAATCTTAACCTGCAAAAGAGCTCAATTATCATAACATGGGATAAATCATAGAAGTGAAAATGAGATCCCCATAATCATAACATGAAACTTGAAACTTTGTGGCATGCACACATAATCATGGAAAATCATTTCTTGTTAGTCATGACTCATTGCCAAGACTATCTTAGTGGACAAAGTCCCTTTCTGAACCGAGTTCACTCCTCGTTTCAGTCCTGTATCACTGAACCAAAATAACCTTCCGTTCCAGCCATGTCTATCTCATGAGATATAAAATCATTACCCAATGCATTGGAGGGAGATATAGGTCCCACCCATCTTATAATGAATCCTTTCTTATGTGTGCCACATAATCATAAAACATACATCATCGCATAACACATGTAACAAAAATGGGATTCTTGAAACATCATGACATCATAAATCAATTCATATAAGATAAAGGAATTCATAAACATAATTCCATCACAACATAGTCAAATCAATGTAAAAATATGGATAGAAACAGAACCCTTTATTATCTTAGATGGAAAATAATTTTGATAAAACACTTGAAATGAATTCTTGAGGAAAATATCCTTTCTTCTTCAAAATCAATTTCTTTTCACAAAACATCATGCAATTTTAAAAGAAAGAGATTTTATTGAAAATAGTCATGAAATATTTTAGAGGAAGCTTCATGAAAATAAGGCTTTATAAAACAGTAGAAATCTGTTCGTGCCGTATATGTTAAAAAAAACATTCTTCGTACTTTTGTCGGAAAAGTCAAAATGTACCTCGTACGAAAAACGACAAAAGATTCATTTCATACGTATTACTAAAAACTCACCGAAGGGTAAAAATGGATTTAAACAATTTTAGGTGGATGGAAATAATATTACATATTGAGTAAACATGGATGTGGATGATAAAATACACCCTAGTAAATACTTACGAATAAACAATCTCGGATAAAAATGAGATTATGATATTTCCCTTACCTTAGGTCCGATTTTCTTTGTTCGTGTCCGAAGCTCCTGTATAATGGTTTAAATAATGTTATTGACTTATTCCATAATCATACATATTGATATGATATCATATATGGTCATATTATTAGCTTCTTGTTAGTAATATTTCATTGTTACTTGTTACTCGGGTCTTTATAACTTTTTGTTCTTATGCGTGTTTTGTCGAATAAATTCTTATTCTTATCTTTAGGTTATAGATAATTCATTTACATAATGGTATTAGTGTAGTATATACCATATTCATTCATTCAATTCATTTATATAATCATTATGAAATGAAGATCATGTAGAACGAGTCGCATCACATCGTGGAGACGGTATTCCGTACGTACGCACGAGTGATGATATCGTTCCTATGATCGTGGAATTGTATTGGAGTATATATATATATATTATTTCAGTATCAATATTACTTCATAATAATCATATATAGTTACTCATTACACCATTATACCCATCCTTGTAAGGTGATGGTGGAAAAATAGATTACACCACGGCGTGGAGACGGTATTCCGTACGTACGCACGCGCAGTGATTTCATTTTTCCGTAGGATGGATAGAAGGTGAATTAGGGTTGTTTCATATTTATAATAACAT
Source organism: Viscum album (assembly GCA_963277665.1). Taxonomy (NCBI): domain Eukaryota; kingdom Viridiplantae; phylum Streptophyta; class Magnoliopsida; order Santalales; family Viscaceae; genus Viscum; species Viscum album. The sequence goes on from OY728146.1 coordinate 1,689,727,279, forward strand.
ATCAGTATGTAAGTAATACTGATGTTATTACTTTATCATGAAACAACTAAAGAAGAAGAAGTTGAAGAAGAAAGAAATTGAAAAGATCGGTAATGGATATTACCTCTTCTTTGGAACGCCTCTTTGAATCCTCCACTTAATGAACTAAGATTGGTCTTTGGAGAAGACCAGGACCTCTAGGATTATTCTAGGGAAGTGTAGAGGAGAAAATGGCAGGGGTTTGCCGAGCTTGAGTGCTCAAATTGGTGTGAGGAGGAGGGGGAGGAGGTGTCCTTTTATAAGGGAGGAGAGGGGCACCTTAGGAATATCTCAAAATATTATTTTATATTAAAGTAAAAATCGGTTTATAATAGTTCCAAAGGGTCTTATTTCGAAGCTAAAGTGGGGATGGGTCGAAATAATATCAACCAATAGGATTTATACAAGTTTAGGTTCTTATTTTAACCTTATCAATTAGATTTAACTCTAAGTTAAATAATTTAACTTTTACCGTGTCTTTTTGTTTTCTTTCACTATATGGTTAATACACTTACTATAACATGCCAAACGAACCCCAAATTGTTTATTATTAATATATATATCCTTATCTAAGTCATTTGGCCGAACCTTAGATTTTTAGGAATAAAATAACAATTAATAATATAATATTTGATTTAAAAACTATTTTGTGTCAATTTTGACACTATTTGATATATGATTTTTGTGAAAGTCATAACAGAATTATATGTTAGAACCAAGTTGCTTAAATCAACATTAATATATCATAGTATCCTAGAAAATTAGTGGAATTCATAAAAAGTCTTAAATTACATTTATTTTGGTATTTATATTATCAATTTTGTCAATATTTCATTAATAAGATAATTACTGCATCATCTTTGTGTCATAAATAAATTAAATTATTTGATGTCTAAAAATTACAAATAAAATATAATCATGTAGGAAATCTTTTTAGCTTTCTAATGAAAATTTATAGTAGAATTTATCTTATGTATAACCCCATCTTAAAAATGTTTTAGTGAATAAACTTTGATTTTAACTCTTTTAACTCTTCTTTGAATTAAATAATAATAAATGTCCTAATCTAATCCAAGTGGGCCTAAATGATAATATGTTACACTTAAGGTTGTTTTTGGTCGAGATACACTTGTCCAATATAATTAGGACATGTGTTAGGGTAATATTAATATCATTCTTACCCTTAATTACCCTATTTACTTTTAACCGTGGTAAATAAAAGTAAAAAGTTACTATTCACCAAAAATTATTTTCATCTCATTGAACCACATTTTACTTACTGACATCAACCGTGTCTCTCGGATTTTTGAAATTCCATTCACAGAAGCGGTAAAATTAAGTTTTATGAAAAATTCAGTTTTTTAACTACCACTTAGAAGTTTCACTATTCATCAAAAAATGAAGGTTTTTAGAAAAATGCCAAAATTTCATCCTAAGCTATATTTTATATTCCGAATTCAAAAATGAAGTCTATTTTACCAAATTCATAACATATAAGTTTCATTAATTAATTTTATAATTAAACCCCGCTGTTAAAACAAATAGCGTGTTTTTAAGAAACAATATCTATCAAAAGATTGACATTTGTTTATGTCTGGTTTAAATGTGCAATTACATCCAATGACCAACATTGTATTAAATCGTAAAAATATATTCTAAATATACTTTAAAAATACTCCAATTAATAATTTATCACTATTAATTATTTCGATTAAAAAAGTTGTTTTTTAATTATAATTTAGTAATTTTCACTATTCACCAGAATATGAAAGTTATCCGAAATGTACCAAAATTTCACCTTAGGCTAAATTCGATACTCTGAATCCAAAAATGAAGTTCATTTTGAAAAATAAGATTTACAGAATTTCAAAAAGTGGTTATTACTATTCATAATGACTATTTTTAATAATATTTTAATAGAATATCGTTGTTTAGTGAAACTCGGTATTGCGTATTACACACGCTATCGAGGAAGGTCGCGATTGCGTGTAATGCAAGGCAAGTAAGGATGCGTGTTGTGCAAGCTCCTTTTGGTGTAGCGTACAACACAAGACATTAATTAAAAAGAATATTTTTTATAAAATCTTGGGCTGTTACATTTGTGAAGTCTTCATCCGCTCCAGGATGATCTGTACCTTCTCTGTGGTAGCCCATACCATCTCTTATACCACTAGTGCTGACTCCCATGGGTCTGTCTAGCATAGTGGAAATTAGAAAATTCGACCATATAAGGCCTTAAAAGATGCCATCCCGATGGTGGAGTGATAACATTTGTTGTACAAAAACTCCACCAATGGTATGTGATCCTCCCAATTGCGACCAAAGTCGAGAACACAAGCATGTATCATGTCCTCGAGGGTCAGAATGGTCCACTCTGTCTGACCATATGTCTGAGGATGGAAGGCTGTGCTCAGATGAAGCTGCATCCCAAAATCCTCCTACAAACCCTTCCATAGCCGGGAAGTAAATAGTGCATCATGCTCCACTATCTGCCCACTGTTACCTGTAGAAGGCTGGAAACAAGTATCAACATGAGTTCTGCTGGTGTCCTTACTAGTCGGAAAACTCTCACAAAAACCTCCAGCCAATCCTTAACCACTTGTGTGTCTGTCTCTCCCCTGAACCTGGGTGGCCTCTGGTGATGGAAATCGTGCAACACGCTCATGCGGTGTGCATCATCTACTACTGGGGCTGGTGGCATCGGTGTCCCAAGAGGAAGTGGTACCGATGGTGCCTCCACTGGAAAAGGGCCCTGCACCGAGGCCTCGTTTCTCGATGGGCTATCTGTAAGTACGACTCTCGGGGCTCTAATTGGTCATCTGTGCGGAGGAATTTTGAATGGAATAGATGTGACTCAATAAAAAGATTATAACTGGTGAGCTGACCTGGTTGAGCTTCCTTAAGGAAAATCTTTTGAAAACACACATGCAATCATTGTTTTCGTGCACTGAGTCGAAAATCAGTAGTTATGGTCCTAGTGTATGGATACGTTGGCCATCGCACCAACATTGGAATCCCTAAACTGAAAACCACAATCGGTACCCTTAACACTATTGCATCACAGAAAAGAATGATAAGAGTCATATGTTTTATGGTAGAACCAAAACATCTGATTCCAATTTGTCACGACCCGTCCCTCGGGGCCCATTCTATGACTATCCCAAGACCGCCTTCCTTAGGCCAGGGGTAGGCGACTAGCATCAAAGGTGAAAATCTATAAAACTGAGAAGGCATTTCCTTTATAAAATGTAAACACACACAACTGAGTACAAGATGGTAGTAAAACTCTAAGAAAAACTGTATACAAAGGAGTGCTGAAAAGTAAAAGGGGTCGGAAATACACGCTGAATAGGATAGTACAAGTACAAATGATAAACACGTACAACTGAAGAAAGGTAAATCATCTAATGGGTCGTCCTCTGAAGATTCGTACCCGAAGTGTAGGTACTGATATCCTCCTCAGCACTTCACATTTAATAGTCTCCTCCGTGTATTAACTCGTCGTAAGGTCCACCTCTAGGTACCATCCCGTCCTGCTACACTGATTCTCAGTCAGCGCGGTCCGTTGTCTGCAACCAACACAACGAGGTGCAGGCATAGCCCATGCAGAGATGAGTATAACGATACTCAGTAGGGACCCCGAGACCCTCAAGGTCTCACAAAATCCAACAAGGATAAATCACAAAGTACGAATTCAATAGATAACCCCACATAGGTATATGCCCATACATATAACTAAGTTATCAAGTAATCTATCTCAATCATGAGATAAACACAAAAGTTACTGACTCATCTCAACCAGGATTTTATTCAAGGGATAATATCAATCTGAACCCTTGGCTGATGGAGAACTCCTTCTCTATCAAGTACAGTGGGCCTTATGCATCACACAGTGGCGCTTCCTACTAAATTAGACTATTGAGGTTGTCCTCCCATCAAGTACTGTGGGTCTTCCACGCACACACAGAGGCGCTCCCCACTATAGGTCTCTCGCCACAACTAGCTGCTCCCCTTCATAGCCTTCAGAGGCACTCTTCCTGTCGAGTACCGTGGGTCTGCTGCCATAACCAGACGCTCCTTTTTCATGGGTCTGCCACCACAACTAGGCCCTCCCCAACAGGACATACGAATCACTTCAAGTCGCTCGATCAACAGTCTTCAAGTCTCAGCTAGCTACTAGTTTCCTACAAAAATATCTTCTCGTCTCTGGAAGATTCTCTCCACAAGACACTTTTTGACACGCCTAATATCACAAAGTCCCACTTATATGTATCTCAATGGTCTGCCTCGTCATATGGGTCTTAACGCAATAGACGGTGCATCTATCAGACGCCTAGTCTGTGAGTTATTAGATTTTTAGTCCCGAGGGCATGGTTGGGTTCGTGTACGACCCAACTGGATTGTGTCTCAACATTACCCTGAAATCCAGTGGAGAATACTCGTATAGACCACTACATTACAAGATTACTAGTGCCACTGACAGTTCTTCAAACGGTCAACCAGTTCCAAATTTATGGCCAAAAAAAAGTAAAGGCCGATAGTGGGCCCGAGTTCGGTCTGACTCGGTCGGACCAACTCGGCCCATCATAGTCTTGGCCGACCTGGTCTGTGTCGACCTGGGCAGACCTATTTGGTCTATCCCGACACATTTGGTGGGCGATCCTGTAAGGTTCGTCCCGGTCCGCTAGCCCCAGCCCAACGGACTACGATGGCGGTTCGACCTGGAGGTCGCCGCATAGGCGGCTCGATCTAGAGGCTAGGGCCTCTTTGGCCAGCACTGTGCGAGATGCGGCTCGTGATGGATGGATGAGCCTGTTTGGCCAGCGATGCCATGTGGGATGCTGCGGGCCGACTTGGGATGCCGAGAGGTTGGCGGGCAGCCGGGCAGGGTGCGGCAGTCCGCGGGAAAGCCGGGCATTGGGTGGGCAGGCTGGGCAGGGTGCGTGGTGGCCGGGGTAGGCCAGTGGGTGGCCAGGCATGCTGGGGGCAGGGCCTGGTAGGGCACGCGGGTCGCGGGGAGGTTGTTGTAGGGCACGCGGGCGCGGGAAGGCCGTAGGCAGGCCGTGTTGGGCGCGGGCAGGCCGGAAGGGCACCAGGAAGGCCACAGATATGGCACGCGGGGGGCGGGCAAGCCACAGGTAGGGTGCGCGGGGCGCAGCCAGGCCCCTCAGGGTGCGGTCAGGCCAGCAGGGCACCCGGCATGCCCCTGGAAGGGCACACAGGATGCTGCGGGATGGGGGTCGGTGTCTTAGTGGTGGCTGGGAAGGCCGGTTCGGCGCGGTTCGGGCTGGCGTGGGCTGATGGTGTTCGGCTAGGAGCACCAGAGCGCTGGGGGGGAGGCCCGATTCGTTGAGGCCCTGGGTGGCATGGCTTTTTTTATTTCTCCCTTCGTCGCCTCCTTTCTGCTTCTTCGCTGAAATTTCAACATAAACAAGATCAGCGGAGAGGTTGGGCCATGTTCGTTTGGCCCGCACCCTCCCCGTTTAGGGTTGTATCAATTGGTTCATCAAAGAAAAAAAGATGAACAATAACATTCCCACAAACAATTCCTTTCTAACCGTTTGAAGAATATAAGAAAAGTAATAACATCATCATGTAATAAAACCTCTACCTATGATTCATCGTTCATCGTTCATCGTTCGTCATTCATTGACAGAGTCACAGAAGAAGACGGAGTTGTCGCTCATCGCATCATCCGCACTATTCTACTTCTGAATTCACACGATGGTTGTGGAAGTGGTTCCACATCGGTAGGTGTCTGGTGCATAAGATCGAAGGGGACGATTTTGGGTGTTCTTCATTGGAAGGTTAGGTTCCTCGTTGAGAGATTTCTCTTTAATAATCCAAGTGAAATCATTGTGTCAAATAATATATTAGTTTAAACATTATTTCATTGGAAAAAATTCAAAAGGATGAAATAAATTAAAAGGCTCCACCTCATTAAATCACATGTGCTGGAAAGAATTAATTAAGAAAGATTTCCACAATTTAATTAAAGGAAGGTCAAAAGGCTCTCCCTCATTAATGAGGGAGAGTTGAGGTTTTAATCCCTACCATCAATAGGGGTGTTAAGCCCTCATGTGGTCCCCACATGGTAACCTCTCACGAGAGGTTATGTTCAGGTGGGCCCCACCACCGTAACCTCTCATGGGTGGTTAAGGTGTGGTGGTCCCACGTCCAACTCGCATGAGGAGGTTTTAACTACCATTTACCTGCATGAGAGCTTAAATAAAATTAAGTGATGCACACTTTATTTTATTATTTCCATGAAAATCCAAAATCTAATTTTTATTCTCGACCAACTTTCGTTGAGGTGAAAGTCTTCATAAGTGAATACCAGCCATGTGAGTTCAACGATGCTATCGGATTTTAGTTTTGAGAAACAGTTCAAAATTTATAGAATCCCACTCGTTCGTTTATAGAACCTACCCGAAAAAAACACCAGAAAATGATTCTGAGCACACTGGTCCTCAGAATTATGTGCTGTCACTTTTCACGGACTTGTAAAATTCCCATGTATTTAAAAAAAATTCCACGGGATTTCCAGGTCATTAAATCCGTCCTCCTTATAGAACTAAACTCTAGGATGTATATTCCCTTTATGAAGAAATATAAGCTAATCCAACTCTTGGAGATTATATTATATTGAACTCAATATTATCTAATATTATTGAAATAGAATTTGGTATCACCTTCCATTGTTTTGAATTGTCATATATGGACTAATGTTATCTTTCCTTGTAGGTGGATGTAGAAAAAGAAGATTCAACTGATTAATAGCACATAGAGCACATAGAACATATGGAAATATAATTTAAGGATTTATGTGAGGATATCCATTTGGATATACCATATAAAACCAAGGAAAAATGATTTTTACAATGAATGATCAATATTGAAATTGAATCATCATGTTTAAATTTTTTTTAAATTAAATTACATTATGATGTTTCCACTAGTTATTCCATTAATACATAATATCTCAAAAAAAAAAACAATTTATGGATGAAGATATTTTTAAAGCAATAGAAAAAAACAGGGAAGACTCATACTTCAGTTAGTATTGGAAATTGGTTTTTAAAAAATTAACATGTTTTATTTTAAAAATTAATTGGATAACCTACAATTTCTCCATATTTCATTAAATTAAAAATGATTAATAATTCATACTTGATAAAATTATTTGAAAAATAGTATTTTTTTATAATTTGTATTCCAAATATATTAGTACATGGGATATTTATTGAAATTTATATTATCTTAGTAACCCATATGATAATGAAATACATTTTGTTATCTTAATTCTATTTTTTATATGTTTGTAAAATATTTTTTGTATATAGTTTCAATTTAAAATTATATAACATGTGGATTTTTTTATATATTATCAAATTATATACATGGTTATTTATATATATATATATATATATATATATATTCATAGGTATATATTTATATATACATATGGGTTATATTTTTATAATAATAAATGGTATATATATAATCATAATATTATTTATCTATGTATAAATATATATGGATATGAGAAAAACCGTTAATTCAAACTGCCAATCTCCCACACATCCATTCTTAGAAAAACCATGGTTTTCAACATTCGACATCATCATTGTTTTCTAATGCCATTACAAAAAAAACATGAGTAATCAAATTTCATCATTCTCAGAGAATCACAATGATGCACAATGTCTTTCAAGCCTCAGAGAAACAAAATCATGATGGATCTACCTTCCTGATTGTGACAACTTATATAATCTTGAATTCGAATTTGTTATAGTATCCAACATTCCACTAGTTTCCATGTGGAGCACTATCCTACTCACCAGGTCATTTATTTAAATGATGATGCCTATCATCATCCAATAGAACACCTTCAATAAATAGTGATGAATTGAAGATACCCTATGTAAGACATGGTAATTATCCTTATCATGAAACAATAATTTTCAATAATAGGATGTACTTACCATGGGTGAAACTAATTACCACAATGAGTTACTACAAGAAACACTACTTTAGCTTTCCACGAATTATCTGTTTCATCATGCCATGATTGTGGTATTATGTTTACCATGAGGAAGTATACAAACCGTCTTTCAGAGTTTAACTTTTTTATAACTGATATTTATTTATTACTTAAAAATTACTATTTCAATTTGGTTTAATTATAATTAATATTTTTCAAATTTTATATTTTATAATAATTTGACAATATTTTTTAACCACATGGACACAAAAACTCAACACATGTGATTTTATAGGATGAATAGTTGGCCGACCATGCAAAAATTTGGATAACACATTTATCACACTGACCATGTGCACAAGGTAAGAATAATTACTACATGTGAGTGCACGATGTGGATATCAACTATGAGGTTTAGTCCTTTCACAGTCATTAAAATTATTGGTTATGTTTTTAACAAAAAAATATGTTTTTACGAAATTATGTCTTATTGAAATTTACATAATTTTTTTACCATATCTATTTTTAATATGTTTTAAATGGTATATTGTTTTATAAAGAAATTATATATTTCCATAACTTTTGTATCCTTATTTAAATGAAATTATTATCGAAATTAATATGAGAAATTATATTTTAAATGTTATTATTTTTATTGATGATTTTCTTTATTATTTGAATTATTCATTTATTTCATGTTTATTAGAGTTTTTATAATTATATGAAATACTATCATTTAAAATTATTGAATATATTATGATTTTTATTAACAAATTTTTATCAATTTAATAATGACTAATATATCAACTAATTTACGCCACACATCTTCAAATTAAATTTAATTACAATATTTGTTTTATTTTTTATAAAGTTTAATTCAATGATAAGATCTCTTGAAACTATTATAAGATCATTTAAATAATGTTGATATGGGATTAATCTGTTAGATATGTGATCAAGGAAGATATAAAATTAATATTTAGATCAATTTAAATAACATTTCGACCAAAATGTCTGAAAAAATTATCTATGCTCTCATTAATTTAAGAAATAATTGTTTCTTCTATTTGTTGTCTAGGATCACATAAAACATCCCCATTATACCTTCTTCAACCGATGTGATCAAGGATATACATGATGCATTATCGTTAAAATAATTGAAAAATCTACTAATTTTGTTGTATTTTTTTATTCATGTTATATTAATAAAATTATTTTAGTTTTCATGAATGGTTTATTATTTTAATGATCAAAAGAAAATCTGAAATTTTTTAGTTCTTCCACCACCAAAATGTATATCTATTTTTTGAATACTGACAAAAAGATAGGTCAGAGTCTAGATTTAGTCACGTATGAAAATAATGTATTTTCCTTAATGTATTATTCAATAGAAGATTCAATAAAAAGTTCTCATAACAATAAAAGTGATGTTCGTAGTCGGTACCAATCTTCTGATGTTATAGATAAGGTTTATGAGTTGACTAGGATTTTTTGATATTGACCAATATAAATCTATGTGTTTTGACTTTTCATTTCAATCAAAACTAATTTCATGAACATCTAACTTAGTAAGTATATTTATATTATAAATTCTATCAATTTTCTAATTTTTTTTTGAAAAGACTATTAGTCCCTATCTAGTCCTTATTTGCATCACCATTGTTACGAAAATTTGAATTAATGTGTTGGAACTTCCTTAAAGAATATTTAACCTCTTTGATTATTTTAAATATAATTCCCAACATTTCATATTAGAGGATTATTTTAAATAAAATTATTTTTATAGCCACTAGTTTGTCCGTTTATTTGTTTTTAAGTCCATTCATATCCAATATCGTAGACTTAACAATATAAATAATAAAATAAAATAATTATTTTATGAAGTTAGGTGTAAATGTGAATGATGGAAGGATTTTAAAGAGTCCACCATTTGTAGATTGATGTAAAAATGAATAATGGAATGAAAAAATGGATGTTTACATGAAACAGTCAAGTGTTGATCACTATACTATCATGGATAAGTTATAAGATATACGAAAATTTGATTAGGATACACTTGTATTAAATTCAATTGCACAAATATTTTGAATTATAAATGAAAAAATATTTTGAAATTTGTAATAATGTGCATGTGGAAATGTTTTAGCCTGTACCACACCACGATATTTGGAGAATACATCAACTGAATCACTTTGGGATTGAAAATATTAAGATAAAAAGGGAGGAATTCTCTAATAAGAATACCCTGACATCACTATAGGAGATGAAGAATCAGTAAACAAGATGTTCTATTAGTTTTCAAGTATTATGTATGGTTTGAGTTCTCTTGGATGAGTTTTGGATAACAATGGTGATCTCGAATGAGTACTGGGAGATCACACAAAAATATGACATGAAAATATGGTTTTCATTGATGAGAGTAATGTTTTTAAATATTATACATTATAAGAACAAATAAGATATATATTAATGTATAAAGTAGAGTTGAAAAACATTACTGATGAGGAGTCTACAAATAAAAAGTATTGTATATAAATATAATGTTAATGATTCATGTAATGTAATTGAATTTATATTCTAGTAATTTGAAACAGATATGGATATATATAGTAAGCAGTTTTTAATATTAATAAAAAAAAATGTGGAAAGATGTTGTTCAAGAGTATGTTAAGAATAGAAAATAGGAATGGTAATTCGAATAATCAAAACAATGTTTTAGAATTAACATGTTTTTTAGAGGAAGAAAGATTACATAAGGACTAACATTCATAAACTAAAATATCCCATGAATTACTAAGAGAGAATAATAAAATAAATAAATATTAGTTTGGAGGTTGAGTAATCTCATAGAGTTCTGACTCAAGTATTGATTTTGACGCTATTCAAAATGTGATGATGAATTTTAAATTTTAATTTTTGAATCATAAATAGAATTTATCTACATTCAATAATGACAAATAATCACATAATAAAATTATTTCTTTAATGGAAGTATATAATAATTTTAATGGGTTCTTTATAACCGTTTCTCACATTATTTAATAGTAATGACATTCTTAAAAGCTCAAAAGGATGTATTACCAATGTAACCTGTTTTAATTAATAAATGTTTGGGAATTATACCAATGTGTGTTAAATGATATTTACCCAATCATTTTGACATAATATAATGTTAATTTAAATATATTTTCTTTCTAATCATCCAAATAATAAATTCTTTATATGAATTTGGATTTCAAAATTTTCTCTTACTTTCTAGTTGGGTCAATGTTAACATGGGTACCAAAACAGTCTATATGAATTGATTAGTTTCATGAAATATTCCATATAAGTATCAAAGACTAATTTTAGTTAGTCATTGGTATCTATAGACATATGGCAAGGGATATTTAAATATTTATTTTTGCCAATTAATTTGGTGGTGGCCTTATCACATTTTTACAAAAATCATATTGTCAGATTAAAGTTTCATGGGATGTTTGTTTTTCCAAAGCAGTTATTATACAAAAATTATTATATGTAAATTTTTTATAACATATTATAATAATTATATCATGGTTTAGTAGGGTTTCATTGAATTTAATTTTGGAAAATTTTAAATGTAATATTTAACAAAATAAATCAATTTCATTTGCATCAATAGAAAAGGTAATGTTTACATTATGGAATTCACTAATCCTTCCATCCAAATGGTTAAAAAATTTAAATTATTCATAATAATATGATTTTAATGGATTATATGGATTTTTCCTAAAAAGTTCAGACTATTTCACGATCTATCAACGCTTTTATTGGTTTTTAAATTGCCAAAAACTTTTACGCAAATGTATGTTATTATTAACTCATGTTTAAAGGTTAAGTAACACAAAAAAGGATTTATATATGTAAATGATGTCAGTACTATTATATATTTAGAAATATTACTTATTGATTTTTTATGGAAATTATAACCTATAATTTGGTTGTAAGAAGTATGTATTTTTTGTTACAGATGACTAAAATATATTCTTATGGATTTATTTTTTATCTCATAAAAATGAAACTTTTGACAATTTTTTTACCTTAAGTAGGCTGATTCAAAAAAAAAATATTTCAATCATATCTATTAGAGGTGATAGAGGTGGTGAATTTGTTTTTTATAATTTGATAAATTTTTTATAAAAATAGTTATAAACATTATTTTTCATCCCCTAGGGAAACACAACAGAATGATGAGCTTGAATAAAATATTTGAACTATTAAAGAGATGGATATATGTATAGTATGTAGTTATATATACTAAAATACATTTTTGAGAATGATTTTAATAAAGATATCCATTTTTCAAATAAATTTTCAATTATTCCATTCTTAAATAATACCACCTATGAACTTTTTAATGTGTTTAAAACTATTTTTGGATATTTTAGTATTTTTGATTACTAACATTTCATCATAAAAACAAATGATTTTATAAAAAAATTCAATTCCAAAGTAATTAATGGATATCACTAGGATATTCCAAAACTAGATAACCTTAAATAGGTTTGCATACTAATTATTTTTTTAAAGAGTAAGTGCTGGATATGATTAATGAAAACAATTTTAACAAGAATGATTAAAATTTAAACTAATTGAATGATGATGTTAGGGAATTTATTTTTTGGCGAGGATGATAACCAAGATAGTGTGAATGTATTAGTTAATTGGGTGTATATCATTTCTCAAACTAATCTTAGGAAATAGAAATATCATTAAGATAAGAAAAATAAAAAAGTAATAAGAAATGTTGAATCTATTAATCAAACCTAAAAATATCTTTTACATAATTATAAAAACCCTAATTATGTTGCTTTGTATTTATATTAAATATTGATAATGATTTGATTGATTCAAATTAAATTATTTCTAGGAATGATGATTTAATTCAATTTGAAATAAATTATATGATGAATTATGTTGTATTAACAAAAGTTCAAACTATAATAGGAAGAAAATTTATTTGTTATAATAATATTAATGATTTTAGAGACATATTAAAAATAAAGCAACAATACTATCTAATGGTTATTGCCAGAAAGATGGAATTGACTTTGATGTTTATTTTTTTTTCTTGTTTATAGGATACAAGCAATTAGATTCTATTATATTTTTTTTTCAAAACATAAAATTATTTAAATTGTATATAATAGGTGAAATTTCCTATGGAATAATTTTTGAGAAAATCTATGTTAGATGACCATAAGGATTTGAAAATAAAAAATTTCAAAATAATATTAGTAAATATATTAAATCACTTTATGATATTGAAGAAGCTCATAGATCTTGGTATAAAAGATTGAAAAAAATATTTCTAAATTTTATTGTTATAGGTAAGGTTGATCCAACCTAATTTATAAAAAAATTTAAAATGATATAATTATTATAATGAATTATGTTGATGATATAATATTTCGTTGAATAAATGATTTTATGTTAAATTATTTTTAAAGAAACATAACATGGAAATACTAGTTGAGATTAATGGGGTAATTTATGTTTTTATTCTGATTAAATATTAATTAAAGGATATGTTGTAATTTATTAATTAAATAAAAATATACTAAAGAAAATATTAAAGTCTTAGACTTTGTTATGAAATGAATATGAAAACACCAATGAATACTATTTCTGTACCTGATTTTGATGACTCTGTAAACTCTGTAGATATAAAACTATATACAAAAATGATATGATGTTTGTTGTATCTAACTACTTGTTGACCATATAAAATATTCTCAGGCTGTTTTGGTCCATGATTTTTGTCCAATCCTAATTAAATTAATCATAATGTTTTTAATAGTGTTAATATGTTTTTCAAGTTTACTAGTTTTTGTGATTATTCTATTCTTATGAGTACTAGTTTATGAGGTTATAAACATGACCAGAAAGTAACTATAATTTTTTGTCACTTTTTAGGTTAATGATTAATTTAATTAAGTAATAAGAAAAAAATTTCTGTTTTTCTTCTGCATCAAAAGCATAATTTGTTTTATATTCTAGTTGGTGTTCACAAATTAAAATTTTAAGACAATATTTATTGAATTTAAATTTTACTATTCATATAATTCCAATTTTTTTAGAATAATTCTAGTGCCATTTAATTTTATAAAAACCCTCTAAAAATTAATAGAAAAAACGTAGATGTTATATTTCATTTTTTAATAGATCATGTATATAAAGGGGATACTTTTAGAATTTATTCCCACAAAAAAATAGTTGGCTGGAATATTCTCTTTACTATTATATTTTTTTAAAATTTTTGAAAATATAGTTTGAACATTATTTTTTCTGCTTAAAATTTATTTTTATGACAATTTGTTAATATTTTAAATATGGATCAATCTTCATCAATACGATTCCATGTATTCTTATTTAAAATGATATTAATGGAAATATAATTTTATTACCATTTTTGAATAATAGTTCTCTTACTTTTTTCCTTTTTGATAAATTTAAAAAGTAGGATAATGTTTATTAAAAGTCACATATTTTATGTTTTGTAATTTATAAATGGATTCAGTTTTCCATAATTTATATTGGAATTTAATACATCAGAAAATTAATTTAATTTTATTATTAAATTATTATTTCAAACAATTTTATTAAATAAAATTATTTTAAATTTTATTCTATAATAATATTATTTTGAAAATGATACTTTTTTAGAATGTTTCATAAAAATTATACTAGTATATGTGTCATTTATTTATAATTTTTATACCTAAGTAAGTCATAAATTGATGAAATACATGTTTTTATTTTATCTTATTTTTTAAAAAAATTAATTCAAAAATATGTTATTTATATTGTTTTAGCTTGTAATTTATATAAATTTTTAACCTTAAATTTTTAATAGTTTATAATATTATTTACATGGTAATGTATTTGAAAATACAAATTAATATATATATATATCGAATAAATTATTATAATAATAAATAGTATAAATGTATTATTTAACTATTGATCTATACATAAATATATGTGGACAAGATCTGATCATCTAATCGAATTGTTGATCACCCATGCATGAGTTCTTCAAAAAATCACTATCTTCAAACACAAGATTCGTCAATGTTTTCTAATTATAGTACAGATAGCTCGATTCATCAGATGTCATATTTCCAGAAGCATCACTATTTAGTTTCTCATATTTCAATCATCACTGAAACAGGAGAATTAGTGGATCACCTTTATGGATCGTGACCTCTTTTGGAAGGTCAAATTCACCTCTGGTATAATATATGATGTGCCACTAGTCCTATTTCTTGGAACCACTCCCCCCACCAGATCATCGGTTTCAAAAAAAAACCTTCTTCATCAATGAGAACTCATTAAGTCAGTCGTAATGTGTAAATGATACAATATATAAGGCACAGAAATATCCTTTTCATGATAAATTATGATTTTTTACAATGATGTTCTACAAACATATGAACGTGATGACCATGAGGCATGAATGTAACACATGGTATGTTTCTTTATCATGAAGGGTTGGTTCCATATTATAATGATGGTGGTATTCTCCATACAATGAGGAATCCTCGTAACCTACCATGAGTATTAAAATTTTTTAGTGAGAATATATTTTTATCTAATAAAAATACCCTTTACATTTAATTGATTTATTTTCTTGTTATATTTTATATAAATTTCATATTATTTTCTTCTTCTGACTTCTTATACATATAAGCTGACCATATATGAGAATAATCTCTACACAACAAGTATAACGACCTCATGACCATTTGGATAACACCAACTACATAAAGACCATGTGCACAATGTAATAATACATAAATCATGCCACCACTTGGGGAGATAACCGACTATAGGGATTATTCCTCATACGTTCTATACAATACTCAGTTTTAGTTTTAGTATAACAATATGATTTTATAATACTTTATTTCTATGAAATTTTTGTTAAATGTTTCAATATATCTCATTTTAATTTATTTAATTATATTATAGTTTTATAATGATATTAAGTATTTACACATATTTTTTTATAATTTATTAAAAATAAGTTCTGATTAAAATTAATGAAAAAAGTTTATTTTTATTTTTATTCATTTAACTGTATGATTTCTGTAATATATGAATTATTCTTTGACTGTATGTTTATAAGAGAAAAATTATTTTACATAATTATATGAAATGATATAATTTAAATAGATGAATAAATTTGTAATTTGTTTCAAAAGATATTTAGGTAATCTAAATAATGTGTGAACTCTTTGTTAATTAGTCCAAAAATATTTAAAATTATAGGTAACAATATTATTTTTTGTTTTTTGTTAACATGTGGCATATAATGATTTTATTTCTTGAATCTCTAATAATTTAATTTAATTAATTATTATACATGATTATTTGATTAGATATGTGATTATAGAATATAAAACAATGACATTCAAATTAACTCACATAAATGTTTATCAAAATTGTGTTATAAAATAATTTCTTATCTAATATTACCCCAAATCAAGGATAACTTCTATTGAATAACGGTTATCTCATTAGAACATCAATGCTAAAACATCTATAACATAAGTGATAAACCAACATAAATATTCATCCTCTTCTACATGATATCATCATATATTATTTATTTGTATAAATGTTTTATTCCAGTTATCGTCTATTTATTCACTTTTATGAGTTCAAATATCGTCTATGCTTTTCCTAATTAAAAAATGTATTTATATAGTGGCCCTAGAATTTTAAACATATTAACACACGATTTTAGGCCTAATCCACCGACAAATAAAACAATGGATCTTAATGTTTGTGTTCATTGGAAGAAAAGGTACAAAAAACTAAAAAAATTAAACAAAATGATTAATTTTTTTAATCTCCATTATTAGCTCCTGACATACATTTATCTCTTATATATTAATTTTATTACTTGGTAAATACATGAATAAAAGGTACAAGACCAAAATCCCACAAAGGGAATAATCATAGGAATAAAACAAAGCACATGTCTTAGAAGGCATAATATGAATACATAGAGGGAATGTAACATGAATGAACATACGAATGACTAACTAGTATAACATGAAAACACATAATTACAGAATCATAGAAAAGCGGAAAAACATAAAAAATGGAATTAACATGAGTAAAGGATAACTACCAATACTATACAACATGGTGGAAAACATCCCCTAAAAAAATTAGGTTCTGTTCGTGTCCCAACATGATGTGTCATGTGACTAAAATTTACCTAATAAATTGGAACACTATATGGGTTCAGAAATTATAAAATTATCATGTGTATGTGTTCCGCAAGAATAATTAAACACGATTTATAAACATAAGGGTCACCCTGTGATGGAATTGTGTATCATAAACATATAAATAGGCATAAACTAGGGAAGTATCATAAAAGAGATCACGAGAGAATTTATTTATGTCATTAATTTACATCAACTATGTAAAATAGTCATATAAAATGAGTAATTATTTAAAAAATATGTGAAAACATTTAAAAATGTTGTTTAGAAAACATTAGTGAGGTTTAATAGAAAACATTAACGAGTTTTTAAAATGGAAAAGTCATAATTGTTAGTATAAAACCTGAAATGAACCAAGATTGTTTATTAAAATGAAATGAATTATTTGCGAAAATTAATGGTTTCTAATAAAATATTTTTCAGTTCATAGAAAATGGGTATGAAAACGAAATGTTTCCTTTAATCAGGCTTACTTTTTCGGAAGAAATTTGATGCGAATATTTTTAAAACACATGTTTCTCCATCAAATAATAATGGATTGAGATAAGAATGTATGATTGAAAAAAAAAATTGAATATTTTAATATTATAAAATAATAATCAATAATTACATTTGGTTAAATATAGAGTAAGCTTAACCTAAAAAAACGGTGGTTCGGAAAAAATCACCTACCTTAATTATGAATGTGTTCTACCCATGATAATAATGTTCTAGATAATCAAATTAAAAGAAGCATTAGTTAATTATAAAAAATTTATCCATGTATATTATTTATGATGATTTTATGATGTTCATTTATTTTATTTTTGATGATTTATAAAATAATATTGTATCATTTGTGAGCATACATTTCCTTGGGTTTTAGGGTCACATTATTTTATACTTGTCTAAAAAATCATGTCAAATGAGAATAGTTGTAAAAAATTTAATTTACAATTTTTTAATTAATATAAAAAATATAAAATGTATATAAAATTCTTTTTGTTATTTTTTTGGGATTAATCATTTGACAAGACTTTAGTGATAATCATTTTGATTATTTTTCTAGTTTTTTGATCATAATGAACTAGTTTTGGTTTATTAATTATTATTATGTATATATAATGGTTAAAAACATTAAATAGGTTCTAATACATATATTATAATACTTTTTACCATATAAATGGGTTTATGACAGTTATTTATAGATGTAATGGAAACCGATAACTTCATCATCTTTGAAAATGATAAATTAACACATCTGACACGATGCTTTCATTTTTTGTACAAAAGAGGAGGGGGAAATAAATTCCAATGAATTATTACATTATCATTATGAAATTAAAATATATATAAAATAATGGTAGATATCGTATTTTTCCAGTTCATAAATTTTAGAAAATATAAAAATAGAATTAAAAAAATACTAATAATTGTATATTAATATTTATGGGGGTGTCAATTTCTCTTTTTTGGTTACATTGATCATCTCCATTAATTTAAGTTTGGGTAAAAAGATATCATTATGAATAGTCTATTTTAATTGAAATTTTAATTATGATATAATGCATTATGATATTGAGGTAAACATCCTCTTTAAGAATTACATTTTTGAACACCATTACCCACCAACCTAAATATAGAGAGTCATTATAACCATAATAGCTATTTCCTCATGATTTCATGTGATTTTTTACTTTAAAAGTGTAAAATGTAGACTCATTAGTCAAAAATAGTAAATGATCATGTATTAATGGTATGGCCATAAATCTAATTGAATATATACAATGAATTATGAGAGAAAAAATATTACAATTTGAAGAAGATCATAACATACCATTCATCATCATAACGAATTGAGAATATTTAATTAATGGAAGGATGAGACTAATAGTTTTTAAACTAAGAAAAATTTAAATGCATGGGTTAATTATTTAATTAAATATTTTGAAATTAAGTTGATATTTTATATGAAATTTGAATGTTTAGTTTTGAAATTTTAATCATTATTTTTATTACTATAAAATTTAAATATTGGTTTCAATGGTTCCATATGAGATTTAATGTTTACATTTAATACTCGGGGAAACAATTAATTCAATTGTACTGGTGTTTGATTATATTATTTTCCAAGAAGTTTTTTAATATATTTGATATTATTCCAAAATTACTAAACCATCCTTCCCTTAAATTAATTAATTTATATAAAAATTGGATATTTCAATTATTTTTTTAAAAAATAAGTCAAAATTATCATTATGGATGTTTGATAATGAAAATGAAATAAGTTAATGTTTTTTTATTATGCTTAAGTATGGACTATGGGTTTCATATTGGTAAAATGTTTTTACCTAAATGAAACATTATTTTAATTCATTATGAAAGGGTTATTTCGACATTACATTAAGTGTATATGGGTTATAAGATTATCTTTAAGGATACCCACCACATTACACTAACTAAAAAAATTTAAAACAAGTGCTATATAAGGGAAACCAATAAATTTAGTGATGTGTACTAGTAAATAATAATCTACATAATTGTAGGTTTCCTCGAATGTATTGTTGTCCTAGTATTCTCAAGAGTTGGAAAAAGGTACTCTAGTTTTATCGAAGGTTATGTAAGGATAAATTTTAATCATTTAAGGGTAAGTCATGGGTTTGAAATTCTAATTAATTGTAATAACCATAATAAATTCCAACTATGTAAGGGTAAATGATTCCAAAACTATCATTATTGATGATCTCACTATCACTATAGAAGGACATACTTAGGTTTGAGAACACAAATGATATAATTAAGGATCATGAGTGTTTATAATGAGTTCATTTTTGAGAAGAAGGTTGTGTTTCCATCAGTATTCATGGAGTCTACCATTGAGATGATAAACCATAAACTATTACCACTTATTAAGAATTCAACAACCAACACAACAATTGTGATACCACATCCCTCTCTTTCTATCACCAACTATTATTATACCCCCACTATAGTTTTATTATTTTATCCATGTTTCCATTTCAACCAGGCTATATCCATTATGCTGACATTGTCATTCTACAAACACCATCACTAAATTACAAAATGATTCTTAAATAGAAAAAGGATTTTGAAAAAAATAAATCATTGAACTTACGAGTTATAATTTGAAAATATTGGAAAATGTCGGGGCTGAGACACACACTCCCATGTATAATGCCACATGGGAAGTGAATTTATTTTTTTTAATGATGTGGAAATAAAGTTCATATAGAAAATCATTTCAAATAAATTATATAGATTGAAAATTGGAATACAATCTCTCATTTATAATAAAATAATAATATCGAAGGATATTTGAGACTCTTAGAGAATGAAAGAATAAACCACCCTATAGATACCAAAATATTCTAATGAAGATATATATATGGATTCCAATATCTATTTATTGTATGAAAAATCTATTATTAAATACATCATGGATCATATCTCAACCAATGGGGGACACTACATTATAAATTTTTTTGTCAATATTTTTGTTTATTTCTTTTTATATCTCAGTCTTATTTTTAATAGAAGTGATACTTAATTTTTTAATTTTTCACTCTCTACTTATATATGATTTTTACAACATGGAATCTTATACTCTCAATGTTGATTTACTGACCCTATGATTGGCATTGGGGAGGGGGGTTGTGGGGATCCTTAATTATTATCTCAAATTATTAATGGTTTACTTCTATTTGTGGTTAGGAGAGAGAAGGGTATGAGTGAAAATATGGTCCAATATAGAATGAATCTGAAATTAAATTGTATTATTTATTTTAAATTATTTTGTTAATATTTATTTATGAAATTCATCATACAATAAAGATTAGTTTTTCCCATGGATGAAATAGTTGTTGATGGTGTCGTATCCTAGAAGGTTCCATGCCCTCGATTAAAATGCGTCATTAACCATCATTATTTTATGAGATAATGTTTTTATGCTAAATGTGGCTCCTTGAAATTTAAAATTTTATAAAAACATGTTTTAATGACTGAAAATTCATGAATTATATATAAAAAATGTATTATAAAAATGAATATTTAGTTAATATGGAACCCGAATGATTAACGCCAAGACTAAGACATTTTATTTCTAACTTCATATTTTATTATATACATGATAATTTTAATTTTTCATTCTATTTCTCTATAAACAATATATTTAGTTTTTTCAAAATAGTGAAAAAAAACAATAAGTGAAATATGACATCTGTTTGAACCACATTGATGCTCATTAATTGAGATGACCCTACTTACCCATTAGGATTCACTATGAAACATTTATTATATTTTTTACCATCCAATGAAAGGTGTTTCAATCCATTATCCTAAGAATGGGGTCTGAGAATCCTAAATAAATGATAGTAGTACATTACCCACCACCAATGTGGATAATAAAATTTTCCCTAATATAATGAAAAATAAATGGTTTTAATATTTAAATTTTTTTCTATTGTACTCAATAGATATTTAATATTATATCTCACAATGTATATATATTTTCGATTTATATTGAATATTATACAATATTTTTTAGTTCAATGAACACTGTTACATATTTTAGTGTATGTATATATAGTGCATATATAATATGACCATTCTATATAATGTAAGATATTCATACATGTTTTATATTGGAAATGTTAACTAATAATTACAAGAATAAAATGAATAATGTTGTAAAATAATATACCATAAATTATTGATGTAATGATGCATAAAAATAGTCTATCAATAAAATATGGTTGACATATTTTAATGATGTTTCTAAAATTTAGATAATGATCCATTAAAAAATTTGATCTACTATAAAAGAGTAAAAAATTTATTTATGTATTAAATAATTTACAATGGTACATGAAAAAAAAAGAATTGGTATAGTTGAAATTTATATATAGAAAATAAATAAATTGAATATAATTTTAATTTATTAAGGTTGAAAAATGAATATATTCTTATAAAAGTTTTTTTATCTACAAATATCATTAAATTTAAATAGAAACATAATATTGTGAATAATGGTTCTAAAATGTTTTAAAGAATACTAATAAAAGTCAATAAGTTAAATTATGGTTTATATAAAATTTAATTACCATGTATAGGAACTAGAAGTGATATAAAATAATGATAAATTAAATTAAAATTATATACATAATAAGGATACATGGAATAAAATTGGTAAATGTACTCAGAATTACAATACAATGTTTTTAAAATATATGGATTATAAAAGTAATTAGAGAAATAAAATTTCAGCATATAAAGTTGAGGAATATGGAATAGGAAGGGATAAAATTTAAGAAATATGTAAATAATTGGTGAATGGAAATTTTAAAATAATAAATGAAGGGAAAATATACTAGAATAAGATCATGTGATTAAGGATTCATTTATAATGTGTACATACAATTTTCCATCATAGAAGGGTAAGAAAATATATTCATTATTTTTAACCAATAAAATTTATATATAATAAATAGTATTCATTACATGATTTTACATTTTGAAGAATCAAGATGGTAAAATATTTTCAATAGTATAAAGACAATACATAATCATTAAAGTAATAAACAACTAAGAAAATATGAAAGAAAGCTAATATAGAGAATTCTAAAAGGTAATAAACATTACGCATTTATTTTAATCATTAAATTTTATATATTATAAAATTTTGTGAATTTAATTTAAGAAGAGTATGAAAAAGCAGATATGAAATATATTGGAAAACTAGAAATTTATTTTACTCAAAAAACTATATGCCTAATTTTAATTCATCAACTCTATGTACTATTTCTAATATTTTTAAAATAGATACAATAAAATAAGTTTTACGAAGAGTATGAAAATCCAATAGAATATAGTTAGTATCGTATGCTTCATACATATTTCATTCTCTAAAAATAGTATATGTATATAGGTCTTTATTGGATTTATATGTGGTCTATAGAAATTATTACCATTAAGTTACAATTATATAGTTATTTATTTGGAGATTCAATTAATTGTTTATTTTTGACTTGATTGTGTTTAAAAAACACATATGTATATATACATAACATATTTTTGTTCTATTTATATTTAGAATATATATATGTATATATATTATGAATATATATATACATATAATATATATAACATACATATTTAGAAATTTTATATAGGTCTGTGTGTGTCTTTCTTATATAAAAGATATAAAATCATATAGATATATAACACACATGTGTATATATACAGAACATATATATGTATATATACATAACACACTTATGTTCCATTTATATACAAGTCGTACATATGTCAGAATATATATATATATATATTCAAACATTAGATATTTCAAATTTAATCAGAACATATATATATATATATATATATATAAAATGTATAAAAGATATATAAATATATATATATATCAAATATATATAGACACACACACACAACACACACACACACATAGATATATATATATATATATAAAACATGTATGTTAAATTTTTATATCAAATTTGTTTAATATATATTCTATATATATATTATAACACCCTGATAATTTATTATAAATTTCTCTTTAAATAAACTATTCATCTTCAATAAATTGTTTAACATTCAACATATGTATTTGAGAGAAATGTGTTATAGTATTAAAATATTATAATTTAAATTTGATTTGTATAAAATAAGAATTATTTAAAAATATCAATAGGATTAAAAACATTATTAGAAACATAAACAATATATATAATGAAAATTTAATAATTTTGAAAAGTTTAAGTATATGAATAAAAAATACATTTTCCCCAAAATGGGTTCAATTATATTTTGTTAGAAAATAACATAAATAATTATTAAAATTATAAGAAATTGAATGTGAAAAATAACCATAATAATTTAAATAATGATGAAAAAAATCTATTCAAGTGAATTTTTTTTAATTTTAAAAATAGTTTTTTTGATGAATAGTTAAAAAATATTGAATTTTATTTACAATCGCTTTTTTGAAATCAGTAATTTAAAATTTGAAATATAATAATGGTTTCAAAGTAAATTATTTCATTTGCTTTTACAAATCTAATTTAGGTCATTTTAATATATTTAATTATGTTTTTCTGTTATAAATATTTTAATCTTATGAAAATTATTTTTGTGTAATATGTTTTCATCAGTATTTGGGAGATTAAATTTACATTAAATTTTAATAAATCTGTTAATTAAATTTGATAAAATGTTTTAATTATTTTCAATCTGTGTAATTGGTAATATTTAATATGGTAAATATAATTTTGGGTCATAATAAAGAGTTAAAATAGTGAAAATCTATTAAGGTAGTTAATGTTAAAACATGGTTTTTAGGTGGTTAAAAAAATGATATGGGTGTTTTTGTGAAATAAAATTTACTAAATCATATTTTAATGACAAATTTATATGTAATATTATAATAAATTAAAATATATATCCATTTTGAATCCGTTAGATTTCATATTACATTATTTTATTTCAGTCATTTTATGAAATTCCAAGTGTGTCCTCTCACCCACATATAAAATGAATCATCTTCCATATATTATTTTAAATAATTTTAGGCCTCTATAATGACCAAATCTATATAATTGTTTTTCTAAAATTCAATATACATGAATTATAGGTTCATTTCTTCTTTAAATATCATACCAGGGATCATTAAGAAATGGTATAAAGGAGGCCAACTGAAAAAATGTAAATCCTCAAACCCAAAATTTTGAAATTATTCATTATTCTAACTCATATAAATTTTTTACTATCATAATAAAAAATTATGTATAATAAACGTATATAAATTTTATTTTAATTATGTTACAACCTTTATTCACCCTATTTTCCATCCAATGGGAATGAATGTATCGCTCGTTCATACGTGTGGACTACAAACTCCCTATAAAGATATAATTCATTTTCCCAAACAATATTTCTGGGATTTTAATAATTAAAATTTTAGTTGTTACATTGAATATTTATTATATAATTATATTTATTCAATTATAATTTTTTATCTTTTTTTATCTTTCCATCCATTGGAAAATTATTGTGTCGCTCGTGTATATATGTGGACTATCACCTCTTTAAAGTAATGTGAATATTTTTTCAATTATTATTTAAATATATAATAATAAAAATATAATTAATTAATATATTTGATTTATAGGATATAATAATTATTTTTATTAGTGAATAATTATATTACTTCTTTTTTCCATGCATCAAAATTTGAAAACAATATCCAAGTATACATTCCACCCATTATCTCTATGAATGGTGTAACACATTTTATAATCTATAACATTTGTTAATGATTATTTATATAATTAATAAATATATTATTTTCATCTTTATTATAATTATGGAGATGATGGAACCATGATAATGATGAAATGATTAAAACTAAGAATAGAAACATACATGAAACATTAGACAACTAACTCTTAGAAATAATGATATTTAAGTATTTATATTATTATATTATATAATTATAAAACCTTTTATTACATAGGATCATAAAATAACATATTTATCATGTCAGGTCTGAGGCAAGTGTTTATTTCACAATATCATCATTATTCAGGATTGATTGTGTTTAACATTACACTAATGGAATTATATTATCATTCTATCTTAATCACAATATATTTTATTCTCATACACTTATTTCTATAGATTAAAATATTTCCATTAATTTTTTTTATGTATTGATGAGACCAAACAATTGTTTTAATGGAAAACTTCCATTTATTTCTATTCGGTTTGGAAGCAGTTTTCATGTCCTTAATTTGTTTAAAAAAATTATGGATATTTTTACCATTAAAATAATATTTTTAATTTTATTTTTACCCTATCATAAATTTCTATAAAAAATTCTCAAGTGAATCTTCTTTTAATTTTACAAAAAAGGTCTTTTTGACTATTTGTAGGAAATTTGAAAGGAAACGTTGTTTTAATATAACAAAAATTATTTGAATTTCACATTTCTAAGACCATTAGATGTTGTAGATCATACATTACATGATTACATGGTTCATTCATAAGATAAATATTATTCCAAATGTTTTATTAATTTTTATATTTTATTTATTTTCTTTCAAAATGAAAATTTCATTTTCCTCATGAAATATTCTAGTGAGCTTTTTTAATTATTCTCATTAATGTCAAAATGCATAGACTATATTTTATAGATTTTATATTATAATTATACCTCCAATTTATTTCTCATGATGGTTTATGATTAATTTTCCTTGTTAAATAATTGTCATTTGGTATTCCAAGTCTTCCTATGTAAAAATATAAATTATTAAGGAATGTTTACTATGTTGTATTGTTTTTTAATTGATGAATGCATTGAACTTATTAATCCACCAGCGGGAATATAATTATATTTCCCCTAGATAAATTTTTATTTCCAATGAGTCAAATAATTATGACATTTTTTGTAGGCCTTTCCCATTTATGTAAAATGTCTTAGAAATAGGCCTCGACATGATGTTTTAGATGTCCTTCATTATCCCTTACATCATTATGTGATAAATTATTTACTTCCATTAGATAATTAATATTTTTGTAATACATGTGTAACAATAAATATCATGTGCTATTTATAAAAAAATTATTTTATAATAATGTATTCCTAACATATCATTTATTACTTATTTATTAAAGGAAATGTTGTTTTTTTAATTCCCTTTCTAATCATATGATCTCATCCCTTTATTTTATTTAAATTTTCACGAGATCCAAATATTTCTAATATGTATTTTATTCAAGGATATTATAGAAATAATTATGATTCTCCATAATAAAATACTACATTTTATTTTGAATATACATATGTAATGTCATATTCATTTATTTA
Source organism: Viscum album (assembly GCA_963277665.1). Classification (NCBI taxonomy): domain Eukaryota; kingdom Viridiplantae; phylum Streptophyta; class Magnoliopsida; order Santalales; family Viscaceae; genus Viscum; species Viscum album. Next base: position 1,689,754,427 of record OY728146.1, read on the forward strand.
TCTAGTTTACAATGAATGATACACTATTTGAGTGATTTCTACATGATCACTTGTATCTAGTGTCAATGAAAAAAATGTATCTAATGTATCTGGTATACTAGGTTTGTGTTCTTTATAGTCAGTAATAATGATATTTCAATAGAAACCATGAGAACTAGTTATATGGAAATATATATTAGAGAAAGTAAGACTATTAAAGTCATTGTAAATATGTCTAATTATATAATAATTTCATAATTACACTTATAATGTGGGTAGAATTTTTGATGTACGGACTCATTCTTATTTGGATAGTAATATTTTATATGGTTTTAGAACATATGCATCTTGGTGTAATAAATTTGAATATATTTGGTTGAGTATATGTTGAATTCCAATGTGGTTCATAGTGATAGTTCCTTAACTATAGACATAGTTTAATAGGCATATGTGGATATGTTTGTGTAAATTCACATTTTCTTAATTAATCATTATTACCTATTTTAATTGATTATTTCAATGGATAAACTATGATAATCCTTAAGTTTAACATATTGAAATGATTGTGTCATTATTTAAAAATCCAATTAATGAATTTTGAGGATGAATTATCTGATTTATGATTCCTGATGGTCATGTAAAAAAATTAGTTTAATAAATTCATTGATGATACAATGATAATGTTTTTGTGGTAATATGTATGCCCTAATATTGAAATATTTTATTAGACCATAGTTAATATAATTTAATTATATCACGAAATGAATATAGTAATTTTAATTATTATCCTCAATTATTATATTTTTAGTAATATTTGAAACTATATAATGATAGGATGAACACATCATAAGTTTATAGATCAATATAGAAAGAGATTTGTGGTTTTTTTCTTTCCTTAAATATTATTATTCTTACTAAAGTTAAATTTTCTGTAATTTTTGGTATGGACTGGATCTCTTAGTATAGATCCAAAATTAATTTAAATATAATTGAAGTTACATTCAACATTCCATATCAAAATGTGATTATCTATCAAAATGAGGACAAATATGGAGACTCGATGTAAATTACTTCCATCATATGGGCGTTACTAACTATTCATGAGTGAAATTTATCTCATATGGTTGGGTTAGAACTCAACTTAGAAATGTTTCATGTTATTTTGGAATATTCTAATCTATTTCCATTGGAAATTATTAATCTTCTCTTGAATCATGATGCTGTGTTTCTAATAGAACTCATACCTAGTAAAACATCTATTTCGGAGAATCAATATGGAATATACCTGATTTAATTTTATAAATTGAATAATAACCACAATTTAAATATTAATAATGGGGTTCTTTCATATTGTTCTTCTCTATGGGGTTTGTCAATAATTTTTTCATTAAAAAATATGGTTCAATTCATTTTTTCATTGTATTTTGGGAATATACAAAGATAACAATTGATATATATTATCATATAACCCATATCGAAGTTATATATGATCAATAAAATAAAAATATAAATTTATATAAGATTGATCTTCTGTCCAAATATCTCCAGTTAACAGTCATGAAGTTATATATATATATATATATATATAAATAAGTCCTTCCCAATAAGATATGGTAGTTATGAATTTATATTGATATTGATTATAATTAAAAATAGTACATTTATATTCATGTATTTAATAAATATAGTTTTATGATATTACCTTGATTAGTTTGTGGAAGTATTTTTAAATAACAATATAATATATTGGACGGTTACATAAGTGCGTGAATAAAATTTTATAATTATTATGAATACCAAAGAAATGATGATTAGTATAAAAAATTTACCATGTCAAAATTTTGTCTTCAAAAAAATTAATTTTTGGACCATATGATCTCAAGTAAGGTTGTTATTGGATCATTAAAATCAAAATGTCATTTATAAATTCCATATAAAAACCATAGTGTCTGAGATATATATTTTTGTGTGGTTGGATATATAATTCCAATGTATACTGAGTGTTTTTTTCATGAATATATATTACACTCACCCATTTAAATAAGAAGGGGTTATGTTCTTGTGCAATGAAGAATGTGAACATAATTTCAAAGAACTAAAGAGAAGGTTGTTTCTTGTGACTATGATTAAACTACCCTGCACTGGACAAGGGTATGGGATCTATAGAGAAACATAAAATACGGTATTGATATGCATCCTCAATATCTATTACATGGGGATAAAACATTCATTACACCAATTCAAACATCAAGATCAAAATTACCTGAATCATGAATTGAAGATGAAAACAACAGTTTTTTTCATTGAATACAAAGATAGTGTATTTGAATAGTTAATATCATGATATATATACTAATAAAAAAATTAATGTATATATTTACCCAGTGGGATTTAAATATGAACTAAAGTAGAATATTAAATTTTATCGATGATTACTTTATCACAATATATTACCACCATACGAAGAAAAACACATGACTGATTCCTTATGTCAGGAATATGATTATATTTTATCCATATTTAATATTTCAAGTGATCAAAAGTTATACATTTTTTTATGATAGATTGTTAAATCATGTGGAAGGGGTACAAATCATATACTTCTAATATTAATGATCAATCACCAGTCCATGAGATGACTGAGAAGACACAATTTGAAGATGTGGAATTATAAAAGTAAATAAGAAAAATTCTTAAATTAATATATTATTTTATTGGAATGATAATGATCAGGAACTGAGTATGAGTAACCCCAATACCAGATCCAACGAATGATTTTTTTGATTAATATCATAGTTCAACATTCTGAATTAATCATTGAAGTATGAAGATTTATAGATATTTGAAAGAGTATTCATAGAGGGATAACATGATATATGATATTTTAGATTATAAATACTAATCCCTATTATATAAATAATTGAAGGACGAGGTACATATGTCTAAAATAAGGATCCAACCATTACACATAACATAACAAAAATGTGAAGTCATTACACTAGATTTATTCCTAAAAATAGTTAAATTATCTGACGGGAAAATGTCAGATGGGTTGTAGTTGATCACCTTATGAAATCACTGAATTTTATTTACATTATCGGGGATTTTTCTCTTGAACAAAATATTCATTTAAATATTTAAGAATTTATAAGATTACATGGAGTACCACTCTAAATTGTATTTGTTCGAGAAATGATGTGTTTCATCAATTTATAGATTAGAATTCAGTAGATAATTTTGAACATAAATTATCATCCTAGGATATATGGTCTATCTAAAAGGTCAACTAAATCACATTAATAAATGTTGATATATTTCATTATTGATTTCTGATGTGGTTGGGATCCAAATCATCCTTCAGTAGAATTTTCATTCAATGATATATTTAATCAATTATTCATATGGATCCTTATGACTCCCTATAATGTTACCTTGACCCCAACAACATGGAGGTAGTTTATACATTATTACATTGGAATAAGTTATAATTAATCACATTTTGATCGACTAAATATTTTAGTACTCATTTAAAACAAAATATGTAGTTCAATTTATTATTACAATTGAAATTATTAAATATACAATGTACTTTATTTGAGAAACCTATAATCCTTATTGTGTATCCATGCATATCAATCAAAATATTGTCCATGGAATCAAAGGGAAAATATAAAATAATATTGGATTGACCTAATATTCCTATTATGGGTATGTGTATAATAGAAGAATGGAATAAATATGGTATAATAAATATGGAAAGGTAAATAACTAAACACATTACATTTAATAAATTTCTTATAAATATTATATAATGAATAAATTATAATCAAATAATTCTATTTAAATAGTATTTTATCTTGAAAACATAACCACATATTTTATAACTAATTCAATAACAACATCAAATATCAATTACTAAAATCATAAAGCTAGAATGCATAATAGATAACATATGAAATATATAATTGAGTTCTTTTTCCATGAATTCTAAATAAACATGTGAAGCCTTAGTAAAAACTAAATCAAGTATTTTTTATGAGACCAATCATTGCATCAAGGGGCTATAGTGGTCACCGACCATCACATACTAAGTTAAATAGATTAATCCTTTAAATGGGGAAGATCATATTACAAATAGAGTTTCTTATTTATATTAGAGTAACAAAAAATATATATATATTCTTCAATTAGTAATGATATTTATGAACTATAAATTTTAAGATCAATGGTATCAATATAATACTTCCCTAGTTAAATTGATCCTAATCAATCCATAGAAATAATAAGGATTGTATCATTTTAGTATATCCCCTTGAAAGAAAAATTAACATCAATGTATTTATTATTACATGTAAATTGATTTGGAAAGATAATTTAGAACATTTCCTGAGGAATAAAACCATAAATTTAAAGTAAAACATTTTATTTTAAAATAATAGAATTTATTATCTTGTTTCCAAATCCTTTTTCATGAAATCAGTCTTAAAAACAATGAATTTCCAGTATATTCTGAAAAAAAATAAAATTTATAAAGAACCTCATAAATGTGAACATGATTATTAAAAAATGTATGGTCATGATGGAGGGTAATTCTTCATATATGATATATATTAAAATAAACATTTCTTGTACATTGTGTGTAGATTTTAAATGCTTATCATTTGGGTAAAGGAGAATCATTTCAAATATTTTTTTAATAATTAAAACAAGGGTAATAATAGATTTGAATTTTTTTGAGAATTTAGAAAATAATCTTTTTACAATGCATGGTTTTGTAGGAAAATGGATTTTTAAATTTAGAGATAAATAATGTCATATATTCATAAAAAATTAAACAATTAATAAATATTTTTAGTTAAAAAGAGATTAAAATTGGAAATATTAATTAAAAAATTTCTTGAATAAATAAATGATTTGAATATATATTGAGATAAATTTTAAATATCAAATAATTCCCTTTGTTTATAATTAACCAAAAACAACACTAAATAATGATGAGATTAAGAAATAATCCCTCACAACGTTGATAACAATTGAATTATAAGACCCTTGAGAGAAATAACATCAAATGAAAATTCAATTACAATATATATATATATAATGATATAAAATATAATAAGTGGAATTATATAAACAACACAAAGGAAATAATTGGTGAATATGGAACACGTCTCTTGAATGTAAAAGTGAGATGATAAATCTTAACCTTGAATCAGACTTGTCATGTACATTCTTTATCTCATGAATAATAAACACATTTTACTTATTTAATTTCATAATAAATATGTTTTTAATTTTATTATTCCATTCATTTCACTTATTAACATGTTATATTGAATTAATAAGTCAATTATGTATATGTCCGATTTTTCGATGATATTTAAAGTATGTTTAAAAAATGACTTCGATGAGATGAGTATTGGTGTATGTATTCATTATTTTAACACATACAAAACTATAATCATGAAATAATTATAATATTTATAGAAAAATTATTAATTTTATACCATTAATAATAATTTCTTGATTAATTAAGTATGTTATGATCATGGAGAATGTATACCATAGGTACGCAAGAGTAACCATTTTTCTTTTTTGAAAATAATTATAGAAATGAGGTATGTAAATTTTTATCCTTGATGAATTTTAAAAATATAATAAATAATATATTACTTTTTTAAATAAACTATATATGTCATCTATGTGCTGTGGTTAGAAATATAGTTCCACATTAGTCCGTGAAGAAGGATGTCCCCCTCTGTACATACGAAATTATCACCAATATATGAGTGAAATAGTATTATTAAAAAATGATATATTATATATTTAGAATCATAAATATTTAATATATAAAATTATTATTCCATTAATATCACATATATTCATTACCATTATCATTATTACCATATATGTAATTTATTATTGAAAAGAAAATCATATTACTTCTGGAGGTGGTGGTTAGTCATACACATGAGCGACACTATCGTATCCATAAAGAATGGAAAGTAAAAAATTTATATATGATATAATTAATACTTCATTATAATTATTTTATAATTATAATATATAAATATTATATCCTTCATCATACCCCACCATGATAGATGTTGATGGAAAATGTGTCACATCGATTCATGAGGTCGTAGTCCACCATACACACGAGTGATGCTATCGTTCACCATTTGAGGGAAGAGTATATAGTTATAAGTAATGATTATAATAGTATAAAATATCATTATATCGTATATAATGTTGTTAATATATTAGTATAAATGAATAATATCATAATCATGTCGAAGAATAAACAAAACAAAACATATAGTTAGGAATTCCACCTCTTATCATGGAACCTCTTTAGGATTATATCTAATGTAGTCAAAGAATATATTTCTAAAGAACACAATTATTTTATAATACATTAACAGATGATAAGAATCTATATTGGTATGTATTCGTCAAAATAAAAAGGTTTTAATTTGTGAATAAGATAAGAGAGGGGGGTTATTACACCCCATGTTTTTAAAAGTAAATTGAAAAGAATTAAACATTATTTTAAGAAGATATTTATAACTATCCTATAAACATAATTTTTCCAAATTTTTATTTGAATTTCCAAAAATAGTCATCTATAGTAGTACTCAGTAAGTTATTTGGAGTCTGATAGAACCAAATTCTTTATTTTTGGAATAGTTACATACCATTAAAAATAGTAATATGACCCTTATGAATAGTACATCATATTATTTTTTTAAATTAAGTATATAAGATAATGAGACAATGAATTATTTTTCAAGGTGATAAAAATGAGTTATTGATTTGAAATTATTATTTTTGAATAAATGAGGATTTTATTTAAAATATAAATAAATAATATTTAATAAATTGTTTTCAACAAATAGAGTCCATTTTTGAATTATACATGTCAAAAAAATGTTAGGGTGAAATTTTGGGAGTTTTTTAAAAATTATTAAATTTTTATAAATAGTAAAGTACTGTTAAATTTCTTATATTCAAATTATTAGTAAAATAAACTATAAATTAAATAATAAGTGATATTAGGATAGATTTTTTGAACTCACATTTTCTATTTACTATTTTGATCCAAAAAATAATACTATTCATAGTATTCGACAAAAATATTAAAATAATGAATAAAATAATGTAAAATCCATCCTCTCTGCCACTGTAAAGACCACTCGCATTCCCCTATTCCTCCCACACCTATAAATCTTTTATCCCTTCTTATTTTCTACCAAATACTCCTCCCATGACACTTCCATATGTCTATGGCCTACTAGTCTCACCAAAAGTACAAAACCAAGGGCCTTAAGAAGGATCTCAAGGATAAGAGATCAAGAGGTAAACATCCTCTTTGGAATTATTTCTTTTATTTTCATTTTCTTTCCTATTCTTCTTATTTCCACAACTCCTCATATCCAAGACACATGAATTATCTTTAATCCAACATATATTCTAGATTTTACAATCTATATGGAAGATTCACCACTATAATTCTTCTCCTCTCCCACTTGTTCCGGAAATTAAAACCCCAAATGTGATGTGTCTATTATCTGGTATTGTGGATGATGTGATTTCAATTTAATTTATTTTTTCAAGATAGGTCATGTTACTATTTTTATTATTTAACCAAATTATAATTTATGTATTATATCTTATATATGGTTTTGGGATAATTTTTTACACATTTCATTAATTTTTGTAAAAAATTGATTTCATACTATCGAAGAATAACCAAAATAACCTGAACAAATATAAATAATGAATTATCTTAATAACCATCCTCATGTAAAAATTAATAATGATAAATGGTATAATTTATGGTTATGGAAATATTTAAATACTATTCCATTCTAATTATGGAGTTTCACTTCCAATCGACAAGAAAATCCACCATGAACCGATCCTAGAAATCATGTCAAGAACACAATCAAAACTAAAGAAGAAACAAAATACTAACCCATAATGGGTGAAATAATGTAATTAAATGATCATAAATGGTATTATAAAAATGAATATGTTTATATAAGATATTAATAACACTATTTTAACCATTATACAATAGTTTTAAATAATTTTCAAGTAAGATAAACCCAAGGTAATGGAATTCATAATCTGATTTTCATTATTTGGGAAAACCTTCAACTTCATTATTTATACGATATTAAAATTGTTTGTGTGGTGATTTTTTAATATTATGCTTAATTATTTTTATTTACAATTTATATATATATTTTAACCACTCTATTACGTGTCACTTCAATTATATGATATTTTTAAGGGATTTTTCTTTTAAAACCCACTTTTAAAATCATATTTTAAAAAATTCAAGAGAAAAGCTTTTCTAAAATTATTCATGTTGTATGATTATGTTCTTGTTCGAGGGGATTTTCTATGATTAAGGGTGAGACCTATACCTACCTTCAATGCATTGGGTATATGATTGTCGTTGGTTAGTCGTATGGTTACTCCAAGTGTAACTCTGATGGTTACACAAATAGTAAGATAACTATGAGGGTTATAAGTTATATGGTAGCCAAGAGGGGTAAAAGATTATGTATGTAATTTCCCATGATACATTTATGGTTATATTTATGTTCTATATGTTTTTCAGAAATCTCTTGTTTCAAAAGTGAGCTTATATTGGTAACAAGTATGTCTTTTGGATAATGATTCCACGAGTTACAAGAATTCCTAGACTAATATGTTCATTATTTCTTTTTATATCCCTTAATTTGAAATATGGGATCATCTCATGTCTTTAAATAATTTTCCAAGGTTATAAGGATGTGTAATAATAATAAGGAAGCCCAGTTATATGTTATGAATATTTTTCAAAGAAATCATGTTTTATTTGAAAAGATTTATATTTTGGAAGAAATAAATAATATTTTTATAGTATTACCTCTATATTAATGTGTAAGGTCATAAATGAATTAATTCCAAATTTTATAAATCTATAAAGTTGAAAGGATAATTAATGTTAAAGGAAGTAATTTGTTGACTAAATTTTAGATTATGCTATGTAATAAGCTCAGGTCCTTGTAGTTGGCATTAATGGATGATTTAGATAAATTTAGGGGTTGGGATGATGTTAATAGAATATCATAAATGATTTTTTATATATCGTTAATTTAAAATGATATATAATTTACATATTAATATTTCTCTCAACTAAGATATTCTTATTCATATTGGTTTACCATAGAATAAACATGGAAGTTGAAAAGAAAATGAACCGACAGAATGATATCATTCGGAATCTTCTACCAGAAATGGTAGAGATTGGAACAGAGCAGTTTGTGACAATAATGGCTTAGATAATGCATGTAATAAATGGTGGTGACAACCATTCATGAGAATAAATAGAGTTACCAAAATAGAAAATAATGATAATGGACCATTTTAGGAGACAACACCCTCCTGCTTTCAATGGATATTCTGACCCAGAAGCGAGTGAAGGATTGTTAAATCCCATGAAATGGTATTTGATGTTATGGACTGTTTAAATAATCAAATGGAATGACATTCCATTCATCATTTTGAAGGTTATGTTGATAGGTTGTGGTAAATGGTCATGAATATCAGGGATAAAGAGGATGTTTATTCCTTAGAGTGGGATGAATATAAAAGTTTATTCCTTGAAATTTTTTTCTAATGGTGGTTTGAATTATGATGGAGAATAAATTCATTTAATTGAAGAAGAAGTAGGAATATATAGTGGTTTTGTATGAAGATAAATTCACCCAACTAGAGTGGTATGCTCCAAATCAAATTATGGATCATGATAGAAAAATCAATTGCTTTTACTCAGGATTTAATCCAAGTTATCAAAGGTCATTAGCCTCCAATGAATTCAAAAGTTAGGATAAAAATTTCTGATGTTTTGAGAGGGTAAAGATGGAGTATGTTGATGATCACTTGCACTTTGAAAATAAGGTTAAGAGGAGGTACGTATGGAATTCAATGGGTAAGAATCCTCCAATGAAATTTGTTGCTAAGAAATTCTAGTTTCCAATTTCTGAAAAGTGTGGAAAAAATAACCATGGGGAATGACTTACCAAAATAGGGAAGTTTTTTCAATGTTGTATGTTTGGATATATGTGTTGAGATTGAAATAAAATTGATCCAAATAATAATTTAGATAATCAAACTGTAAATTGATTTAAATGTGGTGAGATTAGTCATTCTGAAAATTCCTCCCCGAAGAGAGATCTTAATGATGAAAATAATCCAAACTACAAGAAGAAATGTGGAGTGATATTCTTTGAGACTATGTCAGAATAAATCGGGGCATCCAATGATGTTTTATCAGGTACAATTTTTGTTTACTCATATTTTTCTAATGTTCTCTACGAAATGAGGTATAAATATTCTTTTATTTCTGATAAATTTTCTAGTAAATTGGAAATATCACCTCAAAAAATTAGACCAAAACATATTGTTAAAAAAATGGGGGGAAGTATTATGGAAAATATGAATAATAATAATATTTATATTATGGTATATGGAAAATATTAACCTAAAAACCATATTTTTTCCCCTAGTAGAGTTTCATATCATTTTTGGAATGGATTGGCTTTCTGTTTTTCATGTTAATATTGAGTATAGATCTAAAGATGTTTTTTTCTTGAAAAATTTTCAGCTTTTATAAAAGAAAGAAACCATAAAATTGGTTTCATATAAGGAGGCTAAAAACTGTTGAAATATGGAAATGAATTTTATCTTGCTGATATTTTTGAAAACAATGGAACTCTTTAGATTAATGATTTTCAAGTAGTAAATCAATACCATGATGTTTTTTCCTAATGAGTTACCTAGTGTCGTAACTGATTGGGAGGTAAAATTAAAAATTCAATTAGTTCCTGAGGCTAAGCCTATTTCAAAACCCCCATATCAAATGTCTCAAATGGAACTTATTGAATTGAAAAATCAGTTGAATGAGTTTCATGAGAAAGGCTCTATTTATCCTAGCACATCCCCTTGGGGTGCTTCTAGTTTGTTTGTTAAAAATAAATATGGTTCCATGATACTTTTTAATAATTATTAAGCCTTGAATAATATAAATGTTCAAAAAATTAACATTTTCCTCATATCAATGACTTGTTTTATCAACTCTAGGAAGCTCAATACATTTCCGAGATTGAACATAGATTCAGATACCATCAGCTAAAGTTGGAGGATGACATCAAAAAAAGTAATTTTCATAATAGATATAGACATTATGATTTTTTTTTCTATTTGGGATAAATAATGCAACTGTTAAATACGTATACCTTATGAATAAATTATTTCATGAGCTCTAAAATAAATTTTATGTTGTGTTTATTTATTACATTTTGGTATTTTCTAAGAGTAATGAAGAGAGTGAAAAAAATCAAAGGGTTTTTTTGAAAACCATAATGAAAAATAAATTGTATGGAAAAATTATGAAGAGTTATTTTTGGTTGAAAAAAATTTCTTTAATTAGAAACATTATTAATAAGGATGGACTTACTGTTGATCATTCCAAAACAAAAGTTGTTGATTTATTTCCAACACGTAAAAATGTTACAGATGTTTGTAGGTTTATTTGATTAAAAGGATATTACAAACATTTCATAATAAACATTTCATGATTATCTAGCTCACTAATTAAGTTAACAAGAAAAGGGGTTAAATTAAGTTGGACATAAGAATGTGATGTTTGTTTTTTGGAACTGAAAAATAGATTCGTGAATACCTCAAATTTGGAATTGCCTCCCCAAAATGGTGAGTTTTTCATCAATAGTGACGCTTCATTGAATGGAATTTGTTGTGTTTTGATGAATAATTATCTATTAATAGCACTTGCTTCAAGAAAAAAACATTGAGAGTTAAAATATCCAACACATGATTTTGAATTAGCAGTTGTGGTATTGATTTGAAAATTTGGAGGCATAATTTATATGGATCCAAATTTCGAATAAATACAGACCATAAAAGTATATAGTATATATTCACTCAGAAGGAATTAAACTTGTGTCATAGAAGATGGATTGAACTGATAACAGATTATGATTGCACAATCAATTACCATCCAGAAAAAGAAAGCAATGTATAATATTTCTTGAGTCTAAATCATCATTCACGGTTAAACATGTTTCATTTTTAACATGATCCCTTGATTAATGACATGATGAATTATAAGGACCAAACCCTAAACCTTACTTAATATTTAATTAATTGAATAATTCAAATTTAGGATCTTTTCGGGTTTAGAGTTTTAGAGAATTAAGACATAACTATTACATCTCAAAAGATTATAAAGTAGACAGATCTACAAAGATTCCATTTTTTTTACAAAACATGAAATCTTGAAAAAAATGAGTCATATATAGTTCCATGTTTAAGACAACATGAATTTTCCTTTATCCCATCCATGACCCTATTACACATTATGACCTATGAAAACCATTTCAAAAACTTGGTATGAGCATAAAAATCTCAGTAAGGGATACCCAAATAATGAAAACTATTAGTTTTTCAAAACAACAAGTAAACCATGAATACATTAACATAACTAATAATTTACACCTTTATAAAGTTGTAAATACTATTCACTAAATAAAAGATCATTAATTACCCTTTTGTAACCAAAAGATTACCATAAAACCCCTATAAAGAACAGATAACATATAAAGGTAAATTGGGACATAAAATTACTTAAAAGGAATAACCATACAGTCTACTTCCACACATGTCACTAAATGGAATATCCATATGGCCGACTACCATACCCAATGAATTGGAGGTCATAACGTAACCACCCATCCCGGTATTCACGGCACCACCTGTCAATTGTTTTATCACGTAACCACCCATCAAATGTCCAAGCACCATTATAAAATCATAAAACATAAACCAATTATAAATGAAAGAAACAATTTCCACATTTCAATCAGAATATAACACTTAAACATATTGAAATAACAAATCCATTATCAAAACCATTTTCAATACCAAAATACATAAAATATTATATGGTATTTTTTTACTTTTAAAAACATTACGGCTTGTTGAGGAAGCCAAAGATCAAATAGTACTCGTCGCGGCGGAAAAAGTCATTGTCACTGCGTACGTTAAAAGAAAAATTCCTTTTTTCATTTAGTAAAAAGATTCATAGAAAAAGATTTCCATTGAATGAAATGAAAATTCAAAGGTGTTTTATACAGCATATAAAATAAAGTCTTGTATTAGAACAAGATATGCCTCAATGAAAGGAGATTGAGCCGAAGTCCCTTACCTCATGTCCGAATTTACTAGATCGCTCTTTAATCTCTTGAATAATAAACTAAAGTTAATTTATAATTTCTTAAGAAACTTTTTAAAGTATATTATTCCTTTTATATCAATTATTTCCATGTTATAAACATTATGTAATCCTTTAAGTTAATAGTGTTCATTTTGTCGATATTTGGTTCTTAAGTCCAAAATGGACTTCTTACAATTACATGTTGTTCATATGGCCAAAGTTTCAATACATCCAAAATGATATTCATGATTTGGATATCATATATATCATATATATCCAGAATATACATGTATTTATAATAGTACATAACATTTAGAGGTAAGAAATGAAATGCACCATTCATGGAGACGGTAAGCTGTATGCACACATGAACGCTACATTCATTCCTATTTCATATTTAATGGAATGAAATCACAATGATATAAAGGTAAATTATAATTCCAGTATAATATCATATATAATATTATTAACCCCATCCTTTTTTACATCCCACATATGTAATTAACGATTAAAATAACTTTGAGGGGGCGGTAGTCCGCACTTCCTAAAATGAAATTATCGCGTTTATCCATTATGGAAACCATAAAGTTATGCAATAAATAAAAATTATAGAAGCATAAGGAAAAAATAGATATAATATATATCATATATAGATATTGTGATATCTTAATGGGAACCATGAAATGTGTTAATAGAATATTGAACAATCATCGTTTCATTAGGCCGTAATTCGCCATCCACAGAAATGATATGTTCTTTAACCATTAGACGGAGGTGTGTGTAAATGTAGCTCGAATAATTCTAATAAAAAATCCTATTATATTGAAGATACTGGTTTTATTACAAAATAAAGGAATAAAAATAGTTTATGGGGTTGGAGAAGCAAAATAAATCAAAAGAACATAAGAGAAGACATTACCTTTAAATCTTGTAACTCCCCTTGGTTTGAACCAAAAGGGGTTCTTGAAGAGTTTTATGCCTAAGATAAGTCTTCTAGGATTAATATAGGGATATTGGGAGATTATTAGAGTCGAATTTGGACGAGCCAAAGTGCTTGAGAAGTGTGTGAAATGGGTAGGAAGTGGGGTCTTTTTATAAGAGAGAGGATGGGCTCTTTTGGAAAGTAGGAAACTATTATTTTATTATATAATGATTTTCAGTTTCTAAAGGTCCAAAAATAATTAAAGTAAAATATAAGGTGGCCCATGTTCTATATAAAATCATATAATAGTAATTGGACTAGTGTTGGATATTATTTTAAACATTGTCTTCCTATTTATTTAAACCATTCATTAATGACGTAAACACTACATCATCATTGTGTCATAAATAATTTTATTTATTTTATGTTTAAAAATTATAAAAAAATTAACATGTTGTGTAAAATCTTTTTATATTTATAATTAATATTTATAGTCAAATATATCAAAATATATAACCCCATGTAAAGTTTTTTAGTAAAACAATATATGTTTGTGATATTTTTATTTTTATTTTAAATAAAAGGTATTAATGTCATTATCTTACCCACGTGGCTCCATGGGGTCCCACAAATTTACCCATGGAATTTATTTGTTGTCCATGACACATAAAATAAGTGTAGGAAACGGGTCAATGGGATTTCATATTCTTATAACATTATTTTTACCTTAAATTACACTAATTACCTTTAATCGCGATTAATAAAACTCAAATGTTACTATTAACCAAAAAGTATTTCCATCCCATTGAACAAAATTTTACTTAATAATGACAACCATGTATGTAGGATTTTTTAAATTCAATTCATAGATGCATTAAAATTTCATTTAAATGAAAAATCAATTTTTTAACTACCACTTAGTGGTTTCACTATTCATCAAAAATTGATGTTTTTAGAAAAATACCAAAATTTCACCCGAAGATATATTTGATATTACAAATTAAAAAATGATGTCTATTTTTCCAAATTCAGTGCATATAGTTTAAATTAATTAATTTCATAATTAATTCCCATTGTCAAAACAATTAGCATGTTTTTAAGAAACAATATATATCAAAATATTGACACAAGTTTAAGTCCAATGTCAAAGTGAAATTAATTACAATGACCACCATTTGATTAAATGGTAAAAATATATTATAATTCCAATTTAAAACCAATTCAAAAGATAATAAAATCATATAAATAACTTATATTAAAATCTGGTTTTGAATTAAAATACAACATTTTTTTCACTTATTCATTAAAAACTATCTTTATCAAAAAAATAAAAAAACATACACGAAGTAAATTATGATGTCCCGATTCTAAAGAAGGATTTTATTTGGACTAATAGAGTACATAAGAGTAACCAACACTATTTTTAAGGAGGGCCCACCATTAAAAGGTGATAAATAGACCTTTTTGTCAATATTGGAGTATCTATGCCTAAAATTGAATTCTTTTCTTATTTTAATCCATTATCTTTTATTGGATAAATGTAAAAACATTTAACAAACATATTTAATAATATTTTAGTTATTTATATTCATTCCTGCTAATAAAATATCTACATGTTAACTACCATTTAAAATAATATTATTATATTATTAGTGTGCAACGTAAGATTTCAAAGAAACTCATTGTTGCGTATCAGGTACGCTATCGAACATAGAAACCACTTTAAAGTAAAATTAATATTTAATTCACAAATATTAATAAATATGAAAAGGTCTTATTATTTCATTACCTGGGATTTTACATCCTTCCCCCCTTTTGGGAATTGCGTCGTCACAATTTTATTCACTTATCAAGATAAGTGGGGGTATTTATCGCTCATAGCATTTTCAGATTCCCACGTTGCCTCTTCAACCATATGGTTTTTTCAAAAAACTTTCACCTGATAAATTACCTTATTTCTCAACACTTTCTCTCTTCGGTCAATAATCTGTATTGGTTGTTCTTCATAAGAGATATTCTCTTCCAACTGAACTACCTCTAGGCTCAAAACATGAGATGAATCTGGAAAATAATTTATCAACATCGAAACATGAAAAACATTGTGTACCTAGGAAAAACTTGGAGGTAAAGCTACTCTGTATGAAACTGATACAACTTTCTCCAAAATTTTATAAGTTCCAATGAACCTCAGACTCAACTTTCCTTTTTCCAAAATGAATCACACTTTTCCATGGAGAAAATTTGAGAAAAACATGATCACCTGCCTTGAAAGATAGATCCTTCCTCCGGTTATCCACATAAATTTTCTACCTACTCTAAGCTGTTCTCATGTGCTTCTGAATCAACTGAACTTTGTCTACCATCTCTTCTATGAATTTTGGTCCCATCAGCTTCCTTTACCCTACATCGTCCAAAAAATTCAGAGTTCGACACTGTTTATCATATAATGCCTCAAACAGATCTATTTGTATACTTGAATGAAAACTGTTATTATATGAAAATTCAACCAAAGAAAGATTTTTCTCCCAACTTCCCTAGTAATCCATCGTGCAAGCACATAACATATCCTCCAATATCTGAATTGTTCGTTCTGACTTCCCATTCGATTGCGGATGAAAAGCTGTACTAAAATTTAATTCAGTACCCAATGACTTCTGAAGGACTTTTCAAAAGTTAGAAGTAAAGCTGAGATCATTATCAGATACAATGGAGATGGGAACTCCATGTAACTTGACTATCTCTTCAAGATATAATCGAGAATGTTGATCTAGAGATAAAGTATCTCTAATAGGAAGGAAATGAGCAAATTTAGTCAATCGATCAACTATAACCCAGATTGCGTAATTACCTCAAGATGTATTTAGTAATCCCACAATGAAGTCCATGGATATATTTTCCCATTTCCACTATGGAATTGGTAATAACTAAAGCATCATTTTCGGTAACTTCCGCTCTGCTTTAACCTGCTGACAAGTAAAACACTTCACAGTAAAATCAACAATATCTCTTTTCATTCCATCCCACTAGTAATACTCCCGTAGATCTCTGTACATCTTAGTACTGCCTGGATGAACTGAAAACCGGGAACTATGAGCCTCACATAACAACTCATTCTTCAACTGTGAATCACAAGGAATACATATTCTATTCCCAAACCTCAAAACACAATAATTATAAATGTTAAATTCAGGAAACTTACCCTTCTGAACCATCTATATCATTTTCTGCAACCCACTATTATTCTTCTGCACTTGCTTAATTCTATCTAATAGAGATGATCTCTGTGACACCAGAAACAAAACAGAAAAACTTCCCGCACCAACGACTTCTATGCCAAAGTTCATCAAATCAAAAAATAAAAGATCTCGTTCCAAACGTATCATGGTTAATGAATCATTACTTTTTCAACTCAAAGTATCAGAAAATTTATTTGCTTTTCCCGGATGGTAATGAAGTGTACAATCGTAATCCTTGATTAATTCCAGCCATCTATTCTATCTCATGTTCAATTATTTATTTGTGAATATATACTTTAAACATTTGTGACCAGTATATATTTCACACATTACTCCATACAAATGATGCCTCCATATTTTTAGAGAAAAAACAACAGCAGCTAATTCCAAATCATGTGTAGGGTAATTTAACTCATGAGTTTTCAATTGACGTGAAGAATAAGCAATTACCTGATCATTCTGCATAAGGACACAACCAAGTCTCTTCAACGAAGCATCATTATAGATGACAAACTCACCCTTTTTTAAGGATGTTTAAAAACTGGTGCATTCACCAATCTTCTTTTCAATTTCTGAAAATAATCATCACATTATTTTCTCCAGATAAACTTAACACCTTTTCAAGTTAACATAGTTGTTGGACTAGATAACCGTGAAAATTTTTAAACAAACCTCCAGTAATAACCTTCCAAAGTAAGAAAACTACAGATTTCAGTTATATTTTTGGGTCTTGTCCATTCTTCAACAACATTTATTTTAGCAGGATCAATAGTTATGCCATTTTTTGAAATAATGTTACCAAGGAAAGAAATATTTTGTAACCGAAACTCATAGTTGATGAATTTTCCATATAGTTTCTTTTCTTTTAGGGTTTGCATGATAACCCTTAAATGACATTAATTCTCCTCGTTAATTTTAGAAAACACCAAAATATCATCAATGAACACAACCACAAACTTATCCAAGAACTCATGTAAAATTCTATTCATTAGATCCATGAATACAGCAGGAGCATTGGTTAACCCAAAAGGCTTAACTAAAAATTCATAATGGCCATAACTAGTATGAAACACATTCTTTGTAATGTATGCTTCTTTGAATTTCAACTGATGGTACCTATACCTCAAGTCAATCTTAGAAAAATACTGAGCTCCCTGGAGCTAATCAAACAAATCATCGATATGAGGCAAATGATACTTGTTCTTAACAGTGATGTTAATCAATGCTCTATAATCAATGAAAAGTATCATCAAACCATCTTTCTTTTTAACAAACAAGACAAGAGCACCCCATGGTGATGTGCTAGGTCGAATGAAACCTTTATATAATAACTCCTGCAATTGCTTCTTTAACTCTAAAAGTTCAACTTGAGCCATTCAATAAGGGTGATTTGAAATTGGATTAGAATCTGGAACTAAGTTAAAAATAAATAAAACTTATCTATCATGTATAATACCGGGAAACTCATTAGGAAAACAAAAAGATACTCATTTAACACTAACACATCATTAATCTAAACAGTTCCTTTGTTTTCAAAAATATTTGCAAGGTAAAATTCATTTCCATCTTTTACTAGTTTCTCAACTTCTTGATATATTCTCAAAAGCAAGGGTTCATTCTTGTACTCAAACAAAATATCTTTCTGAAAATAAACCACTTTAGATCTATAGTCAATCTTAGTATGATAAACAAAAATCCAATACATGCCCAAAATAACATCAAACTCTAATAGAGGAAAAACAAAAAGGTTTGCAGGTAGATTCTTTCCGCACACAAGGATTAGGAGGTTCTTATAATTTCTTTTTCTCAAAATTTCCTCCAGGTGTTTTTACCATATGTTCAGGATTCATATATTGAGATGGAATTCCCAATTTACTAGAAAACTTCTTAGAAATGAAAGAATGTGTAGACCCTAAATCAAACAACACATTGGCATAACTTGAACAAGCAAATAGTGTACCTGATACTACTTCATTCGATGTCCCAACATCTTCTGAAGTAGTTTCAAAGGATTTAACCACCCCTTTCTGCTTGTAGTCTGGCTGATTTCCCTCAGGTGAGTTCTTCGTTAAACACTCATTTTCATAATGAACCATTTCGTTACACATAAAACATCTTACCACTGGCTTTTCATTACCTTCTTGATCATCTTCCTTACAGGTACGAGAAATATGACCATACTTACCACACCGAAAGCACTTTACAGACTTCAATAAGCATTCTACAGGATGAATTTTACCACACTTCTCATAGGATGGATATTTGGTTTTCTTAACTCCTAGCTTATTTAATGAATTCATTCCCTTTTCATGCAAACTGGACCTCTTATTATATTGTTTTTCAAAGAACACCAGATCATCGACAAACTCAATATCCACTTTCTCTGCACATCAAATAAGTTTTTCATAACTCTTGAACTCACGAGAAGCTAAATCCCTTCGATACTTTGGCTTTATCCTTGAGTAAAAATGGTTGAATTTACTATTAAGATATCAAATGAAATTTGGAGCATACCTTGCTAGTCGAATGAACTTTTCTTTATAAGCAGCCACTGAGTCATCCTCCTGCCTCAATTCTAGGAATTGTTTTTCCATCCTAAGACAAACCACCTTAGGAAAATATTTTTCAAGAAACATACCTTTGAATTCATCCTAGTGAATATCATCAATCTCATCATTATCCCTGATATTTTTCACCATCGACAAACACTGATCAGCTTCACCTTCAAAATGATATACAGCAAGACTACCCTTTTGTTGTTTTAAACACCCCATAACATAAAAAATCTTCTCCAGTGCATTAATTCACCATTCTGTTAGCACATGGTCAGATGATCCTCTAAATGATGGGGGATGTTGCCTCATGAAATGTTCCACCACTAACATGTTTCTCTGCAGTTGATCTGGCTGATCTTGTGCATGGATACCACCACCATTTATAGACTGAGTCAATTGTGCCATAACTGCAACAAACTATTCAGTTCCAATTCCGACCATCTCAGGTTGATTATTTGGAAATTTGTCTTCCTCCTGATGTCGTCCCAACATAGCTGCCTTGTTTCCTCTACAAAAAACCATTCTGAACATAGAAATATCTTAGGTGAAACAACATAGTAATCTTTAAATGCTATATCACTTTAATCATACCATAAATCAATTTATATACATAAATTTAACAATTTTCTAATTCCTAATGTTGTCTAAACCGACCTATGATACCAACTATATGGAACCAACCTTAAAAATTACTTAATATCGAATTAAATGAATAATTCACATTGAGGATCTTTTTAGGTTTATATTTTTAGAGAATTAGGACATAACTATTACATCTCAAAAGATTACAAAGTAGACACTTCTACACAGTTTCCATTTTTTACAAAACATGAACTCTTAAAAAAGAGATTCATGTCTAGTTCAATGTTTAAGACGGCATGACATTTACTTGAACCCATCCTTGACCCTATTCCACATTATGTCCTATGAAAAACATTTCAAAAACATTGTATGAGCATAAAAAGCTATGTAAGGTGTACACAAAGAATGAAAACTGTTAGTTTTTCAAAACAACAAGTAAACCATGAATACATTAACATAAGTAATAATTTTCACCTTTATGAAGTAGTAAATACTCTTCACTAAATAAAATATCATTATATACCCTTTTGTAACCAAAATATTACCATAAAACCCATATAAAGAACACATAACATATAAAGGTAACTTGGGATATAAACATACATAAATGGAATAACCATACAGTCAAATTCCACACATGTCACTAAATAAAATAGTCATACGGCCGCCTTCCATACCCAATTAATTGGAGGTTATAACATAACCACCAATCCTGGTATTCATGGAACCACCCGTCATTTGGTTTATCATGTAACCACCCGTCAAATGTCCAAGTACCATTATAAAATCATAACACATAAAAAAATTATAACGGAATGAAAACATGTCAACATTTCAATCACAATATATCACTTAAATATTTTAAAATAACAGATCCATTATAAAAACCATTTTCAATACTAAAATACATAAATTATTATATGGTAGTTATTTACTTTTAAAAACATTACGTCTTTTTGAGGAATCCCAATATCAAATAGTACTCGCAGCAGCGGAAAAGGTTGTTGTCACAGTGTACATTAAAACAAACATTCCTTTTTGTCGTTTCATAAAACGCTTCATAGAAAAATATTCCCTTTGAATGAAATAAAATTTCATAGGTGTTTTATATAGCGTATAAAAGAATTTCTTGTATTAGAACAAAATATGCCTCAATGAAAGGAGATTGAGATGAAGTCCCCTACCTCGTGTCCGAATTGACTCGATTTCTCTTTAATCTCATGAATAATAAAATAAAGTTAATTTATACTTTATTAAGATCCCTTTTCAAGTTTATTATTCCTTTTATATCACTTATTTCCATGTTATAAACATTATGTAATCATTTATGTTAATAATATCTGTTTTGTCGATATTTGGTACTTAAGTCAAAAATGGATTTCTAAAAATTACATGTTGTTAATGTGGTCAAAGGTTCATTATATCCAGAATGATATTCATGATTTGAATATCATATATATCCATAATATTCATTTATTTATAATAGTATATAACATTTAAAGGTATGAAAAGAAATTCACCGTTCATGGAGACAGTAAGCCATACGTACGCATGAATGCTACTTTCATTTATATTTCTTATTTAATGGAATGAAATCACAATGATATAAAGGTACATTATTATTACAATATAATATCATATATAATATTAT
This sequence comes from Viscum album, assembly GCA_963277665.1. Classification (NCBI taxonomy): domain Eukaryota; kingdom Viridiplantae; phylum Streptophyta; class Magnoliopsida; order Santalales; family Viscaceae; genus Viscum; species Viscum album. Next base: position 1,689,776,643 of record OY728146.1, read on the forward strand.
TAACTACATCATTTTTACGTCCCACATATCGAATTAACGATTCAAATCACTTTGAGGGGGTGATAATCTGTACTTCCAAAAATGAAATTGTAGCGTTTATCCAATATGGAAACCATAAATGTATTCTATAAATGAAAAATACAAAAGAATAAGGAAAACAGAAACATAATATATATCATATATAAATACAATGACATCTTAATGACCACCATGAAAGGTGTTAAGAGAATATGGAAGAATCATCATTTCGTGAGGCTGTAATTCGCCATCCACAAAAATAGTATGTTCTTTAACCATTAGATGGAGGTGTGTGTAAGTATAGATCAAATAATTCTCATAACAAAATCCTACTATATTTATGATACTGGTGATATAACAAAATAAAGGAATAAAAATAGTTTAGGTGTAGGAGAAGCAAAATAAAACAAAAGAACATAAGAGAAGACATTAACTTTAAATTGGGTAACTCCCCTTGGTTTGAACCAAAAGGGTTTCTTGAAGATATTTATGCCTAAGGTAATGATTCTAGGATGAAGGGACGGATATTGGGAGAATATTTGAGTAGAGTTTGGACGAGCCAAAGGTCTGGAGAAGTGTGTGAAATGGGTAGGAATTGGGGACTTTTTATTAGGGAGAGGAAGGGCTCTTTTGGAAAGCATGAAACTAATATTTTATTATATAATGCTTTTCGGTTTCTAAAGGTCAAAAAATTATTACTTTCTTAAGATAAGGTGGCCCATGTTCAAAATAAAATCATCCAATAATAATTTTAGAAGTGTTGGATATTAGTTTAAACATTATCTTCTTATTTATTTAAATCATTCATTAATGATGTAAACACTGCATCATCATTGTGTCAGAAATTATTTTATTTATATGATGTCTAAAAATTAAAAACAAATTACCATGTTGTAGGAGATATATTTATCTTTATAATTAATATTTATAGTCAAATATATCAATTATATAACCCCATGTAAAAATTGTTTTAGTATAACAATACATGTTTGTGATATTTTTATTTTTACTTTAAATAAAAGGTATTATTGTCATTATCTCACCCAAGTGGCTCCATGGGGTCCCAAAAATTGACCCATGGATTTTATTGGTCGGCCATAACTCATAAAAGAATTGTAGGACACGTGTCAAGGTCATTTCATATGATTATAACATTATTTGTACCTTAAATTACACTAGTTACCTTTAATCACAAATAATAAAACTCAAAAGCTACTATTCACCAAAAAAGTATTTTCATCCCATTGAACCACGTTTTAATTAATAATTACAGAAATTTATGTCAGATTTTTGAAATTCAATTCATAGAAGTGGAAAAATTGCATTTAAATAAAAAATCAGTTATTTAACTACCACATAGTGGTTTCACTATTCATCAAAAATTGATGTTTTTTCAGAAAAATACCAAAAATTCACCCTAAGATGTATTTGATATTCAAAATAAAAAAATGATGTATATTTTAACAAATTAAAAAAATATAATTTGCATTAATTAATTTCATAATTAATTCTAGTTGTCAAAACAAATAGCGTGTTTTTAAGAAACAATATATATCAAAATATTGACACTAGTTTAAGTCCAATTTCAAAGTGAAATTAATTCCAATGAACCCCATTGGATATAATGGTTAAAATATATTATAATTTCACTTTAAAACCAATTTAAAATATAATCTAATCATATAAATAAATTATATTAAAATGAGCTTTTGAATGAAAATACAACATTTTTCACTTATTCATTAAAAATGAAGTTTATCAGAAAAATAACAAAACAAACACAAAGTAAATTTTGAAGTACCTATTCAAAATAAGTATTTTATTTGGTCTAATAGAATGTATAAGAGTGTCCAAAACTATTTTTAAGGAGGGTTCTCTATCTAAAGGTGATAAATCGACCTTTTAGTGAATATTAGAGTGTCTATGCCTAAAATTGATTTCTTTTCTTATTTTAAGACTTTATATTTTATTGGATAAATGTAAAAACATTTAACAAAAATTTATAATCATATTTTAGTTATTTCTATTCATTCCCACCAATATAATGACTACGTGTTAACTACCATTTAAAATAATATTATTATATTATTAGTGTACAATGTAAGATTTCAATGAAACTCGTTGTTGCGTATCAGGTTCGCTATAAATCATAGCAACCCCTTTAATGTAAAATTAATATTTAATTCACAAATATTAATAAATATAAAAATTTATTATTCTTTATTTACCTAGGATGTTACATGAATTTTGTATTAGAAGTTATTGGTGACGAAAATTCCTCTGTTTTTTTTAGGTTTCAGCATAGTCATCGTTATTGGATAGAATTACCCCACTTCATGAGGAAGTCTGTGAGATAACGAAAAAGGTAGAATTGGTTAAAATGGATAAGTTGTGATCATTTACATTGATAAAGATTGTTTTTTATGATTTGGTAAAAGGTTTTGTTTTCCTTTTGATACCTTGTTAAAGAAATAATTGTTTTGTAAAGCTCATAGTTCTCTATTTTTAGTTCATCCAGGATTTTCTAAGATATACAGAGACCATCCAGAGTATTGTAGGTGGGATGGAAAGAAAAGAGATACTGTGAATTTTACCACAAAATATTTGACATGTAAAAAATTTAATGTATAGTGGAAGTTATCGATGGGGATGATTCAACCTTTTCTGGTACGAGAGTGGAAATGATAGAATATATCCATGGACTTAATTGTAGTACAAACTATGAATTCTCGAGGTAACAATGCGATTTCGGTTATTATTGATCGGTTAAATGAATCTGCACATTTTCATTCTATTCGAGAAACAATATCATTGGATCTACTTTCTCAACTGAATCTCAAAGGGATTTTCAGGTAAAATGAAGTTCCTCTTTCCATTGTATCTAAGTAGTATCCCAGGTTTACATCTCATTTTTGGAAGGCCTTTAGAATAAATTAGGCCCAAAAATAAATTTCAATACAGCTTTTCATCCTCAATCAGATGGATAGTATGAACTAACGATTCTGACTTCAGAGGATATGATTAGAGCTTGTTCAATGGAATTCCAGGGAAGTTGCGATCAATATCATTTATTATTTGATTTTTCTTATAATAAAATTTGTCATTCCAGTATACAAATTTCCCCTATTGGGGAATTATATAGAAAACATTGTATAAATGTAGTTATTTTTATGATGTTGGGGAAATGAAGTTGATGGGACCAAAATTAGTTGAGGAAATGGATGAGAATGTGAATATGATCCAGTAACACAAAATGATAGACCAGAGAGGGAATAAATGTTATGCATACAATAGGAGGAAAATTTTTCTTTTTATGTAGGTGATCATGTTTTTCTTAGAATCACACCATGGAAGATTGTTATGCGTTTTGGTTAGAAAGGAAAGATAAGTCCATGGTTCATTGAATATTATGAAATCCTATAGCATCTTGTACCATTCACCCAACGATTTGATTTTACTTCGAGATTATCTTAGGTAAATAATGCTTTCCGTGGTTCAATGTTGAGAAAGTATGTGCAAGATTCATCCCATGTCTGGAGCCTAGAATCAATTCTATTGGAAGAGAAAATTTCCTATAAAAAGAAACCTATTCATGTTCTTGAACGAATGGAACAAATTTTCCATAATAAGTTAATCCACTAGGTAATGATTTGGTGGAGAAACCACATGGTTGAAAAAGAAACATGAGAGTCCGAGAATTCAATGGGGGAAGGTACCATCTCTTATATAATAAGTAAATGAATTTTAAAGGATGCAATTTCCAAAAGGTGGGGATAATGTAAAACACCATGTCTTTAAAATTATATTGAAATTCATTAAAAATTGTTTTATGTAGATATTTATAACTATCCTATATTCATAATTTTTCCACTTTTCTTATTTTAATTTCAAAAAATAGTAGTCTACGGTTCTGATTAGTAAGTAATTTGGAGTCTAAAAGAACCACCATGTTTTTTAGAGAATAGTAACATAAGCATATGAATAGTCATTGAAATAGTAATATGACCATTATGAATATTAAATCATATGAGTATTTTAATTTCTTAAGGTTATAAGAAAATTGGATGTTGATTAATTTTTTATGGTGTTAAAAAATGAGTTATAGATTTAAAATGGTTATTTTTGAATAAATTATGATATAATTTTAAAATTAAAATAATAATATTTAGAAAATTATTTTCAAAAACCAGAGTTCATTTTTGAATTAAACATGTTATATTATGGTTAGGGGAAAATTTTGGGATTTTTGTGAAATTCTTGAATTTTTGATGAATAGTGAAATACTATAAAATACCATATATTCAAATTATCAATTAAATACCCAATTTCTGACATCATAAGTGATGTAATATCACATTTTTGGGAATCATATTATCTATTTACTATTTTTATCACAATAATTAAGTCTATTCATAGTCTTGGACTAAAATATTAAAATAATGTAAAATCTATCATCTCCTAGACTACAAATACCACATCATTCCCCTCTTCCTCCCACACCTCGCAAACCATGAGACATGCCTAAGATATTCCCAATAATCCTACCAAGACCCTTCAGAACATCCAAGACCTTAGGTTCTAACTAAATGTCCTAAAATAGGGTCCTTAATAAGGATCTTAAGGAGAAGAGATCAAGAGGTCAACATCCTCTTTTTTTCTTTTTTTTCTTTTTCTTTCATATTATTCTTCATTTCAAAACACTCCTTATCCAAGAGACAAAAATTATCCATAATAATATATATATTTTATATGTTCTCATGTATGTGTAACATTAACCATTATACTTCTTCTCCACTCCCACTTATTCAAGTTATTAAAACACCCCTTAGTGATGTGTCGATTTACCGACATCACAGAGGATGTGATTTCAACTTCTTTTACATCCTTCAAGACCATTCATGAAACCATATTTATGGTTTAAAAAGATTATAATTAATCTATTATAACTTATATAATGACATAGAGTCATTTTGCATACATTTTATTAATATATGAAATAAAATGAGTTCATTACGATTGAAGAATTACCAAAATAACCTAAACGAATATCAATAATGATTTTACTTATGAACCATCCACATGTATGAATTAAAAATGAAAAATGGTATAGTTTATGGTTATGGAAATATTAAAATACCATTAAATTTTAATTATAATGTTTCAATTCCAATTTATAAGAATATCAATCATGAACCGTTCGTGGAAATCATGTAAAGAACACACCCAAAAAAATAGAAGGAACAAAATACTAATAATTAAAGGGAGGAATGATGAACTTAAATGATCATATAAGGTATTATAAAAACATTAATTTTTCTATAAGATTTTTATAACACTTTTTTAACCATTATAAATGAGGTGTAAATATGTTTTATGTCATAAAAACCCAAGGTAAGGGAATTCTTAACCCGATTTCCATTCATTGGGTTAACCCTCTACTTCATTATTTATACTGTACTACAATTGTTTGTGTGATGAATTTTGTTAATATTATTTTGAATGACATTTATTTATATTGTATATACATATTAAATTCAATATATTATGTATCACTTCAATTATATGATATTTGTAAGGGACTTTTCTTTTAAAATATTCTTTTAAAATTCTATTTTACAAAATTCAAAAACAATGTTTATAAGAAATTATTCATGTTGCATGATTATGTTGGGATTGTTTTGAATTTTTTATGTTGAAGGGTTGGACCAATATATCCCTCCATTTAATTTGGTACGTGTATCTTAGCAGTCAGTCATATGGTTACTCCATGTGTAACTGCGATGGTTATACAGATTGTAAGGTAACCGTGGGGGTTGGGAATTATATGGTAGCTGAGTGGGTTAAAAGAATATGTATGTAATGCCACAAGATTATTTTATGGATTTATTTACATTCTATAAGTTTTTTTAAAATCTCATAAAAATATCATGTTTCACAAAGTATGTTATATAGGATATAAGTATGTATTTTTTGAAATTGATTTCCTGTGTTACAAGTATTCTTGGACAAATGCGTTTTTTCTTTCTTTTTATATCCCTTACTGGGATGCTTCTTCTCAGCCTATTTTTTATACTATTTTCACTATTTATAAGGTTTTTTATGTCAATTATGTAATAAATTTTAAATATAATAATGATTTTTCAAAGAAAACATGTTTTATTTGAAATGATTTAAATTTAGAGAGAAATTAATACTATTTTTTATAGTATCCACTTTGTATTATTGTGGAAATTTTTTAATGTATTATATCCCAATTAAATAAATCTATAAACATTAAAAGGTCTTTAATGTGCAAGGAAGTAATTTCTTGACTATATTCAATATTATTAAATTTAAAAAATTTGAGTCCACATAGTGGCATTTTATATGTGATTTGAGCGGAAGACTATTAATTTTCGAAAAGATAATGGTGTTCCCATTTTTTAAAAAATAAAAAAGACTAAACATGGGTATTATTAAGAATTAAACCTAATAAAGACAATATGTGGATATTAAATTGGATTTTTTACTTGTTTTGGGTCATTTTCAACCTTTAATTTTTTTGTTTAGAGCCTTGGTAAATCAGTTTTTCCCTTAAATGTAGAATTTTTTTTATTGTTTTCTGTTTTAATTATAGTATAAAATTCTTATAAACTAATTAGAAAATTTAAATATTCACAATTATAAATTTTTAATCAACATTTCCAATTTCCATTCACATAATTGGACCATCTAAATTTAAAATATATCATATTGATGTGAAAAAATTGAAGGGTTTCAAAGAGAAAATGTTCAAAGGATAACAATGTTTTAACAACAAGATAAAAATTAAAAATGATTACAATGTCATAAATTGAGTTAATAGATACATAATTGAACAAATTTTAACATAATATTGAACTTAAATACAATTTTAATTTATAAAAAAATTAAATGAAGAGAAGTTTTTCAATTAGAATACACAATTTTTCACTGTTCATAAAAAATAATTATTAGAAAATTCTAAAAAATTTACCAATAGAAAATAAGGATATTTATATTTCCAATAGAACTATATTTTTACAAAAAATGTTTCAAAAAATATACTTTTTTAAACTATATATATAATGTGTGAGGATGTCACCATTTATAAAAATACAATTTTTCTGAAAAAATATCATTTTATTTCAAATGACATTTATTTTATTTCAAATCATTTTGTAAACTATTTATTTTCATTTTAATCTTTTAAAAATATATAATTTATATAACTTGGTTCTTTGTATGATGACTGAACAACAACAAAAATAGGTTATAACAGTTTTGTTTAAATGATAATATTTCAACATATTATTGTGTTTCATTCAAACCATGGGTTGTGTGAATTACAAGCTATTAAAGGGATGTAATTTATTTAATGATAAATATATTTTAATGTCTTAGGGTGTTACATTATCTTATAATATTTTTGTTCTGCATCATATATGCTAAAAAATATTATGTTTCTCCTTTAAAATTATGTGGAGTTACATCCACCCATTAAACAAATTTTATCCTCATAATTTAATCTTGTTATTAGTAATAAAGGGATCGACATTAGAAAATACCATTATTAAAATCACACATCATGTGAAGGGTTGATAAAACATCATCTTTAAAATATATAATGTGTTGTATGATGGTCTTATAGAATAACACATAACTGGGTTTCTATAAGAGAACACCAGAGAAAAGAGAAGATATTGTTTTGGAAAATAATTGTAAATAATTATTTAGAGAGATTGAGGTCATTTATCACTAGGAAGATAATGATCAATTGATATTTTATGCACAAAAAATAATAAATATATGATGGTTTAAAATACACTATATTCAACATAAAAAAGGTATTAGGATACATTTTCTCTTCAATATCATTTTCCTAGAGTTGGTGAATTATTTTTCCAAATATCATGAGAATATATAAAAATATACAGTCATAGTTACATTCTATTTCATGGTCGTAACTTGATTTTTTTGTTACTATTTGACCGTTTTAGACTTTTTTAATTACTAAGGGAAATGAATATACAAGTTGAATATTTTATTCAAAATGTTCTAAAATAAACTTTTAAAAATCATAAGATCAATAATTTTGTGACATGAAATAATTATTGGGATAAATATATTCGAAAAACAATATCATTATAACAAATTTTCACTTTTACTACATTAATATCGAGAAAAAAAAATTAATACTAATGGTTCAAAATTAATATTTATCTTCGAAATTTTTTTAATAAAAACATTGAAATTTGGAAAAGGACATCATAGATGGAATTGGAGGGTGGTAATCCCTTATCATACTTCAGTTGTGAGATCAATACCCACATCATTACTTGATGTGATGGGTTGTCACCTTGAATTTAGGATTCCATTTTCTAAAATAATATTATTATAATTCCTATAATGATTAAAAATTTTAATTACCCACAATTACCTTAATATAAAATACTATATAAACATTAATTGTTACCATTACCTTCATAAAAACATGTTAATCATTAGTATATAAACATAAACAACATATTAAGTGTTATTAGCCTTAAATCATGTGTTTTCCATGATGTACAATATTCCATTGAATCACATTTTCCTATTATCCAATCTATTCTACGTAGACTATCAAATCCATAATGATATAGTACATAATTATAATTCTAATAAATTTTTTAGTTATGATAACTAAAATATCATTTATTAAACAACTCATATAACATAATTCTTTAATCCCAATGGAAGAACATTAATCATTCCACATTTTTTAGTTAAATAAAATATAACCATGAACCCCTATCTAATTTTGAGGTACATTAATTTAAAGGATTAGGTATTAATTTGAATAGGTCCCCATATTATTTGAGTGGAAGTAATGCACATTTTAGTATTATTTCTATCCATAGAAATCATGAGCATGGTTTTCTTTTTCTATACAATTGATGTAGACAACTTTACCTATTATGGTTGTTGTAAAGTGTTTTATTCCTAATGTATCACTTATTAGAAAATTCTTTCTTCCCTTATTCCCTTAATCTTCATTTTTTCTAAGATCATATTCTTCTATTACATCCATTATAATTTATATGGCTTGGAGAAGTATTTCTCAATCTTAATAGTAGATGATGTTATATCCTTTTATGATAAGAAATTTTAGGATACATGTTCCCTTACGAATATTTTATCAATCTGATCAATGAAATAATCAATATGTATCTTTGTATTACATACATCAATCACGACATAAACATTAAACATTGTTATGTGGTGTTCATAATTACAAACATTTTCTTCTTCTTTGTGTCGTAAAAACATGAATTTTATATTCATGTACACTTATTTTTTAGAATAAAAATCCAAGAAGAGTACCCTGAAATACATACAATCTATGATTTTTATATCCCCCCTCATCCTTATTTTTTTCATATTAATGTCCACCATTAATCCACATCTCAAGAGGGATGATTAATTAAATTGAAAAAATATTCTTTTTAGTAAAACCTAGAGTGAGAAAAATCATATCGACAGAACATATATATTTATAAGAAAATATTGAATTTTTAGACTCAATGAATTATGGATCTTGAAAATGTAAAATGTTGTCTAACATAATCACACAACATGATAGATCTAAAATATTTTCCATACGGTATAGTTTTTTATAAATTAGCCGAGTCAGCTATTACAATATGGTTATATATTGATCATTTCAATCTCAAGATACATATCCCACTGTAGTTGGAACTTCAATATTCATCCAAAGGGGGAATTACTACATGGTGTATCTAAAATGATACAGTTCCCATTCCTTCCATTTTTGTAATACAATATATTATAAAAAACATTATGAAATATAATGTATAATCCTAAAAAAATTGTAACATTTTATATAAAATGAATAATTTAGGTATATATAATATTAAAATAATAAACATCATTTTCTGGGGGATATATTTATTTGAAACACATTTATAATTATTTTTAAACAAAATATAATTTACCCAAATAATATCCATTTAGAGTGTCATACCAGTATTTTTGTAAGGATTATTTTCATACACAAGTTTACAATCATGTAAAGCCCAATGTTCCCTTTTTAGAGTTGTTACCCTTGGGTAAATCTGTTCTAGAACCATTCCCACTTGAATTATATAGATCATGATTTTTTTTCTAAGAAACCCTATATAATTGATTACATATATGAAAATCATGATTTTATTGTATAAATGTTATCAAAATTAATCATAGGGTTATGTTACCCAATCAGTTTTTTCATAAATCTAATTACCAATGATTATTCTAGAATTCCCCAAATAGCATTTATAGAGACACTAATCCTAGTATCCAAGATTCAGAATCTACCTTAATACATTGGCATAGGATACATGGAATCTCTTAACGAATGATCAAATAGTTTAGTTGTTTTGGTAAACTATACAAATATTAGATATTCATAAAATAAAAAATTTATTTTCTCTTAGAATAAAATTTTTCTTCAAAGAGTATCCCTCAATATCAATATAAAACACTTCCTAGTATCATAGGGAAAATAAAAATATGAAATGGGTGATACCATATTCTTATTAAGGTTATGCATACACCCAAAGAAATGAATAAATAAGGTATAATCAATATGTTAAGGTATCAAATTAGAAAAATTATAGTTAATAAATAAATTAATCATAATATAGAGAGAATAAATATGTCTGAATAATTCAATACAAATAAATAAATTTTCTTGAAAAAATAAATTTGGTTATTATAACTAATCCAATAATCCTAGGTAATTTCAATAACTAAATTCATAATTTTGGAATGCATAACTTCAGACATATGAAATATTCTATCGATTCCATATTCAAAGACAACTAAAAAAATGCGTAATTACTTAGAAAAAATTAAATCTTGTTTGTATACTAAGACCTACCGATGCATCATGGGATTGTAGCAGGTCCCACCCATCACTAACTAAGTCCTATTCATTCCCCATATGAAAGGGGTGAAACGTAATCAACATAATCATTTGAATCCAAAACAGACTAAAAATTTAAATACCGTCACAATAAAACAAATTATAACCCATACAAAGTAAAATGAAGGCTATCATCATATTACTTACCCAGAAAAACTGATCATAAACCATCAAGATAAGTAATAATAATTGTATTATTAGAGTATTTCCTCATTAAATAATAATTTTTATAAAATTATTTCTTCAAAGATAGAAAATTAATTTTAAATAAATGTTTGAATGTTTCTTCTAGAGAATAATAATCCACAGCAAAAAACCTTATTTATTTTAAAACTATAAAATTCATAATAAATTTATCATATTCTTTTTTATTGAATATGAATATTTAAAACTAAAAAATTTTAGAGTACTAGAAAATAAATCATAAGAAATGAACATATATTTATGAAATGGGTGATTAAAATAAATGATAGATATGATGGAATTTAATTCCATTTATGCAATATAAGTTAAAAATAAGATGTAAAGACCTAGAATTTTCAATTTAATTGTTTTTAATTATATAGAATTATTACGAGTTTATGGAAATTGATGGTGCAAGATTCTATAGCCTAGTCTGTCCAAAATTAATTTATGAACAGTTTTTCGGTTACGTTTTATTAACATGAGGGGAAATATTTGTATCCTTTGAACTGATACCCAAATATGAAATCTGAGGAAACCGTTGAACTCTCATCCCCAATATTCTCTTAAGGAGACCTTTACATCGACCACAATAGGTCGAGGTTGGAAGTTAGATTTTCTATTTTTCATGGGAGAATTGAAAAAAAATAACTTTAATTTTATTTCTTGAATCCTCTGATTTGAATTTTGGTTGTGGGGACAACCCAAACCATTGTAATTCTTAGAACCCCCCAATTGAAGATCCTACATTAATTGATCAATAACTTAACCTAACCTAAATAAGAGGGGCTCCTCACCTCTCCTGGGTTGGGGGAAATTTTTTTTAAACCAATTTGGTGGATAACTCTTGAAGGAAGAACATTCTAGAATTAAGAAGATCCTCCAATGAAGAATGACCTACGAATGAGGAACATGGAACCAACATTTGAGAATCACCGACACCTCATCATATTCTTCATTCCACATCCAAAGAACAAAGGAGGTAGGGTTTTTTTAATGTATGATAAATATCTATTTGTTGACTATTTATATTCTTGATTCTCAATGATGATTGCTGAAAAAACAAGGCCAATGATCCGCACATATTCCTTGATCTTTTCTATTCGTTCTTCGCATGTTCATCACACAGTTTTCGTCTCCAAATAATTAAGTGAAATAAAAACAGAATATTTCACTGAGTGTGACATATGGATGTAGAGATCTCGGCCCGAGGATTGTGAATATGCAGTCTTCACATTTTTCGTGCATAGAATGAAGCTGCGGTGGCCTCTGGAAGAGGGTGGCTGTCGAAATGTTGGTCGGTATCATGGAAGAGGGGCGGTGTGTGCCCGTAACACCGGAAGAGGAGGAGGGGGAAACTGTTGAGCCGCAGCGGTGCACCAGAGGGTAGTGGGAACCTGGCCAGTCGCGGTTCAAGTAAGCGGTGCACCGGAGGGATGACGACACTTGGCCAGCCGCAGAGGTTGCAGTGGTGCACGCCAGCGCCACTGGAATGGAAGCCGACCAAATTTCTGGCCGGCCGCGTCACACCAAGCAGGACCCACTCTGTTGGGTCCCGCATACTATCAGGCAGCGCCACATTGCTCCAACAGGTTGGCCAAAGCCGAACGGTCCATTGGACAGTTCAGAATTCCGTAGGGTTCGTTTCCCAATGTGTATCGGCTACGGAGGGCCCTGCCAAGATCGACCGCCCCAAGCCGGGTGGACAACACCCTGCTGATCAGGCCACACCCAGTGGTATTGGTCGACCCATTGCAGGACGGTCCGGACCCTAGCCCAGCGGGTCAGGCCCGCCCCGACCCCTCCCATCTCGGTCAGACCGAGTAGGGTCGGGTCGACCCGAGCAGGGTCGGGTCGACCCGAGACTGGTCACGCCGGACCCGAGCCCATCTAGACCCACATACACATTTTTGGCCATATTATGAGAACCAGACATCCGTTTGAGGAACTGTCTACAGTATTAGAATACTTTGATCGGGTATTTCCTTTTGTTTTAATTAACATGAGTTTTGGATAAAATACGGAGTATGGTCGGGTTGGATAGAAACCGAATCCAACTAGGCCCTCAAAATAGAAATGCTAATAACATATAGACCGAGCTTCTGATTAACACTTTGTTTGTTGCATTGGGACCCTTATGACATAGCAGTACTTTGGGATACTTTTTTGTGGAACATAGTGGCTCTTGATGAATCGTACTTTGGCTGTAGAAGCGGATCCTCCCCAAATCAAGCATGATTAGTGCGGGAACCCTATGACTAGTTGTACTTGAATCATCTATAGATCCTATGTGGGTCATCATCAGATTCATTGTGGGTCATCTTCAGATCCTCTATGTGCCATCTTCTACAGATCATGTGTGGGTCATCTAAAAATCATGTGTCGGTTATCTTCAGATCATGTGTTGGTCCTCTTCGATCATGTGTGGGTCATCATCAGAGCTTCTCAGGGAAGTAAGATGATATAGAAAAAAAACTAATCATCTATACATCCTCACATATGTTTTACCTATAGTGAGTTGAGTCTTAACCATTGTGGTAAACTTATATGTGGTGATACCTTCATTGTATTATTTTGTGTTGTGTTACCTTTGTGGTACATACCTTCATGGTGTTACCTGTTTGTTACTTCTATCTTTGTGGTGTTACCTGTGTGGTACTTCTACCTTCATGGTGTTTCCTTTGTGGTATTATTCCCTCACATTTGAGATGAGTATATATTTATTAAATAGGTATATGTATGGTCATATACCAAAGTAGTGTTGATGACTATTGCTTCATGATTTTAGATTGAGGTCTTTCTTTGCGGTTTATCCTTTGTGGATTATGAGAGACCATCAGGGGTCTTGGGGTCCCTAGTCAGTATAGTTATACTCACCCCTACATGGGATATGCCTGCACCTTCCTGTGTCTTGTGCAGATAATGTACAACATTGATCGAGGCTTAGGGTGCTAGGACTGGAGGCTACTTGGAGTTGGTCCATTGGACAAGATGTACCACAGATGTGACCATTTGAGAGTTGTACATACCCTATAGTTAGGATCCTTGTTGGGTGTTAACAGGAGTTGTTTTCTATTTTACAGGTACTTTACAATTGGTCTTGTATTCCAACCCCCTTTACTTATTATACTCAATAATTTACTATATTGTTTATTTGTGCCAATATCTTGTTCTGTTCAGGGATTGTGTGAGTTTGCAGGTTAAAAGGCAATGACTTCCCAGTTTTTGGGAAATGATTTTCCAGTGCTAGTTGCCAGACCCTGGACTATAGAAGGCAGGCTTGGGGTAGTCACGTCATGGGCCCCAGGGGATGGGTCATGACCAATTGGTATTAGAGGAGTCAGTTCTACCAAATAACATGGGCTTTGATTTTTTAATTAGCAATTGTGTTATGTGTTAAGGGTTCCCCCTCATCCCTTGAAAGGGGGGTTATCAAAAATCAAAAACAATGAAAGACTTAGGGCCATTTGGGAAATTTGGGGAATACAGTGTTGGTGCGGCTGTTGATGTATCCATACACAAGGAAACATACATATGATTTCTGACTCTGTGCATAAAAACACTGATTGCATGTGAGTTTTTGAAAGCTTTTTTTATGATCAATTTTAGTCATCTCACAAGGTATTACTTTTTGACAGTGGCACCCATGTTTATTTATAGGATGCCTCCACTTTGACATCTTGCCATGGATTCAGGTAGATTATGCGATGAAATCCCACAAAGCGACGGGGCTTCGGTGTAGGGACCCCTATCAGCATTTTTACCAAAGGGTGGTACACCAGCAGAACCACTACCCATTGGGTAGTTGATGCCACCAGCCCCAGTAGGAGAGGTTGCCCACCGATTGAGCGCGTTGCACGAGATCCAGTGCCAGAGGCCACTGAGGATCTGTGGTGAGATGGATCCACATGTGGCTGAGGATGGGATGAAGGTTTTGGTTAGAGTTTTTCAACGGGTAGGGACAGCAGCTGATCTCATGGTGATCCTTGATGCCAGTCTTCTTCAGGAAGTAGTGGGTAGATTTTGGAGCTTGATGCTCTAGGTTCATGATGAGGGGAATCTCATCTGGGTGGACATAGAGAGATTTTTTAGGGTAGAGGTCGTTCCAGCGACCTTACGCACAGTTCCTATACAAAATATTCTCCACTTGTAACAGGGCAGCATGACCGTGGCTCAGTATTCAATGAGGTTCACTGACCTATCATGCTACTCCACTAATAAGGTGTAAGATAGTATCATTAGGGAACAAACCATAGAGAAAGGGCTTAGACGGGATATTAGAGATTCAATTATTTCTCTCAGTATCCCATCATAAGAGGGGGTGTTATAGAAACCACTCTTAGTGGAGAGCTTCCTTACTGAGCTGTCACCAGCAGTTAGACCCACCATTGGATGTAACGTAGTAGAGTCATCTGCAGCTGGTAGTATACAGATGACATAGAGGTCTATGTTGACCAGATCTACAGGTTGATGACCACAGGATATATGGTCCGTTGTGGAGGTATATATAGATAGAGCTTGATAGGAAAGGAGCAAGTAGTGTTACTCATGCAACGGGTAGGGTCACATGGCCCACGACTACCCCGACCCACCGTATAGACGACTAGAAAAAGGTTGAAGGACTACCTAGGTAGAGGTGAAGATTAGATTCAGGAGGACCAAATATTGCAGGAGCACATGGAAGAGGAGCTGGCCATGAAACAAGCCATGGGCGGCGATTCAGGGATCTACTATCACCACCTCCTAGTGGTCCACCCTGACCACAGGGAGAAGGTGGACAAGAATCAGCTCTGCTCCAGGCAGTTGAGGCCAACGACCATGATGCTCGAGAGATGATTCAACGTATGATCTGTGTCTACTCCACCTTAGCAAAAATACTTATAGAAACACGTGTTAGTCCCTATTTTATATAAACGACCCTCATTTGGAGCTCTGAGATTCAAGTGGAGCCGTTGGCTCAATCCTTACGGCTTGAGACTTCTATGGGAGAGGATTCTATGATTAAAAACAAGTTCCAACAGTGTGAGAATACTATTGGAGTCTAGAGATTTGGATGGGATCTTCTAGATGTGGCATTGAGGCCTTACAATGTCATATTTGGTATGGATTGGATTTATATAGTCCATGCTCAGATTGATTGTAATAGGCCCAAAGTACGATGTGTTCTCAAGGAAGGGACTAGGTTTTCATTCACCTGGGAGAAGGGAACCTTTGCAGCACATGACAGACATAGCCAGTGGAGGGTGAAACTGACCACACTTTAGTTGTCTAGCCTTACTCTTGGAGTAGTTGAGGTTGAGATTCTGAGCTATACTATAGTGGTGGACCAGTACGCTGATGTTTCCCCTGATGATGTTCCAGGTCTACCTCCTCGCAGAGAGGTGGACATTTATATCTACTTGTACCCTAAGGTGACACTGTTATCTACACCAACATATCCGATGGATCGCTTCGAGAGCTGCAAGTGTAGCTTGAGTACTTGCAGAGGATGGGGTTTGTTAGGCATAATGTTTCTCCTTGGGTAGCCCCGATTTGTTTTACCAAGAAGGATGATGGGAATTTGAGACTCGGTGTGGACTATCGGTGGCAGAAGCAGGTGACTGTAAAAAACAAGTACCCACTACCAAGGATAGACAATCTATTTGATCAACTGAAGGTAGCATAGTGGTTTCCAAAGATAGACCTCAGATTAGGCTAGCAACAGCTCATGTTACAAGATGAGGATGTGAAAAAGATGACCTTCAGATGTTAGTATCACAACTATGAGTTCTTGGTTATTCCATTCAGTGTGACCAACGCCCTAGCAGTGTTCAAGAGACTATTGAATAGAATCGTCCAGCCTTACCTCGATCACTTTGTGTTAGTCCTAATCAAAACTATCCTGATATAATCAGCTACAGAGTTGGAGCATACCTAACATCTATAGATAGTTCTGGACACACTCCAATAGCACCATATTTATGGTTATCTCTCGAAGTACATGTTTTGGATCCGAGAGGTTCACTTTTCCTGACACGTCATATCGGAGGCTGGAGTGGAGGTGGATCCAACAAAGAATGATGATGTTCTTGTTTGGGAGCCACCCAGGTGTGTGATGGAGGTATGATGTTTCTTAGATCTGGCCGGTTACTTCCGGAGGTTTGTTCCTAACTTTTCTAGAGTTGTGGAACCCTTATCTGCATCAATGAAAAAGGTTAACCCTTTGGGTGGTCATAGAGATTCCAATGATGTTTCAAGTGTTGAGGTAGAGACTGACGAGTGCTCCCATCTTGAGGCTATTGGAGGAGGGCATTGGGAGTATAGTCTACTATGACACATCAGGGACCGGACTCGGATGTGTAACACCCCAATATTTCATAGTAGGTTATTTTTTCAAAGTAATACAATAACTTACACTACACAAAACAGCGAGTTCAAGCGCACAACAACTTACCGAACTAGCCGTTCAAAAGCGGTTATGAATAGTATTAATTGAATTTTTAATTTTATATAATACGTATAATTTTAGAATCCATATTATGAGTTTCTTAGACTAAATATAAGAAAAAATTTATTTTTTCGGATTAATGAAGTATTTTAAAAAAATGAAATTTTACCAACTTTTAATAGAAATCACTTTTTAAATTCTATATTTGACAATTTTATATATTAAATTTTGGAAAATAAAATTCTTCTTTATAATTGGTACATAAAAGTTTAGTTTCGATAAAATGTTTTAGTCTTTCTGATAACTTTCATATTTGGGTGAATAGTGAAAATTACTAAATTTTAACTGAAAACAACTTTCTTAATCAAAATAATTTATAGTACTAAAGTATAAATTTGAGTGGTTTTTATATTATATTAGATTATATTTTTATAATTTAATATAATTTTGGTAATTAGATGTAATTTCACATTTAAACTAGACATAAACAACTGTCAATATTTTGATAGTTATTATTTCGTAAAAACATGTTTTTTGTTTTGATAGCGGGAATTAATATTAAATTAATTTCTGCCACATAAGTTTCTAGATTTTGGAAAAATGGATTCCATATTTCGGATCCGGAGGCCCCAATTGTGTAAATAGGTAACTTTTTTAGACATTATCAATAATTACTTCGGTAAATATTTTATTTACCACAGTTAAAGGGTAAATCTGATAAATATGTTCTAAGAAATAATATTTAAATAATACTAAATTACACTAACACGTGTCCTAATCATGTTTTATGATAAATATCCGACCATGGAAATATTTGAGTCAATTTGGGGACCACATAGAGTCACATGAGAGTGATAATGACACTTTATATTAATTAATTTTATGTAAAGGAAAAAATGACATAAACATATATCATTTAGTAAAAAAAATTTAAAAGGTGTTATTTAAGTTCTATATTAGAATATAAATATTAATTAGAAATATAAAACGATTTCCTACATAATGGTATTTTATTTATAAATTTTAGACATTGAATAATTAAATTCAATTATGACCCAATGATGATGCAATGTTTTCTTTATTAATGAAAGAATCAAATAAATGGTATTATAAATTTTAAAATAAATATAATTTGAATATTTTGATGCCATCCACTAATTTTATGGGTTCCTATGTCATGATAGGATTCATTAAATAAATTTATTTTTAACTAATAAAGTTATTATGACTTTAACATAAATCAATTATTAAATAGTGTCAAAATTGTCATAAAAGTTTTTTTAAAAAACAATTATATTATTAATTGATATAATATTCATAAAATATATGGTTCAGACAAAAGTACTTATATGATGATATTTATTTCATTGATAAACAACTTGGGGTTCTCTTGGATGTTTAATGTTAGTTTATTAACCAAAAAATATAAAAATCCACAGAGACATGGTAAATGTCAAACTAATTAACTAAGATTTAAATCTAAAATAAAAGGATAATATAGTGACCCAAACCTGTATAAAACCTATTTTTTGAGGTTATTTCAACCTATACCTACCTTATCCTCGAAATAAATCAGTTTGGAGCTATTATAAACTAAATATGAATTTATTATAAAATAATATTTTATGTTTTTCCTAAGGTGCCTCTCACCCCTCTTATAAAAGTGCACTTCCCCTTCTCTCTAATTCACAACTTCAAAGTCTTTTGGCTCGATAAAACCCTACCCAAATATCCTCTCCACTTCCATCACTTCATCCTAGATTCCTTTATTTAGTCCTAAATCCAACCTATGGATCCCTTTTGATCAAATCAAAAAGGAAGAACCCGAAGAAGAGGTAAATATTTCATCACCACTTTCAAGTTTCTTTCTTCTTCCACTTCCTTTTTATTTGTTGTTTCCATTCTAAAATAATAATCCCAATATGTTCTATATACTGTGATGTTATTATAAATATTCTACAACCAAATTCATTATTCTTTCCATCCTTTCAATGACATGTGACCATACGTGCGTACATTCGGCTTACCGTCTCCACATTGTGGTGTAATTGTTATTCAATACATTATTATTTGGATGGGTATAATAATGATGTGTAATTTATGTAAATATTAAATATAAAATGATAATTATTCTCTATATATGATATAACATCCAATTATATATTATTTTAATATCAAAATAATGATATTTTCGCTCGTGCGTACGTACAGATTTCCGTCTCCACGAACACGATGAGATTCATTCCCCATCGTATCCATTGAAGAATAATTTTCATTTGAGGATTATATGTAATATATAAATACTGATATCATTCTATATATGAATAATATACATCCCATCCATTCCAAATATGAGTCACAAAACAAATAATATAAAGGAAAATTAATCCGTTAACACCCTAAACAACGATAATACTAAGATATTATTAACGAAGCAATTGTAAAAGATCAAATATGATATAATATTAATGTATATAATTATTGTATAATTTAATAACAATTATTTACCATCATACAGGAGGTTAACCTACCCTCAAACAAGGAAAATTACACGGTAATGGTTAATTCTACAATCTCTTCATTATTTGAGGTTGTTTATATGTAATTATCTACTGGGACCTCTTTATCATCCACATCCATGTTTCTTAAAAATGTATTTCAAAATATTCTTTCTATTTTATAGAATATGGTTTAAATTCATTTATACCCTTGTTTGACTTTTTATAAGTTGTTTATAGAGGAATCTTTTTGTCTTTTTTGCAAACAAGGTCCTTTTTAACCTTTTCGACAAAATTAAGGTAAGAATGTCTTTTTTTAACTTATATGGCGAGTGCGGCTATTTTCCGCCGTTATAAAATCGTAGAAGCATCCCTTAAAAGATTATAAGAATATTTTTAAGTAAATTTTTTATTTTATAATTATGTGAATTTTATATTATTTCAAAAAAATAGATATTTCTCTCAAAAAGTTTTGATTTCATCTATGAAAACATCCTTTGATGGATTTTAAGCTTATTTGAAGTTGATTTATTATGATACAAAAATTCCATATTGTATTGAAGGTTTTGCGATGTGTTTTAATATGGATGTGTTATTTCTATACCATTCATGGTTTATGGATTATGTATGGACATTTTTCATGCCTGTTTTAATACAAATGTTTATGTTATGTTTAAACCTGTTCATATGAGGAATGCATTCCACTAAGTAAGTGACGAGTGGAGCCTGTTATAATTCCTCGATGCATCGGTAGGTATCATGAGACAAACTAGTGTATTGGAACAAGGCCTTGACAAAATCTTATTTGTAGTCTTGGCACAAGGCCTTGGCTATGTGATTATGATAGTCTGACATTATGCATTCCATCATTATGAAAGTGGTTATTGATATTTCATGTGATTATTCGACTTGTAGAATATCCATGTGAATATGTAAATGACATTATTTAATTTTATCTTTTCCATATTATGCTTATGTTCTTGTTTAAAAGGAATTTTTGTAGTTATACATTGCCTTAAATGTTTATGCTTATTTATGAAAGTTCCCGCTATATTGTTAGTTTTACTGAGCATCCGAGCTCACCCATTTCTATGTTTTATTTTTCCCAGGATGTGACGAAGTATTTTATGACTGACCCTCAAGGATAGTCTGATGGGATATGAGTGTGGACTATGGAGACTATGTTGTTGTATTTTTCACTTTATGAAGTAATGTAAGACTTATAAACGTATATATTGTTTCCAAGGCTAATAAACTAATCGGTCTTTCGAGACTTGATATTTTGTGATCATGCCAGTGTTATGTAATAATGGACCGACTCTGGGAAACTGGGGTTGGGGTGTTAAAGTTTGTATCCGAGGAAGTTTATTAAAAATCATAGAAGCAATATTTAGATAAACTATAATTATAGAACAAATACCTAAGATAGACATTGAGGATTAGTATAGAATAACTTCCTAGAATTCTAGTATTGTAGAGATTTTTTGAGTTTTCCAAGCAATACATCCCTTTTTAGATACGAGCAGGTAGAGGCGGCTCTGGCACAGATGTACCTTGGGGTAAAACCCGAAAACACCTCTTTGATCTATACTCGAATGGGAACTGGTGCATGACAATGGGTATTGATTCACTCTTGGTTACTACACTCCCGGGGTATATGCTTAGGACAATTTTCATTTTCTTTACAAACCATTATGAAGCATTTATGAGTATATACTTCCTCAAAGAAAACAATTTTATTATTATGGATTATATCAATAAACTGTTCAATCTATGTTAAGTGTTTTATATGTTTATATATATGTATTTTGATTCATAAACTAATATAGTGTATGGAATTGTATAGAAATGGCGCCCAGTAGAAGGAATGTGAACTCCAACAATACGTATGATCCAAAGAGTAAGAAGGATCATATCTTTCACAGTATTAATCCAACATTTAGAAGAGAAATAGTCTCCCATATATTCTCAACATATGAAGAAATAATATCATGTGTTAATAAGATAAGTAAATAATTCAATAAGTCATATGGATTGGAAGGGAAGCAAGAGATGAAAAGAATGGAAGTGAGAAATATGGATAAAGGGAGGAGGGAAAAGATGAATTTTCCTATATGTGATAACTGTGGGAAGAAACACCCAGGAACTTGCCTAAAGAGAATGAGAGTTTGTTATATTCTTGGACAAAAAGGACACCATGTACGTGACTGAAATGCTAAGAAGAATGTTTCAAATGTACAATGCTTCATCTGCAAGGAGTTGGGTAACTACACAAACCAATGTCCAAATCATCAGAGTATGCCCCAAATGATGCTATTAGATAATAATCATGTTATGATACTACCACAGATGAGGAGGAATAATTAGATTTCTTATGTTGTTATTAAATAATTATTTCATTTGAGTGTTGTATCAATGATATAATGGTTATAATAATTTTTAAGTATATAAGGATTATACTGCAATACTATTTCATTAAGGACTTGAGATTGTGTGGAACCATGAAAAGTAACTCAAAAGTAGGTTAAATTTTTTGGAAAATATATGGTTGAGAGAAATATAAATCATAATATGGTTTTGATACTGAGGTAGAGATTTTGGAATAAAACATGTTTGATTTGGATAAATTATAATGGATATTATTGAATACCTTGAAAATGATTAATGATTTGTATATTCCATAATTGTTTGAGTTTACAACATTTTTTGAAGGGAATAAGTATATCCAGTATTATAAAAGGAATAATTGAGCATGAATGTAATCAATAATGTTTTATGGTAATTCAGGGTGTTACCATGTTTTAAAATAATACACGATGAAGGTGTTCACAAGTTATTGCATGGAAAAAAGGATCTTCATTGTGGTTAATTTCCTTATAAATTTTGGACTGTGAGTTTGGATAGATGTATTTTGATAAGTCTAAAGGTTGTAATGGATTATGTTTTCAAGGTTATTTTTGGATTTTTATAAAAGGACAACATGCAGACCTTGTGACAACCCGTAGTGTCGGACAAAGCTGCGGGAATTGAACCGACAACCATAGTGTGATTGGGATTTATCACCTACCATTGGACTACGTGAAGTCCTTGGATTGTATAATGTAGTTTCTTCTTTTTAAAGGGTTTGATATGTGAATTATAAATTCATTATTATTGTAACCCAATATTATTCTGATTAATAGAATATATATATATATATCGAAATATTTTAGAGTGAAAGATGAGTTTGTGGTATGAATTAGTTGAGGGGCGAAACTCTACTTTTCAGGTACACATATACATATATATATATATATATATCTGTGTGTGTGTGTGTGTCTGTGTGTTTCCTCTTATTTTATGGATAAATTTATTATTAAACTTTAGGGAAGAGGTCTTAAAACCAAAAATGTGTTATCCTAATACCATATGTTTTGTTGAACCGATGATATTTTAAATAATCATAGATTCATGGGATTGAGGTCCTCAATTTTACACCTTTTTGTGATTGATGAATTCAATCACCCCTATAAATATTTATGTTTTTCCTCCAATTATGTGTCTATAATTTCCACAAAAGTTCTTCTAATTGAGATCATAATTTGGTGGTGACATTTTCATTTCCCTTTCCCTCTTATTAAGACTAAATTTTATTAACCCAATTTCCGATGTGGGTTTTCCACAATGATATTTTTCTATCTTTAACCATTTATTTTTGAAGAACAATTTCAAATTGTGAGGACGTAATTTATTGAAAGATGGGATAATGTAACACCCCATGATTTCATAGTATGTTATTTCTTCAAAGTAAATCAATAACTTGCACTAAACACAACACCGAGTTCAAGCGTGCAACGGCTTACCAAACTAGCTGTTCAAAAGCGGTTATGAATATTATTAACTGAATTGTTAATTTTATATGATCCTTATAATTTTAGAATCCATATTATGTGTTTTTTAGTAATAATATAAGAACAAATTCATTTTTTCAGATAAAATAAGTATTTTTCAAAAAAAAAAATGAAATTTTACCGCCTTTTAATAGAAAACTCTTTTTAAATACAATATTTAACACTTTTATATATTCAATTTGGAAAAATAAATTTTTTCTTTAGAATTGGTACATAAAAATTTAGTTTCAATAAATTTTTGGTGTCTTTCTGAAAACTTTCATATTTGGATTAATAGTGAAAATTACTAAATTTTAACTGAAAACAACTTTCTTAATAAAAATAATTTATAGTACTAAATTATATATTTGAGTCATTTTAATATGTCATTAGATAATATTTTAATAATTTAATATAATGTAGGTCATTGGATGTAATTTCACATTTATACTAGATATAAAAAAGTGTCAATATTTTGAAAGTTATTATATCTTAAAAACACACTTTTTGTTTTGATAGCGGGTATTAATTTTAAATTAATTTCTGCCACTTCTATGATTCGAATTTGAAAAAATGGATTCCATATTTGGGATTAGGAGGTCCAAATTGTGTAAATAATTAATTTTTATTCATTAAACCTTATGAATAATTACTTTGGTAAATAATTTATTTACCATGGTTAAAGGGTAAATCCGGTATATATGGGTAATGAAATAATATTAAAATAATAATAAATTACCTTAACATGTGTCCTAACCCTATTGGATGATACATGTCCGACCGTGGGCATCTTTGGGTCTATTTTGGGACCACTTGGAGCCACTTTAGAGTGAAATTGACACTTTATATTAATTAATTTAAAGTAAAGGCCAAAATGACAAAAACATATATCTTTTGGTAAAACAATTTTTACAAGGTATTATATAAATTATCATTTCGAATATAAATATTCATTATAAAGATAAATAGATTTCCTAAATAATGGTATTTTATTTATAATTTTTTTACATGTAATAATTAAATTTATTTTTGACATAATGATGATGAAATGTTTTCCTTATTAATGAAAGAATCAAATAAATGGTATTATAAATTTTAAAATAAATATAATTTGAATATTTTGATGCCATAAAAAAATTTATAGGTTAATATGGAATTTTAGGATTGATTAAATAAATGTATTTTTAATTAATAAAGTTATAATCACTTTAACAAAAATCAATTATTAAATAGTGTCAAAATTGACATAAAATAGTTTTTAAAACAAATATTATATTATTAATTGATATAATATTCCAAAAAATCTACGGTTCGGCCAAAAAACCTATATGATGATAGGTATGTCATTAATAAACTACTTGGGGTTCTATTGGATGTTTATAGTATGTTTATTAACCAAATAATATAAAAATACAATGAGAGATGGTAAATGTCAAACTAATTAACTGAGAGTTAAATCTAAAAGATAAGGTTAATATAGTGACCCAAACCTGTCTGAAACCTATTTGTTGAGTGGTTTTGACCCATACCTACATTATCCTTGAAATAAATAAGATTTGAGACATTAGTAACCGAATATAAATTTATTATAACATAATATTTTATGTTTTTCTTAAGGTGCCTCTCACCTCTCTTATAAAAGGGCTCTCCCCCTTCTCTCAAATTAACACCTTAAAAGCTTTTTGGCTTGGCCCTAACCAGCCCAAATAACCTCTCCACTTCCCTCACATCATCTTAGAGGAAATTATTTAGTCATAAATCTATCCTATGGAGCCCTTTTGATCAAATCAAAAAGGAATAACCCGAAGAAGAGGTAAATATTTTATCACCTCTTTCATGTTTCTTTCTTCTTACACTTCCTTTTTCTTTGTTGTTTCCATTGTAAAATAATAAATACAGTATATTCTATATACTGTGATGTTATTATAAATATGGTACAACCAAATTCATTATTCTATCCATCCATTGAATGACATGTCACCATATGTGCGTACGTACGACTTACCGTCATTACGTCGTGGTGTAATGGTTATTCAATAAATTATTTTTTGGATGGGTATAATTATGATGTGTAATTGATGTAAATAATAAATATAACATAATAATGATTCTGTATATATGATATACCATCAATGTATAAATTATTTTAATTTCTAAATAATGATATTGTCACTCGTGCGTACGTACGGATTTCCATCTCCACGAACATAATGAGATTTATTCCCCATCGTATCCATTCAAGACTAATTTTCATTTGATGATTAAATGTAATATTTAATGTCTTAATATCATTCTAGATATGAATAATATATATCCCATCCATAAAAAATATGAGTCACAAAACAAATAATATAACAGAAAATGAATCAGTTAACAACCAAAACAACGATAATACTAAGATATTATTAACGAAGAAATGTTAAAATATCATATATGATATCATATTAATGCATATGATTCTTGTATAATTTAATAACAATTATTTCACCTTTTTACATGATTTTAAACTACCCTCGACCAAGGAAACGAACAAGGTAAGGGTTAATTCTATAATCTCTTCATTATCTGAGGTTGTTTATACGTAATTATCTACTGGGACCTCTTTATCATCCACATCCATGTTTCTTAAAAATGTTTTTAAAAACATTCTTACTATTTTATAGACTATGGGTTAAAGTAATTTATACCCTTGATTTACTTTTTATAAGACTTTTATAATGGAATCTTTCTGTCGTTTTCCAAACAAGTTCCTTTTTATCCTTTTCGATAAAATTAAGGTAAGAATGTATTTTTTTAACTTATATGGTGGGTGCGGCTATTTTCTACCGTTATAAAATTTTTGAATCTTCCCTTACAAGAATATAAGAATATTTTCAAAGCAAATGTTTTATTTTATAATTATGTTACTTTTAAATGATTTAAAAAAATAGATTTTTCTTTAAAATAGTTTTGATTTCATCTGTGACAACATCCTTTGATGGATTTTAAGCTTATTTGAAGTTGATTTATTATGATACAAAAACATCCATATTTTATTCAAGGTTTTTTGATTTTTTTGACTATGGATGTGTTTTTTATACCATTCCTGGTTTATGGATAAATTATTGACATTTAGTATGCTAGTTCTAAAACGAATGTTTATGTTTTGTTAAAACCTGTTCATATGAGGAATACATTTGACTTAATAAGTGATGGGAAGAGCCTGCTATAGCTCCTCAATGCAACAGTAGGTATCATGAGACAAACTAGTGTCATGGCACAAGGCCTTGAAAAAATCTTATTTTTAGTCTTGGCACAAGGCCTTAACTATGTGGTTATGATAGTTTGGAATTATGCATTCCATCATTATAAAAGTGGTTATTGATATTTCATGTGATTATTCGACTAGTATAATATTCATGTGAATAAGTAAATGAAATTATTTCATTTTTTCCCCATATTATGCTAAAGTTCTAGTTTAAAAGGCATTTGTTTTAGTTATACATTTCCTTAAATGTTAATGTTTATTTATGAAATTTTCCGCTATATTAATATCCTTACTGAGCATCTGAGCTCACCCCTTTCTATGTTTTATTTTTCTGAGGGTGTGAAGAAGTATTTTATGAATGATCGAAAAGGATAGTCTGAGGGGATATTAGTGTGGACTATGGAGACTATGTTGTTGTTGTTTTTCACTTTATGATTTAATGTATGTCTTATGAATGTATGTAGTGTCTCGAAGGCTACTAAACTAATCGGTGTTTCGAGACTTGATCTTTTATGATCATGCCAATGTTATTTAATAATGCACCAACACTGGGTAACTGGGTTTGGGGCATTACCGGATGTTTCCTCATGCAGGAGTGAGAAGTGATCATGTATGGTTCTCGATAGATGAGACTGCATGAGCAGAACTATGCTACCCATGACCTGGAGATAGTAGTAGTTGTCTTTGCCTTGATGATGTCGAGACAATAGTTGATGGGTGAAAATTTTACTATCTAATATGATCTCAATAGTCTCAGGTATATCTTCTCTCTGATGGACTTGAACCTGAGGCAACAACGTTGGCTTGAGTTCTTCTAAGAATATGACATCGAGATAGTATATACACATTATAATTGGAACATAGTAGCAGATGCACCTAGAAAGTGATCTGGTATACAGTTGCTGAGTGAGGAGACGGAGCCCCTAGCCGCTTTGCGAATATCCTACGTGGATAGAGATGGAGGAGCTTATTTTCAATCTCTAACAATCACTACCCCACTCCTTCAGCGAGTCAGGGAGGCGAATCTTGGGAACACTGACTGCGAGGCATGACATGTTCAGATATCCACAGGAAATGCACCAAATGGATTTTATGAAGGTAGGGAGAACGTCTTCCTCTTCAGAGGGCATACTATGGTACTGTTGGCACTACAATAGGAATTTTTTAGGGGGGGGGGGGTTGGGTTCCATATGTCCCTATAACATTACATCCAGGAGTGGTGAAATTGTATAAGGACCTCTAGAATCAGCACTGGTGGCCAAGAATGAAGAAATTAGTGGAGGAGTTTTTCTCACGGTGCCTTACTAGCCTGCGAGTGAAGGCATAACATCATTTTCTAGCAGGCTTAGTTCAGCCACTACAGGCACAAAAGTGGAAGTGTGATGGAATTTCCATGGAGTTTGTGACAAGACATCAACACATGTCCAAGGGACATGATTTCATCTGGGTCATCATTGACCGACTCACCAGGTCATCCGAATTCATACCTATCAGAGAGTAGGGGCCTGTAGAGGGCTTGGGACGCCTCTACGTGGGGGAGATTGTACGGACTCATTGAGTTCCTTCGATGATTGTCTCCAATCATGATGCACATCATACATCCCGGCTATGGAAGGGGTTGCAAGAGGCATTTAGGGACACAATGCCCAGAGGTGGTGAGAATGTATAAACACATAATTTTCCATGATTTTTTAATAATATGGAATTATTACGAGTCTGTGAAAATTGACGGTGTGTGATTCTGATTCCCGATGTGCATGTAATTAATTTTTGATCTTCTTTTTAGGTACGTTCAGTTAACATGTGAGTGAGAATTTGTGTCTTTTGAACCGGTACATAGAATTAAAATCAGAGGACACCAATGAACTCATATTTTCGATATTTTCGTAAGGTGAATTTCACCTCAACCTTAGTAGGTCAAGGGTGGATGTTTGGTTTTTGGGTTTTCATGGGAGAATTGAAAAACAAATAAAAGAATAACTTTTATTTTATTTCCTAAAACCTCTCATTTGAATTTTTGTCGAGGGGACCACCCAAACCTTGGTAACTCTTGGAACCCCCATTTGAATAGCCAACATTTATTAATAATTAACTTAACCTAACTTAAATGAGAGGGGCTCCTCACCTCTCGTGTGTTGGGGTAAATTGTTGGAAAACCAATTTGGTTGAGAACTCTTGAAGGAAGAACATCCTTCAATGAATAAGATCCTCCAATTAAGAATGACCTCCGAATGTGGAACATGGATCCAACATTTGAGAAGCACCGACACATCACCTTCTTCCTCACACCACCTCCAAAAAACAAACGAAGTCGGAGTTTATTTTTATAAAGTTTGATAAATATCTATTTTTTTGATTATTCATATTCTTGATTCTCAATGATGATGGGAGAAGACACATGGAAAACGATACATACATATACCAAGATCTTTTCTTTTCGTTATTTGAATTGTCTTCACGCGTTCTTCATCACCAAATAATTAAGCATGCTAAAAACACAATGTTTCATTGTGCGTGACATATAAATGTGGATATCTCGACTCGAGGGTAATGAATTTGCATTCATCACATTTTTTGGGCTTATAATGAAGCATAGGTGGCCCAAGGAAGGGGGTGGTGGTAGGAACACCATCTGACCATGTGGAAGAGGGGCAACACACGCCCGTGCCTCTGGTAGAGGAGAAGGATGCAGATGTCGAGTCGCGAAGGCGCATGGGAGGGTGGCCAAAAACTGGAAAACTGATGTTCGAGAAGGTGGCACACTGAAGGGCAGCCGAGACCCGTTTGACCGTGGTATGATTAGGTGACACACCTTGAGAGTATCCGACACCCGACTGACCGCAGAGGCAGCAACAACGCATGCCGACGCCGCAGAAAGGGAAACCGGCTAGTCTTCCGACCAACCACATCACGTAGAGAAGGACCCGCTTCGGTGGGTCCCACATGATAGAAGGTGGTACCACATGGAACCGCCAAGTTAGCATAATTCAAACGGTCCATTAGACCATTCATAATTCTGGGGGGCACCCTTTCCCCCATAGTAGCGACATGGGTAGCCCCCACCACGACTGACCACATCTAGCCGAGAGGGCCGCACCGAGATGGTCAGGCCCAACCTTTGTATGTTGGGAAGGACCGCGGCCCACCGAGTCGGGCCTACCATGGCCCATCCCATCTAGGACGGTCTGACCGGGTTGGGCCGGACTGGATCCCATCTAGTCCCAGATACCCCTTTTGGGCCATATCTTGATAAATGGGTGTCTGTTTGACAAACCATCTATGCTAATAGCATATTTGGATCGAGAAAGTCCATTTGGTGTTCTCCGCATGAGTTTTGGATAATGTTGGAGTATGTCTGGGTTGGATCGAACCTGAATCCAATCGGTCCCTCGAAATAAAAACAATAATAACTTACAGTTCGGGTGTCCGATTGATGCGTTGTTTGTTACGTTGGGACCCTAATGACATGGTGGTACATTGAGACACATCTTTATGGGACTTTGTAGTAGTTGAAGTATCGACCTATGGATTTAGGAGTGGAACCTCCCGGAATCAAGTGTTCTTAGTGTGGGAACCATGTGGCTTGTTGTACTTGAAGCATCGTCAAATCCAATGTGGGTCATCTTCAGATCCATTGTAGGTAATCTTCAGAACCTATGTATATCAACATCTATGGATCCTGTGTGGGTCATCTTCAGATCCTGTATGGGTCAACTTCTAATCTTGTGTTGGTCATCTTCGATCTTGTGGTGGTCAACATTAGAGCTTCTCGACGAAGTAAGATGATTTAGCAACACAACTAATCATCTATACTTCCACACTAAATTTATTCCTGGTGTGAGCTGAGCCTTTAACATTTTGGTACACTTCTATGTGGTGATACATTCATGGTAATCTATGGTGTGGAATTACCATTGAGATACATAACTTTGTGGTGTTACCTGTGTGTTACTTCTACCTTCGTGGTGTTACCATTGTGGTATTCTTCTCTCACATGTGAGATGAGTATATATTGATAAATTTGTTATATATATGGGCATATTCCTAAGTAGTGTTGATTACTATTGCTTCATGCTTTGAGATTGAGGTCTTGCTTTGTGGTTTATCCTTTTTGGATTCTTAGAGACCTTTGAGGGTCTTGAGGTCCCTACTGAGTATTGTTATTCTCACCCATGGTTGGGCTACCCCGTCACCTTGATGTGTCCTGTGTAGAAGACATACATAATTGATCAGGGATAACGGTGTTGAGACTATAGGATACTCGTAATTGGACCATTATATGACATGTACCATAGAGACGACCATTCAAGAGATGTATCTACTCTTCAGGTAGGATCCTAGGTAGGTGTTTACAAGATCTTTTTTTAGTTTTACTTGTAATTTATAGTTGGGCTTGTATTCCGGTCACCTTTACATACTGTACTCACTATATTTACTATATAGTTTACTTTGGGCTTTTATCTTGTTGTGTGCTTCGATTTTGTGAGTTTTAAGGTTAACAAGAAATGTCTTCCTGATTTTAGAGATATGCCTTTCCAGTGCTAGTCGCTAGCCCCTGACCTATGGAAGACGGGCTTGGGGTAGTCACGGCACGTGCCGTGGGGGTGGGTCATGAAATACCAATCCATGTTCACTATAATAAGGGTACAAATGTTCATAGTCTAGAAAATTACATAGAGAATCCTTTCAATTCATTTTTCAAAAGGAAAAAAATGGTAAAAATATCATTAACAAAAAATTCAGTGAATTGTGATAACTTTTTTATATGATTTTTAGAAAACATTATTTTGGAAGAGAAAGGGTTTTCAACCAATGAGATAAATATTATTTTATTTTATTAACAAAAATTAATCAATTTTAGTTAATTATATAAGAACATTTGATATTTTTAGATGAAATTATGAATAAAATCCCATAGAGGAATAAAATAGAATTTTTTATTCAAAAATATCAAACTATTCCCTCATGGGATACTTAAACAGAAAAAATACAAAATAATTATGAGATTCTGAAATAAACCCCTAAAACATTTGAATATTATATAATCATAATCCCAAAAAAAATATAACAAAAAATTAATCAATAATTACCTAGAAGAGATTATATTCATTATATAACATATCAAAATAACATAATATACACAAAAGGGTAATTTGGGGTGAACATATAATATGTATGATGGATGTAAAAGTTCTATGAGAAAACCTTACCCTGAGTCTGACTCACCATGTTCGCACTTAATATTCTGGAATAATAAGATTATGTTAATTATAAACATTGAAGATGAAAATTTTCACATTTATTAATACATTTAATTCAAGTATTACTATGTTTTATATAATTACAAATTAAATTAATATTATGTTGTGTTTTTTGATAATGTCTGACTTATAAGTGAAAAATGATATAGGTTGGTCGATTATTGGTCTATGTGGTCATTATTTCAATCTATAAAAAATAATAATGATATTGTTTTAAAATTTATACATCAATTATACTTTTATGAAAAACATTAATGGCCTATTTGAGAAATGTAGTACGTTATGATCATGGATTCATAAGGATGTATATATGCATGAGAAACAAATCCATTTTTTAACGATCATAATGGAAAAGTGTTATGTAATATTTTATCATTAAATAATTATATATATATAATAAATACCATATTATTATGTTTTATATAATTCTATATATCATCCATGAGGTTTGGTGATGAAAATAATCTCACTGCCTTGTGAAGGTGGTAGTCCACATATAGAAGAACGGTGGCATCACCATTCTGTGAGTGAAAAGGATATAAATAGATTGATATATTATCTTTCAAGAATGATAAAAATTGCATAAATATAAATATTATCTCCTTAATGTCCAAGATATAAATTAAAATTATCCTTATTACATTCCATGAAAATAATCATTGAATAATGAATAACTACTATTCGTGAGGTGGTTGATAGTCATTCATATGAGCGACATCATCCTATCATATACTAAATGAAATGTAAAAATATTTTCATGATATTTTAAATTTAGAGGTACATTTTTTTAATAAAAATAATATATATTATTTATATCCTTAATCATACAATTCAAAGTGATTTTATGATGAAAATCATGTCACAATGGTTTATGAGGTAGTAGTCCACTATTCACATGAGCAACATTATCATTTACTATTTTTTGGAATAGGATAATGATATAGTTCATTAACTTAGTATAATTGCATATAAATAAATAGAATATACTATTTTTAAAATATAATATTAAATTAAGAATAATTTTAGTAGGTGTAAGATGGAAAAAATAAAAACTTATAGTTAGTAATGTTTCATATTCTCAGACAAACTATTTAGGATTATAAATATTATGACATCCCACATTTTTATTACATAACATTTCATTACTTTTTACAGACAAAGGATATTAAAAGTCTAGAGTCTTGGAAATCAGGAACATAATACATGATACAACATAAAAAATTCCTCTAATCCACTTGTAAGGCTTCATCATATGTTCATCCTACGTACAGTTACTGCTTCTCATATCCTTGAGACATACATCAAAGTAAAGTGTGAGCAGAAGGCCCATTAATGGTGAATAAGGGAATCAATTTACTTGTGATATCAATATGAACTTGAATAAAAACAAAAGGACATGAGAAATGGAAGTATAGGCATATCG
Source organism: Viscum album (assembly GCA_963277665.1). Classification (NCBI taxonomy): domain Eukaryota; kingdom Viridiplantae; phylum Streptophyta; class Magnoliopsida; order Santalales; family Viscaceae; genus Viscum; species Viscum album. Next base: position 1,689,810,535 of record OY728146.1, read on the forward strand.
TAATGAAAAGAAATTGAAACATAACATGAATATGTGGATTCAAAATTTCATTTAGACACTCTTGAACATATCACCAAGGTCTATCCCCATGGATTCATAAAAATTACCAAGGTTATTCACCAAGGTATCATGAAATGTGTCATCTCTAGAGATTAGTTCTTTACCCAATGCATTGGAGCACTATCAGGGCGAACCCTCATATTTATTCACATTCATTTGATCCATAAAGATCATAATCTAACTATAACGACCCATACTTTACATATATTGTTAATACTTCAAAATTGAAGCATACTTATTACAACATATAACAAAACCACAAAAGGACCGTACAGGTATAGTGTCTTTAGAAACTGGGAAACATAAACAACTAGTTCATAAAGCATCTACTTTTCCTCCAATTTATTTCATCTTATCTAGAGTCCCTTTTTGGCATATTCTACTTAATAAACTTCTTCCTGACATGGGGAAATAAAACATACAAAATGGTGAGCTCAAATTCTCAGTAAGGGTAAACAAAAGAAATATCAATCACATCATATTCATCAGAACATAACATTTTGGAAATCTTAACCTGCAAAAGGGAGCATAATTTCATAACATGGGATAAATCATAGTAGTGAAATGAAATCCCAATAATCATAAAATAAAACATGAAACTTTGTGGCATACACAGAAAATCATATAGAATCATTTCTTATTAGTCAAGACTCATTGCCAAGACTATCTTAGTGGACAAAGTCCATTTCTGAACCGAGTTACCCTCGTTTCAGTCCTGTTTCACTGAAACGGTATAACCTACAATTATAGCCATGTATATCTCATGAGATATAAAATCTTTACCCAATTAATTGGAGGGAGATATAGGTCCCACCCATCTCATAATGATACAATTCTTATGTGTGCCACAAAATCATAAATCATACATCATTGCATAACCCATGTAATACAAATGGGAATCTTAAACATCATGACATCATAAAACAATTCATATAAGATAAAGGAATTCATAAAAATAATTCCATCACAACATAATCAAATCAATGTAATAATAGGGATAAAAACAGAACCCTTTATTATCTTATATGGAAAATAATTTTGATGAAACACTTGAACTCCATTCATGAGGAAAATATCCTTTCTTCTTCAAAAACATTTTTCCTTTCTTAACATGTCATACAACTTTAAACTAAAAGAAGTTGATTAAAAATAAACTTGAAAACTTGTAAAGGAAGCTTCTTGGAAATAATTTTTTAAAAATCCATTCATGCCGTATAAGTTAAAAAATCGTTCTTCGCGTACTTTTGTCAGAAAAGTCAAAAAAGTACCTCGTACGAAAAATGACAAAAGATTACTTTCATATCTTTTACTAAAAACTCACTGAAGGGTAAAATAGGATTTAAACAATTGTATGTGGATGGAAATAATATTACATATTTAGGAAACATGGATTTGGATGATAAAATACACCCCAGTAAATACTAAAGTATAAACAATCTCGGATAAAAATGAGATTGTGATATTTCCCTTACCTTAGGTCCGTTTTTCTTCGTAAGTGTCTGAACCTCCTGTATAATGATTTAAATAATGTTATTGACTTATTCCAGAATCATAATTATTTTTATGATATCATATACGGTAATTTTCTTAGCTTCTTAGTAGTAATATTTCATTGCTACTTGTTATTCGGGTGTTTATAACTTTTTGTTCTTATGCGTGTTTTGTAGAATAAATTATTATTCTTATCTTTAGGTTATAGATATCTCATTTCAAGAATGTTATTAGTGTAATATATATCATATTCATTCATTCAATTAATTTATATAATCATTATGAAATGAAGATCATGTAGAACGAGTCGCATCACATCGTGGAGACGGTATTCCGTACGTACACACGAGTGATGATCTCATTCCTATGATCGTGGAATTGTATTGGAGTGTATGTATAGTATTTAATAATAAGTATCACTTTATAATAGTAATATATAGTCATTATTTACACCATTATACCCATCCAAGTAAGGTGGTGGGGGAAAATAGATTACACCACGGCGTGTAGACGGTATTCCGTACGTACGCACGCGCGGTGATTTCTTTTTCCGTAGGATTGATAGATGGTGAAATAGGGTTGTTTCATACATATAATAAAATACCAGTATATGAGTGATACTGATGTTATTACCTCATAATTAAACAACTAAAGAAGAAGAAGTGGAAGAATAAATAAAGATGAAAGAATCGGTAACGAACATTACCTCTTCTTTGAAGTGCTTCTTTGAGAGCTTCTTTTAGGGCACTAAAATTGGTCTTTGAAGAAGACCAGGACCTCTAGGATGTCTCTAGGGAAGTGGAGAGGAGGAATTGGCAGGGGTTGGCCGAGCTTGAAGGCTCAAAGTGGTGTGAGGAAGAGGAGGAGGAGGTGCCCTTTTATAAGGGAGGAGAGGGGCTCCTTTGGAAAACTAAAAATATTAATTTATTATAAAGTCATATTCGGTTTTAAATAGCTACAAATTGATTTATTTCAAAGATAAGGTGGGGATGGATCGAAATAATCTCATCCAATCGAATTTAGACAAGTTTAGGTTCCTATTTTAACCTTATCATTTAGATTTAACATTAAGTTAAATAAGTTTACTTTTACCGTGTCTTCTTGTGTTCTTATACTATAAGGTTAATAAACTTACTATAAGCAGCCAAACGAACCCCAAGTTATTTATTATTAATATATATAACCTTATCTAAGTCATTTGGCCGAACCATATATTTTTAGGAATAAAATATCAATTACTAATATAATATTTGTTTTAAAAACTCTTTTATGTCAATTTTGACACTATTTAGTAATTGATTTTTGTGAAAATCATAACAGAATTATTAATTCGAACCAAGTTAATTAAATCAATAATAACATGTCATATTATCCTAGAAAATTATTGGAATTACTAAAAAGTCTCAAATTACATTTATTTGGGTGTTTATAACATTAATTATGTCAATATTTCATTAATAAGATAATTACTGCATCATCTTTGTGTCATAAATAAAATAAATTATTTAATGTCTAAAAATTACAAATAAAATAAAATTATGTATGAAATATTTTTATATTTCCAATGAATATTTATAGACAAATTTATCTTATGTATAACCCCATATTAAAATTTATTTACTTATTAACCTTTGATTTTAACTATTTTAACCCTTCTTTAAATAAATTAATAATAAATGTCCTAATCTAATCCAAGTGGGCCTAAATGGACATATTTTATTCCTAAGGTTGTTTTTGGTCGAATTACACTTGTACAATAGAATTAGGACATGTTTTAGGGTATTAATAATATCATTTTTACCCTTAATTACCCTATTTACTTTTAACCGTGGTAAATAAAAGTAAAAAGTTACTATTCACCAAAAATTATTTTCTTCTCATTGAACCAAATTTTAGTCCTTTATATTAACCATGTCTCTCGGAGTTTCAAAATTCCACTCACAGAAGCGGTAAAATTATGTTTTATGAAAAATTCAGTTTTTTTAATTACCACTTAGTGGTTTCACTATTCATCAAAAATTGAAAGTTTTCAGAAAAATACCAAAATATCACCCTAGGCTAATTTTGATATTCCGAATCCAAAAATGAAGTCCATTTTAAAAAATAAAATTTATAATATTTCAAAAAGTGGTTATTACTATTCATAACGGCTAGTTTTAATAATATTTTAATAGCATATCGTTGTTTAGTGAAACTCGGTATTGCGTACGACGCAAGCTATCGAGGAAGGTCGCGATTTTGTGTAAAGAAATCCAAGAATGTGTTGTGTAGAAAAAGATTCCTTTGATGATTAATATAACATAAATGTCTCAGATGTTATATTCTACCCCCCTTAAAATGAATTTCGCCCTCGAAATTCGTCACTTTGTAACAAACAGATGAGGATACCTCCTCCTCATCATATCCTCAAGCTCCCATGTAGCTTCTTCTAATTGGTGGTTCCTCCATAAAACTTTCACCAATCAAGTGGTCTTGTTTCGTAGGACTTTTTTTGCTACGATCCAGAATCTCTATCGGTTGTTCTTTATAAGAAAGATCTTGCTCCAGCGGTACAACTTCTGTGCTAAGTACATGTGAAGGATCAGGTATGTACTTTTTCAGGAGAGATACATGGAACACATCGTGAACTTGAGAGATATTCGGTGGAAGCGCCAATCGGTAAGCTACCTTCCCAACACGATCCAGTATTTAGAAAGGACCGATATATCTAGGTCTCACCTTCCCCTTCTTTCCAAATCTCATAACTCTCTTCCAGGGAGATATTCGTAAGAACACTTTATCACCCACATCAAACTCTAGGTCTTTTCTTCAGTTGTCAGCATAACTTTTATGTCGACTCTGAGCTGCTCTTATGTGTTGTTGAATAGATCTGACCTTTTCTGCCATTTCATTAACGAGATCTGGTCCTAATAGCTTTCTTTCCCCAACTTCTTCCCAGCAAGTTGGAGTCCTGCATTTATTTCCATAGAGAGCTTCATAAAGAGCCTTCTGAATACTGGAGTGAAAGCTATTATTATAAGAAAATTACACCAAAGGTAGGTGTTGATCCCAACCACCTTTGAAATCCATAGAGCAAGCTCTCAAAATATCTACTAGGGTTTGAATTGTTCTCTCAAAATGGCCGTCTGTCTGAGGATGATAAGCAGTGCTGAAACTCAACTCTGTATCCAGAGTATGCTGAAGACTTCGCCAGAACATCAAGGTAAATATCGGATCTCGATCAGATATAATAGAAAGTGGTACTCCATGCATTCTTACCACTTCCTTTACATATATCCTGGCAAGCTAATCCAGAGAGAAATCCTCTCTAATAGCAATGAAATGTGCAGACTTGGTAAGACGATCAACTATGACCCAGATAGCATTATTACCTTTGGATGTTTTAGGAAGTCCTGTGAAAAAGTCCATAGTGATGTTTTTCCATTTCCATTCGGATATGGGTAGTGGTTGTAACATCCCCTTAGACTTCTGTCTCTCAACTTTAACTTGCTGACAAACCAAGCATTGAGAGACATATTCAGCAACATCTCTTTTCATGCCATCCCACCAGAAGTACTCTTTCATGTCCCTATAAATCTTCGTGCTTCCATGATGAATAGAGAATGAAGAACTATGAGCCTCATCCAGCAGCTCCTTATTTAATTTGGGGATGGGAGGAACACAAACCTGATTCCTGAACTTTATTATCGCATCACAAACAAGGTTGAATTCAGGAACATTTCTCACCTTCTTTTGTAACTCAACATCTTCTTTCTGTGCCTCTTTAATCTTCACATGTATAGATGGTTGAACATTCATTTGAGAAAGATAATATTTTTCCCCTTCCATTATAATTCCAAGATCCATCCTTTGTAAATCCATAAATATTGGATCTTTTGTGATCCTCATCATGGATAAACTGGCATGGTCTTGTCGACTTAATGCATCTTCCACCTTGTTTGCTTTCCCTGGGTGGTAATGGATTGAGCAGTCATAATCCTTAATCAGCTGCAACCATATTCTTTGACACATATTCAGCTCCTTTTGTGTGAAAATATACTTTAAAATTTTATGATCAGTATAAATATCACACCTTTCACCATAAAGATAATGCCTCCAAATCTTTTATGCAAAGATTACCACAGCTAACTCCAAATCATGTGTTGGGTAATTTTGCTCATGGATTTTCAACTGTCGTGAGGCATAAGCTATCACCATAAAATTTTGCATAAGAACACACCCTAATCCCTTCTTGGATGCATCACTATAGATCACAATCCTTTCTCCACTACAAGGAAGTGTGAGCACAGGTGCACTGGATAAACTTCTTTTGAACTCCTTGAAATTCTCTTCACATTCCTCCATCCAGACAAACTTAACTCCTTTCCGAGTCAACTTGGTGAGTGGATTAGATAATCGTGAAAAATATTTCACAAAATGTTGATAATATCCAGCCAAACCAAGAAATATTCGGATCTCAGTCACTGTTGTTGGTCTCGACCATCTTTTGATAACCTCTGTTTTTGCTGGATCCACAGATATCCCCTATTTTGAGATTATGTGACCCAAAAATGCAACTTTTTGAAGCCAAAATTCACACTTGGTAAATTTGGAATAAAGATTCTCCTTTGTCAGGGTCTTCAGTATAATTATCAAGTGATCTTCATGTTCTTCCTTGCTCTTTGAATAGACAGTAATATCATCTATAAAGACTACCACAAACTGATCAAGATAGTCTTTAAAGACTCTATTCATTAGATCCATGAAGATAGCAGGGGCATTAGTAAGACCAAATGGCATCACTGTAAATTCATAGTGTCCATACCTTGTATGGAAAGCCGTCTTTGCTATATCTTCCCTTTTGACCCTTAATTGATGATACCCTAAACGAAGATCAATCTTGGAAAAGTATTGAGCTCCATGTAGTTGGTCAAATAATTCATCAATGCGTGGGAGATGATATTTGTTCTTGATAGTGATCTTGTTAGGTTCTCGATAATCAATGCAGAGTATCATTGATCCATCTTTCTTATTAAGAAATAGAACAGGTGCTCCCCAAGGTGACGCACTAGGGGGTATGAATCCCTTATCAAAATTCTCTTGGAGTTGCTTCTTCAATTCCTGCAACTCAATTGGGGCCATTCTATAAGGTGTCTTTGAAATAAGAAAAACACCCGGTACGAGTTCTATTGAAAACTCAACTTCACCATTTGGTGGAAGACCCGGTAATTCCTCCGGAAAGACATCATCAAACTCCTGTACAATGGGAATATACTTAGTCGTGAGTTTCTCACCAACCATTTGAGATAAATAACCTTCATTTAGTGGAATCAAGACCCATAAGGTAGAAGGAATTTCCACTGGAAGGTTATGTTCATCCTTGCATTGATAGACGATCATAGATTGATCTGGAATATGAAATGTGACTTCCCTTCTTTGGCAATTTATATGAGCTCCATATAATGAAAGCCAATCCATGCCAAGAATCACATCAAATTCCACTATAGGAAGGATCACAAGATTTGCAGGAAGCACTTTCCCACAAACTTCGATCGGAGAAGAATTATAATCTTTTGATGCGACTGTTGTTCCATTAGGTGTTTTCACAGCTAACTCAACATCTAATTGTTGAGGTAATACAGTGATACCCTTATAAAATTATTCAGAAATAAATGAGTGGGTGGATCTAGAATAACATAAAACATTTTCTACTTTAGAGTGGATGGTAAGTGTACCTTTCACCACATCGTTATCGTACTCCACATCGCTGATAGAAATTGCATGTGACTTTCCTTTGTCTTTAGCCTTAAGAGTTTGTTGACGTCGACCATCATCAACAAACCTTCGATTAGGGCATTTATTGGCATAATGACCCATCTCCTTGCACTTGAAACATTGAAGTGTAGTAGGATCATTATGTGTATCCCATCCTTTGTTTTCATCATTAGACATCTTCTTCCCATCATCGTGATATTCAAATGCCCGATGACCTTCCTTTCCACATTTGAAACATTTACTTGTCCCTTTAAGACAAATCCCTCCATGTTTCTTTCCACACTTTGAGCATAAGGGAAAGCTCATCTTCTTTTCAGTGTGCTCTTTAGATTTTCCTTTGAATTCCATTTTCCTCTTCTTATCAAACCCATATGACTGATGGGTTACTCCAATCTCTATCTCAACTTTGAGAGCACATCGAACGATTTCCTCGTAGCTATTGAAGTCCCTTATGGATAACTCCCTTCAAAGACTTGGTATTAAGCCACTAAAGAATCGATCTATCTTACTCTTAGGTTGGATAATAATACCAGAAGTGTACCTTGCAAGTCTTGTAAAATTTTCTTCATAGGTACCAACAGATTCATCATCCTTTTTCTTCAGTTCAAGAAACTCTTTCTCCATCTTTGTTCGGAGAATATGAGGGAAGTACTTATTGAAAAATAAGTTCATGATCTCGTCCCATTCCATGGACTCAATTTCATCTCTTTGCCTCGTATTCTTAATAAGATTCCACCATTGATCAACATCTCCTTCCAAACGATACACTACTAGGATGACTTTATCATGTTCAGAACATTGAAGAACTGAAAATATCTTTTCAGTAGTACTAATCCATTGTTCAGCAACTAATCGATCGGTAGACCCGCTGAAAGAAGGTGGACGCTGCCTCATGAAGGATTCAACAGAATGTTGCTCCTTCCTTTGCTCGTTTGGAAGTCCTTCACGATTCATAGCTTGAGAAAGTTGTGTGAGCATGGCTACAAGATTTTGAATTCCAGCTCCCATAACGTTTGGTTGCTCAGGGGGACAATCATTGCATTGCCCGTCGCATTCCGCATTAACACGATTCCTTCGGGTTCCAGCCATTGACTAAAACCAAGAAGAATAGTGTGAGCAACACTAATTATAATAGGAAAACCACATACTCAAGAATAAAATTTCACACTTAAGGTCTTATCCTAGGTTATTCATGGTCATTTCTAAAACACTAAGATTGTGTTCTATGCTTAGACTTATCCTTAGGGTTCTTACTAAGAATTTCACATCCTAGTTTCCAAAGGTTGACTATAACTTTCCTCCGCTACCAACTATAACGAACCATACTTTACATATATTTTTAATAATTCAAAATTGAAGCATACTTATTACAACATATAACAAAACCACGAAAGGAACGTATAGGTATAGTGTCTTTAGAAACTGGGAAACATAAACAACTGGTTCATAAAACATCTACTTTGCCTCCCATTTATTTCATCATATCTAGAGTCCCTTTTTGGCATATTCTACTTAATAAACTTCTTCCTGACATGGGGAAATAAAACATACAAAAGGGTGAGATCAAATGCTCAATAAGGGTAAACAAAAGAAATATCAATCACATCATATTCATAAGAACATAACATTTTGGAAATCTTAAACTGCAAAAGGGAGCATAATTTCATAACATGGGATAAATCATAGTAGTGAAATGAAATCCCAATAATCATAACATAAAACATAAAACTTTGTGGCATACACACACAATCATATAGAATCATTTCTTATTAGTCAAGACTCATTTCCAAGTCTATCTTAGTGGACAAAGTCTATTTCTGAACCGAGTCACCCTTGTTTCAGTCCTGTTTCACTGAACCGGTATAACCTACCGTTCCAGCCATGTCTATCTCATGAGATATAAAATCTTTACCCAACGCATTGGAGGGAGATATAGGTCCCACCCATCTCATAATGATACCATACTTATGTGTGCCACAAAATCATAAATCATATATCATTGCATAACCCATGTAATACAAATGGGAATCTTAAACATCATGACATCATAAAATAATTCATATAAGATAAAGGAATTCATATGAATAATTCCATCACAACATAATCAAATCAATGTAATAATAGGGATAAAAACAGAACCCTTTATTATCTTAGATGGAAAATAATTTTGATAAAACACTTGAACTCCATTCTTGAGGAAAATATCCTTTCTTCTTCAAAAACATTTCTCCTTTCTTAACATGTCACACAACTTTAAACTAAAAGAAGTTGATTAAAAATAAACTTGAAAACTTGTAAAGGCAGCTTCTTGGAAATAATGTTTTAAAAATCCATTCATTCTGTATAAGTTAAAAAAATATTCTTCTCGTACTTTTGTCGGAAAAGTAAAAAAAGTACCTCGTACGAAAAACAACAAAAGATTCCTTTCATATCTTTTACTAAAAACTCACCGAAGGGTAAAATAGGATTTAAAAAATTGTAGGTGGATGGAAATAATATTACATATTGAGGAAACATGGATGTGGATGATAAAATACACCCCAGTAAATACTAACATATAAACAATCTCGGATAAAAATGAGATTGTGATATTTCCCTTACCTTAGGTCCGTTTTGCTTCGTAAGTGTCCGAAACTCCTGTATAATGATTTAAATAATGTTATTGACTTATTCCAGAATCATAATTATTTTTATGATATAATATATGGTAATTTTCTTAGCTTCTTAGTAGTAATATTTCATTGCTACTTGTTATTCGGGTGTTTATAACTTTTTGTTCTTATGCGTGTTTTGTCGAATAAATTCTTATTCTTATCTTTAGGTTATAGATACTACATTTCCAGAATTTTATTAGTTTAATATATATAATATTCATTCATTCAATTCATTTATATAATCATTATGAAATTAAGATCATGTATAACGAATCGCATCACATCGTGGAGACGGTATTCCGTACGTACGCACGAGTGATGATCTCGTTCCTATGATTGTGGAATTGTATTGGAGTGTATGTATACTATTTAAGAATCCGTATCACTTTATAATAGTCATATATAGTCATTATTTACACCATTATACCCATCCAAGTAAGGTGGTGGTGGAAAATAGATTACACCACGGCGTGTAGACGGTATTCCGTACGTACGCACGCGCGATGATTTCTTTTTTTCCGTAGGATGGATAGATGGTTAAATAGGGTTGTTTTATACTTATAATAACATATAATTATATGAGTGATACTAATGTTATTACTTCATAATGTAACAACTAAAGAAGAAGAAGTGGAAGAAGAAATAAAGATGAATGAATCGGTAACGGACATTACCTTTTCTTTGAAGTGCTTCTTTGAGACCTTCTTTTAGGGCACTAAAATTGGTCTTTGAAGAAGACCAGGACCTCTAGTATGTCTCTAGGGAAGTGGAGAGGAGGAATTGTCAGGGTTTGGCCGAGCATGAAGGCTCAAAGTGGTGTGAGGAAGAGGGGGAGGAGGTGCCCTTTTATAAGGGAGGAGAGGGGCTTCTTTGGAAAACTAAAAATATTATTTTATTATAAAGTAATATTCGGTTTTAAATAGCTCCAAATTGATTTATTTCTAAGCTAAGGTAGGTCTGGATCGAAATACTCTCATCCAATATAATTTAGACAAGTTTATGTTCCTATTTTAACCTTATCATTTAGATTTAACATTAAGTTAAATAAGTTTACTTTTACCGTGTCTTCTTGTGTTCTTATACTCTAAGGTTAATAAACTTACTATAATCAGCCAAAAGAACCCCAAGTTGTTTATTATTAATATATATAACCTTATCTAAGTAATTTTGCCGAACCATATATTTTTAGGAATAAAATAACAATTAATAATATAATATTTGTTTTAAAAACTATTTTATGTCAATTTTGACACTATTTAGTAATTGATTTTTGTGAAAATCATAATAGAATTATTAATTCGAACCAAGTTAATTAAATCAATAATAACATGTCATATTAACCTATAAAATTAGTGGAATTCATGAAAAGTCTCAAATTACATTTATTTTGGTGTTTATAACATTAATTATGTCAATATTTCATTAATAAGATAATTACTCCATCATCGTTGTGTCATAAATAAATTAAATTATTTAATGTCTAAAAATTAAAAATAAAATAAAATTATGTAGTAAATCTTTTTAGCTTTCTAATGAATATTTATAGTAGAATTTATCTTATGTATAACCCCATATTAAAATTTATTTACTTATTAAACTTTGATTTTAACTATTTTAACCCTTCTTTAAATAAATTAATAATTAATGTCCTAATCTAATCCAAGTGGGCCTAAATGGACATATTTTATTCCTAAGGTTGTTTTGGGTCGAATTACACTTGTCCAATAGAATTAATACATGTGTTAGGGTAATAATAATATCATTTGTACCCTTAATTACCCTATTTACTTTTAACCGTGGTAAATAAAAGTAAAAGTTACTATTGACCAAAAATTATTTTCATCTCATTGAACCACATTTTAGTCCTTGATATTAACCGTGTCTCTCAGATTTTCGAAATTCCACTCACAAAATCGGTAAAATTAAGTTTTATGAAAAATTCAGTTTTTATAACTACCACTTAGTGGTTTCACTATTCATCAAAAATTGAAAGTTTTCAGAAAAATACCAAAATTTCACCCTAGGATAATTTCCATATTCCGAATCCAAAAATGAAGTCCATTTTGAAAAATAAAATTTATTAAATTTCAAAAAGTGGTTGTTACTATTCATAACAGCTAATTTTAATAATATTTTAATAGCATATCGTTGTTTAGTGAAACTCAGTATTGCGTACGACGCAAGCTATCGAGGAAGGTCGCGATTTCGTGTAAAGAAATCCAAACAAGTGTTGTGTGGAAAAATATTCCTTTGATGATTTATATAACATAAAAGTCTCGGGTGTTACACTAACATTTAATAAATAACCCAGTTCGTGACATTTTTAATGTTCTTAAAAATTAGATCATTATATCATTTATAACCCACGTAATGGGTGTGGGGGTTTTATGTATGTCAATTCCAGAATCACATATATCATATTTATATATTTATGAACAACCATAGAAACAAAATAGGTCGGGGTATTCACATAAATAAAACAAGAAAATTTCTGGAGAGAAAGAGATAGAAATTTTGAGGTGAAATTAACACAACAAAACACCTATATAACATGGTTTTAAAAAACATTGAAAAGAGAGGGGACAAGATTCACCCACTCATAAATAACTCATAATACTGTGTGGTTATAGAATAAATAGAAATAAGATCATGGTACTGAGATTTGAAGTAAATATCATATGATAATGAAACTCATAGGAAATGAAATGGAAAGTAGTGAAGTTAAATAAGAACAAGACCCCTCATAATAAAATGGAACTATAAGACATAACCTTAAGGAAGTCATGACTTAAAAGGGGAGGGTGAAAGATTCCTATACCTTGAAGCGTAACATTGAATGCTTGATGGTCAAGACAGTGGGTGGATTGAGGGAACCTTGGGAGGAATTCTTGGGAGGTAAGGAGACCAGAACAATGTTGATTATTATTTTGGAATGAAATGAATGAGGGAAATGTCTTGGTATTTATAGCAAAAGTGAGTGAATAAATTATTAATTTTCAAGGGACACCTAATCGGTAGTATTGGAAAAACCATGGCGTTTTCCATGGTATTTTTCCCTGGTATTAGCCACTTGGGAAACCTCATAGAATATATCACTATTAATTAGTCAACCAGAAAGATTACATCATTATTATATCATTAATGATGTCATTAAACACCTGAAACTCAAAACATCATTTTAACTATTCACTGATAAATAAACTGTTTCAAAAAAATCCCAAAAATTCAACCTAACCTAATATCGATGCTCTAAATACAAAAATGAATTCCATATTATTAAAATAATTTCCTAAATATTTTTAATTTAATTTTTAAATAAAATCACTATTTATTCATAAAATACAATGTTAGAACTATAAATCCTTTTGTAACACCTTAAAAATTAATCAAGGACCCATAAAATTATCGTATACCCATAAGACAGAAAAGTAACAACTTACGATTAAATTTTATGAAAATAAATTTCCATTTTAAATTATTAAATTAATTAAAAAGTTGTAAATAAAATATTTATTGCATACAAAAATACCAAAACAAAAACAATGATCATTTTTCCACTTTAATGATGTCTAAAATATATTTATACTTTCATGGGTGAAGTTAATATTTTTTTGGTCAATTTTCTATTCATTAATATTCGTTATTATTCATATGGGTATGTTTCTATTTCTACTTTACTATTCACTAGAAACCAACTTGATCTTATTAGACTCTAAATTTTTCACTGATCACAACTGTAGAAGACCATTTTGGGAAAATCATTTCACATTATTAATTACTTAATGAATATAAAAGTATTTTTAAATACCATTTTTTCCCTAAATTCCTCAACAATACATATCTTATATTTATCTGGATATTTAAAATTCATAAACATTTCCATCATATGAAACAACAATTTTATTTATATAAAAGGATTACACAAAGTCGCTAAGGTCTCATTGCATATCCACTTATAAAACTATAATAAAACCTATGTGTAAGGCGTGATATGATGATAGAATCTTGGGGTGGATCCGACAATATTTCCCGAATGGTGATTTATTTCAGCAATAACTTTTCCCTTAGGTGATTCCATTCATGATTCATACGTTGAAGTTCGGATAGGGCATGATCCAGAGAAAAGACAAGTGATGACACCTTCTTACCATGCTCTGAAAGATGGGATTCATACGGATTGAGTCTACTGGATGAGGCCATTCAGTATTCTTTTTGTATTAATTAACAAAAATAACTATGTTTAGAAAAACACGATTTTAAGATTATAGTTTCCAACGTTCATATTGACCCATTGGCATATAAAAGTTGAAACCCAACGGTCTCATTTTAATTATACCCACATCATTTATTAAATGATATTGTTTTGTTGAGTATAAAATAAAATAACACACAAAAATAGGAAACAAATATAATTAAAAAGTTTGGGTCGTTACATTTTTCCCCCTTAAGAAATTTCATCCCTGGAATTTTATCTCATACCCTTGGATAGGAAAAGGTGTGGGTACTTCTGTCTCATAGAATCCTCTGGTTCCCATGTGGCTTCTTCACATTTGTGGTTCCTCCACAACACCTTAACAAGGTGGGTAGTCCTGTCATGTAGAACCTTGTCTCTATGATCCAAGATCTCCGCTGGTTGCTCTTCATAAGAGAGGTGATGTCCAGTTGTACAACCTTTTGATTTAGTACATGTGAAGGGTCATGTACGTACTTACTCAAGAGGGATACGTGGAAGACATCATGAACTTATGCTAGATTTTGAGGAAGTACAAGCCGATAGGCCACAGCTCCCACAAAATCAAGGTTCTCATAGGGGCCAATGTACATAGTGCTGAGCTTCCCTTTCTTCCCAAACCTCATGACTCTCTTCTAAGGTGAAATCTGCAGAAATAATTTGTCACCAACATCAAACTCCATGTCCCTTCTATGGTTGTTGGCATAGCTCTTTTTCCGAATTTGAGTATCCTTAATTTGTTGCTGGATGGCATGCACATTTTCTGTCATCTCTTGCACAAGATCAGGACCAAGAAGATTTCTATCACAAGCTTCATCCCAACAAGTAAGAGTTCTACATCACTTCCCATATAAAGCATCATAGTGTACCATTTTAATTCTCGAGTGGAATTTGTTATAGTAAGAGAACTATACTTAATATAGATATTGATCCCATCCACATTTAAATTCCATTGTGAATGTTCTCAACATCTTCTCAAGTGTTTGAATAGTCCTTTCCAATTGGCAATCCGTTTGGGGGTGATAAGCCCTACTAAAATTCAATTCAGTGGTCATATCTTGTTGAAGACTTCTCTAGAATTTTGATGTGAACCTTGGATCATGATTAGATATGATAGAAAGTAGAACTCAATGAAGCATTACCACTTCCTTCACATAAAACTTGGCAAGTTGATGAGGAGATAAATCTTCCCAAATGGAGATAAAATGGGGAGTCTTGGTGAGATGGTCCACAATTACCCAAATCTTATTGTTTCCATTGGATGTTCACGGGAGACCAGTGAAAAAGTCCTTAGTGATATTGTCCCACATACATGATGGTATAGGTAGTGGTTGCAATACCCCTTTAATAATTTTTCACTCTAACTTCACTTGCTGAAATACCAAACACCTTGAAGTGTAGTCAACAATTTCCCTTTTCATATTATCAAAATAATAATGATCATGAATGTCCCTATACATTTTCGTGATACCAGGATGTATAGAGAAAATAGAGCTACGAGATTCATCCTTCGTATGCTTCATTATATCCAGAATAGATGGAAAACATAGCCTTGTACAAAATTTCATTACACCTTCTTGATTAGTATTGAACTCAGGAAACCTTCCATCCTTCACATCCTCAAAATTCTTCTGTAACAAAGGATATTATTTCTGTGATTTATTGATATTCTCTAGTAATGATGGTTGAGAAATCATTTAGGGTAGGGTTGATGATGTCCCGACATTTATAATTCCCAAGTCAAGTTTTACTAGGTCATTGATCAAAGGTTCTCTTGGAATCATCATAATGGACAAAACAATTGGGTCTTTCTAGCTTAATGCATTAACAACTTTGTCTTCTCTTCTTGGATGATAATGAATTGAACAATCACTGTCTATAAGGAGATACAACCATATCCTTTGTCTCATGTTCAATTCCTTTTGTGTAAAAATATACTTCAAACTTTGATGGTCTGTGTATATATCACATTTCTCCACATAAAGATAGTGCCCCCATATCATCAGAGCAAAAACGACTACAGCCAGCTCTAGATCATGCGTAGGATAATTCTACTCATGATTCTTCAACTATCGAGATCTGTAAGCAATGACCTGTTAATTTTACTTGAGGACACACCCAAGACCTTTCTGAGATGCATCACTAAAAAAACGAATCCTTCTCCACATGAGGGCAGAGTTAACACAGGTGCAGTAACCAATATCTTCTTCAGCTCTTGGAAACATTCCTCACACTCCTTTTTTCATATGAACATGAACCATTTTCAAGTTAACTTGGTTAATGGATTAGAATTTCATGAAATGTTTTTCACAAAACTCCAATAATATCACACTAATCCAAGGAAACTACGAATATCAGTTATTGTTTTAGGCTGAGGCCACTCCTCTACAACTTTTGTCTTTGTAGGGTTAATTGTGATTTCTTCATTGGTAATAATTTTCCCCACGAAAGAATCTTGTTGTAACAAGAATTCTAATTTACTAAACTTTTTAAAAAGTCTCTCCTTCCATAGAGTTTTAAAAATAACCCTTAGATGATCCTCATACTCCACATGACTTTTGGAATATATCAGAATATAATCAATAAAAACTACCACAAAGTTATCAAGGAAGTTTTTAAAGACTCTATTCATCAAATACATAAAAAATAAAAAGTGCATTAGTTAGTCTAAAGGGCATAAAAACAATATCATAATGCCCATATCTTGATTATCAGGCAGTTTTTGGAATATCTTCTTTCTTCACCGTCAACTGATGATAATAAGATAAAAGATAAAACATAGTGAGGAATTGAGCCCCACAAAGTTGGTCCAATAAGTCATCAATTCATGGAAGAGGGTATTTTTTCATTACTGTGATCTCGTTCAGTTATCTATAATCAATGCATAGCCACATCGATCCATCCTTCTTTTTCACAAAGAGAATAGGTGCTCCCCATGGAGACACACATAGTCGGATAAAGACTTTCCCCAAACGATCTTATAGTTTTTCTGTAATTCCTCCAGCTCCAAATTTTCCATCCTATACGGGGTCTTTGATATTGGATGAGATCCAGGTACGAGTTCAAAAGAGAACTCTACCTCTCTTTCTGGGGTAGGTCCAGGAAAATCCTCAGGAAATACGTCAATGTATTCCTAGACAATGGGGATATTTTCTATCCTCAAACTATCTTTTCCTTCTTCTTCATCACTGAACAATTCCATAAATAAAAATATATGAGTTTCTTCTACACAAAGATCTGGTTGAGGTATTTCTCCTTGGAAGATAACTATTGGTTTTCCATTCATTACTTCTGATATTTCCTTACTTCTACATTTGATCTTAGCATTATACTTCGAGAGCCAGTCCATCCCTAGTATGATATCTAATTCTATCATGTGATGACTACTATATTTGTGATAAGATTGTGCTCACCAATGTAAATATTAGAGTTTCTAAACATTGAAAATTATTAGATAATCCCACCAAGAGTCATGACTGATAACTCTACTTTTAGATAGTCAGGGGTTGATTTTAAATTATTTGCAAATGTGGAGGAAATAAATGAATGCGTAAAACCAGAATCAAACAAAGTACATTATTTCTTTGAGAGAACTAAAATAGTACCTTCTACCATATCATTTGGTGCTTTAACATCATCTATTGGGATAGATAAATCATGACCTTGCTCCATTGCCCTTTGCTGTGGTTGATGGTGGTTCCCCTCTACTGCCCTCGGATTTAGACAGTGATTGGAAAAGTGACCAAGTTGTCCATATATAACGCACTAGACATTAGATGGGGCCTGCACCATCTTCCCATTGTCGTTAGTGTTTGGAAGTTGAGGTTTCACCTCACTATGAAATTCCTCATAATATGGCCATATCGTCCACAAATGTAGCATTTCCTGCTCCCAAACAGGTTGTTCCCCGAATGATTCTTCCCACATTTATTACATGTGGGATGTTGCACTTTCTTGCCTCCACTTCCATGATCAAAGATCATCCCTAATCTTGGATCCATTAATCTCTTCTCTTTGTCAGATTTATGATACCACTGCATCTCACCAAACTCATGTTCGACTTTCATTACACTTCGCACGATCTCCTCATAGCTGTCATAATCTATGTTGGATAGATTCTTCTGCAGATGAGGTCTTAGTCCACCGAAGAATCTATCCACCTAGAAATTTGGATCTATGAAAATTTTAGAGGTGTAATGTAAAAGAATTGGGAAGTTCATCTCGAAGCATCCCATAGATTCATTCTCCTTCTGCTTCAACTCGAGAAACTCCTTATCCATTTTTTCTCAGGGAACGAGGGAAATACTTACTGAAGAAGATCCCTCTGAACTCTTACCACTCCATAGATTCATACTCCACTCTTTTCCTTAAGTTTTTAATCTTCTCCCACCACTGATCGACTTCTCCTTTTAAGAGATAGACTTCCAGGGTTACATTCTCTTGCTCTGAACAATGGTGCATAGAAAATATCTTCTTGACAGAGCTGATACACTACTCCACAATCAATGGGCTAGTCGATCCACTGATGTTTGGTGGTCGTTGATGCATAAAGGACTCAATAGAATGTTGTTCCCTTTGTGGTGTGATCGGTTTCTCAGATTGATAAAAGTTATTTCCCATAACTTGAGTTAGTTAGTTCATCATTCCCGTGAAAGTTTCTATTCCAGCTTTCATCAGAGGGTTGTCAGAACATGGTCCATTGCAGTCATTATTTTCATGGTTCCTCCTATTACCCTCCATTTATAAATGAATAAAAACATAATTAAAAACTTATTTCATTTATGAATATTTTAACTATAAATGATTTTATTTCTTAAAACTTCTTTAAAAAATTACATTTCTCTATATATTCCTCATATTGATTCATAAAAATCTTAAGATTGACCATACAGTTCCCTCGGGAGTGTCATAACCAAGAGTGCAACAATGCCCATTTTCGTGTACCCGGATAACCCAGGTCATGCCTGAAACTCCTTTTTGGAGTTTTCACTCCATGGTACCCTTGTTCCAGAGCCGTCTCTACCTACTTGTA
Organism: Viscum album; assembly: GCA_963277665.1. Lineage (NCBI taxonomy): Eukaryota > Viridiplantae > Streptophyta > Magnoliopsida > Santalales > Viscaceae > Viscum > Viscum album. The sequence continues at coordinate 1,689,829,757 of OY728146.1, forward strand.
TCCAGACTGGGATGTATTTTATTGATAAACCACTTACTTAATACTCACCAAAATACCATGAAGTTTTCTTATATATAAACTTTTCTATAGGATTAATCCTAAATAGTTTGTAGCCTAATTTCCATAATAACTACACTATCCTTTGATACCAACTATGACATACCACATTTTTATTACATAAAATTTCATTACATTTTACAAACTGAGGATTTTTAAAGTCTAGTGTCTTGGAAATCAAGAACATAATACATGAAACAACATAAAATATTCATCTAATCCACTTATAAGGATTCATAATATGTTTATCCGATGTACAATTGTTGAGTCTCGTATCCTGGAGACATACATCAAAGTAAAGGGTGAGCAGAATTCCCAGTAAGGGTGAACAAGTGAATCAATATACTTGTGATATCATTAAGAACTCGAATAAAACCATAAGGACATGAGAAATGGAAGGATAGGCATATCATAATGAAAAGAACATGAAACATATCTTGAATATGTGGCTTCAACATATTATTTAGACATTCATGAACATATCACCAAGGTCCATCCCCAAGGTGTCATAAAAAATATAATGGTTATTCACCAAGGTATCATGAAACTTATCATCTCCATAGATTAATTCTTTATCCAATGCATTGGTGCGCTATCCGGGTGCACCATTAATATGTATTTACATTCTTGTTATACACATATATCATAATAAAACATTTCATAAATAACCCATGGAGAATAAAACAAATGGGTTTCATTTCAAGATCGTGACATTTTAAATGTTTTTAAAAATAAGATCATTATGTCATTTATAACCCCAAGAAAAGGGGGTGAGGGTTATATGTATATCAATTCTAGAATCAAGTATATCATATTTATATATTTATGAACACCCATAGAAACGAAATAGGTTTGGGTATTCCCATAAATAAAACAAGATGAATTATTGAGAGAAAGAGATAGAAATTTTGAGGCGAAATTTCTGTAGCATAACTACTATATAACATGGTTTTATTAAACATTGAAAAGAGAGAGAACCAGAGTCACCCACTCACAAATAACTCATAATACAGTGTGGTTATAAAATAAAATTAAATAAGATCATGGTTTTGATATTTTAAGGAAATACCATATGAGAATGAAACTTAAAGGAAAAGAGAAGATGCAATTTCTTTTACACAAATTCGGCAGCCTAATGGCATCGCATAAAACATCAAAAAATCAATTGATGAGAGAAAAAAGGGTCTATCATCATTTGGAAATGAATCAGAAAGTAGTAAATATGTATAATGAAAAGCCCCATCATAATAAAATGGAACTGTAAGACACAACATAAATGAAGTCATGACTTAAAAGAGGAGGGTGAAAGATTCCCTTACCTTGAAGACTAAATTCTAAAAGCATGATGTTCAGGACCATAGGAGTCTTTAGGAAACCTTGGGAAGACTAATTGGGAGGTTAAAAGACCAGAACATCATTGAGGATGATTTGGAATGAAATGAAAGCGGGAAATGGATTTGTATTTATAGGAAAATCAAGTGAATAAATTATTAATTTTCAAGTGACACCTCATCGGTGGTACTGGAAAAACCATCGGCATACCCATGTTATTTTCCCATGGTATTGGCCACTTGGGACACCACATAGAATATCTCACTATTCATAAGTCTACCAGAAAGAATAAATCATTATTACATCATTAATGATGTAATTAAACACCCAAAACTGAAAACTGCTGTATTACTATTCGGTGACAATTCAACTGTTTCAGAAAAATCACAAAATGTCACGACCCGACCCAAACCGGGCTCGATCTGCAACTACCCCAAGCCTGCCTCCATAGGCCAGGGGCTGGCGACCAGCGCCGAAGGCACAACAACTCGGGGAGGCATTTTCCTAAGCACCTGTACACACACACAAGCAGCACACTCAATGAAAAAGTGCAGAGTAAGAGAAAAGACAAGAAAGGAAAAGGGGAACTGCTATAAATATAACCCACAAAGTTCATAGAACTCTACAAGTACAAAGTACAAACTGAAACGAAAATGGGCAAACACATGCCCAACTAAAAAGTTCCACAACCCGGCAACAGGTGAACAAAAAGAAACAGCTGACGAGTCTGCCACCAGGAACTCGGCCACGACCACCGCACACGGTCCAAGCTCCCAAGCTCCTACGCTCCACTGAAGTCACGCTCCACCTGTTCATCGTCTACAAGGGCACACCATGTGCGGTCAAAGCCCAAGCAGGGGTGAGTATAAAAATACTCAGTAGGATACCCGAAGGCTTGAGGGAGCAACAAAAGGAGGTACCGAAGGGTGAGCAGTAGAGTGAACACGGAAAAATTAAGGGAGTACAATCGAAAGTGCAGTAGAATACTAGTAGAGAGTCCAGATCAACCCAATAAAAGAAAGAAGGTAGACTCGTCCAAACACGAGGAGCTGGAAAACGGTGAGAAGATGAACTTCCCGTCGAGTCTTCGCTACCTATAGTAGGAGAGTCGACTAGTCCAACCATGAGAAGCTAGACACGGAAAGCACGTGGCATACCCCACGCGTCTTCGCCTCTCCTAGAAGGAGAGTAACCAAACCCAAGAAGTGGGTACCAGAAACAAGGTATATACATATCTTTATGCTCAGCCAGAAGCCCGAACAACTTTGTAAGGGGATATCTATCCCGTAGCTCAGCCTAAGAAAGAGTAGCCAACAGTCCCAGAAGAAACTCCATCGATGAACAGCATCTAGCACATCGGCCCCGAACCATAAGACAAGGGGCTCAATCACCGCACCTCGAAACTATCCGCTTTGGGCAGCACTGACTCGCCCACACGGTTTTAGATCGTGTCACAAGAACGCGTCTTGGTGGGGAAAGCGCCCCTCGTACTTGAGAGTTCTAGGAAAGTCAAACCATACCTCATCACTGCCCTGCAGTCAAGAGGTCTTCTCAAAGTCAATCCATTCCATCATCGACCCGTACAACCAAGGGTCCTGCTCCGGTAATCACGGAGGTAAGCCACAGACTAGCCTAGTCGAGAGGACTGAGTCTGGAATGCTAACAGGTGTCCCACTGCCCAGCCCCGCTGGAGGGTAATTCATAACCAAATATCAGGTGACCCACTGCCCAGCCCTGCTGGAGGGTAAACCCTAAGACATCAACCGGCGACCCACTGCCCAGCCCCGCTGGAGGGTAAACCATAATAAGATACTGAGTGACCCACTGCCCAGCCCTGCTAAAGGGTAAACCATAACACATCATCCGACGACCCACTGTCCAGCCTCGCTGGAGGGTAGACCTGGAATAAGTCGACAGGCGACCCACTGCCCAGCCGTGCTGGAGGGTAGACCTGGAACTAGATGACGAGCGACCCACTGCCCAGCCTTGCTGGAGGGTAGACCCTAAGAGGTTGTCAGGTGACCCACTGCCCAGTCTCTGCTAGAGGGTAAACCCTAATAGCATCAGGTGACCCACTTCCCAGTCTCTGCTGGAGGGTAGACCCTAATAGTGTCGGGTGACCCACTGCCCAATCTCTACTGGAGGGTAAACCCTAGAAGTCGGTGAGGAACCCACTTCCAAGACCTGCTAGAGGGTAAACCCAAAGAATTCGATGAGTAACCCACTACGCAGTCTCGCTGGAGGGTAAAACTCAGAACCGCTCTGCCATCTCTATAGGAGGGTACAACACTGGCCGACTGGACACGGAGTGGGCATCACGCGACCACCCAACTCCAGCACAACTCACCCAAAGGGTTTCAGCACCTATTCATTCACTTGGTTTCACTAACACTGCTACCAGCCAGTCCATCGAGAATGAAACCAGGGGGAGACCACTCAACCCTGGTGGTCAACAAACGAGCACAGAGCCAGGGGAAGAGCTCCACCCTGCTAGTCAAACAAACACACAGAGGGACCCTCTACGCCGCGAGAGGTCAAAGTACGTAAGGCAGAACACGGCACACACATGGGGCCCACACGACGTGTGGCCCCAAGTCAACCCCAACAAAGCGCACGAACATCTCAGGTACAAACCACACATACCTCCAAGCTTTTCTGTATACTCCCAGAGTATACCATAGTCTCAGCCCAAGGGCCATCGTGCACACAGAACCCAACGTCAACGCGAAGGCGTGACATAACAACTCCAACCTACCACCTCAAAGGCCCAGGAACGACCAACCACATATCGTGGACCAATTACATCACTCTCCCAAGAGTGCGCGATCACAGGCCAAGGGTCCGCCACAAACAAGGTAGGGCAGACCACCACTAGAGCACCTTCCATGATTCCACATTTAACAAGATCGCGCAAGAGGCTCCGCACCTCCAAACGGATCACACCGTTGTAATCCTCACGGAAAAACACGCGAGGTCGACTACTTACTTGCCTCCAACAGATATCCAACGAGAAAGTCACCAACACCGCCTCACGCCCGAACGACGTCCCGTGATCCCGAGCCTCGGACCTGAAAACAGTCGGGCGCATCGCACCATTGCGATCCCCTCGGGAAAACACGTCCAAAGCACTACTCACTTGAGTGCAACGGATATCCGGAGAAAAAGGTGCATCCCGGCGCACCACACATGAGCGGTGCCACGTGGGACCCGCATCCTGATCCCGAAACTCAACGAACGGATCGCACCGTTGCGATCCACTTGAAAAAGTACACAAGATGGACTACTCACTCGTCCAAAACGGTCGCCCGGTGATAAAATTGGAAATCACCATCAACTCCCGAAACGGCCCTCGCGGGGCCCGCACCATCATGCGGAATTACAGCGGGCAGACTGCGCCAACACGATGCCGTCGGAAAAACACCCAACATCGACTGCTCACACGCCCCGAACGGACGTCCGATGAAAAATTCGTGAAACTCTACCCGCAGCTCAAAAGACGGGCTGTGGGGCCCATGCATCAACTCTGGATTCAATGCCCGGAACCACCGTGGAAACCTCCTCCTTGACGCCAGGGTTCCAACGCCACTGACGGCGCTTAAAGCGGACTTCGGACGCATCCGCGCCGTCTGGAACAAAAGTGTCGGGGAATACGCTCGTCCACTTAAGGACGCGTCGCGCCTTCGCGGCCCCTCGTTTATGGGAACTAAAAATTCCCAAAACCATCTCAAAAGTTCCTCCTCTGGGTCAGGCCCGTGCCGCCGTTGACGGATCACAAAACGGACTTCCGTAGCGAAAGCTACAGACGTCGGAATTTAGAAATGGGGGGGGGGACCCCCCTTGGGCCGGACCGGCCCGGACCGGTCGGTCCGCCCACAGCCAGCCCGTGGCCCGGCCGCGGGTCCGGTTCAAGCCGCCGCGGCCAGGTGGCCACGGCCCACCGACTGGCCTTGACGGACGGTCTCCTCTCCCCGCAGCGACCCGCGATATGCGGGTCGCTGTCGCGCCGCACGCGGGGTCGCGCACCCCGCGTCCCCCCTTCCCTCTGTGCGCTACGCCGGAGCCGCCCGAGACCCCGCCGACCGCCGCCTTCCGCAGCCGCCTCTGCCGTGCCGCTCCACTGTCAAGACGCGCCCACTGCCTGGAGCCACTCCGCCGCCGTCCGGCTCACCGCGCCGCCACCTGGAGCCGCTCCGCCGCCGCGCCTACCCGCCGGAACCACCGTCTGCTGCCAGTACCCGCCGGAAATCCAGATTTCCGGCCAGAACTTCCCGGGACTGCCCCGGGACTCGGATTTTCGATCCGAGAAGAGCGTCATAAACCTTAGAACATGCTCTACGCGACTAAGGGCTTGGATCGAAGATCGGGCAGCAATTTGACACCAAAATTTGAATATAAAGAGGGGTTTGAAATTTAAAACGCAAACGAACACCGCCTACCTCGCTGGGCTTCGCCCGGCGCTTCGCGTCGATCCGCCGGCACCACCGCACCTTGACAGAGCTCTCCTCGCTGGAGCTGCCTCGCCGGAGGTGAAGGAGGGGGATGATGGTTTGAGGAAGAAGAAGAAGAAGAAGGGGGGTGGGGGGGGGGGGGGGTGGGGGTGGGGGTGTTTAAGTACAAATCACTTAAACGCCCGCCCAACAACCCCAAACCCGAACTCCCAACGGGGTCGGGATTTAGCCTCCCCTAGCCTAAGAACCACGCTCTAAGCACAATGGCGGTCTCAGAATTTTATTCTGAGACCCCATTCAAAAGTTATTGAACTTAGCGCCGGAGGCCACCAAATTACGAAAACGCCCCTGGGGCCATTTTTCACAGACGACTCGTGCCCGCAAAACTTATACCCCTAATAGGGTAAGCGGCATGATCCGAACTCAACGGTGCCCTCAGTTTTCCAATCCAAGATACCGTTCAAGAGATACTAGCGTTTCACCATTAAACGAATTAATTAATTAATTTAATCCGTTTAACGTTCCAGAAGCGGGCGAGGGGTCCAAACATCCCGCACCGACAAGTTTTATGTCGTTCATAGGGTAAACACCCCATTCCGGACCCATCTATACACTCGGATCCCTGATCCGGAACTCCGTTTAGGAGTTATCACATTCATTTGGCGTTTCTAGTGTGAACGCACTGAAAATTTAATTCCGGCCACTCCGGGGCTCGGAATCGCACGCCGTCTGAAGGCACTGCTCTGGAATATTATAAAGAATATTCCAAAGTCTTTCTCAGCAAAAACCGGGTTCTTAGATTATTCCCTCATTCAAGATTTTCGTCCTCGAAAAGAAAAACTAGGGAGAAACACATGGTACTAAGCCCACTCCTAGCTTTCCCATACCCAGAAGAACCCACACACAGCTCAGTGTCACCGCACACAGACCAAAGGATTGATCTGTTCATGCGAGGTTGGCACTTGCCAACGTCGTGCACCCACTCCAAACTTTGGGGTTAGGGAAAGGCGGTAGTGTACCTCTCCATCCCTTTGCACGGTCTCAAACGGCCCGAAGGCCCTCGGGGGTAGCTCACCTCCCCGACCAAACCTCTACATCGCATGCCGCGACTGGAATCACCGCCAGCACCTGAAACAAGGCCCGGTGATTCCCTCCTTCAGAATATCCATATGGTGAAACACCCAAGGATATCTGGTCACGCAAGGTTCCACAGTCGATGTCTCTCAACCAAGGCTCTCTTACACGCTTGGAAGCGAAGGATCCAAAACCATCGACTAAAGGAAAAGGTCTCACGCCTTTTTCCTTACCAACACAGGGTTACACCCGACGCCCTGTGTCACCTTGGTAACACATCAAACAAAGAGCAGGGAGGAATGGAGTTCACACACAGAGTCTAAAAATTCTACTGCAAAAAGGTAGAAGAGCTGTAGAGCATACCTCTTATCTCCTCATGCTCTGTAGGATCGTAGACATCCAAAGCTCGCAATTTCCCACGGTCCCAACTGTCAACTCCCGGAGCCTGACGTGGACCCCCTAGTGGTGATGGGGAGATCTCGTAACGTCATCCCCCACTACTAGCTCCTCCCGATCCTATGCTAGAACCACCTCGCTGGGCGCTACTCCGATCACAGCGCTGCCTCTGCCGTGGTGGTGCGCCTGCTACCTGCCCGAAGCTCTCAGCAACTCGGGTTGGGCAGTCTCGTGCCAAGTGACCTCGCCCACCACAAGCATAGAATCGGCGCTCTCTGGACTGCCCTAGTGCCCTCCGGCGCCACTGTGGTGTATGACCACGACCCGGGATCCACTCACGGAAGGGAATACTCGGCTGAGGCCCTGCGCCTTTTCGCTACAGTGGTATACGACCACGTCTCCGAAACCGGTAGTGGGAAGGACACCTGCATCGAGGTCCTGTCCTCTGGCGCCTGCTAGCTACGGCAGACGTCCTGGCTCCGTTGCACTCACTGCCACTACTAACCGCAAAACATGACAGGAACCCCTATGTCACCAGCGCCTACTCTAGCACCCCGACATACGTGGAGATGCCCATGGGTACTATGATAGCACGAATCTCTCAGCGGAGACCCTGCTCAAACTTCCGCGCTCGGAGGTTGTCATCACGGACCAAGTCCGGGTAAAAGCGTGCACGGTCTACAAAACTAGCCACGTACTCGGCCACCGTCATCCCTCCATGCTGAAACTACAAGAGCTCCTGAATCCGAACGCAGCACAAGCAGGAGGGGCAAAACTCCACTCAAAACAACAACTGAAAGTCGTCCAACGAAAGCGACGACTCGTCAAGAAACTGAGTCACCAGAATCCACCAACGCCAAGCTGTTCCACAAAAAGGGGTGGCTGCCAAAGCCACTCTCTGATCTGTCGGCGTCTGCACAAGCCTGAAAAGGCGAACCACTGCCTCGAGCCAAACCTGTGTTGCCTGAGGGTCTGGCTCACCACTGAACCTTAGCGGTCTCCGCCGTTGGAACACATGGAGCGCGCTCAACCTGCGCTCAAGCTAAGCATGTTCTGCTAAAGCTATCTACTGATCAACAGGTGGGGGTGCTGCTACTAGTCCACCCGGAGAAAAGGGCTCGCACGATGGGTCCTAGACTGTGGCCTCGTATCTCATAGGGTCGTCGTCACGAACCAAAGCTGGTATCCTGGCTGGCTGTCCTCGCGGAGATATCCTGAATATTATCAAGGAGTGCCACGGTCAGATGAGCATATATGTATATACCACAACATCAACGATGGGGAGCTGTCTCAAGAAGGACAGTCAAGACTCAGTCCTATGTGATGCACAAACAAATTCCCTGCAACAAGTGTCTCAGCATGCCGAGTCGACAAGCGGGTTATCAGGGTCCTCGTGAATGGATATGTCGGCCGCCGCACCATCACTGGACTCCCTGGCCTGAGAGCCGCTCTCGAGACACATTAACACTGTTGCCCTATATCCCAACCAATTCTTCTTTTAGGGACGTCCGCACAACGTCCCAAGGAACGAACCACCTCTGATACCACTTTGTCACGACCCGACCCTACCCGGGCTCGATCCGCAACTACCCCAAGCCCGCCTCCATAGGCCAGGTGCTGGCGACCAACGCCGAAGGCACAACAACTCGGGGAGGCCATTGCCTAAGCACCTGTACACACACACACACGCAGAACACTCAATGAAAAAGTGCAGAGTAAGAGAAAAGTAAAGCAAGGAAAAGGGTCAACTGCTATAAATATAACCCACAAAGTGCATCGACCTCTACAAGTACAAAGTACAAACTGAAACGAAAGTGGGCAAAACACGCGTCCAACCAAAAAGTGCCACAACCCGGCAATATGTGAACAAAAAGAAATAGCTGATGGGTCTGCCACCAGGAACCCGACCACGATCACCGCACGTGGTCCAAGCTCCCAAGCTCCTATGCTCCACTGAAGTCACGCTCCACCTGTCCATCGTCTACAAGGGCACACCAAGTGCGGGCAAAGCCCAAGCAGGGGTGAGTATAAAAATACTCAGTAGGATACCCCGAAGGCTCAAGGGAGCAACAAAAGGAGGTACCGAAGGGTGAGCAGTAGAGCGAACAAGGAAAAAGTAAGGGAGTACAATCGAAAGTGTAGTAGAATACTAGTAGAGAGTACATCTCAACCCCACAAAAGAAATAATGTAGACTCGTCCAAACACGAGGAGCTGGAAACGGTGAGAAGATGAACCTCCCATCCAGTCTTCGCTACCTATAGTAGGATAGTTGACTCGTCCAACCATGAGAAGCTAGGCACGAAAAGGACGTGGCATACCCCGCACGTCTTTGCCTCTCCTGGAAGGAGAGTAACCAAACCCAAGAAGTGGGTACCGGAAACAAGGTATATACATATATTTATGCTCATCCAGAAGCCTGAACAACGTCGTAAGGGGATCTCTGTCCCGTTGCTCAGCCCAAGAAAGAGTAGCCAACAGTCCCAGAAGAAACTCCATCGATTCCCAGCATCCCTCACATCTGCCCCGAACCACAAGACAAGGGGCTCAATCACCGCACCTCGACACTATCCGCTTTGGGCGGCACTGACTCACCCGCATGGTTTTAGATCGCGTCACAAGAACGCATCTCGGTGGGGAAAGAACCCCTCATACTTGAGAGTTCTAGGATAGTCAAACCACACCTCATCACTACCCTGCAGTCGATAGGTCTCCTCAAAGTCAAGCTGTTCCATCACCGACCCGTACAACCAAGGGTCCCACTCCGGTAATCACGGAGGTAACCCACAGACTAGCCTAGTCGAGAGGACTGAGTCTGGAATGCTAACGGGTGTTCCACTGCCCAGCCCCCTGGAGGGTAATTCATAACCAAATATCAGGTGACCCACTGCCCAGCCCTGCTGGAGGGTAAACCCTAATACATCAACTGGCGACCCACTGCCCAGCCTCGCTGGAGGGTAAACCATAATAAGATACTGAGTGACCCACTGCCCAGCCCTGCTGGAGGGTAAACCATAACACATCATCCGGCGACCCACTACCCAGCCCTGCTGGAGGGTAGACCTTAATACACCATCAGGAGTCCCACTGCCCAGCCCCGCTGGAGGGTAGACCTGGAATAAGTCAACAGGCGACCCACTGCCCTGCCGTGCTGGAGGGTAGACCTGGAATTAGACGATGGGCGACCCACTGCCCAGCCCTGCTGGAGGGTATACCCTAAGAGTTCGTCGGGTGACCCACTGCCCAGTCTCTGCTAGAGGGTAAACCCTAATAGCGTCGGGAGACCCACATTCCAGTCTCTGCTGGAGGGTAGACCCTAATAACGTCGGGTGACCCACTGCCCAGTCTCTGCTGGAGGGTAAACCCTAGAAGTCGGTGAGAAACCCACTGCCCAGCCCTGCTGGAGGGTAAACCCAAATAAGTCGATGAGTAACCCACTGCCCAGTCTCGCTGGAGGGAAAACTCAGAACCGCTCTACCATCTCTACAGGAGGGTACAACATTGTCCGACCGAACACGGAGTGGGCATCACGCGACCACCCAACTCCAGCACAACTAACCCAAAGGGGATCAACACATGTTCTATCACTAGGTGTCACTAACACCGCTACCGGCCGATCCATCGAGAACGAAACCAGGGGGAGACCACTCAACCCTGCTGGTCAACGAACGAGCATAGAGCCAGGGGAAGAGCTCCACCATGCTGGTCAAACAAACACACAGAGGGACCCTCTACACTACGAGAGGTCAAAGTACGTAAGGCATAACACGGCACGCACATAGGGCCCACACGACGTGTGGACCCAAGTCAACCCCAACCAAGCACACGAACATCTCAGGTACAATCCACACATACCTCCAAGCATTTCCGTATACTCCCAGAGTATACCATAGTCTCAGCCCAAGGGCCATCGTGCACACAGCACACAGCACGCAACGTCAACACGAAGGCGTGACATAACAACTCCAACCTGCCACCTCAAAGGCCCAGGCACGGCCAACCACATCTCGTGGACCAATTACATCACTCTCCCAAGAGTGCGCGATCACACGCCAAGGGTCCCCCACAAACAAGGTAGGGCGAACCACCACTAGAGCACCTTCCATGCTTCCACATTTAACAAGATCGCGCAAGAGGCTCCGCAAAGCCAAATAGATCACACCGTTGTAATCCTCGCGAAAAAACACGCGAGGTCGACTACTTACTCTCCTCCAACAGATATCCGACGGGAAAGTCACCAATACCACCTCACGCCCGAACGGCGTCCCGTGATCCGGAGCCTGAGACCCGAAAACAGTCAGGCGCATCGCACCATTGCGATCCCCTCAGGAAAACACGTTAAAAGCACTACTCACTTGAGTGCAACAGATATCTGAAGAAAAAGGTGCATCCCGGCGCACCGCACACGAGTGGTGCCACGTGTGACCCACATCCCGGTCCCAAAACTCAACGAACGGATCGCACCGTTGCGATACTCTCGAAAAAGTACACAAGATGGACTACTCACTCATCTAAAACGGTCGCCCGGTGATAAAACTGGAAATCACCGTCAACTCCCGAAACGGCCCTCGCGGGGCCCGCACCATCGTGCGGAATTACAGCGGGAAGACAGCGCCAACGTGATTCCCTCAGAAAAACACCCAACATCGACTGCTCACACGCCCCGAATGGACATCCGATGAAAAAGTCGTGAAACTCTGCCCGCAGCTCAAAAGACGGGCCGTGGGGCCCACACCTCAACTCCGGCTTCAACGCTTGGAACCACCATGGAATCCTCCGCCTCAACGCTAGGGTTCCAATGCCGCTGACGACGCTTAAAATGAACGCCAGACGCATCCGCGCCGTCCGGAACAAAAGTCTCGGGGAATACGCTCGTCCACTTAAGGACGAGTCGCGCCTCCGCGACCCATCATTTCGGGAATTAAAAATTCCTGAAACCATCTCAAAAGTTCCGCCTCTGCGTCAGGCCCGCGCCGCCATAGACGGCTCGCAAAACGGACGTCTGTAGCGAATTCTACGGACGTCGGAATTTAGAAAGGGGGGGGGGGGGACCCCCCTTGGGCCGGACCGACCCGGACCGGCCGGTCCGCCCAAAGCCGGCCCGCGGCCCGGCCACAGGTCTGGTTCAAGCCGCCGTGGCCAGGTGGCCGTGGCCCACCGACACCGAACGGCCTTGACGTTCGGTCTCCTCTCCCCGCAGCGACCCGCGATACGCGGGTCGCTGTCGCGCCACACCCTGGGTCGCGCACCCCGTGACCCCCCTTCCCTCTGTGCGCTACGCCGGAGCCGCCCGAGACCCCGCCGACCGCCGCCGTCCGCAGCCGCCTCCGCCGTGCCGCTCCGCTGCCGAGACGCGCCCACCGCCTGGAGCCGCTCCGCCGCCGTCCGGCTCACCGCGCCACCGCCGGGAGCCGCTCCGCCGCCGCGCCTACCCGCCAGAACCACCGTCCGCCGCCAGTACCCGCCGGAAATCCAGATTTCCAGCCGGAACTTCCCGGGACTGCCCCGGGCACCCTGGGACTCGGATTTTCGATTCGAGAAGAGCGTCGGAAACCTTAGAACACTCTCTACCTGACTACAGGCTTGGATCAAAGATCGGGCAGCAATTTGAGACTAAAATTTGAATTTAAAGAGGGGTTCAAAATTTAAAACGCAAACGAAAACTGCCTACCTCACTGGGCTTCGCCCGACGCTTCACGTCGATCCGCCGGCACCACCGCACCTTATCGGAGCTCACCTCGCCGGAGCTTCCTCACCGGAGGTGAAGGAGGGGGATGATGGTTTGAGGAATAAGAAGAAGAAAGGGGGGTGGGGTGGGGGTGTTTAAGTACAAATCACTTAAACGCCCGCCCGACAGCCCCGAACCCGAACTCCCGACGGGGTCAGGATTTAGCCTCCCCTAGCCTAAGAGCCACGCTCTGAGCGCAACAACGATCTCGGAATTTTATTATGAGACCCCGTTCAAAAGTTATTAAACTTAGCGCCCGAGGCCGCCAAATTACGAAAACGCCCCTAGGGCCATTTTTCACAAAAGGCCCGCGCCCGCAAAACTTATACCTCTCCTAGGGTAAACGGCACACTCTGAACTCAACGGTGCCCTCAGTTTTCCAATTAGAGCCACCGTTCAAGAGATACTAGCATTTCTCCAATAAAAGAATTAATTACTTAATTTAATCCGTTTAACGCTCCAGAAGCGGGCGAGGGGTCCAAACATCCCGCGCTGAAAAGTTTTATGTCGTTCCTAGGGTAAAAACCACATTCTGGACCCATCCGTACACTCGGATCCCTGATCCGGAACTCCGTTGAGGCGTTATCTTATTCATTTGGTGTTTCCAGTGTGAACACACTGAAAATTTAATTCCGGCCACTCCGGGGCTCGGAATCGCACACCGTCTGAAGGCACTGCTCTGGAATATTATCAAGAATATTCCAAAGTCTTTCTCAGAAAAAACCTGGTTCTTACACAAAAAATCACCAAAAACTAATATAGAAGATCTGAATTAAATAATGATGTCCATTTTTTGAAAATAATTTTGTAAATATATTTAATTTAATTTTTAAATAAAATTATTATTTATTCCTAAAATACAACTTTAAAACTATAATTCTTTTCATAACACCTTAAAAAAGAAATCAAGGTCCCATTAAATTATAGAATACCCATAAAACAAAAAAGTAACAACTTATTATTAAATTTTTTGAAAATAAATTTCCATTTTATGTTATTAAATTAATTATTAAATTGTAAATAAAATATTTATGGCATACAAAAACACAAAAACATTAACAATGATCAATTTTTTACTTTTAAGATGTCTAAAATGTATTTATACTTTTATGGGTGAAGTAACTATTTTTTTGTCAATTTACTATTCATTACTATTCATATGGGTACGTTACTATTCCAACATTACTATTCACTGAAATCCAAGTTGATTTTATTAGACTCTAAATTTATCACTGATCCCAACTATAGATGACCATTTTTGGAAAATCATTTCACATTATTAATTATTTAATGAATAAAAAAATATTTTAAAATACCCCTTTTCCTAAATTCATCAGAAATACACATCTTATATCTCTCCTGGTATTTTAAATTCACAAACATTTCCATAATATTAAATAATGATTTTATTTATATAAAAGGATTACAGAAAGTAGCTAAGGTCTCATTACATATCCCCTTATAACACCAGCATTGCACCTATGTGTAAGGTGTGCTATGGTGATAAAATCTTGGGGTGGCTTAGACAACATTGCCCGAGTGGTGATTTCTATCAGTTTGAACTTCTCCCTTAGGCAATTCTGTTCAAGCTGTATATGTTGAAGTTCGGCTTGGGCTTGGTCCAGAGCAAAGCCCAGTGATTCTACCACCTTCCCAAGCTCCGAATGATGGGATTCATATGGCTCGAGTCAACAAGATGAGGCTATTCAATCTTCTTTCTATATTAATAAACCAAAATTATCATATTTATAAAAACACAACGTTAAGATTATAGTTTCCAACAGTCATATTGACAAACGATCATATAACAATCGAAACTTAACGGTATCATTTTAATTATACCCACTTCATTAATTAAAGGATATAGTTTTTTTGAGTATAAAATAAAATAACAAACAAAAATAAGTAAAAAATATAATTAAAAAGTTCGGGTCCTTACAAAGATTGAATGAATATAATGGTTTTTGGAGAAAATTGAATCTATAGTTACGAGATAATTGTTGGAATGAAATTTGTGTAGAAATTTGATGAATAAAAAGGGTATGGAGGTGTGATGAAGTTATGAGAGGGGTGTCTATTTATAAGTGAGGTGACTGGCACACTTGTAATTTTATAAAAGACAAAGGTGTACTCATGTTTTTCACATGAATTTTTTTTAATAAATGGATTATTATTCCTAATAAGAAATCATATGATTGAAATATTCCATTAATATTTTTTTACCACGTTTTGGGTCACTTATAAACCTTATCATGTTAGTTTAACCACCAAATAAATAAGTTTTCACATTAACTGTGGTAAATAATATTTACACTTTTTACTATTTCTTATTAAAAAAATAGATGTATTATAATATATAATATAATTTATTATTATTCAAATAAATAATATATTTTTATTAATTTCATTCACATAAGTGTAAAATTTTAATTTAATATTAATCCCTTATGCCCGATGAAAAATAGTGTTTTCAAATAGAAAAAGAAGGAATTTTATAAAGATTTATATCCATATTTATTTTGAAATTTATTCCAATTTCATATATTTAATCAATATAAATATAAATAAATGAATTTTACATTAAATGATATTTTAAATATAATTATCTTTATATATTATTTAATAAAATATGCAGTTTTAAACTGAAATTGAGTTTTTTACTATTCATTGTACAATTTTAATTTTTTAGAAAATTATTAATTATTTATACAAATATAACATTCCCATGAATATTTAAAAAATAATTTATTTATTTAAAATAAATTATACCAATGTGGTAAAAATTAAGGTGAAATGATGCGAAAAAAGTAGGACTGAACATACTTTTTGAAAAATAATTTTTTCAGAAAAAAATTTATGTTATTTAAAATGATGATTATTTTATTTATTGTCAATATATAAATTAATAATTTAACTAATAAATTTTTAAGAATTATAACATTCATAATTTTCTTAGAATTGTTCATACCCGTCAACTTAATGAATATGTTATAATTGTAATGATGAAATGCTAATATTTTAATTGCATATCTCAATTCATTACAAAACATTGTTGTGTGTATTAAATTTTATCCAATAAATAAAATTTATTCAAAAATAAATATACCAAATTTTTTTAGGGTGTTACTCTATCTTCAAAGAATGTTTTTTTGTGTCATATACACTATCAATCATGATAATCCTCTCTTAAAATCATGGGTTGTGACACCCTCTATAGAAAGAAGTCCTGAATTCAATTATGTTAGAATAATGCTAGAGAAAGAATGAAATTCAGACCATATCTAACTATGGACATGATATATATTTTTATATTTATTGATAAAAAGATCATTAAATCCCAATTTCAACAAAAATGTGATTATTACCATTATAGATGTGAGATAGAGTTTAATTTTACTGAAATTTTATTCCTATGAAAATATATTTTGAAGAAGGTTTTGACATTAGGAATTAAGGTAATGATAATACTGATATTTATTGTTATGTAAAATATTCATTATTGTATATTGATGATAACTTATCAAATGTAACTCTCACTAAATCATTCTCAAGTATACAATGTGTTACCTGTATCTCTTCTAACGAAGTACATACACAATCCATTAAAAGTACCAAAACTGATACCATAATACCATAAAATGATATATTTTATGAAAAAAAAATTGATGGAGATTCTCAATTATAGAGTGAAATAATAATGAAACAAGAACACTCAACTTCTCAACATTTTTTGTATACCCATTAATTTAAGGAATATTTATTGGAAAACAAGGATGTGATGAGGTAGAAGTATTATCGGTTTTGTATTTCAGAATGATGTAATTTTATGTGATAAATTATTAAAATTGTTTAACAATGTAACAACCTAATATGTTTTTGATATAGTTATATTTACCTAAATATGAATTGTTCAATATCTTACTTAACAAACATTAGAGTGCTTTAAATGAACTTATTCATACTATAAAAATATTTTTAGTTAAATTTATATTTATGAATATTATTATCCACCTTAGGAAAATAAAATCTATTTTTATATTTAAAATTTATTAATTTTATTAATATTCGTTGTATGCATCATAAATTCATTTTTCCTAAAAAATGGTATTTATATTTTTTATGTGAAAAAATACTCTAACTAATTTTGTAGACTTGTAGAAATTTTATATCAGTTTTTTTTTAATTTTTTTATATAATCATGTAATATATATCATATATTTATTTTATGATTATTTTTTTAAAATTATTTATCTTTCAATGAATAGTGAAATATGATTATTTTAAAAAATATATTATTTTGTTTTAAAAATTTATAAAAATTTAATTGGAATTAAAATGGTATCAATATAAAAATATTTCAATTTTTCATGACTAGTTTAATTAATGTCAGTTTTAAATACTTTGTTTTTCAAATTTTTATGTAATTTTTTTATAGATAAGAAAATAATTTTTTACATAACGACATTTCATAAATATTGGAACGGTTAATTTTAAATATAATACTTCTAATTCATTAAATGGAATAAAAATAAAAATAGAAATTATTAAATATTTTAAATAATATTATCTCGTTTTCGGTAATAATTTCTTCCTAATTGTTTTCCACATTGAATTTTAAAAAATGTTCAAATACGTTATAGTGGTTAAGGTTAAAACAGGTTTTTTGTGGGTGTTAAAGAAAGAGATAAGGATATGTTTTCAAATTAAACTTGTCTTTGTACTATTGGATAAATATATTTAGACCTCATCCTATTCCACATTCAAATATATTTCCTTTTTTAATCATTCTTCTTTAGTATATCGATTGTATATTTTAATCCTTCATTAAATTCTATATGTGTCCTCTCCACCACCAATACAATGAATCTCATCCCCTATCTTATTTAAACCATGGTAAGATGTATATATAGACAAAAAATCACCCATTTAAAATATATAAATCCCTATCAATTATTCATACCCATTGGTATTCGTTAATGACCATTACAATGGTCTTAATAAATGAATCTGATGGAGGCCAACCGAAGAAAAGGTATTCATCCTACCAGAACTTGTATAAAGTATTTCTTCTTCTTCCTCATCACAATATATTTAATTCTTTTCAAAATAAAAATTTCAATAAAATAAATATATTTAAATATTAATATTATTATGTAACTACCATTATTCACCCTTTTTTCCATCAAATAATGAGTGAATGTATCACTCATGAATACGTAATGACTACCACCTCCACATAGCGATAAAATTCATTATTCAAAACCATATTTCATGGAAGGATATTATGATGAGATAAATTTTAATATATTATATTTATAATATAATCAATAATTAATAATTATACTCTTATATCACCTTTCATACCTTTCCACCCACTGGTAATTTAAAATGTCACTTGTGCATACCTGTGGACTATAACCTCTAGGATGCTATGGGATTCATTTATAATTTTCAACTCTTGTGGATGATAATATAGTCATATTAAATTAATATATATGTTTTATATTTGATAAAATAATAAATATTTATTGTTGAATTATTATTTAATGTTTTTTTCATTCCATCCATTGAAATGTAAAAATGGTGTTCATGTGTCTGTACGACCTACCATCACCATGAATGGTGTAATTATTGTTAAAATATATAAAGCTGAAGTAGAATAATAAATATGTATATAATTAATTTATATAATATTTATGTCATTATTAAAATTCTTTAAATTTTTAACCAAGATAAATATGAAGTAACCAAATCTATCGAAACAAAACAAACATGAAAAATGAGCCAGTTAAGACAATGAAATACTGATTTAAATAACGAATTTTTAATAAAATGGTATTGAAATATAATAATTAGATCATATATCAGATAATTAATATTTAAATAATTCATTTATATAATTATACTATGTTTAGATCTATAATAAATGATTTTAAAATCACATACAAAGTATGTTAGACCAAAGGTAAGAGTTTATTTCACAATCACATCTATATTTAGAATTTTTAATGTTTAACTCTCCATTGGGGAAATAATATGATCAATCTATATTAAATAATATAAATTTTATTCTCCCTTATTTGTTATTTTAGATTAAATTTTCCTATCATTTTCTTATTTTAATGTATATAGTATAACAAAATAATATTCTAAAGGAAAACCAACTATATTTTTTATTCGATTATCAATATTATTCTACCTTGTCCATATTTAAATTAACATTTTCTTAAAAGTTATTTTAATATTTTAATACCATTATTTAAATTAATTTTTACCAATTTTTACATTCTATTAAAAATATAAATAAAATGTTTTCTCATTTTTTTGAATGAAGTAATTTTTCTTATTTACCGAAAATATACAAATAACCATTTTTAACATGCTAAAAATTAATTAAATTTAATGATATTATGATTTCACATCGATTTTAAGAATAAAATGTATGTTATAATTGATCTTTCCATATAAAATTGTTCACATAATATTCTAGAAATGTTTAGATTTAAAATAAGTTATTTCCAAAATAAAATGACTATTCTTCGTGAAATATTGTTGTGTAATTTTATATGTTTTTATCAGTGAAAATATCAATTTATTAAATTTTGGATTTATTGTGTATATAATATAATGATTCTATCAAAAATTTGGTATTACATTTTTTATAATGACTTTTAATAGGGAAATGTAATGATATTTTTCTTGTTATTTCTCCCATATTGATATTTATTTATTGGTAAGTAATGTTGATGTATTTTTTGTGTATTCAATTAATAAATTCATGAAAGTTAGTATGTGAATACTAGGGGATTAAATAACATAACCCTATGATGAATAACTATGTATCATGAGATAAAACATGTTGGGTATTTTGGAAAAGAGATTTCCCATTTGTGTATGATGTCGTGGCAAGAGGGAGTGATGATAATTTTCCTATGTCCCACATTATGTATTCCATCATCATGAAATCATTTATTGATTTCCATGAGATTATTTTAATAGTTATGTCATCCATGGATAATAATAAATCTTATGTGATTATTTATATAGAATTATTTGATCATCATTTATGTACTTCATACTATTTTCTCCTCATTTAATCGATTATATATTATGTTGTTTTCATTCCCTTGTGAGAAATTTGTGAGCACCACTTTATTATGTTTCCATTTCCCCAAAGAGTCTAGGGTGTTTACAATAAATGATATTTTGAGATTTGATAGAAATAATAATTATATTCTCTAATAATATATTATGTTTTATATTAACATTTCAATTGTAATACGATATTCAAGTAAGTATCTAGTATACTAGGATTGATAATCTCTTCAGTAAATTAAGAAACAATCACATGTATGTAGTTCCAATGTAATAAATAAAAAACTTATTTTGGTTTCATGGTTAGGATCATTATATATACCATACCCATATATGTTTTATTTAATTACAGAACATACATATGTTCTGTATATTTTTATATAAATAAAAAATTTATTATTATTTTTATTTAAATAGATGAGAAGAGTGTTTGTATATAAATAAATCATACACACTAAAATAACATTGGATAGAGTTGAAAAACTAATCTCATATACAATATTTATAGAGTTGTTTAATTGCATGTTTTTTATTCTACTACATATAAAAAATAACTTTCATATTTAAAACATTTGAAATATTATACATTATAAAATGATTTTAAAGTATTTATAGTTATTTTTATTTAAAAACCATAAGAAAATACTATTCAAGATCAAATAGATATATAATAAAAAAATATATTTTCATCCTTAATCAATTTCAAACAACCTGAACATTGGTACTGTCAATTAGTTGAAAACATAATTGAGAATAGAAGGCAATAGTTCAATTAAAAGATAACAAACTCTAAAACGATCAATTAATTCCTTTAGAAAAATCCTAGAAATATCAATTCATCAATAGAATTTAATAAATTCATTATTTATTCAATTTAGTCATACAACTATTCATCTATAGCACACCTGAATAGGATATCTCACATCCAATGGTTGTACTTTTAACACGTTCTAGTTGGAAATTTTTTATTACAATTATATAAAATTGTGATGGGCATGTAAATTATCAAAAGTAAAAAATATTCATTAAATAATTAAAAAAATATCAACTACTTGGGTCATACAGATCAGTCATATGATTTTTTTCCTTGTACTAATATTGGTATTAATTTTTTTATCAATTAATTTTATTTATGGATCGTGATTTCATAGAACATTTTTTTTTTCAGAAAAATTATATGTTAATTCAAAAATGTAACAAAAAGAAAATATATACATAAAAAATAATTTCATAGAATTTTATAAAAATGAATGGAATTATGAAATGGGATAATACCATGGAATATGAATCAGTAGAATATAAAAAAATATTTTTTATTAAAAATAGAATTAGATGTAATAATAAATAATTATAATATAATTAAAATAAAATATTATAAGATCTTTTTATAAATTTTAGTTAGGAAATGTTATTATAGGTTTTACATAAAATAAAATATCTAATTATATAACATGTACTTATATATAATACTAATAATAATAAAAAGAAAAATATTTTACAAAATTGTGTGATGGATATACAAGACCAAAAAATATTTGTTTGATAACTTATGCACTAACCACTGTACATTAATTATTCATAGTTAGTGTTTTAAAAAAAATTAATACCTTTTAAATTATTAAGAATTTGTTAGGATTTTTTGAGAACATTTTTCTCAGTAACGATGGAAGCCCCAGAAATAAGACTTCAATAATTACTCTTCGAAAGACAAATAGAGATATAACACAATCCCTATTGACTGTTTAGACTCAAATTCAGTTGAATATGTTCATTTGAATTACGTTTTTGATGCTAAAAGGAAGGAATGTAATGGTTGTGGATAATAAGTATATTCCAAGTTGTTTTAGATGAGTAGAAGATGCTAAGTGGACATTGATGGATAATAGTTATGTGGAATTCGTGGTAGTGGTGTATGACTATGTGAATGTGTAGAAAGATCGTAAAATTTCATCAACATAGTTATTATCATTTTCTATTATAATAAATAATATGGGTTTATGGGGAAACTTTTTAATGAAAAAAATAGTTCTAGTGGTGGCAATGGGAACAATATAAACATACACTTTTCACTAGGGGAAAAGTTGAGCCGAAGGATTCCCTTGACTATGAGGATAGTTACCCATGATGATATAATTGGACAGACACTTAACCTTCATTTTTTGAAATATATTGGAAACCTAATAACTAAAAATCTATTTTCATGTCACTTGAAGAGGAACCAAAAATATGGGGTGAGATGCCTGACACAAATCGTGCATCAGATGATGGGGAATTGAATAAAAAATCATTAGACATGAGACCTAGTTATTGATGGTTGATTTAATGGTATGAAATGGAAGTTATTGGGAGGATAATAATTAGAATATTGTTGACCACATCAACTAACATAAAATGTTTAATCACCGAAGAGCTAGAATTGGGAGTTCATCATAGAAATTGTTTAAACCCTCGACCTAGTCCACTATAAATAGTAAATGGATTGATGAGATACAAGAACTCTGGTGCTCCCCCATTGTTTTATAGGTCTTTTACAATAACTCTTGTTATGGGGTATTATAACCGAGATACTATACCTCCATATTCATGTGAACCATATGATGGAAGAAAATAATCCAAAATTTTAAACATCAATTAGATTACACAAGATCCATAAATTTATCCACCGATAAATTATTAAATAACTAGGATTAATACAACCACTTAAAATCTCTAACTACTCCTAGGATGAACATATAATGAAAACATTAAAATAATGAAATAAATGCCCCATATAGTCTTCTACAAAATTGAGCCTCACCCCAATCACAGTATACAATTAAGTATATCTTATCTTATTCAAAAAAAATACCTTATACCTTTTCCAAAAATGAACATATGAATAGTTAAGGCCCCTATAGTACCCAAATACCATCTCCTTTTAAGAAGGGTTTTAGTATAAATTATCTAAGAAACAATAATATACGTACTCATCCTTAAACATCACTTGATCATGAGTTAAGTCAATGATTCGAAATTATATCATATTGAGGATCTTTTGAAGTGTATAGATTTAGATAATTAGTCTATAAATCATACATAACAACATAAATATTACAAATTAGTCACTTCAACTCACTACCTGTTTTTTTCATGAAACACTAATTTTTTAAATGAAATAAGGTTTCATTTTAGGTTTAACGTTCATAACATTTCATTGATCCCACCATTGAAAATATTCTTCTTTATATCCTATGAAAAACATTTCAAAACATGTGATATTTGGAATGAACATAGTAAGGGATATAGAATGAAGAAAAACAGTTAGTCGTGGGAAAACATGTTAACCATGTTTTCTTTATCATAATGTAATAAATGTAACCTTTAAGAAGTTTTAAATACAATTCACTGAATTTAAGATAATTTCTTACCCATTATTTTAAAAAATAACAACAGAAAACTAAATGAAAAAAATTATAACATATAAATGTAACTAAGGAAACCATCATACATAAATGGAATAACTATATGGTCATCTTCTATACATATCTCTAATTGGAATAGAAATATGTCCGACTTCCATACACAATGAATTAGTTTTTATAACAAAACCGCCCATACTTGGTCAATCATGGTATCAACCATCATTGTTTTATCACATAACCTCCTATCAAATGATCAAGTAACATTTTATAATCAAAACACATAAAAGATTAAAATTATCATCATTTCACTTATATAATATCATTTTCAATCAAAATAATTCATTTCAATATATTGAAATAGCCTATACATATTCAAAACCCATTTCAATACCAAAATACCAAAAAGTGGAATAAGGGATTTCTTTTACTTTTAAAAAATATCAGGCTTTTAGGGGATGCCAAATATCAAATAATGGTCATTGTGGTAGAGAAGTCGTAGTACCAGCATACATTAAAAAAATAACTTTTTAAATTTTTTAAATAATGTAAAATGTTTTATATAAAAATATTATTTTTTAAAACCATTTACTGAATTAAAAGTAAAAGTGTTAATTATACAATGTATAAAAGTACAGTGGTTTATATTATCGAAATAAGCCCAATAAAAGGATATTGAGATGAAGTCCCTTACATAGAGTCTGAAATTTCTCATATGTTATTTATCATCCTCAATATTAAACATTAGATAATTTATAATTTATTCAGAACCCCTTTTATTTTTATTATAAATTTTATATTTCTTATTACCATGTTATAATAATTACGTAATTAATTTTTTTTCACATTTGATGTTATGTTGATATTTGGTACTTGAGTTGAAAATGAACTTATTATGATGTAAGTTCACCACATGGTTATAATAACTTCATATCTTGAATAATATTCATTAAATTATTATCATAATTAAAAATATATTATACTTTTAAATCAACCCATGATGTATAGTTGTCAAAAATGAACTATGTTATATTCACTGAGATGTTAAGTCGTACGTACTCATGAGTAACATTTTCAATTTTACAATGATTATTATGGAATGAAGATAAGTATTATTTTATCATTCTATAATGATCATAACATCATTAATTTCATAATATCAATTTTAATATAGTTATATATATATATATTAGATATGTGACATAACAAAAAAAACATATCACATCACTTTATCGTGGTGATTGATCACATGTACGCACACTTGGAATTATCATTGATTTATGCATGTAAAGAAAGAATATAGTTGATATATTATTATATTATAGAGGTTAATATGTCATTAACATTGTATATGAACATTAATTCCATTATTATAACTAGTAATGTGATATGGTTATGGAAGATGAATTTGATCGGTTCATGGAGGTGATAGTTCACACTTACACACGAATGATTCATTCATTTATAATTTAATGGAAATGGAGTGGGATTTAGGTGATTAAATTAACATAATAAAATCTCAGTATATTGAGGATACTGGTGTTAGTATTTCAACATGGATGAAGAATATTTTAAGAAAATTCAAGAAGAAATAAAATTGAAATTCTTAAATAAAAACATTAACTTTGTTTCCGATGGTCACCATTCTTAACACCTTAACACCTCTTACATGGGAGTTATGCCAAAACAATGTCCCCAAAAAAGTGGGAAGTAATTCTAGGAAGAGTTTTGGGAATATATTTATAGTAAAAACTTCTTTTTGAATTGTGATTAATAGAGAGTAATGGGGAAATTTTAATAGGGGACGGGTCGGGTAAACATTGAATTATTAAAAGAATTAAATTAATATATATTCAACTTCAGTTAAAAATATATAAAAACTACTTTTCATAAAATATATAATGAGTACTGGCTGAAATATATAAATAAAATAATAATTATACAAGTTTTCAATAATTTTTAATCTTTATTTTTTTATTTTATCCTTTTTAACTCTCACAATTTTATCAAGTAATATAAACTTAGAATATTAAAATAATTAATAAATCATGAGAAATGACCAATTAATGAGTAATTAATGACATTTTTCAACTTATATCAACTTTTTGGTGAAATAAATTATTTTTATAAATTTTATATCCTGTAATTATTTATTATATATTTTATGTTATGAAGTATGTCAATATTATCACTATTCATAACATGCCACTTTTAAAATATCACAACTTGAAAACTTTGAGAAAACAAAATTAACTCAATACTAAAACGTCATAGTTATCAAAAAATTTCTTGTATTCTATAAAATATTTCATATAATATATATTTTAATAATATTAATATCATTTATTTGATTTATTGTTTTAATAGATCTATTACTGTATCAACATTGTGTCATAATTTTTTACATTTACTTAATTTATAAAAATTATGAATAAATTACCCTGTTGGAGGTAGTATTTTTATATATAAAATGAATATTATTTTTTGAATATATCAATTATATTTTCCCATATTTAAAAAATTAGTAATAAGAACCATATTTATGAAAACTTTTTTATTATATTTAATTAATTGTTATAAATGTCATAATCAATCCCATGTGGCTTCTAAAGGTCAAAATTTTGGAAATGGATGTTTATGGTTGTTAAAAAGTCATCCAATAAGACCAGGAAAAGTGTTAGGGTAATTTTGTAACAGTGTAATATTAATTTTACCGTTAATTACTCTATTTACGTTTAACCATGGTACATAAAATACTACTGTTACTATTCAGAAAAAATTATTTTGATCATGTAGGACAAAATATTTCTTATTTATTACAACCATGTTAGTCCATTTTTTAAAATTAGATTAACATATTTGGTCAAATTTTAATTAACACTAATCACATTAACAAATTGAGAAAAATTGTTTTTTAAGTAAACCGTTCAAAAGTTCAAAATGTTTTTTTATTTAATTTTAATTTAAAACTGAACCCAATAAAATAAATTGTATTAAATGATAAAACAATTTAATTTTAACTTAAAAACATGTAAAATTATATTATAATAATATAAATAATTTAGATGAAAATTATGTTATGAATTAAAATATAGTATTTTTCACTATTCATTAAAAAATAAATATTATCAGAAAAATATCCAAAAATCAACCAATGTAAAATTTAATGTTGCACATCCAAATAAAAAGCCTATTTTTTCATACAAAAAATATTAATGTAACAATAACTATATTTGAAAAGGGTTATCTATCAAATAGTGGTGAAAATACAATTTTCAAATATTAGAGTATTTTATACTTTAAATTGGTTATATTATCATTTTAAGCATCTAAAAATTATTGGATGAAATTAAAAATATTTAATAAACTTGTGTAAGAAGAATATATATTGTTATTTTCAATACTTCGAATACAATGGATAGAAGAGAATTACTATTTAAAATAATAATATTTATGATATATTTTTTTAGTATAACATAGACTAGTGTGCATTGTAGGATTTCAGTGAAACCTATTGTTGTGTGTTAAGTACATTATGAGACATTGAATCCCTATTAATGTAAATTTAACATCTAATTCATAAATTGTAATAAATATTAAATAGTATCATTCTATAATTACTTGGGATGGAACATATTTTCCCCTTTTGGAAATTATGTCACAACCATTTTTATTCACTTAACAAATAAGTGGGGGTATTTCTCATTTATAGAATTTTCAGATTCACATGCTTCTTATTTAAGAATCTATTTTTTTTCAAAAAACATAACCTAATTAATCATCTTATTCAGAAAAAATTTCTCTCTATGGTCAGGAATCTGGACTGACTATTCCACATAAGAAAAATTATCACCAAACTATACTACTTATGGACTCAAAACATGAGATGGATCTAGAATATAAATTAATAACATCAAATCATGAAATCATTTTGTACATAGGATAAGCTCAGAGTTAAATACAATCTATATGAAACTAGTTAAAATTTATCAAGGATTTCATAGGGGTCCAATGAACCACGAAAACAGAGTCCCCCTCTTACCAAAATGCCTATCACTTTTCAATAGATAAAAGTTGTTAAAAACAAGATCTTATATATAAAACAAAATGTTCTAGTGGTCCATGTAATTATTTTTCCTGATATGCACTATCCTCATATATAACTAAATCAACTAAACATTCACTACCATTTCCTCTATCAATTTTGGTCCCATCAACTTCCATTCATCCACTTCATCCCAAAAAGATGTAGTTCGAAACTACTTTAATTATACTGCTTAAAATAGTGCTAGCAGTATATAAGAAGGTAAAATGTAATTATAAGAAAACTAATACAATAAATTATGTGGATCCAAACTTCCCTAGGAATCGATTGGACGTCCACTTAGAATGTCTTCCAATATCTAAACCGTTCACTCTAACTGCCTATCTGATTGAGGATAAAAAATATATTAAAATTTAATTCAATACCCAATAAATTATCATGGACCTTACAAAATTTATAAGTGAAATTGGGATCAAAATAAAATATTATAAAGAGGGTAAATCAAGGAAACCAAACTATCTCTTTAATATAAAACAGAAGAAGTTGATCTAGAGAGAGAGTATCTATATTAGGAAGAAAATTAGAATATTTAGTTAATCCATCAACAATAACCCTGATCTCATTGTTTCCTTGAAAAATATTTTATAGTCCCATAATGAAAACCATGGATACATTTTCCCTATTATTCTCAAGAAATATAAAAGGATAAAGAATCCATTTTAGTAAATGCCACTCTATATTACCCTATTGAGAAATAAAAAATCTCAGGGTAAAGTCAGGAATATCTATTCTATTTCCATCCCACCAGTAATACTATTGAAGGTATCCTGTCATCTTAATGGTGAACATATGAACTAAAAAGAGATAACTTTCACTTTCACATAGAAATTATTAATTTAACTAGTAATTATAAGCAATACATAATCTATTTCCAAACCCCAAAACACAATATTTATCAATCTTAAATTCAAATAAATTACCCATCTAAGAAATTGTACCTTTTTTGAAACTCATTGTCTTCCTTATATGATTTCTTAATTCTGTCTGATAGATATGATTTTACCAAAACATGAAATAAAACAGAGTAATTTCCTACACCAACAACATTCAATAAAAAAATATCAAATCATTAACCTAAGGATCTCTTTTCAAACATAGCTTAATTAATGTATAATTACATTTTAGAATCAAAGTATCGTCCACATTATTTTCTTTTCTTGGATGACAAAAAATAATGCAATAATAATCTTTGATTAATACCATGTATATTATCTACCTCATGTTCAATTATTTTAAAGTGAATGTATATTTCAAAAAAGTGGGATTAGTATATATTTCACACATTACACCATAAAAATGACGCCTCTAAATTATTAAAGAAAATAACAACACTAGTTAATTAAAAACCATGTTTATGGTAATTAACCTATTTAGGATTCATATAACATGATGCATAAGAATTAACCTGATCATTTTTCATTACAAAACAACCAGATCTTTTCAATAAATAATCACAGTAGACAATAAATTCACTATTCTTGTAAGGAAAGGCCAAAACTGGATCATTTAACAATCCACTTTTTAGTTCCTAATAACAATAATCCCATTATATTGTCCAGATGAACTTAACAACCTAACATGTGTACATATATAGTGTTCTAGATAATGTAGAAAATTTTTCAACATACATTTGGTAATAACATACTAATTTATGAAAACTAAGAATATATGTGATATTAGTAGGACTTTGATATGATTCAACAAATTTTGTTTTAGATGAGACAATTGTTATGCCATCTTTAGAAACAATATGACCAAGGAACTAATTATTTTGCAAGAAAATATCAATATGATTAAAATTATATCTATATTCTTTTCTTTTAGGGTTTAAAAAACAATATTTAATTTATTTTTCGAGTTCCTTTTGAATTTTAAAATATACCAAAATATTATCTATAAACACAACAACAAACTGATCCAAAAACTAATTAACAACTTCATTTATGAGATTCATAAATACATTTGGGGAATCGGATAAAACAATGGGTATAACTAGAAACTCATAATTATAATATCTTGTTCATAACACTATCTTTTTAATTTCATCCTTCTTCACATTCAACAGATGGTTCTTGGACCTTAAATCAATCTTCAAAAAATAATGATCTCCCTAGAGCTGATCAAACAAATCATTGATATGAATAAATATTTAGTAGTTCTTAATAGTGACTTCACTTAAGTCTCTGAAATCAATAAAATGTGTCATAGAAAAATATTTTTTTTCCCAAATAAAATAAGAGAAACTCGTGGTGAAGTGCTAGGTCTAATGAAACATTCATTAAGAAATTAATGAAAATGTTTTCCCAATTCCACCAATTCCACATGATCTATTAAATTAGGGGGTTTAGTAATAGGTGTAGCATTCTAAACTAAATAAATAGTAAATTCAACCTCTTGATCCAGAAAAATACCAAGTAATTCAGTTGGAAAAAAATCTGTAAATCCATTCTCTAGTCGAATGTCACTAATCAAAACACTTTCATTATTTCAAACATTATGTCACTGATATCATTCAATAACATAATTAACAAATCTATGCGCATCATAGTATATAATCATAGGTATGAAATCATTCAATAAAAAATTCTTGGAATTGCAATCTATTTTAGCATGATAAATCGAATGCCAATCCATACCCCAAATGATATCAACATCCAATATGGAAGGGCCAATAATATTTTAAAGAACAAAAATCCACTATTTATAAAAGGAAAATTCCCAAATATCATGGATAATTTTATACTTCATCCCATAGATTATACCAAATGTTATATATCAAATTCATGATGTGATATTTCCAATTTACAAGAAAATAAGTCAGAAATGAATGAATATTAAGATCCCAAGATAAATAGTGTACTGGAAAATTTAGAAAAAAACCCCATAAAACTCTTATCACCACTTCATTTGATGTTTCCACATCATCCATAGTAGTATAAACTTCTTTTCCATACCCTTGGACTTTCAGTATTGCTATTTTCCACCACAGGTAACCAGATTTGGATACACATTAGAATAATACCCTAACTCTTTACAACTAAAACATTTAACCAATGAATTTTCGTTGCTTGATTGATCATATCCTATAAATTGAAAAGCAATATAATTAGTACTACCACATCATAATATCTTCCTTGACATTGAGGGAAATTTTCCAGGATACTTTTTACCACACCTCTCACAAGATAGAAATTTATTTTTTACCGCCAATCTTCTTTGATGAATGCATTCCCATTTTATACCAACTGGATTTCTTCATTTTCATACCCTTGTAAAATACATGACCATTAGAAAACTCCATATCTACATTCTTAGAACATCAAAAAAGTTTCATGGATATTTTGATCTCACAAAATAGAAAATTCCATTTTATATTTTTTCTTCAATCCTTAGTAAAATAGATTTATCTTACTATCAATGTCTTAGAAAAAATTTTTGACATACCTTGACAGAAAGGTATAATTTTATTTAAATTAAGCTATATAACCTTCCAAATTTTGTATCATTTCCATTATTTTTTTTCATCCTTTGTCAAATAGCATGAGTAAAATATTTCCCAAGAATGATATTCATAAACTCATTACATTCCATTTAATAAATATCTTCACTTACTCAAATATTTTTAATCACTAACCCCCACTGATCAGATTCAGCTTCATAATTATAAACAACAATAATAACCTTTTGATATTATGAACACCCCATTACATCAAAAATCATTTCTAGTGCATTAATCCACCCTTACGCTCTCACATAGTCAGATGATCATCTAAATTAGGGGGGTTGTTTCCAAACAAAATGTTCCACAACTAACACATTCCAATGCAGTTTTGGTATTGATATCATTCCTATACACCACAACCATTTATTATTTCAGTTAATTGGTCCATCACTATAAAAATATGGTTCAATTCTGATTCTGACCATCTCAGTATGCTGATTTGGATTCTTGTTTTCCATTGTATTCATTCCCTTAAAAACATCCCTACTTCTTCTATGTAAAACCATTATGAATAAAAATATAAATGACAAAGCTGCATTTTAATTATTAAATTCCATATCATTTCAATTTTAACATAGAGTAAAAATATTTTATGGATATTGTATTAACAATATTATAACTCCTAATGTTACTTAAATTGTTCTCTTTTAAAAACTATAAGGACCCATCTAAAAAAACTACTTAATCATTAATTATGTCAAAAATTTGACATTATTTCATATTGAGTATCTTTTTATGATTAGAGATTTAGATAATTGGGCAAAATCTAATACATAAATACATAAATATATAAATATTACAAAGTATACTTTTATAATCACTATGTATTTTGTTCTATAAAAGAAAAAATGATTAAAAAGTAACATGGTTTCATTTCTCATTTAAATTTCAAAACATTTCCTTAATCCCATCATTAAATAATTTAATCTTTAAATCATATGAAAAACATTTCAAAACATGGGATGAGCATCAAAAATATTTCTATGGTACACATAAGTAAGGAAAACTATTAGTCTTGTGTAAACATGTAAAACATGAATACTTTATCATAAAGTAATACTTCTCACCTTTATGAAGTACTAAATACACACTACTGAATATTTGATAATTTGTAACCTATTTATAATCATAATATTACCTTAAAACCCATAAAAATTGATATATAACATATAATGGTATCCAGGAACATAATCATACTAAACTAGAGTAACTATACAGTCGACTTCCACAAATATCACTAAATGGAATATCCATATTCCTGAATTCCATATCCAATGAATTAGAGGTTATAATGTAACCACCCATTATTGGTTTATCATAGAACAAACTATCATTGGATTTTCATGTAACCACATGACTTTCATTTATCACGTAATAACCCATCATATGTCCATGTACTATCATATAACCATAACACATAAAATATTTAAATTATCAACATTTTACTCATAAAATGTTATTTCAAATCATAATAAACCATTTAATGATATTAAAATATTCAATACACATTAAAAACCTTCATCGATACTAGAATACATAAAAGGTGAAGAAGCATTTCGTTTCCTTTTAATAAAATTACGGATTTTAGGTGAATCTTAATATCAAATAATGGTTACTATAGTAGGAAAGTTGTTGTTGTATCATACATTAAGAAAAATTCCTTTGGTTGTTTTGTAATGAAAAAAATGTATCATATGAAAATAATCGTTTTGAATAACATGGAATTAGTTAAAATTCAATGGGGTTAATTATACACTGTATAAAATAATGTTGTTGTATATTATCAAAATATGCCTCAATGAAAGGAGATGGAGACTAAGTACCTTACATTCAGTCTAGAGTGGATCGTATGTTATTTATCTTCCTAAATAACAAACTGAGGACAATTTATATATTCTTAAGAACCATTTTCATGTTAATTATTAATTCTATATCACTTATTATCATGTTATAACAATTACGTAATTATTTATGTTCATGTTGGACCTTTTGTCGTTATTTGGTACTCGAGTCAAAAATGAACATGATATGATGTAAATAGTCCATGTAATCGTAGGTACATAATATATAGTATAATATTCTTTAATTTATTATTATTTTTATACAATAAATTATAATATTAAATCTCACAATGATGTATGGGTTTGAAAAATGAACAATGATATATTCATGGAGATGGTAAGGCGTTCATATGCATGAGTAACATTTTCAAATTTTCATTGATCATTATGGAATGAAGGTAAGTGTTATTTTCTCTTCCCAAAATTACCATATCATCATTAATTTCCTAATATTAAATTAAATATACTTATATATATAAATCATACATGTGATATAATGAATAAAAATGTTTCATATTACTTAGTGGAGGTGATAGTTCACATGTACGAACGAACGACGTTATCATTTTTATGGGCATGAAAAGTAATAACATAATTGAAATATTATTTTATTATAATTATTATTATCTCATTAATATAAAATATGAAATTTAATTCTATTATTATAACCATTCATGAGATACGTTTAGGGAAAATGAATTAGATCAGTTCATTGAGGTGATAGTTTGCACGTACGCACAAACAATTAATTCACCTCCCATTTAATGACAGTGGAGATGGATTTATGTGATGATATTAACATAAAAAAATATAGAATATTTGGGATTATGGATTTAATATTTCATCATCTATTATAAATATTTGAAGGAAATGGAAGAAGAAATAAAATTTAAATACTTAAATAAAATCATTATCATTCATTTTAATGGTCAACTTTCATGACACCTTAACACCACTAAGAAGGGTGTTATACCTAAAATAAGGCCTCAATAAAGTGGAAATTTATTCTAGGAAGGGTTTGTGGTAGATATTTTCCAAACAAAATTGTTTTTTAAGTGTGAGTAAGAGAGAGGAATAGGTTCTTTTTTGTAAGATATGTTAGGGGTACCCTTGGAATTATAAAAATTATTAAGTTAATATAAATTCAACATCAATTCCAAATGGGATGAAAATATTTCAAATAAAATATATGATTAATATGTTTTGAAATATAATACTCAATTGGAATTTAAAATGTTTTGACTAATTTGTAATCTTTATTGTTTTTTATCATTTTAACTCTAACTATTTTATCAAGTAATTTAGATAATGAGAATTAAAAAAATTACTAAATCACAACAAAAGACCAATGAATTAGTCCTTAATGACACTTTTTGTCTTCTACAATATTTTTGTTTGTTTATTGTATTTTTATAAATTTGATATTATTTAATTATATGGTTTATATCTAAAAATATCCATTATTTCAATTTTTATAGTATTCATTACATGAATTTTTTAAGATGTCATAAAAACATGATTCCTTAAAAAAAACTAGATTAAATCAATCCAAAAATGACATATTTATCAATAAAATTCTTGGATGGAAAATTATTTCAAAAAATATTTATTTTAATATTATTAATATCATTTATTTTAATCATTAATTTACAATTCTATTAAATCATCATCATTGTGTCAAAATTAAGATTAATTATTTAATTATTAAATATTATAAATAACTTACCATGATGTGTGTAATATTTTTGGCTTTATAATGACTATTCATAGTCATAGATATCATTTATATAACCCAATATTAATATTTTTTTTCTATAAGAAACATATTTATGAAATCATTGACTTTATTTTATATTAAATTTTAAAAATTTCATAATCACACCGAAGTGGATTTAAAAATTTAAAATTTAGGAAAAACGATGGTAATGGATAATAACAACTCATACAATAATTTTAGGACAAATTATAGGGTAATTTTATAATAAAATAATATAAATTTGTTCCATCAATAATGCTATTTACATTTAATCCTGGCAAATAAAATACTAAATTTACTATTCCCCAATATTATTTCTATCATATTGGATTTTTTTATATTTTTTTAAACACTTAATGTCTATTTTTTTGTACATTCAACTCAAAAAAGAGGATAAATTAGGTTTAACACAAATCTTATTGATGGATCGAAACAACTGTTTTCCTGTAAAATGCTAAAAAATTTCACATTATTTTAATATTTAATTTTAATTTGAAAATAAATCCAACAAAATAAATTTGATTAAATTATGAAAACATTATCTTTTTATACCTTAAAAATGTAAAATGATATGCTAAAAATATACATAATTTAGAAGAAAATGTTGTTTTGAATTAAAATATAGTACTTATCACTATTAATTAAAAAATGAATATTATTAGATAAATACAAAAAATTATACCGAAATAAAATTTGATTTCCTACATCTTATGAAGAAATTTATAGTTTTACTTATAAAATATAATAATGAAAAAACTAGATTAAAATAGGTTTCACCATCAATATGCATAGAAACTCCCTTTTAAAAAATATAAGATTTTTTTATCTCTAGAATTGGATATATTCACATATTATGCATCAAATATTTATTAGAAGATAGTAAAATTCTATAATAATCATGTGTAAAC
Source organism: Viscum album (assembly GCA_963277665.1). Taxonomy (NCBI): domain Eukaryota; kingdom Viridiplantae; phylum Streptophyta; class Magnoliopsida; order Santalales; family Viscaceae; genus Viscum; species Viscum album. The sequence continues at coordinate 1,689,865,395 of OY728146.1, forward strand.
ATAATTTAGTTTGTTCTATTTATTCCCGCCAACACAACCAGTTTGTGATGACTACCATTTAAAATAATAATATTAAAAATATTTTTTTGTATAACTCAGTCTTGTGTGTAATGTTGAATTTTAGAGAATCCCATTGTTTTATTTTGAGTAAAATATAAGATATAAAATCACCTTTAAGGTAAAATTAATATCTAATTCATAAATATTAATAAATAGGAAATAATCTTATTCTATAATTTTGTGGGATGCTGCAAATAATGTGATCCCTTATGTAACTATTAAATATATTGTATATATGTAATATTTATAGGAAATAAATAAAAAATAGTATGGAATTATAAATAAATAACAGATACCAATCCTAAGGTACCATTTATTACATTGTATCAGTATAAACCTACTTCATCAACTACTTGGGTGTCTCTTATCACATAATGCAATCCTTCGAACCCAATATCAATCCCAATTCCAATTATAATGTTCCCATACTAGGATATGACATAAAATTTTATAGAAATTGATACCTAAAAATCGAGAGAAATATATTAGTATTATCACCATAGTGGATTCCTAATAATCCTAAAAAATTCAGTGAGTTTTAATATCTTGAACCATGACCAATTCATGGATGTATTAGAAAATCATGTAATATGAACCCCCTAAATCCCTAGGTATCTCATGAAATCATGTTTGTGAGTATAATAAAATCAATTATTGAATCCATGGAAATGAGGTAAAAATACTAACATATATCCCACAAATTCCTAGGAACTAGGATAAATCATGTGTGTTGGAGTATCATGATCAACAAATAATTCCATAGAATCCTTTGAAATCCACTCTCAAGCTCCCCATACAAAACCTCAAACTGGAGATAAAATGTAATTGGGGAATAGACTAGGTTCATATAGGTCTCTAAAATAATATAATACTTATATAGGTTCCTCTTTTATGATCACATTAAAGGAGTCCAAACCCATCACTCCAAGGGAATCACATCCCTCAATCTCATCATGATTATCATACAACCTCATTATCCTCTCATGGAAATCCTCACTAGCATCACACATATGAGATTTAAATATGGAAATCTTGTTACCCAAGTCATATTTGGTTTATTCCTTCTCACATAATATATAATGATTATAAAATGTCCTCCCATCATGGAAAATTTCTGTTTGTGGTGGATGAACAATCACCCCATGTTTATCTCAACTAGCCCAATATGTGTAAGTCAAATCATGGGTTATTATATGGATTATAATGTACCCATTCATCTATGATCCATACTCACCACTACCAATAAGTCACTAAGAGAACCTTTAAATATTGATTCTATAATTACTAATTTCATTCCACCATACCCCCTGGGGCCATAGTGTCACATGAAACACATTTATAACCAAAAAGGAAATTATCAGTTGCTGATGAAATAATGATAGTCTTCAATGTCCCAATATATTCAATGGAAATTAATTTTTTTTACATTCATTGAATTGATTTTTAAATTTAAAAAATTATATATATTATTGGTCTACTGCACATAGTTTAGAGACCAAAAATATCACATTTAACTAAAGGAAATGTGTAATACCAATGGGTATGTACAAGGACTAACTACTTAAATAATAGATCAAATTCATATTTTAAAATCTCACCCAATCATCCCCATAGATCCCATCAACATATAATTTCCATTTTACAATTCACATAAGGCCCTAAATCATGGAACCACTAGTAATATTAATTTTCAATCATATATAATTAATTATTAAATTCATTTTAATAAATTATAATTTATTATCATTTTTCAATAAAAAAAAGAAAATTTCCTAAATTCTAAATAGGAACTATAGATTCACCCAAACCATGACCTAACCCATACAAGTGGTACATGATGCACTCACGACACCATCCTAGCTAAATCCCTATCACGTGACAACAATTAAAAATCTAATTTCATTTAATATCGGATAAAACATGTTGAAAAGTAATATGGTGGAATCTAATTCATGATACAATGTGTGAAAACATTGAAATATAGTTTTAGTTTCTACTCATTTTAGGCTTCATGAAATCCTCATCAATATCATCCAATTTCACCATACTCTAGTGGAATCACAATAAAAACCCTAATCAAGTGAAACCAAAAAACTAGGAGTGAAAATATAAAATAATAAATGGAATCTAATAGGGAGAATAGTTACCATGAATCTCTTTAAAATGCCCAATGAAATTACAAAATCAATGGGGTGTAAATTATGAATAGGGAGAGATACCCCTTGGCAGTGTACGAGAGAAGGGGAAAGAAAAGGGGGATTACTTCTTATAAAATCATTATATTGAAATTATAATTTTTAGTTTTAATGAATGACATGGTTTAACCACATAGTTAGATGAACTATGTCCAATTATTTTGTCCTTTAATATCTCAATACAACACCTATTCATGATTATATCACACCATTTAATAAAACATAATCAATCTACGAAAACATCATCATAGTCATATATAAATTTCCACATGATTTATATCCAACTATGAACCATTCACACACCATGACACATGTCAAATTCACCATAATTGTTTTATCATGTTTACCAAAATGGATTCACCAAACCATGTTCTATCTATTATGAAAAATCATTCATTATACAAAATTAACTGGGAAACTCCCCACATAATGTTAACCGTATGGTTTTCCATAGAATTTATGAACCAAATCATTCAACTAATGAATATTATTCTATATAAGCCTAAAAATTAACCTGAAATTTCCAGTACCCAACTGAGAACTAGGGAAACCACTAAGGACTCAAAAAACATCTATGAAAATTAACAAGAGATATAGTAACTCTTTTATTAATAATAAGAATCCCAGTTCTTAAAAAGAACTACCCACCTATCTAAAAAATAATATTTACCTTCAATTTCACTATTTTAAAAATAATGGGGGTTTTCAACCTCCACACATTAATTATGTCATACCCATGATGTCTTATGGACCATTCAACCATTAGTCTCTACCTTCTCAGGTCACAAATTCACAATCAACCCTAAACATATGATGTGACACTTTTGTGCATCTCCAAAAATAGGTGCTCCATTTTTCAATCCCAGTGGCACAACAGATGCCCACCAAAAAAACGTATTGACAAATATTACATACAACTGTCAATATCTATACATAATGTTTGCATATATCAAATCATCTCTAGAATCATGGTGGTACCCTCCATAAATAATATCATAGATGGTCCAATTTTGATTGATAGTACTCCCATTTATAAAAAAATCCCATGAAACACATCCACAATAGTCCAATGACCCACATAGTATGATGTACACATCACATAACCTAATTTTAAGAAATAAAATATAGTTATAAAAAAGTAAAAAACATCACTTATTAGAAAACAAAACTTAATGCTCTTACACCATCCATGCACATGATTAAAATATGTTTTCTTTTCCCCAAAAAATCCATGAATAAATTATATAAATATCTTCATCTTCCAATACAAAATGTACATGATATATTTCCTAACACTCCAAATATAGTTACATAGAACAAAAGTAGTCTATAAAACCCTAGTTCACCCAAACAAGAAAAAACCCTAATCCCTTAATGCACAATTCCATCCCCCGATTGTGATATTAAAATCACTATGGGAATCCATTTATCATCCAAAAACTAGAATTATTGTCTTAATCCAACATATTATGATACTTATTATTAGATGATCAACAATCCAAATGGATTCCATGATCTATCTTGGGATACACAATATCGTCGATCTGACTCATACTTGAATATAATAAAAATAATATCATACCTAGCACCAATTCAATGACTCAATATAAAGTTCATTCCAAGCCACAAATATTGTATTTTAAATCAAACTTGATAAATAATATTCCCCATATCTTGGGTATTTGAATTCCTCCTAAACCATCCTTCATCTAGTTATATCCCAACCATCTCCCCACAAAAATATGATATCACATACACAACACATTCCCTATCCATTATAGTATGTAATGACCAGACCTAACTATCCCACACATAATTGATAACCATAATGAATTATCAATCGAATCAAATTCCCAACATAGTATAACATAACCAATGGATCCTTAAGAAATTATAATAATAATGAATTAAATGAAATAATATGGAAATTGGGACATTCCCTACCATATGGATTCACATATACTAATTGTACACCTAGACATCATTAGGTTCCACCACCATTTAAATTTCTATCCTCTCAATGCATAATCATCTAATCTCCAGGAACACCTTTCTAAATTCAACTATCAGATCAAACAGTCCATGAAACCCAATATATATATGATGTATAACCTACCATGAAGAGATCTTTTTATTTTAAAAATAAATATTTGGAAACCAAGTGACAATATTTTTTAATTCCATTAGTCCTCAACTCGTGCAAGACCACTCACCATTACTCAATACAACAGTTTTGTGTGTATGAATAACACTAATTCAATATCATCCCAAATATATGGGTGTGATATTTTATAACAAAATATCAATTAACTAGACTCATGTTTAATGGGTAAAAAATCAATATACATTGGCTCAAGATCCCAATGAATTGGACATGATCCATTATATGTCAAAATTAACAAATTGAAGAACCCCTTTGATATTTTACAATAGGCATGAAATCTCTAACATGTCAAAAAAAATTCATGTCCACTCACCACTCCATGCATCATTTCCCAGATATTCTATTTCTAATAAGATACATAATTTTCATCCAAAAAATAGTTGGGTAAAGAATCCATCAACCATTCCCTAAAAATATTCCGTTCATACCATTGTACCACAACTCTAAATATATGTCGTTACCAATAATATATTCCATACTCTGTAGTGATTCATGTGCAATAATCCAAAAAATAAAAGCATATACATGTGCTTTTATCTTTGAGGGAACTCACAGGAATGGGTTATCCCTAGTCTCATGTTGTCCTAAAAAACACACTTCTCACATCATCTATAACACTCATCTCCCTTATCATAAGATACCTATAAATATATATAGTATCTACCTCCTAATGCCTTTTTCATATCTCTAATATGTCAAAGCTCATGTGTAACATAACTCTGTTCCCATATAAAACATATCTAATATTTTCACAAACCAAAATACCCACAATAGGGTTATTTCTTATTTAAATACTAGTATCACATTCCAAATCATTGACTACTAAAGAACATATTCTCCCTAAGAACCATCATATGAGATTAAGTTATCAAGAATCAAATTCTAGGTTTGATCCTCATTAGACCTCTGTATATGGGATAACTCCCCTAGAGGATCACATTCCCATTTATTTATTTCCTTGAATTTTTTCCCATTGCATTAATAAAATATTAAATTTTATAGTCTATATATTGAAATCTACCCACCATGATTTGTGTTGACTATCTCATAGTAATGATATTCGGTTACGAAGAATGATTACTCCATGAAATAGGGAAAACCAATATATTTTTCTACTAACAATTTAATTTATCAATTCTATTTTTAATTAGAATAAGAAAATATTTATGATCACACAAAAGTAGTTTATCTATAAGGAAAATAATCCATGTAACAACCATGTTGGGTCACAATGTATTCCTTATACTAAAGGATTACATCTCTTTCATGATAAATCATATCTTCATACAATAACATGAATTTTTCTTAGATTAGAAAACTACTATAGTATTCTTGATTATAATTACATTCCATGATAGATGGAAATATTTTGTATAATTTGTTACATATACATAAAAAATCCTGACCATGGCATTGGTGATAGAAATCACAAGTATAACATGTATTTTACATGAATCATACATAATAAATATAATGAAATTAAATAATCCTCTAACTCATAGGTTAAGAAAATAGAATCTGAAAAATAAATAATTATAAAATCTAAACCACTTGTGCATCACAGTTGATAAAAACCATACAATTTTAACATAAAAAATATGGAATATAAATCCCATATTCTAGGTAAAAAATCCTTCACATCAGAAAATGTGTTCCTAATGAACCAATATGGTATCCATCATTATATCAAATACATTCTAATATAACCTATCTATTATATTCCATAAATGTAAGAAATAAAGTAGATTTCTAGTTCAATATATGATATCATAAAAATAGATGACATGATTACATTTTATAAATCCACCACCCTAGTGTACTATGAAAATTTAAAATACTGAATAGAAATTGGAAATAATATATACGTCCTCATAATCCAATGGTTTCTAACTAGATGTGTGGTTCTACGGTAGAATCATGGAGAGACAATAGTCATATGTTGTACTTTTTGATAGAAATGAAATCATAATAAACATCTCCCACAACAATAAGAAAACATCAATACACATGAAACAAATAAATATTTCAATAAGAATATAATAAAATAATTAATAATTATGCATTTATAAATATTCATTAGCTACAAACATAGAATGATAAATAAATAAAAAGATTGAAAGAATAAAATAAAAATATAATAGGCTATAAAATTTTTCCTTGCCTCACCTCAATACCATTATCCATTCCTATATGATCTATAACTCTTAAACCATATAACTCAGGACTCAAAAAAACATGTTTCTTTTAATAGAGAAGGCTATCTAGGTATCCATGTGGAATGATTTATATATAATGGTGTGAGTAAAAATCATTAATGACCAACCAAAATAGTCTCATAAATAACTATGAAATTTATTCTACACATGTGGTATTCTTAGAAAATAAATAAATTAGTAGTGTAGATTTGTAAATAAATAATCACTATTAATATTCAGGTCCTGGTTAACACCTCAGATCATCCGAAACTTACTTAAACGAGTGTTGGGGTGTCTCTAAACATGTATGGTATTCATAAAAACCAAATCAATTCCATGGATGGTCCTTAAAATCACATCTGTGGAAATTAAAAAATAAAAATTGGAAACTAATTAATTGGAATCATATGTAATCTAGTAGTATCATGATCCACGGAAAATGCATAATAATTATAATAAATCATGTGTTCTAGGTTATCAAGCACTATGATTGACTATTGGGTTTCATAATTAATTAAATCTCATCCATCCCACTAATTCCCAAGAATCCCTAGAAATTATTTGTGGGAGACTATTTTGAACATGGGACAATTTTATAGAATCTAGAGAAATCTAGTATATGTCAAAATATTGATTCCAATGAATCCTAGTCAATAATGTGTCTATTAGTATCATGTTCATTATATGATTCCCTTGAATCTAGAGAAATCACATATATGGAATTCCACCATTTCCAGAGTGTCCTGTAAAAACATTTGTGTGTGTGTTAGGATTAATAATTAATTCCATGTAATCATGTGAAAGATAATAACTTAGGAATGATGGTCATTATCGAATAATCTAAGTATATAAACTATCAAGAATCCTTCTAATTCCGAGGAATCATGGTAAAACATGTACACGTGTATTTCAGTCTCAACATCTAGATACCATGTGTCATTTAGAATCTATGATGTGCCAAACACAAAGGTTGATACCTAGGAAATCATCCTAGGATATCCTATAATTACTAGCTATCACAATTTCTAGGATACAACCCTATAAAATATTTCAAGTATATTCTATCAGAGAGTTTTGTTTGATATTGATAGTCAAAATCACAATTAACCAATTATCATGCCCACCCTCTAACCAAGAACTATATGTCACTTCTACACCAATCAATTTCCCACTATTCTCATCAATTAAAAACACCAAACATGGATTCCACTATGAAAATAACTACAATTGGGTCTAAACATTTCACTCGAAGGGAAGGACATACCCCTATCTCATCATGATAATCAAATTCTATCATCAGCCTCTAAATTAAATATCATAACCATCACAACAGATTGATGTAATTATTAAAATCTGGATACCCATGTCATCCAATTTTGGGTTACTCATGTGGCTTAAACAAGGTTTCCACAGGGTCTAACTACTCAAAAATAATAACATGTTAGTTTAAGAAACATTTTCACCCAAGTGTCATCTCTAGAAGAAGGAATTACCAAATTTATCTCATTGCATATCACATAATTATACCATTTACATTAATCTCAATTTACCAGTCACTTAAAACTAAAGTTAAATAATGAATTATATAATTAGGTCCACTGTAATTACAAAATTAATTATATCAAAACCATCAGGGTCGAGGTGTCACATGAAAAAATTTATAATTATAACCTTAACCACAGGTGGAAGAGTCTTCAAAAGAGTATCATTGTTCTGAAGGAGCAGTTTCATAAACATTGAACTCAGGGGAACATTTTCCTGAGATATAATCAAGTTAAAGGATGATAAAATTTAGATTAACTTAATTGTTGATATTACAATTATATGTTGTGGAATCATGGTGGAAGAGTCTTCCAAATAGTATCATTGTCCTGAAGGATCAGTTTCATAATCATTGTACCAGATGAAACATTTTCCTGAAATATAATCAAGTTAAAGGATGATAACATTTTCATAATTTCTCTATAGATTTCTTTTAGGAATTCTTAGGTGATCATTAATTTAGAGATCTAAAGAGGGGCCTCTTCAATTGGGGCCTACATGATTGAAATTAGTACATTCATGAATCATGTGAGAATAATAAATGATGAGTAGATTTTTTATAACACCCATATCTAGATTACATTCAATAATATCATGGAAGAGTTATATAAGACCTATTGTGTGCTTCTTTACATGATCAAAGCTACCAAATATTAGTGAATGATTAAGAAATTTCCATCGAGAGACTATACCCACATATTAGAGTGAAAAAACTAGTTGAAATAAAAAAACCAAAAACCATAATAACATAATTATTATTGATAATTAAATGAACATAAATAATTCTATAACAACTGAAATGTAAGCATCGTAACACACATTGATCAGTCTCCCACTAGTCTAAAAACATTTGAAAAATAAAAAATTAAACAAAATTTTCAATGGGATATACTATCATAAAAAGACATCACATCAATAGAAATATCCAAAACCCTATCATTCTACTTCCAATTGATCAGATACACATCATATAAACAACATGAATATAGACATCAATATTAGTACACACATTGTGGTTCCCATTCAGATGGATAAGAAAATAGTTTCATTAGGCCACCCCAACAATTACCCTAACAGATAATATCATATGTTTGTGTTTACGCATGTTATACTCCCATACTAGTCATATTATAGTTGGAAAAAATAACATAAATATTGGCAATACACACCATATAATATTCAACCTAAGAACGAACATATTCTCCTTACATAATACTAGAGTGTCTCTAATATTGTACATATCATCTTAGTGAGATCCACACCCATCCGTGGTAGTATCATATCCACCCAACAAGGGGTTATATCACATGCATAAAACAAACTTATTCACCCTCCTAGGCGTACAAATTCTATTTCTCGAACAAGAATACATATCATGCCATTGGGGGAACCAAGGGCGTACTACTCCCCAAAAAGAATCACAACATCATTACCTATAAAACTGGGGGCATCCCACTCCATACCATGAAATATATCTCTAGTCGTTAGGAACATGAGGGAAGAATCCCCCCCACAGACACTAATTTTACATCATAAGGTGCATGAGGAAATATATTATCCCTTGCTGGAAACACATCACATCATCAAGTTCTTGTGGGATGAATCTCCACATCCTATAAGTGAACATCATCTAATAATTTACTCTGGGGAATACACACTCTATATAGAGATTAATATTTTACATTATACAATTGGGGAATAATCTTCTGGAAACCTTTAAGAACATACACCAATGGAATCCCACTATAGAACCATTCTAAAACATAATGGAATGGGGAAAATCATCCTAGAACCTCATATCCATGCACTCAAGATTGAAAATCAACTAATATATTGGATTTACCATAATACAATTTCACCCACACACACATGTGTATATATTCTCCCAATATAACCGAGGGTATATCCTTATTTGGAGCACTCATGTCTCATAATCCTGAGCTATTACCTCGATAAAGCCCAATATATCACACACATGGGTTATGTTATGATTATCCTAATATTCATCCATTGGGATGAACTCTTATGAACACAAAACAGACATGCCACTATGTCATTACTAGGATATCACCCTGGATCCACACGTTCTAAGGTTCATCCCAAAATCAGCCAGAACCATTGTGTTCTCTAATCCCATATGCCATTTCATGACACCAGACACAAGTGGTTGGTCCAAATCCTCCACTCTACTCCATCCAACCTACCTAAAAATATCACAAGAAATATCACTATATGTTTCATACAATCCTCATAAAAGTCACCTAAATAATAACCATGGACCACACTTTGGTCTCATATTACATCACCCTCAAGATAGATTTTAATCCAATCACATGGATGAATTCCTCCTATCATACCTCATCTAAATATCAATCATATCACTGATGTCCCTTAATAGTAACGAGGGGATCTCCACTATTTTATATTCTAAAAAAATACATGGAATATACTACTAACTTTTCTAATTAAAACACTAGGATATGAAAATATGAATGAATCATCTATGTGAAATGTATATGTTTTCTACATTATATAAAGGTTGTGTACATCCAAAACCTAAATTTCGTCATGCATATTTGTATGTATAGATGTTTATTTAACAAATACATTATGTTCTCAATATTTAATCATGTTAATGCCATAAGGGATACCATGACATCTACCTGATCTCAACCTTTGTCGAATAAAATGATATATTGAGCACTATTAAATGTTTTGTATTTCACAAGGTATCTTCTCATGTAACACTACATGACATGTACATATCTAAGGCTCTCTTCCCATTTACATTCCAAACTATTAGTTTGTATGTTCATATGGACAACACACTATGTGGGGATACTTTTTAAATTTTATTTCACTAGAATACATTGTAACATGTGTATTTTAACATGGAAATGTGTGATGGGGTTTCAAAAAATTTAATATACCATAGGAATCACCTTAAACCCCTGTTTCTCTATAAACAACTTCATTATATCTATCATACATTCCACATTTACAAATATACCTTGGAAAAAAATGAAAAATGAAAAATAAAATGCAATGTGTTAAAATAAAAATAATCACCCTACCTCCTAGAGAATCACTAAAGCATCAAGGTGAGATCTACTAATCATTGTCATTATCTCCCATCTTGGTTATGGTACATTATATTGACAATTATTATTGGAACCCTATCCTCTATTCCCATATCTTGTACCAGAGGGGTATAAGTGAATCATACCCTCACCCTCAAGAAAATGGGGGTGATAAAATAAAATTAATAATATAAAAAATTAAACTACAATAAAAATAATTTAATGGTTTGAACTTGTACCAGGAACATGGAAAATGTTGATGCGTTACCTAGATAAAATTACTCATTCAAAACTCAACTGGGATTTCATAATTACAATCTGCATATTTATTTATGAGATATAAATATTTTTCAGTGCATAAATAATTAATATTTTTTTAATTAATACAAAATAAATTTAATTTTTTTAAAAAAATATAGTCTCATGGAATTAATTTCTAAGGACAAATGTCCCTTATTGAGATTAATGGAATTATTCGATAATTTTTTCAAGATCATTTGTTATGAATATTCTAGTTTAATCCCAAATAAGATTTTAGGGATCTCATATCCACATGAACACTCTAAACATCATATGATCTTGAAACCATGTACAAAAACATTTCGTTGATGTGTTCAAGATATCAATATTCATATATAAATTCCGATTCATTTGAGATTCAAGACACTTGAATGAAAAAAAATTAAAAATTCTCCTAAAATTCATTTCCCATAAAAACACAGGTCATTTCAACTACATCGCCCCTATAAATTTAGTCGTATGAAGGTATTTGTGGTATTCCATACATAAATCCTAAACAAACACATTCACCAATTTAGTTAGAATAACACAAATTCTATCTTTGAATTATAAGTATAATGTTATTCTATAGATCTATCCCACATTCATGGATACACTATCATTTCTAAAAAAATATGATGAAATCCCCGAAAAACAAGAGCCAATTCATATGAATTCAGAACCTATTAATAATCACGGGACAAAAAAATGTGATTTATCTATGTACTAGAATCCCTATCATATCTCAACCATCCACCAACCAATATCACCATATCCATGATCCTTGAAACATCAGGATTGTACTCTCTTGTCATATTTGATGATCCAACCACATGTGTATCATCGTTATAAATATATTTAAATGAAATTAAAATATCTATGGGGAATGTTATATCCACTAAAAATCATAATAATTATATGCGACAGTATCACCCATACCTAATCATAAACCTTAAACTCCAATCATAACTCACCCTTGACTCACTAGAAAGCTCATCCATATACCCCAAATTATTTAATATATAACAAGTGTGTCACCATAAAATGATGAATTATAGATTAAAAAATAGATATATTTTCTTATTGTACTACCCATGTATAAAAAAGGACACATAATCACAATCATCCCTCTCCTCCTGAGATACTACCCCCCATCTTGTAAAACCATAACACTTCTATCAAGAACCTAGATCATATTAGCTGTTACACTTCACTTTGACCCATTCAAATGTAACCTCTCTCTAAAAAGGAAACACCACCCAATAAAAATCTTATCCAAAACCAACAGGTATATGGTTATATGCCACCCCTTCACATAACCCAAACCATATCCCCTGATCTACAACCCATCGATCCAAGGATTATATTACTGAAAAGATATAATGACCCATCACTTGTGAATTCCATCAATGAAGAGGCACTATAATAGAAATATTCAAATACCTATGAAATTTCACATATTCCATGTTAAAATACATAACCACTAACGAATAAGGAATTAATGAAAAAATATATAGAATATACATAGACATTACCCATCCTAGAGTCAATCATCTAGGATCACCGATGATTATTCCATCAAAAAAGTCTCCCAAAAAAATGTTGGGCATCCAACTAGTCCCACCTCAAATATAAAATTTTAAACCAGAGTCAATCACAATAAGGTATTAGATATTTGGGTTTCCCATTAACATTACAGTGAAAAAAATAAACCAATATCTTAAATCACATCTCTTAGACCTTTATTCTCTCCTACCAAGTGTATAAAACATATCCCAAAAGTTCCACAATTCATATAGAATAAACTATACTCCCATATCAAATAATATAAGTAAAATAAAATTCCCACACATTAACTCCAAAATATCCACATATACACATAAAATATCTCAATGATTTACCACACACTCCTGGGAACAAATCCACCCCATGAATCGGAATACGAGACTAGACCCTTGATGATAAAGTCACATCTATATATACATAATTGTATTACCCTATAATAATTTATCTATATCAAGACAATGTCACATTGACATGTTAAATATTATTTCACAAAGAAGATAAAAAAAATATAGTACATGTTTTAGTTGATACTTAAAATAAACTTACCAAATTATTCATCTAGGACAAGTATCTATAATAAAATGAATACACCATCCCAATAAGGGTCACTAGACATCCCATACATAAAGAGAATATATATTCACTATCGAATGAAATAGTTCTCTAATATACACATGACATGATTCTATAGAATGGTATGTAGTTTAGATAAGTAGAATGCCACCATAGAAAACATTTTATAACTTGTATACACCTATTTAAATAATTGATAAAATATTATTTTTCATATAAATAACACACAAGAATGTGAATAAGATGATAATAATATATTCCAAGAAAGATGTGTAACCTAATGCCTCTTTCCAATCAGAAAAGACCATTAACCATATTAACACTATCAAATAAACACCCCATATTTGATAAATATCTCATCTATAATGTAAAAACTAAGAATAAAAAACAAATTAAATTGGTATATAGGGATTTATAATTAAAAATGTGCTTACATTGAGTTGTTTGGGATCCATCACATTCTCTAAAAATTTCCTATATAATATATCTTAGTAACATATAATAGTTTGAATGAAATGATCTTATACCACTTTGTTACATATTGGTTTGAAATCCACACACTGGTGTCCAAGAAGGGGTGCTACTAGATCACAAGTACACCACCTAATATATAAAATGTTTTCAATATAAATTATGGTATATGGTGATACTATGGAGAGAAAATATCTTAATATAAAAGTAAAAAAACATGTATATTCACCAAATAAAAATCATATTAAAAAACATGGTTATACATAATCTAATGGAAAAAATCATGGTTTATAAACTGAAATGTAATCAAATAATTTCACAGTAACTGCTCACTCATATGGGTGATCATGTATACAAAATAGGAAAAAAAGAAAAAAATCTAAAAGAGGCACTATTTTCATCCCTGAGACATAGCTCAATCCCATTTTGAAAATAGAAATAGCGCTACCTCTTCCAAATCCATTCCACATCATGTGATCAACATGAATATATACATAAGGATATTCATATTCATAGGTGTTCCCACACATGGGGGCGAGAAAATAATTATTAGTACGAAACCCTAGCTAGTGACCCTAAAAATTGTTTTTATATATATGTGTGTGCACACATGATATTATCATCCTTGAAGAGTAATACATGTAATAAATTAAATAAACAAAACAACATGGGTCCTTCGGTTTTAAGTTTACACTAATGTTTGTCCAGACCTACTTCACCTATTGCGAATGTGTCTCTAATTATATTATTAAACATCAAGGGGAATCCATGAATGTAACCTAGTCTTAGAATCCCCATAAAAAATTGGGATCACATCACATGCCTGTATCTAATGTATCCATACACCTCAAAAGTTCCACCCTTATCCAAAACCAGCAGGCATCACACACCATGTGGACCTAAGAGAGAACTTCTCTATACTTATAATCACATAATTTATAGTAAATAACAAAGAGGAATACCATAAACTTATTAGAAATATATCTCTTGACAATAGGAACCAAGGGGATTACTCCCCCCACTCTAGAATCTCATCACAGATAATCAATTATAGGGTTGAATATTCTATACCATCTAAGAATCACATCATATCACTAGGTATCATTTGGAATAATACCTCCCATATTCATGAAAAACATGATCATGAACACAAGGGATGAAATTACCTACACTAGAAGCAAACATCGTCTCATTATGTATGAAATGAAATTTATGCACCATTTTTTTGAAGCACATTTCACATTATACACTTATAGAATCCTATTTTTGGTACATCTAAACACTTTCTCCAAGAGAATCCTACCATAGAAAAATTATAGTTCATAAAACATATAGAAAAAATTACTAGAACATTATATACATTCACTTAGCGATAAATATCATATTAATCGTTAAATATACATTACTATGTAATGACATACAAATACAAATCTATTCTACATACCTACAGGAATATTCCTCATCAAACTCCCTTTTTTCAGACACCTATTTTTCACCACTACAAACCATTATGTTACATACATATTTTGGTAACATGATCAATAAAGTTTTTATCCCCTAGTATGGCCTCTCAATTAAACAACCTAGAATCATAACCATATCCTTTTAAATCTATCACCATTGATCCTTGGGTTTTATATTGTATCATAAAATAACCAATAACCATATTGTTCACTTAGAACAATGTTCATTTCCTGATAGTAGCCTCAGTTGGTTAGTCCACACCATTATGGCATCCCAATCCCTCGCATCATTACCATTTTCATGTTATCTCTATCTAATACACATAACAATCCCTTTCAGTATCATTTGAATAATAATGACATTATATACATGATTATCATTTTACACATACCTAATGAGACAGGTGAATCCAATCATCCACTAGGAAACCACATATTACAACTTATCCATCCCAAATAATCTCCGCAAAAGAATCATATAGAATTGGATGGATAGATATCATGTTATACAGGTAAAACCAACCAAATAAATTATATACTTATCCAATTATAACTCAACAGTGATAAAAAATAAAAGCACTTCTATAAGGAATGTATATGATGCGTAATAATTGTGTAGGGAATACAATTAGAATTACCCACTAGGCGTGTACCTATTATATTCATAACATTTTTTTCCAAAATAAATTATTGACATCAAAACTACATGAAATATAATCCATACTGAGTATAAATAATTTTATCATTGCTCAAACTATGGTACAGAATAGAATTATTTATGTTATATTATGTGTTGTTTACCTCTTAGGATATCATTTCATGTAACACAAAATTACATGTACCTATCATGGGTTTCTAGACATGTAAATGGCAACTGTCGGAGTCATGTACTAGAAATCTTACAATGTGTTTCAAAATGGAAAACCCATTTCATTAATATAATCTTAATCCTTCCTCATAGAGAAAGAACATGACGTCTATTCTTGAACTCCATAGTATGTTATTGGGGTTTGTAGATAAAACCCCAGGAATATCACTTAAAACCCCTAATTCACCTTAAACCGCATAATGACATCCCTCTTCCATAACACAGAAACTCAAATCTCATAGATTAAATTATCATTTTTAATTTAAATGGGGATGTATCCAAAATAGGAATAAGTGGCCTACCTCAGTGTGAATCATTGAATCTTCAATGTCCGATTCACCCTCAAGACTTCTGTATCCTAGCATGGATATATATATCTCCTCATAAGAATCTAAACTTTCTCCTCTCCTTATATTCTTTCCATTATCATAGATAAATTTAGGGGAAGCTTCCCCTCCCAGTTAAAATAATATGCGTCAAAATGGGGTTGGGTGATAAAATAATATAAATAAAATAGAAATAGAATAATTCAACAATAATAATCACCAATTTAGAGGTGTATTTTATAAATTAAAATCAAAAAATTTATACACCATTACAATCTCAGAAAATTCAATTAAAACTAAGATATGTAGTTATAATTTCCACTAACAAATATATTCAAAAGATATCATCATCTTCTATACATATGGTAACAATTAATATTTAATTAAAAAACAAAATACTCTAAAAATTCATCATTTATGAATGAAAATGAATTACATACAAAGGTTAAAAGTACCATCATATGAAAAAAGAATTAAAAAATTCCTCCAAAATAATTTAGTAGGTTAAAATTACTATTTTCCCATATTAATTACACAGTGATCATACATCGACCCGATAAAACAAAATGGCATTAAAAACAACAATAGTTTCAAAATTCATCCTATATATATGTTTTATCTCTTATATTTACTATTTATATTAAAATAAGTAAATAATTATGTAATCTATAATGAATAATTCATAGTTCAGTTAAATCTGATTACCCATATGGATTCTGTTCATTACTGATGACTGGTGAGAATATGAAAATAGTAATTAAGTGGGAGATTAATATGACTAAAATAAATAATAATAACTTAATATTTTAGTAGGTTATTGATGTAATTACTCTTTTTAGTTAATTTTTTGAATTTCCAGAAGTCTTTTCTCTTGTCTTTACATTTAGATTTCTACGTGGAAAGAGATCACCCGAATCACTGGTAGTCAGGATGCAATTTAAATTGAATAATTTCATTTTTTGTTTTAGTTTCCATATGAATGGAAAGAGTAAAACCACTATAGTTCATTGTTATAAAATAATCTCATCCATATTTGTAGGAGAGGCTCTACAGAATTAATAATATAAATTTTTAGTGATGCCACAAAAGTGGTGGCCGAATGTGGGAATTCTGAGGACGATAATTGGAATCATTCACTCAACTATGGACATGTATCAAAGGTATACAAGATGTAGATAAATGGGTGAATTTTTAAAAATAATATTATGTTTCATATGTTTTGATAGGAAGTAATAAATCATGAATTTTACACCCTTAGAGTCATTCGGGGGGGGGGTGGATTCTTTTGATTGTGATAATGGTTGGATTATAAAATTAGAATAGAGAGGATTTATATGCCATGAATATTAAAAGTTATCGAAGACAAAATAAATTGAATTACATTCTATATTATGTAATGAGAGACTATATATTTTTTTTGATAGAATATACAGACATTTTGTGTGATATGATGGGGTAATGAGTCAACAATCCATTGTTTATAGGAAATAATGTTAAATGACATGGTTAATTGTTATAATGATGATGTATGGTAGGATAAAATGTATAAAAAGCTAATATTACAGGAATTTTTTGAACTAAAATTATCATAATTTTTTTTGTTTTTTTCAATGTGTGTCAAGAAAAATGTGGAATTAATTATTTCAAAATGATATAGATGAGAATAATATGTAATGAGACATGAAGTAATGATTGATATGAGTTCCAAAAAAGGTCCATGGTGTTTCCATGTATTTTAGAAATATTCCATAATTATTTAATGTGATGTAAGATTACACTACTAATTTTTTGGAAAATGAAATGAAGAATAATTTAAAAAATTTTCATTTAAGGAGTTCCAGTATTATTATGGAAATGAATGAGGATGTAAGAGGAATATGATAAAAATAAATTTGAGAAGATCGTAAAATTTCTACATATTTGACTATTGGAGGAATTAAATCTTATGAGGAATTAAATTTGTTGAGGTGAATAGGAAATTTTTTTTTGAGAATACATATAGATCTCTTGATATTAAATAACAACTAGAATAGTGTTAAATAATGATCAATACATGATATAGAAGGGTTATACTGAAATATCTATGCATGTGTAAAGGTAAAACTAGAGCCCAATTAGGTAATAGTTCTCTATTTTTGTTTAACATTAAATTAGAAATATCATAACTTGTTTAAAGGTATATCATACAAGAAATAGGTTTTTTAATGGTATATCCAAAATTATATAGGTTATATAAATGTACTCTATAAGTTTCACATTGTCTGTAATGGAAATCATGCTTCAAAATAAAGGTATCATTGATGATCATGTGTTTTGAAAATTATGATGAAATCCAAGAGATATGAAATATTAATCATGAAATTATAATAGATATGTAATGTTATATTGACACATTTCTCATGGGGGTATGAGGGTTACATTCTGGAATAAATCTAAACTGGGAATTACACTAGATGTGTAAATGTATATTTCAGGATATATAAATGTAGCAGTAAGTTCTAAGAGATAAAAAATGTTAAACTACCTCTTGATTAATGTAAACACAAAAAAATATGTATATGTATTGTAAAAATTTAACCTATGAAATCTAAATTCATACTATACCTTAACATGGTTGAACTAAATGTTTAATCATGTAGTCACTCCCCTCAGTAAAGATTGAGTTTGCCAACATGGTAAATCCAAAGACAGAATATTTTATATGACCAATTTTGAATCATGGACAATTTATTTAATTCTTACTTTATATTGGAAATCTTGTAAGGAATGGTTGATCTGTGAAATATAATTTTTTCTTAACATACTGGAAGAAGGTTTGAGACTCCCAAATTATTTTACATTCGGGAGAGTTGATTAATATTTTATGGTGCGCCAATATTCTACAACGATATAAATTTAATGGTGTTATAGTTGTGTAATAACTCTAATTTTTTTATAGAGTCCTCATGATTTTGATTAGTTAAACTTTTGTCTAGTTTTTTGTACCATTAATTATGAAATTTCATTGTTAGTTTTGGGTGAATTTTCTGAATTTATAAAGAATAAAAGGATGTTCACAGTTGGAGAAATTTTTTCCAAAACCTTTCAAACACATGAAAACAGTATTTTCATGTCTGGTGTGCTATTTGGTAAATCATTCACCCTAAAAAAGATAAATCATGCACCCCATTTAAGAGGTTCACAGTTAGGGCACAAAATTTGGGGAAACAGTGCACCCCGAGCAACAAACCATGTGCATAGTTTTATGTTAATAATAAAATTATAATTTAAAATACCTAATCCCTAATATTATCATTAAATAAACCCACACTTATCACTTAATGATTCACCTATTTTGGGAGGCTCTTATTTGAATTTATAGGGATCACAACCTCCATTCTTAGTGTGTCGATGGATAGATTTAATATCTTCACCACCCGAAGTAAATAGTTTTCCCCATTTTGAACTATCTTTCTCATATGTTCCCATTTCGTAGTAAAATATGGATTTTTTGAACTATTGGATATTTATACGAAGTCTTGGTTTTTTAGATCATCATTCGATTTTTCATTGATCTAGGTTTTGGATCTTGATCATGTATGTTACTACATTCTTTATCATTCTGTTTGAAAATTAGGATAATTTATTGGAAAGTGATCATCACCATTCTTGTAGTAGGTGGTCCAAAATTAAAATCCAAAATTAATGATTTAAATAATGTGTATAAAATTGTATAATTTTAAAATAGAATTTTAGGAATTGAGTTTTGGATTGAATTAATTAATTTGGTGAATTAATTAATTGAGGAAAAAAGATAAATTAGGGATTTTGTAATTGTAGATTATTAATAATTTTTTATAGAATAAATTAAGGAATATAGATATTTTGAATTGATTTAATTAATTGTCGAATTAATTATAGATCCATAAAATTTTCAATTAAGACAATTAATTAGTGAGTTAATTATTCATAATTATTGTTATTATGAAATTGATTGAGATGACTAATAAATTAATGATATGGATGTTCTTAATTAATTGGTGAATTAATTAAGTGGAATTATATGATAAAATAATTGATGAATTGGTAATGATGTGATCTAATTAATTAATTGATGTATTAATTAATGGATTTAATTTGAATCATTAATTATTGAATTAAATAATATAATCGATGTAATTAATTGATAAATTATTTGATGGAAGTAACGTGATTACATTAATTTTTATTTAAATAACATGATTGATGTGATTAATTAACATATGAATTAATTGGGGCAATTAATGTGATTATATAAATTTTTAATTAAATAATGGAAAAGATGGTATTAATTAAATGATAAAATAATTAATTAATGTAATGTGATAATTTAGTTATAGAATTTAATAATGTGGTCTATTGAATTAATTTATTGAATAAATAATTAATGTACTTGATGTGATTATTTAATGGATTAAATAAATAATGGTTTTTATGGGACTAATTATTTGATGAATTATTTAGTTGGAGTAATTGGATTATTTATGTTATTAATTAAATAATGAGATTAATTTGATTAAGTAATTGATTAATTAATTAATACATGTAATGCAAATATTTAATAGTTTAATTATACAATGTGATTAATGGGATTATTTAATTAGTGTATTAATTACTGAAATTAACGAAATTATTTAATGGTTTATTTACATAATAGGAGAAATTGGATTAATTAATTTGTGAATTAAATAATAGAACAAATTTTATTATATAATTGCCCAATTGTATAATGGTATTGATGGGATTAAGTAATTGATGAATTAATTAATTAATGTAATGCGAATATTTAACGCTTGAAAAAAATAATGGGATTGAAGGTAATCATTAATTGATGATTTAATTTAGGATGTAATGTTGTAATTTAATTCTGGAAACATATGATGCGTTTGATTTGATTAATTAATTGATGTATTTATCAATTGAAGTAATACAATTATTTAATGGTCGAATAAGATAATGGGCTTTAATGGATTAGTTAATTAATAAACTAATTAATGGAATGAAGGTGACTATTTAATAGTTGAATGAAATAATGGGATTAATGGGCTTAATTGACTGATGAATTAAATAATGAAATTAATGTTATTATTTAATTTTTGAGTTAATTACTGGTATTGATGATATTAATTAATTTATGAATTAATTAATCAGTGTAATTAAATTATTTATTTATTTAATTATATTCATGAATTAAAATAAATAATTAATTTTTCAATTAATTGATTAGAATAAATGTGGATAATTAATTTTTTGAATTAATTAATGCATTTGAAG
This sequence comes from Viscum album, assembly GCA_963277665.1. Lineage (NCBI taxonomy): Eukaryota > Viridiplantae > Streptophyta > Magnoliopsida > Santalales > Viscaceae > Viscum > Viscum album. Next base: position 1,689,887,469 of record OY728146.1, read on the forward strand.
TGAACAAATAATTATAGAAATAATTTAATCTATTTAATGTGATTAATTAATTTTTGAATTAATTAATAGAATTGACATAAACAACTAATTGGTGAATTAATTGAAGGGATTGAATGTGAATTGAAAATTTTATAATTATTTTTTGGAATTAAATTTGATTAATTAATTAGTTAATTAATTAATGTTGATTGTAGTGGTGATGAAATTGGATGAATTGGATTAATAAATAGGATAATTGATTAATAAGGATTTTTATTTTGATGCAATGAAAAATGACGTATTCAATTGTGTAATTATATAATGTTATTAATGTGAGTAGTTAATTGTATAATTACTTTAATGAATTGAGAAGATTAATTAATTTTGAAATTAATTAATTTTATTGGCATGCTTAATATTTTTTTTCAATTAATTAGTGTAATTAATGAGATAAGTTAATATTGAATTAATTAATGGAGTATATTTAATTAATTAATTTCTCAATTAATTAATGGCATCGACTTGATTAATTAATAGTAGAAGTAATTAATGTTATGGGAGTTTTTAGTTTATTTTTTAATTGACAAATAAAATTGAAGTTATTAAATAATTTTAAAATTAGTTAATTTAATTGTTGTGATTAGTTAATTACTGAATCAATCAATTATATAAATGTTATTATTTAATTATTCAGTTAACTAATGGATTTTATGTGATTAGATAATTTTTGGATTAACTAATAGAAGTGATATTTTGAGTTTGTTATTGAATTTATTAATGTTAGTGATGTGATTATTTAATTTATGAATTAACTAAGGGAATTGATGTGATTAATTAGTTGATATATTAATTAATGTAACTAATGTGATTATTAGATGTTTGATTTAAACAATTGATTGAGAATATTAATTAACTAATTAATTAATTAATGAATTAAAATGTTGAATTGTATCAATAGAATATATATGTGATTGATAGTGAATGAAGGTGTGGAACATGGATTGATGCTACAAATACACATGGGGTGGTATACATGATGTTCTACCTCCAAACCATGGATGCCCAATTTTATGGGAGAGGGACTGATGGTCGAAATACACTAGATGTGTGAGACATGGACTGATTGTCCAAAAATTTATATTGTGAATAAGAATTGTATGGGATATAGATGGATTGTCTAGATAACTATGATTTATAATTTATTGATTTATGATGCTATACCCATTATGTGTACGACATGTACTAATTCTCCAAATACTCACAGGGCATTAAAAATTTTGATCGACGTCCAAAATAGTGGCATTGGACTAGAGTTACAACTATATGTATTATGAATTTAAATGAAATGGGTATTTAAAGACCATTTGAGATGACTAATTGTGAATTTAAAATGTTAAATGGTTGAGACTTGGGAATGTGATGAAGCATATACTCGGATTCAAGTGCCCTCAGGAACTCGGGGTTTTTCATGGATAAATAATGATTAATTGATGATGTGATAATTATTCACTTATTCATTGAATTTTTTTTACAACTACATAAATTTTTATTTACTATATATATTTGTATAGACCAATGGTCATAGTCTACTATGTTGTACTGACACCCGCCACATTTTTCCTGACTGACACCTGAATAGATTTCATAGTTACAAGACAAGATTATGGAAATTCCCTATGTTAGATGGGTGAGACATAGTGTTTCAATTTTCAGTAAAGTAGACGAGATTAATGGATCTATTATAATTATTTTTGTGTGTGTTTAATTGTGAGTTTTATTTAAAAAATAAACATGTAATTTAACATGGAATATATACTATTTATTTTTGAAATGTAATTTCATGTTTTTGTTACACTCAGTTTTGTCTTTTTTTCATGTCTAGGTTTCTGATCCGATTCATTTGAAATATCGTTTCATTTCATGGATTTTGGGTGAGTTTAATTTTGAATTTTGAACTACCATTTATGAATAATCATCCTTCCTTGGGTGACCCATATCTCTTTTGGGAGTTTTGGAGAAAATGTTGGTTAAGGTATGATTTGATCCAACCGTGAGCCCATTTCAAGATTTAAAAATTAATTTTTTCTATAAATCCTAAATTTTTCAACATTTTTCACTTATTCAAATTTTCAATTTGCCTCCACCGATATATGAAAACCACCATAGCCTTTTGGACCCCTTAATAATTAATAATCATGGTGAATTTGGTTACTTATTTAGGTATTGAGCTAGCCCTATGGGTCCATTTCCAGTTCTAAAAAATAAAATGTTTCTTTTATATATTTTTCAATTTTTAATACTTTTAGGTGATTATTCCTCCCAATCAAAGAAATAATCCCAATTCCTACCCCCAAAATCTATTTTTCCTATTTGGAGAGCATTTTAATTACATATTATGAAGAATGTTCTCAGGGTTCCAAAAATCATGTAGATTTGTGATAATAAATTGTTTCATTCGCAAATCATTCATTTCTTACTCTCCCCCCAATTTTTTACATTTTTTAAGCTAAGTAGACCCTAAACTGAGTTTAAGTCCATTACCTCTCCTCTAAGAGTGTGGATATAAATGATTAAAAAGTTTTTTCTAGTTTACATGGTGAGACTCATTCTCTTTTGTCCTCCCTGTTTCCCCTTTTTCCATTATTTCATAGTTATTTCTTCTCCCGTAGTCCTGTATAACCTAGGATATATTTCAGAATGACATTTTATGGGGGTTATATTCTTTTAGGGGTTTTCTTCATTGTTTTAGGGTTTAGAAACCCCCAATAGATGATTTCAGTTGTGCGTTTCCATTCCACCAAAGATTTCAGGTAGTTTCCCATTGAACATGACCTTTATTATTTAAGATCCATACATTTCAGGATTTTTCTTCTTCTTATTAACACACTTAATATTTAAATTAATTCTTTCAATAATTCTCTTTGGTGTGACATGTAGCAGTTAAAACCTTGTATTGGTAAAGTGTTGTAGTTTTGTTAAAATCGTTCCCACCCCGTGTTTTTTCAATTGATTTCTTAGCTTCTAAAACTGGATTGTGTTATTTTGAACATGGTTTAGTAGATTGAATAAATTTATTGCCATCCATTTATTTTTAATTATTCTTCGAGTTCTTAATGGAAGGCCCATATGGATCATTTATAAAAAGGGTTCTGTAATGGATAAGGAGTATTAATATTTTCAATCTTGTTACCAATGTTTTGAATCTTAAAATAGTGGGTTATAAAATCCTTATTAAATGTGTTATTTGTGGCATTGAAAAATATCAGTTTGGTGAAAATGAATAAAGGCCCATTTGGCCTTTCCTAGAAATGATAAATGCGTGTTTTACATATATATACCATGTTGCGTCAATTGAAATTGTTTTATGGTTCATGAAATTTTATTATTAAGTATTTTTAAGACTTCCAAATACGACTGGGTATGGTATTTTTGTGCCTTTATTCTTTAAAAAATGTTTTTGATTGTGTTTTATCATCAAAACCTCATTACAGTATTTGAAATTATTCTATTAAAATATTAGGTGTTTCACTGATCTGTGAAAGAAATGTGAAGCATGTTTTTGGGATGTTTTTGTGATTATGGTTTGGGAATTAAATTTTTATGTGGAATGTTTATTTTATAATATGTGTAGCTAGATTGATAACTAAAGGAAATCCCATCTATCTAGGTGGGTGGAGGTGTACTAGTATTCTAGTGATCCCATGGGGTTTGGACCCTATTTCATGTAGCATGATTGACAATGAAAACACTAAATAAAAGATGATGATGTTGTTGTTGGAGGACCACTAGGTTATGGGAATGCTCCCTAATACTGTCTCGTGTGCATGATAATATATATTTATGATTGATAACATCATCAAGTTATGTGGTACTTGGGGCTCCCAACTAACTTGTGAAAGGGATGTTCCTGTGACTTGTGTTCATTAGCTATTTTGTACTCACAATCGGCATACTGTGATATTAGTTGGTATATTTAGAAGCTTGTGTGATTTATTTAAATGTTTACTTTATCAAAATCACCCCTATTGAAAACCTTTTTCATTTTGAATATGTGTATCATTGAAAATTTTTTACTAGAATTCTGGTTTATAAAACATGAATGTTTTTGTTTGATAACGTTAATAGAGTAGATCCTCATTTGAAAAACATAATTTTATATCTTTATAAAAAAACTTGAAATTTATTTTTCTTTTATTTTAATGTAATTTTATTAGGAATAGAAAATCTGGCTAACCTACATAGTTTCAATACCCATCCATAAAGTCTCTTTATTTTTTATCCCTTGTGCAGGTTTAACCTTCAGTTTGATCACCTTGGGTGACGTCTGGTCATTGTGTTGTAGAATGACCAGCATCGTCACATGGAGCGAGTTGGTTGGATGGTTTTGTTAGTTGAGTTGTTTGTTTAGATTTACTTTCATTTTCTTGTAAAATTAATGTTCAGTTAACTTTTTTATGCAATTGTATTTTGGGATGTCTGTTTCATTTCATTATTTTATAAATGTTTATATTTGGGAGAAATCATTCCCTTGTGTACTCTATTGATTCCCTTGGTGCTTGTTTCCTTCCCAGGAGGATTAAGAATGAATCTCGGGACTTGTTACATGCTGTCTTGGGTGACCGGTTCCGAGTCGACTCGGGCTTGTTAGTGAAAAAATGGTATCAATGGAGGTCAGCTCTTAACAAACCATTCTTTTACAGAACCTATGTTATTTAGGTTATTTCAAGGTAGATTGAGTAGGATTATTAGGAAATGAGGGGTATGTGTGGGATGATCATTATGAAATTTTTCTCAATATGATCCTCTGGTTTCTACAAGTTTTCTAGTTTAATTAGTTTCCTTTTTTCTTGCTGAGTGTTGGGGTTTGGATATTACAAGAGGAATATGACTAATGGACTCCGTGAGCTCATAGGGCCTAGCAATCCATATGGATCTGGTGAACAATCCTAATAAGTAAATCCATGATGGTTTTTTGTTTGAAAGAATCCCACCAACCATATGGGAATGTTACCCATAAACTCTTGTTCCCATTTATTGGTTTATTGGACCTTTCTTGAAATCTGATTTTTTATTTTGAAAATTCATGAGTGAGAAATGTTAAAATGGGTTTTAAATGAGACATTGGATTTTGAAAAGGGGAAAAGGTGTTTTCAAAAAAAAAATATGAATGGTTTTGGAAGGTTGTGTTTTTGTGTAATAAATTTTGGGAAGGCAGTGGAAATTATTTAACGAGATTGGATATTCCTTAATCTAAACATGTGATTTTATGGAATAAAATATTTTGAAAGTATTATTAATTTTAATGTGATTTTGAGACTTTGTTTTAAATGGTGTGTTTTGGGGTGTTGAAAAGTGTTTGAATATGATGAATTGGTTTTAGAAATTTGTTTTTAGCTGTTGGTGTTTTCCTATAATGGGTATTTGGTCTCAATGGACATCAGATTAAGAAAAGTTAACTTATTGAATTTTTAAAAATGTTAAGGGGTTGTTTGGTGTTTCTTGGCTATTTTAAAAGATGATAAAAATTAAAAGGGGTGGGTTTTTAAGCAAATGGTTTTTGATCATGTGTTGATTGTTTTTTGAAATCTGAAAAGGTTTTTGACATGGTGGTTAATATTCCATTAGATGGTACATGATTTTTGGTATGATATTGTTTTGTTTTAGCCTACAGTGTTTTCATGGGTGCTCAAATGCATGGTATTATTGATATCTAAAAATATAGACCTATATGGAATAGTGTTTGGGAGCCTAGGATGGCATGGAAATGTGCATTTGAGCTAGACTTAATGAATCACCATTGGTGAATGTAAATATCCCCCAAGTTAGTTTGTTTTTAAAAGTTGTTTTGAGCTGAAAAATTGTGACATTTGCTTATAAACCAATTTCTATGTGGATAGTTTGTTTTCTGTGTTTTAGAATAGTTATTTATTAAGTATGCTTCATTGTGATCTGGATGTCATTCCCTTGTTGTTTCTTGAGATGGGATCTTATTGGTGGCTCAGTTCTGGAGTAATGGTCAGCGGGTTTCTATATATGTGTTGGATGTTGTTATGTGTCAATGGATTGTTCTACATTGGAAATCATTCCTATTGATGAACCTAAAGATTCATTTAAAATTTTAAATACACCTCTTTGGATGATTCTTCACCATATTTGTTGGAATAGAGAGGTGTTTGGTCGCGATTTATAGTGCCTTCATATAATAATGATTCTCTCAGTTATAGCTAGTGTGTTTGACGATGCTTGGTGTGTTTCACTATGTTCCTTGTTCATTTTACTCCCCATTCAATGTAAGTAAGATTGGTGGTGTGTATCCTTCAGACTATTTTGGGTATTGGTGTTTTTTATTGAGCTACTATTTTTCATTAGGTAATGTGATTCAATTCTCCTGATTACGATGCCTCAGGTGCTTCTTGTATCAGGAATCCAACTATAGGACTCAGCGTTAAGCTTTTCACATATTCCAGAAATCTCCAGAGGTGTGGGGTGCTTGAATAGGCTCATGACTCCCCCACTATGGTATGGTAGTTTCTATTTCTCTATTTTTGTTCCTCCTCACTTTTTATTTCACATTGTCTCAATGAGCATGGGGTAATAACCCCACCAATAGTATATATGGTTATACTTTCATGGATGTGGGTTTTAGATAAATGTCCCACTATTGACCACCTCTGTAAATCAGGTGAGGTCTTGTTGTTAACTATTCATTTGTGGTGATTTGTGGATATTTTCTTTTTTTGTTTTGTGGTTTCAGTTCACTAATTATTTTTTCTATTTCCCTCCCCTCTCTATGTGTTGGGGGTCGAGATCAGTACCAATTATGTTGGCCTAGTTCCTATCCCCTCCATTCGGGAGTGGTTTGTTTAGATGTTCATGTTTTCACCCTCTAAACATGTTTTTTTAGATTTTCATGGGATATTTTTGATTGTCTTGTGCTGGTGATTCCCAATTCAAGTTCATGTTGAATTATGTTTTCTTTATTTTTGGTAGGTCTTTAATCGTGGTGAGTCCCACTGCGGGTCTCGATGACTTTTCCCTTAAGTATTCGTATGATGGTATTTGTTATTTAATGGTTGGGAGACCGTTCCAGCCTCCCCCCAATTTGTGGTATTTCGTGAGTGAACTTTGGTTTGGGTGATCATTGGGTTCATTGGGAAAAGACCAAACAATCTGGTTCTTGGCAAGGTTGTGGAGGCGGTGGCATGATCTTTCCGTTGATTCTCAGCAAATGGTTTTGGGTTAGTATTTTGTTTGGGGAAGAGGATTAACTTCCTTTGATGGTAAATAATATTTAGTTGTCTAGAGAGGTTGGATAATGTTTAAAAGGAATCATTATGTGTTTTTATTATATTTATAGTGTAATGGCTTTGTAGAGAAGGAAATCATTAATGGTGGGAAGAATTGTCACACCGAGTTTTTTCTTATTTCATGTCTTGGTTTTGAACCGGTTCATTGGAAATCCCAATCATTTTTAAGGGTTTTGGGTGAGATTAATTTTGAGTATTGAACATAAATATATTTCTAATAATAATACCATGGGTTCCCCAAAGATTTTTGGGAGTTTTGAAGAAAAGAGTGGTTACTTCATGATTTGGGCCAACGTGAGCCCATTTCTAGATTTAAAACCCAAATTTGTTTCTTTTATAAATCATTCATTTTTAAACCTTTTTATCACATTCCACTTCCCAATTGGCCTAAATTGACATATACAAACCAACATATACTTTTTTACCCCATAATAATTCATAATAATAGTGAATTTGGGTTACTTGGTTATGTATTGGGCCATCTCGTGGGCCTATTTCCAGTTATAAAAAATAATTTGTTTCATTTATATATTATTCTTTTTTTAATATTTTTCAGTGATTTCACATCCAAATCTAACAAAAAATCAATATACTCACCCCATTATTTATTTTATATATTGGGAGATCATTTTTATTTCATATTAAGGTTAAAGTACTCTAGTTTCCTCAAATCATCTGGATTTGATAAGTAAAAGTGTTTCATCCATAAATAATATATTTTTTAATCATTTTCCCCTAATTTGTTTCCCATAGTTATTAATGACCTAAGGAGACTCTACACTGAGTTTCAAGCGCTTAACTATCATCTATGAGTGTTTATCTAAGGGAAGCTGGAGAGTTATCTAGTTACTATGGTGAGATTCCTTCTCCGTTGACCTCCATATTCCTCTTATTTATATTATTTCATGGTTATTTCTTTTTCATTGGCCGTGAAAGACATTGGATTATGTTTTTTAATGATTTTTTATGAGTTTTATATTCTTTTTGGATGTTATTCATAGTTTGAAGGTTTATAAACCCGTGGCGGGGGATTTCAGTTGTGTGTTTCTATTCCGCTAAGGATTTTAGGTAGGTTTCAAATTGAACATGACCCTTTTATTTAAGATACATATATTTCATGTTGTTTTAATCTCCCTCATACATGTAAAATTTAAATTTATTCTTTGTATAATTTGTTGGTGTACCATGTAGCAGTTAAAACCCTGTTTTTTGTAAAGTGGTGTAGTTTCGTTAAAAAGGTAAACACCACGTGTTTCATCCAAGGATTTATTAGCTTTCGTACATGGTTAGTGGTATTTTGAACATTTATAAGTAGATTTAAAAAATATATGGCATTCCTTTGATGTTTTATTCATTTTTTAGTGCATAAAACGATTTTTTTGCTAAAAAACTATATTCCATATGTTATGTATGTTTTCTAGTTGTCTTTTAGGAGTTATGTGTGGTTTAAAATGATTGGTTTGGAATTATAATCTTATTGGAAGAGGTAAAAGAAATGTTTTGTGTTTCATAATGTGTATTCCAAGTAGGTTGTAGTTTTTATATATAACATGTATAGGTTTTAATGTAATTTGATATCTGTTTCTAATAGAAGGTCCTTTTGGAACTTTTATAAAAAGGGTTTTGTAATGGATAACAAACATGAATTTTTACAAGGTCGTTATAAATAAATTTAATATTAAAATGGTGTGTTCTCACATCATTATTAAATGTGGAACTTTTTTCTTAAAAAACGTTCTGTTTCGTAAAATTGTTTGAAGGCTCATTTACCCTTTCCAAAAAATTAAGAATGAGTGTTTTACATGTATATACCATGTTGTGTCAATTTGGATTGTTTTATGGTCCATGAAATGAATTTATTAAATGTTTTTAGGGATTCCAAATATGGTTGGTTATGGTTTTTCTGTGATTATGTCCTTAAAATAGTTTCATAGAATTTGTTTTATCTGTAAAGGCCCATTACACTCTTTGATATTGTTTAATGAAATTTTTTGAGGTTTATTGATTTATGAAAGAAATGTGAAGAATGTTTGTTGGATGTATGTTTGTATATGATTTGGGAATTGAATTTTCATGTGGAATGTATATTTGATAATATGTGTAACATGATTGAGTATTAATGTGAATCCCAGGTATCTAGGTTGGTGGACGTGTACTAGTATGCTGTTGATCACGTGGGGTTTGACCCTTGTTTCACGTAGAAATTTTGAATATGAAAACACAAACTAAACAATGATGATGATTTTTTTGGAGTACCACTAGGTTATGGTAATAATCTCTACTAGTGGCTCATGTGCATGAGAACACTTTTTTTTACCATCATTGAGATATGAGGTACCTGGGGCTCATAACTAACTAGTGTCTAGGGGTGTTCCCGTGACATGTGCTAATTAGCTATTTTGTACTCACTGTCACCATATGGGGCGCCAAGTTGGTAAATTCACCAATGTTTGAGGTTTATTTTAAATATTTATTTCTTTAATGTAGCCCTATTGAAAACTAGTTTTATTTTGAATTTCCACATCTTTGGTAAATTATTACTAGAATTATTGTTTATAAAACATGGATGTTTTTATCTGATAACTATTATATCATGGAACCTCATTTAAAAAACATAACTTTATAGATTTTTTTAAAAAAATTAAATTGATGTTTGTTCTATTTTAAAATAATTTCATTGGTAATAGAATATCGAGATTACCTACTATGTTAAAATACTCACACCTATAGACTTCTTCTGTTTTTAGCCCTTGTGCAGGATTCACCATGAGTTCGATCACTGTGGGTGATGTGTGATCATTATGTGGGAGAGTGACCAGCAGGGTCACATGGTGTTAGTTGGTGGTCAGGATTGTTCGGTTGAGTTGTTGGTTTAGTTTTACTTTCAATTTCTTGTACAAATATTGCTCATTTCAATTTTTTATGTAAATTTATTTTTGGGTGACCATTTCAATCCACTATTTGTTTGAATGTTTATATTTGTAATAAATTCTTCCCTTTAGTACTATATTGATGCCCTCAGTTTTTTTCACCATCCCTATAGAATCATGAACACCACTCGGGAAATGTCATTAGCAAGCCCGGGTGACTGGTTCAGGGTCAACTCGGGCTAGTACATGATAGTTTTAACAATATTATATTATTGGTTATTCAAGTTAATTTATATATATTAGTTCCTATTATTTATTTATTCAACTAATATAAACTAAAAAAATATGGTATAGTCTCCCACCAATCAACAGAAAACCCTCACTACTAGTTGGCAGCCTCGATGTACGGGGAGGTGCACCAGATGTCTTGTAATTAAATAGCTCGTAACACCAGTGTGTCCCATGTTGGATTGGATTTAAAAAGTTGTGATTCAATTATAGTTTGGATTTAGGAAAATTAATTAGGGTTAGATAATATATATAGATAATCTTCATGTAGAAGTATTTGATGAAAATAGGTAATTTCATGAAGGTAAATAATGACCAACATCTACAACAGTTTTATTAATAATTTTCAAAAATACGTCTATTATATTTTTCATGATTATAATAAAAAAAAGTTTCATATGAAGTTATGTATGGAGACACGAATTTATAATATTCTATGTCTTATTTTATAATGGTTGAATACAAATATTTAGGGAACCAGAGTTTTGATTCTAAAGGAATGATAAGAATACCATGATCCATGAAGTTGAGGTTCATTTAAAAATTAGTAAGACATGATACTACTGAAACTACTATATATATCATAAAGGTTTAGGAAAATATTGGGAAATTAATTATCTATAAAAAGACCCATTCTATAAGTTAAATGTAGAAGTTGAATTCCAGAAACTCTATATATTACCCATTTAAAACCATAGAGTATTTAAGAGAGAGAGTGAGTGACCATGTGATGTATGAATGGCTTCATCTCATGCACTTATGTATATGAAAAATATGAATAAAATAATTTATTCAATTTGTAATTCATCAATTGATCAAATTCAGGGGAAATTATTTCTATAACATTTTACTGTAATATTATACAGATATGTGAGAATAACTAATAATATTTTGAGGCTAAGGTAGTTCATCTTACTTATAAAACTGAGGAAGTGATACATAAGATCATACTTTAGGAGGAGTAAATATAATCATATAATCTATAAAGTGTATAGAGGATAAATTCACTTCATGCTTTATGATTAGATCGAGCAACGATATTAAGATCAAGGAAATACCCCTGCTTATTCCTTATTTTATAATAAGAAGTAATGGGTGTGGTATGAGGGAAAATAATGTCCACACATTGGGGATGTATTCCTTTAAAAGGATTTTAAACTCATTCAAATACCATTGTGTTCTCTTATTATACATTACATGAGATTTACACAATCTAGACCAAATAGAAAAAAAATATAGGGAGATCCAAATAATAATTGAGTAAAGATGTTATAAATAAATAATGATAGAATTGGTTAATAGAACCGCAAAAATGATTCATCTCTCAACCCATTATATGTGTTGAAAACATACCTATTTGATCATATCAATCTGTATCACGGAACGTAACATATCTATTAAATTATCTTATTTTATACTTATTTAAAGATTTCAAATTATATTTTGATTTATATATAATGGATATATATTCAAAGACATGTGGATCCCCTATTAAAGAAAGAAATGTAATTTATATCAACCAATACACCAAATAACATGAATAAAAGATATGAAAAGAAGCTGAGAAAGGGATCATCCAATAAAATTGTAAATAATGATTCTTTACCAATTGAAGATAATCATTGTTGAGTTAAATATGATACTTTAATTAATCATTAGTCACTTAATGAAACCATTGCTGATAGGCCATTCCTACAAATTTAGGAGAACAAAACTAAGAGGACCACGTTGGGATATTGTCAACCCTCAGTGCGGGGGGGGGGGGTATATCAGTTATGGTAACATTTAACAAATTATAACTTTTTTATCTCTTTAATTTTTTATAAGGCCCCAGCCTTAAACATTACTTAATCCTGAGTTATTTAAAGAATTCACATTGAGGATCTTTTTAGGTCTAGAGTTTTAGAGAAATAGATCATATATCATGCATTACATTCCACTTGTAAATAAAGTTGGTTACATCAAAGATAATATTCACTCTTCTAATTAAAGGAAACATATTTTAAATAAAACATGGATTCTGTATTGAAACTTCCTTGACACTATCATCACATCATGTACCTTTCCCTTGACCCGTGAAAAACATATCAAAAACATGGGATGAGCATAAAAAGCTTAGTAAGGGATATAAAAATACGGAATGAAAACATTGGTTCATGTACACATAAAAATCAATGAAATCATACATTACTCATAAAACATAAGAACTTTAACATACATCATGAAATAAAAATATTTATTAATAACTCATAGAAATCATAAGACATAAAGGTAACTTGAGGCATGTTGGAGTTGGTGGTCTAGAACCAACTACTTTGTACTTTATTCATTAAATAAAAGCCTTATCACATCTTGATTGTTCTTCTGTGTGACATGTCATCTGATAATGTCTTAAGGACAACTGTTGCATTGAAGGGTCGTAGCGGATCCCTACTATGATGAGAACCCGGAAGTGCCATAACACTATTCTTGAATGTATGTTCTATGGACGGATGATATTATTTGAGGGGTACAAATAATACAGGTCATTTGGGGCGAGGAATCATAAAAATTTGAGGCACCTTCTCATGGTGTGCGCCCTTGGTAATATCCAGGAGAATATTATGAGAACGAGACCTTCCAGTAGGAAATCCACATTTCATAGTGTCATTGGATGTTCCTATCTGCGGACGTGTGTATTGGTCCTTAGACTTTAAGATTATTATTAATGGGTATTACAACTCGCGCACTTAGATGTATTGAAGAAAACTGTGATGACACATTGTTCGCAGCGAGGTAGGATACGTTGGGTGCGTCATGAGTAATACCGCATTAATAGATAATGCGAGAAAGGATTTATCCCTTCCATTCCATAACGGAAGTAGATATCTCAGGCCCTTTGATGGAATTGATATAGCCTAAATAAATCCATGGCCATGGTAAGGTATGGGAAAGTTCAATTCCGAGAAGTCAAAGAATGAATAATCAAGAACATTGGTTGATGGCACTAGCATGCAACCTGCTTGATTGGAGATATCGAGACAAAAGTATTATATTACCCGGTAAGCGTTCGTAGGAGGTGACACATCATTGCAGCATTATCTTCTTTCTCTATGGGTTCCTTGGCGTGTTGCTAGACACTAACCTTGGACTTTAGGCTGGATCAGCCTAATGCCACTGAGAAAGAGGCCTAGAGGGTCACACACTAAGTGATTCCATGTATCTCAATTAAATATTAATTTAACAAGTTAAATAAATATTATTCCTGACTATGGTTTAATAATTATTTAAGGATGTCTGGTCGCATTTATTTTGACACTAGTTATTCGAGAGAATATATTGTGGAAGAAATAATATATTTATTAGCGAGTAATGCAGTTATATTTATTTAAGAAATAAATAGTCATTACTCAAGGTCTAATAAATTTGGTGGAGAAAAATGGAAAATAAAAGTACACGTCGTGTATATTAAATATACACATCATGTAGTTTTATGGAAAACAAGTACACACTGTGTATTAATTATTACACACCGTGTAGTTTTTCCAATTGGGATTTTGAGTATTTAATATTGTTTTATTAAATTATATTTATTATAATGAGCATGGGCGCATGGAAAAGAATTAATAATTCATCATGGGGGTTTTCAATAAGAGTTAATGAAATAAATAAAATGCGTAACGCATTTATTTATTGTCATAACTCTATTAACCTTAAACCCAATTATAAATATCCTCGCAACCCCAACATTTTGAAGAGCCATTATTGTGCACAACGGATTTGGAAATACTCTCAAGCCAAGAGAGAATTCTCTTTCCACCAAGAACACCCTCAAGTTACGAGAGCAAGATCCTCCACCGGATCAAGGCGGACGAAGGCGGACATCGCAAGCGAAGGTTATTCCGTGCTAGCACCCGAAGCTCTATTCGGAGAAGTTCGGAGATACGTGACACACATGTGGACCACCGCTAGAGGAATCCTACACATGGATTCTACGACGCAACGACGGATCACTGAATCATGACCAGAGACATCAACGAAGAAATAATTCCAACGAGGTAATTCTTATACATAAATCAAATTAATTATAAGGAACATATGATGATCCTCCTCAAGGGTTCCAGGACTATTCTTTTCTTTTCGTTCTTCGTTCTATTCCGAAGATTCGGCGTTTTATATCATGAAAGATCTTGGATTGAACGTTGTTTACGTTAAAATTAAAGTTGGGAAAACCCACCAACACGCTTCCACTGTGCCCGGAACCTACAAGTGGTATCAGAGTGGTGATATCGTTGATTATAATTATTTAGTTTTTCATTGGTAGTTACACATTTAATAATTTAGTTATTTCAATTCAAGTTTAATCGTTCTGGAACCTTGAATATCGAGATCTATTTCTCCTCCCTCATTTCTCATTCACCTCAAAGAAATGATTTTTTCTTTTAATTTTGATTAAAATAAAATAGAGGAACTCATCTGGAGGAGCCAAACGTTTATGGCCATATAACACCAGAATACATGGTGTGTATTTGGAAGTACACGCCGTGTAGTCTAGGTTCAATGAATTGACTAATCCGGCAAATCAAGCCATGTATTGGATTCTTTCTAAGAATTTAAGACAGCGTGTGTTGAACAGAAACAGGTGGCACACAGTTTCTGGAAAACACGTCATGTGGTCCAATGAACACGGTGTGTAGTCCCTTTGGGTTAGTGTTGGGTCGTGTACTTCGTACATGGAATTCCCAGCTGGAAACTATGTAACGTGAAAACTACATGGCATGTGTCCCACTGTACACGCCGTGTACTCCGAAAATTTCCGAAGTACATTAACACGCCCTGTCCCCGAGCGTGTACTTCGGATAGACGGTGAAGAAAAGTACACTCCGTGTAGTCAGAACTACACTCCGTGTACTCACCCAAATTACACAGATTTATTAAAATTTATTATTATATTATACAAACACTTGAGACGTGTAGCATGGTGCAGGTGTAAAGCTAAACCACAACACGTGATAGGTGTTTTATATATATGTGTTTAATTTAACATCTGTGTAATAAATGGGAATTCACCGGGTTGCCTCCAAGGTACACGTTGCGTACAAGGATAATTTTAAATGAATTTATTTGTTTAAAATTATGATGGATGAGAATATCAAGGAAATTAAAGAAATGGATTTAAGATAAAAGGATTGATTAATTAATGATAATTAATTGATTCAAGTGTGATTTATCTTAAACAAGAACTATTAAAGAATTGAATGCTAGTTTTATTTATGCGTAAATATCGTTGCATGTATGGATGATCATGGTCTAGACCGAGAACTTTTTATGTGAATGGTTTATTTTAATTTATTTATTTAAATTAAATTTTTTGCCCTATGAGCCATCTCCTCATTAATATGTAGGGCCTGCGCGCCCAAAGATTATTTTATGTAAAAACCCCTTTTACCTGTCACCTGCGTGTGAGATAAATGCATATGTAAGGGATGGAGCTCCCAAGATAGTGGAGGCGGCTTAAGTCAGGAGCCAAGGTGAAACCAATCCAAGGAGATACAAAGGTGGACAGGTGGAAAGCTATAAACATGAACCCAAAAGGTTCAAGGTGTTTCTCCCCTAGGTATTGGGTTAGTTTATCAACTGCTAGATAAACTAACCAACAGAAAAGCTCATGATCATACCATTTATTTTATTTCTGTCAGTTGCATGGTTTATTTATTGTGGGTGTGTTGTCATGATCACACAATTAATGAATTAAACGATCATGCAAGATGGAACTAAAATAAAACCGGCTTATACATAAATATTATCTTAAACATGGTTAATCACTTAAGTATATCCCCCTTAATATTAACAAGCATGTAATCAAAGATAATAAAATGGAAATTTACGTATAAGGATAAAATCCCTCCAAATAAATATTAAGTCGGCATAGCCTTCCATAATCATGGTTAGAATCGAACCATAGTTCAAAGTGCTTGACCAACCCTAGTTGGGGTGCTTTCAATTATTGGGGAATTCTAATTCACGGTTTTGGGTTGACATGACATGGTTCGCATCAAGGGTTGACTTCCACAGCAGGACTTGGTGTGACCAAGAGGCAGAGGTTGAGGAAATCCAAAAAAAAGGATTTCAGGATTGGGGAGTCAACTCAGCAGATCAAGGAGCTGCGAGTTAATGCAGTTGGCATTTGGAATGCCTAACTAAAACCCTTCAAGTTGCTTGACCAACCCATGTTGGGGTAATACGAAGGGCAATATGGATGTTTTCCACTATAATATTCACGCAAAAGAATATTCCAAAGTTAATGGTGAGGGATATTGGATTTAGATAAAATAGTGGGAGACTAATAAGTATTAATTAATTTATTTGTCTCAATTTTTGTAATAAAGTACTAAACCTTTGCTCATCTTAATTTGTAGAAACGACAAGAAAATGACTTCAAACATATCAATGTGCACCATACTTGAAAAAGAAAACCTTCTCACCAGCACCAATTTCCAAGAGTGGAAGAGGCGTTTACGCATTGTCCTTCGCCACGAAAGGAAATTATATGGGCTGGAAGAGACTATTCCAGTTGCGCCTAGGAAAGAGGCCAGTGATGAGGAATTATCTCTCTACATGAATCACAAGGATGATGCCACAGATGTCTAGTGTTTGATGCTATCATCCATGTCTAATGAGCTCTTGAAGCAACATGAAAACATGGATGCATATAGCCTGATGTATCACATTAAAGATATCTACCAAGAGAAGGCGAGACAAGAGAGGTATGAGATCTCCAATGCTTTGTTTACCATGAAGCTTGGAGAGTCTGCACCATCTGGGCCTCATGTAGTCAAGCTTATTGGATACATTGAATGCCTGGATATCATAGGGATTAAATTCCCGGATAAGATGCGTACAGATCTCATCCTATCATCACTGCCCAAGACCTTCTCTAGCTTCATTTTCAACTATAACATGAGCGGAAATGAGAATAGTCTATCAGTGCTTCTTACCTTGATTCTCCAGGTAGATAAGGACATGGGGCGTGACAATCCCGTAGTCCTTATGGTGAACAAGAAAAAGAAGGACAAGGAAAAGGGTCCAAAGACATATAAATGGTCTGAAGCCCCTGAGAACCGTCCCTCCATGAAGGGGAAGATCCAGAGGCAGGGCAAGGAATGGGAGGCAGTGTGTTTTTCATGTGGCAAGTAGGGCCACTGGAAGAGGAACTGCACCCAGAAGTTTGGGGACGTGAAAGGTGCGCTTGTTATCGAGTGCAATATTTCTATTTCTACATATTGGGTATTAGATACAGCTTGTGGGGCTCACATCTGTATTCAAATGAAAAAACCAAGTAGATTTAGAAAGATCCCCATAGGAGAGGTGGATCTTCGAGCTACCAATGGTGCAAGACTGGCTGTGTTGGCTATTGTCGACTACCACCTCTCATTTCCGACTCAGATGATTTTGGTTTTACATAACTGTTATTATGTGCCTAGTGTTACCAAGAACATAATTTATGTATCTTGTTTGGATATGGATGGATTTGTTTTCAAATTTGGAAATAAGGGTTTTCTCTTTTATAAGAACAACATAAGTTATGGAATGGCACATTTAAATAATGGTTTGTATGTATTGAATTACGAAAACCAAGTGTTGGAAGTCGATAACGAAACAAACTCACATGACTCATACATTACCCATTTATGGCATCACCGCCTTGGTCATGTGAATGAGAAGCGTTTGACAAAGCTCTGCCAAGATGGCTATTTAGATACTACTGAGCTAAAACCACTTGATATATGTCACACTTATTTACAAGGAAAAATGAACAAGCAAACTTTTGGTGGACAAGGTGAAAGGGCCACAGAGCTTCTAGGATTGGTACACACGGATGTGTATGGACCATTTCCAGTAGAATCTAGAGGAGGATATTCTTACTTCATTACTTTTACTGATTATTTGAGTAGATATGGCTATGTCTTCTTGATGAGGTATAAGTTAGAATCCTTAGAGAAATTTAAGTAATTCAAGAATGAAGTAGAGAATCATCTTGGTAATAAGATAAAGAAGCTTCGATTGGATCGAGGTGGAGAATATGTGAACCAAGAGTTCATCGATCTTCTACGAGAGTGTGGGATTCTATCTTAGCTCACTCCTCCTTATACACCACAGTGGAATGGTGTTAGTGAAAGGAGGAACCGCACCTTGTTGGACATGGTGACGTCGATGATGAGTCATGCGGATCTTCCATTATTCTTTTGGGGATATGCATTATAAACTGTTGCATACACATTAAACAGAGTACCAACTAAGGCAGTAAATGGAATTCCATCCGAGTTACGGAATGGAAGGAAATCCACTTTGTCGCACACACGTGTTTGGGGATGCGAGGCGTTTGTTAAGGCCTTCTCAGGAAACAAACTAGCACCTCGGGGCACGAAGTCTATCTTTATATGATATACCAAGGAAACAAAATGATATTACCTATATAACCCTCAAGACAAGAAAGTGACTATCGCCAGGCAATCCGTCTTTCTTGAGAGGGAACACACCCTCAAGAAGGATAGTGGGAGAAAGATTGACTTCGACAAAGTTGATGCTCAAGATACACAAGAGTTGGTACAGGAACAAGTTCCACAGGTCCCCGTGGAAGAGGTTCCAAAAACACAAGTACTGCGTAGGAGCTCAAGAGAGTTAAGGGAACTAGATAGATTTGGTTTCCTAGTCACCGAGGATGGTGAATCATTATTATTGGGCAATGATGAACCTCTCTCCTACAAGGAAGCAGTTGAAAGATCAGAATCTGAAAGATGGCTCAGAGCTATGAATTCTGAGATGGATTCCATGTATCAAAACAAAGTTTGGGTTCTGGTCGATGAGCCAGTTGATGTAAAGCCTGTTGGATGC
The DNA here is from genome assembly GCA_963277665.1 of Viscum album. Taxonomy (NCBI): domain Eukaryota; kingdom Viridiplantae; phylum Streptophyta; class Magnoliopsida; order Santalales; family Viscaceae; genus Viscum; species Viscum album. The sequence continues at coordinate 1,689,906,787 of OY728146.1, forward strand.
AAATGGGCATTCAAAAGAAAGCTGGACATGGAAGGTCAAGTTAGCACCTATAAAGTAAGGCTAGTGGCTAAAGGATTCAGATAGCGTCAAGGAATTGACTATGATGAAACCTTCTCGCCAGTTTCCATGTTTAAATCCATAAGAATCATACTTTCCATAGCAGCTTACCATGCCTATGAGATTTGGCAGATGGATGTCAAAACAACATTCCTTAATAGGAACCTTCAGGAAGATGTCTATATGACACAACCAGAAGGGTTTGTGACACCAGGTGAAGCCAAACATGTTTGCAAGTTTCAGAAATCCATTTATGGATTGAAGCAAGCATCCATGTCCTGGAACATTCGATTTGATGAATCCATAAAGGAATTTGGTTTCATGTAGAACGAATGTGAGCCATGTGTTTATAAGCGCTTTAATGGGAATGTGGTCGTCATCCTAGTGGTATATGTTGATGACATATTGCTTATTGGAAACAACGTACCAGCCTTACAGTCAGTTAAGGACTGGTTGAACAAGTGTTTCTCCATGAAGGACATAGGAGAAGCAGCCTACATTCTAGGGATCAAGATCATTCGTGACAGATCCAAGAGGCTGCTTGGACTAAGTAAGGGTACATACATTGACCAGATAATAAAGAGATTTAGTATGGAAAAATCCAAGAGGGGATTAGTTCCAGTGTCACATGGCTTACATATTTCTAAGAAAATGTGTCCCCAGACACAACAAGAGAAATATAGGATGAGAAAGATCCCATACGCTTCGGCTGTAGGATCCATCATGTATTCTATGTTATGTACTAGGCTTGATGTTGCCTATGCACTAAGCATGGTAGGCAGATATCAAGCAGATCCAGGATAATAGCATTGGTCTACTATTAAGACTATCCTTACGTATCTGAGAAGAAATAAGGATATGTTCTTGGTGTATGGAGGAGACGATGAGCTTGTCATCAGAGGGTATGCTAATGCTGGTTTTCAAATAGATCAGAATGATCTGATGTCACAATCTGGATATGTTTTCTGTCGCAATGGAGGAGCTGTGAGCTGGAAGAGTTCAAAGAAGCTACTTGTCGCCGATTCTATAGTGGATTCAGAGTATATAGCATCTTCTGATGCAGCCAAGGAAGCCGTCTGGATTAAGAACTTTTTCTAGGAGCTTGATGTGGTGCCTAGCAGTAAAGATCCTATTACATTGTATTGTGATAATACTGCAATGGTGGCTCTTGCGAAAGAACCAACGTCACATCAACAGACCAAGTACATAATCCGGAAGTATCACCTATTGAGGGATTTATATCAAAGGGGTGAAGTTGCAGTGAGTAGAGTGTCCACGAAATAGAACGTAGCGGACCCCATGACTAATGGCCTATCTCAGCAGAAGCATGAATATCATGTGAGAACAACCGGGTTAAAGGTTGTTAGTAGTTGGCTCTAGTCCAAGTGGGAGTCCGTTGGAGTTGGTGGTCTAGAACCAACTACTTTTTACTTTATTCATTAAATAAAATCCTTATCACGTCTTGATTGTTATTCTACGTGACATGTCATGTGATAATGTCCTAAGGACAACTGTTGCATTAAAAGGTCATAGCGGATCCCTGTTATGGTGATAACCAGGAAGTGCCATAACACTGTTCTTGAATGTATGTTCTATGGCCGGATGATATTATTTTAGGGACACAAATAATATAGGTCATTAGGGGTGAAGACTCATAAAACTTTGAGGCACCTTCTCATGGTGTGCACCCTTGGTAATATCCAGGAGGATATTATGAGAATGATATCCTCCAGTAGGAAATCCACATTTCATAGTGTCATTGGATGTTCTTATCTGCAGACGTGTGTATTGGTCCTTAGACTTTAAGATTATTATTAATGGGTATTAAAACTCGTGCACTTAGATGTATTGACAAAAACTATGACGAAACACTGTTCGCAGCGAGGTAGGATACGTTGGGTGCATCACGAGTAATACCACTTTAATAGATAATGCGAGAAAGGATTTGTCCCTTCCGTTCCATAACGGAAGTAGATATCTCAAGCCCTTTGATGGAATTCATATAGCCTAAATAAATCTATGGCCATGGTAAGGTATGGGAAAGTTCTATTCCGAGAAGTCAATGAAAGATTAATCAAGAACATGGGTTGATGGCACTAGCATGAAACCCACTTGATTGGAGATATCGAGACAAAGGGATTATATTACACGATAAGCATTCATAGGAGGTGACACGTCATTGCGGCATTGACTTCTTTATCTATGGGTGCCTTGGGGTGTTGCTAGATGCTAACCTTGGACTTTAGGCAGGCTCAACCTAATGCCACTAAGAAAGAGGCCCAGAGGGTTACACACTAAGTGTGTCCATGTATCTCAGTTAAATATTAATTTAACAAGTTAAATAACTATTATTCCCGACTATGGTTTAATAATTATTTACGGATGTCTGATCGCATTTATTTTGACACTAGTTATTCGAGAGAATATATTGTGGATGAAATAATATACTTATTTGAGAGTAATGCAGTTACATTTATTTAAGAAATAAATAGTCATTACTCAAGGTCTAATAAATGTGGTGGAGAAAAATGGAAAATTAAAGTACACGCCGTGTATATTAAATATACATGTCGTGTAGTTTTATGGAAAACAAGTACACACTGTGTATTAATTATTACACGACGTGTAGTTTTTCCAGTTGGGATTTTAAGGATTTAATATTATTTTATTAAATGATATTTATTATAATCAGCGTGGGCGCATGTCAAGGAATTAATAATTCGACATGGGGGTTTTCAATAAGAGTTAATGAAATAAATAAAATGCGTAACACGTTTATTTATTCTCATAACTCTATTAACCTTAAAACCGATTATAAATATCCTCGAAACCCCAACATTTTGAAGAGCCATTCTTGGGAAAAACGGATTTGGAAATACTCTCAATGCAAGAGAGAATTCGCTTTCCACCAAGAACTCCCTCAAGTTACGAGAGTAAGATCCTCCACCGGATCAAGGTGGTCGAAGGAGGACATCACAAGTGAATATTATTCCGCGCTAGCACCCGGATATACCTTCGGCGACGTCCAGAGATATGTGACACATGTGTGGATCAACGCTAGAGGAATCCTACACTTGGATTCTACGATGCAATGACGGATCACCGAATCGTGACCAGACACATCAATGAAGAAACAATTCCAACGAGGTAATTCTTATGCATTAATTAAATTAATTATAATAAACATATGATGATCCTCCTCAAGGGTTCTGGGACTCTTATTTTCTTTTCATTATTCGTTCTATTCTGAAGATTCGGCGTTTTATATCATGATGGATCTTGGATTGAACATTGTTTAACGTTAAAATTAAAGTTGGTCAAACCCACCAACGTGCTTCTTCTGTGACCGGAACCTACAAGGAATTCATAATATTCTTATGTAGGGAGTAACCCTCAAGGTTACGTTTGGAATACCCATCACAATATATTCCCAAAATCTCTTAGGAGAAACATTAATGTTTAACTTCTTCATGTTACCCAATGCATTGGAGAGCTATATTGGGCTCACCTGTCCTTAGTTTATCACAAAACCACCTGTCTTCATAAACAATTTCCAAGAACCATAACATAATCGTATCATATAAAACATGCATAAAGGAAACACAACATTCCACCTTTCAATCACAAGATATAAATACACCACATTGATCTAATAAAAACTTTATCAAAACCATTTTCAATACCAAAATAAAGGAAAAGTAAAACATTGTATTTATTTTTCATTTTTAAAAAATGTTCTGTCTTGTAGAGGAATCCGAAACTCAAATAATGGTCACGACGGCAGAGAAGTCATTGTCACCGCATACGTAAGTCAATATATTCTTTTTTTCACTTAGTAAAACGATTTGTATAAAAATATTCCTTTTTAATAAAAGTAAATGTAAAAGGGGTTTATACACCGTATAAAATAAAGTCGGGTATAAAAAAAATATGTCTTAATGAAAGGAGATTGAGACTAAGTCCTTTACAAAGAAGGTATCCTTAGATTAAGGATAAATCAATTACCTAATTATGTGTGACAAATATAAATACTCCCAATATAAGATGATATTAAGTTTAAAACAATCAGAGGTCATCCACACTTATTTTTAGTATGACATAATCAAGAAATATAGGTTTATCCCAAATAATTGAAATTGGGTTAAGAAGTTCCCTTGCAAAAATTCGATAGCCTAACGACATCACTTTAAAATTCATAAAATGAGTTTATGAGAGATAAAATGGTATCTCATCACTTGGACATAAAATTTACATCAATAAGGATATAGAAGAACGTATCCCAACATAATAAGATGTGAATTAAAAGACATGAAAAAATAAGTCTTTTAAAAAGAGGAGGGTGAAAGTTCCCTTACCGACTTGGGTAACTTTCGAAACGTACACCCCATGGAAGAAGGACTATAAAAAATCAATGTAAATACCCATAAAAGAAATTTTATTACACCAATATTAGAATAATGTGCAGTAAATACACCACTCAAAGGAAATGGTGGCAAATGTAGAAAAAATCTCACAGGAATAAAAGTGAGATGAAAAATCCCTTACAAAAACTTAGTAGGCTAACGACGCCAATTAAAACATCCAAAAATGGATTTATGAGATCAAATATGGTCTCTCATAATATTAAAATAAAAATTAAAGTATGATAAACATAAAATAACATCCCCAAACATATGAAAAATGAGCTTAAAAGGAATGACATAAAAGAGAGGACATAAAAATAAAGAGAGAGGTATGATCCCTTACCTCGTGTGTGACTTGACTCGATCATTCTTTAATCTCCTGAATAATAAAATTTAGTTAATTTATACTTTCTTAAGAAGCCTTTTCAAGTTCATTATTCCTTTTATATCACTTATTATCATGTGATGAACACTTTGTAATTATTTAGGTTAATAACAGTCGTTTTGTCGATCATTGGTACTTGAGTCAAAAATAAACTCTTTAAAATTACAAGTTGTTCATGTGGTAAAATATAAATTATCTCCAGAATTATATACATGATTTAGATATCATATATATCATATATATCCAGTATATACATGCATTTATAATATTACATAACATTTACAGGTAAGAAATGAAATGCACTGTTCATGGAGATGGTAAGCCGTACGTACACATGAACGCTACTTTCATTTATATTTCATATTTAACGGAATGAAATCATAATGATATAAAGGTAAATTATAATTCCAGTATAATATAATATATAATATTATTAACTCAATCCTTTACATGTCCCACATATGGAATTAACGAATCAAATCACTTTGATGGGCGGTAGCCCGCACTTCCTAAAACGAAGATATCACGTTTACCCATAATGGAAACCATAAAGGTATTCCATAAATGAAAAATAAATAAGATTAAGGAAAACATAAATATATTATATATCATATATAAATATTGTGAAATCTTAATGGCCACCATGAAAGGTTTTAATAGAAGATTGAACAATCATCATTTCGTGAGGCAGTAATTCGCCATCCATATAAACAAGATGTTCTTTAACCATTAGATTAAGGTGTGTGTAAGTGTAGCTCATATCATTTTCATAAAAAAAATCATAATATATTTAAGATACTGATTTTTTTACAAAATAAAGTAATAAAAATAGTTTAGTGGGTTGGAGAAGAAAAATAAAACAAAAGAACACAAGTGAAGACATTACCTTTAAATCAGTTAACTCTTCTTCGTTTGAACCAAAATGGTTTCTTGAAGAGATTTCTGCCAAAGTTGAGGCTTATAGGATGAATAAGGGGATATTTGGAGCTTATGTGAGTAGATTTTGGACGATCCAAAGGGCTTTAGAAGTGTGGGATATGGGTAGGAAGTGGGGTCTTTTTATAAGGGAGAGGAGGAGCTCTTTTGTAAATCTTGAAACTATTATTTTATTATAAAATGGAATTCTGTTGCTAAAGCTCAAAAAATCATTAACTTCGTGTATAAGGTGGTCCATGTTCAAAATAAAATCAATCAATATGAATTGAACAAGTGTTGGATATTATTGTAAACATTATCTTCTTATTTATTTAAATCATTCATTAATGACATAAACACGACATCACCATTGTGTCATAAATAATTTAATTTTTTTATGTCTAAAAATTATAAAAGAATTCCCATGATGTAGGAAATATTTTTATCTTTATAATGAATATTTATAGTAAAAAATATAACTTGTATAACCCCAGGTAAATTTTTTTTAGTAAAATAATACAAGTTCGTGATATTTTTATTTTTACTTTAAATAAAAGGTATTAATGTCATTATCTTACCCAAGTGGCTCCAAGGGGTCCCAAAAATTGACCCATGGATTGTGTTGGTCTGATATGACCTATCCAATAAGTTTAGTACGTGTTTCAAGATATTTTTATATTTTTATAATATCATTTTTATCTTAAATTACACTAATTACCTCTAATCATGGTTAACAAAACTCAAAAGTTACTATTCATCAAAAACATATTTTAATCCCATTGAACCAAATTTTACTTAATAATATCAACCATGTATGTTGGATTTTCAAAATTAAATACACATAAGCTGTAAAATTTCATTTAAACGAAAAAATCAGTTTGTTTAACTACCACTTAGTGGTTTCACTATTCATCAAAAATTGAAGTTCTTCTGAAAAATACCCCAAATTCACGCTAAGCTATATTTGATATTCCGTATTCAAAAATGATGTATATTTTTCAAAATTCAAAACATATAAGTTTCATTAATTAATTTTTTAATTAATTCCCATTGTCCAAACAAATAGCGTGTTTTTAAGAAACAATATCTATCAAAAAACTGACACTTGTTTATCTCCAATTTCAAAGTAAAATTAATTCTAATGACCACCATTGGATTAAATGGAAAAAATATATTCGAATTGAACTTTAAAACCAATTAAAAAGATAATCTAACCATATAAATAAATTATAATAAAAGGAGGTTTTGACTTAAAAAACTACAATTTTCACTATTTATTAAAAAAATGAACTTTGTTGGAAAAATACCAAAAAGATACACAAAGTAAAATTTGATGTCCAGATTCTAAAGAAGAATTTTATTTGGTTAAAGTGAACATATAAGAGTGACCAAAACTATATTTAGAGAGGGTTCGCCAAAAAAAGGCGATAAATTGACCTTTTACTGAATAATAGAGTATTTATGCCTAAAAATGAAATTTTTCTTATTTTAAGCCTTTATCTTTTTTTGGATAAATTTAAAAAGATTTTAAAAAACATGTATAAACATATTGTAGTTAGTTCTATTAATTTCCTCCATTAAAACGGCTAGGCATTAACTACCATTTAAAATAATATTATTATATTATGAGTGTGTGACGTAAGTTTTCAAAGATACTCACTGTTGCGTATTGGGTATGCCATCGAACATAACATCCCCTTTAAAGAAATATTAATATTTTTTTAAAAAATATTAATAAATATGAAAATTTCATATTCTTTATTTACCCGGGATGTTACATTTTTAGACATGTTAGGTCTATGATTCTAATATTTCATTTTACATGTAATATCCAAGTATATGAACAAAATTAAGAAATAAAATGTGATATTTTTTATGATTAATCAATCAATAAGAGTATATAGTTTTAACTACATATGGTGATTAATATTAGATGGATTATCGACTATAATTTGATACCAAGTACATTAGAATAGATAGAAAATAATATATATCCTTTGTGTGGGTCCCAACAAGTTCATACGTGGGATAATAAAATATTCAATCTTCAATAAAATGGTGATGAACTCACCTAACTTATAAAACTTATATGGTTCTTTATACTTCCAGTGAATAAAATCTTCACATTTTTGATAAGGTAAATTGTAAAAAAATGACAATAATCCACTATTTGATGATTATAATAAATTTCATTGAGATACACTTTTCATGAAATAATCATTCACTTAATACATTCACTATGATAAGAATGGAACATTCTTTCTTCTTCTATCATTATCTATAACCTCCTTATGTGGTACTCTATCTTCTCTTTACTGTCTGTGATAGATTAATCTAGTGTTATTTCATCTAATATTTTTTATTCACCCAACCCGTGTGATTACTAATTAATAAAGAAACATTGTCAGGTATCCCAATAATCCAATCTTTTTTTTAATTTAAACTTGATAAGTAAACATCATAATGTATTTGGGGGATCCATTCTTCCTTTGATCATTTGATGTAGAATTGATTTGACTTCTAAATATACATAGTTTGGTACTATCTATATTATATGATTACTGTTATTTTGATACATCAACCCAAATGAGAATTTAATTAATTCCTATGGCTTATAGTCTATTAAAAATTTAATAATTTAGAGTTACAGTAAGACACATAAATAAATATTTCATCATATATTTTGTAAATAATCCAAACCACATTATATGGTCACAATTCATTTCGTGTTATATGATGATACACATGATTTAAATTCAGATTCCCCATTTTAAATTTCTACTTTTTGACAATACTCAAACTCCTAAAATATAGCTGTTGAAAAATATTTAGAGTAAAATTATGTATTTGATAACATAAATTATCTTCTTAAAAACTCATAATATATTATCTATAATCTTAATAATCCCTTTTTTAATATTTAAATTATGATCATGAATATATTATAACAATAATTAATAATATTTTACAAAATTATAATTTTATACAAAACTTCCATCTAGTACATATTCTAATCACTTATTCGATATTGTAAACATCAAATAGTGTTCCATCACAACATCATTGGAATAGTTTTGATGTATTTTTGTAGAATTTTTATTTGATTGATGATATTCATAAAAAAAGTTTATATTTTCTTATATAGGAATCTCTTTTATGATATATTTCATTTCAAAACCATATTTCAGATAAACCTATAATAATTCATATAGTGTATGAAGTCATTAAATATTATATTTTAATGTTTATTCATCATAATTTTAGAGGTATATACCTCATTTTCTTGGGATCTTGTATGTTTTTCTATTTTTCACTATCAAATGAACTCATATAGAGCTTCTCTACTCCATTTTATAGATTAATTCATAGAAATATGTCATATGGTTTTCTAATACTAATGATGTTGTCCTTATAACACTTTATTTATGTAATAAATTGAAAGTTTTTTCCAATACAATCTATTTAGAAACCACATCAACCTATATCTTATCATTTTTGTGGAAGAATATCTAGAATATTTTTCTCTAAATGATTTTTCAATATCTGTCTAATGATCATTATATTTTCTAGCTAATTTTCTACGAATATTTATCATGATCATTTAGAATTCTTTATCTACTATATTTACACAGATTATTTTTTTGATGATAATATTTGGAAAAATCTTTTCTTTCTCAGGATTCAAAAACAATTTTATGATCATTCATGAATCAATTCATTTGATTATCATCACATATTTCATATATCTAATAAGATCATATGTAAACTTTTTCTCCATCATTTTTTAACTTATTCACTTTTAATATTAATATTTTTATAATTATATTATACGAGATTCAAACTATTATTCATTTAATGTCATTCAACATTCCATAGTTTTCAAGAATCATAATTCCCCGATTTGCTGCTAAAACCCTAACATACTAGAACCACGTGGAATTGACTTGTCATAAAAATTAATAACACATTATTTAAATATTTATGATATATGTTTATTGATTATAATTTATACAATTTACCCATTTAAATTACCAGTCATGAATTTATTTACAACAATAATATGATCTGCAAAATCTATTCACATTTTTCAACATTAATTGTAAATGTTACTTTAGTGGTCTTACAAACATTCCCATGTAAAATTGGACATTACATATTGGTCTTCCCAGTGGATGTTGTTAGGTGAGTTTCAAATGATTCATATAATAGTCTATGTGATGTCATTATAAATGTATGTACTTTGGAGAGAATGTTTGATAAAAAAAATTTAGAAACCTTCATTATATTGTTCAACTCATTAATCTCTTTCACGATACCTTGTTGTCATCCACTTCACCCAAACACCATAGATCCATCAAACCCACCTAATCTTAGTATGCTAACCACCATCTAGGAACGAACTCAGCCTTCCTTAAAAATCACATGTTTCCAACATTAAAATTATCCCATCAATCATAATATCTAAATTAAAATTATTCAACTATAATTATGTAAATAGTATCCTTTACATGGTTTGTGTGATTATTAAACTTTATTACATCATTTCATTTATAACAATTTATCAAAGATGCATTATATTTGTTTCTAATATTCGTTACATCTACTAAAATTCCAGAATCTTCTTGGTTATGACATATTCAACATATTGATAATAATGAAATCATTTAATATCATGGAAAGGAATAGGAAACTAATAATAAAAATTGGAAAAAAATACAACTTGAACACTGAGTAGGATCATTTATCTCCCACATTTTTAGTTGTTGGAAATAATTTTAAACTTTATCTCTACATTACTTTTCTAAACATATTTTCATTCATCTTTCACTCACCTTATTTTCAATAAATACACGGTCTATAATAAATGATTATCAATTCAATTTAAAGTATGATGTTATCCATTATTTCAATATATACCTATGTGAGCCATTCTAGGTGTTGGAAATATGAGGAATTGATTTGGATAACAAATTTTACATTTACGAACTAATATTAATAGCACACGAAATGAGAACACATAATCATGTCTTATGGGATTATCAAATTTTTTCCACAACAAATATACATATTGATATAGAAAACAATTATATGATATATAGATCAAATACTCATTGCCAAATTCAATTTAATTATGTATAATATGTGAACTTTGAGAACATTAGAACATCTATCTCAATTATGTCATTAGTTAATTAAATTATCTCCTTGTGTTAATATTTTTATCATCAAAATCGATGAATGAGAGACTAATGAAACACAAACCAATTCAATGAATTTCCGAATAATTTATACAATGAATAATCTCATCAATAAATATGATTTATGATAATCAGGTAGAGAATACACTAAATTGGATTTTTTCCTTATGTTTATATACATATAATAATAATTTACAAATCTTCACTACATGTGACCCTTTAATAAAAAAATTGTGATATAATATAGGAAAAATTTTAAGATAGATACATCCTTATCTTTTCTATCCATAATTGGCAGTGGTTCCTCTTACTCAAGTTATCCCACATGAGTAAATTCCTTACATAAAATTATATATTTCTAATTGTTAAATAAAATACCCAATGGATAATGGATTATGTTTTATCCTTATTTCTTTTTAACGTGAAACGAAAGGTTGAGATGGGATTATCAACAATGACAATATATCTCATCCATTATTCATACACACACACATGAAGATATATTTTTATTTATGTCTAGGTAGCATGGATCCAATAAATTCACCACTTTAATTGAATATAATCATTCTATTCTAAAGATATTTTAATCCTATATTACCTCAAGGTGAAACTTTCATATTTTTTATGAACGTTTTTTACAATTATAATATAATAATTTTTGAGACTATGACATATTATGTTAAACCTAAATCACAAATACTCTATTACATCCAAAGGAATTTTTCTATTCCTTTTTCATTAGATATTTCTTGTGATTTTTCCATTTTCATTATTTTTCTTGGACATTATTTCCAGATGACTAACATAAAATTTGGATCATTGGTAGTATGATTAGAAATTTCAAATTCATTTTTTTCTGAGTTCCATCATTAATATTATTTATTTTGGATGATACACATTTATTCCAACATCTTTGATTTGGAATCCAATGTCTTCTCCAAATTCATACATAAATTATTCTTGTGAGAATTGTTTTACAACATTTTCTACTCACTTCCATAATATGATTCCTATTTATTAACAAGAATTTGTGATTTTATTATATATATATATATATATATATTTGAATACATGATTTTTGATTATGCTCTATTATTATGACCGCTATATTTTCTACCATCACTTTTTTTATAAATTCAAAATCCATTGGATGCATTCATATTTTCCTTACACTGTGAATATATATACATTATATATATCATTCTTCCCTAGCTATAGAATTAATTTTTGCATTATCATTATGAGGACAGTACTAGTAATCGTATATGTAATTCCTAACTCTATTATAATAACCACATTGACCCACATACCATTATGTTTTGTATCAACAATATATTGTTTTTGGGTATTTCATATATGTTGTTGTCTTTTCACGGTGAAAAAAATTATGCAATATTGGTTTCTATCATAAATAGTAAAGGGTAAAATATTATTATCACATTTATTCATCCATATATGTACTTATTTTTTTTTGAAACATTCAATATTCCTGAAAATTGATTAAAAAACATTTTTACCAGACTATATGGAAAGAACCAATTTCATCACAACTGCTTGAGATAAGTCATTAAATTATGTCTCGATATTCTTACCACATGTTAGAGTGATTTTATTCTTATAATATTCTGTTAATCATTACTTATTTGAAAAAAAGATATCTTTTATTTTGAATTATAATATTTTTCTCCACATGATTGACCACCACAACTTCAAATTCATGAAATCTCATATTGATAATGTTCTTTTGATATAAAATTGTAATATAATTTTCCTCAAAATTGGTATTCATTATATATATTTCTTCTTCATACAAACTATAATTTTTTTAACAATGATTCAGGTTATTTTATCTTCTTGTATTTTACTTCTAATTTAATTTCCCTATCATCAATCCTATTTTTTATATTTTCATTATGTTCATGAATATTTTCGTCCAATGTCTCCCCAACACTATATATGTATTATACTTATTTAATCTATTTGTATTTATTCAGCGAGAAAATTATTTCAAGATAAAACCATTTGTTTCCATAAAGGGTCAAACCTATTTAGAGAGTCTTATACATTCTATCTCTTTTTCATATAATTCATTATCTATATTATGTAATTATTCTTAAAACTGGATAAACTATTCTATGATAATATGAATTACTTCACATACATAATTGGGTATTGTCTAGGAACATAATGAAAATATCTATTAATATATCTTATGAAGTTGTAGATTGATCAACATCAACACTTATAACAGGATTCTATTGTTGAAAAATACTTATACTTGAATTTTCACATAACATAGAATCACATAATATTCATGATTCACATGAGGTCGAAATGTTTACCTTCTCTTTAGCGGTAGGTTGAAGAACATATTATTTCAATTCAAAGATTTATATATATATATATATATATATATATTATTGGAAAGACCTAGAAAATGGATAGTTTTGATTTTTTATATAAGTGTGATCTCTCCCTCATAATTCTTTTCAATTTATTTCATCTGTTAATAATGGAATTGGAAGATATATAATTATACATAGGAATATATCATTATTTAACATTTTTTCAATTATTTTTTGTAACAAGAAATAAAATAAACTCATTAAAGTAGGATAAATTCTATATTTAAAATCTAACAATGTTGAACTAACCATCTGAATGAAATTATAGAATCACATTGAGATATGCTCAAAACAATGGGGGCTAATTGGAGTTGTGAAATTTTTATGAAGTAATAAATTTTTATCCTTTTACGTCTAATACCTATGATTATATTTATTATCATAATATATTTAATTATCTTGTATTGTATATTAAGGAATGTAAAATATGGCACACAAAAATTTCACATTTTTCACTACTAAATAAGAGTTCCTAGTCATTGTCAGCTATAGTAATGAGAAAATCATAAATTATTCAGTATAATGTGATTACCAATGAAATGTATCAAAAATAAAACAATATTTAACCTATGTGTTGGTCAATAAAAATTAGGTTGTAGGCACAAAAATAATATTTCATTACAAGACTAGTGATGAAATCTTCCATCTTATAGAATATTTATGTTATTTATACTAAAAAAATATAGTATTAGACTCCTTAATAACATACCATATATCAGTAAGAATGCATTCAACAAATTTATAATTTTTATAGGTTTCATTATGTTTTGTTTCTATTAAATTCCTTATTCTATACACATTACTTGCACAATAGTAAGAAATGACATTTCTTTCTTATTTGTTATTTTTATAGAATCTATGTTTAATATAATTTATTTGATCTTGTTATTCATTTAAAATTTTATCTTATGATAGTCCAACTATTTTTTATTTTTTTGTAATGGTCATCTAGTCTTAAATTAATATGTAAACTATGTATAATATATAGATGATCATTTCTTCTTTTTATTTCCAGATCATAATGAAACATTTTCTAGTACTTATTTAACACAAACATCTTTCCTTCTCAAGATACTCTATTTCTCCTCCATTACATACATTCCCTTTGGTACCTCCTAGTTCATTTGGTAAATCATTTCTTGACACTTTATCCCTAATAATAAATTCACTCATGATTGTTGGTTGGTTTTTTCCTTATGACACTTCCATTATTTAGTATATTAAACATCAATTGAACTCTCTAGTTCAACAAACCATTCAAAATTTATCAACACCACATTATATAGTAAAATCTCCTCTTAGTTTATTTGGTGTGGCGTATAATTAAATTTAAAACAACCTAAAAAATATTTCAACCAGTTGAACACATTAAAACATCCTAAATGAAAATATTTAACCAAATATCTATTGAAAAAATCCTTAGATCTATGTATCACCAATCTTATATATCTTAGATTAAATGTTATAGTGAATCATAGTCATCAATTATGACTACTAAAAATTTTATCAGCCAGATAAACATCATCATAATTAATATATTAATCAACAAAATTAGAACATTTTATAAAAAATTCATCTCGTGTATTATCCCAACATTTATTACATCTAGGAAACATTTTTTTATCTTACATAAGAAATTTATAGGAATATTAAATTATATTTTAGGAATAATTTTCTATTGAAAAAAGATATGAATAAGAAAACATTTTTGGTTACCTTAACTTGGGTACTCATGAAAAATGAAATCCATATGAAATAATTTTAATGATTTACCAAAAATAAAAATACAGTGGACTTATTCATTCAATATTCTCTCTAAAAATATCTTTAACATAATTTTGTAGGGCCCTTCACCTGTCTGATGGGTTCTAAGATGTTTGTTTATATTCCTCCAACTGAGGAACCCTCGAAGATATACTATAATCTTTCGATCTGATGACATTATATAAATACATCATATTTATTTTTAATACTACTCTGTAAGAAATTGTTACAATTTATTTTATGAAATCTCTCAGATAATCTTTTTTAAAGAAATTAGGTCAAAAACCTCATCATATTCCTCCCAAAAAACATTTATGGAAACCTTATTATGATGTGTTTCCTTAGAAACCAAAACCAATTTATTCCCATTTATCATCATAGGTTTCCTATAACTTTGTTAGGTAACATAATTTATCATTCTCAAAAATTTATCAGCAACCTTTATAACCCTTATTTTCTCTGATAACCTTTTTCAAAAACATCTAAATATTTTTTTGATCCACTAAATCCTCTATAATCATTCCACAATCAGTTAATTTGATGATATTCACATGTTTAGTAAATATATTTTATTCCTTTAGAAAAATGTGATCGATTATTGGTGAACTTATCCATATCAAATCTCAAACATCTTTTATGTATTTCAGACAGAATACATATAGAACATCAGTCGACACATTATATTACAGGAGAATCAAATTTCCTCCGAGTTCTAAAAAATCATTATAATATTTATTGCTTCATAATTATATAGGAACTATTTAATATTCCCCTTTAAACTAGATGATTTTACTATATTTTAATTACTATTTTCATCATCTAATAATCATAATTGAATCATATCTACATTGAAATTTTTTTCTCTGAATAATAAAAATGAAATACATAGAAAACATATATTTTTTATGCAATTATATTTTATCAAATTCAACTATTTAAGTAATCAATAAAACATTTTTTTCGATCTTTCATCTGATCAACTCAATCGATTCTCATCAGGATGTTATCATTGTGAACATTTTATCAATGTTCTCTTAAAATTTCCTCATTATGAAGAGACTTTACACCATGGTCACTCTCATATATGATGTTAGGTGATTCATAATGTTTTATATGATGGAACATCTGAAGAATTTATAAACATATGTCTACTGAATACACCATATTATATTGTTATTTTGAAACCTACATCTAATGGTTCTAATGAGAAATATTCATGAAGATATATTAGTTTGATCATCTTCATTTGGACAAATTAGTATGATTGAGTCCATCAGATCATTATGGCACGCTTCCCTTATCTATCATCTTATCAACTACTCCAAATTCATATTCACATAACTCTTAATGAAAATCCTTAATAATACTTCAAAACCAAAATAATGTTGATAAAAAACCTTCTTAACGATGAATTGATCACTTTTTTGTGACATTAACATCATCCCATAAATCATAAAAAGTAATATAAACTCATATAAATAACATAATGAATGAGAACCATTTACAAGTTTCTTATATTTATAAGATATTATCACTTTAATTCTTATACCACCATTAATTCAATATACGACATCATTATTACCAATATTGGATACATGAACCAAATATATTAGTATATTATTTTTTATAAATACTTCAAAATAATTAAATCAATGCGATATTTCTATTACATTAACAAAAATTGAAAAACAATAAAATTAATTGACATTAAATAATAATAAAAAACATCGTTGGTAATTCAAAAAAATCATCATATCTCTAAAATTAATTGGATCCTGATAAATTGGACATCGAAAAAAGATGAACCAAGAAAAATAGGGAAGATCACAATTCTAGGGATTTACAAAAAATTTTATTTGTTTCATTGAAATATATCATGTATAAATTCTCTAAATAAATAGTGTCATATATATTTGGGACTAATAAAATTATATTAGATAAAATATCCTATCATGATGATTATAATGAAAACACATATAATTATTTTAACTAAAGGATATGGATTAGTTTATATCTTTAAGAATATGTAATAGTCTAAAAAACCAAAATGAACAAACTAAAATAGATTATATATTTTCTAGAATTAATCTATCATTACAAAATATGAGAAACTCGAATTTAAGAATATTATTTATGAAAATAAAAATTAATCTAAAAAATGATCTGCATTTATAATTTCTTGAATAGATGTCAAGGAAAAGTAGATAAAATAGCTTAATCATCTAATGAATAAATATGAAAAAAATCACGGGGAGTGTTGTGAAAATTTTAGTAATTAAAATGAACAAAATAGAAATAATTAGAGGATATGAAAGGACATGTTAATATGATATTATAATATGACATTATTAATTTGAATAATGTGAGGATATTATAATGTGGATATTTTTAACATGTTTAATGAAAACTAAATACACAAAAACAATGAAGGTTGAATATTTTTTTAAATATATCTATGTAGTGGAATGAATATCTAAGGATCATCAAAGGATAAATATTTAGAAAACTTAGAACCAATTGTAACATAAATATTTAAAAATAAGAATAGTTCTAAATGTGTTTCCATTTGAAAAAATGTTTTGAAACCTAAATATGTACGAAATTGGATGATCAAAAATGATAAAGAAACCACAAAAATCATCCAAGTTTTTCTGAATCCTGTGTTTGATAATTTTTTCAAATATAAAATCTATATAAGAAGTGATCTGTCACAAAATTAGTATACATGAAAATATTGAAATTCTGGAATTATTTGTGCTCATATAAAAATGATCATTATTTTTGGGATACTATTGTTCCATCTATAAGTTTTAACATATGACTATAAAATTTCAGCATAATGTCTCAACATCTTATGGTGTCTCACGTTTTTATTAAAAAAAACAGTTATTATAATTTACAATAATTAATAATAGAAATGTTCATTGGAGGTTTAGAATATTTGAAATTAATTAATTAATATATGGAAAAAATAAATATCATTATTATACAATTGAATGGTTTAATCATAGATATATCCTATTTGACATTTGTTGCTTCTCTTATCCTATGTACATACATCAAAATAAAGTGTAATGTATAATTCATAATAATGAAATAAAAATGGAAATTATTTTCATGTGATAGTGGGGAAAAATAATAGGGCCAAACCATAAAAACATGTGGCATGTCATAATATAAGGAGTATGAAACATAACATGTAAATTTAGCTAAAACATAAAAATTGAAACAATCATAAGCATATCAATAGGTTTCAATAAAATATAAATAAAAATTCTATTTAAAATGCTACCATAAAACATGTCATCTATAGAGATTATTTATTTATTGAATTAACTGAATAATTACCATTTTTCACCTTTATAAGTTTGAATTGATGTTTTTTATATGTATTATGATAAAAAATAATTTACCAGCAATGCTAAATAATGAGAAAGGTTCTTGTAAAATTCAATAAATTCTAAAATTCTTAATTACATGAGAATCACATAATTTATATCCCACGAGATTGTAATGATGGTTCCATAATTAGATATCCTCAATTAATTAAACATTGTTACTTCAATATCAACACTCAATAATATTTATAGGGTTTGAGTATTCAAAACATAATTATATTTCATGGAAATGAATGATAATTTAAAGAATAGATTCTGTATTATAATAGGTACTCAAAAAGATTGTTTTATGGGTTTAATGGGGGGGAATGGAAGTCTCCAAATAATGAATAATAACATGTATATTAATGGAATAATCATAATAATTGAAATTAAAATATTATTAAATGAAAATAAATTTATGGAAGTAAATTTATGTAAATCATGAAAGAGGAATAGAATTTTATTACCCTATAAAGTAACATTCAAAATCATGGAGAGCGAAACTATATAAAATTTGAGACATAATGAATGGATATTACTGAGTGAAAATTAATAATAAAATTTTATTATATGATCTATAGATAATAGGTATTAAGTAAGAGAGGATTGGATGGTCTTTATTATAAAATATAAGGATTTTTTTAATAGTTTATAAATAATTTTCATGAAATTATAATATTTGGAAAATGAAAAAACATTTTCTAATTATTTTTTGTAAATTTTTAATATATCTATTTATTGTTATATAATATATTATTGAATTAGAGATGTACTCCATTTTTTATTATTACTTTTGTCATGACAAATTTAATTTTACAAAAAAATATAGCTCAAAATATTTATTTTCACATTTCACAAATTTGGTAGGTATTTATTGATTTTTAATTTAAATTTAATACATTTTAATAATTAATATTATTAAAATAATCTCTTTTTTGGCTTAGTAATCCATAAAAATAATATTTACATCACTTTTTTGTATTCATTATGTCATAATACATAGTGAGTTTTACACTGGATTTCATATTGTACACAAAAAATTGAATTTATTTTAAAATAATGTAAAATCTTTAATTGGATATTTTAATTTTATTTGATTATAAAATAATATACATTTTATAAAGAATATTTTTAACTATTTTGAGTTTAATTTTTAAATAATAATCATTTATTAATTAAAATATAATTATTAGTACCACATTGTCATCTTTCTAACACTTATCAAAATTTCTCATGATTCGATAAAATTATATTTTAATTTATATTAAAATTCGTTGTGTTTTATATAAATAGTTCATTAAAATTTATTTCATTTATATTATATTAATTTCTTATAAAATATTATATATTTTTTAAATTTATAATTATGATTAATTTGTATCTAAAATATTATTTATATAATTCAACTTATATTAATTAGTATTTTATTAAATAAAATAATAAAAAATGGGATTTAGAGAAACCAATATTTCATTTAAACAAAGTTAATTATACTGTTATGATACTAAGGTATAGATACATAACCCCTTATTCCACCGTTATTCACCCTAAGGGTTGGTGTGCAATGGTTGTAGTATCCTAGATGGCTTAGTTAATATTAAAAAAGTACTGATCTCCACTAACTAGAACTCCTATAATTGTAGATTTACTTTAATCATCAATTGTTTAGTATATACATGTTATTTTTTAAGGGAAAATTCTAGTGATGCAACCACCCTCCCATGTTATAGAATATCAAATTCACGAGACATGATTGTACTGGTTGAGGCCAATATTTATTCCATACATGTTCAATTAAAAGTCACAATGAACTTTAAGGTAAATTATTTATAATAGCCAATTTACGAGTAATACAATACCAATGTTCATTATTCAGAATTTTAATATAGAAAAATTTTCATATTAACCAACAATCAGTAATAAAAATGCAACGGTCACATAATAGTAATGTAACAGTCATATCCTAATGTAACAATTTTTATTATATTATATATATATCATGAAACATTACCATTTAATAATTAATTCTAAAAGTATTTTACAATTATTTTGATAATAATTTTAATATTACAAATATTTTGATTTAGGTTAATATTTTTCATGTAACATTTAATATTCATATAAAATCTCAACAATTTTATTTCTCCATTAGAATATTGGAAGTCATGTTTTCTAGTTCCTAAACAGTTGATACATTCTATGAAGAATATGGAAAAGATAATCATTTTATGATGATTAGTGTTTAAAATCAAAGAAATTAATATCAAGTAGATATGTTCAGTTAGACATATACATTCTCAATAGATACATAAGGATGACATCATTGAAATTGTAAAAATAAGAAGTAGTCATAAACACTAATCAATTACTCCAACACACTCTTGATTCTCAAATGGTCTATTGATCATTGTAATCATTTTCCCATTCTTTCCAGATCACATTACTTTGATCAATAAAGATATCAAGAGATATACATGATCCCCATCATGAATATATGTATCCTTCTTTCATTTTCCATAAATATATTTTTATCATATTTAGGAAGCCCTGATTTGTATCTAAATCCCTTTTATCATTTCTTTTGTCTTCATCAATTTTTTTATTCCTAAATGTTTTCTTACTCCATAATTTTTCCAATATGTTGGATTTATAAATATTATTACATAGATAGCTTCAGAATTTTCCACTTATTAGAGCCGAATCTATTTTTATACAAGAATTCAACAAGTGTAGAATTTTGTTTCCAACTCCATTAAAAGTCATGTGATATTTCCCTTAGAATATCTTATAATATATGAATTTTTCTCTCAGAATTCCAATTAGTTAGTGGTTGATATTTTTTGATCTGGTTTACTTATTAGCTTATAGTTTTTATGGTGCCTCTAGAAAATAAAAGTAAATTATGGAACATGGTTTTAAATAATGTATAGTGGTACTCCCTGGAGTCTCACTAATTTTTCAATATAGTAGAACTGTAGGTTCTCCGGGAAGAAATAATTTCATATGAAAATGAAATGGGTAAAATTATAAACATATCAATGATGACACCTATAATATTATATACCTTTGATATCATAGGTATTCCATTATAAAATAATATTTGGATATTGTTCCACTCCCGTACAGGTAGGGTTCATGGTTCCATTACACCACTGTGATGTTTTCTCTCTCTATTAAATTATAGTCACACCACATTCCTTACAATGTAATCTATAATATTTGTTTCCATATTATCTAACCTATAATTATCATGAATGATCCGATAGATTTTACTGCTTATGATATTCATAAAAAATATATATTTTCATGCTTCATCCCTCTAGTCTTGAATTATCTTTGTAATTGATGGTATACATTGAATTGTATCATATTTTAATTCCCAATATTAAATAATATTGAATTCTAAATGAATAAGATTTTTATAGCCTCTATCTTTCTATGAATCTAAAGATATTCTCTTTAATATTTCAATATCTTATTTAGTAATAATTGTTATGAAATCATTTTTCATGGGATTTATGATGTCACTTCACTTATTTGTCACATGTCTAACTATACAAGTAACTTGATCAGTGAACCTTCTTCAATCCTCATAATCATAAGAACAACCTGATATTTCCTACTCAATGAATACATGACTTTGTTTCCTCTTGTGGGATGATAATTAAGTGAAAAATAATTGACTTTATGAAGCTTTATCTATCTCCTCTTGATCATGATAAGTTCCATTTGAGTTAACATATACTTCAAGATTTGGTGTTCTATATAGATATCACATTTTCCCAAAAAAATATAATTCCGCCATATTTTTATAAAAAAAATACCGTATGAAACACCACTTCATAATAATGGTAATCCATAATATGTGTCTTAGAATATTGAGATACATGGGTGATCATCGTGCAATTTTTCTTGAGGACACACCCAATCCATTTCAATGATCCATTAGTATGGATAACAAATCATTTTAAAATAGATTGAAATGATAGAATATATGAATAAATGATCCACTTCTTCATTCAATGGAATAATTCTACCTCATCAATTATTTTGATAAATGTATCTTCTTTTCCATATAACATAGATTGCGAATAAGCAAACCATGAAAACATTTTAAAAACATTCTGATGTGTCATACTAAACCCAGAAATCTATCAAAGACAATTATTTTTTTGGGATTTGGACACACATATATAGCCTTTATATTTATTATATGCCTTTAGATAACTTCATTGGTCATAATCTATCCTAGAATGTGACTAGTTGTAACAATAATTCATATTTGCATAATTTTTCAAAAAAAATATTTTTCTATTTCAATGTTACAAATATGATCCTTAAATAATAAACATGATCCGTATTAGTATTAAAATATGTAAGAACCCGGATCTTCATTTCAGGTACGATTTTCCTTTTTCTGGAGTTTTTAAGAAAAAATGGAGTTTCTGGAAAATTTCTAAGTACACGCCATGTACTTTCGGAGTAAACGTCGGGTACTCTTCTCCGACTCGAAGCCGTGTGCTGGCCATTCCCGGGCCACACACATGGAGTGTAGGGGTGATTTGGAGGCTGTTTTTGTTAGAGTACAGAAAAACCTAGTACACGCCGTGTACTCTAAAAGTACACTTCGTGTTATTTTTTTCACTAAATGCACCGGGGTCGCGCCTGACGCACATAAGCATCATCTTCTAGGTTTCATTCATCCGAGAGCGACCCGTATGACTAGATCTTCCCTGAGCCCCCATGCCTCCGTCTGATCTCCATTATAGCCGCCGTCAATTGCGTTGGGATCGCCTCAGTAAGCTCTCTCTTCTACTTTATCCTTGTTCCATGGTTCCTTCTCGTTTTCATGTTATCCTGGGTTGATATTTTTTTGCATTTCCTTAGATCTATGTCGTTCTGAGGAGAATTAGGCATCATGGTTCAAGTATATCTATCCCCTAGCATCAAGGTGGGTGGTTTGAGCCTTTTTGTATAATGTCTTTGATTATTTTGTGCAATTTTCCACAAATTCCCTTGGGCGGGGAATTGTGGGTTTCCAGTTTTTCCCCTGCTGTTTTCCTTCTTTTCCTGATTACTGTAGTAGAGGTTTACCTTTGTGAATAGAGTAATTTTTCTATACTCTGGACATTTTCCAAGCTTTTTATACTTGTTTGGAATTTTCCAGTTTCCATGCCTAGTAGTAGGATAATGGAACTGTTACTTTGTTATGATTTTGTGCCATAGATTGTTAGCCAAGTAGTTCTTGAGGTTTACTTGGACGTTATACGCACGCTGAGCATGTAAATTTCACACAGGACTGTGAGAACCTAGTGTAGTAGACCACATGGAGAATAGACATAAGGGCTTCTCCAGAATATCTTTTAATACGATGCAAGACCACATGGGGGAACTGACGATGAGTGCTTCCTCAGATAGTCTGTAGTCCCTCGACGTGGGCCAAAGGGGGAATGAGACGTTGAGTGATTCCCCAAAGAGCCTTTAGTATAATACGAGACAATAAGGGGAATTGATGGTGAGTGCTTCCTCAGAGAGTCTACTCTTAGCTGAACCAGAGGGGTGAGACTGTTTGTTCCTCTTAGAGGGTTGCTAGTACTTGTAGGTTAAACTATATGGGTTAAGATGTGAGAGCTACCCATAGGGTTACCTGTTTTCTTCTTGCTGATATTGTCACTTTTGCACCTTATATACTAGAATTGTGGATTGTAGCTGCTGTGTGATTTTATCTGTTTACTTCTTCCTTCACTTTTACATGCCTTGTATTCATTGACTGTTAGAATCATATCTTTGGGTGATTTCCTACTGGGATTGTATCTCACACCCTATTTGGGCCATGCTTTTGGGCCCAAGCAGACTTTGTTGTTGCAGAAATAGAGAAGGGCAAGCATCCTTCGAGTTTCGGTACGTGATTGCTTGGAGCTGGTGAGCAAGGGACCGAGCTTAGGCTTGCGATTCTGAGCAGTTTACTTTGTTTTCTTTGCACTTTGTTTTTCAGTTTTACTTTAGCACCTTGGTTTTTTTACTACTTTCCATAGACATATGTACAATGTTGCATCATCATTATTTTATACTTTGCTTCTGCTGTTCAGTTCAGTTATTGTATGCTGTTTACAGTTTCCGTTATTGTGTCTGGTTGTTCTTCCACTATACACTTTACCGAATGAGGGCATAGTTTCCCCACCGACTCACCAAGGCCCTTGCTACTAGTCGGTAGCCTATGGAATTTGGGGAAACATGCATGAGGTCATGTGGCGAACCGGGTACGAGGCACCAGTAGAGGGGTCCAGATTCGGGTCGTTAAAATGTGGTATCAGAGGAGTTATTTTCTCTTGCTTTACTATTTTGAGACTCTAGACAGGGATAAGAAAAATTCGATACTTGGTACTAAGCTGTGCTTGGGAGTAGCTAACCCGTGTATAGGAAAAAGTCATACTACCTCGTTAATTGCAGTTTGATGGTTTTGAGATTTTACGGTTGATATTATTTCACCTGGAGTGATTCACATGCTTTGTGTTATTTTTTTCTTGATGATTGTGGTTCTATTTCTATCGCAACCAGATGAGATGAGGGTATGTCATCTAATGCATCATATACGAACTTGTTGAAATCCCATTCCATGAATTCTTGCCATGCCATCTAGGGTGCATTAGCAATTGCATGCTATTGTGATAGACTTCGTGTATATTATGCATGCTGTTGTGATAGATGCTTGATAGAATCTCTGCTTCCTTGTTAGAAGATTGTTTTCTTCCTAATTTGCTTAAATGAACGTCAAATTTTGATTCTTGAGGTGTTATGGGACTTCACTGAATGGAATTTGGAACCTCTTTTCCATGTTTTCAGTGTTTCTGGGCTTCTGTGCAGTTTCTGAGCTACTGCCCAGAAAAACCCAGAATACACGACGTGTACTTTTCGAATACACGCCATGTAGTTTTCAGGAAATGTCACTGACCCTATGAGCTGAGACATAGTTTCGTGAGAGTAACTTCAGGAACACGCCATGTACGGTTGGTACCGACCGTGTAGTTCAAAGCCGTGTACCCGGACGTGTCACTAACAACACGGGTCAGGGAAGTTCAAGTAGAACACGTCGTGTTATAAAAGAACACACCTTGTAGTCCCGTCCAGGTACCCGGTCGTGTCACGAACAACAAGGGTCGGTGTTACATTCTCTTCGACACGCCGTGTTGTCTTTGGAACACACCGTGTAGTCTTGTTCAGGTACCCGATCGTTTAACGAACAACACAAGACGGTGTCACCTTCAACTATATAGGTCGTGTTTGTTCGGAACATTCCGTGTAAGGTTCACCGTGTAGACGGCCATGTGTTTAACAACACAGGCCACCGAAGCCTTTTCTAGTACACGCCGTGTGTGTTCAGAACATGTCGTGTAGTCTCGGGTTAAGTTGGATCGTGTGGGCTAGTCGTGCAAGGAGACTCGCGTAGGGGAATAGTTTTCAAGTACATGTCATGTGCTGGGTCAACAGACCGTGTAGTTTGAGGTGTTACATGACCTGTAGGGAAGGGGTACATTCCCATGTCACTAGCTTAAGAAGACGTGCCATGTATTTTTTATACATGTCGTGTTGTCGTGTTTTGTAAACTTTTGTGTTTTTCTTCACTGTTCTTCTTTTGCACTCATGTGTTCTCTATCTTTGTTAATTTTGATCTAAGGTGTGCTTTTGATCTTTCAAGGATATGCCTCCTAGACATCCTCCAGTTGTACGTCTGTCGTCAAGCAGTGATCAGATGCCAGATATGGCTGATCAGAGACTTATTGTCGATCCCCCAGTCGGGCCAGCCTTGGCACCAGCTGTCATACCAGTTGCAGGCGCTGATGCGCAGTTCAGGGAAGGTTCTCTGAGGATGATGTAGACCTTTCAGGGATCACTGCCTCCTACCTCGACTATGGAAGATTTTACATGGGTTTTCCAGAAGCAGCATCCTCTCACGTTTTCGGGATAAAGAGGACCACAGGCTGTAGAGTCATGTATGTAAGCCATGTTGACCATCTTTGAGCATCTGGATATTCCTCCAGAGAGGCGGGTCAAGCTCGCTACCTACATGTTCCGAGACTTCGCCAAGAGGTGGGGGGACGTGAGCTCCCAGGCGGGTCATCGACATGTTATGGCTTGGGAGGAGTTTCAGCACGTCTTTTATGACTACTTATACCCAGAGACCCTGAGGGGCGAC
Organism: Viscum album; assembly: GCA_963277665.1. Lineage (NCBI taxonomy): Eukaryota > Viridiplantae > Streptophyta > Magnoliopsida > Santalales > Viscaceae > Viscum > Viscum album. The sequence continues at coordinate 1,689,933,488 of OY728146.1, forward strand.
TGAGCCTAGGAGTTGATGAGCTTAGAGTAGGGTACTCTTTCTGTCATGGAGTATTCCTCTCATTTCACCGAGCTGCAGTGTTTCACACCCATCCGGGATGGGAGTGGGGTGTTCTTAGCAAGGAAGTTCGAGGATGGTCTCAGGTTGGAGATCCGCTTGTAGATGAATCACTTATAGTTGACTTTCATCACTTCCATCTTCAACCAGGAGCTGATTGCGGAGCACAATCTGAGAGACTCCAGAGCTGCGAGCCAGGGCGATTCTGCTTCCAGAGCTAGTTTTCCTCTAGATGACAGTAAGAAGCACCGAAGGGAGTCTACGTGCGGTGATCCGAGGAAGCGAGATGCATCGTCAGGCAGCCATGTGGTATGCTATCAGTGTGACCGATCAGGGCACAGGAGGCCGTAGTGCCAGAGAGACCCCATGGAGTGCCGATATTGCAGCAAGATGGGTCACCTTCAGCGTTTCTCCCAGGGTTTCTCACCAGCAGTTGGTGACCGGGGTTCTTCCATTACTCCTCATTCAGGAGCAACCCCACGAGTTTCTCACCAGTCGGGGAACTGGAGTTATTTCGGCTGTTCGGGCCGAGGGGGAGGTCGAGGCTGTGGCAGTCAGCCACTAGTCCCTCAACACCAGCAGGGAGGTTCAACTCAGAGTGTTCATCCAGGGGTGCAGGGTCGTGGTGGATGCTAGTCTTTCCCCATAGAGAAGACCTATCAGGAGCAGGATCATGACCCTTCTATAGTTCGAGATACGATTTTAGTAGCCTCAGTTTTATCTTCAACTCTTTTCGATACTGGTGCTATACATAGTTTTATCTCTATTGCTTATGTGGAGAGCATTGGGCTCTGTGTATTTTCTTCTGCCGACTCGTTGACACTAGACACACCTTTGGGGATGAGAACATCTAGTGTATTCCAGTGTAGAGAGTGTCCTCTCGGGGTTACAAAATATCATTTCTTATGGGATCTATATGTCCTAGAGATGGAATCCTATGATGTCATTCTCAGAATGGACTGTTTGGTTCACTTCCAGGTAGTCATCTACTATTATCGCCACAGGGTGAGTTTCATTTCATCAGAGGGTGAATATTTTCTTCATCGAGGTGAATGGGATGTTCAGGCGAGTCGAGCAGGAGTCAAGAATCATGGGCTAGGAAGGGTGACGGCCCAGATTGCTAGTTTTATCTGGATGATCAGGGGACTTTGTCGCTAGAATTTCATCCAGTGGTGGATCGTTTCAGGGACGTCTTTCCGGAGGAATTTTAGGTTTTTCCTCTAGAGCTTGAGGTAGAATTTTCTATTGAGCTCATTCCAGGAGCAGCATCGGTGTCCATTCCTCCTTATTGGACTGCTACACATGAGTTGCAGGAGCTCAAGAAGTTATTGGAGGAGTTGCAGGCAAAGGGTTTCATCCAACCTAGTACTTCTCCTTGGGGTTCTCTTGTCTTGTTTGCGAAGAAGGTAGACAGTACCCTTCACCTTTTTATGGATTATCGGAAGCCGAACCAGTTGATGATCAATAACCGATATCCCTTAGAGAGGATCGATGACCTCATTGATCAGTTTCGAGGAGCCCAGGTGTTCTCAAAGATCAACTTGAGGTCTGGTTCTCATCAATTGCACGTTAGACCATCAGATATACCTCTAATAGCCTTCAAGAGCAGGTATAGTCTATACGAGTATACAGTCAAGCCATTCGGTATCACGAACGTGCCTGCAGTTTTCATGGCACTGATGAACCGAGTGTTCCATCCTTACTTGGAATCCATTGTCATGGTCTTCGTGGACGTTATCTTGATGTACTCTCACACTCGACACAACCATGCCACACATCTTGAGATCGTTCTGAGTACACTAAAAGAGCATCAGATTTATGCTAAAATCTCGAAGTCCCACTTTTGGATGGATCAGATTCACTTCTTGGGTCACTTCATCTCATAGGAAGGAGTATATGTGGACCCAGAGAAAGTGAGAGATGTAGTTTCCTAGGAGCAGCCGAAGAATGTTTTTGAGGTACAGAGTTTTCTAGAGCTGGCTGGATACTAAAAATGCTTTATTCAGGACTTATCGCACCTAGAAACACCCTTGAAAGGTTTGACCAAGAAGGGGGTGAAGTTCTTATGGTTAGATTCTTGTGAGTCAGCGTTTCAAGAGATAAAGAGGAGGATGATGTCAGCACCGATACTAGTGTTGCCAGATCCAGGCAAGAGCTACACTGTTTCTTGTGATGCTTCAGGTATTGGGCTAGGAGCTGTTCTTATGCAGGGAGATGGAGTCATTGTGTACGGGTCTCAGCAGTTGTGGCTGCATGAGAGGAACTACACTACGCATGATCTTGAGTTGGCCGCTGTTGTTCATGCCTTACACTGTTGGAGACACTATCTTCTGGGAGATCAATTTATGGTCTTTACTGACCAAAAGAGTCTCAAGTATATCATCACTCAGCATGATCTGAATTTGAGACAGTGCAGGTGGGTCGATTATCTTCAGTATTTTGATTTCGAGCTTGCCTATACGTCGGGAAAGGGCAACACAGTGGCATATGCATTGAGTAGGAGAACTCAGTTTTAGGCAGTTCAGGAGGCCAGCAGTGAGTGGAAGCTTATGGATATGTTCTCTGAGATGCATCTGGAGGTGCATGACAGACATGGACAGAATTTCCTATCTTCTATAGCTGTTACCTCTACACTACTTGATTGGGTACGGATGAGGTAGCTATCAGACTCAGAAGGCTTTGTCCTACGGGAGAGTGTGTCAGGAGAGGACCCTCTTCCTAGATGGACATTGGGCGAGGATGAGATCATGCGCTTCCAAGGAAGCGTATGGGTGCAAGCAGACATACACGAGGAGATGATGCATGATTTTCATTCCTCAGTTTGTCCAGTTTATCCGGGCATCACCAAGATGTATCCAGATCTTCATCTCCAGTACTAGTGGCCAGGTGTGAAGAAAGATTTTTCTGGTTTCATCTTGGGGTGTTCAACTTGTCAGCAGGTGAAAGCGGATCATCAGTGACCTTCAATACTTTTACAGTAGTTACCCATTCCGGTGTGGAAGGGGAATGATGTTGTGATGGAATTCCTGACCGGGTTGCCAAGGTCACCCCGAGGGATCGGTGTTGTTTGGGTTTTCGTCGACAAACTCACGAAGGTTTCTCACTTCTTTCCAATCAAGGACACCTTCAATGTCAATGATCAGGGACAAGTTCTCATCAGAGAAATCGTTCGACTACATGGAGTTTCACTCTCTATTGTTTTAGACAGGGATGCACACTTTAACTATCGGTTCTGGTAGGGACTTCAGAAGGCCTTAGGTACACGAGTAATTTTGAGTACAACATACCATCCCTAAACAGATTGTCAGCCCGAGCGCAGGATCCAGCTGTTTGAGGATATGCTAAGAGCTTGCATCCTAGACTTTGGTGGTTATTGGGAGAAGCATATTCCTATGGTGGAGTTCTCCTACAACAATAGTTTCCAGGCAACCATTCAGATGGAACCATACGAGGCACTGTACTGTAGGCCATGCCGATCACCCTTATGCTGCCTAGAGGCAGGAGAGGCAGCATTGCTGGGACCTCATCTTTTTAAGAGACTTCAGAGAAGATATAGCTGATTCTAAAGATGATGGCTACAACACAGTCTCAGCAGAAGTGTAATGCTAATCAGCGAAGATGACCTCTGGAGTTCGAGGATCGGGATCAGGTTTTCCTGCGTATCGCACCGAGGTTGGGACACGAGAGGATTCAGAGGTAGGGTAAGCTTTCACCGCAGTACATCAGACCGTTTGAGGTTTTGGAGAGAGTTGGTCCGATCACATATCGGTTGTAGCTACCCCAGAGGTATCGTGCCATGCATAATGTCTTCCACGTCTCTCAACTCCGACGTTACTTTTCAGACCCGTCTTATGTCTTTCAGCCCGTGGAGGTTGAGCTCGAAGCAGATGCATCGTTTGAGGAGAATCCCATCTAGATTGTCGATCGCAGTATGAAGGTTCTCCATGGGTGGTCTGTCCCTCTAGTACGGGTGCTATGGAAGCATGGGCAAGTATAGGATGAGACCTGGGAGAGGGAGGCCGATGTACGATCACAGTGGTCGGAGCTGTTTGGTGATTCTTCTTCAACCCCTCACTAGGGAAATTCGGGGACAAACTTTTAATAAGGGGGGAAGTTTTTAAGAACCCAGATCTTCGTTTCAGGTACGCTTTTCCTTTTTCTGGAGTTTTTAAGAAAAAATGGAGTTTCTGGAAAATTTCGAAGTACACGCCCAGTACATTCTGAGTACACTCCATGTACTCTTCTCTGGCTCGAAGCCGTGTGCTGGTCGTGCCCGGGCCACACACACGGTGTGTAGGGGTGACTTGGAGGCCGTTTTTGGCGGAGTACGGAAAAACCTAGTACACGCCGTGTAATTTTTTTTTCACTAAATGCACTGGGGTCGCACCTGACGCATAGAAGCGTATTCTTCTGGGTTTCATTCATCCGAGAGCGACCCGTATGACCGGATCGTCCCTGAGCCCCCGTGCCTTCATCTGTTCTCCGTTCCAGCCGTCGTCGATTGCATTGGGATCACCTCAGTAAGTTCTTTCTTATGCTTCAGCCTTGTTCCATGGTTCCTCCTCATTTTTATGTTATCGTCGGTTGATCGTTTTGTGTGTTTCTTTAGATCTACACCATTCTGAGGAGAATCAGGCACCGTGGATCAAGTATATTGATCCCCTAGCATCAAGGAGGTTGGTTTCTGCCTTTCTGTAAAACTTATTTGAGTGTTTTGTGCAATTTTACACAAATTCCCTTGGGTGGGGAATTGTGGGTTTCCAATTTTTCCCATGCTGTTTTCCTTCTTTGCTTGATTGCTGTAGTAGAGGTTTACCTTTGTGAATAGAGAAGTTTTGTTGTACTATGGATGTTTTCCATGCTTCTTTTTCTTGTTTGGCGTTTGCCAGTTTCCATGCCTAGTTGTAGGATAGTGGAACTGTAGATTTGTTATACTATTGTTCCATAGATTTTTAGCCAAGTAGTTCTTGAGGTTTACTTGGACGTTATACGCATGTTGAGCATGCTATTTTCACACAGGACTGGGAGGACCTAGTGTAGTAGACCATAGGGAGAATAGACGTAAGGGATTCTCCAGAGTGTCTTTTAATACGATGCGAGACCACGAGGGGAATTGATGATTAGTGCTTCCTCAGAGAGTGTGTAGTTACTCGATGTGGGACACAAGGGGAATGAGACGTTGAGTGCTTCCCTAGAGAGACTTTAGTACGATACGAGACTATAGAGGGAATTGATGGTGAGTGGTTTCTCAGAGAGTTTACTCTTAGCTGAACCAGAGGGGTAAGACTGTGTGTGCCTCCTAGAGGGTTGATAGTACTTATAGGATGAACCATAGGGGGTAGGCTGTGAGAGCTACCCATAGGGATACCTATTTTCTTCTTGCTTCTATTGTTACTTGTGCAACTTATATGCAAGAATTGTGGATTGAAGCTGCTGTGTGATTTTTTCTATTTACTGCTTCCTCCACTTTTACTTGACTTGTATTCATTGACTGTTAGGAAAAGATCTTTAGGTGATTGCCTACTGGGATTGTATCTCACACCCTGTTTGGGAAATTATTTTTTTCCCAAGCTGACTTTGTTGTTGCAGGAATAGGTAAGGGAAAGCGCCATTCGACTTCCAGTACGTGATTTCTTGGAGCTGGAGAGAAAGGGACCGAGCTTAGGCTTGCTATGCAGAGGAGTTTACTTTGTTTTCTTTTCACCTTTTTTTCAGTTTTAATTTAGCACGTTGGTTTGTTTACTACTTTTCATAGACATATGTACCATGTTGCATCATCATTATATTATACTTTTCTTCCGCTGTTCAGTTCCGTTATTGTATACAGTTTACAGTTTCCGTTATTGTGTCTGGTTGTTCTTTCGTTGTATACTTTACCGAATGAGGGCATAGTTTCCCCACCGACTCACCAAGGCCCTCTCTACTAGTCAGTATCCTCTGGCATTTGGGTAAATGCGCTTGAGGTCATGTGGTGAACGAGGTGCAAGGCACCAGTGGAGGGGCTCCAGATTCAAGTCATTACAAAATATATCCTAATATCATTAATAATGACCATTAAAGTGTTTCAAATTATTCATTAATGAATGTATTATTCAATTAAACAAATATGGAAAGAGATTTAGTCAAGGAAAATTTAATTACAACAAACCCATAATGCCTATATCTTATTTTAATGACAAAATTTTGGATCTTTTCATCCTACACCCTCAACGTATTATACCTAGATCTGAGGTCTGTCTTAGAGAAGATGTTTCCCCTCAATGATGGCCAAATAAATCATTATTCCTCAAAAAATGATATTTTTCATTAGAGCTATCCTGTTATGCTCACTATATTAAATTAATAGATGTATCACTTCAACTGTATGTTTTACAAATATAATAGGTTCTCTTCAAGGAGACATGGTTAAATTAATAACCTTTCCAACATTTGTTGTATTTTCATCATTAATACATTTATCATGACATATTCAATTCTATATGGTGTCTGTGATAATGGATTCAATGTAGATGTAATTTCAAAATATAACACTTCCTCTCTCTATTGGGGAGCATTATGAAGTATGTTAGGAAAAATTAATGCATTATTAAACAATTTATACATTTTCTATATTTATACATTTTTTTATCCCTCTATAATGATCTTCAACATAAATAAGGATATAATTGATTTTTATAATTAAATATCCATCTAGGATATCCCTCCATTGAAAATTAATATTTTATCTCCATCAATGAAAACCAGAATCAATTAGATTCTAAATTTGAACATATAATTATACTTTGAGAGAAAATACTTCCCACATATAATGAATTGTTCCAAAATAGGAAATTTCTATTAGATTTAAGGTGACATTAAACTTTCCAATGCTGATAAAACTGTTTCTTTTCACCATTAGTGTTTCAATAATTCCTCTAGATCTTAACTGATAAGTCTACATCTTTGAGTTATGTTATTTATTCTACATACATCATAAACATAGTTGACATTATGGAATAAATATAGCTAGGTTCATACAATTTATCTAACATCATTGATATTTTAATTATTTTACCTTCCATAATTTAATTTGTGGCCTCTTATTCAGCCATTTTAATTGATAACGCATGATATTTAAACAATATCCTATTTTGGGATTGATATAAGGTTACCCTCCCTTATATTCTAATATGTATATTTATTTGAATAGTTCTTAATATATCAATACATGACAAATTGAAATTCAATTTGTCACTATTACATTAATACTTTGTTATTTACATTGAGATGTTAAGGCTTGACATCACCATGGTATTTAAAGAAATATAAAATTATCTTCTAAACTTATATGACTTTATGTTTCCATATAACATTATGTTTCCATGAATGATGTTCACTGAATGTTTCATCCCATACTTATTTCATATTCTTATCGGTATTTTCTGACCTTACCTTCATTAATTAAATTTCTCATTGGAGCGTTGATTCCTTTTTCATTTCATTTCATTCAACCTATAAGACCAATACATCACTCCATACTATATTTAAACATTGATTTAACAATAAACTAACTAAAAAAATTTCAATGTATTTATTTTCCTAATTCCTTCGTATGTAAAGTTTTAATATTTTAATGAACCTATTAATATTTCTGTTATGATCCATAAAACATTTGGAGGATTGTTGAGAAATTCATGTAATGTTCATTTATCATTTTCCCACCAATTAATTTTCATTATAAATGAAGTATAATAATATATTCTCTATTTATTCACATAATCTAGAAAAATATTAATTGAAAATTAATGTCATTAACTCTTTCCAGTCTATAACAATAATCACTCATATCAGCTTCATGTCCTCAATCAGGTTCCAATACTGATATTTTTTACTTATAAGAGAAATAAAACCAAGGAAACATTATCTATCTATGAGAAATTGAGTATTTTAAATAAAATTTCAATACAGGTAATATATTTGTTAGTAATCAACAGATCATTAGATCCACTAAAAGAAAGTATTCATTAACTCATAGACAAAAATGAAATTTGTTCCCTTTGAGTTGAAGCCATATGATTAACATGATTCATGTTCTTAAATATAAATGGGGATATATAATTCCTTATCCACGTTATGTTTTAAATTCCTTTTTCTATCATGTTATGGTGGTCATTAGTCAGTCATTTGTTTCACTCATCATTTATACAGTTCCTCCTATATCGAAATATTTAAAAAAATATAACCATGGTTTGAAAATTGTTATGATTAGGAATATTTTAATTATAAAGTGCTTCTAGGGATGAAATATTAATTTTTAGTGACAAAATTTATGTGAATTATTCATCAATATATTCTAAAAATGATTACCTTCCGTATATATCCATTATAATTGTTCATATAAATCTTGTGATTAACAAAACAAATCATATAGGAGTGTCATACTAGGTGTACATCATGTTATATTTAGCTTAAATATGTTTTTTCTCAAGTTAATATGAACTCTTACCTTTTCATTGTTATTTCCACTTGGTACATTGAAAATAGAAGCACCTTAATTTTTTTATATGGATATGGATTTCCGTTCAAGGAATCCACATGATTTATACTTCACCATAACTTCTGGATGAATGGAAAATTTTAGACATGTCCCAATGGTTATAATTATTTTTCTTAATCCATTTTTTTTTAAAAAAATAATACTTTCACTGATTCCAATTATGGAATTCTTCAATTTTTAAAAATAAACATCTCATTACATGGTGCAATATTTAATAACATAGAGATTCTCTTAAGGTTTAGATTATTATAATGTAGGATCATAATACATGGAAAACATATAATTCCTTCTAATACAAATGAATTAATTCTTCATAAATCCTTTCACAGTTACATTTACTACATCTCATACCCTGGGGACATTAATCAATATAATGTGATTGCTATGATTCCCAGTAACAGAATAACAATGTAAATACTTATCATATGATCATGAGGCATAAGAATAGGGAATAATCATAAGAACATTAGGAATACCATATTATAATGATCACAACCCAAATCATTGAAATGTGGATACAACATAAAATGAGAAATAATTAAGAATATCTTAATGGTTTATAACAAATCTGTTACAAAACCAAATTTCCATGATTATTTTCCAAGGCATCATAAAACAGATCATCTCTATAGAATAATTCTTTTCGTAATGTAGGGGTGCACTAACTGGAATCACCCTTTATATATATAAATTCATGGGTGTAAATAGATTATAAGTAAACTATATATTAATAATCCATGGGAAATAATGAATGTGATATATCAAAAATTCAGTAAATCTATTAATTCTTAAAGTCATGGACATTACATTAATTGGATACCTTGAGAATGGAAAGTGGGTTTCATATTTGGAAGTATCAAATAAATGAATTATGGATACCTATTAGAGAATAATTATAATACCCTGGCCTTAAACATTACATAATCATTAATTAAGTAAATAATTTTACTTTTAATGACATCAAGGATATTTTTTGGATTAGATATTTATATAATTAGGCCATAAATCATACATATCAACTTGATAATTTCAATGTAGTCACTTCTACTCAATATCAGTTTATTCACAAACAAAATTATTTTTTTTAAAATAAACACAATTGGTTTCTTATATAAAAAAATAAATCTTCTTTGATCCCATACTTGACTCTATTCTTCATTATTTCATGTGAAAAACATTTCAAAAATTGGGATGAGAATAAAAATCTCAGTTCAAGATACATAAAGTATGAAAACGGTTAGTCTTTTGAAAACAAGTAAACCCTATATACTTTACAATAATGTAAAACATTTCTACATAAAAAAGTGGCAAAAATACATCACTGAATATAATCTCATTTCTTACCCTTTTATAACAAAAAGATAACCACAAATTCCATTGAATGAATAATATAACATATAAAAGTTACATGGGACCAAAACGTTATTAAATGGAATAACCATACGGTGGACTTCCACATATATCACTAAATAAAATATCAATACTAGAGACTTCGATACCCAATGCATTGGAGGTTTCAACATAACCACCCGTCCTTGGTTTAACACAGAACAACTAGTCATTGTTTTATGACATAACCACCCATCTATGGTTTTCATGTGACCACCCATCAAATGTACAAGTACAAAAATATAATTATAAAACATAAATTTTTAAATTAACAATATTTGAGTGATATCATTTCATTTTCAATCACAAGAAATCATTTCATGATATTGAAATACTTAATCCATTTCAAAAACAATTTAAAACATTTAGTAAAAAACAATTTTGAATCAATGTTTTCAATACCACATTGAAACTATTGGAAGAAATTATTATTTTTAAAAAAATCATGTCCATACAAATAAATTTCTAAAAACCATTTTGAAAAAAGGTCATGAAATATAAGGTTTTAGAAGTATAAATATTTTAATAAATTAAAACGATGTTTAAGGTAAAGATTGTCGTGCCACTTTAGAAACAATTGAATAAAAATAATTAGGGAATGATATTAAACAAAATTTTAAATACAATAAAAATATACTAATAAATGATATAATACGTCAAAAGGGTTTTATAAACACCTTATTGGATAATAAATGTTTAAAACATCAAGATATGCCTAAGTGAAAGTATATTGGGATGAAATACATTATAATGATTATATCCTAATATTAAGGATAAATTATTCAAATAATTATGTGTAAAAAATATAAATACACCCAATATAAGTGGATGATATGTATAAAACAATCAGAAGTCATTAACACATATTCATTGGGAAAAAATAATGAGATGTATATTTAACTAAATAAATGTATATTGGAATAAGATTTACCATACAAAGTTTTTATAAATAACATAAGAATTTTTAAATGGGTTGATTATGTGTAAAAAAGAGTATATCCCTAATTAGGGAAGTAGAAATTAAAAAATAAATAAATAAATAGTTATTCCACACATAATAATGGCATAATATAATCATTGAAGTATGAATAAAACCCATTAAGTGGAAATTAAGTTTAGAAATTCTGTTAAAAAGATCATATTGTTAATATCATATATCAATTTAGTGTATTCAAAAAAAAAATACATATAAATCAAGTATAATTACAGGAAAATAAATAAAATTTTATTTCTAACATAATAACATAATGAAATTATCAAGAAGTTGAATATTATCCCCATGAATGGAAATTTGGTTAAGAAGTTCCCTTACCATGAATCTGACACATCATGTACAATCATTTCCTAATAATAAACATAGGCTAAATTATACTTGACTGAGATCCGATTTCTAGTTTATTATTACTTTTATATCTATTATTAACATGTTATTTAAATTACATAATTATTGAAATTTATATCGGACATTATGTCGATATTTGGTACCTCCGTAAAAAATGAACTTGTTTTGATGTAAATTTGTCATGTAGTCAAAAGTAAATCATCTACAGAATATTATTCATGATTTTAATATTATATATTTAATATATGTGTATTCATAAAATCCATAATAATAGTAGATACTAAATTAAATTCACCATTCATGGAGATGGTAGGTCGTACGTAAGCAAGAACAATACTTTAATTTCATTATCTTATTAAAAGAGTACTCATCAAATAATATAAATATATATTATAATACCATAATTATATATTATTCATTTATGTCTGATAGTTTTAATAAAACTATCCATTATACATTCCTTGTATAGCATGAATGAGAAATATCACTTTGATGGGGCGGTAGTCCACACTTACTCAAATGAAATTATTATATTTACACATAATGGAACGCCTAATGGAATGTTTTAAATAAAAATTATAGAATAATAGAGAAAATATACATCAAATATATATCATATAAAAATATAGTTAAATCATAATTTTTACAATGAGAGTTGGTAGTAAAAAATTAAACTGTCGTCGTTTCCTGGGGTAGTAGTCCGTCGTACAATGAAATAGTATGTTCGTATACATTTGATGGAGGTATGCCTATGTTTAGTTCGAATCTGTGTCATAAAAACATACAAGTATCTTTAAGATACTGGTGTTTTTATGTAGTCAAGGAATAATTGGATAATAGGGAGTGGATAACCAAAATTAAGGAAAGGAACTTGGGAGAATATGTTAACCCAAAATCAGGTAACTCCATTTGATTTGAGCTAAAGGATTACCTGAGTAGCCTTATGACCAATATAAGAATTCTAGAGGGAAGGTAGGGATGTATGAAGATTATTTTAGTATAATTAGGTATATCCAAGTAGATTGAGATGTAACATTAAGTGGGTAGAGGTGGTTTCCTTTTATAAGTGGGAGGATGGGCACTTTAGGAAACTCTTGACATATTATTTTATAATATATTGATTTTTTTCATTCTTTTAATGGTCTAAAACTCATTTATTTAAAACATAATATGCTTTTGGGTAGTATTAAAATCATATAATTAAAACTAGACTAGTTTTTAAAATTTTATATCCCTTATATTTTTGGGTTATCCTTTATTTTATCCTTTTCGTTCATACCATGATATTTTATTATTTACACTTTGAGGCTTAATTTAATTTCCATAACATGTAAAACAACACAAAAAGTGAAATTAATGACATGTATGGAAATATAATTTTTTTTCAAATATTAGATTTTTTCAGAAATTTAATACATTTCATAAACAACTTTATATTTTATGTTATGAGTTATGTCAATTTTGACACTATTCATATGTGATTTTTTAAAAAATTAATAAAAAATGATTACGTAGAAAAAACAAATTAAACCAATACTAACATGTTATAGTCATCTACAAAATTAGTTTATGAAATATATTATGTCATATAGTATTTATTTTAATTTTTATATTACCATTTATATTATATTTCTCTTAATTTAATAATTACTACATCACTGTTATGTCAATATTTATTGTAATTATCTAACCTCTAAAAATTAAAAATGAATTTAAATTATGTATATAATTTCCTTTGATATATACAAACTTTTTAGGTTTTTTGTTTCATCAATTATATCCCAACATTAAAATTATTATACATTTAAATGATTAAAGTGTGAGATGTTATCACTTTCTTTTGTTATAGTAATAATTACATCTCTTTAATAGAAAAATGTCCATTAAATGAATCAATGACATAATTTATGGGATATGAGTCTATATTTAATCATTAAAATTTATTATGGAAGGTGTTAGGTTATTTTTATTATCCTTATCATGTTGATTGTTGCCCTCATTTACCTGATTTACCGCTAACAGGGGTAAAAAAATTTACGAAATGTATTTTTCATACTGTTTAGAAATAAAATGTACCAATTTACAAAATATGATACTTATAATTCCAAAAAAAGTATCCGTTTATCCAAAATATAAAATGAAAAAATTTCACTAATTTTTTTAAAGGTAGATACCATTGTCAAAACCAGAAATCCTGTTTTGAAGAAATGAAATCTATCAAAATATTGACATGTGTTTGTGTCCAATTTAATTTTTAAAATTTCCTCAAATGAATAGAATTGGATTAAAGGATAAAAATATAATCCAATTACACTTTAAATCCAAATAAATTTATTATCAAACTATATAAATAAATTAGATGAAAATAGAGTATTGAATTAAAATACAGTATTTTCAACACTCATAAAAATATGGATTTTATCAGAAAATACCAAGATTTAAACCGAAGAAAATTTGGATATCCCGATTATATATATTAAGTTTATTTTATCAAATATAACATATAAATGTTAAAAAACCTACTTTTGAAAATGTTTCTTCATTAGATGGCGGTAAAACGACATTTTTAAAATATTAGAGAATTTTATGCTGAAAATTAGATTCATTTTCATTTAAATCCTCTAATATTAATTCGATAAGTGTAAAATCATTTAAAAAATATGTACAATCATAATATATGTAATTATATTATTTCCCAACAATAGAACTGCAGGGCGTTAACTGTCATTTAAAATTATAATAATATTATTATATTATTTTTTGGTATAACTCCACATTATGTGCAACATATGATTTTGGAGAAACCCATTGTTTCCAGTCAAATTCAATATTGTAAAAGGCATCCACTATAAAATAAAATTAGTATTTTATTCAAAAATATTAATAGATTTGAACTAGTGTTATTCTACAAATACATGAGATGTTAAATCATTCTTACCATTTGAAAATTGCATCCTCATAGTTTTATAATTGGGCTTAGAAACATAATTGAAAATCCCACATAAGAAAAAGAGTAAATAAAACAATCACTTTAAAATAATGAAAGTGAAGTAAAAAAGGTCACCTGAGATAAGACATACTAGGATTACATGTATAAAAAATGGATATGGAAGCAAATGTAACCATATTATTCCGATGGGGAGTGACATAAATCAAGATCAATAGATTGTTAACAATATGAAAACCACAATCTTTTAATGGGTTAAATAGTCATTTATTTTCTTGTTGGATAAGTAAACAGAAAATGTTATTGTTTTATGTTCCTTCTCATAAAGTTGAGGAATTTATTTTTGATCTTGACTAAGAACATAAGAAAACATAATTAGTTATCGAGTGTAGTTTATCCTATAACTAATTTCTACCACAAACTCATATTTTTCTAGAAAATGATGACTATTATAGATGACTTGGTCACACCTGAAGTGCTAGAATCAACATATATAGAATCTCATAATACTTAAAATATTAAATATGTATTCATATTATCTTGAAACATTATCCAAAACAAAAATATTTATTATAATATCATATAATCCCCAAAACAAGATTATCCTTTATAAAGAGTAAAACTATACTTAATATCCAATATTCAATAAACAATAACCCAAATATCATCAAAGAAAATTCTAAAAATAATTTTACATAAAATGTTTAAAAGTAATCCAAATTAATATTGAACCCACATATTCAAAAGTATTTGTTCACCTAGTCTTCCATAATAAATCATGACATTTATTTCCAAATAACATCTATTAATCATTAAGTGTCATAATTAAATATAATTAACTAAATAACATTTTATCCATGATTTGTTAATCATTTAAATAAATAACGCAAATCAAAATATGTCAAAAATAAAAATATAGATTCTTAAAAAATGAAATTCAACCATTATCCACCAAATGAAATCCCTTGGTATTCTATTATCGTTAGGCATATAGTGTTCCAAAAATAGAAAACTTCTTCAAAAATTACATTTATCAATTAATCACTAAATCATTTTCCTATAATAAGGATATCTGCATTGGATAAAACATAATATCCCAAAATCGACATATTATTGATCAATAAAACCATTTAACTAAACAAAAATATGTCACACTGACCATGGAATTCAAATAGGTAAGTGGTAAGTGATGCGAACTTATTGCCCTTCAGTTGTGGATTGATTCCCACGAAATTTTTGAACATGATGAGATGTCACCCATCTTGCCAGTTTTCCTTTTTATAAACCTATAAAATTCTTATAACATTACCAAAACAAGACAAAATCATTAAAATAACCCTAAAATAATTTAAACTCGTGATTATCTCATACGTTTCATTTTTTATTTCAAAATGTAATAACTTGTAATTTACTCAAATTCAAGGATCTTATAATCCATAAAAGTTATTTATAACAATATCCATAATAGAAATAATAATTATTCCTCAATTTACATTTTTATATAAAAATAATAAGGGTTACACATACTAGAAGTCTTCCAATGTAATTTCATCATTAATACATTTAAGCATATCATTATCCTTATATCCAACATAACTCTTTGATTACTAAAATATAGGCATCTAAATCATAAAAAATTATTCATGATCCATTATCCATGTTTTTTATTTTTATTATTTAATAATTCATTCTAAAAAAATACTAAATAGTATTAAAAAATTATGTAATGTCAAAACATAAGCTATGAAATATTCTATACCATTTATAATTCATCTTTAGATTCACAATCATTAATTTGAATGGAATTATGTATTGGAAAACATATATTTATATGGTCCTTCTGATCCCATTCCTGAACCTTCTTTGTTGGAAATATTTTTTTTGTAATAACCATTCATATTTCATTAAAAAATTAAATTGATCCCTCAAAAAAAACTTTGTACCCTTTCCTAGAGTCAATTGAACGCTTAATTTTGCCTTGAAAGGTTATTGATTTATGACCTTCATTAAAACATCAATAACATCTCCCTGTCCCATTGAAATATTTTCATATGTGTTTATTTCCACATCCTTGAAACATAGGTTGTCTAATATACATACCATTATGATTATTACCTAAAAAGCGATTGGGATTCGTTTTCCCCATATATATTTCCTTAGAAAAATCACCAATGTTCCTGTGGTCAATCATGACACCAAATAGTTGGTTATGAATAACCAAAAGAGTTGTAATTTCATCATCCATTTCATTTGGTAGCTTATTCAAAAACCCACCAAATATTCCTTCAGACACATTTTTACTTTAGGTCCTCTTAGATTAAACCACTTACTAAAACCAAAAGGCCAGTGTTTGAATATCAATAAAATCATCATATACAATATTATGTCAAGTGTAATAATGAAAATATACTTCGTCTTGTTATATTAAACCCATTCAATTTATCTAAAATAATTATGAATATTTCTAATAAGCTTACCGTTAGGGCGGTATAAAACATTTCACTTAAGTAAAAATAACACCATATCATCTAAATTTATCTAAACTGACCTTGGATACCAAATATAAGGCTTCTTAATTAAACGATACAAAATATTGAGAAATTTCAAAATTTTTAATTTTAATCACATCAAGGATCGTTACAGGTATACAACATTAGAGAATTAGGCCATAACACATACATATCTACTAGATTATTACAAATTATTCACTTTTAATCAATATAATTTTTTCACATTTTTTTTCAAAAGAAACTTTGTTTATTTCATCATTAAACAACATGCCTTCTACTTGATCCCATAATTTAATCTGTTATACATTTTGTACTATGAATAACATTTCAAAAACATGTGATGAGCTTAAAAATCTCAGTAAGGTATACACAAAGAATGAAAAACGATAGTCTTGTGAAAACATGTAATCTATGAATACTTTAGCAGAATGTATTAATTTTTAGCTTTATGAAGCAGCAAAAACATTGCACTGAATATATTCTCTTTTCTTACACTATTTTTAACCAAAATATTATCATAAATCCCATAGAAATCAAAAAATAACAAATAACGGTAATATGACATTTAAAACATACATAAATGGAATAACCAAATATCCAACTTCCACACATATCACTAGTTGGAATAGAAATATGTCCAACTACCAGACACAATGAATTGTAGGTTATAATTTATCCACCATCCATTGTATATCACCAAACCACCTATCATTGGTTTACCACATAACCACCCATATTTGGTTTAGCACGTAACCACCCATAAAATGTCCATGTACTGTTATATAATCATTACAGAGAAAATATTTCAATTAAAACATTCCATTCATAAAATTTTATTTTCAATAAAATAAAACCATTTCATGATATTAAAATATTCAACCCATTTAAAAAACAATTTAAAAAATTTAATAAAAAATAAATTTCAACCATAGGGTCCCATACCACTTTGAAAATTTTGAAATAAATTTATATTTTAATCCATTATTTTCTACATAAATAAATTCTGAAAAACTATTTTGAGAACATGGTCATGTAACATAATGTTTTAGATGTATAAATTTATAAAGCAATTAAAATGATATTTTAGTTAAAGAGTCTATTTCCACTTAAGAAATATTTGAATAGAAATAATTATGGATTAACATTAAAAAAATTAAATATCATGAAAATATAGTAATTCATTATATAATATGTCCATAATTTTTTATATACACATTATGGGATTATAAAGGTGCATAACATCATGTTATCCCTAAATATCATGTTTTTTGGGTCCTTTCTTGTCATGATGAATTTATGGTAGGTAGACAACTACTTATAGTTTCTACCATTACATACTTTGATCCAAGATGTGTTTCATGTTTCTCACCTGAAAAGATATTTTCAACATCTGTGTCATGTGTAGGAGTAGCATTATTTAGAGTTGGATCCTAATTTCATTATTTTGGACCATCATGTTCTTATCATTGTTTTTTAGTGCAACTCATTGATATTTAAAAAAATGTTAATTCTATAAAATATTGTTTTTAAAATGCATCATCAAACTAATCATAAAATATGACACTTTAATACATTATAATATATTTATTTTTAAATAAATGCAATCTATTCAATATATTACATTAAATGAATTATTTATTTAACCTTGTGATATATAGAAAATGATGTATATTATTTTTTACATATAATAATGATTTTATTTGAATGTAATTATTACACACAAGGTCCACTTCTAACAAAAGACAATATAATTTTAACATAATTTTTGAATATGAAATTTATCGCACAGACAATAGAATGGTTGGTATGAATATGATTAAAAAAATATAGAAATATTAAATTTATTCACATTTATTAGATATCTATGGTTTATAAATAAATAAAAATCATTTGAATGAAAATATATATTTTCTGAAAATTTTATTTTTTTCAAAAAACGGGTTTAGTCATGCTTTGGACACATTATTATTATTTTCCATTACCTATTTTTGAAAACTATTATAAGAAAATATTATTAATTTTTGAGATTAGGGTAAAATATTTAACTTCAAATTAATTATCAAGAATTTTATGAAATGTTATAATTTTTTGTGAATAGTAAAAATTACTAAATTGAAAATTGAAAACTGAATTTTTATTTAAACATTTTGTATTGATAAATTATATATTAAATTATTTTTGATGTATTAATTGTTCAATTTTATATCAATTAATACAATTAATGTCATTGGTGAAATTTTAATATTGAATAAATATGTAAACACTTTGTAATCTTATATACTTATCCCTTAAAAACATGAAATATTTTGAAAATAGCCTATAAAAATGGGTTGGAACCATTAAAATTGTCCCCTAATGTGTTATTATATCCTATACCAACATTCTGGATATCCATTTTCATGAGTTTATACAAAAGTATTGAACAATTGGGATATCTAATATAAAATAAAAGTTGTTTCCATGATTTTGACCCACAACCACCAGCTTATATATCTAATACCTAACCACTATGATAAAATTATATCTGTGAATATAGTTGGATGTATGTATATATATATAATTAATATATAGATTTATTTGATTATATGATACAAAGAATTCATAAAAAACCTTGCTACCTTTACTAAATATTTTTTGAACCAGTGGTATAGGTACGAGATTTTTTGCACCTATACCAATGGTTTGGAAAAATGATGGTCTATGTTATTTATAAAGAAACTCTACCAGTTTTTTTTCCAAACCATTTTTATAGTTTAATACCTATATAATTTCATTTAAAAAAACCATTGGAATAAGTCTTTAATTAGATGTTATAATATCAGTGTTGAAAACACAATTGGTATTGATTCATTTTATAGTACCTATAATAATTGTTTTTCAAACCTCTGGTATAGTTAGAGTTTCAAGATGCGTTTATTTCATGTCATAGTTGTGATATTAATCTAAAGAAAAAAATTTCAACTTCTTTGAATTTAATTTGGGACATTTATTCATTATTTTGAAATAAAATAAATTGTAATTTATGTCGTGTTTAAAATATTTATGATCAATATTAATTGTGAATGAATTAAAAATTAATTACCATTCGTAGGATGAAAATGAGTTTATAGGGGGTTAAACTAAAAAGACAAGGGTAAAATTGACCCATACACATGTATAAAAAATATTTTATGGACATACCACAACCATTATTACTATAATATTATATTCGATTTATTTGGAACCTTTTACATATTATAAATGCAGGATAACTCAATTATTTTAAAAAAACCTAATGTGCCCTCTCCCCACTTATAAAAGGCCACAACCTCATCTATATTCACTAATAATTAACACTATTTTAGATCTGCCAATATCTACCCAAATAACATCCAAACTTCCCTCTACTCAATATAAAAGACTTAATTTTTAAGAAAGCCATGATCAGTTGGAATTTGGGAAAAACTAAGGAGGATACCCGAAAAATATGTAATATTCTTCAACATGTGTCCTTTTAATATTTCATTCTCCATATCCCTAAATTATTATAGAAATATGATTATATAACAGCCTCATCATCATTAATATATTGTGATTATTTTATATTAAGATCAATACCTACAATTATGTTCACTTCCCTTACATGGGATATGAAATCATCATACATGTGCTTAGAGAAAATACCCCCACGTAAACTGATGCAATTCTTTCATCGTTAACCACCTTTAACAGCTAGATCTGATTATGGATATAAAGAATATTAACAATATGTATAACATATTTATACCAGTTGAATAATTATATCTTTTAGAAAACTTATTTACCTTACAATTTGAAAAAATTACGATAAGGTCAATCATGTGAACGGTGGACTACCACCTCATAATGCTATTTGATTCTTCTTTCACTAACTCTTTAAATGTAAGGTTATATGGATATATTTTGTAATTATATGTGATATAAATGAAATAAATATAATATTAATGAAATATTTTTAATTCTATAAATATAATATATAATTTTCGTTCTTACCCTTTCGCTCAATTAATGATTATAAAATCATTTGTGTATGTATGGACTACCGCATATGTAACACCCGAAACTTTTATGTTATATAAATCATCAAAGGAATAATTTTATACACAACACTTGCTTGGCTTGCTTTACACGAAATTGCGACCTTCCTCGATAGCTTGTGTCGTACGCAATACTGAGTTTCACTAAACAACGATATGCTATTAAAATATTATTAAAACTAGCTGTTATGAATAGTAATAACCACTTTTTGAAATTTTATAAATTTTCTTTTTCAAAATGGACTTTATTTTTGGATTCGGAATATCGAAATTAGCCTAGGGTGAAATTTTGGTATTTTTCTAAAAACTTTCAATTTTTGATGAATAGTGAAACCACAAAGTGGTAGTTAAAAAAACTGAATTTTTCATAAAACTTAATTTTACCGCTTCTGTGAGTGGAATTTCGAAACTCCGAGAGACACGGTTAATATCAAGGACTAAAATTTGGTTCAATGAGATGAAAATATTTTTTTTGGTGAATAGTAACTTTTTACTTTTATTTACCACGGTTAAAAGTAAATAGGGTAATAAAGGGTAAAAATGATATTATTATTACCCTAACACATTTCCTAATTCTATTGGACAAGTGTAATTCGACCAAAAACAACCTTAGGAATAAAATATGACCATTTAGGCCCACTTGGATTAGATTAGGACATTTATTATTAATTTATTTAAAGTAGGGTTAAAATAGTTAAAATCAATGTTTAATAAGTAAATAATTTTTAATATGGGGTTATACATAAGATATATTCGACTATAAATATTCATTAGAAATATAAAAAGATTTCATATATAATTTAATTTTATTCATAATTTTTAGACATTAAATAATTTAATTTATTTATGACACAAAGATGATGCAGTAATTATCATATTAATCAAATATTTACATAATTAATGTTATAAACACCAAAATAAATGTAATTTGAGACTTTTTAGAAATTTAACTAATTTTCTAGGTTAATATGACATGTTAGTATTGATTTAATTAACATGGTTCGAATTAATAATTCTGTTATGATTTTCAAAAAAATCAATTACTAAATAGTGTCAAAATTGATATAAAATAGTTTTTAAAACAAATATTATATTAGTAATTGTTATTTTATTCCTAAAAATCTAAGGTTCGGACAAATGACTTAGATAAGGTTATATATATTAATAATAAACAACTTGGGGTTCGTTTGTCTGCTTATAGTATGTTTATTAACCTTATAGTATAAGAACACAAGAAGACACGGTAAAAGTAAACTTATTTAAATTAATGTTAACTCTAAATGATAAGGTTAAAATATGAACCTAAACTTGTCTAAATTCTATTGGATGAGAGGATTTAGACCCATACCCACCTTAGCTTCAAAATATATCAATTTTGAGCTATTTAAAACCGAACATGAATTTATAATAAAATAATATTTTTAGTTTTCCTAAAGGTGCCCCTCTCCTCCCTTATAAGAGGGAACCTCCTCCCCCTCTTCCTCACACCACTTTGAGCCTTCAAGATAGGCCAACCCCTAACAATTCCTCCTCTACACTTCCCTAGAGACATCCTAGAGGTCCTGTTCTTCTTCAAAGACCAATTTTAGTGCCCTAAAAGAAGGTCTCAAAGAAGCACTTCAAAGAAGAGGTAATGTCTGTTACCGATTCTTTCATCTTTATTTCTTCTTCCACTTATTCTTCTTTAGTTGTTTCAATATGATGTAATAACATCAGTATCAATCATATACTGATATTTTATTATAAGTATTAAACAACCCTATTTCACCATCTATCCATCCTACGGAAAAAGAAATCACCGCGCGTGCGTACGTACGGAATACCGTCTCCACGCCGTGGTGTAATCTATTTTCCACCACCACCTTACTTGGATGGGTATAATGGTGTAAATAATGACTATATATGACTATTATAAAGTGATACAGATTCTGAAATAGTATACATACACTCCAATACAATTTCACGATCATAGGAATGAGATCATCACTCATGCGTACGTACGGAATACCGTCTCCACGATGTGATGCGACTCGTTCTACATGATCTTCATTTCATAATGATTATATAAATGAATTGAATGAATGAATATGATATATATTACAATAATAGAATTCTGTAAATGAGGTATCTATAACCTAAAGATAAGAATAAGAATTTATTTGACAAAACACGCATAAGAACAAAAAGTTATAAACACCCGAATAACAAGTAGCAATGAAATATTACTACTAAGAAGCTAAGAAAATGACCATATATGATATCATAAAAATAAGTATGATTCCAAAATAAGTCAATAACATTATTTAAATCATTATACAAGAGGTTCGGACACTTATGAAGAAAAACGGACCTAAGGTAAGGGAAATATCACAATCTCATTTTTATCCGAGATTGTTTATACTTTAGTATTTACTGGGGTGTATTTTATCATCCACATACATGTTTCCTCAATATGTAATATTATTTCCATCAACCTACAATTGTTTAAATCCTATTTTACCCTTCAGTGAGTTTTTAGTAAAAGATATGAAAGGAATATTTTGTCGTTTTTCGTACGAGTAAATTTTTGACTTTTCCGACAAAAGTACGAAAAGAATGTTTTCTTTTAACTTATAAGGCATGAATGGATTTTTAAAACATTATTTCCAAGAAGATTCCTTTACAAGTTTTCAAGTTTATTTTTAATCAACTTCTTTTAGTTTATAAATGTACGACATGTTAAGAAAGGAAAAGTGTTTTTGAAGCAGAAAGGATATTTTCCTCAAGAATGGAGTTCAAGTGTTTCATCAAAATTATTTTCCATCTAAGATAATAAAGATTATATTTCTATCCCTATTATTACATTGATTTGATTATGTTGTGATGGAATTATTTTATGAATTTATTTATCTTATATGAATTTTTTTATGATATCATGTTGATTAAGAATCCCATTTTTATTACATGGGTTATGCAATGATGTATGATTTATGATTTTGTGGCACACATAAAAATGGTATCATTATGAGATGGGTGGGACCTATATCTCCCTCCAATGCATTGGGTAAAGATTTTATATCTCATGAGATAGACATGGCTGGAATAGTAGGTTATACCGGTTCAGTGAAACAGGACTAAAATGAGGGTGACTCGGTTTAGAAATGGACTTTGTCCACTAAAATAGTCTTGGAAATGAGTCTTGACTAATAAGAAATGATTCTCTATGATTGTGTGTGTATGACACAAAGTTTCATGTTTTATGTTATGATTATTGGGATTTCATTTCACTACTATGATTTATCCCATGTTATGAAATTATGCTCCCTTTTGCAGGTTATGATTTCCAAAATGTTATGTTCTTATGAATATGATGTGATTGATATTTATTTTGTTTACCCTTACGGATCATTTGAGCTCACCCTTTTGTATGTTTTATTTCCCCAGGTCAGGAAGAAGGTTATTAAGTAGAATATGCCAAAAAGGGACTCTAGATATGATGAAATAAATGGGAGGAAAAGTAGATGCTTTATGAACCAGTTGATTATGTTTCCCAGTTTCTAAAGAAACTATACCTATACGGTCCTTTCGTGGTTTTGTTATATGTTGTAATAAGTATGCTTCAATTTTGAAGTATTAAAAATATATGTAATGTATGGGTCGTTATAGAATACAGGTAGAAATGTGACTCCATTTTAATTAAAAAACACAATAATGATATTTAATGGTATAAAATATAGTAAATAGGATATTATGATAATTGTTTAAATAAAAATCATTACTTTCCATATTTCCATAATGATCAGTAACAGTGGAAACATGAACAATGTGTACGTTTTGAATACTGTATCCATGATCATAACATACTTAATTTTCTATAACCATTATTACTAATTGGTTTCCAATGTATAATTAATGTAAAAGTATTATAATTATTTATTTATAATTATTTTTGAGGTGATATATCTATATAAAATTTCCATGAACATAATGTTATTGGATGAATCATGTATGATAAATTAAGGTAATTAACACCAGAAATAATGAACTTAAAGAATGATTATTAATTAACAGGTTATAAGATGTCATAAAGGATAATAAATGAAATTATAAATACTAGGATGTATCTTTTATAATTCAAAAACATGTTTCAATCCACTTTCATGGTGGTTATAAAATATTAAATCAAAAGGAAGTGTCATGGAATAGATTTCAAATATTAATTTACATTCTTTTGGTTAATAATTTACTTCATTGATTTTTTTTATTTAATGATTATGTGTATAATTACTATTTATTCACTTTTTATAGGTTAATTTTTTATGTGGATTCATATTTGAAATAGATAACATATTAATTGATTTATTCTCACTTCAATATTTTGATCACGCTAATGATTTATTTCATAATCTAATTATAATTATTATTATTTACTATTAAATTTATGTTGAATCAAATTTTTTGACCATCAAATAATAAACCCATTAAATTAAATTATACTCATGTAATTCATGATATTTTTATGAAATACTTCCATTTTTTCATTCATTGTTACATAAATTAATTAACAAATTGTATTTATGAAAATCCATAATCATTTTTATCTTTGGTTAGAAATCAAATTTATTCCAAAACCATCGATTCTATAAAAATTAAATAAAATTTAAACTATTTTTTTAATGAAGTATCATTCACCATTTATACTATTTTAAAAATTATATAAAAGGAATTATTTATCATCCTCCAAATAATGCAAGATTGGATTTTAATGAAAATGTGAAAGGCTTATTTTTAATACATTTTCAAACAAGGAACACTCATTATATTTTTACATTGAAAATTTAATTTCGTTTTTTAACTAGTAATGAATTTATAGAATTAACCACCATCATAACAATAATTTTTTGAAGTGTACTTTTTAGTTTTAATGTATCTTTAGAAATAATTTTTTTATTGTCACATTTAAAGATAAGGATTTCAAAAATGTTTTAAAAAATTAAATGAATATTTTTCCTATGAATGGATTAAGAAAAATATTGTGGTATATTAATTAAATAATGAAGAATACCCCATTATTCTTACTCTAGTGGTTATATAATGATACCATCCTTAATCATATCCTTAGACTGTTTTATATTATTCTAGCTATAGATAGTTTAAATAATCATGTCCATGGAACATTTTACTGTCATTCACATCCTTTAAATATCAATATTATTGTGAAAAATGAACATTAAATTTACATTAAATATACACATTAATAATCATGTATAATCTTATATCTTAAATTCTATATCATTTCTATAAATTGTGTTTTACTATGAAATTTTATTGTTTTATTGGAAATATAATGATTAATCTATATTCACTGCACAATATAGATGTTTTATGTTAAAGAATATATATACATGCTTTTAATTGATTATTCAATATACGAAGAATGATTTAGACCTATAATGACGGATAGTCCCTATAATATATATCCCATGGAATCATCAGTATGTCTCATGAGGAAAATCTGTAAGGTGACATTAAATATGATTTTTCCTATATTTTAAACCGTCTATTGAAACTGGAAAAAAGAGCTATTATGTTCCCAAACATAGAACCCAATAATTAAAAATTACCTTAATTATGAGGATAGTTATTATTATCCATGATATTTTCAATGATATGTTATCTTCAGATTCATTTCATTATCAGTTTATTAATTAAATGAAATTTTATTTCATTAGTATTCCTTAACAAATTTCTTATGCCTCATCTAGTTATTTAAATAGAGAATGTGTCAGTTATTTATGTTTTTGTGATTATAATACATATTGATTCATTATATATTCAACTATATATAACCCATACTGAGAATTTGATATGACCCTTATTTTTATTCTTTTCCCAAAAACCCATGTTGTTTACCATGATTTTTGTGAAACACAATTCTATATTTAATATTGATATTCTAAAAAAATATATTTTTTATCTTTATTTTCAATGGTATTATGGGAATCATGTATATATCATATTTACCGAGAATAATAAAATATTAGGTCCTTCAAGATGTGACTCATTTTATGTAATGCCAATGAAATAATGTATAAATCGCCTTCCAGATACATGGATTTGGGTCTATACATTTGGTATTTGGGGATGTTTAATATAATCTATGGAAACTATATTTCAAAAAAAATTGATTAGAAACCACAACCCAATGATAGAATTTGAGGACTGTTAAATTTTTAAACTTTTACTTTTTTTTATTGAATTTATTATTTGGGGTTTACAATAGATACACCCTTGTTTCTATACTATATATTAACTTGGTTATAGAAAATTGGTTGTTAGGGGTAATATCCTTGAAAATGAAACATTGGTCTAAACCCAATCATCACCTAGTTCATGAAAATTTTCATTACAATGCATATGGTTGGATACCCCCATGTGATATGATTTAGATAATATATATTTTCTTCAAAAACCATTATGAAGGACTCTAAAATAGAGATATCCCCAAGGAAACAATATTTATTATTATGATATTATCTTTGATTTTTTTTGAATATATAGTAATTTTTTAACATTTTTTGAATTATACATTAGGTTTGTAAATTATATAACTAAATATGGAGTATTAAATCACATAAAAATAGTCTATAGTATAAGTAATGAAAGAATCATCATTGAAAAAAATCTATGTATTAATAGTTATCAATTCAATGTTGGGATTAATATAACGTGTCGAAGAGACCTAGTCTTCAATTTATTATTATCATACGAAGACAAAGTATCATGTTTTAAAAATATATATTATTATTTCTATAAGTATTATGTATTATAATGTAAGTAAGAGATGAATAGGATAACATGACAATGAAGTATAATGGGAAGAAGGGAAAGAACGATTTCCCCATATGTGAAAAATGTGTGAATGAAACACACAGGTAATTACCTAAAATTAAATGGAGTTTTATAAAAATGCAAATTTATATTAATACATGTTTTTAATTGAATGGGAATGAAATAATTTTCCAATTTATAAATATTTAACTATAATGAGTTGGGACTTTACTCAGATCAATGTCCTAGGTATCAGTGGAATATACATAAAAAGAGGAGAATAGATAATGGTCAAGCTTATGAAACTAAAATAGAAGAAGATAAATTATTAATTATATTTTTTCGATTAAAGGATTATGTGATTTTATTATTTTATTAATGATATCCCAATTATATGAATTATGAAATGTATATAATTTTTACTACAGAACTATGTTTTAAGGGTTATGAACATAAGTGTGGAATGGTACCAAGTAATGTGATTCAATATAAATTTTAACTTCTTGGGAATCACATGATTGAGGGAAGGAAAAACATTAACATGATCATGAAATTTAGATAATGATTTTTGGAAAAATAGATCATTGAAATTGATTATGAAAATGGGATATTGTTGAATAAATTGGAAGTCATCACTGATTTGAACTCAATGTGTTTTTTTAATATTGTTGAAGTTGACAACACCATTTCTAAAAATTGGGAGTATATGAAATAATATGATTTTAATTTAAGTAAAAAACAAAAATGCATGTTTTTAATATGGGTTTATGGTAATTCTTTTTATTTTAATGATTTATGTGAATTAATGATGAAGATAACCTTTGGTTCATTATGTCACGATTAAGAGAAAAATATTGTTGTTTTGGAAATTAATGATAATTTCATCTGGTAAATTCAAATACCATCATTCGGATGATATGGATCATATTAATTTGGATGGTACATATGGTTAAACATTTATGAAATAGTTTATGTTGTACTTTGGATTTGGTTTTAAAGGAAATTGGACTAATTCACTATATGGAAATGTAAACATATTATATAAATTATACTAACCAAAATGTTTTTTGTAATTTTTTTGTGATATTCATAAATAATGATAGAACATTTAGGGATACAATTATATGTTTCACATGAATATTAGTGATTTTTTATAAAATATCATTTTTATATATTCATTTCTTATAGTAATCAATTCATTTTATAATAATCGAAACACAATCAAAGGATCAAATTACCCTCATCAAATTTAAACATAAAATGTATGTATATCTATTATATTATTACATAGTAAAATAGTAAAATAACAATTGGAATATTATTTTTATAAAATGTTATTATATTACCCTCATATCTAATTAATCTAATGGTTTGTTAAACCGTCATTGATTTTTGTTCATGAACCCCATAACAATACTATATCTTTTCAAATTATCACTATTTGTGACAGTAATAATTCTAGATACTTATTTATGATTTTATTATATAAGAAACATCTTTAGTTCAATCAAATTTAATCCTATATTTAGATCGAGTAATTTTATACTCAACATGACCATTGTACATCCCTTTTATCTCTAATTAAGAGCATATTAAATTAACCATTTGAAGATGTGGGTTTATCAATTTTGGTAATTACATATTTAAAACAACTGATTAACAAGATAAAGAATAAATTATAAGGATATTTATTATATAACATGGCGATAATATGACACCTTGAGATTATATGATCAGAAAATTGTGTTCGATATCGTATGGGACACACAACACCATGCTTAGAAAAAAATATAACACAATGAGACATTAAATATATGAATTTTTAAATAAATTAAATATATTATGTCTCATGAATCACATTAAATAAAAATGGGTTTATCTTGAATTTAACAAAAAAATAATTTGACATTATTTTTCATTTAACAAGGTGTTTCTTCTGAAGCTTGAATAACACACACAACTGACTTTCCCGAAATAACAGTATATTATTAATAATATTATTTAATATGACAATTATAACCTTGAAACTGTAATATATGGTAATAGAATTATTAAATAATTATGAAATTATATATTTAATAAAATTATTCGATATTTAATAAAAATATATAAAATAATAATAATTTAATTTTTTTTTGAAAAAAATATTTTATCCCAAAAAGACATTTTTGTTGGAATTTAGAAATATATTTTAAAACTAACATATAATATGTTTTAAAATTAATATGACAAAACAAATTTATCTTTTGAATTCTATATAACAAAATAATCTTAGTGTTAAAATTATTTTATTTTTTCTGAAAACATTAATTTTTTCAACAATAATGAAAAATACTGAATTTTAATAGAAAAATACTTTTTAGATTAAATAATTGAAAATGATAAATTATGTTGGGAAATGTATTTAAAATAAAATTAGATCAATATTATATAAATTAATACAATTTATATATTTATAAATATTTTCATAATTTATTTAGATATAAAAACATAATAATCATTTGCACAATTTCATTTAAAAAATATCATTGTCATCACGTCTATGGGATTAAGGTTAAATTAAAAATTTCCAATTATTTTATTTTATTTTTAAATAATGGATTCCATTCTTGGAATAAGAATAAGTTAAAATTTTTTATATGTCCAACATAACTATTGACCAGAATGAACAGTTAATGTAGGAAACATTAATTACCGTGGTTAAGGTGAAAATGTATTTATTGGGGGTTAAACTAAAAAGAAAATTTAGAAATCACTGATAAGAGGTTATAACAACTATTTATATTCCATATTTAGACCATTAAATATCTATTATTCTTTTATAAAACATTTTTATTATTTTTGCATACAAAAAACTAGAGGGAAATCAATTCCATTATAAAATATCAGCAATGCCCTCACCCATGATAATAAGAGGCCACACACTCCCCTATTTTATTGCAACCTTAAATATCTTTCAGTTCATCCAATACCAATCGAAATCAATTTCAAAATAACATCCTTTCATCATAGAAGCATTATGTTTGGTAGAAATAAATCCTAGTTTTAATATATTACATACATAATGAGGATACCTAAAAATTAGTTAATGTAATGCAATCAGTGTCTTTATTTTATTTCTTTCTTCACCTATATAAATTCTTAATAAACCATTATTTTATATTGAATATATTATATTTTATACACTATAAAGTTTTTATAATTTTTAAATTATCTAAACCTCTATCGAATTTCATTAAATGGGATATAAAATTGTTCTTTCTCTATACGGAAGACTACTGCCTCATGAACCGAGGCCATTCATTCATCCATTACCACCATTTACACTTTGTGTTGTTGAATAATCACATATATATATATATTATTAACATATTTAGAATTATGTATTCATTATATCATTTAAAACTTTTAACTTCCATTCCACAGGATATATGATAATGTATCTTGTGTGTATTGTAGAATACTGCATCATGAAGTTATGTGATTAGTCTTTCATTGAATGTTTTCATGGCTGGTGATAAAAATAATTTTAATTATTATATGAGATATAATTGAAATAATTATTGAATCAATGATATATTTATCATTCTTGAAATATTATATTTCAATTTCCCTAATAATTTCACTCACCTAAAATGATAACATCATTTTTGTACCTCTAGACAATCGCTTTGATGGAGATATTTGAATCTATTTTCCTAAAAAAACTCTAGAATATATATATATATAATTATATAATTATTTAATTAGGATATTATTATTATTTTGGAGAGTTAAAACATTACATAGCACTTTCTCAAAATGATCAATTAAAATTGAAACATTGCCCATGCATATGTATGACCTACTATCTCCAAGATCATAACGTACAAATTTTTTCATAACAATGTTTAATTATTGGTTTTAATTGAAAAATTTATGTAAAAAAGTATATTTATTTCATGATAATTATTCTATATATGATAAAATTTTATAAAATACTTATGAACCAGATCTTTAATGATTAAACAGAGATGAAAAAATAAAGAAATGAACTGCATAAATAATCCATATAATGAATTATTATAATTGAATGAGTAGTAATATGTATAAAAATATAATATTTGATATTATAAACTTTAATGTGGTTATTATATAAGTTAATAAATTGTCTAATAACGGTATATAAGAGGTTATATAACATTTAATCAAAGGGAATCTTTAGTTGAATGGTTTATTCACTCAATTTATATTCAGTGGGTAAATCTTCTACTACATAGATTATGTAATTTGTTGATTTTTTTGTATAAATAATTTTAATTTAAATATGTATTTTTAAATTTTTTTTATATGTATTGATATTTGAAACACATAATTGATTCATTGATTAATTGTAAATTCTAATTTTTGATCACTGTAATTATTTATTTCAAAATATTTTTCTATTCAAGTTTATTTAATCCGGAATATTAGTCGAATGAAAATATTTGACCATTTATTAATAAACCCATTTAAGTTTCCTATAATCTAGTTATACATGATATTTTCATATAATAGTGACATTTCCCCACTATTTTATACATATATTAATTGAGAAAATGTTTTTAGGAAATTAAGACTGTATTTGTAATTTTTTCAAAGATCTTTTTTCTTTTAAATCCATGTATTAAAAAAATGTTATAAAAAATAACATTTTCCTTCAAAATTAATTTAAAATTCATTCAAACAAATTTTTACTCCTTAAAAAGTTATTCATAGTAATTTCATTTTTTTAAATAATTCTTGTTTTGATATTAATAAAAAAATGAATGGAGTCTTCGAATAGATTTTAAACAAGTCCCCTTACTGACCTTCCTTTAGAAAATAAGAAATGTTATTTTTTTATATTGTAGTTCATGTATACATTTTCATACTATATTTTCCATAATTTCATTGAATTTTATTTTAAAATTTGAAATTATTGTTTAAATAAAATATTTTTAAAAGTGAGTTTAATGGAAATTTATTTTCAATAAATATTTTAAATGAAAATGATATTTTTCTCAATATTTTTTAAAAATATATTTTTTATATTATTTATATTCGACCTTGAGAAATACCATTTATTCTTACTCTAATGGGTATATGTTGATACCCTCCATATTCATCCCATATATTGTTTAATACTATTTTGATGAAGGTTAGTATTGACATTTACATTATTATTTAATTTAGTAGTTTGTATCCTCACAATTAAATATTAACATTATTGATATCATTAGAAATTAAATTTCCATTAAATAACATTGTTATCTATCTTATATATTATTATTATACAAATCATATCTCATTTCTACGTCTGGTGTTTTAATTTGAACATTTTATTTCAAACTAGGGAAATATTGATAAAGTATTATCGTTTACTCAATACCTATATATGATGTTATAGAATGTTGATTGTAGAATTAAATTAATTATTCAATATTTTAAGAATGATTTGGACCTATAGTGACTTGTGGGGCTTGGTATTATATATATGTTCAATGAATAATTATTTCTCATGAGACAAATTTGTAATCTTGAATTAAATAAGTTTCTACCTTTAGTTTAAAACAACTTGTTGAAGGTCCTGACAATATAGGTATTACATTACTGATACATGAATTCCATTAATAAATAATTTACTTCATTGAGAGTTATGTTGTTATTATCCCAAATATACTCACTATAATATTTTCACTTGATGCATTTCTTTTCCAGTTTTCACATCAAATGACATGTTTTTTCTTATATTTTACTTACCAAACTGAATATTACAAGTCAAATTATATAAATGGAATTGTTATTAGTTGTAGAAATTTCAATGTTTAGTATTCTTATTGAATCATGATGTCTTTTGTTACAATTAACTATAAACGAGCATTTGAAATCACCGTAATTTTTTTTCCTTTCACCAGAATCCATGATGTTTACTATGATTGATATGTAGGGATATGATTGATAGAATAATGTTATTCATGAAAACAATTATGTTATAGTCTCGAATTTAAAATGAATTATGGTAACAAAATATATC
The DNA here is from genome assembly GCA_963277665.1 of Viscum album. NCBI lineage: Eukaryota > Viridiplantae > Streptophyta > Magnoliopsida > Santalales > Viscaceae > Viscum > Viscum album. Next base: position 1,689,967,168 of record OY728146.1, read on the forward strand.
AATAATTTACTAAAACTACTAAATTACAGTTCTTTCAGGATGTGGTAGCTTATATCTTATTCCAAAGTAATAAAGAAACACTATCTCTAGGATAATGGGGCTATGGTCACTACCTTCAGAATAAGGTTAATTCTGGTAAGGTGATCCAATTTTTCTATGTTGTAAGGAAATTTAGTGATGAAATTTATGAGACCTGGATGTGAGAATGATGGGTGAGTGGTAGTGGCATCACATATTCTCTTATTGGAAAACCTGAAGAATTTATAGTGGTATAAAATGGAATCATTTTGACTTTTTGACACCCAATGGCCCACTAGTTTTTCCAATTTTGAGATTAATTAATCTCTTGACTCATTGTTTACGTTTTTGAGTTCTAGGATTAAAAACAGTACATTATATAAAGACATACCATAATGCTCAAATAACAATAATTTTTTATAATCATGAAGATTAAAATGAGAGGGTGTTTTTGGTTGCGGAAAAGTTCATTGAATGGGTTCGTCATAGTTAAAAATATACATTTCTCCCCTAGGGTGACAGTGTAACACATTTTTTTGTGGAAAATGGATCCTTCATGGATAGACTGTATTATTAAAAAATATGTGGCCAAACTAGGCTACCCTATCAAGATCACTTAATATGTGGTTTTTACATTAATTCCCTTATAATTTGTTTTATAATTTTGTGGATAAATTCTATCTTCCATAATGTACAACCATTTTACATTTGTGTTTGAGTAACCCCTCACCTTTGGAGAGGATTTTATCAATGATATATTTATGCAGTATCATGAGGTATGATAATTTCATTAACTATTCATCCCCTTCTCATGTCCTAGATCCTTATTATTCTATTTTATTGTGATTTGGATCTATAAAAAGTGTGATATATAAATATAGGGGTTTTATTATGGGTTTTTATTGGGTTTGTGATTCCCTTTTCAACCTCCTCTATGTGGTCATCTTCAAAGGTGGGAAACAATTCACTCAATCTAATGAAGTTTTCATATTTATGAGAGTTTTCAGTTGATTACCATTAAATTTAATTTCCCCATTTGGTTTTTAAATTAAATTTCCATTAAATTGATTTATTCATGATATGGATTCCATGTTTGATGTGTTTATTAGAATGGTTTGGAAATATGATTGTTTAAATGGCATATTAGTATGGGTGTGGCTTGAATGCCACACAATGACATTTTTAAATGATTTCAAATTGTTTATATGACTTTAAATGGATTTATAATGTGGTTTTAAAAATTATTTTACAATTGGAATTTTTATTATAAAACCGTTCTTCTTGTTAGTGGTATGGATTATGTTGAAATATATTTTATATGTTCACATTTATTTTTAATGTTTTTTGAGGGAGTAACACATTGTAACGTTGGGGTGAGGATGAGGTGACATTTTATGGGATAATGTGAGTATTCAAAAGGATGAACATTTGAGCTTCCATTTTTTTCTAAATTAATTTTTGATGAATCATAAGATAGACTCTATAGGCCTCTAATTTTGTTTCCAAGAGTCAAAGTTGTCCACTTGTTTTGGGGTATTGCAGAGCTTCTATGTTCTGCATGAGTAAAATTGTGAGAACTTCCATTTTCATTTCTATCTAGCATAGTTTTATACTCACTCATGATAAGACTAATAATAATAGTCCTAGGTTATTGTTACACATTACATACTACTTTATATGATTTATGCTATTTATTAGATCTATTTCCATTTCATGAGATTTATTATAGTCATTTCCATTTATATGGTTATATAGTGTTTTTGTGCTCATTATTATTATTAATTATTGGAAATATTTAAAATAATTATCATTATGATTTTATTATATTGTTTTTCCATGTTTCATTAGTTTTGTAGATCTTGTTAAATTCATTTGGATTTCTAAAGGGGTTTTAAAGGTGGATTTGAATATTTTATGTTTTAAAAGGGTGTTAGTTTTGAAAAAAAATCAAACTAATTTACTAGTTTTCTTGTGTAAAATACTTAAAATGATACACGGTGTTATAATACTAACGTTTTCTCCTTACACCCTACTTAGACCTTTAATAATTTTTATATTTTTTGTAGGATACTAATATGGGAATGGAAATCATGTTCTCAGGTGTCTCTTCCTTTTTACCACTACCCTGTTTTGGGTAGAAGACATAGTCTTAATGGGAATGACAAACATGGATTCATGTATGGTATTTTATATCTATTTGTTTCTTGTTTGGTACATTTTTGAATTTTTTTTCGTTATTTTGTTTTTTGGTTTTGTTATTTACTATGTGTTTATCCAGTAATAGCATAATTTATATATAATGTATGACATTGTTCCTTATATCTCCTTAACAATAACATTTTAATACAACTATATATATGTGGTATTACAATATTATGGATGGTTTCTAATATTTTAAAAATGGATAAACCATTCCCAATATATGGTTGATTATTCCCAGTTCCTGTTACTAGTGAGTGGAAATAGAAGACATATAATGGGTTGTGTGGCGGGCGGCACGTCTGACAAGTTGGGTCAACCATGGGTGGTTCATTAATGGTCATAGTCTCAATAATTTATGAAATCATTATAATATTTATTATTATTAAAGAAAAAATAAATTTTAATTTTTATCTATGGCTATAGAAAGGTAAATTTTCCACAAAATATAGTATTAAAATTCATAGATTCTATTTTAGTCCTTGGAGGGCCATTTCATGGTTTGGATATTGAGTTAATCCATTAAAACATAGAATTTAAATAGAATTATATACTTTTATATGATAATTACATTATAGAAATTATTAAATAAATGTTTTGTATTTATGGTATCATAATACATACAATTCATTATAACATAATTTATATTTTACGAAACAAATTTGATCACATTAAAAATTATGAAAAAATTAACATTTTCTAATTTTTATGTGATAGTTTTGAAAATGTAATCCATTTTATTAAAAAATATTTAAAATCAAATGAAATTTAATTTTTTAATATCAAATATTTTTTTATTGCTGAATAATAGTATAAAAAAAGTACAAATTTATCAACCTTATAAAAATTCATCTTGAAATTATAAAATAATATTACTATTAATTTATAAATTGATAGTATTTCTAATAATATTTTAATGAAAATATATTTTATCTAAAATAAATGAATTATTTATAAATTTTTATTTCTTTTATGAAAATGAAATTATGTTTTATATGTATCAAATAGGATATTTTTCACATTCATGTTATAATTAAATGTATTTTACTAAATAAAATAATAATGAATTTGGGATTTGAATAATTAAATATTTCATTTTTTACAATGTTTACTACCCTTTTATGATACTGATTCCACGATAAATAACCCCTTATTACACAAAAATAAATCCTCAGGGTATGGTGTGTTATTATTGTATATTCATGGGGTGAAACAACTAAAATCAACTTGGTGGTGAACTCTACTAACATAAACTACTCTCCTTGGTTATTTCTTTATTACCTCTCTTATTGATAACTTTATTAGGATTTGTAAAGGTAAAACCACAGTGATTATAAATCAATAACAAGTTTAGATAAATGCACTTTATAACAAATTATTCAACAAGATAAGGCGGCTATTACTTCATTCTCTAGTAAATTAAAAATTATCATCAGTCATAAAAATAATAAATGAAATTTTTAATTTATAATGTCTAAATTTTAAGCTCTAATATTTACCAACAGTCACATGATAATAATTTTACAACTATATCTTAAAGGTTTTATCTTTTTATTAAATACAATATATTACCACTAAATAACAACATATACGAGATAATTCCCAGTAGTTTTTAAAATTTCATTTACAATATTTATTATATTCCTAACAATTATTTTTTGTGGTTTTCAGGGGATTTTTAAAATGCCAGTAATATTAAGATCCTATTGAATATACTATAGTGTGGTCACTATTTTTTTATTTTTATATCCCTGTACTAATCAGTACTCTAATAATTGGTATAATTACATGATACGTAACATTAATTTTTTAATACTATTTCTATATATATATATATATTTATTATAATAAAATAATTATTAATAATATTTATTTTCTTAATCATAAAATTAATTTTCAACTCCATGCAACAGTAGAGGAATTGTGATCCTTTTTGTAGTGGGGATCAATCTGGGGAAGCTTCATCATGTAAAACTATGAAGAAAAATTTTTACAAAATTGGTATATTTAAAAATCTTAATGATATATGTGATTTTTGATATGTTTGTGGCCATAATGAGGATGCATTGAAAAAAAAATTATTCATGTAAATATAAATAGATTAGAAAACCCCAATAGAAGATGAGTAATATAGGAAATACTACCTTTAAAATGAATTATGAGAATGATGTAGAAGAAAAAATTCCCTAGATCTATATGGAGATGTATAGTGGTTAATCGATGTGGAACAAGTTGAGGGAAAATAGTAATGTTCATAAAACCCCATGATGCCAATTATAGAAGCTACACCAAAAGTGAAATTTAGTCTCTTATAAGGAAAAGGAGGTCACTTCATAGAATTATTAAGATAATATGTAAATGTGATATGTTAAAAGAAAAATCAAGAATAGAATGTAAGAATAAGGTATGAAATAAATGAATTGATTTTTTGGTGAAAATATCATCTTAAAGTCATTATGTAAATAATTTTTTTTTATGAATATTCATAATATATTTCTAGAAATCTAGCCCAATGGCTTGGAAAATACAAGATAATTGGATTCTTTGGAGAAGTAAAGGTATAAATTTTATAAAAAATTTCTATTGGAATAATTATATTTATTTTAAGAGATCCATTCAATAATTTATTACCAAAGGGATTCATATGTTTTCTATGGATGTAAGAAGTTAGATGAACAAAATTAAAATTAGTATCTAACAATTATTCCTCCCAAAATTGAATTCATGAAAAACTTAAAAGTTTAAGAAAGTAATCTGTAACTCCAGCATTATTTAAAATAAAAAACAATTTTGGCTTCATATGGGATAGGAACCACATGACCCAAACTAACAATGATTATTTAAATATAAACTTTTTAACTTAGATATAAAATTTGTAGATATGAAGAGAATTAACTGTATTATAAAATAAATTTTTAAATATCATACACAGTATAAATTAATTTATGAATTAATAATAACAAATAAATTAATATTTAGTAATGTAATTATATTCTTCAAAAATATGTTTTCGTCAAAAAATAATTTTTTTTGAAAATTATTATAATTATTTTTAAAAAAATTAGAAAATGAAAATTATAATAATAAAGAAATTATTTAAAATAATAATATCAAAATTAATATAAGATGATTTTTTTTTATTTTTTTATAAAATATTAATTTCTTGTAGAATAATTAATGATACTGATTTCTTTTATAAAAAATTTATTTATTTTGAATAATTAAATAAGTTAAATATACGATTATTATATTAATTTTATTTCAAATTAACATAAAACTATATATTTATACATAATCCAATTAATAACCTTTAAAATTTTATTTATACCAATTTTTAGTCTTATTTTTTTTCAAGAATCAAATTTTTTTGAAGACTCTTTCAAAATGCATAATGATTCACCATTTAATTAATTAAAAATAAAACTTAATAAGAAATTCAATATGTAAATTTTATGGAGTATATATATATATATAATTATGAATTTAAATCAAAATAATGATGATTACTGATATATAAAATTAATGTAAAACCTTCTTATTCTTGAAGAAATGTTTTTTTCTCAAAAATTGATTTTTATCACACATTATTGTCCTATTTTAAATTAATTTAATCCCCCTCGTTGAATTTATTTTCATAAAATTTATTCCATATTATTAAAAATAATTATTTATAGTATGTAATATGGTAAAAACATTTTTTTGAACAATAAAAATAGTAATAATATTAAATATTTTTTACCATGGTAAAAGAAAAATAGGCGTTTTGAGTATAAAAATAATTTAACAAGGACTATAAAAAATTTAAACCTATATGTATTTTTTTTGTATTATATCAATATAATAATCAATATACGTAAATTATTTGAATATAGTTAAGAAACAATTTTTTATGAAAATTGTTTATGTTAATTTGAAATTTCATTTAAAAAATTTCATTTTGAGAAATTAGTGATTTTTAAAAATTAATTTTCATTTAATAAAATATATCTAAAAAAAATAATTTTTATTAAATTTCAATGAGAATATATACAATTTGAGGTCTAATTTTAATGATATTAGGATTATAAAACGGTTGATGTCGAAAAACAACCATTTCTCAAAAAATATTTATTAATGTTTTAAAAGTGAAAATTGACCTATTTGGAAAAGAATTTGACAAAATAAAAATAATTTTTTTGAATCATCATGTTGAAATTAACCAACTATGAGTTTTTCATAATATTCACATAAAGTACACTTTTTGGTTAAAAATTAAATACTATATAATTATAAGGTGTTTATAATGGAATCCTAATGACACAATAGTTACATATGAAATGATAAAATGGGTATAAATTACGAAAATATAGTTAAAATTTAAAATAATGCTATTTTTTGTTATTTTATTAATTTAATAATGTTTATTTGAATCTTCAAGAGCCTATATTATATTTCATGGTTTAGAAAATATATCTTTATAAACAAGACTAACATCAAAGTCATCAAGAGTACTATTTTAATGATGTAGGACCTTGGACTTATAAAATAATAAAACAAACCTCATTGTAGAAAACATGTTCAAAAATTAGTTGATGGTTTTGATTTTTTATTATTTTATTTTATACATTTTAAAATATATGTTTGGAAAACAATAAATTACTCCCCACCTTTTCCAATTTAAACCCACTGAATATCCATTTCCTCTTAAATAAAAAACCACAGATAATTTACTTACTTTACCATACTCTCACCAGAGTCCCCACAATGTTCCCCAACCTCTCATGAAGCTACTCCGATTATTTTGGAATCATCCACTCAAGGTAAGGGTCATTTCTCTCAGCATTTCAATTCCTGAAAGTCATTTTTAATTAGCCTTCTGATTCTCAATTTGTTATATTATATACAATTTATAAATTACACTTTACTACCCGATTTTTTATTTTTTAATGAATTATCATAACTTCATTATTATTTTTACTGATTACTTTGAACTTACCAATCCAAAATATTGTATTGGGTCCCCTCTTTCTCCTCTTTATTGGAGATCCATTTGCATTTTTTTCATTTTATATGAAACTCCTAATACTGGGATATATTTTTCTACATCCCAATTAATTTTTTATGTAAAAATAATGATTAAATGCATAAAATAGTATTAAAAAATTTATGAATATATATGCATTGTAGGTATGCTGCGGAAAATATCAGTTTAAATTTTCAATTCCAATTTTTTTGAAGCCCTATGTTTATCGTAAAACTAGTAATAAAAAAGTTATATTGTAATATGTTCTTCAATATACATAAAAATATAATATTTTAATTATAGGTGATTAGAGACCCTTTTCACTCTCAAATATCCATTTTATGAATCATATTCCACTTTCGATATGCAGTAAAAATAATGCTACGATTTTTCAGGCTGGACTTTATTGAGGTGTATACCCATAATCATTTCCACCCAAAGTATTAACCAAGTTGTTCCCAAATTTTCTACATTGGGTATTTTTCAATCTCACGAGACTCTATTTATTGTGAATGTGAGGTTATCCGAAGCACTTTATGATATTATGTATTAGTTGCTATCCTTGACGAATGTTTAAGATGTAATGTTTAAATTTATTGTAAACATGTTATGCTTCAATTAATTTAATCATGTCATATCATTACACATCATTCAAGATTATGGTTATTAAACCTTTTATATACCATTTAAATGAAAACAGTTTGAAAAGTATTACATAAGTCATTTTATTATTTTCTTATTAACTTACTCATATTTACACCTCACCCCTTTCTTATATACGCCCCATGTTTTCCCCAAATATTTTAATAGATATGGATTCTTAGAAGATTGTTAAATATGATTTCAATCATATTATTATTTAGATGCATCATGATGAGGTTTTATGTACATAATAATTCAGATAAACTAGAATTTATGATCTTCTTGGTTGCATTATTTAAATTCTTATGTAAAAAATAATTAATTAATGTTAAAAAAGACAAGGGTTGTCATATGACTAATTTTTTGTGGTAGATTTCATTAAATAGATGATAATAAACAAGGATAAAATAAATGCACTATGTGTGCCTAAAAGTATCACATATAGAGAATAATTATATAAGATTTAATAGTTTACCTTTCCAGAGAATTAAATTAAATTGGGAGAACAGTTTGGGAATAAATTATCAATCAAAATAATCCAACTGAAAAACATGGCCTTCTAACATATTCCATGTCATAAGTATTGGGATTGCATTTTAACCATGGAGAAAAATAATTTTCAGGATATTTTTTAAATGATGATCAAATAAAGATAAATAAGATATATTAATCATTCCATATTTGAAAATGACATTATCTTAGAATGTTTTTTCAAATGGTATTTTAAATAGTATATCGAGAAACAATTCATAATAAAGGTGAATTGTCTATACAAAATTGAAAAAATTTATTTAAGTTCATATATTGGAGGAAATTGAACAAATAATATATTGATGATTATTTTAAGATGTCAATCTTACATGATAAAGAAATAATGAAGGTTTCAATCTTGGTATAATACTAGAAAATGAAATAATAAATAATATTTTATTATGATATAACACTTTACATTGTGAATATGAACTTATTCTCATAAAGGGGTGTTTAATAAGTATATACCAAAAATATTTATTCACTAAAAAGATGAATTCTCTAAAAAAATCATAAATTTTTAACATTAAGTATATAGTAAATATCAAGATGTTATCATTATTATAGTCAAGAATCAACTGTGAAATTAAGTGATATGATTTAAATTAATTTAAAAAAAATAAATAAGAATATTTATTAATATTTATAAGGTTATTATAAATAAAAAAATAATTGTTTGACATGAATATTTTAATCCCTGAGATAAGTAAATAAAATATATTCATTTTAAAAAATCCATAAAATATTTACAATAATTTATATGAACATATAAAATAATTCTGGATATATGAGAAAAAACCATGAGGAATATAATTTAATTGTTTTTAATGGTAATCCTACACTATTTAATACAGTAGAACATTTTTTATAGATCCAACTCACTTGTTCTACACACTATGAATTGTTATTTTAGACTTAGAGAATAAATATTGACTAAACGTTTCATAAAATTAAGTGATTTTATACACTCAGTAAGAGTTATTTCAAATTTTTATCAACAAAATGGGAGAAAAAATTAGTATAATTTAATATAATATTTAGACAATATTTTCTTCCAGTAATTTCATATATTTAAATACCATTATCTAGAAATCAGATACGTAATAAATATAAATATAAATTATTAAAATCACTTTTTGTTGGTGTTGAATTTTATATTAATGTGTGACAAGAAATAAGTGCATTAAAAGATTTTAATATGTTATGGAGGAGAACAAGAAGAAATGAGAAAAAAATGGAATACCTATTGGTGTTTCCAAGTAAGGTTCATGATGTTTCAAAGAATTGTGGAAATATAACAATAATATTATAATTGACGTAAGCTACAAACATCAATTGCATATAAAAAGAAAATAAGATTAATCATTTAACAAATTATTTGAAGGATTTTTTCTTTTTATTTGTAAAATAATGGGGACTTAGAAATAAATTTCTAAAATCTAATTTAATTTGAAACAAATATTCAAGAAGATTTGAATAGGTGATAATGTTTACCATGTTTTGAATGTGATGAGTAATGTTGAAGAGCTTATGATTTTATTTATAGAATAAAACATCATACTATTAGTTTATATTATCACTTACATAAATAAAATTCACTATCACTATATTCTCTGTTAGTGTAAGGTAGAAATAATAATGCATGAGTAAAGGTAGCACTAAAATCCAGTTATGTAAAGCTCATCCCCATATGCATTAAAGTAATTAAGAAATATAGTAAATTTTTTAAAGGTATGTCCTATAATGAAGAATTTATTTAAATATAGGTTAATAATTATAAATTCTATTTAAAATTACTATGGATGTGGAACATTGTACATAATGGTAACTTTTTATCTATGTAAAGTTAACATTGAATATCTTATTTTTTGTAAAATACATATGAAATCCATGGGATATGTAATGATCATTATGGGATTATAATAAATTTATATATGTATATTGATACTTTTAGAAATGTTTTTTTATGATTTTAATTCTAACATAATATAAAACATAAAATTTCACTAGTTGAGCAAAGGTAACCCTCAATATGAGAAAATGATACACCCTATTCAAAAAGCATGGGACAGGTAAACCACATTTTATGTAAATGTAAAAAATATCTACATTAGGGTAATAATTAAATTACATTATGGTAACTTTTACTACAACATTACATGGTTGATTTAAGGGTTTTTTCATGTGGTCACTTTACTCACAAATGAATGAGTTTGTCCAAAAGGTCGATATACTAACTACAAGTGTCATATGTACACTTGTAAATAATGATCAATACATTGAATACCAATTTCATATGAGAAATACTAAATGTGATGGTCGATACCTAAATTGTATAATTTTGGGTAAATTTTAGAATGAATGTTTTGGACTCCCACTTTATTATATTCTGATGAAAGGTTATTAACATCTAAAAATGATTCATTATTCTCTAATACTAAAAATATGATAAGGTTATAGTTGTGATTACTGTAGTGAACATATTATCAAAAAATAATCCCATGTTGATACAAAATATTTATATTCTTCATATATAATTGTAAGATAAATAGGGACATGTATACTCTATCATATAAAGATCTTCATCTATAATTGTGGTATGAATAATTTTAATGCATATTTGAAATTATTATAATGTGATGGGTTTGGAAATGTCTAAATTTTCAGAAACAATAAATTATATTCCAATAATAATTATTTCATATGAGGTTTTATGGGGATTGAATTGTTATAATTACAAAAACTATTTTCTGAGTCTTGATGAAAGAAAAAAAGAACAATGTCCAATAACATAATGGAGTTTTGAATATGAGTAAGACTTGAAACACATTCAACTATTATATAAATAATATATAGCTTGAATAATAGATAAATTGATTTCTAAAAAATAACAACTTCACATTAATAATGAATAAAATGTACGAAGAATGTGAGATACATGATACACAATCTTTTGAAAACCAAGAAATATCAAAGTGAGAGAAATAAGAAAACATTATTCTTGAAATTGATTTATCTAATAAATTAATAAGTAGAATAATTGGAATAATAATGTAATAATAATATTTAATATTTAAATTGATCGAATATAATAATTTTTTTGGGAAATATATCCTCTAGTATTATACATTAGATATATGAAGATATGTGAGACAACAGAAAAAATTTATGAATATTGAGTTAGATTATATAATTTCTAAAACAATGTATGGAATACTAAATATCATAATTTAATATTATGATATTGAATAATATAATATTTTAGGAGTAAGGGGGTGAATGATATTACATGTTTTTTACTTTATTTGTTGCAGGTTAAGAAGTACAATTTCATAAATTTTGTTAAGATTTATTTTATAAAAAGAAACAATAGTTATGTTGGGGATAAAAAATAAAAAAAATGTTATTGTAGAAATATTCAAGGAGGTGAAACTATTTAAAACCCCTAGGTGTTCACATGTTATACATTATATATTTTTATACAAACTAAAAAAAAGGAGTGGTAGAAGGATAATGTGATACAATAATGGAATAATTGAAGAGTGTTTAAAGGAATGATGTTCAATTCAGTAAAATATTCACCCCATCTTATTCACCCCATATGTTGGACACATCCATAGGTGATTCTAATTGGATTTTATTCCCTCGGTCATAGGGTATCATAGTGGGAGAATAATTGGTGGGTGTTTTTCAGGGAAAGGTGTTGGTGGTCAATTTTTTTTTATCAAAAGTAGGGAACTAAAAGAAGGGTTATTAGTATATCTAATACCTACTATGTTTCATTGGATGAAATAAAAGGTAATTTTCTTCAACCATAGATATTAGTTTTACTTTCTAAACTAGATAATCCCTTATAATTCATGTTTTAATGTTCTATTTGTTTTATCATGATCTTATTCACATTATCATTATATGAAAGGAAGATATTATGAAATCCAATTGTGTATATTAGTAATAGACGTGTATAATTTGGTATAATAGATCGGCTTCCTAGAAATATTAGTTGAGGAAGTTATAGTTGTGAGGGATATTCTGGTTGAATTGAATTTATTTAACTCTTATAATGGATATTTAACTTCTGATGGCATGATGAAATAATTCCCAAATTCCATAAAAAATATATATATATTATTTCTAATTCTTACTATATAACATAATATTACAATATCATTATGATTTTAATCTTGGGGAGTATTCCTGAGTCTCAATCAAATAAATCAGCTATATTCTATAATGTGAGCATATTTTTCATGAAATTTTAAAATAAATAAACAAAGTCACGTTAAATTTCTATTTTATTCTAATGGATTATTAGGATAAAGATTTTAATACACAATATGTTGATAGGTGGGGACATTACTGATGTTGTTAAATTATATAAATGAAATTGTTTCATGGGTGATATGAAGGGGTACCAGTCGTGTACCATAAAGACATTATAACATTTTATTGATATCAATTGACAATAAATTAAATGAAATTAAAAAGGAATTAATGTAAACATTATTACTTACAATATAATATAACATTACTCTATTGTTATATATCTCCTTCGTAAGAAAATTGATAAAAATCGGTCAAATAAATCAACGACACTCACTAATGTGATGTGATTCTCCTTGTGATTGTTGTAAAATTCTATATATTTATGTTTAATCAAAATATTATTATAATTTTTTGATTAAATGGATGTACATAAGTGATAAAACCACTTGATTTCTTTATTAAATATGAATGAGAATGTTTTTAGTCTGCTATACTGAGGCATGGGTAATGTTTATATGATATATGATATAATTTTATTGATAATTGATTATAATAAAATATAGGAATGGTGAAACTGATTTATGTGAACATTGAAGACCAAAACATGAAGTATTATGATGATATTCAATGTCATTTGAAATTTTATAATATTTTTTAAACCATGATGTTATTGAGCGTAACGAGGAACTATAAATTCCCATTATGGGAATTTTTTCTAATTTTATTCTATTTAATGATAAATATTACCTATTTTATTTTTATTTAATTTATCATACATATTATATATATATATAATATTTTATATTATTGTATGTATAAATGAAAATATTGATTTTTAATTTCAATATAGTTTCCTTAGAACACAAAACAAACTAGTTAATTAAATATATTCCATTATGTAATGTGAAGGTATACCTTTATTAAATATATTTTGTTTCATTCATGTAAATGAATTTTAATATTTCAAAAATTATGGTGATGGTGAATAGGAAATAATATGTTCAATAAGGGAATTATTAATATAATTTCTTTTTATATTATATTGAAAAATATGTCTACTTATCAAATTTTTCTCTAGTGATTGCAATATAAAAAATATTATTTATTATATCATTATGGATGTAAAATATAATTTCAATAAATTGGGTTGATATAATCTCTACAGATTGACTTTTTTCCTAGATTTCATTGTAGAATCACATGTTTTAATATCAAATATATTTTATAAAAATTATATTACTAGTTGAGATATTTAGACGATGTTTAGTATTTAAATTAATATACAAATTCTTTATAAAATATGACCATTATTGATAAACACAGATTTATCAATCAAGAATCGTGAAATATACTAAATTATTTCTCAAATTCCCTACATTTTCGGAATGTTATTTTAATATGTATATTATTCCCATAATAAATAATATTAATCATGTTTTGTCATAAAAGGGTTGCCTTTGACCATGAATATTTAAATATTCTATAACGCCCCGACTCCAGCTACCCAGAGTCGGTGCACTACTTCGTAACATTGGCATGATCACAAAAGATCAAGTCTCGAAAGACCGATTAGTTTAGTAGCCTTGGAAACACTAGATACATTCATAAGTCTTACATTACATCATAAAGTGAAAAACTAATAACAAAGTCTTCATAGTCCACACTCATATCCTCTTCTGACTATCCATGCAGGTCATTCCTAAAATACTTCTTCACATCCTGGAAAATATCAAAACATTGAAAGGGGTGAGCTCAGATGCTCAGTAAGGATAACAATATTGCGGAAGCTTTCATAAATAAACATTAACCTTTAAGGAAATGTATAACTAAAAAAAGCCTTTTAAACATGAACTTCAACATAATATGGAAAAAGTAAAATGAGATAATGCCATTTACTTATTCACATGGATATTCTACTGGTCGAATAATCACATGCAATATCAATAACCACTTTCATAATGATGGAATGCATAATGCCAGACATTCTGAAACATTTGGTCAAGGCCTCAGCCAAGACATCTAAAATGATTAAGGCATCGGCCAAAACCATAAATCAAATTGGGAAAGGGCCTCGGCCAATTCCACGTCTAGTTGTCTCATGAGACCTACCGATGCATCGAGGAGCTATAGCGGGCTCCACCCGTCACTTATTAAGTCCAATGCATTCCTCATATGAATAGGTTTAAACATATCATAAACCATAAAATAATTGTATCACATAAAACATGCATAAAGGAAACATAAAATTTCCACATTTCAATCACAAGATATCAATACAACACATTGATATAATTAAAATGCTTTCAAAACCATTTTCAATACCAAAATAAAAGAAAGTCAAAACTTTGTATTTATTTTTATTTAGAAAAAGTGATGGCTTGTAGAGGAAGCCGAAACTCAAATAATGGTCACGACGGTAGAGAAGTCGTTGTCGCCGCATTTTTACGGAAAGAACAAAATTCCCTTTTTGTCGTTTAGTAAAACTCTTCGTATAAAAAAGATTCTTTTTGAATAAATGTAAAAGTCAAAGGGGTTTATACACCATATAAAAAAAAAGTTGTGCATAAAACCAAATATGCCTCAATAAAAGGAGATTGAGACGAAGTCCTTAAAAATATCATTTTTAAAATAAAATAGATCTATTATGTGTATTCACTATAGGTACACATAAATAAAGTAAAAATACAAAATAAGACCTAATAATATCATGACATAATTTGAAAGTAGGAGATTAACCCAAAGAATAGAAATTGGGTTAAGAAGTTCCCTTACCTTGTGTCCGACTTGATTCGACCGTTGTTTAACCTCCTGAATAATAAAATAGAGTTAATATCTACCCTTTTCAATTTCATTATCTATTTTATATCACTTATTACAATGTTATGAACATTATGTAATTATTTATGTTAATAACGATCATTTTGTCGATTTTTGGTACTTGAGTCAACAATAAACTTTTTATAATTACAAGTTGTTTATGTGGTAGAATATCCATTATCTCCAGAATTATATTCATGATTTAGATGTCATATATATCATATATATCAAGTATATACATTCGTTCATAATATTACGTAACATTTAGAGGTAAGAAATGAAATGCACCGTTCACGGAGACGGTAAGCCGTACGTATGCATGAACGCTACTTTCATTTCTATTTCGTATTTAATGGGATGAAATCATAATGATATAAATGTATAATATAATTCCAGTATAATAAAGTGTATAATACCATTTACTCCATCCTTTATACATCCCACATATGGCATTAACGATTCAAATCACTTTGAGGGGGCGGTAGTCCGCACTTCCTAAAATGAAATTATCGCGTTTACCCATAATGGAAATCATAAAGTATGCCATAAATGAGAAATACAGAAGCATAATTAAGACATAAACATATTATATATCATATATAAATATAGTGACATCTTAATGTCCACCTTTGAAGGTGTTATATGAGTGTTGAACAATCATCGTTTTGTAGGCAGAAATTCGCCATCCACAGAAACAGTATGTTCTTTAACCATTAGATGTAGGTGTGTGAAAGTGTAGCTCGAATACTTCTTATAGAAACATCCTAGTATATTGAGGATACTGGTGTTGTTACAAAAGAAATTAATAAAAAGAGTTTAAGGGGTTGGAGAAGCAAAATAAAACAAAACAACATTAGAGAAGACATTACCAAAAAATCGGGTAACTCTTTTTGATTTGAGCCAAAGGCTTCCATGGGAAAAATTCTTCCCAAAGTGAGGCTTCTAGGAGTAAGGGAGGGAATTTGGGAGGGTATTTGGGCAGAGGTTGGCCGAGCCAAATGGATTGAAAGTTTGAATAAGGTGGTAGAGGTGGGGGCCTTTTATAAGAGGAGAGGAGGGGCTCTTTTGGAAAGATTGAAATGTTACATTATTATACAATGATTTTCGGATTCTAAAGGTCCCACACTTATATAATTCGTGGATAAGGTGATAAGGGTTAGAAATTTACCCATCCAATAGTCTTTGGACAAGTTTAAGCCTTGTATTGTACATTATCTTTTCATTTTATTAAAATCATTAAATAATGAGGTCATCGATGCATCATAATGATGTCATAAATAATTTAATTTATTTAACGTCTAAAAATTATAAAAAAATACTATGATGTAGTAAATATTTTTAGATTTCCAATGACTATTTATAGTAAAAAATATGACTTGTATAACCCCATGTAAAAATTGTTCTAGTAAAACATTTCATGTTTGTGTCATTTTTTACTTTAACATTAAATAAAAGGTATTTATGTCATTTTCTAACTAATGTGGCTCCATGGGGTCCCCAAGTTGACTCATGGATTGTATTGGTCGGCCATGACACATCCAATGAGGGTAGGACATGTGTCAAGCTCATCTCATATTATTAAAACATTATTTTTACCTTAAACTACACTAATTACCTCTAATCACGATTAAGAACTTAAAAGTTACTATTCACCAAAAATTATTTTAATCTCATTGAACCACATTTCTCTTCTTAATGACAACCATGTATGTAGGATTTTTGAAAATCAAATCACAGAAGTGGTAATATTTCATTTAAACAATAAATCAGTTATTTAACTACCACTTAGTGGTTTCACTATTCATAAAAAATTGATGTTTTTCAGAATAATGCCAAAATTTCACCCTAAGCTATAATTGATATTACGAATTCAAAAATGATGTCTATTTTAAAAAATCCAATCATATAAGTTGCATTAATTAATTTTATAATTAATTCCCCCTGTCACAACAAATAGCGTGTTTTTAAGAAACAATTTATATCAAAAGATTGGCAATTGTTTATGTCCAATTTCAATGTTAAATTAATTCTAATGACCACCATTGGATAAAATGGTAAAAATATATTTTAATTAAACATTAAAACCACTAAATAGTATAATTTATCACTATAAATTATTTTGATTAAAAAAGTTGTTTTTAAGTATTTTTCACTATTCATAAAAAAATTATAAGTTCTCAGAAAAATACCAAAAATTCAACATAGGCTAATTTCGATATTCCGAATCCAAAAATGAAGTCCATTTTGAAATATAAAATTTCTATAATTTTAAAAAGTGGTTATTACTATTCATAACGGCTACTTTGATTAGTCGCGGTGTTTTAGAACTCGAAGTTGCGTACAATGCAAGCTATTGCATTATTGAATGAGAAGCGTATCGTGGAAGCTCGAGGTGTTACATTGTCCCCTCCTTCAATAAATTGCGTCCTCGCAATTTGAAATTTTTCTTGGAAAATAAAAGGTTGAAATTAGAAAATACCTTTGTGGAAAACCCACATCGGAAATAAGGTTAATAAAATTTAGTCTTAATAAGAGGGAAATGGAAATAAGAAACTCACCACCAAATTATGATCTCGATAAGGAGAACATTGGTGGAATTTAGAGACATATAATTGGAGGAAAAACGTAAATATTTGTAGGGAGTGATTGAGGTCATCAATCATAATCAACTGTCAAATTGAGGGCCTCAAAGCCTTCAATCTATGTTGATTTAAAATATCATCAGTTCAACAAGACATAAGGTATTAGGATAACACATTTTTTTGTTTCAATATCCCTTTACTAAAGTTTAAGAATTATTTTATTCATTGAATAAGAGATAGGTATATATATATATCTATGCTTGACAATTAGAGTTTCAACCTTCAACTCATCTATCACTCAAAAATATAATAGAACTCAAAAATATTATACTTATCCTAATTGTATAAGGTTCCAAATGTTAACACATACGGTGCGCGGCGCGGGTGAGTGCGTGTCGATGGGCGTCGGTGAAGCTCACCGGCGCTGTGGTTTTGGGAAGCTTTTTGAATGGTGTTGATCTGACTTTGTTCGACGACGTCGATGGATGTTGCTAGACGGGTTCTCTCGCCGGAGACATGCTGGTTTGTTTGGTGAATTTTACCAGGGGAGACCTCGAGGGTCGCTGGTGCAGATGACGACAGGAGCCGGTGCATCTCGCCGGCGCTCCGGTGAATAGTGGCTTGATTTGAGTGCAGGATGATGGATTGACGTACGGTGCGCGGCGCGAGGTGTCAGTGCTGTCGCGGGAGTGGTTGACAGGCGTGATGAGATCGTGGGCGCGTGATGATTCGGGTTTGTTGTTCGAGGCGGCTGGCGGTGTCCGGTTTTGAATTTTGAAATGTGATTTTTATCTGGATGTGAACATGTGGTTGAAAGGGTGTATGGGTACCGGCAACCCCTCAAACCGGCTTCAGAAAATGAAAAAAATGATTTCTGGCTGGTAACCAGGGACTTCCTGTAGGCAAGTGGTAGGAAATAAAGGCATGTCGCACTATGATTGTGGGTTCGATTCCTGCAGCTTTGTCCGACGCGACGGGTTATGCCCCACCCTGCAGGTTGTCCTTTTCCTAAAACTATAGTATTATAATATTCCAAAAAAATAATCTTCATAAATTTTTTAACCTTAAACAATACTATCCAAAGATCAACTTAATCCACTCCATCCTTTATAGTTATCCCAAATACCTCTGTCCAGACTTTCTCTAAAAGGTATCTTAATTCCAAAATCAATTTATCAGATTCCCCAAACATAGTGAAGTTTCTCTTATTGTCACATACTAAAAATATAATTACCTTCATCATATTAAAACCTTTCTGAAACAACAAGTACTGCAGTACAATCCTTATATATATATCACATTATTCTAATAACCATAATATAATCCATGAGTCCAAAAGAACCAATACATTAATTATTCCGCTTCAACTATAGTAACACCATAATATTGTCCTTGATCCCTTGGCCTTTTCTGAGGTAATTTTCCCTGACGCTTAGGACATTCATTTTCATAATGCCCCATTTACCTACAATTGTAGCATTCAACATTGATAGCCTCTTTCTTTCCCTTGCAATCACGCACCTGGTGACCTTTTTCTCCACATGTATAACAAACTCCCATTCCTTTTAGGCAAGTACCAGGGTGATTCTTCCCACAATTATCACATAATGGAAAATCCTTCTTTCCCTTTTTCCCTTTATCTGTCTTTTGTTCCACCGTTCTCTTCTTCTCTTGCTTTACTTTGTTGTCATAAGACTTAGAGAATTCCTTTTCTGTCTTGATAGCACATGAGACAATATCTTCGTATGTTGAGAAAGATTGTGATACTAAAGCTCTAAGAAGAAATGGTTTTAACCCATCAAAGAAACGATCAATCTTACCTCTTGGGTTACATATATAATCTGCAGCATACCTCGCCAACCTTGTAAAGTTGGCCTCATACTTTGCGACATTCTCATCCTCCTTTTGTCTCAGACTCAGAAATTTCCTTTCCATATCTACTCGATGGTCATGAGAAAAGTATTTTTTAAGAAAATCTATTTGAACTCCCTCCATTCCATATTCGATACGTCATCATCTTCCTTTGTATTTTGTATCAATGACCACCATTGATCGGCATCTCCAGTGAGGCGGTAAACTGCCATGATAACCTTCTCCCTTTCGCTACTCCCCAAGGAGTGGAATATTTTCTCTAAGGAGTTTATCCATTGCTCAGCTACTAACGGATTTGTACCCCCATTAAATATTGGTGGTTGTTGCCTCATGAAGCGGTCTAACATTGATCCTCCACGTTGCGGATCAGGGTGCTCCATACGAGTAAGGTTATTATTCATAACCTGAGTGATTTTTCCTAGTATGGTAATAGTTTATCAGAACCAGTTGTATCTCCAGATCCATAATAATTATCTTGAGCAGGAGGGAAATCCCTACACGGAGTGAGTGCATTGATACGGTTTCCATTCCTTCCACTAGGCGCCATTTCTAAACAATGGCATAAACTAGATTAGTTTATGAATCAAAATACATAATTCCATACTTATAAAATACTTAATATAAATTGAACTATTTATGGATATAATCCATAATCATAAAAAAAATTTCTTTGAGGAAGTATATACTCATAACCGTTCATAGTGGTTTGTAAAGAAAATGGGAATTATCCTAAGCATGTCCCCCGGGAGTGTCGTAACCAAGAGTGCAGCAAGGCCCGTTGTCGTGCACCCGTTCCCGTTCGAGTCTATCTCAAAGCGGTGTTTTCGGGTTTTACCCCTAGGTACCTCTGTACCAGAGCCGCCTCTACCTGCTCGTATCCAGACAGGGATGTATTGCTCGGAAATCTCACGAAATCTATATAATACCAAAATTCTAGGAAGTTCTTCTATACTAATCCTTAAAGTCTATCTGCGGGCTATGTTCTCTAATCAGAGTTTATCTAAATCTAGATTCCGAGGTTAGTACTAAACTGCCTCTGATACCAACTGTAACGCCCCGACCCCAGCTACCCAGAGTCGGTGCATTACTTCGTAACACTGGCATGATCACAAAAGATCAAGTCTCGAAAGACCGATTAGTTTAGTAGCCTTGGAAACACTAGATACATTCATAAGTCTTACATTACATCATAAAGTGAAAAACTAATAACAATGTCTTCATAGTCCACACTCATATCCTCTTCTAACTATCCCTGCAGGTCATTCCTAAAATACTTCTTCACATCCTGGAAAATATTAAAACATTGAAAGGGGTGAGCTCAGATGCTCAGTAAGGATAAAAATATTGCGGAAGCTTTCATAAATAAACATTAACATTTAAGGCAATGTAAAACTAAAACAAAAGCCTTTTAAACATGAACTTCAATATAATATGGCAAAAGTAAAATGAGATAATGCCATTTACTTATTCACATGGATATTCTACTGGTCGAATAATCACATACAATATCAATAACCACTTTCATAATGATAGAATGCATAATGCCAGACATTCTGAAACATTTTGTCAAGGCCTCGGCCAAGACGTCTAAAATGATTAAGGCCTCGGCCAAAACCATAAATCAAATTGGGAAAGGGCCTCGGCCAATTCCACGTCTAGTTGTCTCATGAGACCTACCGATGCATCGAAGAGCTATAGCGGGCTCCACCAGTCACTTATTAAGTCCAATGCATTCCTCATATGAATAAGTTTAAACATATCATAAACCATAACATAATCGTATCACATAAAACATGCATAAAGGAAACATAAAATTTCCACATTTCAATCACAAGATATCAATACAACACATTGATATAATAAAAATGCTTTCAAAACCATTTTCAATACCAAAATAAAAGAAAGTTAAAACTTTGTATTTATTTTTCTTTAGAAAAAGTGATGGCTTGTAGAGGAAGCCGAAACTCGAATAATGGTCACGACGACAGAGAAGTCGTTGTCGCCACATATGTACGGAAAGAACAACATTCCCTTTTTGTCGTTTAGTAAAACGCTTCGTATAAAAAAGATTCCTTTTGAATAAATGTAAAAGTCAAAGTGGTTTATACACCGTATAAAAGAAAGTTGTGTATAAAACCAAATATGCCTCAATGAAAGGATATTGAGGAGAAGTCCATAAAAAGATCATTTTTAAAATAAAATAGATCTATTATGTGTATTCACAATAGGTACACATAAAGAAAGTAAAAATACAAAATAAGACCTAATAATATCATGACATAATTTGAAAGTATGAGATTAACCCAAAGAATAGAAATTGGGTTAAGAAGTTCCCTTACCTTGTGTCTGACTTGATTTGACCGTTGTTTAACCTCTTGAATAATAAACTAGAGTTAATATCTACCATTTTCAATTTCATTATCCTTTTTATATCACTTATTACAATTTTACTAACATTATGTAATTATTTAAGTTAATAACGGTCGTTTTGTCGATTTTTGGTACTTGAGTCAACAATAAACTTCTTATAATTACAAGTTGTTTATGTGGTAGAATATCCATTATCTCCAGAATTATATTCATGATTTAGATGTCATATATATCATATATATCCATTATATACATTCATTCATAATATTACGTAACATTTAGAGGTAAGAAATGAAATGCCCCGTTCATGGAGATGGTAAGCCGTACGTACGCATGAAGGCTACATTCATTTCTATTTCATATTTAATGGGATGAAATCATAATGATATGAATGTATAATATAATTCCAGTATAATATAGTGTATAATACCATTTACTCCATCCTTTATACATCCCACAAATGGCATTAACGATTCAAATCACTTTGAGGGGGCGGTAGTCCGCACTTTCTAAAATGAAATTATCGCGTTTACCCATAATAGAAATCATAAAGTATTCCATAAATGAGAAATAAAGATTCATAAGTAAAACATAAACATATTTTATATCATATATAAATATAGTTACATCTTAATGGCCACCTTTGAAGGTGTTATATGAGTGTTGAACAATCATCGTTTCGTGAGGCAGAAATTCGCCATCCACAGAAACAGTATGTTCTTTAACCATTAGATGTAGCTGTGTGAAAGTGTATCTCGAATCCTTCTTATAAAAAAATCCTAGTATATTGAGGATACTATTTTTGTTACAAAATAAATGAATAAAAAGAGTTTAAGGGGTTGGAGAAGCTAAATAAAACAAAACAACATTAGAGAATACATTAACTAAAAATCGGGTAACTCTTTTTGATTTGAGCCAAAGGCTTCCTTGGGAAGAATTCTGCCCGAAGTGAGGCTTCTAGAAGTAAGGGAGGGAAGTTGGGAGGGTATTTGGGCATAGTTTGGCCGAGCCAAATGTCTTGAAAGTGTGAATAAGGTGGTAGAGATGGGGGCCTTTTATAATAGGAGAGGAGGGGCTCTTTTGGAAAGATTGAAATGTTACATTATTATACAATCCTTTTCGGATTCTAAAGGTCCCACACTTATATAATTCGTGTCTAAGGTGATAAGGGTTTGAAATCTACCCAGAAAATAGTCTTTGGACAAGTTGAAGCCTTGGATTATACATTATCTTTTCATTTTATTAAAATCTTTAAATAATGAGGTCATCGCTGCATCATAATGCTGTCATAAATAATTTAATTTATATAACGTCTAAAAATTATAAAAAAATACTATGATGTAGGAAATCTTTTTAGCTTTCCAATGACTATTTATAGTAAAAAATATGACTTGTATAACCCCATATAAAAATTATTCTAGTAAAACATTTCATGTTTGTGTCATTTTTTACTTTAACATTAAATAAAAGGTATTTATGTCATTTTCTAACTAAAGTGGCTACATGGGGTCCCAAAGTTGACCCATGGATTTTCATGGTAGGCCATGACACATCCAATGAGGTTAGAACATGTTTCAAGATCATCTCACATTATTAAAACATTATTTTTACCTTAAACTACACTAATTACCTCTAATCGCGATTAAGAACTTAAAAGTTACTATTCACCAAAAATTATTTTAATCTCATTGAACCACATTTTACTTCTTAATGAAAACCATGTATGTCGGATTTTTGAAAATCAAATCACAGAAGTGGTAATATTTCATTTAAACGAAAAATCAGTTATTTAACTTCCACTTAGTGGTTTCACTATTCATCAAAAATTGAAGTTTTTCAGAACAATGCCAAAATTTTACCCTAATCTATAATTGATATTCCGAATTCAAAAATTTTGTCTATTTTACAAAAATTCCTATCATATAAGTTGCATTAATTAATTTTATAATTAATTCCAGCTGTCACAACAAATAGCGTGTTTTTAAGGAACAATTTATATCAAAAGATTGGCAATTGTTTATGTCCAATTTCAATGTTAAATTAATTCTAATGACCACCATTGGATAAAATGGTAAAAATATATTCTAATTATACTTTAAAACCACTAAATAGTATAATTTATCACTATAAATTATTTTTATTAAAAAAGTTGTTTTTAAGTATTTTTCACTATTCATAAAAAAATTAGAAGTTCTCAGAAAAATACCAAAAATTCAACATAGGCTAATTTCGATATTCTGAATCCAAAAATGATGTCCATTTTGATATATAAAATTTATATGATTTCAAAAAGTGGTTATTACTATTCATAACGGCTACTTTGATTAGTCGTGGAGTTTTATAACTCGAAGTTGCGTACAATGCAAGCTATTGCATTATTGAATGAGAAGCGTATCGTGGAAGCTTGGGGTGTTAAATATTCATAGAATATAATTTAATATTTTTTCTTCTTTTCTAGGAATTTGATAAGACAAAAAAAATCATTTTATGATTTATAATCCTATTTGTGGTGAGGGATGTGTTATGATACATAATTATTTTCCCTTGGATGGTCATTTTACAATTACATTATGAAATTTCAACTCATTTGGATCTTGAATTTAACATCCTCAATTAAATTACTCTAATATTACCATATCAGAGTTTCATTAGACATTAAGCATTACTTTACATAAACTAGAGGATATTAATCAATAGTGAATGAATAAACAATGGTATTGCGTAGATAATGTCCTCAAATGTTAAAAAATAATAATTGTGTTAACATAATCATAAATAATGATCAAAATTATGAAATGATGAGAAAAAGATAATTTATCAAAATATATAGAGTAATATATTTAAAAATGTTATTTTATTCATAATAATGTCAATAGATCACCCATAGTCTAATCATAAATATAAAAACCAAAAAAACTATTATTCGGTCAATAAAGACCCATGGTGGGTTCGAGGGTGATATTAGAAGGAGATCACCAATAGTGTCTGAAAAATAATACCCCTACACATAAAAGTGTACATAATGTTAATACAAAACATCCAACACACACTACATAACCTTATTGACCCATTCCTATCCATCTATGGGTGGTAATTCACCCAATTCATCCAGTAAGAGTGTCATGATGCCTCTATTATATATCATACTGAATGTTACCATACTGATCAAACTAGGTCATGTCTCAAAAAACAAAATTCCAGCCCATGGATAAAATAACAACCCTAGTTCAACCACAACTCCCTAAATCCCCATCCAAAAACTATATCACCAATTCTAAAGTCACCTGAACCCTTTACAAACTGATGACTCTATAGATAAGTGAATCCTAATTCCTAATGACAACATTCTTTATGTATTCCATTTTCATTTTCCAAATAATGTCCCTTATATATTAATAAATAATCTAGCTCAAAATTGAAGATATCAATCACCTCAATGATTATATGGTTTCCAATGTTGTATCCCACCATTATAGTGATGGTTAACTCAACCACCAATATGTTTCATAAAAAAGGAGGATTCATTTAATAACAAGTGGTAAAAAAAACTCAAAAACCTTCTATTCTATACAGATGGCCCGAGAACTGTCAACCTAATGGTCAGAAGAATCCATTAATAACCTAAAACCATGTCAGATCATACAAATTGTTATATCCCAACCATTTATAGTAGTAATCACTAGTTTGTTTTCACATGCAACTGCATAATTAGTGATCAACATCACTAATATCCTTATATGTTACACCTGTAATGTTCCCAAAGAACAAAATCAACTATAATATCAGATGAATCACAACTTTTGATCACATGTCATCAATCCCATCAACCTACCGATTCAAAAACCGTGAAAAACATGTTTTACCCACCCAAACAGACTAATACACTCTGGATTAAACACCATAAAATCCGACACAAACAATTTAAATCGTAATAAATTATAAGCATGGTCATATAAAAAACTATATACAAGTATGATTATAATGTGGTACATAAAAGTATTAATAAAAATGGAATTATCTAGAAATTATTTTCCTCATGTTAGAAAGAGTCCACATTCTATGGATCTCTATTTTATATTGCCACGATCAAAGGAAATAAAGTCACCTAGAAATCCTTTTATTTCAGTCACAACAAACAAAAAAGGGATTCAATGAGAGAAACCAATATTATTAACACAATTACATATATCCTTCATCATGGATACTCAAGGTGATGAATAATAAAAATTTTAGAGAATAATTTATAAATATCAAACAAATTGTAAATTAGAATGGGAGACGGGAGAGTTAGGTAGAACCCACAATATATTTATTCAAAATGGTTAGAACTGAATTTAATATTAAATTAATTAATTAATTTATGTGTTTAAAAAAGTTAAATGAAACATAATGGTAATTCCCACTATCTTACTATATATAAAATACATTTTTATATATTTATTTATTGAAAATAAAATATATGTTCTAATAAAATTATGATAATTTTTTTATTAATTGAAAAAATTGGATTAGATTATGCTTTTGAATATATTAGGAATGGTATAGTCTTGACTCATTAAAGTTTACTATATTATTATTAACCTAAAAATTACAATAATGATCATTTGAAGAATAAATTTATTAAAATTTTCATAAATATATTTTCCAAAATTTTAATTTTGAACAACCTTAATAGATAATATATTTTTTTGAGATAATGGTACACGAATATGTAGATGCACTACACTCGTCAGCATAGACACTACTACACTATTTAGGAAATATAATATTTATTCTATATTAGATTTGGATCAAATTTCCACTGAATATATAAGATCTAAACATAAAATAGTTATTTTGGAAGGACATATAGACTATTTTTTAGATAAATACATGGTGGGGAAAGGTGGATTAAAGTATTAGGCCTGATTTCCTATTCACACTTTTAACCACATGTATCTCTATCCTTGACTTCACTCCAAAATTGTGTATTTTTATTATTTAAATTTTTTTTATAAGAATTAGGATATTTATAAAATGTGAAATGTGCATTCCGTATTTTATTATATCTGTCACGACCCATCCTCAGGGCCCGTGCTGTGACTACCCCAAGACCGCCTTCCATAGGCCAGGGGCTGGCGACTAGCACCAAGGCGTAATTACCGATAAAAAAAGTGAAGGCATTGCCTTTGTAATGTAAACAAACACCACCGAGTAAGCAAGAATAAGTAAACACTATGTAAAAACTAGGTACAATAGTAAGTGCGGAAAAAGTAAGTGGGACAGAATATAAACCCAAACTGAAAGTAAAGTACAACTGGAAAGGGAAAACAACAACTGAAAGTAAAGCTGCTGCCTCGAGCCATCCACTGGAATACCCACCTGAAGGGTGGGTACAGATAGCCTCCACAGCTCCTCGGGTCCAGCCGTCCGATCCGAGTATGCCCTGCCCAGTTATCCACCTCCGGGTACCGACCTGCTCCCCGTGCCTCAACCACGATCAGCGCAGTCCATCGTCTACAACCAACACAACATGGTGCGGGCATATCCCATGTAGGGGTGACTATAAGCTACACTGTAGGGACCCCGAGACCCCCAACGGTCTCCCAGAATACAAAAAGGATAATCCACAAAGGAAAGATAAAAACACGAAGTAACATCCGAAACTACTTAGTTATATTCCCATACATATACCTAAGTCATCAATTCTCGATCGGCTCAAACATCCAATCTCAAGTACAACCCAGTCTACACAGGAAACCACAACCCAATCCACACATGAATGCATAACGTAATCCACACAGGACATCAAGTCAAACATATTGAAGATAAGGATTGAAAGTCAAGATACAACTCACACATGTATACTTCTTCGTTTGACGATAGAGATGATCAGATATAGCCACAGATTTATCTAAGCTGTCGGACCCACAAAGGATTGATAGGTACTAACCCCCGCAATGAACCACAAAGGATCTGACCCACATAGGATCGATAGTTAACTAAACCCCGCAATGACCCACAAAGGTTCTGACCCACACTGGATAGATAGATATCTACCCCTTCAATGACCCACACATGATTGTTCCCACACAGGATCTCTAGGAGCTGGCCCACACAGGACTGATGAGCGCTGACCCACACAGAATCGGTAGCACTGATCCACATAGGATCGCTGAGTGTTGTAGTCATCGTTGTCGAATCCACAGAGGATTTCTGCACGGTTGTCATCGTCTTTGCAATCGCAACCAGCTCTAGGGTTCCCGCACACAGCAAGCTCGTTCGGGAGGGTCTGCTCCATGAGCCGAGGGGATGATACATCATCTAACACATATTCTAGAGTTGATGTATCCAAAAGTTCTGTATCGTCAACATGAACTCAATGTTACAGACGGCGCGTCAACTAGACGCCCAGTCTAAGAGTTATTGGCTTTTTTGTTCGAGGGGCCGGGTTGGTTTTTAAGTCAAAACCAACCCGACCATACTCCAACAACGTCCAAAAGTCGAGAAGAGTAAGAAAAAAGGTCCATCTCACTAAAAGGAATCCAACAAAGTCGACAGCACGCCAATAGGACGTCTGGAACTCAAGTTATAAGCATTTCCGCTCTGAGGGCCCGGTTGGTTTCGTGTATGAACCAACCCGGCCGAACCCAATGTTCTCCGAAAACAGAGTGTAGTATACCGAAACGACCATCACGATACAAGGATCACATCACAGCTGACTGTGCGTCGATCGGAGGTCCGCAACCCAAGTTATGGGAAAAAGACCATGAGTGGTTTGGTATTAGGGGGTTGGGGCCCGGTCCGACCCGGCCCGGTACCCCCTAGGTCGGCCCGAACTGGGTTGACCAAACCCTGGTCCGGGTCCAGCCTGCCTGGCGCGGCCCGGCCCAGCCTGGGCACGGCCTGGCCCGGCCTGGACGCGGCCCGGCCTGGCGGCCTGGCGCGCGGGGCGCTGGCCAGGGCCAAGTGGCTCGGTCGTTCTGTGCGAGCGGACAGGGGTGCGGGTGGGGGGGGGGGGGGGGGGGGGGGGCGCTGCCCACCGCCCGTTTGTAATCTGCGGCTCCCATGTGGGGGGCCGCTCATGTCCTTCCAGCCAGGGGTTACGATCCCCCAGCTCTTCCTCTGTCCGGCCGGCCCGCTCCTGCCGGCCGGCTGATGCACCACGGGACCGGCGCTGGCCGGTCCCCCTACTCCGATGTCGGCAGCCTGGAACCGACTGCCGGTCCCTACTCCACTGCAACCATGATTTGTTTGGCGCAGCCAACGACGTCGCGCCCCTCCTCCGCGGCCCCGATCCGACCGCGATGTCTTCGGGTTTTTCCGGCACGGCGCGACGGCACCATGGCTTGGTTCGATTTTCAAATGCGCGGCGCGACGACGCCGCACATCCTTTCTGGTCGTTCCCGCATGGTGCGACGACACCACTTCACATTCATTTGAACCGCAAAAACACATAAATAATAAGGGAGGAGGGTCGACCATGTTTGTGCGGTCTGGCCCCCTCCCGTTAAATGATAGCAAGTGGTCCAATTGAATGAGGATAGATGATGGAAGGAATTCACGAAAAGAAATGCATAAAACCCCTACCTCGAGTGTAGCTTGAACAGAGGTTCATTGCGGAAATAACCATCACGGAAGGAGGCGTCGTTGGTGTCATGGTACACGGCGTCATGTAGTCGATCTCCGAGGATTCGGCGTTCTTCGTCAGAGATCAGTGCGTTCTTTGCATTCTTCATGTTCTTTGATGAAGAAGATGAAGATCTTCAAGCCTCCCTTATCTTTTCTCCCAAACCTCTCAAGCAACAATTCCCAACCAAAATAAAATAAGTACCTCACTTATTTTATTAACATAACTTAAGTTTGAAATTCAAAAGTTGAATTAATCCACTCAATTAATTAACTCAAGTTGTCAAATTAAATGAAGGGTTATGGAACGTTAGGGAAGATGAAGAGGTGGGGTTTGTGTGGGCCCCACCACCCTCATAACCTCCCATGGGAAGTTGGGTGGTTTCCCCCAACTTCCACCCAAAGCATTAAAACACTTAGTGAAAAATAAATTTGATTCTCACTTTTATTTTACCTTCCACCAATTTTTAACCACTTCTCTCGTGTAAAAAAAACTCCGGAAAAGGTGTTTCTAATCAATTACTGGTGCTGCGAATCCATCGGTGCCCTCAGAATTCGATTCCGAGCACTAGTTCAAAAGTTAGAAAAACTCCCTCGTTCGTTCACTGAACACACCCGAGCTAAACTTCGGTTAGAAATTCCGGGCACACCGGGCCTCAGAATCAAGTGCCGTTAGAAACCGCGTTCTTGTAAAATCCCAAAAAAAATTAAGAAAAAAAAAATTCCCTTGAATTTTCCAGGTCATTACATTACTCCCACCTCGGGGCTTTACGTCACCGTAAAGATACATCAAAAACTAGGGGAATAAATGTGGGTACTAAGCACGCATCTGAGCCTCCCTCTCCCAAGTGCTCTCCTGGAGGTTCTCGTGCTTCCATCTGATTAGCACTAGAGGAATCGACCATCCACATAGGACCTGCTCTTATCAATCCTCGATCTCCACTGGAACCTCCACAAAAGTGGCCCCATCATCTATGTCTATCTCCCCATGGTGAATGATATGCGTCGGTTCATGCACGTATCTCCTCAACTGAGATACGTGGAAAACGTCATGCACCCGGTGCAACTAAGGTGGTAGAGCCAGGTGATAAGCCACCTCGCCAATCCAGGTGAGGACCTGGAATGGTCCGATGAATCGTGGAGAAAACTTGCCGCCACGACCAAGTCTCAGTAATCCACATCGAGGTGTGACCCGCAAGAAGACGTGGTCTCCATCCTCAAACTTTAGTGGCCTCCGCCTCCTGTCAGCATAAGACATCTACCAGCTCTGAGCTGTCTTCATCCTCTCCTAGATGACCTGGACCTTCTCTATTGTGGCCTGGACCATCTCCAGTCCCACAAGTGCTGATTCCCCAGGGTCTGTCCAGCATAGAGGAGATCTACAAGGTCGGTCGTACAACGCCACGTATGGTGCCATCCTGATGGTGGAGTGGTAGCTGTTGTTGTATGCGAACTCCACCAAGGGTAGGTGGTCCTCCCAGCTGCGACCAAAGTCGAGGACACATGTGCGAATCATGTCCTCGAGAGTCTGAATGGTTCTCTCCATCTGACCATCTGAATGAGGGTGAAAGGCAGTACTCAGACGTAGCTGCGTCCCAAATGCTTCCTGCAACCCCTTCCAATGTCGGGAAGTAAAGCGAGCATCTCGATCGGAGACGATAGATGATGGCACACCACGAAGCCGCACAATCTCCTGAATGTAGATATGTCCCAAGCTCTCCACTGAGACTTGCCCTCTGATGGGTAATAAGTGAGCCAACATGGTGAGTCGGTCGACAATCACCCAAATGGAGTCGTTACCTCTTGAAGTGCGTGGAAGTCCTGTCACGAAGTCCATAGATATGTCGTCCCACTTCCACTCCAGGACCTCCAAGGGCTACACCAAGCCTGCTGGTCCTTGGTGCCCTGCTTTCAATTGCTGGCAGGTGAGGCATCGAGAAACGAACTCTGCCAGAGCCTTTTTCATTCCCGGCCACCAGTGCTATCATTTGAGATCCTGGTATATATTTGCCACTCCAGGATGTACTGCCAAAGGGGAAGTGTAAAACGCTCTCAGCACCTCCTCCCATAAAGCAACTGGTACCAAGGTACGTCCTCTGAAAAGGACATCGTGCACTCCTTCAAAAGTGAAACCATTAGGTGCCTGTCTTGAGGATATCTGCGCACGTCGCATCTCACAGTCTACGTCCTCACGTTGTGCCTCTCTGACCCACTGCAGTAGTGGAGGAGTGACTGTGAGTGACTGAAGAAAGGTTGCTCCATCTCTATCCATGAAGTATATATGCAAAGCGGCTAGCTGCTCTGTCGCCTCCCCAAGTAGCTGCATGCCTGTCCTTCTGTTGAGAGCATCGGCTACTACGTTTTCCTTTCCAGATGTATAGACTATCTCAAAGTCACAGTCCTGGAGGAACTCGAGCCATCGCTGATGTCTCAGGTTCAAATCCTTCTGCGAGAAGATGTACATGAGACTCTGGTGGTAAGAATAGACTGTAAAGTGCTCGCCCATCAGATAGTGTCACCACATCTTTAGAGCGAGGACCACTACTGCTAACTCCAGGTCATGGGTAACATAGTTATGCCCATGAGGCCTCAACTGACGTGATCCATAGGCGATCGCTGCCCGCTCCTGCATCACGACACATATGAGCCTGGTCCCTGATGCATCATAGTAAACTACTTACCGAACTCCCTCCTCCGGTATCTTTAAGATAGGTGCGCTAGTCAATCTCTATCTCAGCTCCATGAAACTCTGCTAACATCTATCTGACCACACGAAGGGTTGCCCCTTCCTCCTTAACGTTCTTCAAAGCTGCAACGATTTCTCATTTTCCGAAAAGGGAAATCCAGTTCCATCCCCTAGATGAACCACATTCCTTGCCTAATACAGTCATTCCCGTTATGATTAGTTAAATCATGCCAAGGACGATGTCGTAAGGCCTCAACATTGCTACCAAGAGATCCAACCATTACTCTCGCCTCCAAGGGTTGAGTCACACTATCGGCACCAGTGTGTGGCCACTGGGTCTCTTCCAGTAAGAATCTCATAAGTGATGGTCATGTCAACAGTTTTTAACCGGAACCTCTTAGTATTAACATACAAATTACAAGAAAGAAAACGACACTATTGCAAGTGTCTTTTCTTACTTCAACTCAAAGTACATGGACACAAGGCAATAAAAACAATGAATCCAGAGGCATTATGGGCAAAGGCCTCTATGCCTGGAGATAGTCCCATACTTTTCCACCCACTTTCGAAGCTCCATGATCGTAAGCTTCAGCTGCCTGAAGCTGTGCTCTCCCCTGAGGTCGGGGTGGACCTCCTGGTGGTTGTGGTGGTAGAGCCTCAAAACGTCTTCCACCATCTGCCGCTTGACCATCTCCTCGGCCTTGTCCACCTGCTCCCTACGGACTGCCACGGTCAAACCTCTACCTCTGCCCGGGTGGTTCCTCAACCGTCTACTACTCCTCTGCATGGTGGGTCGGGCAGTCACGAGCCATGTGGCCCTGCCCGCCGCATGCATAGAACTGTCTTCCACTCGTAAGACTGGTTCTTCTGCGGGTGACCCGCACCATCGAGCCATTATCCTGAGGTCATCCGCCAGATGGCCTGGTCCGCTTGGACCTATGTGACATCTGTCTACTGCTGGCTTAAGAAGACTCTGCCACGTGCCGCCCTGCGATAGGTCTCGCCGCTAGTGTAGTCTCAGCAAGGAAGCTCTCGATCAGAAGGGCTCTCTCCAGTACCCCTGCCTAAGTCGGAATGCTGAGGGAGATCAGATACGCCCTGATCTCTTGCCTCAATCCCTGCTTGAAGGTACGGGCCAGGATGAATGGGTCTCGTACCATGTCCGTCGAATAGCACGAGAAATCGGTAAATCTCGCCGAGTACTGGGCGACCGTCAAGCTGCCATGCCGCAGCTGTAGATGCTCTTGAATGTGCACTGCACGGAGGGTGGCTGGGACACACTCCAAGAGGAAGAGGCTCTCAAAGTCCGTCTAGAAGAGAGATGCCTCGTCTTGCACCTGGAGCATCAAGCTCCACCATCTTCCTTCTTCCGCGTGCAGGAGGCTCACTGCGAGGATCACCATGAGGTCTGCTGGTGTCCTCACTAACCTGAAAAATCGTACCACTTCCTCCAGCCTATCCTCGACTGCCTGAGGGGCCGTCTCCCCATGGATCCTGGGTGGTCGCTGACGCTGAAACTCATAGAGTGTATTAAGGTGACGTGCATCGTCAGCGGCTGGGGCTGGTAGCATCGGTGGCTCGACGGGTAGAGGTACCGCCGGGGCCTCTGCTATCAAAGGGACCTATACCAATGCCTCGTCGCTCGGTGGGCTGTCATCACACACAACACTTGGAACCCTTGCTGGCTGATGTCGTGGGGCCATCCTAAAAATAAACAGGTGTGCCACGGTCAAACATTATACCTGGTGAGCTGACCCAAAGTAATCACAAAGAAAACTTGAAACACACATGCAATCAATGTTTTCGTGGATTAAGTCGGAAATCAGAATTCAGGGTCCTGGTGTATGGATACATCAACCGCTGCACCAACATTGGACTCCTTGGACTAATAACAACACTCAATACTCTTAAAACTATTGCTTCACATAGAAAATGATCATTGTTCTGGGTTCTGCGTTAGAACCGAACTCCTATGATACATTGTCACGACCCGTCCTCGGGTCTCATGCTGTGACTACCCCAAGCCCGCCTTCCATAGGCCATGGGCTGGAAACTGTCACCAAGGCGTAATTCCTGAAAAAAAGGGAAGGCATTGCCTTGGTAAAGTAAACAAACACCACATTTAAAGAAAGATGAAGAAAACACTAAGCAAAAACTGGGTACAACAGTAAGTGCGGAAAAAGTAAGTGGGCCAGAATACAAACCCAAACTGAAAGTAGAGTACAAATGGAAAGGGAAAACAACAACTGAAAGTAAAGACGCAGCCTCGAGCCATCCACTAGAAGTCCCACCTGAAGGGTGGGTATAGATAGCCTCCAAAACTCCTCGGTTCCAGTCGTTCGCTCTGAGTACGCCCTGCCTAGTGATCCACCTCCGGGTACCGACCTGCTCCTCATGCCTCAACCACGATCAACGATGTACATCATCTGCAACCAACACAACGTAGTGCGGGCATAGCCCGTGAAGGGGTGAGTATAAGCTACTCAGTAAGGACCCCGAGACCCCCAAAAGTCTCCCAGAATCCACAAAGGATAATCCATAAAGTAATGATACAAACACGAAGTAATATCCAGCACTACTTAGGTATATGCCCATACATATACCTAAGTCAGCAATTCTCGATCGGCTCCAACATCTGAGCTCAAGTACAACCCAGTCCACACAGGAAACCACAACCCAATCCACATAGGAAAGCATAACGTAATACACACAGGACATCAAGTCAAACATATTGAAGATAAGGATTGAAATTTAAGATACAACTCACATAGGTATACTTCTTCGTATGACGATAGAGATGATCAGATATAGCCAGTCATTCATCTAAGCCCTCAGACCCACAATGGATCGATAGGTACTAACCCCAGCAATGACTCACAAAGCATCTGACCCACACATGATAGATAGAAAACTAACCCCCGAAATGACCCACAATGGATCTGACCCACACATGATCGATAGGTAACTAACCCCTGCAATGACCCACACAGGATCGGGCCCACACAGGATCTGTAGGCGCTGGCCCACACTGGACCGCTGAGCGCTGACCCACACAGGATCTGACCTACACACAATTGGTAGCACAGATCCATGTAGGATCACTGAGTGTTGTCGTCGTCGCCGTCGAATCCACCGAGGATTTCTGCACAGTCGTCATCGTCGTCGCAGTCGCAGCCAGCTCTAGGGTTCCCGCACACAGCAAGCTCGTTCAGGAGGGTCCGCTCAGCGAGCCGGGGGGTGATACATCAAATGACACATAGTCTAGAGTTGATGTATCCAAAAGTTTCGTATCATCAATAGGAACTCAACGCCACAGACGGCGCATCAATCAGATACCCGGTCTGAGAGTTACTGGCTTTTTCGTTCCAGGTGCCCAGTTGGTTTTTAAGTCAAAACTAACACGACCGTACTCCAACTACATCCAAGCCTCGAGCGGAGTAAGCCAAAAGGTCCATATCACTAAAAGGAATCGAACAAAGCCGATGGAACATCAATTGGACATCTAGAGCTCAAGTTATAAGTGTTTCCTCTCAGAGGGCTCGATTGGTTTTGTGTACGAACCAACCCGGCCAAACCCAGAGTTCTTCGAAACCTGAGTGTAGTATACCGAAACGATCATCTCGATCCAAGGATTTCATCGCAGCTAACGGTGCGTCGATCGGAGTTCTGAAACCCACGTTATGGGCAAAAGACCATGAGTGGTTTGGAATTAGGGGGTTCGGGCCCGGTACGACCCGGCCCGGTACCCCCTGGGTCAGCCCGAACCGGGTCGACCCAACCCGGGTCCGGGTCTAGCCCGGCCTGGCGGCCCGGCGCGCTGGCGCTGGCTAGGGCCAGGTGGCTCGGCCGTTTCGGCCGAGCGGACAGGGGTGTGGGGGGGCGTGCTGCCCCCCGCCTGTTTGTAATCCGCGACCCCCATGTGGGGGGCCGCTCATGTTCGGCCAGCTAAGGGTTACGAAACCTCGGCTCTTCCTCTGTCCGGCCGGCCCGCTCCGGCCGGCCGGCTGATGTACCATAGGACCGGCGCTGGCCCGTCCCCCTGCTCCGATGCCGGTGGCCCGGAACCGGCCGCCGGTCCCACCCCCGCCGTGGCCTACGGCCACAACCTTGGTTCGTCTGGCGCGGCGCGACGGTACCGCGCCCCTCCACCGCGGCCCCGCTCTAGTCGCAGTGTCTTTGGGTTTTTCCGGCACGGCGTGACGGCGCTGTGGCTTGGTTTGATTTTAAAATGCGTGGCGTGACGATGCTGTGCATCCTTGCCGCTCGTTCCCACGCGGTGCGACAACACCGTGTTACTTTCCTTTGAACCGAAACAACACATAAATAATAAGGTAGGAGGGTCAGCTGTGTTTGTGGGGTCCGGCCCCTCCCATTAAATGATAGCAAGCGGTCCAATTGAATGAGGATAGATGACGGAAGGAATTCAAGAAAAGAAACTCATAAACCCCCTACCTCGAGCACAGCTTGAACGAAGGTTCGTCACAGAAATAACCGTCACGAAAGGAGGCGTCGTTGGCGTCGTGGTACACAGTGTCGCATAGTCGATCTCTGAGGATTCGGCGTTCTTCGTTGGAGATCGGTGCGTTCTTTACATTCTTCACGTTCTTCATGTTCTTAGACGAAGAAGATGAAGATCTTCAAGCCCCCATTAGCTTTTATCCCAAACCTCTCAAGCAACAAGTCCCAACCAAAATAAAATAAGTACCTCACTAATTTTATTAACATAAAATAAGTTTGAAATTCAAAAGTTTAATTAATCCACTCAATTAATTAACTCAAGTTGTCAAATTAAATGAAGGGTTATGGAAGGTTTGGGAAGATGAAGGGGTGGGGTTCGTGTGGGCCCCACGACCCTCATAACCTCCCATGGGAAGTTGGGTGGTTTCCCCCAACTTCCACCCCAAGCTTTAAACCACTTAGTGAAAAATAAAAATTGATACTCAATTTTATTTTACCTTCCAAATTTTTTTAACAAATTCTCTCGTATAAACGCAACTCCGGAAAAGGTGTTCCTAAGGAATTACCGGCGTTGTGAATCCATTAGTTCCTTCGGAATTCGATTCCGAGCACCGGTTCAAAAGATAGAAAAACCCGCTTGTTCGTTCAATGAACGTACCCGAGCTAAACTTCAGTTAGAAATTCAGGGCACACCGGGACTCTGAATCAAGTTCCGTCAGAAACCGCGTTCTTGTAAAATCCCAATGAAAATTAAGAAAAAAAAATTTCCCTTGAATTTTACTGGTCTTTACAAGATCATTGGCCTAGTGATAGTGATTAACGTAGGGATCCCTTCTATAAAGCCTTTATTATCTTCATGTTGTGGATTTTATTTGAGGAAATAAATTTTATTATTTTTTATCTATTTATATAGTTTATTCTTTTTATTCATACATAATTAATGTATTAGTTTATACAATTTATATACCATTTTTATATTTGATTATTTTCATCGATTAAAACTCTACTAATAGGTATGTATATTTTTATATTAAATTATATAATTCAAAACATATGGTAAATAGTGTTCCCAGAATCAAGGAAAACATACATTCAAAATGTTATCTATAGGAACATGTAATAATAATTATTTTCAATTTATAAGCATTCAAAGAGATTCATGAAGTTGAGATAAAGTTGTACACATAACTAAATTAGCAAGAAAAAATATATAGGATACATATATGAACTCCTAACCCCAATAGAGTGTATCTTGGATGACGCCACTATTGGTGAAACATTAATAAATAAATAACTGGTAGTTTCATGTTACTTAATTAAAAATATAGTTTATTACTCTTAGAAATTTAGTGATTGATGTGCAACATCTTTAAAAGGAAGACATCATGTAATTATTTCTTCTTTGGAAAGTAATTTAATTGATAATAAGTGTATTTAATTGACCACTATGATATGAATAGATTATCTTTTCTCAAAAGACACCACAATATTCTACATTAAGTGACTTTGTAATTTTTATATAACTACACCACCCTATAAATTATTTCACCCAATAATAAGAGATATAAGATATTATTATAATCTTCTCATTAAGACCATATCAACAAAAATAATAACCACCTCCCAAGAAGATGTTTGAATTGTTATATTCAATGAAAAATAAAGGATAGAACGATAAAACTTGTTTTAGATATGGAATATGGATTTGAAAAAGACCTTTTTTCAAAAAAATATTCAGTATCCTCCTTCTTACCAGTAGGATTTTAAAAAAAAAATCCCCAAAAAATTGACAACCAAGAATCACAATGGAAACTAAAAAAATGGCCATCACAACCGAATGATTATTCTAATACTGGTGTTATTTAAAAATAATAGAAATAAAAATAATGATATAAATAATTTGTGTATAGAGATGTTATATCGAATTATGAAAATGAACCATACTTCCAATACACACCATGAATCAGTATGTAGGAATATCATAAATATTTCATTCCATCCAAATTAAATCCCAAATGGAATACTTGTGTCATTATAGTGAGGTGTGAAAAAAATGAATAATAAATATACTACTATAATTCTATATAGATTCACCAAATATTCACCGACCCCCCATTCAAGGATAATTGATAATACTCTACAGGATAAAGACAAAGGTAAAAACCTGATTTATGATTTTTTATTAAAGAAATTCAATTTTGAAATATTTTTATACAAAACAAAAAGATAGATGACATGGAAATGAAAAATAGGTGATGGATACAGTAAATAACCCTAATATTAACTCCAAAAAACATGAAGAAATAAAAAAAGTGAATAATTGAAAAATTATTGAGAGAACATTATACGGATTGAATTAGAATAATGGGAAATAAATAGATCAACCTCAAGATGAGTTTATATAATCCAGTTACACAAAACATATTGGTATTTATAAAATTCAAGGACACAAGAAAATTCACCATACCATATACCATATTTGTAATAAATTCCTCTAATTATTTATGTGTGTGGGGTCCTCTATTAATGTAAAGACTGACTTTTATTTCGTGTTATTAATGTCTGGCGTGATAAAGACAAATTGGATGGTCGTGTCATTGATAATAGCGCGATGACATTCCCAAAAGGATCCCTTTAGGATATACATATTTAAATGAGTGTTTTAATAGTTCTATTTGTTTTTTATATGTTTTATATAGAGTACAATTATGTAATTTCTCATGTTATTATATTTCATGGAAGTCCCTTCTTTAAAAAAACCAATAATATCATAAATTTACATGAAGGAATACATTATATGGTTTTTGCGGTTGAGATCACATGATTTAATATTCTAAAATCCATAAAGCACCCCTAAAATCTATCAATGAGTTTTTTTGGAAGGGTGTATCCATGTATTATTTGATTTGAGATATTATTTATGTTGTTTTACTGATTTATCATAGCACTCTGAAAGACATCTCTTAATTCAAGGATCAATTCACTTATATTTCCTATTGTTCACCATGTTGTAGTTTTCATTTATTGTTATAAAATTATCCATTTTATGTTTTTTTATTTATGTTTTTTATTAAATACAAAAATTATTTATAATTTAATTCAACACTATAAATGTTTTTAGGGAAACAATTTTATAAATTTTTATATATTGGTTTTCTATAAGATGAATAGTCCTCACATTGAAAAGCCTTATTTAATGTAAATAAATATAATTTCCACTATAATACTTTTCTTATTTTTAATTAATGAGGTTACTATAATTAATATAATTATGATCCATGATTATAAATTTTAATTTATTAAAGGAGTCAAATGATTTCCATATTAAAATGGAGTTATAGAATTTATAAATCGTATGAGTGTAATCATAATCATAAAAAAAACAAAGATTGATAATTATATAAGTTTAAAATATAATATCCAGAATAATTTAATCCCTACTAATATTTTTGCAATGATCCCTAACTTATAACTACCATATCAGAACCATGGAATAAAAATCAAAACATGGTTCTACGATTTCAGATGTTGTCGTTACAACAACATTTTATTCATTTCATATGTTTTCTTGGTTTAATTATCATAGGGTTTTGTGGTTAAAAAATATAGGAAAAATAATCTATTTTATTTTAATTTTAGTGATAATTGTTAATAAAAAACTGAACAGTTTTAGTTTTTTAAATTAATCCTTATAAAAATGTTTTTATAAAAAAAATTGGTCATTGAATTTTATTAATCATTTTTTCAAACAAAAAATCATTTTTATATTTAAATAAATCATTAAATACTATTTTATTTTATTTTATTTTATTAATAACATTAATAATTGGTTTAATATACTAGTTTATTGATATAACAACTTCAATCCACCACATCCCTACACATAATTACTAAAAAATAAAATATTTTGAGGATTACAAAGACTTGAAGTGTCAAAAACCAACTACCCCACCATACACCACTCACTGTGTTGTGACCCCATATGATGATGAAATTAGAAACTATAGAATCAAGGAAGATCCATTATGTCACTGTATAGGGTCTGGTAAATTCATTAATAGTGAACCAACATTATGTTGACAAGTCTTTACATTGTTTCTCTCTATTGTGACTCCCACATTATGTGAACACCCCTACCTTTTGGAATAACTTAATACAAACCCATCATTTCAACCATACAAAAAATATTCATTCTTTGGAAACAATTTCATGTTGAAATCTACACTATCCATGGTATAATAAACTCCAAGACCAATTTTTATCTAAAATGAACCATGATCATTCATATGCATCCCAATCAAGTCATGGTTCTACTTGGCTATTGTGTGACCCCTGATCAACAAAAAGATCATTCACATACAATAATAATGATTGTATAGTACATCTCGAATGATGTGTAACTGTTGAGGCCCACATGGTTCTATATATTTTATGTATAAATCGAATAGATTTTTGTTAACTAAGAACATGATCAACACGATGATAATTAGAGTAAAATATCACAAAAGAGATTGATCCATAAATAAACCATGTCATAATGAAAATAAATTAATGAAATATTAGTGGAAATACATCATCTAAATTAGTATTTATTCTATAAATTTTGGCACCCTCAAAAAAGAATATTTTGTTTTAAAAAGTTAGTTATTTTTCACCCAAAAAGAGAATCTTCTCTTTATTATAGTGAGTGTTTTACGTCTTCCTAGAAACCATATTTTAATCATCTATAACTCAAATGAAAATGTTCTATATCCATTTTATAGTCCCATGAGATATTAATTTATATTTTATTGTTCTATGAGAACATCCACATAGCCCACTATTTTAGTATGATGGATTCCTCAATATATCATATAAATTACAATCGACAATATAATGTAAAGATACTAGATATTGAATGAGAAAATTATCATAGGAAATTTCAGTTTTTTGAAAATTGATAATTTGATCTCATCATAAATAACATTATTTTAATCAGCCAACCACAATGGAGAACACCACTAGAAAATAACATAATAAATGTAGACTTACACATGACCTCTAAAAGGAGGTTCTTTATAAATGAAGTCCTACACTACCCCTAAATAAATAGTACATCCATAAATAATGTTTTCATACTCCATTACTAAGGACACAATTACTGAAGGAAACTCAAGGTGATGTAGGTCATGCCATTATGGGATCATTTTTCAGTGTCCAATTTGACATATGAGGTCCCTTTATGTGAAATGGGGTACCCTTAGTTAACTGTTACTCCTTTTCCTTTTTCATATCCCTAAAAGTTTTTTTATTACAAATAGATCCTTCGTGACGTGTATAAATACTCACATTAGATCTCTTATCTTATGGTTAAACCCCAAGAGGGTCACAATAATACCTAATCTAAATCCAAAATATGTACATTGTCATATAATTAATGACATTACTCAACCATTAGATGTTATATTAGATTTGAAAAATGGATGATTTGAATTATCATCTTATATTGGTAAGAAGTTCATCTAAACCAAAACGGAAGACTCCATTTATAAGAAGGTTCCCTATCTGGAAGACACTAGGATAGACATTCTAGTTTCATTAATGTTTAATTATCTATCCCTAAAGTGAGAATGATCAACCTGGTTTCCTGATATGTTCCTTGGTTTACTTTTAGATTTAGGGAAATAAAAATTTAATATCAATATATTTACCATTCAATCATCGTTACCAGGAGTGGTCCTCCTTCATAACTAAACCTGACAATATGCAGAAATAAGGAATATTGTGCCTCTATCTATGATTAATTGCCTATTATTTCTTACAATATGATATATTACTCAAATCATTATATCTATCTCTGACTAACTATCTTGTAGGATTATTGGGGAATTGGCCTTTTATAATATATAATCCCAATTAATACATAACTATAAAATATAATAAAATGTGCTTGATAATTTATTATATCATGTGTTCTAAGCAATAACGACTCACATGGCCATGGAGATCTATGCTGGTCACTCCATTAGTACAATTTATGTACCTTCATTTGGAAAAAATTTTAGGTTCTTTCCCCTTCCATATCCTATTAATATATCTGTAGTCCATATTCCCCAAATTATCTTCCTAAAAGGGATATCCTCCCCATGAGTTTTATTATTTCAGTGGGATTTATTATCAGAGAAGTATATATATGGGTATCTTAATATGCATAAGACCTCCTCAATGCTCTTTTATTATAACGTTCATTGAAAAAAACATCCCAATAAAATTAAATTAAAGAATGTGTCCAACTAAATAGTTAAAAAATATATAAATTCATGGAAATATCATTACTGAATGTATTTAAACATCATAGATATAGTTTTTTAGATGACCTTAAACTATGAATCTGAAACTATATGAGCATT
Organism: Viscum album; assembly: GCA_963277665.1. Taxonomy (NCBI): domain Eukaryota; kingdom Viridiplantae; phylum Streptophyta; class Magnoliopsida; order Santalales; family Viscaceae; genus Viscum; species Viscum album. The sequence goes on from OY728146.1 coordinate 1,690,010,608, forward strand.
GACTTATATCAAAAACGATACGTATAACACTTGACATTGGTTCAAAATCAAAAACATATATCCTCTATTTAAATTCTCATGGATCCATATTTATCATATATTTATTTATGTCGTCCCTCAAATGACCATATTCTATTGAGCATCAATGTATCCACCCTTTGATCAACATCCATTGGGAAAATCCTACAATAATTAATCATCCCTGATAGAATCATCCCCTCACCTAGAAGACCATATTCCCTTTGGTCCTTATCAACTAACCTATTAGGTGGGGTTCCCTATGAGGTCCATATTCACAATTCTATATTCATTATGGAACCATCACAATATAATGGATAAATATTCCATATGTGTTCAATCAAAAAATGTAAGATCATATATCAGTCATAAATTAAACATTTATAGGAAAGTTTTTCCAAGTTTGCAATAAAACATGACATTAAACTGTATAAATCATTCATTATAAAAATAATTTAATGATTAATGTTTCCCATTATTTGGAATCAAACTACATGGGTAAGGATTCCATTTATGATGATACATAGGAATCCCTCGATCCCCACACCGTAAACACATACCTAATTCCTAAATTATGATAAAATATCTAGTGTGTGTCTATAAAACCTTAAAATAACATAAATAATTAATAAAAAATAATATAAAGAACCTATTAAACATAATAATGGTACCATCTATGAAGAACCTCTAGTTAATACATTTGTTCAAATTGATGATACACCTATGATAGATACATGAGTTCTCGGTAATACAAGTTAATGATCAAATGTCTCCATACGGGTAACCTATTGAACTTTAGAATATGGTAAGGGTTAAAAAATATTTATTTAATATATAAAAGAATAATGTTAGTAAATAATACTCTCAATAATGTGTAATTATCATTACCCCAAACCTCTCGACTGACATTCATCCCTAATCATCTTTTTCCCCAACCAGTTGTGATTTCTTACCTTTAGAATTAAATTCCCCAATGACGTCTCATTTATATGATATGAGATTTATTTTGTGTATTTAGTTTCATTAACATTACCTTTCATAAAACATTATAAAAAAATTGTGAAATCAATATAAATTTTTTAGTAGTGCTATCCATTCACATATGAAGGTCGGTACATTCTCATACAAATAAAAAATGTATTTATGTGAACCCTTTAAATGTGAAATTAATTGTTCAAAAATGTTTATTACTTATGATTCTACAATGATGGGTTTTTTTGTTTTTTTGATCTTACAAGACTAATTTATTACAACCATCAATAAAAGTTGATGGTATTACTTCAGAAATAGACATACACCTAGGCTACTTGAAATGGCGATGCCTCATCAAATTAATAGTTGTTGTCACCAATTCTACGTCTCAATAGAAATCCAATGAATGTGTAAGTGTGAGGTTACCACATAAATTGTACTATCGAAAATATGGAGGTGTTGTGTAAGGACCCCCTCAATCTAAATGTCCAATTACAATAATCAAAATTATATAAGAAGGAACATGTCGAATCTTCAGACAGAAAAATCAATTTAAAGTTCTTTTGTCATTAACCGTCCCCCGGGGCTCATGTCATGACTAACCCAAGTACGCCTTCCATAGGACATGGGCAGGAAAATAGCACTAAAAGGAATATTCAATAAAATGGGATGGCATTGACATTAATCCTGTATAAGAACATGGTTTGAGAACACAATATGAAGGCACTGTTTGAGGGAAGTGGCCCGGTCTGAGGGCGGTGGCCTGCTAGGGTAGTGGCCTTGTCGGAAGGTGGTGGCCCGATCCGAGAGCGGTTTCCCGGTCTGAGGGCGGCAGCCCCGTTCGATGGCGGCGACCCGGTCATATAGTGGTGACCTACTTAGGTGGAAGCCATGTCCAAGAGCGGCAGCCCAGTCCGAGGGCGGTGACCCAGCATAAGGGTTCGACCAAGCTCGAGGGAAGCGACCTGCTCTGAGGGTGGTGGACTGGTATGAGGGATGCGTCCCAGCGGGAGGGCAATTGCTCAGCTTGAGGGCAGAGGCCTGCTCTGTGGGTGGAGGCCTAGTCCGAGGGTAGCGGCCAGACATGAGAGTGGTAGCCCGACTCGAGTGTGGCGTCCTACACCGAGGGCGGCAGCCCAATCCAAGGGTGGCGACCCAATGTGAGGGAAACAACATGATTCGAGGGCCCCATCATGGTTCAGTCCGATGAGGGGGGTGTAACCCCACGACATCTTGGATTATCAACTAGCCCGAAGTCCATTTGTTAGGTGAGGTGGCGGTACCGTGTGGGCACCGCTCGGGCACCGTGGAACCCACCAGAGGTAGGTTTAGCCTCTGCCGCAGCTTCGGCGACAACATCCATTTGTCGGCCACACAGTAGTTACGCCGACTCCCATATCATGGCATGCTGTCGTGCCGTCCACCTACTCCGTTCACCATGGTTGAAGATTTTCAACCATCATCTTGTAGAGCTTGTTGACAAGATCGTGATCTTCTAAGGTTGTACAAGGATAACATGATAGTAGAGGGTTCGAGCCAGGTTCGTTATGCCTGTGCCCTCCGCGTTAGCTCATAGTGTGGAGGATATTAAGGGGTTTAATAATCAATTGAAATAAAAAACAAGATAAAACCCACAATTATTCCCTGAAAAAATCCTTCTACAAAGACAAATGAATCACGTGTCAACCCGTTAGTTGGTTTACCAGCATTCTTCATATAATTTCAATAATAGGGAAAGGGGAATAAAAAATTCACAAATGAAATAAACCCTATGTTGAAACATTGGAGAGCGCTCACAGTTGATGGAGTATCATTGTTCACCGTCCCACGTTGTCAATTTTCACAGACTCGTAATTATTACATATTAATGAAAAAAATAACATGGAAAAATTTGGGTTTTTAAATTCTCCCCACATTAGGGATTTACGTCCCTGAAAGAGACAACATAGACTAAGGAAAAAAATGGGGGGTAATGAACAAGAATCTAAGCCTACCGCTACCATGATCTCTCTTGTATGTTATCATGCCACCAATGAATGCACCCAAGAGGTATCGACCGTCCATGAAGGACCCGCTTCTATGAATCCTCAATCTCTACTGGAACCTCCTTAAACATCGCCCGATCACCTATCTCCATCTCTCCATGGCCGATGACGTATGATGGGTCATGTACGTATCTCTTTATCGGGATACATGGAAGATGTCATGCACCTACTCCAACTGTGGTTGAAGTTCCAAGATTTATGCCACCTCACTAATACTCTGAAGTATCATAAATGTCCTGATAAACCTTGGTGGTAACTTGCCTCCTTAGCTAAATCTCTGTAGTCCCCGTCGTGTAGATAATCGCAAGAAAACATGATCTCCATTCTAGAACACCAGGTGTCTTCATCTTCTATTAGCATATGTATTCTGTCTTTTCTGTTTAGTCTTTATCCCCTCCTGGATGATCAACACCTTCTTAGTAGTAGCCCATACCAACTTTGGACCCATATGTGCTGGCTACCCTGGGTCTGTCCAGTAAAGATGGGATCAACAAGGTTGGCCGTATAGGTCCTTGGATGGTGTTATACCGACTGTAGAGTGATAAATGTTGTTTTATACGAACTCCACCTTGTTCAAGTAATCTTCTCATCTACAACACAACTTCTAGGATGCATGCACGAAGCATGTCCTCATGCATCAGAATGGTCCGCTCCATCGAACCATCCGTCTTAGGATGAAAGGAAGTTCTCAAACGTAGCTGAGTCTTGAACTCTGCATGCAATCCCATCCACAAATAGGATATAAAATGGGTTTTATGGTCAGAGATGATTTTCGATGGAACCCCATGACGTCGCATGATCTCTTGTATGTAGAGGCATCCCAAGCCCTCTACTAATCTCTGTTATCAGATAGGTAGGAAGTGGGATAACATAGTGAGTCGGTCAATTATCACCCACATGGAATCATGTCCCTAGGACATACGTGGAATCCCTTTCACAATGTCCATGGGGATCCCATTCCAATTCTTCTCTGACACCTCTAGTGGATGAGCTAAGCTGGTTGGAACCAGATGCTCGACTTTCACGTGCAGACATGTGAGGTATCATAAAACAAACTCTGCAACTACATTCTTTATCTCGGGCCACTAGTGCTAATGCTAGAGGTCCTTGTACATTTTCGCCACACCTGTGTGTACCAGTAGAGGGGATATATTGAATTCACTTTACACCTCCCCTCTTAGTGCCAATGGTATATTGGTATGTCCCTTAGAGAGGATGACATGATCCCCACCTTCAGAAAATATATCAGGTGCACGCCCTAAGGATATTTGAGAACGTCAAGCCTCACCGTTAGTGTCCCCAAGAAACACCTCCCTGACTTGCTGAAGAAGTGGGGGTGTGACTATCATAGACTGGATGTATGATGCTCCATCTCTATCCATAAAGGATATCTGCAACGAGGCTAGATGTTCTGTCACCTCACTCAACAACAACAGACCAAACATCTTACTGAGTGAATCTGCTACCACATTCCCTATCCTAGGAGTATATACTATCTCAAAGTCATTGTCCCGGAGGAACTATAGCCATCGCCGCTATCTCATGTTCAGGTCCTTCTGAGAGAAGATATACTTGAGAATATTGTGTTCAGAGTATACTATAAAACGTTTTACCTACATGTAATGTTGCGACATCTTCAATGGAAAGATGACTGTGACTGACTCCATGTCATGGGTAGTATAGTTCTACTTATCATACCACAACTATCATGAACCATAAGAAATCACTACTTGATCCTACATTAAGACACATCCATGCCGAGTCCTTGATGCATCGAAGTAGACTACATACCCTACACCCCCTTTTGGTAGCCTTAAGATGGGGGAACTCCTTTTTCTCTACCTTAGATCCTAGAAAAGCTGTTGGCATCTCTCCGTCCAATGGAATGGTTTCCCCTTCTTTGTAAAACATGAAAAGGGTGTTGTAACTCGGGAAAAGTCAAGAACGAATCTCCCGTAGTATCCAGCCTACCCTAAGAAACTCTTCACCTCCATCACACACCTGGGAGGCTCCCAAGATAGCACAACATCTATTTTCATTGGATCCACTACAACTACAGCCTCAGAGAGAACATGTCTCATAAAGTGGACCTCTTGTATCCAGAACTAGCACATCAAGTGTTTACCAAAAAGATGGTGCTCTCATAGTGTATCTAGAACCATCTGTAGATGATAGGCCTGATCCTCTTCCTTCACCGAGTATATCAAGATGTCATCGATGAACACCACCACTATGAAATCGAGGTATGGTATAAAGATCTTCTTCTTGAGTCCCATGAACACGGATGGGGTGTTGGTCAGACCAAAATGCATAACCAAGAACTTATAATGGCCATACCAACTTCTAAAGGTCATACTATTCACATCCTCATCTCATATATAGAGCTAATGATAGACTGATCGGAGGTCTATCATCGACAACTAGTGTGCTCCCTTCAGATGATCAAAAAGATCATCAATCCTTAGGAGTGGAGGATGAGAAGAAGACGACATTTAGTTGGTCGAAAACTTAGTCTTCATTGTGCCGATGTCTGATCCAGCCTGCAAGAGGGGAGGACCGCAAGGGCATCCCACTATGGCGTCTGACAATGGGGTGGCCCGGCCCATGTAGGGTGGTGACCCAGTAAGGGTTGGCGGCCCACTAGGGCGCTGACCTAGTCCAAGGGTGGTGGCCCAATTTGAGGGCAGCGACCTACTAGGGGGCGGCCCGGTCCGGGAGCAGTTTAACATTGGGGAAGCAGCCATTTACGAGGGTGGATGCTTGGTCTGAGGGTAGAATCTTGTTAGGTAGGTGGCCCGGTCTGGGGGTGGCTACCTAGCATTAGGGCGGCGGCCCAGTTCGACGGCGGCGGCCTACGTCGAGGGCGGCAGACCTGTTCAAGGGCGGCTGCCCGAGGTAAGGGCAACGATGTGGCTCAAGGGCGGCGGCCTACTCCAAGGGTGGAGACCCGGTCCAAGGATGGTGGCCTGGAGTGAGGGTAATAGCCCGACTCGAGGGAGGAGGCCTACACCAATGGTGGAATCCCTTCATGAGGATGATGGCCTACTCTGAGGGAGGGAGATCGATTCGGTCCGATGTGGGGTGGGGGAGGGTGTAACCCCCCAGTCTTCTGGATTCTCAACTGGCATGAATTTAATTTGGTTAGCGAGGTGGAGGCGCCACCGTGCCACCGCTAAGTCACCACGGAACTCGCTAGAGGTGTTTTTTCCCTCAGCCAACCCATCCATTCTCCACAACTGACGAGCCACAACCATCCTCTCATGGCATGCATCGATGTGCTAGTGGATTTCCAAGGTGGCACATGGTTTTCAAGATAGCAGATGGTTCGTGCCTAGGTTTTTAGGGCTGAAACCTCTGTGTTATCTTAAATTATGGATGATATTAAGAGGTTGAATAATCAATTGAAATAAACAACAAAATAAACCCCACAAAGATTCCCCACAACAATCATCATGTCAGGACGAATGTATCATATGTCAACCTGTTAGTCAGTTGGCCCGCTTTCTTCGTATAAATTCATCATCAGGGATGAGGGAATAAAAAATTCACAAAAAATAACCCCATACCATGAAATGTTGTAGAGCACTCATGTTTCAGGGAGTCTCATTGTTTTCTGTCCCCGCAACAAGCTGTCATAGCCACCACTCGAACATCAAACTCTGGTTCCTATTCTGGGGTCGCACGTCACCTCATACTAGGGTCAGCTCCATTTTCTAAAGGTTTGACATTTTGGAACACCAAGAGAACATTGTTTATTCGTGAGGCTTGTCTGACACCCCTCCCCCAAGCTCTATATTTAGAGGATAGGGGGAGAGTATGTAATGACTCAGAGAGTTGATGGGTATCCTAAATTAAGAATCTTCCAAATCCCCCAAAGATGCTGTTACATAGGATTTGGCATGTCAAGACATTATTTGGCTTATCTCACCATGTGTCCCACACTCTGCTTGTCTGTAGGTGGATGTGAAATAAAATAATTAGATTATTTTATTTTGTATCTTTTAAAATCCACCAAATTTTACTTCTTCTCCTGAACAACAGCTGTCATTATAATGCCTCCCTTAATAGAATCTCGGTGCTACAAATTCAACGGTGCCCCCATATTTGTAATCCAAGAAACGGTTCAAATGTTATAAAATTTCACTAATGCATTTACTGAACATACTAAAAATTTACATAAATTCATTCCAGCCACACCGGGCCTCATAATCACATGCCATAAATTTTGATAGAATCGTAGTTATGTCATATAATAAAAAATTTACATTGAAAAAACATGGTCTTTATATTTTTTCAATGAAAAACAAAATAAATAACCTATATTATCATAAGGAAGTGGACCATGATATAAAATAAAATCACACTAGAATATATTATTCCCCTCAGAGGTCCCCAACTGACCCACATATTCACCCTCACTGTTTGATTTCACTCCCATAGGAATCCACTGAGGAAACAACCCCATAAGTCTATTCTATAGACACTCTGACTCAAGCACCTAACAAAACATTCTAATGGTTGAGAGTGTCCAACCATTGGGAGATTTAACATATCACTTCTCCCCAAGAATATTAATACTAATATAACATTGTGGGAATTAATGAACATCAAAACAATCATGTTTGTTAACATAATGTCTTCTATCACACTATGTCATCACCATAGTAATCTGTATGCCATATCCCATTAGAACCCTAGGGTAATGCACAAATCCGTTACCTTTCAAATAATTTTTTTCATATAAATGTTTAGAAATTATATGATAGGACCAATCCCACATTCATTACCCATTATAAAATGATAACGTATCCTTTTTCAGTAACCAAATTCCATTAATACATACAGGATAAAATGGATGGAAAGAATATATTCCTAACTGAATCATTAAAAATTTCTAATATTTCATAAATGTGGAGGATAAAGATGGATATATGCATATCTAGTAATCTAAATGATGACATTCACGTATTCCCATAACCATATAGAAGATAAACTCCATAATATTTATCAATATCTCCTTAAGAGCCCATAACAATTCATACATCAATTCAATGGGATCATTGGAACAACCTAATAAATAATGATCAAAAGTATTGGGTGTGAATTAAAATTTTTACTGGAGATCAAATACCAATTTTCAATGGAAACATCTACAAATGAACATATCCCAAAAAAATATAAAAGGTATTCTTATTATATTCTAATATATTCAGAAAAGAACCAACATTTCCTACTCCCCGTCATTATTTGGCATGCCTACATCATGTGCTAATGCAATCCAAAACATGGTAACACATTACTTAATGTTCTAAATATGAACATCAACATATTATGATAAACATATAGGGGTATCCCAATTATACTCCTATATAAGAAGGTTATTTCATGCAGTATATGAATCCATCCACCTTATGAAGCGAATCTAATAAAATGTCTCATTGGGGGGAGCCCAAAATTAATATCTATGGCTATAAACATAACATAATCAATGATATTTTTCTCAAGGCCCTAAATCACATTTCAATATTGGAAGAATTTTTTTTGAGTCATTATATAAAATAATAATAATTTCTAGTTTTGATGGTGTTCCCCTTGACATTTATTGAAGTATCTCTAGATATCCTCCCTACAATATCTACAATGAAATTATTCCCTATAGTTATATTAATATCAAAAATGGGAATTCTGCAAATGATGTGATCAATCAATGCCCTTATCATGGATATAAGATCAAATGGAAAGAAGGTTCTCCCCATAACACATTAAACAGTGAATGTTCTCCAATGGGAATATACTATAAGAATCATCATTGTTGTTGGACATTAGGTAATAATATTATTCTTCCAGCCAATTCCATTTCTCTTATTATTTCTCCTAAAGAAACCCTATGACACATGTATATTATTCTCGATGTGAAATAATATATTTGATATGCCTGATTTCATGATATGATCCAGATATCATGGCTATATACACCAATCACTCTATCAATTAAGAGTGATATTCCTCATAAGGAATAATGCAACCCAATGAAATAGTCATTTTTACATCAACATTTGGACTACATAGATTCTGACATAATAGGGAAGATTACATATAATCTCACTCCACTTGGTATGACAGATAGAAAATTATTACATTGTTAAAATTTGGTAGGGTAATATATCAATTGAGAGGATGAAATACTACGATCATAAGAAAAAAAATTGCCCACATACATCATAATGATCTTGTTTTAGACAATAGCCACCTCCAAATATAAAATTACAAATACATTGAAAGAAGTATGTATAAACCAACATAATATTAATCTATTTATGTCATTTATCTTTAATGGTAAAATATCAACCTTAAATTGATTATGAAAACCATTTCAGGTCCGTAGAATAACATTACCTTCAGATATATTTATCCATCCTTTTAGTAGTAAGATTAATAAAAATGGGGAGGAAGTCTGGATATATTGATTGTGAATTCCTTAATTGATTATGGACTTTTTTGCAATAGATTATTGATTATCAATCCATGTTACACCTTATAGTAAGGGGTTACCAAAGAGCACTATATTTCACTCATCTCCCCAATCTGTTGATACTGCCACTAGGGAAATCATGATATAAACTTTCTTTCGACCAATTTTCATCCCCAAACTCTAAAAATAGATAATTATCTATTTATAACAATCATGAAATGACAAAGATATATAAATTGAAAAAATATTGAAAGAGTCCCATTAAAAGGATTGTATATCAGGCCTCTAAAAAGTATCAACACACTTCCCATTTGAGAAAAATAGAAATCATCAAAAAAAGATCTTCTACCACTAATATGTCGCTCAGGTTCATGAAATTAAATTTATGTATCCCATGTTCAAACAAATGTCCCCAAAAAAAGAAGATAAAAAGAAATTTTCATTGTTATTGAAATATAGAAGAAACCACAACACAAAAAAGTGTGGAATTTTCATCTCCACCTCCACCTAAAAGGTCAAAAAATCATGGAAGGGTTCGTGATTTTAGGGTATTGGAACCAGTTCATTCCCATCACACATGAATGGGAGAATTTTGGTTAAAACCACCTCTTACTCCATGGATTTTTCACTTCCTTAGACTGTGAGATACCACAAGAGGGACCTAGAAAGTTGAATTGATTATGTGACTTATCATTATCATTTAGGATTCAATTTTCATGTGGGATTAATTATTATATTTGGAACACTATAAAAAAAGTTATATATGGAATTGAAGGATATTGTGAGGTATAAAATTACTATAATATGATGTTTTCTATCATAAAGTGATAGAATAAATAATCCTTTTAATTTACATACTGATATGTAATAAAAAAAACCAACCACCTCACCTTTATCATGAGGATATGATTAGAAACATATATTATATATTTGGGAATCTGTTTATAATTTGGCCCAATGAAAAAATATACATGACTCTAAGTCATATGAACATGATAGGAAAGTTAATATCGCAAAACATAGTCCAAAACAAAATTCATGCAAAATTTTTCATACACATTAACATATATAGACCCAAAATCCAACAATTAACTCAAATTAACCATTTCTAACTATCCAATGAGAATTATCTAAAGGGAATGTAATGTGTGTGTCTAGGTACCACCTATTATCGATCGAATTTTGGCATTTGAGTGTAGAATAGAGGGATTATCATAGTAATGAAATGGTAAAGGAGATAAAGAGACCTAATTTTGTGTTCATCAATGAATATATTACTAAAAATTATAACCTTGAACAAGAGACTAATCAATTTCCTCCAATAAATATCCTAAGGAATGAGGAGGGTTCTCCACTAATCATATCATAGTACATCAGTCTGACTGGTTTAGGATTCAAATATATAAACTAACATGACCCAATAGATTGGAGATATCTAGAGATTCTTCCACTAGAAAATAATATTTTTCAACTTTAACAGAGTAACCCAAGTTAGTATACACAGATAATTATAAAAAAATCATATGATATACAACCATATCAAGCTATAACCCCTTCCGCTACATGATTTTTTTCCCAACAAGTTTTCCAGTCAAAACATATTATATCCTTTAAATATCAATTACCATTGATGGAGGCCATATATGGGTGAAAAAAACAAGAAAAAGGGAAAAAGTTCCATATAAAAATTTGGTTTTACATTACTCCCCCCATGATAAAATCATTAATGTAGCTTTTCCAAATCTTGATGAAACTGAGGATCCATATAATATCAAAAACAACTCGTGTCTTGATTTAGTCTCATGAAGGTAACTCTTGAAAAACAAAAATAAAAAATTCTAAGATGATTTATGTATACAATGTAAGGACCATAATTTATCTAGTGTAGAGATATGTTATCCAAATTATTCATAGTATTGTAAGAAACCCATTAGATATTTTTTAACAATTCCACATTATGCTAAATCATACAGTTGTTTATGGACACTCAAAATGAATAAAATGTGATAATAGGAGGGTCTCTGACATTAATTCGTGGTGGAATGTTTGAATTATTCACAGAACATTAAACATTAGTAAAAATATATTGTCATGACCTACATTGAGAATCATCATGTTGAGAAAAAAAATTTAAATAATTTTCGTAAAATAGACCTTTTTTTAACATGAAATTATTTAATAAATGTTATAAGATAACATTTAGTGATATAATCTAAAAACATGTCCATATCTAACAAATAAATTTATAGGGAATCAAAAAGAGAAAGTGAAAATTATTAATCTTAATCCATTTTTGGTGCCTACACTATTTATAGAATAATAAAAGTATCACTAAGTTTCCCCTATTAAATGAAATAACTAACCACATAATCACTATTAAGTAGTGTAAAAATAATTAATGAACACATAATAAAATTTTTATTTGAATATATTTTTTTCCTTTCAAAACAATCTGGTTCAAAGGTACTTCATCACATATATTGAAAATAACCTTGTATGGATCCCATTAAAAAATATAACCTATCTTGATTGACATTAAAATAATGCAGATCAATTTACCTCTAACCAAATGTTATTAAAAACAATCCAAATGTGTTTTTCATTTTAATTAATACTCTAAATTTGGGTGGATTCTAGTATGGTAAAACTTCTCAAGAATCCTACATAATTGGCATGTGTTTCATCCACATTTTCAAAAGAAGATATATAATGTCAATAAGCTATAAACAAGAGTGAGTTGAAGTTTTCTGATTGGATAATAATATAAATGGTCAAACATTTACATTATAACCTCATTTCATAGCTAAATCAACTAGTTGTTACCCCAAATCCTATTATGATTGTTCATGAATCTGCTTCAGCATCGATGTCTTCCAAAATTTTTTATTCTAGGAAATAGTGAAAATAGTTTAACAATATTTATGTACAAAATGAGGAACACATCCTAAGGAAAAAATTGTCTCCAACCCTCTCCTATTTTATACCCCCAACACTATAAGGATTGTAGCATCCCCAAATAGTTCAATGGAAACTAACTAATCATATCAAATGACAAATTTAAATATTAATATTTAATTATAATCAACAGGGTGTATCTCATACCTGACAAAGAAGATGTATATGATCCATAATTATCTTAATAGAAATTGGGAGGGCGGAAGTTGTAAAAAAGAAATATTTGGTGGAGGGAGAGGAGCTCAACAAGGACCAGGAAATTTAAAATACATTTCTACTGAGAGTATAAATATTGTAGATACTCAATGATAGAAAATCTAATAGGCTCATTGGGTACACCAATATACACATGAGTCATCAAGGGCCTGCTAAGGTCCCAAAATAATCATGGATAGACAAGAATGTAAGAATACGATCTCTCAATACCAAATCTAAAGGATGGTAGAATAGACTAACCCCTAAAAAAATAGTGTTCCTTTATGTATTACCATGTAAGAAAGCCACAAGATGTGGAAACTCTGCATCCTAAGGCATTGACCAACTAACTCGCTCGTGGATGGAAGAACATGCCTCTAGACCAAATATATAAAATATTAAAATAACACTACTTCATTGTATCCAAGATATCTATATGAATTTGGCCAATCATTATATGTATCATGCACATATTCATGTGTTCATTTACTTTTCATTTGATTATATTCTTTTTGATGATTGTCATGTGTATATTTGGTTGAATTTGGGAGGTTTTCGAGAGGGTTTTTGGCATGGTATTATTGTCATATATTTTTCAAAAAAAATGAAAATACACCCAACAAATCAAAATTCCTCTGACTGAGGATTTATATATAGTTGGAATAGGATTTCTAAAAGCTCTATCCCTCTTAGTAGAAACTGTTAACCCCTAGGACGAGGTGCACAATTAATGTGTGTAGTTTTTAATACTCAGCACCTTATCCTAGGAAAACGTGTGCATGGGGTTTTAATATTAAAAAAATTTATTATTATTTTTTGAGCCCTTCTACTATTAAAAAAACCTTATCCCACCACATAATAATTAACTACTAATTTTGAATCATCTTTTAGGGTACCAAGGATCTGGGAAATGTGTTCTTAATGAATCTAAGGTCCAATATAAGGATCAAAATTCTTTTGATAAGTGATTTATACATTTTTTAAATTATATCCCTCTCCCATATCTCATTCCAAATGAAGCGGAATTATTGATAATCTTTTGGAGATGGATTAGATATAGGTTTTGATGAATTTTAATACACTTGATCTTATTCTAGTGTTTTTTCCTATGATATTTTATTCTTTTGTGATCATGACCATTCTTTTTCAATTTTAGTGTTTATATATAGTGAATTTTTATCAATGATAATGAGTTAGGTGTTCAAATTATTAATTACATTAATACTAATTATGATTACATATATGTAATTTCGAAATATATATCTCACTTTGTGAAATCACATCATCAAATTGATAAGTTAATCAGTTAATTAATTAATTATTGGAATCATTTAATGAATTGTATATTGGGATTATGGAATTCATTTGATAATGGGATTATGAATTTATGGATAACGGGACTTAATGGATGGTTGGGTTAACATTGTATGTTTAATAGGTTTTTATTATTAAATTTTGATAGATTCTTGAGTGATGAATTATTCATATCATCACATATGATTTAAAGTGAAAATCCAGGATTATTGTTATAAAATAAATAGGTTTACCGTCATATGTGAATGACAGATAATAGGTTTAATTATTATTATCATTGATTAATATGATGTATATTAGTTATGTTATATATTGTGATATATGTGATTACAATTGTTGGACAAGGAGTGATTCTGCAAGTACACATATGTGATAATGAGGGTGGGATAGGTAATTATGAACAAAATACCATATATGATAACCTTGATGTGTGGTTCATGGACTATTGCATACAATACACATGGGATAATAGAAATGATATTATAGTCCCAATACATTAGAATTGGACTATAGTTCCATGTTTTCATGATATTAAATTTGAATAAAATTGTTTATTAAATCAATGATACACTGAATTATAATTCCCTATGTCCTATAGTTTAGACTCTATCATGGAATAAAGCAGGTATTGTTCGTTCATGTGTCCTCATGAAACCAATTATTTATTTGGTTTATTAAAGAGTAATTTTAAATGATAAAATTGTATGTATATCTTCATATTTTTATGTATTAAAATCATACAATTTTATATAATTAATATTATTGTATACAACATTGGTGGTGGAAAACTGAATCTTACTTACATCCTACTCAGGAATCTTGATCAGTACACAAATATACATAATTATTTATGTTTTGGATAAATTAAAGATCCCAATTATAGATAAATGAGTTGGGATGTGACATGTTTTATAGAACTGGAAATGGTGTCGAGACTCACACATTATTTATTAGTGACATTATTTAAGGTTTTTCATTTAACACTAGATATTTTTGTGGAATGAAATATCTACATTTTCACTTTGATATTGTTTTCCTATTTTGGATCATTATGTAATATTTATTTTTTTGGTTATGGTATTATTATGGATATCAGTTACCCTCATTTGAATATTGTTTATCTTTTATTTGTTGTTGTGCTACACTATTAAGGGGTTATCATCTGACCATAATTAATATTAGTCCCTCATTGTTATATGGAATCCTCTCTCATATGGGAATCATGAATGTGGTCATGTAACTTACCATCTCATGGAATATGTGTTTTTCACAGTGTCTGGGACATTAAAATGTTTTACTATAGCCAATTTTCATTTATTTTGTTTTATTATAATATTTTGGAATGGTATATTGGATTCCTGGAATATTAGGTCCTTCTTCAAGACCTCTTAAGTTCCACTATTTCTCTAGTGTACAAATATGTTATCCAAATTATTCATAGGATGGTAAGACATCCATTTGAATTTTTTTTACCAATTCAACATTATGCTAAAAATTACGGTAGTTTATGAAAACTCAAAATGAAGGCAATGTAATAATGGAAGGATCTATGAAATTACATCATGGTGGAATCTTTGAAATATCCCCATAACATTAAACATTCTTAAAAAGATATCATCATGGCCTAAAATGATAATCATCATGTTGAGTTAAATATAAAAATCATTTCAGTAAAATAACCTTGTGTATTTCTTTTAACATTAAATTATTTCATAAAGGTTATAAAATAAAATTTAGTGGATGAATTCAAAATATTTGTTTTCCTTATCAAATGATTGTAAAAGGAATGGAAAAAATAAATTGGTAACTATTACTCTAAATAAATTTTTGATGCCTACTCTATCTTCCAAATGAAAAAAGTATCACATAGTTTCCCCTCTTAAATGAATTAATCAACAACAAAATAAATTTTAATAAGTGTAAAAATAATTGATCCACACATCATAAAAATTTCATGTGAATATATTTTATTCATTATAAGACAATCGAGTTCAATGTTACTACATCACATATTTGGAAAATAACCTGGTAATGATGCCATCAAAAAAGATTACCTATCCTAATGGCCTTTGTAATCATTCATATCATTGTACCTATCACCAAATGTTATAAAAATAAATCCAAATGTGTTATTCCTTTTAATTAATACTCTAAATTATAGTGGATTCTCGGAAGGTAAAACATCCCAAGAAAACAACCGAACTGGCATGTGTTTCATCTACATTTTCAAAAGAATATTGATAATGTAAATGAGAAAAAAACAAGGTTGAGTCATAGTTTGTTGACTAGATAATAGTATACATGGTCAACCATGTACATTCTAACCTCATTCAATAGATAATCGAACTAGTTATTACCCAAAATCCCATTAAGATAGATCATGAAACATATGCAGTATCGATGTCTTCCAATATATGTTATTTCTAAAAACAGTGTAATTAGTTTAACAAGATTGAGAAACAAAATGAAGAACCCATTATATGGATTAAATTTGTTCTAATATACTCCTATTTTATACCCCCAACACTATAGATATTATAGCCTCCCCAAATAGTTCAATGGTAACTAAATAATCAAAGAAAATGATAAATTTCAATATTAATATTTCAATATAATCCAATTAGGGAATCCCATATTGGACAAAGATGATGCTTATGATCCTTAATTATCCTAATAGAAATTCGGAGGGAGGAAGAGGTTTAAGAAAAATATGTGGTGGATAAATATGATGGTAACATAGACCATGAAATTTAAATTATATTTATAGAGAGACTATAAATATTGTAGATACTCATAGATAGAAAATACAACATTCTCAGTGGGAATACCAATACACACTTAAGTAAACATAGGCCTGGTAAGGTCAAAATATAATCATGGATTAAAAGAATAAAATAATATGATTTCTCAATACCAATATTAAAGGTAGGTCTCATATCCTAACCCCTAAAAAATAGTATTCCATTTTGTTTTGACCCTGGAAGAAAGCCACCTAACGAGGGAACTCCTGATCCTATGTTTTATAACAAATAACTGCCTCATGGTGGGAAGAACTAACCTATGAACCAAAAAATTTAAAAACTATTTTAAATAATACATCGTCATTATATCCAAGATAACTATAATACTCACAACATTCAATAGATAGATCATGATCATTTTTAGGTAATCTTTTACACTTCAATTGATTATATTTTTTTTGAGTATTTTAATGTGTATTTTTGGTTGAATTTGGGAGGTTTTTGTGTTTTTTAATAGTGAATAGTAGTCATACGGTCTTCCCAAACCCTAAACCTACACCAAAAAATCCATAAACCCTCAAACTGAGGATTTTTATATAGTTTTAATAGGGTTTCTCAAACCATTTCCCCTCTTAGTAGAAACAGTTATCCCCTATAAAAATTATTACAGTTAAGCTGTGTAGTTTTTAAAACTCAACACCCTATCCTATGAAAATGTTCACATGAGGATTTAATCCTATGAACCTTAATTTTAATTTTCTTAACCCATTGAATATTGTAAATAAAAAACTATATCAACAATTAATAATTTACTCCAAATTTTGAATCTTCTGTGAGGGTACCAAGGATCGTAGAACTGTGTCTTTGATGAATCTAAGGTCCAATCTATGGATCATATATCTTTTTATAAGTGATTAATACAAATTGTTGATTCTAACCCGCTCTAGTATCTCTTTACAGATAAATGGGAACTATTTATACACTTTTTGAGATGTATTAGATATAGGGTTTGTTTGATTTTAATACAGTAGATCTTATTCTTTTGTTTTTTCCTAGATATTCCATTTTGTTATGATCATGACCATTGTGTTTCAATTTGGGGGTTTATATATAGTTAATGTTTATCAATGATCATGAGTTACATGTTTTAATTATCATTTCCCATAGTACTAATTATTATTACTTGTATGTAATTTTGAAATTGATATTTATAATTTGGAAATAACATCTTGAAATGGATAAGTTAATCAGTTAATTAATTAATTATTTGAATCATGGAATTAATGGAATAAGTTAGTTAATGTTATTATGAATTGATGTATAATGGGAGATAATGGATGGTTGGGTTAACCTTGTAGGGATAATGAGTTTATATGATTAATTTTTGATATTTTCTTTAGTGGTGCATTATTCATATATTTCTATAAGATTTAAGGTGAGGAACCATGACTATTGTGAAAACGTTAATTGGATTACCATGATATGTGAATGATTGATAATTTGTTTAATGATGATTATCATTGATCAATGTTTTATATATGTGTAATGTTATATGTTGTGATAAATGTGATTATGATTGTTGGACGAGGACTGATGATCGAAGTACACATGTGAGATAATGAGTGTGGGAAAGATAATTATGCATTAAATAACAATATATGATAACAACAAAGAGTGGGACATGGAAAAATGCTCTAAATACCCATGAGAGATTATAAATAATTATCTAGTCCCATGACATTAGAATTGGACTCAGTTTCCTTGTTTTTAGGATATGAAATTTGAATAAAATGATTTATTAAATCCATGATACACTAAATTATGATTCCATATGTCATATAGTTTAGAAACTAGCTTGGTATAAAGAAGGTATTGTTTGTTCATATGTCTTCATGAACCCAAATATTTTTATGTTTAATTGATATATAATTTAAAATGATAAAATTGTATACATATCTTCAATTTATTATTTATTCTAATGCTTACATTGTTATAGACTTAATATTATTACCATTGGTGCTGGTCTACTAATTTTTAATCACATCTTACTCAGTCATCCAGATCAGTAGTCAAATAAACAAAATGTTTTTAGTATATAATAAAGGAATGATCCCGATGTTGGATGGATGAGTTGGGATGGGGCATGTATGATAAAATTGGAAATGGTGTCTATACCCACTCACTAGTTGTTAGTGACTTTTTTACCGTTATTTATTTTAAAACATGATAGTATTACGGAATGAGATGTTTATATTTTGGAATTGATATTGTTTTCTTATTTTGGATCATCATGTAATATTTATAGTATTGGTAAAGGTATTATTCATTATGTTTGTTACCATCATTTGAATATATTTTTTCTATTTTTGTTATTTCTCTACTCTGATAAGGGTGTATTGTCTAACCATAATTCTTATTAGTCCCTTATTGTTAGTTGGTTGCCTTTGGAATACGAGAATCATTAATATTGTCTTGTAGCATACAAGCTCTGGAAATCTATGTTTGACACATGGGTTGGGAAATTACAAAGTGTTACTAGAGCCAATTTTCTATTATTTTGTTTTGTTTTAATATTTTGTAATGTTATACCAGATTCTAGGAAGAGTCATTCCTTCTTCATGATCTCATACAAGATATTAGTTGACCCATGTAGGGGGGGACCCAAGAACACTGGGTGGGATTATTGCTAATGATGTATGGGGTTATTGTTTTATGTTTATCTTATTGGGTGATGCACATGTTCTGTTATATTATTAATGTTTTATGTGATTTTCTTCATGTCCCTATATGAAATAATATTTGTGTATATATCCATCATTTTAAGGAAGTTTGATTCATTTTGAAAGAATTATTAAATGCATCAAATGTAATAAAATTTGGGTGACCAGATGAAATGAGTAAAATGATTTTCCTTGTATAAAATTTAGGAAAATAGTTCTTAATTTGAAATTATTAATTTTAAATGATTCTAAATTTGGGAAATTAAATAGATAAATCAATATCTAATGTGAATCTTGAATTATAATCATTTTTACCATGTGTATGAAAACACCTATTTGAGGGATGGTTCTACATAGTGATGGTGCCTCAATTTTGGTTTGTTGTAGGGTATGGTGGTGTTTTGTTATGACATTATGTGAATAAAAATTATCTAAATTTGATAATATTATGTGATGTTTCTTAAGATGTGTTTTTGTAATTGTAGAGATATGACTCCACAATGACACATGTTGAGAATAAAATAGGAGAATATAGATGGATGTACTCCTATTTGAGTGGAAAATAAATCCCCTATTATTTTAGTTGAAGGGTTAGGAGATTATTTCCGTGGGAAATTTTCTCACATTATGAAAAATTTCAAAAGATGATCATTTATGGTTATATATAATATGTGAGACCTGACATGATAGTTCTTTTTTTAGCACCCTTTAATAGTCACCATAGTGGGTAGACCATAGGAAACTGGGTTCTGGATTGATTATAGCTACGATATCATTTAACAATTAGAGTATCACGATGATAAGTGAGTTACACATCCTACTTATATATTATTTGGCCAGGTAAACCATTTCTGTGACATCCAGACATGTGAGGAAAAACTGAAGTATTTGGCATGGAAGGAAATTAAGAAGTTCTTGGAGATCTTTTCCCTGTAGATTCTCAATTACGGGATGGAAAATGAGTTCTTATGGTTAACCCAAGGATGCATGATCGTGTTGTAAAATGTTTGAAGCATCATGGTTTTGAATCACTTTGTTATAATTTTGATTGAGGATGAGGCTCCTTCTACCAAATAAAGTTAGGGTGGTATTAAATTTGAGATTAATTCCTAGTTTTACCTCTTTATAATAAATATGGTACTCGAGGCAGTGAATGAAGATCACATATATGATGGGTACTTGATAGAGGCATCTAGTGAAGTACATGTAGTTTTACTGGATGAATATGTTTTATGTCTTATGAGGGTAGGATGTGTTGTAATGATATTGTTTGTCACGATCCGTCCCCTGGGGCCCGTGCGTTGACTACCCCAAGTCCACCATACATAGGCCAAGGGCTTGTGACTAGCATCGAAAATATATATCCCAAAATGGGAAGTCATTTCCATTAAAACTGCACACACCCAGAGAGGGTATATAGAACAAAGAAAAACAAAAGATTGAAAAAACAAAACCACCATAGAGTACGACCACTGAGAGTAAAAAGTGTAAATTTAATGTAAGGGTCCATAATACAAGAACAAGTGAAAGTAAAGTAAAAAAAGTAGTACAATATTCAGGGGTCATCTTCCAAGGACAATGCATGAAGGTTAGGTACAATGCACTATTGGATGTCACTGTAGCACACCACGTCTATCGATCCACCTCCTATCACCAATGAGCACTGGCTTCCAAATGTCCCAGTCAAAGCAGTCCATCGTCGACACAAGACACAACAGGTGCACATGAATCCCATGGATGGGTGAGTATAAAAATACTCATTTGGGACCCTGATACCCCTAAAGTTATCTCATAAATATGAAAAGAAAATACCAAAAAGAGAGACCTCAACGTAAAGCAAAAAGTAGAAGAAACAACTCACACTAAGATATAGAATAAGTACAGAAGTAAATATTATTAGTTATAAAAATATATAATATTATTCTTTTGAGAGTCTCTACTATGGATACATGAAGGGTCCCACTTCTTTTGATCCCCGAAGGGTTGCTTTGCTGCTGATCCACAATGGGTCGCTCTATGGCTGATGCATAACTAATTGTGCTACTGCTGATCCATAAATGGTCTCTCTTAAGAAGCGTCGTGGAGGGTCTCTCTTATGCTGATCTAGGAAGGGTCACTCTTATAACAATCCTTGAAGGGTCACTCTTATGCTAATACACGAAGGTTCACTCTTAAGTTTTCACATAATATCCAGCCACTAGATTCTTATACTTAACACACATGATTTCCAAATGATCTTCCCCTCATGATATTGGAATTTTTGTAAAAAGGGACCGGTTATATTAGTGTTTGATCCAACCCCACCATAGTCAAATATCCTCCAAAACAGATGTAGATTATATCAGAAGAACTTCTTGTCTAAAGTGTCCTCTTTCTAGAAACGGTGTGACAATCAGACAGTTTGTCTGAGAGATATCATCATTTTTGTAAAAGGAGGATGGTTGAATTTGGGCTCAGTCCAACTCATCCGGACCGACCTGACCAATCCTGGCTCAGGGTCCCGTAATAATCGTCTTTCTTCCTAGACCAATGACATTAACCATTGTGCCTTACTGGACCTATCCTAGTTTGGCCGCATGTCCAGTCTTCTTGGTTACCCAGTGACCCGAATTTTTTTTGGCTCAACCTGCACTGGAAGGCCGATCTCTTTTTCCACCCGATTTTCATATCGACCTATGTAGCCTAGCTTTAACTAACTAGAATGGTCTTAAAAAATTTAAAAACTCAAGGAATTGAAAAATCCACTTGGGAAACAAGGTCTAACTAGACGGGCTAGGTTCAGTGGGCCTGCCTATTATGCCCAGCCCGAAATTCCAGCTTGGATATGCCCAGACAAGCCCATGGAACTGACTAGGCTACTTAGATGAAATGTCTATCTATCCCAACATGGTCTGGTGGATAGGCTAATCCAGCCTGGCCTGAAAGGCTAGCTAGGATGAACTCAGATCGGCTCTGCCTGTCTGGTATAGCCCGGAGGGGTTTGGCCAGTCCGGATAGGGGTGCTCACCATCGATCAACCAGACCACCCCCTTTGGTCAAATGTGGATTGTGGATGAATCCCAATCCAATACATAGTGCCAGTTGGAACTGCATGTCTCGAACATAGCCACAACCTTTTGTCTACGGCCTTCTGTGGCTCTATTGCATTGTGCACCAGGCGCGCTGCTCCCTCCTTCCACTAGCCATTGCTGCACTACCAAGGATAGTTTTTCATGGCTCCCATTCCATACAACGTGTCGATGGGCCGACCGCTTCCCTTAGCCAGTGCCCACCACCGACGTCGGTGCACTAGTGGTTCTTTTTCAGGCCACCAGAGTTGTTCTAGTGGTACGTTTCTTGAACTCTCTATGCCTACAAGATTAAAGGTATTACAAGTTTTATGTGGCGGCTTTGAACTCTTTGTTACGCCAATATAAAAATTCACCCCTAAAGAACAAAAAAGAACACACAAGGTGGAGGGACACATTCCTTGTTTGTGTAATCATGAACCATCCCCATTAGAGGTGTATAATCGAAGGGGAGGTTTCATATTTCAACAAAAGAATCCACTCGGCCATCCAAGTTCTGAAAATCTAACAACTCTCCCGGAAGAACTCATGATTCATGGAACAAACTGTTCATGGGTTGATCCACATTATTTGTTTTAGAATAAATAATGGTGAATGAAAATAAATTACAATGAAATCATAACAACTATCTCATTGGATGTTTGTTACCATAGTGTTAAGTCCTTGAGGGTTCAAGAGGTCGACGCCTTTCATCGCTTCCCAACTTCATTCATCGAGGTACGTCGAAGTCGATGAAGCTCCTCTTGTGTTATTCATTCATCGTTGGTGAGAAAACTTTCTGGAGTTTCATCAGTGTATTTCCCATGGTCTAACCCAAATCTCTAATGCGGTAGCTAATAAAAAATATAACACGTCATATAATTTCTATAACACCGTTTCATTTATTAAACAACCTAGATGTTATGATCTATCGTTACAAGCCATTAAGGGGATTACTTTATTGTTCCTCATCGTCACCTCATCACCGCACCACAACGCTGTCATCCAACAACCAATGGTTGAGAAATCAAATAAAATATCTTTTTAATGTTATTTTATTATTTTTCGAGATTTCTGAAAAATAACTTTTTCATCTGACCCTCTCTGATCGAATTGAAGTCCTTTATAGGCCCAACTCAACATTCTAAGATTAATGGTGCCCTCATATTTTTTCTTCAATGATCATTAAAAATGTAAGAAAAAAAATACTTACATGTTTATTTAAATGTACCTTAAAAATATTTCAAAAAATCACATTCACTCTTGACCCGTGCGAGCCGAGTTTAGGCTCTGCATAAGGGGAAAATGCCCCCACGAGCTCAACGATACTCTTAGATTTTCAATTTTAGTTACCATTTATGAGTTATAAGTATTTGAAATTTAAATAATTATTAAATAAAAATTTTAGTTACCATTTATGAGTTATAAGTATTTGAAATTTAAATAATTATTAAATAAACATTTTATTTTTGGCCAAAAACTAATCTCCGATGATGGTCCATGCCATCCAATGTTAGGATCTACATAAGGAAAGCTTATCCTCAATATCTTAGTGTTGCTCTTTGATTTTTTAATCTGATTCACCATTCGTGATTTATAATAATTTGAAAAATAAATAAAAATCATTTAATTATTTTATTTATAGTTATTCTAGTTTTGGGTTTTCTCACTGGTGGATTGGGTCGACGAAACATAAGTCAAGCATATGATAAACCTTCCATCTTGAATGCCATGGTGCCCTCAGATTTATGATCCATGAAGCCATTTATTAGTTATTTTACATTTTTAGGAAAATACACATGCACAATATTTAAAGCATAAAATTTTTGGACAGATCATTCCAGGAACTCTGGTACTCAGAATCGCATGTCATCTCTAGGCCTAGCCTCGAAGTAATTCTATATAATGAAATAGAAATTACATGGGATTTTCAAGACCTTACATTACTCCACCCTTTTTGGGCTTCAAGTACTAATAATCTAAAACAAGGCTATAAAAAAAATTGAGGGTACTGAACATGAATCTAAGTTTCCTGCTCCCATGCTCTCTCTTAGAGATTCTCGTGCAACCATAGATCGTGCGCTATAGGAATCAACCTTTAAAAAATGACCAGTTCTAATCAATCCTCTATCTTCTATAGGAATTATTCAAATGTCTCCCTATCATCAATGACCAAATCACCCCATTCGATTGACATGGGATAGATCAAGCATTTACATCCTCATCTGTGACACATGGAAAACATGTTGCACCCAGTGCAACTGTGTAGGATGATCTAGGTGGTACGACACCTCTCATACTTTGATAAAAAATAGAAAAGGCCCGATGAACCTCAGATATAACATAACTCCCTAGAAAAATATTCTCAACCCCTGTTAGGGTGAGACACAAAGGAAAACATTGTCTCCCTCATTGAAATCCAAGAGTCTCTACATCCTGTCAACATACAATTTCTGCCGGATCTTTGATGTCCTCATATGCTCTTGGATGATCTTCACCTTCTCAGTGGTAGCACATACAAACTTTGGACCCATTCATACCGACTCTCCTCTATCTATAAAATTGAGAGGAGATCTACATGGACACCTATACAAGGCCTCAAACGGTGCCATCCCAATGGTGGAGTGATAGCTATTTTTGTACTCAAACTCAACCACTATTAGGTGTTCCTCTAAACTACGAAAAAAACAAGAACACAAGAATAAATCATGTCCCCCAAGGTCTGTATAGTACACTTCAACTGACCGTTTTTTCTAGGGGTGAAAAGTTATTCCCATGAGAAATTGATCCCTGAAGGCATCCTACAATCCCTTACACAACCGAGATGTAAATTGCACATCACGGTCTGCGATGATGGTCGAAGTCATCCCATGAAACCGCACTATATCCTGGATATAAAGGCATCCCAATCCCTTAATCGATCCCTATTCCCATATGGGTAAGAAGTGTTTGACATGATGATTTATTCAATGATCACCCAAATTCATTCGTAACCCTTGGACGTGATTGGTAATCAAATAACGATGTCCATGGAGGTACCATCCCACCTCTATTCGGGAACATCATATTGTTTGTCCAAGGATTCTAGTACCTGATACTCAGCATTGATTTGCTAACAAGTGAGGTATCATGAAATGAATTCTTGCACCACTTTATCATTCCAAAGAGTATATACTATCTCGATATCATTGTCATGGGGTAAATCCATCCATTTTGTCTCACTCAAATTCTAGAAAGCCGAACGACACCTTTCCATCCATGGGAATGGCTACCCCTTTTAACTGAATGATGTTCCCATTGACCCATTGGTATTATGTACTCATTCCCCATGCCCACATGGTTAATGTCCCGGTAATCCACACATATCCTTGAACACTATGTCTTAATAAACCATTCCTTTTTATGTCCCCCACCTATGCCCTTACTCGCGAAGCTTTACAATATCCCTCTAATATATTGATGCAGATATAATTTATATCTCAGGTTGTATAATAATTTTGAAGTCCCTATACCTGTGGGGAGGAAATCATAGAAACATATGTTGAATGGATGTTCCTGCACTCATCCACTACAATTGTAAACTGAAAATTCAAAAAAATTGCTGCCACCATGATAAGGCTGGATGACTCAAGAGTGATCCACTGCACCTTCCTTTGAATGGATTTATCCCATGGTGCATAGGATTCCTTTTTCACCGACCAATGAAAAACTCATTCTAACACTAATGCTATACCACACCAGTTTGAAAAAAAAGTCAATCTGAGCATGAACTATGGATGACCTGTCCACACCCAAACTAATGTCGTAATCCCTCGGTGCTTCGACCAAGGGTTTCCAACTGAAACACTCACCTCATGGGTCAGATCACACCATTGAAATAATTATGATTATTGAGTCTCCTCTAATTTCTATATCCAGACATAAGGATCAAGTTAATGGTTTAACCAGAAACTCTAGGTCTTCGACAAGATTTTTTATATTAATGAATGATTAGTACATATTTCTATTAATATGACAACTGTTAGTAGACATAGACTATTCCTTGAATCATGCATGGATCCCTAGAGTCATACTCCTTGACCACATGCAGCTACTCCCTTCCCATGTTCTCTAGTTACCTATGCATGATGGGGACCACATTGGGGTCTCGGTTGTTACATGTCGAAATGTATAACACCTATTGATGCTTTCTTATCTCCACTTCAACATTTGATGCCTTGTAGATTCATCTGTCCATGTCACTTCCACTTCCAAAAACATTTATACGTCAACTTTTATGAGACTAACGTCGGTTTCCTACTTTGACACTATTAACATTCACTGGATGTATCTTCTCAGCCAAAGAAATTTACACCACAAAGGTTCTCTCTAGCACCCTAACATCAGTTGAAATGAACATAGGAAAAGTGTTGGTTCAGATGTCCCAAAACACATCTCACTGAGAGGTATGAGATTTGATGCACTGGTCATATATAATTCACTAGGTAGATGGAATGGTTGGTACACCATGATGAATACATAGCTACCAACATGTCCTGCCGAAACTGTAGATACTCATGGGAACACATACCGCTTAGAATTTTATGGAAAATACCCCTTCTTTGGGAAAGGTTCTCAAGATCTAACAATGGGATAATCACCTCCTCGTAAGATCATGGAAATATTAATCATACCATCTTCCTACCGAGCCACATAGAAGGCTCACAACTAGGACCTCCATATGACTTAATGGTAACCTGTATTGATGAAAACTCGATCACCAACTCACGAAAGTCCATAGACACCTCTAAGTCTATCTCACATCAGAACCTGTGGGTTATATATCACTAAAACTTGTGTAAGGAACCGAGATAACATGTGTCCTCTACCGGCAGAATCCATAGTAACTTCTAACCAATATGTAGTGGTATTTCTCAGAAACCACCAGAAGTTACCATCTCCGGCCACATTCCCTCTACCAAAGCCCCATCAATCTATGGACCATAAACATCATCAAACACTAGAATCCTATATCACTGTCATCATGGAGGAATCTTGAAATAGAATCACGATGAAACATGATCAATAAGTTATACCTGTTGAGCAGACTCAGATGAGAACAAGAGAAAAACATTTATAAAACACATGAAAATTGCATTTTCATGTACTGAGTTTGAAAAAAAGAATTTAGGGTCTTGTTTTTATGTATATGTTGGAAATTGTACCAACACTGGATTCCCCAAACTAAAATATAAACATAAGACAATGAACACTATTGCTGAATAGATTATACAGACTCATAGTTTTTTTAGTAGAATCGACGGCCAACTAACACCACATTGTGACAAATTTTCCCATGGGGCCCAATCTGTGACTACCCCAAGCAAACCTTCCATATGATAGGGGATAGTGAATATCACTAGAATGATATATCCCATTAAGGTAAGGGATTTTCTTTAAACCGGTACACACACAAATAGGGAATACTGCACAATGAAAACCAAAATAGAAGAAATATAGTAACACCAGCAAATATTACCACCATTCAGATTAGAAAGAGTAAATTGAAACTAAATGGGCCAGAATACAATCCAAACTAAAAGGAAAGTGAAAAAAAATATGTAAAACCACCATGGGTCATCCACCGAGGATCCTTCCATAAGGGTAGGTACAACTCACTCTAGGATGTCACTACAGCACACCACGTCTATTGATACACCTCTTAGCACCGTCTAGCCCGGGCTCCCCAATATACATGTCAAAGATGTCTATCGTTTGTTGAAGACACGAAAGGTGCAGGTGAATCCCATGAAGGGGTGAGTATAACAATACTCAGTAGGGATCTGGAGACCCCTAAAATTCTCGTATAAATCAATAAAGGATATAACACAATGAAAGACCTCAATGTAAAGCACAATGAAAAAAATAGCTCACACCAGGATATAAATTAAGTATAGAAGTAAAGATGAATAGTCATAAAGCTAGATCATCTTATTCACATGGTAGGATATGATTATGATCCAGGATGGGTTGCTCTAATGATGATCTATGAACGGTCACTCTACTATTGATCCACGATAGGTCACTCTATGGCTGATCCATGATGGGTTTCACCACTTCATATCTATGAATCGTACCTCTTATGGTGATTGTCCAAGGTTCGATTGTCTGTAGATCCAAAAAGGGTCAATGTTATGTTGTTCCATGAAGTTTCTCTATTATTCTAATCCATGAAGGGTTTCCCTTCTACTGATCCATGAAGGGTGCTATTCACTTTTCACGTCACAGACAACCAATGGATTATCGCACATAGGACACTTGATTTTTGGAGGATCTTCTCCTCAAGAAATCAGTCATACCTAAACCCTAAAAAAGTACCACATATAGAAATATAATGGATTTTATAGTCTTAAGGGTCCTAATGTAACAGAAATCACATCGAATGGACGCACAATCTGTAAGATATGTTCATTTTTGTAGAAAGGGTTTGGTTGAATTTGAGTCTGATCCCACCTGGTTGTACGCCAATCTATTCCAAAACTCACGTAGAGTATCTCAGATGGGATTCCTCGTCATAAGGGTCATTTTTCTGTAGATGGATCATCAATCAAATGATCTGTCTGAGAGATATCATATTTTTGTAAATGGGGGACGGTTGTGTCCAGGCCCTGTCCGTATGGGTTGCTCCAACCCGACTGATCCTGGCCTGAGGTCCCACAAAACCCATCATGTCTGACAGGCCCATTTCCTGAGATCATTGGGCCTTACAGGGCATGACTGAGGTTGTCTATAGGTCCATCTTTCTTTTTCACCTAGTGAACCAAAATTTATCATGCTCCGCCTGCACTATCAGGCTGATTTCATTTTCTCTCTTTGGTTGGATAGTGTCCAAGCTAGTTCCGACTGGCTTTGCACTACATAGCTTGGACCGGCTCGACCGGTCAACCCGACCACCAATTTTTTCAAATGGCCCCCACAGATTTGGGATGCTCCACTATGCATTACTAGGTGGCACTATATCGGTAGTACACCGAAGTGACCTTTGGGCCGTGGACTCTTGATACTCTTTCGCGGCGCACACTGCTCTTGTCTTCCATTAGACCATGCTTGCAGCCCTTGCTGCATGGTTGTAGTGTTCCGATGGGTGCTGTAATGCCCTGACCCAAGAAGCTCAGATTCGGTACATTATTTTAATATATTGGCATGATTACATGGAATCAAGTCCCGAAAGACCGATCCGTTTTGCAGTTTTGGAAAATAGATTACATACATGAACGTTACACTACACATTAGAAAATGAAATAAAAGATAAATGATTCATTTATAATTCTATTAATACTCTTCCTTATTCCTACTTATAAATCATAATACACTTCTTGGAATCCTAGGAAAATAAAACATAATAAATGGGTGAGCTCACATGCTCAGTATGGATAAAAATATACCGTAAACATTCATAAATAAGAATAAACATTTAAGTCAATTTACAAAAAAAACTCCTTCTAAAGTTAAACATCAGGAAAATATGGCAATAATCAATCAAATAATGCCACTTACTTATTCACTTGTATATTCTACTAGTTGAATAATCACATGTAATATCAATAGCTAATTTCAATATGATGGAATGCATAATGCCAGAATTTTTAACCACATGGTCAAGGCCTTGTGTCAAGACTACAAATACGATTTTTCCAAGGACTTGTTCCAAGACACTAGTTTCTCTCATGAAACCAATCATTGCATCGCTGGGATATAGCGGGCTCCACTCCTCAATTACTAAATCCAATGATTTTTTCATATGAAAGTGTTTAAACATGACATATACATTCTTAATAAAACTAGAAAACAAAATGTCAGTACTTTACCCTTAAACCATGATTTGTATAAAAATAACACATCCACAGTCAACCATATCACAAACCATTAATAATATATGGATGATTTGTATAATAAATAAACCTTGATTAAGAATAATATCCCATAAAGGATGTTGACATTGTATAAAATGATCAGTAAAAATATTTTAGGGAAATATCTATTTTCATGAAATCACTTAAAAGTCACATAATTTATAAAGTAAGTAATTTGAAATATAGTTTTTAAACATATTTTCCCATACCACTTAGAATATTTTGAAATGAATTAAAATTTTAAAACATTCTTTTCCATTTAAATATATCCTTAAAACCATTTTAAAAACATGGACCGTAATGATAATGGTTTAGAAGAATAAATCTTTAGAACATTTAAAATAATGATTTATAATAACATTCCCATAAAAATAATCCTTCTGAAACCACTCTTTAGAATCATGGGCATGTATAATAAATATTTCCTATTATATACTTAGGTAAAATCAACCTCTAATAATAATGAGATTGTGAAATTAACCCTTACCTTGCACTTTCCTTTGGTCGATGGTACGTTTATCCTACTGTATAAAGAGCATAATATGATATTATATTTTACAGGAACTATATTCATACATGATTCTTGTATGAATTTATACTACCAATTTAGTAATTATTTTCATGTTAAATTAACATTTCGGGAAATAATCCCTTTCTTTATCGTACTTGTTTTAACATGTTATTCTTAATCGTATCATTTAGATAATGATTAATATACATCTATAATATAACACCATATTTAAATATCATATATATTTATTATATAAATATGTATAGTATATAGATATTTGAAATGTAAAACACCATTTATGGAGACGGTAGGCCGTACGTACTCGTAAATGCTATTCCCATTTATATATCATATTGAATGAAAGTAAGTGAATAAGATATTTGGAAGTAAATATATATATATCAATATTATGTAGAATTATTATTTCATATATTACATACTTATTAATATATATATTTTTATAATCATTGTTGAATTGTGAATGTGGAAGTGAAGCTCATCACGTCGTGGAGATGGTATGTCGTACGTACAAACAAGCAACAATGTTATTTACCTAATGATTAAAAGGTGTGGAATTGGATGGTATATTAATTTTAATGAGTCATTAGCATGTTATTTTCATTATTTATATACATATTACTTTTCTTTATATCAATCCAAATAACATAGTGTCGAATAACAAATTACACCACAACGGGGAGACGGTAAGCCACACATACACACACATGTTGACATTATCATTCTTATGATGGAAAGAATAATGAATATGGTTGTACCATATTTATAATAACATTATAAAATGTATAAGGTACTGGAGTTATTATTTGGGAATGGAATCAACAAAGAAGGTGGAAGTGGAAGAAGAAAATAACTTGAAAGAGGGTGTTAAAATTATTACCTCTTCTTCGGTTGTTTCCATTTGAGTTGATAAAAATGGCTCCTTAGGTTGGAATTCAGATCAATGTAAGGACACTAGGTTGATTTGAGGGATGTTGGTAGGATATTTGGTCAGGGTTTGGCTGAGTCAAATGGATTTTGATATGTGATTTTAACTCTTAGGTAAATAGTTTACCTTTTACTGTGTCTTCTTGTATTCTTACACAATATGGTTAATAAACATACTCAAAACAGCTAACACAACCTCAAGTGGTTCATTAATGACATATATAATATTATTTAATTGTGTTTTCAGATCCTTAGTTTTTTAGGAATAATATATAATTTAATAATATAATATTTTCCTTAAAAACTCATTTATGTCAATTTTGAAAGTATTTAGTATTTCGTTAATGTTAAAGTCATCACAACTTGATTACTTAGAACAAGATACATTAAATCAATACTAACATGTCATATCTTCCTAAAAAATTTGTGTATGTAATTATAAATTTTATATTATATTTATATTAATATTTATAATAAAATTTATTTGATTCTTTAATTAATAATGTAATTACTGCATCATCATTGTGTCATAAATAAATTTAATTATTTAGTGTCTAAAAATTATAAACAAAACAAAATTATGTGGAAAATAATTTTTTATTTATAATGAATATTTATATTTGAAAATATAACTTCTATATCACCTTGTAAAAATTGATTTAACAAAAGATATATGTTTATGTCGTTTTTGTCTTTACTTAAAATTAATTAATAAAAAGTGTCATTATCACTCTCAAGTGGCTCTATGTGGTCCCCAAATCGACTCAAGGATGCCCATGGTAAGATCTGTATCAACCATTAGGAATAGATACCATGTTATGGTAATTTAATAATATTATAATAATACCCTTTTACCCTAATTTATCAGATTTACCCTTTAACCATGGTAAAACAAATATTTATTGAAGTAAATATTAAAAATTTATAAAAATTGAAGTTACCTATTTACACAATTTGGACCTCATAATTCCATATATAGAATCAATTTTTCTAAATTCATTACGCTGAAGTGGACGAAATTAATTTAAAATTAATTTCCATCGTCAAATCCAAAAAGCGGGTTTTTAAAAAGTAAAAACGATCAAAAGATTCACATGAGTTTATGTCAAATTTCAACGTGAAATTACCTATAATGACATACATTGTATTAAATGATAAAAATATAATCTAATTATACTTATAAACAATTCAAATTCAAAATTTAACACAATTAATTATTTTGATTAAAAAATTCGTTCTCAATGAAAACATAGTATTTTTCACTATTCATCAAAATATGAAAGTTATCAGAAAAGTACCAAAATTTATCCAAACTAAAATTTTTAATACCTGCATTAAAATAATAATATAATTTCCTTAAATTTAATATATAAAAGTTTCAAATATTGGTTTTATAGAGGGTTCTCCATTAAAAGGTGGTAAAATTGATTTTTTTAAAAAATACTACTTTTATCTGAATAAATGAATTTGTTATTATATTATGTATAAGAAACATATAATATCGATATTAATATTATATAGTGTATATAAGATTCATAATGCAGTTAATACTATTCATAACCAATTTTTGAACAAATTGTTTGGTATGTTGTGGGGCGCTCGAACTCGTTGTTGCATATAGAGTAAGCTATTGAATTACTTTAATGATATAACATAATATGAAATCAAGGGGTGTTACAGGTGCACCATTTACCTATGTACGCGACTACTACCCCTAGCACTGGCACAACGGTGATTCTTTTTTAGGCCGTCGATGTTGCCCTAGTGGTTCATTTCCGGAACCATCAGGGCCTACAAGATTGTAGGGATAATACATTTTCAATGGAGACTTTGAACTCACCCTTCTGAAAAATTGATAATTCAACCCTGAAAAAGGCACAAGAAAAGTCAAGGTGGAGGGGTCATGACTTGTTTTTTTCGGCCCCCGCCCTCTGTGTTTGATGTGTATAATCAAAGGGGTGGTTTGGGATTTCAATAATTGTATCTACCCCACCATTGATGTCCCTAAATTAAACAACACTCACGCATGAACAAATGTTCCACAAATCAACCTGATCATGTGTAGATCGAAATTCATTGTTTTTGAAGGAAGAATGGGGATTGAAAATATATCATAGGGAATTCATAATCCCAACCACATTTGATGTTCATTTCCATAGCGTTCTATCCTCTAAGGTGCAGGAGGTTAACGTCATTCGTCAATTCCCGGCTTCATTCTTCGAGGTACGTTGAAGTCGATGACATTCCTCTAGTTTTTGTCATTATTTTATGGAAATGAAACTCACCAAAGATTTTTCAAAGAATTTCCCATGGTCTTACTTAACTTTCCATAGCGTTAGTTAATTAAAAAAAGAACATGTCGAAGTTTTTCTGTTATGCAACAATGTTTCATCGTTACACTTTATCGTAACGAGACATTAAGAGGATTCCTTTAATATTCATCTTCATCGCATCTTCATAGCACCATAGCACCATTTTCCACCTATCAACAGTTCCGAAAAGATATAAAATATCGTTATAATGTTATTTTATTATTTACAAAAATGTCTTAAAAATAAATTTTCCATTCGACCCTTTTTGGTCGAAGGCAAGTATTTTCTATGAAAACATCGACATTTTGAGTTCAACAGTTCCCTCATATTTTGTATATAAGTATCGGTTTAAATATTTGAAAAACATGCAATCAAATATTTTTAAATGAACCTTAAAATATTTTAAAAACTAACTGTCACTGTTAATCTCTACCGATCATGGTTAGGCTCTGCCTAAGGAGAACATTCCCCCATGAGCTCAACGATACTCCTAGAATTTCAATCCATGTTACCGTTTAAGAGTTATAACAATTTTACAATAAAATAATTGTTTATTAATTATTTTATTTTTATCTAAAAACTAACCACCACTATTGGCCCGCACTTTATAATGTTCAGATATAACTAAGGAAATCACACCCTCACGAGATCAGTAGTGGTCTTAGATTTTTCAATTTGAGTTACCATTCATGGTATATATGAATTTAAAAAATAAAATAATTTCATAAAATAATTTTATTTACTATTATGGATGTTTCAGGGTTTTTCAATGGAGGCCTACACTAAAAGAAATTAAGTCGCGCCTAGGGTAAACACGCCATCCTAAATGTAACGATGCCCTCAAATTTATGATATAGGCACCCATTTTTTAGTTATTTTACTTTTTTCAGGAAAATATCCCACTCCCACAATTTAATGCTTATCATTTTTTGAGAGATCATTTTGGCACTATAGGCCTCAGAATCCCACACCATCTCTGTACTAGGACTCAAAATAATTACTTATAATGAAACAAATACATTGAATTTTAGATAAATTACATTGTTAACCAAATAAGTGGGAAGCATAGTGTCTTAGGGGAAAGATTATACAGTCATGAAATTACGTGAATTATATTCCACTAGTGAAATAGTCTAGGTCACATATTAAATAGTTCCCCTAACCACTAGTAGATTGTTGATCTTGTAGCAGGATGAGAAATATACAATGTTTTTAATAGAAGCCTTGTTAGGTGATTATTGATTATGGAACTGGGAAGAATCAATGTGTTTTATAGTAGTATTCAAGCCCATATTAGTCTATTAGTTAGATTTCATATATTAAGGGCAGTCATAGTTGGTGATGTGATGCAATAGGGAAATAACACTCATACCAGTAGAGTGTTGAATCTCATGAGAATCAAACTACAAAACAATGAAGAGGTGGATGATAGTTTCATTTATCGAAACCTATACATTTGGATAGTGTACCTAGAGCATCAAATGTAAGAGGTACTATTTTTGTTTAATCTTCACTTGATAGTGCCTTATTTAATATTGGTTCATCTTGTTCAATTATATCTTCACAATGTGTGAACTCCTTGAGACTGATGGTGGATTATGTTTTTGATGTTTTGTTGATCGATACACCCATTGGTGTACTTTCCAAAGGAAAATGTTTATACATGGGGTGTTCAATCAAGGTTGGTGAGTATCATTTCTGTGTGGATTTATACATCATTGATTTGTTAGGATTTGAATTGATTTTGGGTATGGAATGGTTGGTATCGTATGGATCCAACGTTGATTTTTACTATCAGAGAGTGACAATTATGTCTTCTATGAATAATAGTCATGTACTATTAAGATAATGGGATATCAAAGAGGGTCATGCATGTCCATTTCATCAAAAAATGGGGTAGTGTACCACCCATATTGAATGTCTTTTTCTGGGTGACAGGGATGTCAAACAGAATGTATTTATTCCCATAGAAGGATGGTTCAATGAGTTTTTCCCTAAGGTGTTCTCAGGGATTCCACTAATGATGGATGAGGAGTTTCTAATTGAGATCATGGATGGAGCTGACCTGGTTTCCATTCCACCTTAAATAATTTAACCAAAAGAACATCTATAAGTTATTACTGAAATGGATGAATTCATTTAAAAATTATTTATCTATCTCATTATAAAACATTGGAGTTATCCGATCTTTTTTTCAAAGAATACTGGATGAAGACAACATTTCTGGGGTGTAAATCAAATGTTGAACTACCTGACAATGAAGAAATGATATCCTCTTCCCCGAATTTAATATATTTTTGAAAATTTTCAACGTGTCTTATGTTTTCTCTATTATTGAATTAAGAATCGGGTATCCCCAGTTGAATGATAGACCTTATGATATATCACAGATTCATTTCCGATTTTGGTATATTTTTCATGAGTTCTTTGTGATGTCTTTCTGGTTGATGAATGCTTTTCCCGTTCTTATGGTCGGATTAATTGAATCATTCCCCCATACATGGATCAGTTTTTGGTTCTTTTGTGGATGAAATATTAGTGTAATCCATGAAAAATAATGATAATTACAGATATTGTTACAACATTTTGAATATACTAAGATAGCCTCAACTATGCACCATGATATGTAAATGATAATTATGGATTTACCATGTAATGTTATTCGGTCACAGAATCTCAGATTAAGGTGTGTCATTGGAACCATAGAAAGTGAAAATAGTTATTTTTTTGGAGAAGCCCAATATTTTTTTTCATAATTATATCTTTTTTCTATGGTGGGATATTATTAGAAATTCACCCTATAATGGTCGATAGTATATGAGATTTCATTCCTAGTGTTAAAGAGGAATTTTACTATAGCACCAATCTTAATCCAACATGATCTGAGTGAGGATTATATATTTTTTTGATGCAACTAGGATATGACTTTGAGCAGTGTTGATATAGGGAGATGAGATTCTGGTACATGAGTCATGGTAGTTAAGGACACACGAATTGAATTACCCTACACAAACCTCAATCTAGTAATATTAGATTATGATTTGATGTCTTGGCATCATTATTTGTTTGGAGAAAATTTTTCTATGTACACATATCACTAGAGCATAATGAATTTATTTTCATTACAAAATTTGAATATCTAATAGGGGAGGTGGGTATGGTATATGTAGTAATTTGATTTTGAGATAGCCTATACACCCAAAAACATAAATATTTTAGTGAAATTTTTGATAATGAAAAAAGTAAATTATGTATAATAAGTGTCTAGTTCTAACTGGATGATGATGAATTTTTTTTTATTTGACGCATGTCATAGTTTGGATGGTCCAAGAGAAGATGAACATTGTATTAGTTTCATTTTATTTAGTACTTATGAACCTCATCAGAGAGTGGTTGTATGATGATCAATAGTTTCTATAATTAAGATATATCCTTGACGGAGGGGATTCCCCATATAATATTATAATATATGATTTTGAGATCATATATGTTAGAAATAGTGTTTCGTCCTAAGAGTACATGGGGGGATATGATTATTGAATTTCATGACATGATTGAGGTGGAGCATCTAGGTTTTACCATAATTTAAAATCACTTACATCAATGGTATTTGTGGATAGGCCCAAACAAATGATATTGTAGGGTTTCTAAAATGATGACACACCTATCCAAAGGTAAAGGATGAGTATCAAAGAACTATTTGTTTATTATAAAAGTGTTTTGTTCTAGAATAGAAGTGGGATGACGTCACCATCGAATTCATTGTGGTTCTATTGAAGATTCATTTGATGAATGATTATAATTTGTTGATCATTGACCAAAAAATAAAATTATAACAAGATCTTCTCATCGATGTTACCTTATCAGTGGATTATTTTAGATTCATGTATGGTCAGAAGTTATTCCATCTACAGGGGTTTCATGAATTATATTTTATGGTAGTGATTCAATTTTCACTTCATGCATCTAGATTGTCTTATAGATGGACCATTATACATAGGTATTTACGAGTATGATATCCAACCCACAAATAGATGGGAATTCAGAACATACTATACATGGGTTGGAGGATATTCTATATGTTTTTCATTCTAATATTTGGTGGGTTATGATGGGAAAATAAGGTACTCATTATGTTATAATATACAACAGTTGTCAGCAAAGTATTTGGATGGAACCATATGAGTGTCTTTATGTTATACCATACAATTCACCAATATAATAGGTGGAGGATTTTATGTCAGAGTTGATGGGACCAAGTCTGGTATACGAGTTATCAGAGAAGGTCAATTTGGTTAAAAAATATATGACTATGGAACATAGTTTTCATAATACATGTACTAATATATGTCTATTAACCTGAGAGTTTATAGTGGGAGATAATATTTTCCAGTAATTGTTGTCTATATTGGGTCAATATATGATTTAGGGACATGGAATGATGGATTCCGTATTTTTTTGAAATTCTGAGGTTATGGAGTTTATTAGTCTAGTGGAATACCAACTTATTATTATATCATGTAACAGTGTTATGAAGGTTGTTTTTCATGTGTCACAGCTTCAGTGGTTAAAATATGAAAAATTTCTTGATATCGATGATGATGATGTTGTGATTGAGACTGATTCAACTATTGAGGATCATATAATACATGTTATGGACTATAATTACGATTATTTGTGTGAAAATACCATCTTGAATGTTTTATTACTGTGTATATATGGCCCTTATGAGTTGGAAAATTGTTGAGATAAGAATATATGCCAGTATAGTGGCATGAAACTTTTACTGCTGAATCATAGATAATATTAGTTGTATACCTTGAGGATGATTGTTCACATGTTGGTTAGATTATAATATATCGACCATCAAAGAAGAATATTGTTCTTTATTTAATGTAATCTTTTACACTAATTTTTATTAAAATTCAGTTGAGTCTTGTCTTGGGTGATTCATTTGAATTTAGAACATTTTTTGAAGCTGTTTAGGTTGTGCACATTTGGTCCATTGTTTTCCAAAACCACGTTCCTACTACTTGTAAACTTTGAACACATAAATAGAGGATATTTTTATATATGGATCAAATTTTGAAAAACCATGCATCCTCAATGTAGAAATACTGAACCCTTTAGAAAAAGTGTATAATTTAAAAGATTTTGTTCCCCAATGCAGGAATCCATGCATGCTCATTTTTAATACTCCAAATACTTTTTTAAATATCATAAACACATTATTTATTATATCTAAACACCCAATATTTACCCTAAACAATTTGGACCTAATTTTTATGCTTCTATAAGGTTACCATGGCCCTATGAACTCTATTCATCATGAATCAAAAGTCCAATCAAAGGATCATCTCCCATACGTTAAGGGATTTCTTCCCCATTTGGATTCACTCACTATTTTTCAACATTTTTAGATGAAGTGGAATGATTTATATGATTTTGGAATTATTTTTTATGTATGTTTTAATGTATGTCAATTCATTGGATATTATTCATAGGATTTGGTTTTATATTGTCCATATCGTTGTGATCTTCACTATTCCTTTTTAATTTATGGATTTCAAATTTGAGAAAAACTATTAAATAAAATTATTTTGGGGGTCTGATTATTAATTCCAATAGGCTTGATTATGATTTCAAGTAAGTAATTGGGAAGTTTTTATTTAACATTTAGAATTCCGAACTTGAATTGAATAAATAAATATGTTAATTAGTTACATAATGGAATAGTCAAATTTTTGGAATAATGGGATAATGGAATTGGGTTCTTAATGTGATTATAAATTAATTGAAAATGGGAATTAGTATTTGGATACCAAACCCATGAATGTTTTATGAGTTTATTATATTAATTGTGGATAATTTGTTTAATGGTGACATATTGAAAATATTCCTTATGATTAAAAGTGATGAACCATGATTGTTGTGTTCAGTTTATTTGATTTAACATCATATGTGAATGGTTGATAAGAGTAATAATAATAATTAACCATGATAAATTTTAGGCTTAGTAATTATGTGATATATTGTGATGTATGTGATTACAAGTGATTTAAAGGGAAAAATGCAGCAAATAACAATTTGTGATAGAGTGTTTAAGACATGGAATGATGATCCAAATACTCATATGTGATAAAAGTGAGCTGTGGGGATGAGACTAATGCACGAAATACCCATGGGGTGCTAGACATGATGTTCTTCGCCCATGGTATTGGAATTGGGCCATATTTCCATTTATCCATGATATGAAATTGTAATCAAATGATCAATGGAATCCATGAAATAATAAATTTTAATTCCCTTTGTGATATGGTTTAGACTCTTGAATGGGTCAAATCAGGTATTATTGGTTTATGTTTCTTTATGAACTTAGAGATTTAGATGGATATTTAAGAATAATTTTATATTTGAAAATGATTTAATTATCTATTATTTTATTCATTATAGCATCGCATACACTGTCATAGAATGGATATTGTTTTAGATACAATTGGTGGTGGAATGTAGAGTTTTACCCCCATGATACTGATGATTTCTTATAAGTACCTGAATAGAAACCATATTTTCAAGACATGAAAATATTATGTTCCTAATGTTAGATCGATGAGTTAGGATTAAGTATGGATGGGGGAACCATGAATGGTGTTGAGATGCACTTGGGAGT
The DNA here is from genome assembly GCA_963277665.1 of Viscum album. Classification (NCBI taxonomy): domain Eukaryota; kingdom Viridiplantae; phylum Streptophyta; class Magnoliopsida; order Santalales; family Viscaceae; genus Viscum; species Viscum album. The sequence continues at coordinate 1,690,051,417 of OY728146.1, forward strand.
CTTTAGTGTCTTCTTTTTATTTACCACTTGACACATATATGGAATAAAATATCTACTATTTTGGTTTTGATATTTGTTTCTTATTTTGGTTCATTATGAAACATTGGTAGTATTTTTATTGTATTATTTAGGTTATTTATAATAATCTTCAATATATTTATTAAATATTTAAAATTCTATGGTTTCATGTTAAAGAGGGTGTATTATCCTTCTATTATATATTATACCTTCCCAGCTAGTTGAAATTTGTGAGCTTACAAGGAGGTAATCCAAATTTCAAGTAACTTCCTTTCTTTATGAAGTGGTGTGTGAATCCCAATTCAAGGTGTTACACTCACAGTCCTAGATTAAATTTTTTATAAAATATTTTTAGGAATAAAATTTTAGGATATTAAACTCCATAATGAATTGGAATCTGTGGACATATCCACTAAATTATATTATGAATAGGAAGACAATAATGAATTTTATGTGGTCATCACCTTAATAGTTAAAGATAGTGAAACCATCATGTATAGACATATCAGGCCCCTATACATATTTAATTTTTTTGATGATATTTATTTTCAATAATATCACACTAATAAAGGATTTGAAATCAATATCATCTGTATCAGTATGATTTAGTTATTAGGCTATAGAAATTATGATTTTCTCCATCCACTCTAAATATCCATGGTTAAAAAAATTGATAAAAATAAACTTGGTTGAGTCAATCTCAGAGACAATTTTGGGGTTATTATGTTCATTTAGTAGTTCATGGATACCAACAAAGATAAAACATTAAATGTAATGATTAGAATAACATGGCTTCTATCATGAAATGTCCTAGAGGGCCTCATTCAATGACTTCCCAAATCCCTCCTACAATAGTCCATGGGCTAGTTACTAGTACAGAGTAGGAATTTACAAAAATTGTTGACATTATCCCATGTACCAACACACACATACATACAGATCTCCAATAAACATAATTATGAAATTTAAAAATTGTAAGTACACATTAAATTCATACCCCAAGGATTTCTTAACAATGTACTATAGAAAAAATAATGTAATGTAAAAATTTATACAATAAAAGACCACCCAAAAGTTTCTATAACCACAAGTCCATATTTTAATAATAAAGGTATTGGGTGTGCTTTCTAAATCTATAGGAAAATACATCGGCCTTTTTGGGCTCGCTAAGCACCATCTGGTCCTGGTCCACCTAGGAAACCATCAAAAGGTCGATCATATGAAAAAGACATAACATGTGTTGAAAAATACTAGGCAGGGGTTAGTATATCAATACTAAATAGGAGACCCCAATCCACAATAGAAAACAAAAAATGAATACCACAATAGAGGACCACAAATTTATAACACAATGGAATACCAAAATTTAGTACTACACAAGATTACAATAATGGATTTCAAAAAATATGTACAACATAGGATTACCACTAATGAATACCACACATGATTAACAAAAATGATTTCAAAAAAAAAAGAATACCACATAGGATTACTATAGAGGAATACCACATGATTGTCACAAAGGATTACAACCAAAGATTACCACACTGTATTACCATAAGGGAATACCACAAAAGATTACAACAAAGTATTACCATAATGGAATACCATATGTGATTACCAAAAAAGAATACCACATAGTCTTACCACAAAGTATTATCATAAATTAAAAACAAATAGTATTACCACAGAGGAATACCACACTATATTTTCGTAACAAAATACCACAAATGAATACCAAAAAGGAATACCACCCAAGATTACCACAAATGAGTACCACACAATATTAAAAAAAAGGACTAAACCAATGGAATACCAAAAATGGTTACAAAATTTGAATACCACATTGGATTTCCGCAATGGAATTCTAATCATGATTTCCATATTCGATTACCACAAAAGAATGTAATGTTATATCTATAAATTTATATTTACAAACAACATATAAAAAGGAGAAATTGATACAATCAATCATAGAAACACATTCTAGGGGTGAGATACAACCAATTTACATCCATAGTAGTCTGATAAAAGCATGCTCGTTCTAGGATACCTTAATCATCGATCCATGATATCATTAGGGACAGTCCCAAAAAGGCATGCCTCATTTGTTCCCTACCCAACTGAGAACATATTGTTACAAGAAGACTCCGACATATAGATTGGGGTGAGGACCAAAAATGTAACGCCCCGACCCTAGTTACCCAGAGTCGGTGCATTATTACATTACATTGGCATGATCACAAGAAAGATCAAATCTCGAAAGACAGATTGGTTTAGTAGCCTTGGAAACACTTGATATATTTATAATGTTTTACATTACATCATAAAGTGAAAACTACTACAACAACATAGTCTCAATATTCCACACTCATATCCCTAGATACTATCCCTGCAAGTCATTCATAACTTACTTCTTCACATCCTGGGAAAAATATAACATAGAAAAGGGGTGAGCTCAAATGCCCAGTAAGGATAACAATATATTGGAAACTTTCAAAAATAAGCATAAGCATTTAAGGCAATGTATAACTAAAACAAACGCATTTTAAACATGAACTTCAACATAGTATGGAAAAAGTAAAATGAAATAATGCCATTTACTTATTCACATGGATATTCTATTAATCAAACAATCACATGCAATATCAATAACCACTTTCTTAATGATGGAATGCATAATGCCAGACTATCATAACGACATAGCCAAGGCCTCGTGCCAAGACTAAAAATAAGATTTTGCCAAGGCCTTGTGCCAAGTCACTAGTTTGTCTCATGAGACCCACCGATGTATCGAGGAGCTATAACGGGCTCCACCTGTCACATATTAAGTCTAATGCATTCCGATATGAAAAGGTTTAAACATAACATAAACATTCGTATTAAAACTAGCATACGAAATGTCAATAATTTCACCTTAAACCATTATTGGTATAAAAATAGGACATCCACAGTCAAACATACCACAAAACCTTCAATAAAATATAGAAGTTTTGTATCATAATAAATCAACTTCAAATAAGCGTAAAATCCATCAAAGGATGTTGACATAGATGAAATCAAAACTTTTTTAGAGAAATATCAGTTTTTATTTTGAAGTCATTTAAGAGTCATATATTTATAAAATAAAACATTTTATTTGAAAATATTCTTATAAGATTGTAAGGGAAGCTTCAACTATTTTATAACGGTGGAAAATAGCCGCACCCGCCGTATAAGTTAAAAAAAACATTCTTACCTTAATTTTGTCAAAAAGGTTAAAAAGCACCTTGTTTGGAAAACGACAGAAAGATTCCTTTATAAACCTCTTATAAAAATTCAAACAAGGGTATACATGACATTAACCCATATTCTTGTATATAGTAAAAATGTTTTGAAATACATTTTTAAGAAACATGGATGTGGATGATAAAGAGATCCCAGTAGATTATTACGTATAAACAACCTCGAATAATGAAGAGATTGTGAAATAACCCTTACCTTGTACTTTTACTTGGTTGGGGTAGGTGAACCTCCTGTATAATGGTGAAATAATTGTTATTAAATTATACAAGAATCATATATATTAATATGATATCATATATGATCTTTTAACATTGATTTGTTATTAATATCTTTGAATTATCATCGTTTCGGGTGTTAACTTACTCGTTTTCTTTTATATGTTTTGTTACATAAGCCATGTTTTTTATAGATAGGTTGTATCTTATTCATATCCAGAATGATATCAAGTACTTAAACATAATTTTTAAATCATCAAATGATAATTATACTTTAATGGATACGATGGAGGATAAATCTCATCGCGTTCGTGGAGACGGTAGTCCGTACGTACACACGAGCAACAATATCATTCTTTTGATATTAAAATAATATATAAATGGATGGTATATCATATATACAGAATCATTAACATGTTATATTTACTATTTACATGAGTTACACATCATTATTATACCCATCCAAATAATAATATATTGAATAACAATTACACCACGACGTGGAGACGGTAAGCCGTACGTACGCACGTATGGTGACATATTATTCAAAGGGTGAATAGAATACTGAATATGGTTGTACCATATTTATAGGTCTTTTGGCCGAACCTTAGATTTTTAGGAATTTAATATCAATTAATAATATAATATTTGTTTTAAAAACTCTTTTATGTCAATTTTTACACTATTCAATAGTTGATTTTTGTGAAACTCCTAACAGAATTATTACTTCGAAGAAAGTTAATTAAATCAATCCTAATATGTCATATTGTCCTAGAAAATTATTTTAATTCATTAAAAGTCTCAAATTATATTTATTTGGGTATTTATAATATCAATTATTTTAAATTTTCACTATTATAGTAATTACTGCATCATCATTGTCTCATAAATAAGTTAAATTATTTAATCTCTAAAAATTATTAATAAAATATCATTATCTAGGAAATATGTTTATATTTCTAATAAATATTTAAAGTCGAACATCCAACATATATATCCCTATGTAAAAACTGTTTTTCTAAAGGATGTCATTTATGTATTCATTTTAACTTAATTAAAATTAAGTGTCCCTATCAACTACAAGTTGCTCCATGGGGTCCCAAAATCGACCCAAAGATTCCTATGGTCGAAAATGTATCAACCAATAAGTCTAGGACACTTTTTAGGGTAATTTAGTATAAGTCCCCAACCTTAAAACTTACTTAATCTTGAGTTATAACAAGATTAGACATTGAGGATCTTTTTAGGTTTATAGTTTTAGAGAATTAGATCATGAAACTTGCATTACATTTCACATTTAATCAAAGTGGTTACATAAAAGACAATATTCATTATTCCCATCAACGGAAACATATTTAAAATAAAACATGGATTCTTTCTTGACACATCCTTGACACTATCATCACATCATGTACCTTTCCCTTGACCTGTGAAAAACATTTCAAAAACATGGGATGAGCATAAAAAGCTCAGTAAGGGTTATAAAAATACGGAAATGAAACATGAGTTCATATATACATAAGAATGAAATCATAATTTACCCATAAAACATAGGCACTTTAACATACCTCATCAAACCATGAATAAAACATAGAAATCATAAGACATAAAGGTAACTTGAGGCATTCATAACATTCTTACGTAGGGAGTTACCCTCTTCGTTATGTTTGGAATACCCATCACAGTATATTCCCTAAATGCCTTCGGAGAAACCTTAACGTTTCACTCCTTCGCATTACCCAATGCATTGGAGAGCTATATCGGGCTCACCCGCCCTTAGTTTATCACGAAACCACCCGTCTTCATAATAATGCCCAAGAATCTCAACATAATCGTATCACATAAAACATGCATAAAGGAAACATAACATTTCCACCTTTCAATCACAAGATATCAATACAACACATTGATATAAAAACATTATGAAAACCATTTTCAATACCAAAATAAAAGAAAAGTAAAACATGGTATTTATTTTTCTTTTAAAAAGAAGGTATGGCTTGTAGAGGATGCTGAAACTCAAATAATGGTCACGGCGGCGGAGAAGTCGTTGTCGCCGCATATGTACGACAAAAAAACATTCCCTTATTGTCGTTTAGTAAACGCTTTGTATAAGAAAGATTCCTTTTGAATAAATGTAAAAGTCAAAGGGGTTTATACACCGTATAAAAGAATGTTGTGTATAAAACAAAATATGCCTCAGTAAAAGGAGATTGAGACGAAGTCCCATAAAAAGATGGTATCCTTGGTTTAAGGATAAATCAATTACATAATTATGTGTGACAAACTAATAAACCAAATATAAGTGGATATTAAGTGTAAAATAATCAAAGGTCATTCACACATATTCAAAGGATGACATATTCAATAACTACATGTTGAACCCAAAGAAATCGAAATTGGGTTAAGAAGTTCCCTTGACAGCCTAATGGCATCACATCAAAATGAGTTGATGAGAGATAAAAAAAAGAGTATCTCATCACTTGGAAATAGAATTTACATCAATAAGGATATATGAGAACATATCCCAACATAACAATATGTAAATTAAAAGACCCAACCAAATAAGTCTTTTAAAAAGAGGAGGGTGAAAGGTTCCCTTACCGACATGGGTATCTTTCGAAACATACACCTCGTAAAAGAAGGACAATACAACATTGATGTAAATACTCATAAAAGAAATTATATTACACAATGAGTAAAATAATGGGCAGTACATACACCACTCAATGGAAATTGTGGCAAATGTAGCATAAATCTCACGGGAATAAAAGTGAGATGAAAAATCCCTTACGAAAACTCGGCAGCCTAACGGCGCCACTTAAAACTTCCAAAAATGGATTGATGAGATAAAATAGGGTATCTCATCACATTAAAATAAAATGTACAGAAATAAGAATATAAAAGAACATCCCCCATCATAACAAAGAGGAGCTTAAAAGAAGTGACATAAAGGAGAGTACTTAAAGAGAAAGAGAGAGGTTAGATTTCTTACGAAAATTCGGCAGCCTAACGGCGCCACTCAAAACATCCAAAATGGATTTATGAGAGAGAATAGGGTCTCTCATAATATTAACATAAAAATTACAGTATGATTAATATAAAATAACATCCCAATAACAAGAAATATGAGCTTATAAGGAATTACATAAAAGAGGGTACTTAAAAAGAAAGAGAGGAGTAGGATCCCTTACCTCGGGTCTGACTTGAATCGATCATTATTTAATGTCCTGAATAATAAACTTGAGTTAATTTCCACTTTATTAAGAACCTTTTTATAGTTCATTATTCCTTTTAGATAACTTATTGCCATGTTATAAACATTATGTAATCATTTAAGTTAATAATGTTTGTTTTGTCGATATTTGGTTCTTAAGTCAAAAGTGGACTTCTTACAATTACATGTTGTTCGTGTGGTCAAATATTCATTATATCCAGAATTATATTCATGATTCGGATATCATATATATTATATATATCCAGAATATAAATGTATTTATAATATTACATAATCATTTAGAGGTAAGAAATGAAATGCACCGTTCATGGAGACGGTAAGCCATACGTACGCATGAACGCTACTTTCATTTCTATTTCATATTTTTATGGAATGGAATAATAATAATATATAGGTATATTATAATTCCAGTATAACATCATATATAATAAATTTAAATCCATCCTTTATACGTCCCACATATGGCATTAACGAATCACATCACTTTGAGGGGGCGGTAGTCCGCACTTCCTTAAATAAAGATATCGCGTTTTCCCATAATGGAAACCATAAAGGTATGCCCAAAATGAAAAATAAAGAAGCTTAAGGAAAATATTAACATATTATATATCATATATAAATATAGTGTCATCTTAATGGCCACCTTTGAAGGTGTTAAAAGAATGTTGAACAATCATCGTTTCGGGAGGCATACATTCACCATCCACGGAAACAGTATATCCTTTAACCATTAGATGTAGGTGTGTGTAAGTGTAGATCGAATCCATCTTATAAAAACATCCAATTATATTTAATATACTGGAGTTGTTACAATAGAAATGAATAAAAAGATTTTAGGGGGTTGGAGAAGCAAAATAAAACTAAAGGACTCAAGTGAAGACATTACCTTAAAATCGGGTAACTCCCTTTGGTTTGATCTCAAAGGCTTCCATGGGAAGACTTATGCCCAAAGTGAGGCTTCAAGGAGTAAGACAGGGAAGTTTAGAGACAAAATGGGCATAGTTTTTCCGAGCCAAAGGCTTTGAGAGTGTGGGTAAGGAGGTAGAGGTGGGGGCCTTTTATAAGAGGAGAGGAGGGGCACTTTTGGAAAGTAAAGAAAAGTCACTTTATTTTAAAATGGTATTCGGATTTAAGAGGTCCCAAATTGATTTGTTTCTAGGATAAGGTGATAAGGGTTCGAAATACACTCATCCAATAGGTTTTGGACATGTGTAAGTCTTAGATATTACATTATCTTTCCATTTTATTTAAATCGTTAAATAATGAGGTCATCACTGCATCATCATGATGTCATAAATAATTTAATTTATTTAATGTATAAAAATTATAAAAAAATACTATGATGTAGGAAATCTTTTTATCTTTTCAATGAATATTTATAGTCAAAAATAGGATTTGTATAACCCCATGTAAAAATTGTTTTAGTAAAATATTTCATGTTTGTCTCATTTTTACTTTAACTTTCAATAAAAAGATATTAATGTCATTTTCCCACCAAAGTGGCTTCATGGGGTCCCCAAGTAGACCCATGGGTTTTCTTGGTCGGCCATGACATATCCAATGAGGATAGGACATGTGTCAAGTTCATTTAATATTATTAAAACATTATTTTTACCTTAAACAACACTAATTACCTCTAATCGCGATTAAAAACTTAATAAGTTACTATTCACCAAAAAAATTATTTTTATCCCATTGAACCACATTTTACTACTTAATGACAACCATGTATGTCGGATTTTTGAAATTTAAAACACAAATATGACAAAATTTCATTTAAACGGAATAATCAGTTTTTATAAGTACCACTTAGTGGTTTCACTATTCATAAAAAATTGATGTTTTTCAGAAAAATCCCAAAAAATCACCCTAAGCTATATTTGATATTCCAAATTCAAAAATGAAGTCTATTTTACAAAATTCAAAACATATAAGTCACATTAATTAATTTAATAATTTATTCCCGCTGTCAGAGCAAATAGCATGTTTTTATGAAACAATATGTATCAAAAGATTGACACTAGTTTAAGTCTGATTTCAAAGTGAAATTAATTCCAACGACCACTATTGGATTTAATGGTGAAAATATATTATAATTTTACTTTAAAACCAATTCAAAAGATAATATAATCATATAAATAAATTATATTAAAAAGAGGCTTTGAATTAAAATACAACATTTTACACTA